>CAWUFW010001591.1:0-1362081 GCA_963921515.1 Calotriton arnoldi
GTAAGCAAATGGCAGTCAAATGTGTGACCACAGACAACGCACATCACAAAGTGAAGCACAGGTTTATTACACAGTTGCAACATGCCGTAACCACTACAGATGCAAGGTAACCCCACCTGGTAGCGGGCACACAGTCAACAAATGTAGACGGAAGGAAGTCCATGGGTGTGGTGCACATCACCTGTAGGGACACAACAGCTACCAGCCTGGATGTGCAATCACGTCGTCGGTGGACACAGTTGACCAAACGAATCTGAAAGTACCCTGTGAAGGACAGAAATGACACACAGTCAAAAGCAATGGAGTACAGGACAGAACAGCAAAACTCATGCACAATACATGTTACAAGATACCCACCCAGAACCAAGTTAGCATGTCAACACTGTTGGGGAGTACAGCCCACCTGTCACCACACATCGCAACACACATCCAGTCAAGTAGCCCATGGACACACTCCAACAGCACCAGAGCACCACCCACACATCATGCCAACTCACATCATTGACATGACACCTCAGGATACTCACATTCAGCTAAAGAAGTTGGTGATGAGCTGTGTGCGGACATCACCATCATCATCATCATCATCATCGTCACTGGCATCGTGGTCCAGGCCAGGATCCTCCACAGGTGGCGGATGTTGGTCATTGTCATCCTGGATGAGAGGCAACTCCTTCCGCACTGCCAGGTTGTGGAGCATGCAGCAGACGATGATAATCTTGCACACTTTCGCAGGGGCATATGGGAGGGACCCTCCGGTCTTGTCCAGGCAGCGGAAGCGGCTCTTCAGGAGACCAAAGGTCCGCTCAATCACTCTCCTGGTCCGACCATGTGCCTCATTGTAGCGCATCTGGGCAGGTGTCACAGGGTTCCTGAGGGGTGTCAGCAACCACGGCATGTTGGGGTATCCCGAGTCACCTACGGACAGACAAGTGCACATTAGCTGACTTGGAAAAGTGGGCGGAATACTACAGATCAGATCACACACAATGGCACAAAGTCAGTACACACCGACAAGCCAGGCACGCTGGTTCTGCATCTGTGCCATCATCCTGGGGATGCGACTACTCCTCATCACAAAGGCATCGTGTGCTGAACCAGGGAAACGGGCACACACGTGTGTGATGGTCATGTCTGCAAGACACACCACCAGTGCATTGACCGAGTGGTAGTGCTTGCGGTTCCTGTAGGCCTGCTCCTGGGCCTGTGGTGGTACCAAAGCCACATGTGTCCCATCAATGGAGCCAATTACATGCGGCATCCTCCCCAGGGCATAAAAGTCACTCTTCACGTCAGTGAGTCGTCGCAGTCTAGGGAAATAGATGTACCGGTTCAGGAAGAGCAACATTGCCGCCAAAACATCGCGGAGCACACGGCTGAACATGGTCTGTGACATCCCACCAGCAGTCGCCACAGTATGTTGGAAGGTACCGGTGGCAAAGAAGTGTAGGGCTGCCATCACCTTCACCTTGGGGGTCAGCGCTGTAGGATACGGCCGGCCAGGCTGCAAATGTGGGGACAACTGCACTGCCAAATCCTCAATCAGCTGCCTGGTGAAGCGGTACCGTCGGATGCTGTCCCGTTCCACCATCGTTGCCAGGTCTGGGAATGGCCGATGGACAGCAGGAGCCCTGCAGTGCAGAGGAGAAGTAAGCAAGATTGTCAGTCACCCCACATATGCGGCATTGAACACACTCAAGATCCCAACATACATCATTATGAGGCACAACTACATGAAGTGTGCAGTACCGGAAGGACATGTATGGTACGTACATGGCCAACATCTGTCAACACGGTCCTACAGGTGGCATCAATTTGTCCCAGGTTGGCCCATTGGATATCATGATGCCGTGTCACAGTTCCCATCTCCTGCTGCCGTGTCACAATCACCCCCCACAGTGACATGTGAGGACAGATGTGCCCCAGGCACCACAGCTCAACGACAGGTACATTCCCAGGGACCCTGTAATGCCACATGGACACTGGCATCACATGGAGTATCATGTGTACACCACAGCAAAACAAACATGACCCCCACAGGTAGTGGCCCCACTTGCCACGGCAGGACAGACATGGATGTCTGTGACACACACGCACAACATCAGAGTCCATGCACACACAACGTGGATGTGGAGACTGTCTCCCATTGTGCACATGAAATCAGAGACATTGTAAACACTACATGCACAAAGACTGTGGAGGTCCATCACTATTGTGCCACTGGGACACCTTGGCTCAAACATACCGTCCCACATGGGACTCACGGGGTATGTGACATGACATACACAAACACCACTGTGAAATGTGACCATGGCACATGCACAGATATGAACAGTTGCACATCACAGTGGTCACGTACACGTAACACCCAGGATCCTGTCCCCATGAACACGTGCACAGCCTGGGGGTGGCTGCCCACAGGTGACACCCACAGGACAACATGTACACCAACATACACACAGTAGGAAATGCAGCCTTACATGCCTTATGATAAGGTTTGGACAGGCTGTCGTGATGTAGGTGTGCCCCTCACTCCCTGGGAGCTATCTGTGGCTGGCATATGTCCATCTGAGACAGGCATGCTGACATATGCCAGTCACATGTACAGTGATGCGTTGTACTGCAATGGACCGATCGGTGCCTCCGGCCGGCCCATTGCTTTCAATGTGTGCGGGTACGCGTTGTACCCCTGTGCGCGTTGAACTGCAATGGACCGATCGGTGCCTCCGGCCGGCCCATTGCTTTCAATGTGTGCGGGTACGCGTTGTACCCCTGTGCGCGTTGAACTGCAATGGACCGATCGGTGCCTCCGGCCGGCCCATTGCATTCAATGTGTGCGGGTACGCGTTGTACCCCTGTGCGCGTTGAACTGCAATGGACCGATCGGTGCCTCCGGCCGGCCCATTGCTTTCAATGTGTGCGGGTACGCGTTGTACCCCTGTGCGCGTTGAACTGCAATGGACCGATCGGTGCCTCCGGCCGGCCCATTGCTTTCAATGTGTGCGGGTACGCGTTGTACCCCTGTGCGCGTTGTACTGCAATGGACCGATCGGTGCGCACCCATTGACAATGGGCTTGCCTGGCAACGGACGCGTTTTCGAATTCCGAACGAGTCGGTTGCTGGAAAATCAGTTGGTCACCCACAACAATGTTGCAAAATCATGTATGTCATGAAGTTGAAGATTTGAAGGATGCTGTGGGCGTGTTTTGGTGCTGCTATTCCATGGATTGGCCAGATTCAGAAGATGCAAACGACTTGGACCTATCACTTTGGACACAAGGGACAGTATCTGCCTCTCCAGCACATATATATTGCTGGCTGGTCCCCTGAGAGCCCACTTGCCTGCACTACATGCTCCAAGACGACATCTGCCACTGCACTGCTGCTGTCTCTGCCCCTCTGGACCCTGCAATGGCACGTACTGTGGAGAGAGCCCCAGCCTTCAGCCTTGAAGAGAACCAGGCCCTGCTGGACAGCCTACTTCCACAGTACAGCAAGCTGTATGGGACACCAGGGGAGCAGGTGAGTGTCCTGTGCACTGCCTTTCTGAATGTGCATTTTGTCTGACTAGCAAGGCTGAGAGTCTGCACGCCACTGGCTAGCAGGCTCACTGAGTAGTTGTCACCCCCCATAGTGTGTAGTGACTTGCACTGGACAGGTATGGTGCAGTGACAGTGCTTCTGAACAGGGTTTTACTCCCCATGCAATGATACCATGTAGTGACTTCTGGAAAACTGTCCATGGGCAGCCGTGCACTGCCTGTGTACACCATGTGCCCCTGTGATTGCGACATGTATATGCAACTGTGTCATGCACGGATATGTTGCATGTGTAGTAATGGCCTTATCACTTTGTCATCCTGACAGGCTTCTGCCCATCGGAAGCAGGAGATCTGGAAGGACATCGTCCGGGCTGTCCGGTCCGTGGGGGTCTACAAGCGCCGGATCCGCAACTGCCAAAAGAGGTGGCAGGACCTTCGGGGCTGGACCCGGAGGATTGCACGGGTCCAGCTGAAGCTGTCGCCTCCTCGCAGGAGGGGCGGAACACGGACCCTGACCCCCCACATGCTCAGGATCCTGGCGGTGGTCTTTCCAGACCTGGCAGGGCAGCTGAAGGCCAGAGAGCAGCAAGGAGGGGGTGAGTCAAAGACTGCACTGTGAACTCTGTCTAACATGCTATGTGCCCTCCTCGGGCCTGGTTAAACTGCCACAGTACAGCAGTCATGTTGTCCAGGAGCCATGTCCCTCTATTGTGCACTGCCCACTCCTCATCTGATACCCAGGTGTGGCCCTTACATGCAGGGAATACTGTCACTTAGGACTGTGTCCTTGCAGTTTGCTTGACTCAAGGTGGGAGACAGCATCTGTTTCCCTGACTCTGTGGTGGGCATCATGGGTGGGTCCATTGCTTACACAATGCCTGTATTCTGACATGTATTCAGCGTGTTACTTTGATCTGTGGTCCAATTGCTGAGCTGATCCACCACATGTGGCTGGGGTATCTGGCACACACCCATGCTGCGGGTGGGAACAATGTTTGGGCCCCAGGAGTATGTATATGACGTGTGTCACACATACTTAGCCAGCTGCCTACAGTCCAGGGCTCATCCCTCATTCATGTGGGGCTGGACAGTCATGCCTACTCCAGGCCATACAATACACTCTGTACTCCCACTCCCGTGTATCAGCTGACACATTGTGCGCAGTGATTTGACCCCTCAGGTGTCTGCCTCTGTGTCAGTGTGCTGTGGATTAGTCGCCAGGACTGCTGTGGAGTTTCTTGGTAGGGGCTCAGCATGCCACTGGAGATGTGACCATAGGAGACGATACTTGTGTGTCACATAGGTGTCTGATCAGCTGCCCATGCAGACTGGGGCATGTGAATGTGAAGTTCAGGCAGCTGTTCCCCATTCACAGCAGAGTGTGAGGGGCTCAGGTTCAGAGGGTAGTGTCACAGGTCTCCCATATGTCCAATAGGTATGACCTGGACAGATGAGGGTTGAGAGGATGTGTTGTGGGGGGATGTACATGTGCACTTGTGCAGCTCCAGGACTTGCATTCCCCATGACCTACTATTGTGACACAGTGCAGAGTGTTGTTGTCTGGCTGCAAAGTCATACATCACTGAGCCAGTGATGTATGACTTTGCAGTCATGCCTCCGCCATGGCATGTGTCTACTGATTGGTGAGCCTGCAGGGGAGTGACATGTGCTACATGCACACCATAGTGGCGCTGGCTATCAGGACATGGGTGCATCATGGTGTCTGTCGCTGGTATGCATCACATGCATTTCCTATTTGACTCTGGGCATCCCTTTCATCCGGAAACCTGTACTGACTCAGTGGCAAGAGCTGTGATGTGTGCATGTCCACATGCCACACCGTGTCCTCTGCACTGTCCAACTACTGTGTACTTGGTGCATGTGTCCACACTGGGGTGTTGCAATCCAACAGACACCAGACAGATGGGTGCAAGGCCATGTGGGATGTGAGTGCCATGCTTGGCATCAGACTGACAATTGGCTTCTCCTGTTCAGTTAGGGCACTTTTAGCAATGTACAACTAATGATGCCAGGGCTTGCTCTGTGATGTGCTGTGCTCACAGTGGTGTGTGCGTTTTGTGCAGGTGACTGATGTCTGTCTGTTTCCCCATTGTTTGCAGATACATCCACGGCCACGGAAGGGGACAGCTCCACGGACCAGGAGGAGCCAGAGAGCCAGACTGGGTCAGCAGCCGAGGAGTGGTCGGAGGGACCCAGTGGCACGGAGGGCGAGGGGAGCCACACCGAGGAGTCCTCAGCAGCATCCACCTCAGCTGAGGACCAGAGCAACTCGGAGGATGACTCCCTTGTGGAGGCGGGTGTCAGCAGCCACCACACCCCAGCTAGTGTTGCTGTCCCCGCCACCACCAGCACCACCATCGCCCTCCCATCGGCTCCCATTCCCCAGGTCCGTGGAGGCTCCCATGTCCGGGAGCGTGTCTCCTTTGGGCCAGGCACCGCAGCCCCTGCCCCTGTGTCCCCTGCTGCCCTGAGTGAGGAGTCTGTGTACCTCCTTCGCCAGCTCCATGTAGGCCAGACAGCCATGCTGAGTGTCCTCCATGCGCACACCGCGCTGTTGACTCAGCTGGTGTCGTTCATGGAGGGCATCTCATCGGGCATGTCTGACCTACAGAGGGGCAATAGGTCCATGGACTCCTCCCTGACGGCAGCAGTGTCCCTCCTCAAACGGTCCCTCACCCCTCCTGCCTCTGCTCCATCCACACTCCCCAGCACCTTACCCATCCCAAGCACACACACACCGGCACAGGCACACACCAGCACACACACATCCAGCACACTTACACACACGCCAATGACAAAACGCACACGCACGCACATTCAGGGGACTGAAGCCAGACTCACAGGGGATGGGGCCCTGGAACACACACACGCATCCACATGCACTGCGCAGTCCTCAGTTCCCTCTCCCTCCAAAGCACCCTCCCTTGCCTCACCTGCAACCCCAAAGTCACAGCAGCTCTTCCTCTGTGACCTCGGCCTCTTCCCCACCGATGAAGCTGCTCCAGCATCCCGGGGGAAGAGGAAGCCCACCCACACGGAGCAGAGTGCCCCTCGCCCCCGGACACCCTCCCCCAGGCGCAGACGGACTGAGGCCCCCACCCGCAAGTCCCCACGGAGTCCTAAGAGCAAGACCCCGCCACCGCCCTGCAGCTCAAGCACCAGGTCTCCTTCCTCCATCCCTCAGGCCCCCACTCCACAGGTGCCCCCACCACACCCTGCCCCAGGTTCCCCCACCCACAGATATACCATCCCCAAGAGGCTCCGGCCTTCTCCCCTGCCACTTGCTCTCCCAGCACCACACCCCCCGCTGCGCTTGTCTGTGCCACTGATGTGGTGAGGGTGTCCTCCCCCTCTGTCCAACCCACCTTGCCTGTTCCCCATTCTCCTCCCCTGGAGGTAGGCACTGCAGTGGAGTCCACTACCGCCCTGTCTGACTTGGGCACTGCAGTGGCGGACCTGTCCACTCCATCTGCAGGGACCACTGCAGTTGTGCCGGCACCCACGACATCTGAGTCATGCCCCCCAGTTGTGCCGGCACACACCATGTCAGACACCTCCACTGCAGTTGTCAGTGGCTCTCCAGCACCCACCACCCCTTCCCTGACTCCCCCTGGTGAGCCCTGATCCTGTCCCTGCGGTGCCTGGCCTGCCCCCCGGTTGCCCCTCCTAGTGGATTGTCCCTGGTTTTGTGCAGGCATGCGTAGGGTGACATCTGCCAGTGTCACCCTGTTTGAACTTTGACAATGGACTGGCCATTGGCCTTTGCTCTTTTTTTCTGGACGTCGTTTTCATTCAACACATATGCTGAATAAAGCAACTTTCTTTTCTCTAGTGCTCATGCTTCAGATGTACATGTTGTTGGTGCTGCTAACCATGCCCTTGCTGCAGTGATGGTGATATCTGGTGTCATGATTATGAAGTGTTACTGTGCAGGAACCCATGTGGTCCAGGGGGAATGTGTCCTATCATGTGGTGTATCCATGTCATCCATAGCAGCATCTGAGGGTGTCATGTGTTCAGTATTTGGCAATGGGATTTCCTACTTACATTAGCAATTTCATATCTGTGGCTTCCACCCCTGCACATCTGTTGTGCCTTCCATTGTTGGATTTGTCTACTTCCCTGACCGTGTTGCCATCTCCACTGGACATGCAGGTTTGGGCATCAATGGGGAAGGACTCATCCGTGTAGTCAGTGCAACATTGCTATACAAGTGTGTTGGATCTGTGCTGATGATTCCGTTGGCACATCCATGACCAGGCTGATGTGACGGGAGCCCTCATTTGGTGCTAATTGTTGATTGTGTGACCAAGTGCTCAGCTGACATGATGGGGCCCTACTGAGGCAACATATGGCACAGCTTTCCTCACACAGGAGTGGAGTCCCCTCATGGCAGTGTGTACACGTGTGACATTGCCTGCGCCCAAGGTGTGTGTTGTATGTGCATGTCTGTGTGTTCACTTCCATTTATCTGCGCATGCTGTGATCCCTAGTGTTGTACCTGTTTGTGATGCTTGCTGACTTGAGCTATGTTCCCCCAAAGTCTTCTCCCTGTGATGTGGGTGCATGGCACATTACTGGTCATCAGGGTGTCACCCATAGGTGTGTTTGCTGTCAGGGCTGAGTTTGTGTGCAGACGCAGATGGGTCACAGTCAGGTTTCCCCTTGGCACTTGTTGTTTGCCCCTGTCATGTGATTTTCAGTTCGTGTTATCTTTAAGTTATTGTGACACGTTGTGTGTGTGACTGCTGGCACTCCTCCGGGTCCGGGCTGCGATGTTGGTTGTTGTCTATGTGTGTTCTTTGTGGGTGACCTTGGCTTCTTCATTGGTGTGTGACTGTGGCTGGGATCCCATTGGTTGGTGTGGTATCGCCGTCATGTCCATGTACAGCGTAGTGTGCAGTGTGTCAGACATTCAGGAGTCTTGTTGAGTGGCCATGTGTGATGTGTTTCTGCACCTTGGTTCCCACCCACCACCCTGGAATAGTCATGGGTGCATGTGCAATGTCACCAGTGCATGTGTACTTCACTGCTGCACATTGTTGGAGGTCGAGGGGTGTGGTCTTGAGTGTGTGCAGATGGGAGTTGTTGCCCAGCTGGACCCCTGCCTCCATGTTGGCCTTGGCTTACTGGCCATGCTGATTGATTTGTGCTTGTGTCGGTGTGATGGTAGTTTGTTGCTCAGGACACATGACTGTGGTTCACAGTGTGAACCACATTCAGCTTTGTCATCAGAGTGGGAATTTTATGCAGCCAAGGGTCACCACATTGTGGGGGCCCTGGGGGTGGTGCTGTGGTGTGTCTGTGTCTTGCTGTGTCAGTTGTTGTTCCTACGTTCCTGTGTGACATGTGTGTTTTGTGCTCCCTCTCATCTGACAATGCCTGCTTGCCCACATAGGGGATTTGGATCCATGAGTTACCTTAGTGTGGCAGTGTATGCACATCTGTATGATTGGTATTCAGCTCTCCTCATGTGTTGTGTGGTTACCTGGGGACACTGGCACCCCCCCTCACCTGCTGTGTATGATGTCAGTGTTGGTCT
The DNA here is from genome assembly GCA_963921515.1 of Calotriton arnoldi. Taxonomy (NCBI): domain Eukaryota; kingdom Metazoa; phylum Chordata; class Amphibia; order Caudata; family Salamandridae; genus Calotriton; species Calotriton arnoldi. The sequence goes on from CAWUFW010001591.1 coordinate 9,106, forward strand.
GCCTGTTTGTGTTTGTGCATCTGCACCACTGCATTGGCATATCTTGGGTGTGCCATTGGCTGTATGTTGTTTGGTGTGTTTCCCCTGCTGTCCCTGGGACTCCTAGGTCATCGGTCAGCACAGTGATCATGGTTTGTGTGTCCCATTGCTGCCATGGTATGGTATCTGTTCACCTCACATCTGCTGTCTCCACAGGATATCTGCATTTGTGTGCCCATTGGTGCAAATATGTGGTTCTGCATTCTGATGGTCACTTCTGTCATTGTGTCATTGATGAATGTTGACGGTGTCAGCCACCATGGGTGTTGTTTGTCTGCACATGGCCAAAGGAATGTCTCATTTGCACTGCAGTATTTGGCTCACCCAATTTATGTTGCAATGGGACACATACACTACTTTGCCACAGATGAGTTTTTGGTTCTGTGACCAGGAATGATCCATGCAGTTTGGCAGTTGCAGCTCTTTCTTTGTCAACACTTACCTTTTGGTCACTGTGATGATGGGGGTGTAGACCCCATTGCAACAATGGTCAAAATGTGCTTCAGCTATGGACCCCACACTTCCCTTTTGGTCACTGTGATGATGGGGGTTTAGACCCCATTGCCACAATGGTCAAAATGTGCTTCAGCTATGGACCCCACACTTCCCTTTTGGTCACTGTGATGATGGGGGTTTAGACCCCATTGCCACAATGGTCAAAATGTGCTTCAGCTATGGACCCCACACTTCCCTTTTGGTCACTGTGATGATGGGGGTTTAGACCCCATTGCCACAATGGTCAAAATGTGCTTCAGCTATGGACCCCACACTTCCCTTTTGGTCACTGTGATGATGGGGGTTTAGACCCCATTGCCACCATGGTCAAAATGGGCTTCAGCTATGGACCCCACACTTCCCTTTTGGTCACTGTGATGATGGGGGTTTAGACCCCATTGCCACAATGGTCAAAATGTGCTTCAGCTATGGACCCCACACTTACCTTTTGGTCACTGTGATGATGGGGGTTTAGGCCCCATTGCCACAATGGTCATGGGCTGCTTGCATTGTGGGTGCCACACACATATATGTGTGGCACATGTGCTAGGGGGTCACATTGTATGTTCAAAGTCATGTTCGGTGTTGTAGGCATTTGACACAGCCTACACACGCTTGTCATGGTGGTGGGGGGATGTCTTTATCTTGCATTCCCTAGGTTGTGGTGTGCTGGTTGTGTCATGCATTGTCCATCCTATGAGTGGGGGTGGTAGTAGTGGTAGGCATCCAGCCCCCCTGGCTAAGGGTGGTAGTAGTGGTAGGCATCCAGCCCCCCTGGCTAAGGGTGGTAGTAGTGGTAGGCATCCTGCCCCCCTGGGTGAGGGTGGTAGTAGTGGTAGGCATCCAGCCCCCCTGGCTAAGGGTGGTAGTAGTGGTAGGCATCCAGCCCCCTGGCTAAGGGTGGTAGTAGTGGTAGGCATCCAGCCCCCTGGCTAAGGGTGGTAGTAGTGGTAGGCATCCAGCCCCCCTGGCTAAGGGTGGTAGTAGTGGTAGGCATCCAGCCCCCCTGGCTAAGGGTGGTAGTAGTGGTAGGCATCCTGCCCCCTGGGTGAGGGTGGTAGTAGTGGTAGGCATCCAGCCCCCCCTGGGTAAGGGTGGTAGTAGTGGTAGGCATCCAGCCCCCCCTGGGTAGGGGTGGTGGTGCGCATCCAGGCCCCTGTGTGCATATGTGGCATTGGTGATGGGCATCCCGCCCCTATGGTGCTGCTGTTGCTGGTGTAAGTATATTCAGCATCCGTGTGTGTGTGTGATGTGTCGTGTACGTGTTGTATGTGTTTTGTGGTTGGTGTCTGGCTTACCTTCTGCGCCGTACGCGTCCGTGCCTGTTCCGGTAGTAAATGTAGAATATTGGTATGATCGGGACGAAGGGATTCATGGTTGGTTCGTGTCGTTCGTCCTTCTCGTTGCTTGGCGTCGTCCTCGTCGCTTCGCGTCGTCCTCGTCGGTGCCGTGTTCGTCTCGGAGCCGTGGATCGTGTTGTGGCGCGAATCGGAGCTTATGTGCGCCTCTCCCGGATGCTTTGACGTGCCGTGCGTAGCGACGGGTTCGGAGCGTACGGAAAGCGCATCGTACTTGTCCGGCCGGACGGGGCTGCATTTTCCCTTCCGTGCGACTCGATTCGGCGTTTCCGGATTCGCCTCGGTCGGAGTACAGGACCTGGTTTGGGTGAGTACGGCTCGGCCGGATTTTTTGCTGTTGTGCGCATCGTACTTGCTCGTTCGGTGTACTGTACGGATCGGTCGGGAAACAGGCTTTCGCATGGCTTTTTTCCCGACCGAATGGTATTGGGTGCGCCTCCGACCGAGATCGGAATCGGCCCCAGAGTCAATAAATGAGGCACACATTCAATAAGGAAATACAACACCAATTTGGAAAAAAAATCTATGAGATTAGGTAAGTACTTCTAGAGATAGCGATTTTCAGAAACACAGAAAATTCAGCTGACAGATTTGATGCACGAGTGTCGAACGCGGTATTGTTATCCTATGGGAGAAATAAACATACATGCATAGGGGTACTTGCAATAGAGTTACAGGGTTCTTCATCTGGAATTAAGGTTAGTAGGGGCCAAGGTCATTGGAACCACCGGCAGTTTTGGTTTACCTGCCCTGATGTGTCTGGGTGCTCCGGTTCTGGTCGCAAGGGTAGCCTTGAATGCTACGGCATAGTCTATGGAGAAAACCTGTAACAGAAAAATGTTGCAAGTGGGGACACCTTTGTCGCGACCTAAAGGCTGGCTCAGTTCTTGAGGGTCTCTGGGGCAAGGGTGTACCATCGATAGGCTCAAACTCAGGCTGTGGGGCTCAGGTGCAGAGGTGTTTTGTTCAGCTTGTGTTGGAGGTTCTCATTTTTGGGGTTGACCTGGAGATGAGGACAAAACAGGACAGCAGGGCCACTCTTGATGATGGCCTCTCTGGTGCTCACGTCCCACGTCGGTATGTCAGTCTTGGAGGTGTTGGTGTCCAGGGTGGACACTGAACAAGCATTGGCTGCTGCGAGAGGTCCGGTACCCCGTGTGTTGGTGCAGGGCGGCTCCTGGCATCTCCAAAGTAGGTTTGGAGACAGATCTGACGTCCTGGAGCACGGTGACCTCCTCCTGGGTGGCTGTTGCGCCGGAGGACCCAGTGGTCAGCAGATTGGTGAACCGGACGTTGCGCTTGGTGCCTGCAGGCAAGTGGCTCCACCACTTCAAGGGAGATGCAGGACTGGTTGGCGAAGTGCTGGCAGCCCTTCAAGGCTTTTGGAGGATGCACAGCTGCAGAATGAGTCAGGTCTTTGCAATTGTCGAGACAGGAGCAGGCAAGCAGGGTTTGGTGCCAAGTCCACAGCTAGTCAACGGTTCTTGCGTTCTTTGCCCTTCTTCTTTGCTCAGGTGAATCTGTTTTCCTGGTGTCAGGGGACCATCTAAATACTTAGTTTAGGGGCATTAAGGGGAGTGCAGTGTAGTAGCCAATGGGCTACTGACCCCTGGCATCACTACACCCCCTATATGACTACTTCCTGTGGGGAGTGGGCATAAGCCTGTCCAAGAGTTTCTAATTTCACCACAACCAAGATGGTGAAATCCTTCTTTATGTATCCACTTCAGATAGTCCACCTTAGGGATGTGACTAGCCTGACAGTGTAACACGCCTCCTTGCATAGCTAATTTCCTGCCTGTCCTGGTGCCAAATGGGCCTCAGGGCAGGGGGTGGCATTTCCCAGGTCTGGGGTTGCATATCAAAGGCGGCAGGGGCTTTAAAGCCCCTGGCATTGATTTGCTAAATCACTAGCCATCCTGCCGGAGGAGGTATGAACACCTTCCTCTGAAGCAGCCATTGCTTCTGGCCTAAGAGAGCGTGGGCTCTCACCTGCAGGGGGTCTGTGGTGGCAGGCTGGACGATACCAGTCAGCCAACACATTAGGCACTGGTAGGTTTTTCAGGAGGCACCTCTAAGGTGCCCTCTGGGTGCATGTCCTAATAAATCTTGTACTGGCAACAGTACAGATTTATTAAAACAAGGTGTTTGATACCAAACGCCATAGATTTCAGTGAAGCCATCATGTAGCTGGGGAGCACGCAATGACCAGTGCCCAGTACATATACTCAAGATGACTTCTCTGTTCACTTGTACCATCTAGTAATTGAGCTAGGCAGCACAGGGGCATACCTGCTCATGCAAATATGCCCTCACATGTAATATAATGCACCCTGCCTTAGGGCTACAAAGCCAGCTATAGGTGTGACTTACATATATTACATGCTGTCACTCTGGCATTGGAAACAGTGAATGTGCCATGTCGTGTTTTCACTCATGGTTTGTACCATGACATGCAGTCTGCAATGGCAGTCTGCATGCAATTTGTTTGTAGGTTCCTTAGGGTGGCGTAAGACATGCTGCAGCCCTTAGGGACCCTCTTTAGTACCCCTGCCCTAGGTACCAGGGATACCATTTATTAGGTGTAGGAAGCTGGCTATTTATATAATATATCAAAATGAGATATATTGTGTAAAGAGTCCAGGGGTTCCCTTGTGAGTGGACATGGGCTTGCTATGGCAGTCCCAAGGTGCTCTGCTAGGGTGTAGTGTGGTCGACCAGTCTTAGGCTCATCACAGAGGAGTGCAAGACATCTGAAAATACACACAATGGTCAATAAATGAGAAACACAACTCAAGAAGGAGATCCACACCAATTTATAAAAATAGCAAGTATCTTTATATATGTTTAGACATCAGAAGAAAATTGTTCAGGTAAGTACGTTTTTAAATATGAATTCTTTTTAGTTCAAAAAGTGGACACTTAGAACAATCTCTGGAGGCTGCAATGTTATCCTACGGGAGGAAAAGCTAATGCTGCATTCAGGTATAGTACAGCGACTTACCGGACCCTTCTCCAGTAGGTAAGGTGAGTGGTGGGCAAGGTCCAAGGCAGCACTAGCAGAACACCACCAGCGCCACAAGGGCGGCTGGGTGCAGAGGTGCAAAACAGCATTGGATGCCCAATGTTAGTCTATGGAGAATGGTCGCTGTGAAAAGAGGATGCGCTATGACTGGGGGACCAATCGGGCTGAACCAAGAGGGGGGCCCAGGCCTCACGATGCTCACGGATGTAGGGACACCTTTGGTCCTCTTCTCCATAGCCCAGGGGCGACGGATGCACAGGTGTCTTTATTCATCACGTTTATTACCAGGAGCAGTCATGGTAGACGGGGCCTGTTTGCAGAGGCAACAGGCGACGGCGGGGAGTACACGAGAGGGGTCACCACACTGGACTCGGTCTCTGGAGGGCTGCTGGACCACGCTGACACTGTTGGCCCACTTCAACTCGGGCTTGGAGCGACAGGTGCAGTGGTGTCTTCGGGCATCGGCTTTCTGTGGTCACAAGGAACTTCCAGGGGTCTTTGGATGGCTGCAGGATGCAGGGAAGCAGGTCGGCTGCTTCTCGGGAGGTCTTGGTTCCTAGGTGAAGTGCTGGCAAGTCTCCCGGGCTTCGGGGACTCAGCAGCTGCAGGACAGTCGACTTATGGTGCAATTGGTGAAGGCAGCAGGCAGGCATGCCGGCAGGGTTGGCACCAAGCCAGTGCCTGGATCTCCTGTTCTCGCAGGATGCAAATCTTCTAGTCCTTTAGTCCTTGCCTTTCAGGTCAGCAGGATCTGTTCTTCTGGTGCCAGGGGCTCCCCATAATACTGAATTCAGGGGCGTTCGCGCAGTGTAGGGTAGTAGCCACTTGCGGTCACTTCGCCCACTATATGACCACTTCCTGTGGGAAGTGGGCATAACCCTGTCCTAGAAGTCCCAAGTATGCCATCTCAAAGATGGCTACTTCTGAAAAATCGTGTCCACCTTAGTTTAGCCCTCCATAGGGGTGGTACTACCATGGGGGTGGCATGCCTACCTGACTAGCTAATGTTCCTCCTGTTCAGGTGCCAAAGGGGCTCTGGGCAAAGGGGGTCGGCCTTCTCTCCTGTGAGATCTTTGAAGGTTGCCGCCCTAGGAAGGCTAATCAGCAGGTCATCCTGTGGGAGGGGGTGTGATCTCTTCCCGGACACTCTTTTGTTCTGGGTCTCCTGAGAGCAAAAGGCTCTCACCCTAGGAAATCACAACAGTTTCAGGTGGCTGGCTGGCAGAAACCAGTCAGTGAGCACACCAGAGGCTAGTAGTTTTTTTTAGGGGGCACCACTAAGGTGCCCTCTGTGTGCATTTATTGGTAAATTCAACACTGGAATTAGTGTGGGTTTATCAATACGAGATGTTTGATACAAAACATACCTATTTTCAGTGAAGCCATCAAGTAGCTGGAGAACTTGCTTTCACCAGTGTCCAGCACATGTTCTAAAATGGCTTCCCTGTCCACTTGCACTGGCAAGGAACTGACCAGCACAGGGGCATATCTGCTCATGCAGGTATGCCCTCACATGTAATACTAAGCACCCTGCCTTAGGGCTGTAAGGCCTGCTGTAGGGGTGACTTACAAGTACTACATGCAGTGTTAGGGACCTGACCCACAGAGATGTGTGTCAGGTCATGTTTTCAATTTTTGTCAGCACCAAAACATGCAGCCTGCGATAGCAGCCCTGCATGAGTTTGGTGAGGGGTCGCTTAGGGTAGCACAATTTGTGCTGCAGCCCTTGGGGGACCCTCTTTAGTACCTCAGGCCCTACGTACCATTTACCAAGGGACATCTAGAGGGTACTAAAGGCATTGTCAACTGGGGGAACAATTGTACAGTTTTGGGAAAGAGATCTGGCACTGGGGACTAGTTAGCAGGAACCCAGTGCACTTCCAGTCGAAATCACATCATGTTCAAAAGTGGGAGTGACCATGTCACTTACTTTTGGTAACGCCTTATCTGGTAGAGACATGATCTAGCAGCAGACTCTTTACTTTTTTTTATTCTTCTGAGTTTTAAATAGCACGAACTCGACCCGAAGGTATCAGAGCGCTTCAAATGAGCACCAGTTGCGTTACAGATGGACGCATTAATTTTGTTAGGCACGGGGAGATTAAATGATTTGCCCAGAATCACAGGATGTTGAGCGTCCCTGCCGAGACTCTAATTTGGTTCCCCAGCTTCAAGGTCGACCTGTAGCCATTAGGCCACATCCTCTGCCCTTTGAATTTCCCAGGTGTCAGACTAGATCCGGAAGATTTTTCTTTGAGTAATACCCCTGCGCTTCGGTAGGTTGCGTTGGTCATCTCCGCATGACTTTGTCGGCAGCGTCTGTGTTGTTGTGACATCGGAGTCATCTATTATAGACACCACCTCAGTGCGCTGATGTCCGTTACTTTTCACGACTTTCCACGCCAGGAGTGCAGAGCCATGAAGTGCACTGACATTGGTGTGTTTCTGAACAACTAGGGCCCTGACCCTAGAAACTTGTCCGCAGCGCGGGGAGGATGGATGGGTCGGTAAGGAATCTGTGGCTAGTTCATGTCTCTACAAGATAAGGCGGAACTGAAGGTAAGTAACTTGTCCATCTGATAGAGACATCTATCCGCCGCAGATTCCTTACCTTTGGATAGATAGCCAAGCAATACCACACCCGGGGGAGGGACTGCAGAAAAGTTTAGACCAGGAAGTCCTGCAGGACAGGGCAGCCAAAAAGGCTGTCCCTGTGGACTTGACTGTCTAGGCAATAGTGCTTGGTAAAAGTGTGCAGGGATGCCCACATTGCTCCCTGGTAGATGTTGAGGACTGGAACTCCACGTTGCAATGCCATGGTAGCAACCTTAGCCCTGGTGGAATGAGCCCCTAAGCCTTCAGGAGGCTGCTTTTTGGCCAGAGCATAGCTAATGGTGATGCGGAGGATGACCCATTGCGAGATAGTCCTCTTCTGCACCACATGACCTTTCTTTGTTGCAAAGTACCACACAAAGAGTTGGTCCTCCACCGGCAACTCTTTAGTGAGGTCAAGGAAGAACGACAATGTTCTTTTTGGATCCAGAAGGTAGAGTTGCTCCTCTTCTTTAGAGGGGTGCGGAGGAGCGGAGAAAGTGGGCAAGGTGACAGATTGCCCCACATGGAATGGTGTTACCACTTTTGGGAGGAATGAGGCCCTAGCACGAAGCACCAATTTATCACATACTTTTGTCAGGAAAGGAGGCTTTAATGACAACACCTGCAATTCACTCACCCTCCTGGCAGAAGGGATTGCCACTAAAAAGGCTGCTTTGATAGTAGGCAGCTGGAGGGGGGAGTTGTGCAAAGGTTTGAATGGAGCACAAATCAAATTAAGGTCCCACTGAGGCATTTGAAAGGGGAAAGTGGGAACATATGTACAAGGCCTTTGAGGAATCCATTTACAATGGGAGATTTAAATAATGAGGGTTGGTCTGGTAGCCACAGGAGGGCAGACAGGGCCGATAGGTACCCTTTCAGAGTGCTCAGTGCAGAACCCTGCTGGGCAAGGGTCAAAATAAAAAGCAAAACTTGAGAAGGGAAACAGAAAGAGGATCGATAGACCTTTCTGTACAATATTTTACAAATCTGTTCCACCGGCAGGTGTACATGGTCTTGGTGGAGGGCTGTCTGGCCGCCAAAATACCATTGCAAACTTCGGGAGGAAGGTCAAATGTTATCAACTGCCGCCGCTCAATCTCCACGTAAGAAGGTGTAGAGTTGACAGGTTTGGGTGGAGGACCCTTCCCTACTGCTGCGACAGAAGATCCTCCCAAAGGGGCAGCCAGATCGGATGATGCTCAACTGGAGAAGCTCGGGATACCAGGCTCTCCGTACCTAATCCGAAGCCACAAGAATGACTTGGGCCCAGCCGTACTTGATCTTCTTGATCACTCTAGACAGGAGTGGTATGGGCGGAAAGGCGTATAGAAGGCCTGAGCTCTACTCAAGACGAAAAGCGTCTCCAAGCGAGAGCCGCCTTGGAAACTACAGAGCGCAAAACTGCTGACATTGTGGGTTCTCAGCAGAGGCGAACAGATCTAACCAAGGCTCTCCCCACTATTGAAAGAGACCTTGCGCCAACTCCGGATGGAGATGCCATTTGTGACCCGCTGGGCATCGATGGCTGAGTTTGTCCGCCCTGGCGTTCAGAGAACTTGCCAGGTGTTGAACCACCAGGGATATGCCCTGCTTTTCCAGTCATGTCCAGAGACGGAGAGTTTCTTGACAAAGGGTCCACAACTTCACCCTGCCCTGTTTGTTGCAGTACCGCATGACAGTAGTGTTGTCGGAACACTTGAACCAGCTTTCCCTTGATTGAAGGAAGAAAGTATTTTACTGCCAATCGCTTGGAGTGCTCCAGCAAGTTGATGTGGAGTCCGGATTCACCTGCAGTCCAGAGTCCTCTGATCTCCATCTCCCAGATGGCCACCCCATCCCAGGAGTGACACATCTGCCCATCCCAGGAGTGACACATCTGCCACGACTGTGTGGTCTGGTTGGGGAAGGGAGAGAGGTCTGCCACTGACCCAATCGTGAATGGTCAGCCACCACTGCAGGTCATGTGCAGTTCCCTCCGAGATCTGGACCATGTCAGAGAGATTCCCCTGATGCTTCGCCCACTAGAACTTCAAGTCCCACTGCTGAGCCCGCATATGCCATCTGGCATGTGTCACTAGCAGGAATGAAGGAGGCCATGAGGCCCAGGAGCCTCAGAGTCATTCTCACCGAAATCCAGGATAGAGGCTGAAACACCGGTATCATAGCCTGAATATCCTGGACTCGCAGCTCAGGAGGATGCACTGTGTCCAGAACAGCTCTGATGAAAGGGAGCGTCTGAGAGGGAGTCAGGTGTGACTTTTGTATGTTGATAGTGAACCCCTGGGGTGAGACCGCCTTCAACAGCAAGTTGGTGAAATAGGGGAAGAGTGGCACCCCTGATCTGGGCTGAGGAGCTGCAACCATCGTCATCACCTTGGTGAATACCCGAGGGGCGCTGGCAAGGCCAAAGGGGAGCCAGGTGAACTGAAAGTGCTTGTGGCCTACCGTAAACTGCAGGTAGCACCGATGAGCAGGCAGGAGGGGAATGTGAAAATAAGAGTCCTGCAAGTCCAATGCTACCATCCAGTCTCCTGGGTCCATGGCAGACCAGACCAGACCTGAGCCAGAGTGAGCATCTTGAACTTTTCCTTTTTGAGGAAGTAGTTGAGGGCTCGCAGATCTAAGATAGGACTGAGACCCTTGTCTTTTTTCGGGACCGGAAAGTAGTGGGAATAACAACCACAGCACTGGAACCCTCTCAATGGCTCCCTTGGCCAAGAGAGTCATGAATTCTTCCTGAAGCAAAGTCAGGTGATCATCCGTCAGCGGGTCGTAAGTTGGAGGCATGTAGGGAGGGGTACCCTTGAAGGGGAGGTGTAGGTCCTTCAGACTATCTGGAGAACCCACCTGTTCAAAGTGATGTGGTGGAAGTGATGTCTGGCAACTGGCAGCCCATGATCTGGAAGGGCCGGACTAGGAAGGTTTGGAGGCTTAGGCTGCAGGGAGATGGGAGATGGGCATATCTGACCCGACCTCTGGTCGCCCAACCCACGGGGTTGGAACGAGCTGCACCCACAGCCGCGCAGAGGTTGCTGAACTTGCAGGGTCTTGAGGCTGGTTTATCGCTGGCGCGGCTGAAAGCCCCTTCCGTAGCCGCGAAAGGCAGATGGGGACGTGTGGCCATTGAGAGACCAAAGGAGTTGGCCGTAGTCTGCGAGTCCTTAAAGCGCTCCAGCACCATGTCTGCCTTGTCTCCGAAGAGACTGGTGCCATCAAAGGGCATGTCCATAAGAGAAGCCTGGACATCCCCTGAAAAGCCTGAAGTCCTCAACCAGGTGTGGCGTCTAACAGCCACCGTTGATGAAATCGCTCTGCCCAGTCGGTAGTATCAAGAAGACAACGAACGGTGAACTTTGCAGCACTTCTCCCATCAAACTACTTGGGAGAGGATGGCCCGGGACTCCTCCGGGACCTGTGGCAGCACTTGCACAACCGTTTGCCACAGGGAGTGGGAGTAACAACTCAATAGGCATGCGGTGTTCACCTAAAAGGCTGGTGGAAGAAAACATTTTTCTTAACTCAGCTGTCCAGCCTCTTGGATTCCCTGTTCAGGGGTGAGGAAGGGAACGAGCCGTGGGAGGTAGAGGCTTGGACCACCAAGCTCTCAGAGGTAGGGTGGTTGGTGAGGAAATATGGGTTGCCCGATGCAGGGCGATGGCGGCCGGCAATTGTCCTATTCACAGGAGCCCCTGTGCTGGGCTTGGACCAGGTTCCCAGTAGGACATCAGTTAAGGCCTCGCTGAAGGGCAGCAAGAGTTCAGAGGAGGAGACATCTGGCTGCAGGACCTCTGTCAAGATATTCGTCTTGACTGCTACATAAGTGAGCTGAAGGTCCAGGACCTCAGCTGCCCTTCGCACCATCATAGCATAGGATGCTCCCTACTCCGTAGCCACTGTAGGGGGAGAAAGCAGGCCAGAATCTGGTATCCAGTCCGCTGGCCTCACCCAATTCCTCGTACCAGTCCATGTCTTGATAATGCTAGTCTTGTAGAGGGTCCAGCGGCCCCTCCCAATCTTCGTCCATTCCTAGCCCTTTAGAATAAGGCTGAGGAACCGACCTAGGACCTAAGGGTTCTGTCAGCCCTGGTATCGGTGTCTGCTGATCCGGCTCTGGGTCTGGATAAAAATGGGGTTGGCACCGCTGAGGGGGGCGCCGGCGGCATCAGGAGTCTCAGTGTTGGAGCTGGCGCCGGGGAAGGTCACAATGGCACGACCGACGTCTGTTCCGGATCCATCGCCGGATCCATGGTGGAGGGTCATCGGGCCGGAGCCGTCTGCGCGTAACCAGATGGATTTCTCTCTGAGCCTCCGGGGCCCGAAGGCGCGCCGGTAGGGTCAGGCAGCCCAAATATGACGCACATGGCGTCATAAAATTCTTTGAGCTGGGCGGGTTCGCTCCGGCTCCCGGGAAGGCGAGGAAGCGCGGACCCAACCCAGGAGCAGGTTTAGAGGAACAAGGCCTAGAACGACGAGACTCCTGGTCGCGTCAGCCGACAGACGGGGAAAAGTCGAAGCACGCTTCGAATTCTTATATTTTTTTGGCTTACCTGACCGTCTTGACGACTTCGAGTAGGAGGACAAAGACTTAGGACTCACGGAGCAGGGCCAGGACCTTCCTCTCGACCGAGAACATGAACGAGACCTCCAAGGAGAACGACGTGGTGCAGAGCACGAGCTTTAGGGACAGCTCCCTCAAAACTTTCAGAGCCATGGCCCAGCAGTCGGAGCACGACTGAGTCGTGTTCGCGCTCCAGGCACCAGAGACAATCCAGGTGAGGGTCCGTCACAGACATGGCTCGGTGACAGGCACTGCACGGCTTGAACCCACAAGTCTTCTTGGACATGAGAAAAAACCTACACACCAAAAAAGGGGTTGACAAAACGTCGAAAAAGCCTGTCAAAAAGTGACAGAGGGTAGCTCTCTTCACAGATCTGAGCTGGCTGGTGCAGAAAGAAAAGAACTAACGTCAGCGCGCCGCGGTGGTGCCTTTATAGGTGATGTGGATGTCACGACGCCGCAGACAATGCTGACAACGTCACATGGAGCTGACCGACGCCACCTACCGGCGTGCAGGGGTATTGCTCGTAGAAAAATCTTCCTGATCCAGTCTGATGCCTGGGAAATTCAAAGGTAAGGAATCTGCGGCTAGGTGTCTCTATCAGATGGAATGCTTTCCTACACTAGGGACTTAAAGGTGTGCCAAAGTTCTTGACAATTGGGTTACAATTAGACTTTAACTTGTTTTAGGGACAGAGCACTAGCACAGAGGTCTGGTTAGCAGGCCTCAGTGCACTGTCAGAGTCGAAAATTAGCATCTAGTAGTCACAAATGGTGCAAAAACTGATGGCGGACAACTGCAACAAAATTCCAGTTTCCTATAGAGGTCTTACGAATGGATAAATCCAACAGAGTTAGTACTTGGACGTCTCTACTGAGAGCAAGCCTGCTGAATGGACTAGAGGAGTCATGCCAAGGAGGAAAGGGGCAAGAGCTTTGTTCACAAAAGGAAGAGACTGCCTGCAACCCCTTTATGCTCAGCAGAATATACGATGCACAAGACATGCGAAAGCCAGACAAGCCTAAACCAGAACTAGCTTTGTGGGGGCGCCCCAGGAAAAAGCAGAGGGGAGTAGGCTGTGTATCTCACCAGTGGGGAACAAAGCGATTTCTGAAAAACTTTGTGAATATTTAAGCACCGAGCATTAGATAAAGAGCTTTGCAGGCAGGTAAGATAAAGATCTAGACCTAGAAAGTGATTTCTAACTTAGGGCATGGTTAGATGGACTCAAACGAAGCCCACTGAGACAGAAGAAACTTCTGAGCTTGATTACTTTATGTACTTATGGATAAATACACAGGATATCTTTCACCATTTCACTCACTCTCTTTGATTATTTTTTAGGACGGAAAAGAAGTTTTCAAGTCAAGTGAAATTTATTTAAATGTTCGGTCTTTTAAAACCATTACACCGTATAATTTCATTTACATTACTTAAAACGACGTGTAAAAAACATTAATAAAAAGTATATAAATCTTTGTTCATTGTTCTACACTTAATAAAATCCAGACTAGATTATATTGTCCATAAAGTGCTGCAAGCCTAACATCTTCCTCATCGTAAAGTCCATCTTCATCATAAAACTGTATATTAGATTGTTTGATTTTCTTCTGGAACTCTTCCTAATTCCTTTAGATACATATTTATGAATTTCACCCCCCCCTGCAGACCAGAGGAATCGAAGACCCACCGAACCAGGTGGTTACAGCTTCTCTGCATGATCGTATGTTCATATTAATGAAAATTTCTTTCAAAAGTATCTTTCTTTCTTTTAATAACTTCGGGCATGCACAGAGAATATGTGATAGGGATTCAGGTTTGTAAGTGCACAATCTGCAGTCTTGATTTTGGTGCTGGGCTTTCCAGGAGGGGATCAGATCCTTTGTTTCCCACATACCAAAGCATAAATTCATGAATTGTTTTTTTTAAATTGTTGAGAAATGCGCTAATAAATAATCCTGAGGTTTCTTGGTACCATATGACATAATCACCGTCCAGGCATGACGTCTTTGTAATAAGGTGTTTTCATCTGTTATATTAGGCAGGAGTTTTGTTGACAGATTTAATGCGTTGTTTGAGGGCCTGTTTCCCCATGCTTGAATTCCAACTTTCTTGAGCGCAAAGATCCTTAATAACCTGTGCTAAGTAGCAGCCTCAGGAACCTTGTATTTTGTTCCCTCTTTGAGCTTCTAGTTCTTTCCAGCAGAGATTCTCGATAGAATTGGTTGTGGCTGCTCTGTGCCTTCCACATAGGTTAATAAAAGCACTTTTACTCCGGAATGTTTGATTGGTGTGGCGCGGTGGAGAAGCAAGGAAGGACGCTGAGGTATTTTGATGCGGGGTTTATTAAAGAAACTATTGATGTCGGGATGGTTTGTCCATTCAAAACATAACAAAATGGCAAAAGAATCGGTTCTCTCGGGGTCATGTAGGGACAGGCACTGTCTTCTTCCTCTCTTCCGTCAGAGGGGGGGGGGATTTGCGGTGGTTTAGTCCTTTCTCTTCTTCTTGGGCTTGTCAGGTAAGGACTCAGTAGGAGGTCAGCCGGTTACCCATAAATAAAAGAAAGAAATACGCCCCGTAAGGAATGGATTCGTGCTATACAGTATTGTGCTAAGGAACAGGGAGTCAAGGGAGATGCCACCTAATACCGCCACCAGTGTTCTCTAAGTGCCTAAAACACAGCGCTCAAGACTGGAGGTACAGCGTGTAAGGTTGGAGACACAGCGCGTAAGCAGGAAGGTACAGCGCGAGCGGGGCAGGAAACTCAGCTCCCTCCACCCGCCCGGTCTTTGTTGACTCTAGTCCCCCTTCCCCAGACGGCTTCTAACCTCCCTCGTAACTTGTGGAGCCACGCCCCTCTAGGGACGTGGCTGGCCTCAGCGTGGTACCGGAGTGGGTCCGGCTCCCGTTCTGGGTCGTCCACACGGCCGGTGTCCTGATGCTCTTGAGTCGACGTCGTCTCCTCTCCGGACTCGCTTCCTGGAGTCCGGGGCCCACGAAGAAGGTCAGGACGCTCTCCTGTTGTCCCCACGGCTCCTTCCCTGGTCGCGCTCCTCCATACGAACGCCAGCTACGTGCTTCGTCTTCCGCTTTGTACGTGACCGGGTCATCTGACCAAGTCACGTGATCCGGGAAAGAATCAGCAAGCGTGTTTCCCTTAAAGGGACAGTCCCTGTTCTTCAGCGTCGCCTTCTGCGAACAGAGGAGAGGACAGGGAGACAGGTAAGGGGGGAAGTTCTCTGTGGCATTATTCGAGGACAGGGGGGAAGATGTCAGCAGTTCGTCACAATTGGTCAAACCAAACTCTAGTCGGACTTGAGCCGGTGATGCTGCTTGCTGAATGAGGAAGACTTTTTATAAACCTTTGTTTGTATGTTGTTTAGGATTGAGATCTCGCGACCCCTCATGATTTCACTACCATGTGTGATGGAAGGCATTAACTGTGCCGACATAACGGATAGTAAGTGGCTGTAGGATGGACCACTTCATTTCTTTTTTAGTAAATTGAAGCTGTATATGAGATTTTGGGCTTTAGCCCTCATTGCTAAAAGCTGATGCTTATAACTCAGTCTCTCTCTCGATTTTAAACCCCAGATATTTGTATGAGGCAACCACCTCGACTTTTTTCCCGTCCAGAAACCACACGTATTTTTTATATTTGGCATCCACTAACCGACTACCTTTGTTTTAGATAAATCTAGTTCTAACCTGTGCCGATCCATATACTTAGCAAGTGTACTCATGCTGCGTTGAAGCCCAATTGGGCTTTGGCTAAGAAGCACTATATCGTCAGCGTACTGCAGGCACACCTAATTTCTTCTTTGGCTAACGTTGGAGGATGGCTGTTAGCTGTTGATTTATTTTTGTTTCACGGCAGCTTTTCTTATATTGAGCTCTTAGTTTTTTAAGCATACGTTTATCCGGTATTCCTCCGCATCTTAACTGCTTTGCTACTATTGTAATTTCTTGCAAAATTTGGCGTTTTTGCTTTTCTTGTTTCATACAGTACCAGGGTTGGTGTCTGTTCGCCGGAATGTACTTCCTGTGTGAAATATGGTGCGCTTGCTTCCCTTTATGTGGGAATTTTTCCAATAAGACAGCTGGTATGGAGACCCAAGCCTTTAGTCTTTCCCAGATTACAAATTGTAGATTTTCTTGCATCCCTGTTCCCTTCTCAATTTCTTCTTTTGAACCTGCTTGAAGATATACTTCAGCCATTACTTTCTCTATCCCTTTTCCTCTCCATCTCAAAGTTTTAAGATTACATACGAAGGGCCTGGTGATTAAATCGTTGGGTGCCATCAGACGGGCAAAACTTTGTTCCAATTGTATTGATTGTGGGAAATGATCACTCTCCTTGCGTTGAATTATTTGGAATTTATGCCTCTGAGACCTTACATTTTCGCTCACTAACGTGTGCTCGATTGTTGAGCTCTTATTCCCACTTAGAAAGGTGATTGATGCAGGAAAGTCCTCTTTGGTGTTTCCATTTCAATGTTTTAACCTTAGAGATTCTAGCTGACTTCTGAATATGTTGCTCATTTGATGAGGGTTCCTAACGTTTTTGCATACATTTGTGTTGAAATCACCTGTAATAATGAACTGTGCTTGCGCATGTTGTCTCTGCATTGTTTTTATCAATTTAATCAGGGTATTCATGTGCGCCTCTTTGGTCACTCTTCTTGGATGGATATAGATATTTATTAAAATTAATGTTGTCGGTATCATGTTGGTCTTTTGATTATCCAATTTTATTACAAGGATCCATTTGGTCCCCGTTGGTTGTTTTCCATAGACCAGTCAAGTTTGGTAGACAAACTCCCCTTTGGATGGCTAAATCTTGCTGATTTTACTGCCTGTATATGGAAATCCGTATAACCTAAGATTGGCAGGGGTTTAAGACTCCACGTTTCTTGCGACAAAATTATATTGTGTTTTAAGAGGAAATCCATGGCTTTGTTATTTTCTAATGCAAAAGAAACAATTGATGGACGGAATGCTGGACAATGCAAACATTCACCCCCAGTCACAAGGATCTGGGTTAAATCCATCATTCTTTTGCTCACCACACCACCCCAGTTTGGACCCAGCCATATGCAAATCAGTCTTGACCCTGTTCCTTGTGGGAACAGTCCAGCCCGAACTGCCAAGCCAGGTCCTCCCTGGACCGGAAACAAGCATCCTGGGACCGGTTTCAGGGCATCACCCTTCTTCAGCCAGGCTAGCTTGAATCCAGTGGTGTAGTGAGCACGGGACCCACGTCTGGGCATACCCTTCCCACTTAGGGCGACAAATGCAAAAGAAACAATTGATGGACGGAATGCTGGACAATGCAAACATTCACCCCCAGTCACAAGGATCTGGGTTAAATCCATCATTCTTTTGCTCACCACACCACCCCAGTTTGGACCCAGCCATATGCAAATCAGTCTTGACCCTGTTCCTTGTGGGAACAGTCCAGCCCGAACTGCCAAGCCAGGTCCTCCCTGGACCGGAAACAAGCATCCTGGGACCGGTTTCAGGGCATCACCCTTCTTCAGCCAGGCTAGCTTGAATCCAGTGGTGTAGTGAGCACGGGACCCACGTCTGGGCATAGCCTTCCCACTTAGGGCGACAAATGCAAAAGAAACAATTGATGGACGGAATGCTGGACAATGCAAACATTCACCCCCAGTCACAAGGATCTGGGTTAAATCCATCATTCTTTTGCTCACCACACCACCCCAGTTTGGACCCAGCCTTATGCAAATCAGTCTTGACCCTGTTCCTTGTGGGAACAGTCCAGCCCGAACTGCCAAGCCAGGTCCTCCCTGGACCGGAAACAAGCATCCTGGGACCGGTTTCAGGGCATCACCCTTCTTCAGCCAGGCTAGCTTGAATCCAGTGGTGTAGTGAGCACGGGACCCACGTCTGGGCATACCCTTCCCACTTAGGGCGACAAATGCAAAAGAAACAATTGATGGACGGAATGCTGGACAATGCAAACATTCACCCCCAGTCACAAGGATCTGGGTTAAATCCATCATTCTTTTGCTCACCACACCACCCCAGTTTGGACCCAGCCATATGCAAATCAGTCTTGACCCTGTTCCTTGTGGGAACAGTCCAGCCCGAACTGCCAAGCCAGGTCCTCCCTGGACCGGGAAACAAGCATCCTGGGACCGGTTTCAGGGCATCACCCTTCTTCAGCCAGGCTAGCTTGAATCCAGTGGTGTAGTGAGCACGGGACCCACGTCTGGGCATACCCTTCCCACTTAGGGCGACAAATGCAAAGAAACAATTGATGGACGGAATGCTGGACAATGCAAACATTCACCCCCAGTCACAAGGATCTGGGTTAAATCCATCATTCTTTTGCTCACCACACCACACCAGTTTGGACCCAGCCATATGCAAATCAGTCTTGACCCTGTTCCTTGTGGGAACAGTCCAGCCCGAACTGCCAAGCCAGGTCCTCCCTGGACCGGAAACAAGCATCCTGGGACCGGTTTCAGGGCATCACCCTTCTTCAGCCAGGCTAGCTTGAATCCAGTGGTGTAGTGAGCACGGGACCCACGTCTGGGCATACCCTTCCCACTTAGGGCGACAAATGCAAAAGAAACAATTGATGGACGGAATGCTGGACAATGCAAACATTCACCCCCAGTCACAAGGATCTGGGTTAAAGCCATCATTCTTTTGCTCACCACACCACCCCAGTTAGGACCCAGCCATATGCAAATCAGTCTTGACCCTGTTCCTTGTGGGAACAGTCCAGCCCGAACTGCCAAGCCAGGTCTTCCCTGGACCGGAAACAAGCATGGGTCCCGTGCTCTCCATGCCACTGGAATCAAGCTATCCTGGCTGAAGAGGGGTGAAACCCCGAAACCGGTCCTAGGATGCTTGTTTCCAGTCCAGGGAGGACCTGGCCTGGCAGTTCGGGCTGGACTGTTCCCATGGGGCACAGGGTCAAGACTGATTTGCATATGGCTGGGTTCAAACTGGAATGGCATGGTGAGCAAAAAAACGATGGATTTAGGCCCAGATCTCTGTACTGGGGTGAATGTATGACATTGTTCTGCATTCTGTCCATCAATTGTTGTTTTTGCATTTGTCACCCCGAGTGGGACGGGTATGCCCGGACGTGGGTCCCGTGCTCTCCATGCCACTGGAATCAAGCTATCCTGGCTGAAGAGGGGTGAAACCCCGAAACCGGACCTAGGATGCTTGGTTCCAGTCCAGGGAGGACCTGGCCTGGCAGTTCGGGCTGGACTGTTCCCATGGAGCACAGGGTCAAGACTGATTTGCATATGGCTGGGTTCAAACTGGAATGGCATGGTGAGCAAAAAACGATGGATTTAGGCCCAGATCTCTGTACTGGGGTGAATGTATGACATTGTTCTGCATTCTGTCCATCAATTGTTGTTTTTGCATTTGTCACCCCGAGTGGGACGGGTATGCCCAGACGTGGGTCCCGTGCTCTCCCTGCCACTGGAATCAAGCTATCCTGGCTGAAGAGGGGTGAAACCCCGAAACCGGTCCTAGGATGCTTGTTTCCAGTCCAGGGAGGACCTGGCCTGGCAGTTCGGGCTGGACTGTTCCCATGGGGCACAGGGTCAAGACTGATTTGCATATGGCTGGGTTCAAACTGGAATAGCATGGTGAGCAAAAAACGATGGATTTAGGCCCAGATCTCTGTACTGGGGTGAATGTATGACATTGTTCTGCATTCTGTCCATCAATTGTTGTTTTTGCATTTGTCACCCCGAGTGGGACGGGTATGCCCAGACGTGGGTCCCGTGCTCTCCATGCCACTGGAATCAAGCTATCCTGGCTGAAGAGGGGTGAAACCCCGAAACCGGTCCTAGGATGCTTGTTTCCAGTCCAGGGAGGACCTGGCCTGGCAGTTCGGGCTGGACTGTTCCCATGGGGCACAGGGTCAAGACTGATTTGCATATGGCTGGGTTCAAACTGGAATGGCATGGTGAGCAAAAACGATGGATTTAGGCCCAGATCTCTGTACTGGGGTGAATGTATGACATTGTTCTGCATTCTGTCCATCAATTGTTGTTTTTGCATTTGTTATTTTCTAACCCATGGGCGTTCCAGGAGCAGATGCTAAGAGTTTTAGGACTTTCTTGTGGGCCTTTATACGTGTTGTGAGGATTGCGTGTGGTCGTGGAGTTTTAGTGGCCCCGTCCATTTGTCGTCTGCTCCGCTATTGATCTTGTATTTAACTTGTACATTTCCTCTTTGGGTATTCATGCTTAAGAGTTTAGTGATTTTTAGGTTCTCATACTCTTTTTGGTTGGTTCCCGCGCCAATAGCACCCCTTAAGATCGATACCCCTCTTTGTTTTATAGGTGCAAGAGGCCCTGGGTAGAATGGCACCTCAATCCTTTGTAGCTCAATCCCCCAGGGCTTGAACCTATGTTGATGAATCAAGATGTGATCTACTATTTCTGGTGAGGACCAACTTGTTACTGATGCCTCTCAGTTAATCAGCAATGGGTGAACTTTGAATTCAACTGATAACAGGTTGATAGATTCAATATGTGCTATATCCCTTATTTCCTTTATCAGTTTAATGATCGTGCCTCTATTTAAGATATCAAAGTTTCCTTTTGAGATGTAATTAGGAAGAAACACGAACTGATTTGAATGATTTCCATTTGTTATGAACCTTTGAACTGAGTCAGTCTTCTGAGGTAACTGACTGACATTTTGCGACATGCAATCTTCCAAAACCCAACTTGTGTTTTGTTTTGCACTGGCCATATTCCATCACCTTGTTGTTCGTGGAAACTACTCTGTTTCTGCCCCTCAAGTATAATTTCCCTGGTTACTGACTTCCTTCACACTTGTGCCTCGGGCTTATTTTCTACTACCAGATTATGGCGTAAAGAATCTGCTGCCATAGGCGCCTTTGATATTTGTTTGTTAGGAGCAGGCTCGAAGGGCACTGTAGACCCACTCTGTGGAACTATATATTTATTCCAGTCGAATGGGGCTATTGTGTTCTCTTTCCTTTTAGAAACTAGTTCTGGGCTTCCGAGCTGCTTGCTTACTGAATCTGAATCCTCCTTATATACGTTCTCCTGACTAGAAGGACTTTCGTTCTTGTGTTGAGAGAATAATTGCCATATTTTCATTTGTTGCGCTAATTTCCGTTTATTACGCATTTTTCTTGCTCTCTTTTTTTCCCTTTTTTACAACCCCCGGCTTTGCTTCTACTATCTCCAACTTATCCCCTTCCTCTATGATTCTGCAGACTGGTCGTTTGGCTTGTCTGTCCAAGGCGTTGTCTACTATTTCTGTTGCTTCGGGATTATCCCCACAAGAGGACTGATTTGATGAAGCACGATTCTTTTTGACTTGACTGTCAAGGGGGCTATTTGTTATTTCTGTTGACTGTGGAATTTCCAAGGTAGAGATTCAGTTGGTTGAAGAGCCGCTCTCCTTTATTTGAGATTTCTCTACTGGGGGTTTAATATTTGTTTGAGTACTCTCCTCGGATTCGTTGAAGTTTTCGCTTGTATCTGACCTTGCTGCTTGTGCTCTTATTTCCCTCAATATATCCGTCAAGATTGATGTTAAACTTTCCTGGTTCTCTCCTTGCTGTAAACAGTGACAATTGATTTGCTGCATGTACTTATATTGCTGGGCTCTCATAATGAAAAAGAAGTTGTACCTTCCAGTTTAAAAGGCTGTTCACAAAAGACTTCTTCATTGATTATAATTAAATCTTTTGATAGGATCAGAGGAATAAGGCATCTAGCAACACTTTTGGCTGAAAGATCTATAGCTATGCATTGAAAATCTGCCAGAACTCCTAGATTTGAATAGTAGCTGGCTGATCTGCTGAAATAGGCAGAAAACAAACACAATACTAAACAAGTTACAGAAGAAAGGGGGTGGCGATGAGAGATGAACCAACATGGGATGAATATATTGTACAATTAATGGCGAGAAACTCACATGAAGGACCTCTGTGGGTTAAGATGGAGGTGCATCCATGCAGCAAAATACTGAAATATAATAGCTGTACTTTTTTCCCTATACCGTCAGCTTATAGATAATAGACAAATGGGGTCTTCACGTTCATATCCCTTCATATATCTAGCTACATAAGCTAAGTAATGTATCAATGTTTGACTTGTCAATGGTATAGTTAAGCTTGTTACATATGACATATCGTGCGGTAAACAATCTACTGAATATATATATCTGACTGAAAATGCACAACAGGTTTCCTTGACCTATGGAGAACAGACCAGTCTATGAGACACTATTTGCCCCTAAACTGTTATTTAAAGTTCTATTGTTGAAAATGGATATACCAAATGATTTATTACAAGTAGCAGAATGATAAGCTAAATAACCTGAAGTGATTGTAGCCCATCAATGAAAGGAGTTTGGTGGGAGAAAAGCGACATAAAAGGGCCTAAGGTTTTCGCAGTCAGTTGATCTAAAGTTGTGTTTTTCAGAGTTCTACATATCTGATATTTTCTGAATTTGTTCACCAATATGCTGTCTGAAAAAGAAAGGTAAATCAGATCCATTCTGTTTCACAATACTAGAATCAGTTGGCGCTTTCGTAAAGCAGCTGGAGCAGATATAGATGGAACATGAGCTTTGACAGTAACCAAAGATTGCAAACTTTTAATGCGCAGACGGTTAAACAGGTCAATGACAAAATCAGTTTTAGCAGATGTGGGCAAGATCATTTATCATTCACAGGTGTGAATGTTTAATACATTAGACCACAACTGGCAGCAAAATCATGACAGATGGCCTGTTCACATTGTGAACAGCACTGACAATCACACAATATGTGTGATTAGATCAAATTAGATCCTAATGCCTTATGGTCTGAAAATTGCTTAGGCTGGTAAGCAGTTCTTTCTGAGCCTTAAAGCTATTAATTGAATAATAACTATTTTCTGTGCCAAATAATTATGCTGTATGGGTGCATATGATGGGACAAGGCTAATTTGCTCTTGTCATCATATTTGTTCTGTGCTTACTTCCCAAATGTCTCCTGAGGAGCATGGCTTGGGTATTTCAACATTGCTGAGGTTTGACAAAGTGAGAAGCCATATGGGAGTGTGCTGACTAAAGGCACATTGTAGATAGGAGCAGAGATCATCTCAGTTCCTTCCATCGACAAAGTTCTACAGACATCTTAATAGCAGTGCGCTGAACACTAGTATTAGTCCCTGTGGGTTAATTTTTATTTATGATTTGTTTTAGAACTCTAGGTAATGCTAGAGTGTGCACCCTAGAAGCCTATGACACAATCATAGAAAAATAACCTGCAAAGTAGACTATCCAGTCCAAGAAGAATGAGGTTCAACAGAAAGCAATCATGCTAGCTGAAAATCATATCTAGTGTGCTGGTTTTTGTTTTGTGCAAGATTTTTAAATAGCTTATTAAAGCATAAAGATTCAAAATTTGACATACCCTCATAGAAGACAGGGGTTTTAGACCATCTGCCTCATATCCCAGAATCATTAAATAGCTGTACAGAACAGTTAAATGATCAACGATGCCAGGCCAGAAATCCAGCTGTACTACACGAACAGCGATACACCAGTAGAAAAACTGGAGTGTAATCAAAAACCAAGGAAATTTTACACCAAAAACAATAACAATTCACAATCAAAAAATGGAGTGGGTTAGATTTTGAAGCCAGTGTACTAGGACCTTTACATCTATGACTGTTACCTAACAATGTTTTAAGAACAGAAATGACAAGATTTTTGACAACCAGGAAAACCAATTTTGAGGTATGAATAATGTATCCAAATTACTTTCTAAGAATATATCACAGTCGTCAATCTGTCATTTTACAGATGCTCTAGCACGTATTATTCAACAGGACAGGCAGCTTTTAGAAAGCTTGATAAATTGTAGCTATTGTCAGTGGTGGTTGCAGTCGTGTGGTAGTCTATTTGTCATCTAGAATTGCCTTGGGCACCATAAAGTATTTACGATTCCTAAGGATGAATCTGCTCGATTCCTTCAAATAAATACCAGATCAGCCATTGTCCATTCATACTTCTTTCAGGGAATAGTGCACTGCTACCCCAAACATAAATGGGGGTTAAACTCAAAAAGCTTTGCTACTGAGCGAACATGTTTAAAATTGTGCACTTATTTTTACATCCTTAACATGCAAGTGACAGCTCTATCGTTTATTTTTAACAAGTATGTCTCTCTATTTTCTCTGGACACAATTCTGTTTAAATAACAGATTAATGGGTTTATGCATAATATACAGGGTTAGACGTCGATGCCCTGAAAAACTCTCTCATCTGAGCTTCACTGTCGCTAGCCAACACTCTGCTCCCAGGAGGTATTCAGATGCTATATGATAAGTGAATGCAAACATTTTCTTTATTCTGGATTTGTGTGTAAATGATCATGTGATTTTCTTTGAAATGTTTAAATCAGGTAAGGAGAAAACAAGGATACATTTTTGGATTTCCAATTGCTAACCATCTTTGCAATTTAAATGTTGCCTTAAGCTAGTTATAGTCCCGGATAGCTTAAAGCAGATGGTCTCAAAGAAACTGTTACTACTAGGGGACACATTTCCTACTAGATAGCACATTTTTTGAATTGTTAGATAAAGAAGCTTAAATACTATTTTGCCATCAATACGTACCTGATTATAGTGCAGCACCTGACCGTAATATATTGGAAGAAGAGGGGTCTTCTTATTCATACTGAGGACATACACTATTAACATAAATCTACATAGAATAAGGTGGAGAGAGCTAGTCAAATTCTGGGTTTAAGTCCACACAGCTACTTTTACGGCTCCGCTTTTAGGGTATTGGTGCAAACCTGTCAATGACCACATCAATGCCTTGATGGGAGGAGAATCAATTTAGTACTGTGTTATATATTTTGCTGCACTCTGAGGAGCCCTGCATCTCCACTTTTATTAACATGATAGTATTCACAGTCTTGTCCTGTTGTTCAGGCTTAGCACCATGCCAAGGACTAGTGAGACAGTAGTGGTCAGGCAGGAGCTCACAAGAAGAACAAAGCAGAGACTAAGTTGTGTGTCAAAATAGGACTGGAGTAGAAATAATGGAGTACGGAGTGCTGTGGCACAGTAGGTGGTGCTTTAATAGGGACCATTCTGTGGGGTCACTGGAGACTCAGGCGACCATGCCACAACAATATTTTACATAAAGTCACAAGTGCTAAGTACTGCATAATTGTAAGTGTGACGTCCATTCCACAAGTCATACACATGGAGAAGTGAGTAGCTGACATTACAGATACTTTTTTGAGTGAGGAGAAAGGACCCCCTCAGATCAAATAATGACACCCAGAAAACACCACAGGAGATTTGCAATGATCGTGTCATAAAATCAAACAGCCCTCTTGAGTCCCTTGCTGCCATAATTGTGATGTGTTGCTGGGAAGAGCAGAGAACTTGATCCTCCTCTGTGCAAAGGAGTACCTTGTGTCAAGACTCAGGCACATATTCATAGGAAAAATGCAGTGTTACAACTTAATGGCACATTTTAAATATATTGTACATGATTTGTATGAGAACTTTTTACCTCTGGTGGCTTAAACTCTTCTATTCCGCCTTCCAATTGCTGTTTAAGAGCACTGTTGATTTGTTTAGCATTTTGAACCTCAAAGGAAAAATAATGAATTTAAATAAGCACACTACTAAGAAAAACGAAACCTGTGGAATAAGAAAACAATACAACAGTAATGACATTTCACTATTCTATTTACGACCCTTAAAAAGCGGAGTAAGTCATGAGAAAGGAAAGCTTGCACTCACCTTCTGAATACATAGTACACCAATTAATTACTGTGTTAAGGATAATTCCACAAAGTAAGGCTGTACACTAGTAAAATAAAATCCTCTAAAATAAGCCATTCTGCATGTCTGATTTTATTATTCACAAAAGTTACTCATTACCAATGATCATTTAATTGCATAATTCTAAAACGTTGGAGGTGTCCTAACTGTATAATAGAAACAGGAGATCCACTGCAATCCTTACGTCAAAGCCTTCAGGTAAGAAGGCACCACTTGAATGCATTAAGGCGCAGCGTCCCATAGGTGTAGCTGAGGCTCAACTGTGTTCTCACAGCCAATAGCACTGCGCAAATATGAGTATCTTCAAAATACTCATAATTGATGGGATATTCCTTCAGATCCATTGGTGATGAACAAAAAAAATGTGTTATTACATTAATAAAAATATAATAAGTATTACCTTAATAAAACCCACTCAAAAACTGGTTTCATAGAGAAAGAGGAGGCTGTCCCTGTAAGGCTTTTAGGCACCTAAAGAACCATGCATCAGCCCTGTCTGATTGCCTGTAGTAGGAATTCTATTAAAGATACCAGATCTTTTTTTGAATAACAGGGAGATTGGGTAAATGTTATTAATATCACAAAAGTAACCATGGGAGAGGTCAACTTGTACAGGGCAGTAATATTTCCTTTTTCATTAGAGTTTCATAGTTATCATTCATAACGGCTAAGCTGGAGAAGCCAGCAGTAATTCTATAACAAGCATTTGCAATGCAATAGGTCGCGCATTTACGAGTTTAGTAATTGCGACACCTATTGTATTGCAAATGCTTTTTTTTGTAAAAACGCCCATGCAGGGCTTTAACTTTAATGTTGGCCTCGCTCCTTTTCCTCAGATGAGCCGTGTCTAAAGAAAGGGGCGCGGACGCCATTAAAGTGAAAGCACGGTATTGAGTGCTTTTACAAAAAAAGCATTTGTTTGTCAAGTGACAAACAAAGCTTTTTTTTGTAAAAGCGCCCATGTCGCGCTTTTACTTTAATAGCGGCTGCGCCCCTTTCCGTAGACGCGGCTCATTTAAGGTAAGGTGCGCGGCCGCCATTAAAGTATGTGTCATTAGAGAACTTTCACACGCTTGCGCTGCTGCAACGGGGCTATTTATGTTGCATGAAGCTTCTGCGCGTTAATTTATTGCGGTGGCTATTTTGTAATAGGGCTTTTTCGTGCAGCTTCGGGGTGCTTTTTGGAACGTCATCACTGCTGACGCCAGGGAAGCCGTAAAGACCT
Source organism: Calotriton arnoldi (assembly GCA_963921515.1). NCBI lineage: Eukaryota > Metazoa > Chordata > Amphibia > Caudata > Salamandridae > Calotriton > Calotriton arnoldi. The sequence goes on from CAWUFW010001591.1 coordinate 36,246, forward strand.
GCCTGCAGCAGGCATGTTAAAAAACAATTACATGAAATAGTGCTCGGAGGCTGTAATTAAAGCCTCCCGAGCAACAACACACATAACAGGGGGTGTCGCCATGGGAGGTTACAAAATGCAACAAGGCAGTAGTAAGGCGGGACTATTAAGCCTTTTCACCAATGAACAGCCACAGCTTACAGTGGACAAGGACGAAAGCCAATGAAAATTATGGGCGGAAAGTGGGCGGGACTTCAAGTCTATACTCCAATACAGCATGGCTCGCAGAGCAGCACATGCGCTGCCCAGGTTCAACCTAATAAATGGGTCTAGGGAAGCAAACGAAACCCAGAGGCTACTTGGTACATTGCTAAGAATAGTGGGCTCAATTTTGCGTCAGCCTTGGCATTTAAGTAAATTAATAATGCTCACAAAACAGGTACACTGCATGGCTTCTTTAAGAATTGAAATTGTTTTCAAATAGGATCCCAATAACAGTAGTCTAGTAAATAGGCTGCCAGGTTTTTTCCTGGAGAGCTTAGTTTATTAAAGCCTCAATGATGGTGAGAGTTCACAGATGCCGCTATGGGAGTTAATGACACGATATGCTGGGTATGTAGGTTGGTGAAAGCACAGTTGTAATGCCAGTGAAAGATCAAGCAATGGCAAAGCCAAAAGGTCTCACCTTTGAAAGTTTTTTGCTGAACTTTTGGGTTTACCAATGCTACTAATGCTAAAGAGCTTCTGCAAAAAGGAAAAGATAAACAAAAGGGGTACCCCAAGCATGATGATGTATATGTGTGCATTAGTCACCACGCATATACATGCATGCTTCATGGCTGTGACAGCAATAAAAATACCATTCCAAGATGTCAGATGCCCATCTTGGAGCAGTACATTAAAAAATATATTTAAAAAGTGCACAAAAGCGCCTTTAATAAAAAGAATAGACCCACTACTAAATTGCAGCTTCTGGCCCCTTCAAAAAAGAAGCAAATTGAAATAAAAAAGAAACATGGGTTGGAGATGGGCAGAGGAGCAATGAGGGAGCACGAGTGAGGTGAGGAATAATGGAGGAGCAGAAGGGAGCAACTAAGCACTGCCAAGCGGCAATATGCAACATGCTCGGTGACCACAGAGGGGCAGGAGAGCAACGGGGGTGCTGTGGAGAGCGGAATGTGGGGGGAAAAAAGCAGAGTAGGACAGGATGGGCAGGAAAAGCAACAGACAAACTGGGAGGTGAGAGGACATGGGATACTGATGATGATGACTAAAGTGTCAAAACAGGCTTAACCATAACTTGACATGGAAAAGGAGATGGCAAGAGAGAAAGGGCAGGAGGAAGGAGAAGTAGTATGCATCCCGTGCACTGCAGAAGCAGGTGATCAGATTATTGGTGCTGGTGAAATCGTCAAGTGCCTCTTACAAGTTGCTCTGCTCCTAAATGTCTCAGGACGTCTCGACGATACAGACACTAATGAGCACCTTCAGAACGATTCACACCCTCTTCACCGCAAGTGTCTGATGGACTGGACCGGGAATGATTTGTGGAAGGCAACCTGGAAGGCCTGTAATGGATTTCTGAGGGAAATTGGACAGAAACTGGTGAAGGGTAAGGCATCCAAAGGTTTCTTAGAAGTGAACAAGAGCCTATTCTTTGTCTGCTTTACTTTTTCAGAATGACGAAATAAAAGACTGTTAATTAAATATAAAGACCTCTACGTGGTTAACATAAAAGTAATCTGAAATGAGTGACCCTTGTGTGGAAGCATATACAGGATAGAGAAGCAGAGCCCTGATTGTAGAGAAGACATCTTTATGAAAGACGTGATTTGAAGCAATGGAGAACTGACTGATGGGGAAAGAGTTGAGGGGGCAGTGAAAGCTAGAAAGCCCAGAAAGACAAAATGGGCTCCAATTGTCCAAAGATGCCCAGCAACCCACCCTATGAATCTGGAGAGCCACGAGTGGAAGATTGTATATAAATATTTCAAAGCTAAAAACTGTATGGCAGGAGAGCAAATGGGCAAGAAGGGCAAGAAGAGGGTAACCGTTACTGGGCAACAGACCATCAACCCATGAAAGTGATCTTGACATGCAACATGAAGATGTTTTTAGAAAAAATTCTTAAAAAGATTATCTTTCTTTATTATCTCATTTTACACGCATGTCACTCTTTGACATCCAGACCAGCATGCATGCCAATCATCGCAGATTTGTCCGATTGGCTATCTATAATCTCCCTATGGGGGAGGTTTTTGAATGACTTTCTGTGATGGTTAATAGGTCATGTAACAGTGTAATGTCCTGAATATATCTTTCCTGGCACAGAGGGTTTTTAAGGGTAGCAATAAAAACAATTTCTTTATAATAGCCAGAGACAAACCTTGCATTCCGGGTAAACCACTTATTTGAGGGTTTATGTTCTGGTATCTACTACATCCGTTCTAAAATCATTTTAAATTGGAACACATTAATTAATTTGAAACCTACTACCTCTTGATGGACCATCCCTGAAGGAAATTGGTGATGTCCTCTTTGGTCGGTTTGACAGCTGCAAAGGTAAAGCTGGAGGCATCCAAAGCAGGAATGGGGACAGGTTTCACTTTATGCAATCAACTTGCACACCAAGTACTCAGTATATTTGAAGTACATATGATTGGAAGTGCCACCCAATCTATCAGGATATCAGCAGATTCAAATAGGTGCTCAAAGGCACTCCGAATCACAGCAAAGTCAGCCTGAACTATTGGTACCTGAATTTGGGTGGCTATCTTCCATGAGACTATTCTAGTTGTGTGACTACTTATGCTAATTCCTACTACTCTTTGGCCACTTAGGGCCTGATTTAGAGTTTGGCAGATGGGTTACTCTTTCTAATGGATATCCTGTCTCCTTATTTCAAATGCACTATATCTTATGGCGCTTGTAATAAAGAAGAATGGCTACCCGTCACAGTTGATATTATTAACCAGTCAGTCAAATTCTAAATCAGGCCCTTAGTTTCCCTTTCTGGACTCCTTGACTTGGGAGTGCACCTCCTAATAAAATACCACAGTAGAGACATATGCTAATTAATTGATTTTTCACTTGATAAACTGCTGAGAGTGTAGGTATGGCATTGCAAATAAACACCAAAGATAATGATTATCCCTAACAACCCGTGACGGCCAGATGCGGGCAGGTCCTGTGCCAGAAGACACTCGATTTGAGTTATGTCTCCCTCGCTAAATTAACGATCTTCCTGGCCCGGTTGGGGCTAATCAACCCCCCCCTATTGAGGTGTCTTTTTCCAGAAGGTATATACTCTAACCTTTTGTTTTTCACCACTTAATAGGACTACAGCCCGAGTTCAGACTTTAGGGGACATGACTTCTTTCCTTTATTCATATAGTCAACGCCGTCCCTTATGAGTAGATGAGGATATTTAGGTCCTGAAGAAATGCCTAGATCCAATTGGACTGTATAGGGCATGAAACATGTCGACCCCCTGCATACCTTACACATTCATTTGAACTGAAGCGGGTATAATTTCCCCTCTCCAGTCCACGACTTAACAGTCTGTGTTTTTACTCATGGCACAGGAACTCAGTGAATAAACTACCCTTGGAGACTCCGGTAGCTATTTTGAAACTACACTCACACTATTCCACCTCTACTCACTACACATATGCGCCCTCAAGAAAACCATTAGCTTCACGACGGCAACCAGAAAAGACCTCCGGCAAAGATCCCCCTCGCGGGGCCCATTGGGCATTACAGTGCCGGCCCAACGAAGAGTTGCCCTATGATGAAGCATGACACCCTTAGGGGTGTGTGAGGGCCCTTGCTCCTTATTGGAGCTATCCCATTGCAATCACGCATTCTTCTTTTAGCATCTGGCTGTAACCACCATACCATCCCCCCTTTTTCCTCCCCCTCCTTTTCTTCCTCCAACTCCCACATAGGAACGGCATACTCCATTTGTTTTACCACTAATTCATGGGGCCTGTGTGCTGGACCTCCCAAGCCCCTGTCCTCCTTGTGAGATTATTATCCCTAATCACGACACAGTATTGTTTATTTGGATAGTTTTACCCAACCCTTTTTACTACTAGGAGTGCCCTTGGCACATCAAACTTTAAGAGACACTGCTTGCGGCTTAGTCTTTTTTATCTGATCTGTATTCTGCATTTCAGCATGCAGGGTCTCCAAATGCCCACAACGCTACAACACTGTGGGGAAGACAGTTAAGCAGGGAAAATTTATTTTTATAGAATGTCACCCAAAATGGCCAATAAGATCTCCAAATCACGCAAGACTTCTAAGTCTTGCAACAGTATATCAGGTCCCATAAAAAGTCGTTCTTTCTAGCAGAAGTTTTTTCAGCGGACAGGGCAAGTCAGAAATCGTTTTCCAAATATAATGAACACGAGTTCTGCTTCTTGATCTGAGCACTTATAATAGCCTTTGCCAATCTTAGTGAGCAACTCACAGTAATGACAACAGATGTCTTGTGTCTAAATATCCCTCATTCTGTTAGGTGTGTCCAGAAGGGTGTCCATCACTGGACATCACAGCAAGTCGCAAAACAGCCTGAGTTGGTGGTAGTTACAGTTGCTTTCATTCTTTCCCACTACTGTAACATTTTGAGGCATATGATTTTTCAGCGTAGATTATTCAAGTTTATAGTGACAATTTTCGACCCGATATATACATTTAGATTATACTTTGTATTCCTTTTTGTGTCCAATACCTGAAAATTACACAAATCTTTGATTGAACAAACACCTTTGCAGCATACCAGAAAAGATTTTTCTGAGAAAAAATGTATGTGCTACATCCTGCTACGTTGGGGTGGAATAAGTAAATACCTGCACTGGGAGTTTAGTGCAAGGGGCCCGACTTTGTTTTTGGGATATGAACAGAGGAAACTGAGCTGAGAGTGGAAAAGAGTTAGAGAGGGATTAAAACCTACACGCTGGGGGGAGTGGTCTATTTATATATTTACAAGGCATGCTTGTAGGAAGCTGGGTTTCTGTTGCAGTAACCCCCCCACTTTTTGCCAGACTACTGATGCACTTTGACTTGATGTGCCCTGGGTCCCTGCCAATCAGGTTCCCAGGGCGTGTGTTCTTTCCCAAAACTGTACCTTGTACCCCCAATTGGCACCTCTCTTGCCACATGTCAGTCCCTTGTAAAAGGTACCATGGGTACCAAGGGCACTGTGGCCAGGGAAGGCCTCCAAGGGCTGCAGCACTTATTGTGCCACCCTTAGAGGACCTGTAACTTTACACACACACACTGCCATTGCAGGCTGCGTATTTTGGTGCAGAACAAAGTGAAGAGTCGACATGGCACACCTCCCTGTGTGCCATGCCTACAACCCACTGCCCTGTCTTACGTCAGCCACCCCTCTAGCTGGGTGCACTACACCAGTGGTGAGGGTACAGGTGCATGAACCCTGTACCCCTACAGTGTCTAGACCAATTCTTGGACATTGTAAGTGCAGTATTGCCATTAAGAGTATATGGTGCTGGGAGTTTGTCATTACGAACTCCACAGCACCATAATGGCTTAACTGAAAAGTGGGAAGTTTGGTATCAAACTTTTCAGCACATTAAACACACACTGATGCCAGTGTGAGATTTAATGAAAAATGCACTCAGAGGGCATCTTAGAGATGCCCCCGGAAAAACAACCAGCCTCTGGTGGGTTCCCTGACTGGTACACACCAGCCTGCCACCGCAAGACGTGTTTCTGGACCCCTGGTGTGGGAGCCTTCGCTCCCTGAGCCCAGAATCAAAGCCTTTCCTGGGCGGAGGTGGTCACACCGCCCCCAGGCCAGGAAGAGACTGTAAGAAACTGGCTCTATATATACTGCACCAAAGTGAGGTACAGTGTGTATAGAGTCCAAGAGTCCCCAAAGGTAGGCAGAGGTTAAAGTTCGATAGAATCTTACTCTCTAATAGTGGTAGCTTGGTCGAGCAGTAAGGCAGTATCAGAGGACAGTGTTAAGCATTTGATGTACACACTCAGTCAGCAAATGAATTCACACACTCAAGAACTGAACTCTAGGCCAATTGTTTTTGTATAAAAATATACTGTTGTTTATTTTTAGAACCAAGCAAGCCTGGCACAGGTAAGCATCAAATACTTTTCAGTAATAAGTTACTAGATATAGAACAGTTGAAAAATGCAATAGAAATTGTACTTTGTTTGATTTACAGGGGAGCAGTAGTATGCAACACTTAGCAAATACAGTACATTGGAATGAATAGGCTTTTTCAATAAATTGCAGGTAAGTTACTTTTACGTTACTTTTTCTAACTCAGTGCTGGATGCCTGGATTCAGCACTGGGACATTTCCTGAAAACAAGTGAGTAAATGCGTTTTTGTTATTCGTGCGATTTTTAAAGAATATTTTTAGTTTTCAAAACTCCACACTTAGTCGTTTTTTGGAAGAAAAATTGTCAATGTTATCCTATGGAGGAAAAACAGGTTATCGGATTGCAGGTAAGTAAACGACTGTGGGAGTTAAGGTTCTGGGGTTTGAACAAGGGTTCCCCCAGGGTCAGTGATGCACTGTTGTTGCACCCTCAGCGGCACTAGGGCGGCCTGGTGCAGAGTGTTGAGGCCCAATGTTATCCTATGGAGGATAGGGGGTCTCCGGTTGGTGGCTGCTGGCAAGCAGGCCACTGGGTTGTGGGAGCAAAGCTCCTAGAGTTTAGGTCAGGGCAATTGGGGAAACAAGTTGGCACAAAAAGTGCACCCTCAGCGGCACTGGGGCGGCCGGGTGCAGAGTGCTGTTTCGGCGTCGGACGCCCTGTTGTTTTCTATGGAGAACCTCCGGTTTGAAGAAGCACTGCAGGCTCGGGGACGATGATCTTCTGGGTGCGACCACCACTTCGAGGGGTAAGTTGGGATGTCTTGGGTTGGTTAGGCACCGTTGGTTTGGGCACACAAGGCCGTGGGGCGCTGGGTGCAGGGGTGCCTTTTAGGGTCGGATTTTCTTACCCACTCTGGTCGCGGTAGAGGGGATCCTCTGGATTGAGGCTGCAGGCGTCGTCTGGAGGCAGGTCAGGAGTCGCCGGATCTCGGGTGAGGATCGCCGGGGTGACCTCCTCGTGGTGTTTTTCCACTCGAGCTCGGGCCGGGTTCGGCGGGTGCAGAGTGGGCTGGATTCGCGGTGTCCGGCCGGAGCCAGAAGCTGCAGTTTAAACACGTCCGGTGTTCACGGGAGAAACAGTCTTGGAAGTGAAGGCAGGCAGGTCCTCCGGGGTTTGTGAGGTTGCTGGCTGCTGGACACGCCGGGTTTTCGCAGGAGCAGGTTCGAGGGGAGACAGGCCTGTAGGGATGGGGCCAAGTCAGTGGGCGTCGTCCTCTTGTTAGCCCTGCACGGCTCTTCGTCCTTCTTCTTCTTTTCTTCTTGTAGGTAAGCTGGATCTGAGGAAGTAAGGTTCAGGGTGCCCCTAAATACTAGATTTAGGGCGTTACAGGTAGGTAAAGGGCAGGGACCAATGGGTCCCTTCCTGGGGTGGGTACACCCCTATTCTGCCACTCTCCAGTGGGAGGGGGCAGGAGCCTGTCCCTGGTTGGCTGGGTCCCCCCATCCTCAAGATGGCGGAGACTCGAGGTTGTGCTTCACCTCGCCTCCCCCACCTAAGGGGTGGAGTTGGCAGAGGTGGGTACACCTCCCTTCCTCACTTGTTTTTCCGGCCGGTTCTCCCGCCCAAAGTGGGGGGTAGAACCAGTGGGGACCAGTTGCTGAAAGCAGCAAATGGTCTGGAGAGGCTCACAAAGGCGGCATGCCTTTGAAGCTTCTCCTTCGTGAACCCTGCACATCCTGGGGGAGGAGACTTGGCACCTCGTCCCAGGATGTGCATTGTTTCAGGCCCCCGAGAGCAGCAGGCACTCGACCCAGGAGTCCAGAAACATGTCTGGTGGTGGCAGCTGAAGCAGCCACTCAGCCTGGACACTAGAGGTGGGTTAGGTTTCAGGGGGCATCTTCTAAGATGCCCTCTGTGTGCATTTTTCATTAAATCCCACACTGGCTTCAGTGTGGGTTTAGTGAGCTGAGAAGTTTGATACCAAACTTCCCAGTTTTTAGTGCAGCCATTATGGTGCTGTGGAGTTCGTAATGACAAACTCCCAGCACCATATACTCTTAATGGCAGCACTGCACTTACAATGTCTAAGAATGGACTTCGACACTGTAGGGGTACAGGGCTCATGCACCTGTACCCTCACCACTGGTATAGTGCACCCAGCTAGAGGGGTGGCTGACCTATGCCAGGGCAGTGGGTTGTAGGCATGGCACACAGAGGTGTGTGCCATGTCGACTCTTCACTTTGTTCTGCACCAAAACACGCAGCCTGCAAAGGCAGTGTGTGTGTGTAAAGGTACAAGGCCTCTAAGGGTGGCACAATAAGTGCTGCAGCCCTTAGAGGTCTTCCCTGGTCACAGTGCCCTGGGTACCTGTGGTACCATTTACCAGGGGCTGATCTGTGGCCAGAGATGCCAATTGGGTACAGTTTTGGGGAAAGAACACAGGCCCTGGGAACCTGATTGGCAGGGACCCAGGGCACATCAAGTCAAAGTGCATCAGTGGTCTGGCAAAAAGTGGGGGGGTTACTGCAACAGAAGCCCACTTCCTTACAGAGACATCTGTGGCAAGGGAGCTTCAAAGGCCTTGCCGCCTTTGTAACGCGGCCCCCAGCCTCTCCTGCTATCAGGAGCAGGCCCCCTTCCTGTCTCCCATCCTTTTCGGCAGGAAGACAGGCAGGAAAAATCAGCACAGCCCAGAAGGTGTGCCCACCTCTGCCAACCCAACCCCTCAGGTGGGGGAGGCGAGGTGAAGCCCACTCTTTAGTGCCCGCCATCTTGCAGATGGCAGGCACTCTCCAATCAGGATTAGGGATTGTGCCCACTCCCCCACATGGGGTGAGCACACCAAGGGTGTAGTCACCCTAAGGTCAGTAGCCCATTGGCTACTGACCTCGAGACCCCAAAAAACGCCCCTAAATACAGTATTTAGGGGGCAGCCCTGAACTAAGAAGGCAGATTCCCGCAACCTAAGAAGAAGGACAAAAGAAGACGCCCAGCAGAGGAGACTGCAAAGAAGAACTGACTTTGCCCCAGCCCTATCAGCCCGTCTGCAGTTTTCAGATTCTGCGCCAAAAGACGCCTTGTACTGCAGCCAGCGACCTCCAGAACGCCTGGGAGGAATAGCACTCGTTACATCGCATAGAAATACCACGCGCGCCTTTACAACGCGGGTATTACTACGCGATGTCAATTACAACGAGTACTATTACAACGGAAAATTTTACCACAACTATACCTTTACCACGCATGCCATTTCAACACCAAGGCATGCGTGGTAAAGGTATACTCATGGTATACGTTTGCAAGGTAAGTGACTCCAACCTACCCTAATCCCTAATGTAGTTCCACTGCACGAGCCTCCCCCGACCCCCAGTCCTCTCCCTACAATAACACTACACAACCCCCCGACACTACACTAATTCCCGACCCTCCCCCGACCCCCAGTCCTCTCCCTACAATAACACTACACTACCCTGCACAACCCTCCGACACTACACTAATTCCTAAAACACTACCCTACACTACACAAACACCACAGCACTACCCTAAACCCTAAAACTCTACCCCCTGCACGACCCTCCCCCTACCCCCAGTCCGGTCCCTACACTCGAACACTACCCTGCACGACCCCCCTACACTACCCTAAACCACTACCCTACACTACACAAACACAACACTACCCTAAACCCTAAAATACTACCCCCGCACGACCCTCCCCTACCCTCAGTCCGTTCCTACACTCGAACACTACCCTGCACGACCCCCGACACTACCCTAAATCCTAAACCACTACCCTACACTACACAAACACCACAACACTACCCTAAACCCTAACACGCTACCCCCAGCACGACCCTCCCCCTTCCCCCAGTCCTGTCCCTACACTCTAACACTACCCTGCACGACCCCCCTAGACTACCCTAAACCCTAAAACACTACCCTACACTACGCAAACACCACAACAATACCCTAAACCCTAAAACACTACCCTACACAAACACCACAACACTACCCTAAACCCTAAAACACTACCCTACACTACACAAACACCACAACACTACCCTAAACCCTAAAACACTACCCCCCGCACGACCCCCAGTCCGGCCCCTACACTCTAACACTACCCTGCACAACCCCCTCGACACTACCCTAAACCCAAAAACACTTCCCTACACTACACAAACACCACAACACTACCCTAAACCCTAAAACACTACCCCCAGCATGACCCTCCCCCTACACACAACCCTACACTACACAAACATTACTACACTACTTCGACACTACCCTAAACCCTTAAAAAGTAACCCCCACCCCAAGCACAATCCCCCTTACCTCTTTCTCCTCGTGGTTCCTCTCTCCTGGTTCCAGCGTCAACAGAGGGGTGGTGCACGTCGTTGTGAGGAAACGGAACAGCCCAGTTTTCTCACAACGATGTGGATAACCATTACATCGCATGCGTTTCGAAAGCGCATGCGATATAATGGTTTGCGTTGTAATGGTAGTCGTTGTTACATTGCATGCGTTGTTACGCATGCGATGTAACAACTTGCGTGGTAACAGCCCCGTTGTAACGGCTGTTTACCGCCTGGGAGGACTGACTGCCTTCAACAAAGACCGGATCTCTTGTGAACAGCAGCTCTGTTCAAAACAAACTCCCAAGACAGACTCTGAGCCTGCTGAGGACAAAGAAACCCGACGCCTGGAACCACCACTGCACCCGACGCCTACGGCCCGAATCCGGGTGGCCCACTGGTCCCAGCAAGGTCCCCCAGCACTCTAGAGTCCGAGTCCACAGTGGGTTAACCCCTCCAGGACTCCCCGACGTCGCCTGCAGCCTCTGCACGGAGACCTCCCCCCCAACCCACCCCCAATCGCGAGTGGCCGGTGAAGGTGAAATCCGACCTCAAAAGACACCCCTGCATCCAGCTGCCCTGCACCCTGGAGAAGAGAACCCGAGGTGCACCTACGTCCCAGAGCCCTCCAACTTACCTGCCCAGGTGTTGGTTACTCGCGGATGTCTTCCTGGACCGAGCCTGCAGCCAAAATCCAAAACCGGCAACTCCCATTGATAAAAACAGGGCACCCGAAGCCAAAACAGCACCCTGCACCCGGCCGCCCCTTGTGCCGCTGTGGGTGCACCTTGTGTGCTAAACTGGATCCCCCTTTGCCCTGAGCCTAAGTCCAGGAGCTTTGCTCCCACAACCTTGAGGCCTGCTCGTGAGCAGCCACCAACCGGAGGCCCCTATCCCCCATTGGATAACATTGGGCCTCAGCACTCTGCACCCGGCCACCCTAGTGCCGCTGAGGGTGCTTTGAGAGTGCATCCTTGACCCTGGGGGAACCCTGGTTCTAACCCCAGAATACCAACTCCCACAACAAGGTACTTACCTGCAAACCGATAACTTCATTTCCTCCCATAGGATTGCACTGACTGCTTTTCCTTGAAAATTCTTGTAAGTGTGGAGTAGGTTTGTATGAAACATTGAAAAACTGCAAATGTACTAAAAGTGAATTACTTACCTTTTGTCTAGGAAATGTCTCAGTGTGAAATCTAGGCATATCAGACTGATTAGCAAAAGTAACTTAAAAAGTAAACTAATAGTAACATGCACAGTAATCTGTAAAGTACCTGAAAAGTAATTTTGAACTGTTGACTTACCTGTAATTCAACCAACTGCATTTGAACCTACATTCAACTGTAAATCATTGTATAAGATTTTGCGAAGTATTATTTCACTTACTTGCACCAGGCCTGGCTTGGTTCTAGAAATAAAATAACTAAATAATATTTTTGATACAAACAAATTGGTCTGAGTTCAGTCTTTGAGTGTGTGACATCATTTCTTGCCTGAGTTTATACAACAAATGCTTAGCACTACCCTCTGATAAAGCCTTACTGCTTGCCCACACTACCACAAATAGAGAGTAAGGTGCTATCTACTTTTACCTCTGCCTACCTTTGGGGTTCCACTGGACTCTGTGCACACTATACCTCATTTTGTATAGTATATACAGAGCCAGCTTCCTACAATGCTCTACTAACTTAATTGCCTCTTGGAATCTATGATTGAGGGAAATTTACAAATCTATGAGGAAGCGCCTAAAAGAGAACAGACTGGCTACTCCTGTGAGGTAAAGTGGTCATATTCATTCAACACAATTGTTAGGTATGCTATGCTGTCAGGATGCGGTGTGGAAAGTGGGTACATTATGTCCAGCACCCGTGCAAGACGGTACTCTAAATCCCCTGAATTTACATATCTTCAGAAGCTGAAGTGAATAGAGGGGTTCAGCGTGTGGGAAATACCTTGACAGAAACTTTGCATCTTAGAGTGACGCATATTGTTAAATATCTGAGTAATGGCAAGAAGGACTACGTCCCTTGAAGACACTGGACTCTTACGGGTGGGCCGATGGCAGCAGCCATTTTGAAAGCTGCAGCCAGGACTTTGTGTGGTTAGAAGTCCGGTAACCTGTTCTCCTGCAAGGTTGATCAAAGTAATTCTTGGATTCAGAGGAACACTTTCACCCTACCCTGGAAAAGAACTAGAATTGCACTTCTTGTTTTCTATAAGAGTCATGCATTACGATCTTGAACTTTATTTTGCACCTTGTTTATTTTTAAGAGCCATTCTTAAGATTATGAACTTCATTTTGTTGCTCAAATATGATTTTACCTTAAATAAATGAAAATAGAAAAGGTGTTTGGCAAAACAGGAACACATTTGTTTAATTAAACGCAGGAGCCGGAAGAGTATCGACAGGGGCGTGTCTGAAGACAGTCTCAAAGTACAGAAGTTTGGGCCGCACATATATATATATTTCGTGGGCACAATAAAACACTTTGACGTTCCTTGAAAAGCATCATAGTCCTAAATAACAATTTTGGTCATCTGATAAGGGACATAGATGGCTCTCTACCTTGGGGAGAGCTAGTGTGGGCCAGTGTGTGTGTGTCCAGATATCTGGTGTGGGAGCGTGAGATCACCTCGTGAAGTGTGCACGTCATGTCCCGATTAGCTGAGTGTTTCTATCTACATGTCTCGTCTAGCTTTGTGGCAATTTTGGTGAACACGTGCCTCTGGCCAAACATGTTTTATTGGGGCCAATTTCCTCAGACCTGTTTGTGGTGCAACTGTATCTGTGGGAACGATCAGGGTTTACCTTGAGTGCACGTTTGTCTGTGGGAGAAGCGAGACCCCATCTGTGACCTGTCACTCGATAACCATGGGTTGGGGTCACAGGATCTGTCTGACCACATATCTGACTCGGGGTTGATGTGGAGGTCACCTTGGGTGAATCCTCCAGCAATGATGTGAGTTCGTTAGAACTCGTTCGAATAATGTGGCAGCAATTGATATAATTTTTTCCGACATCCTCAATCGTGTGCGTACAGGTGTCAAAGGGTACATTGATATTGTCTTTACTGATATTGTTATGCGTGTCTTGATCATGGCGTACATTGACATTGTTTCTACTGGTATTGTCATTGTTATGCTTGCATGGATTATGACATACATTGACATTGCATGTATAAGTATCAACACTGTTGCACATGCATAAATCATGCATTCATTGCCATTGCATTTATGAGTATTGACATTGTTAGGTGGGAATAGGTTATGGCATACGTTGACATTGCTTTTATTAGGTTGAGCCTAGAGTCAGCACACAAGCGCTGCTCTGGTGAAGATCCTCTGTAGTTCAGTATGTGACGGAAGTCCCGCCCACTTCCCCGCCCATATTTTTCATTGGCTTGTGTCTTTGTCCTTTGTAAATGCTGCCTTCGTATTTGTTTACAGGTTTGTTAGTCCCTCCTTATTACGGCCATGTCTTCATTTGTATCCTCCCATGGCTACTGGCCCCTTTACTTCGAGTGTAACACAGTACGTGTTATTTAGACTGAGCACTATTTTCTTTCATGAGGTTCTCCTACTGCCTTCTCTACTCCCCCTCCCTCCCGTTGTCTGTGCCTTCTCACGCCCTCCCCCGCCCATACTCCTATTGTCTGTGCCTTCTCCCCCCGCCCGCACTCCCGTTGTCCGTGCCTTCTCCCCCTCTCCCCCCGCCCGCACTCCCGTTGTCCGTGCCTTCTCCCCCCTCACTTCTGTTGTCCGTGCCTCCCCTCGCCCTCCCTCCCGTTGTCCGTAATGACTACCGTTTGCAATGCAATAGGTCTCACGTAAATGCGAGTCCTATTGCATTGCAAATGCTTGTTTTGAGTGGGGGTTTCTTAAAATACACGATAATACATAAAAAAATTGCTTCCTTTGATACATGCATATTTCCAGTGACTCTGGGAGGAAGGCGCTATTTTTTACGGCTGGCTTGTTGGATTGAAATCTCTGGTGAGTAGTGAGGAAGGAGGCGCCAAGAAGGCCTTATCTGTGTGTATCACTGCTCCTCTTGCAGTAAGACAGAGTCTATAATGCACCTTTTCCGCAGTAGGTGTAAAGTGCACAGAAACCGAAGCCCAGGTGTTTGCATAAATTACAGCAAAGATTATCTGCTACCTCGGATTAGGAGGCGCCGCGTGTAGCTCTTTTTCTCTCTCTCTCACACACACACACACACACACACACACTTTCTCTCCCTCTCTCTCTTTCTCTCTCTCTCTCTCTCTGTTCATTTACTAACTTGCCACAGAAAGTGCAGCTTCTCTTCATCGAGAGATGCAAATCAGAGAGCTGATGTACTCTGCACCCAGGTGCGTGCTTCACTAACCGTCTGCATGTGAGGCTGGAGAGGAGGGCAGGTGTCAGCACAGGAAGAGCTGAGTAGGGCTGGTGGACGAATGAATGAATGAACTGGATACCTACAATTAGAGCCTCGGAGGAAGGCGTGGGGAGTGAATGAATGAATGAACTATTTGTGCTTCAAGGCTGTCTGCATTCAAGGCTGGAAGGGAGGAACTGATTTGTCTTTAGCAATGCAGGGAGGCGGGGGAGTGAATGAATAAATGAACTATAGAGTGCTACAAGGCTACCAGCACTGAGAGCTGGAGAGGAGAACGAGAGATGTCCTTAGCAATTCAGAGAGGAGTCGAGAGTATGTGTATAGATCAATATATATGCAGTACATTAAAAAGACATTACAATTTCAAATTAAAAAAAACAACTTTCAAGCTCATAGTCAATATGTAAAAAGTGTGCAGAAAATATTTTAAAAAATCAAAACCACCTGTTTAGCGATTTCAATACTCAATACTTGTTATGACAAGTTCTCAATATATACATATCTTTTACAGATCACCTGTTTTTGTATGGGTAGTATCAGTTGCTCAATCAAATTTAAAGCAATTTTTTCTTAATGTGGAGTGTGTTGACGCGGCGTTTTGGCGGTTTTTAGAGTCTAATCCCCACCTTCATCAGGACAAATCCACATAAGCAAATCTTTTCATATTTAAAAACAGCTGTTTACTCTTATTCTCCACTGTTTCCTGTTTTATTATCCTGGGAGATGTTTCAAAGTTGGGGGTGTGGTTACCTCCAGGGTGGTATTATTATTCTAATCAATGGTAGGCAGGCAGATGCTGTTTGTTATATATTCTTTCAGATCCAACATTTCTCTATTTTCCCCTTCTCAGATGCCCATAATCTTCCTTATTGGGTAATCGAGGCTTCATGTGATGATTTTACAGTTTCCACAATTAGTTATTCCCAATCCCTGGTCATATTAGATCCAGAGTTCACTCTGCAATGTTGCTGCCGTCCTCTTCTCCAAATATCGTATGGACTCTTAGTACAAATTGATGTCCTTTGGATTGTCTATCATCCTTGCATCATTGCAAGATCAATCATGTGAATTCACTAGTCCTCTGCTCAGAGGTTTACTTTACCATATTTTGATTTATTCACTTTCACAAACTTGAATGTATTCAACATGTTTGTATAGTTCTACCACACATGCATCAAAATCACACATTTGCACAGCTAGATGTTTCACATGAATACAGCAGAATTACTGGGTTTTTTGCTTTTTCCCCAGGGAATTACTAGAAAGGCTGCTGTTGTGACAATTTGGTTGTTTGTCTTTTGTGAAGGAACGTTTCCTAGTATTCGTCAAATTCTACAGGCATTTCATTTATCATTTTTGTGCCCAAATAACACCAATCACAACTGTGATAAGGAAAGAAAAAAACTGTTGATTGTAATGATGAAGTTGAGTGGGCAGGCTTCAGTCTTACGCAAAGGCTATCCACAGCATCATTACTGGTTCAATCAGGTCTAGACGATCTAATCTATGTTTAAGCTGATGCCTCAAATATGGCTCAGGGGTATCACTTTCACGTGGATGGTGCATTGTTCAATTTGGGCCAGATCATCATGTCTTACAATTTTTGAATTTACCAAAAGCCATTTGCAAGACATTGATTTTTGCTAATTTTAATTGTGTTATTATTTCACAACTTTAACCAATTGTGGCAAGACATCTGCTCACTCCTGTCACTTAGCTCCTTCTGGAATTACCTAGTACTACAGAGCAACAATATGTACATGTTGATGATACTACTGTCATTATGACGGAATTCCAATAACTCCTTCATTGAATAAGAGATGTTACATCTGTTGTATGACCCAACAAGAGAATTAAATATTCTCCACCCTTCATCTCAGCCTGAGAGAACACTCACAACTTCCTTGAAACTCACAGCTCAAGTGTAAGAACGCTTCCACAAGCACAAGCCTCACACTGCTCAAAGACCTCAAGTGAGCCTGATGTCCCCTGGTATTCACAAGACCACAATAGCAACAAGCAGATCGTCAAGTTACTGTAGGAAACCTGGTCCACTTTTGAAAACTGTACAGTAAACCTGTACCTAAAGCTGCAGACACTAAATGTAAATTTACTAGCTGCCTAGCCAACTCCATCTACTACACCAAAAACAATTACAGAGCCAACCATGATTATAAGGAAGAGATACCACATATCTTCCTATGGGACTGTTGTAAAAGGGATCCAGAGCGTAAGATTAATGTTTATGTTACAACAAATAAAAAGGAATTTCAAGAAACGATGAATAAGTTGCAAAAAAACAAATTATCCTAGAAAGTTCACAAATTATGTACACAATATTGACTTCTTCGATTATGGAAATAAAGTGATTAGTCTACTAGGATTTTTGTTATAGAAAACCGAGGGGGCATGCTTTACATTAACATCTTTCACAAACGGCTTCAATCCCTGAGTTCAGCCCACTGGAGGCCAAGCTGCTGATGGGTTCCTTAGGGAAAGGAGGGGTCTCAAAGATCTACAGTACCTTGATTATTAACACACCGGGCACCCTGGACCATCTTAAATCCCGATGGGAGAATTGGGTAGGAAACCTTGGGGATGCAGACTGGCGCAACGCCCTGATGGTGCCTTAGATGCTCACGATCTCTTCCAAATTGCGGCTGATTCAGCTTTACTATCTACATACTGCTTCTCTATCTCCAAAAAGGCTACAGCGAGCGGGTCTGATTCCGGATTCAGCTTGTTTTCGCTGCAGGACATCTCAGGCCGACTTTTACCATGTACTGTTGCAGTGCTCCACAATCCAGGGGTTTTGGGTGGGGTTGCTGGTGGAATTGTCTCCAGTGCTTGGCTGGGAGGTTTGATGGAGATCCCCCTCCCACACTTGCCCAGTGGCACCGAGAAGTAGACTGGTGCTCCCAACAAGAAAGACCAGTCTATGAGGCCAGGGGCTGCCCTCAAATACAACAGGGTGTAGGCTAAATGGCTGGGCCAATAGATATGTTTGCTCGCCCACAAGTGCTTGGATTGCTGTTGTTCATCTTTTACAATAGTGTACTATCTCAACTCTATGCCAATGCCTCGAGAATGTGCTGCGAAACCTTCTTTGCTGAAATCAGTGTGTGTCAAATTATACCCATTGTCTTGCGCCTCAAATCAATAAAATCTGTTTATCAAAACAAAGAAAAAAAAAAGAGGGACAGGAGCTAAACGCCCATTCACCAATAACACTGACAGACCAAATACCAAAACTGTCATTTTTATCTCCTTCCCATACAATGATCCAGAATTAGTAACCACTCTAACTCAACAGGACTATCTGGGAAGCCTTCCATTTGGACAAATTTAAACCAGAATGGACACGGAGCATGAACTACAACACCTAAAATAAACAAACAGGTATAGGTGCAAGTTCTGACAGATAATCTCTTGGCTTCTTGAAGATGTTCAGACAACTGCCATGACTCACGCTGCTAAAGACAATGAGTAGAACATGTACCTCAACAAATGACATGCTGCAGCTAAAGCATTTATAAGGGGTCAAAGCCAAGACGTGAAGATCCAGAACTATGTGCATTCTACATGTTGATTTCCTTTCTGAAAAACAAGCTGCTTACCTTTCATAACGCTCTTACTGGTGGATACTCTATATACCCGCAGATTCTTCATCTTATAAAAATCCCCAGGCGCCAAATAGGATCCAGAGATCTTTCTCAGCAATTCCTTTGTGTGCCTATAGGTAGCATCTTTCAGATCTGTGCCAGATTTTTTCCATCTCAGAGGTGACGCTGGGGCCACAATATAACTGCCACCTCCGGGCGTTGACGTCAGTTTCTTTCGAATATCTGTCCGTGTCGTCAGACACAGAGCCCTTGGGAATCATCTGCCAGTGTACAGATCTCCAAGTTTGAATCTTTTTAGTAAGGACCAGAGGAGTCCTTTCCACAGAACGGGAAGGAGGGTGAGTTAGATAGAGAATCTACCAGAAAAAGCGTTACTAAAGGTCAATTACTTATTCTTCTGATGGATACTTCAAACCGCTGATACCTCATCTTGTGAATAGATATCAAAGTAGTACCTCTCAGGTGGATGATATGTGGAAAAAGTCCTGGAGGACCGAAAGGGCAAAATGCTCCTCCGCAGTACCTGGCTAACCAGGCAATAGTGTTTTGTGGATTTGTAAACTGATGCCAACGTTGCAGCCTAGCAGATGTCCAAAACAGGCACCCTTGTGTGCCTGTGTGGCGGAAGCAGCTTTGGTGAAATGAGCCTGCTGGCCCTCCAGGGGCTATTTCCTGGCCCCCTTATAAAAGATATATACAGAAAGAGTAATCCATCTGGAGATGGTCTATTTCTGAACTGCTTTTCCCTCCTTTGCCCAGGAGAAACCCGCAAACATCTGATCATCCACCCGGTGGTCTTTAGTGCAATCGATGTAGAAACTGACAGGGCTCTTGGGGTCTAGGCGATGGAGTCTCTCTTCCCCTTTGGACGTGTGAGGAGGAGAAATCACACTGGTAGGGTAAAGGCTGCCCAATGTGGGAAGGCGTCACAATCTTTGAGCTCAATTTGCCTGGGAACAAGGTGGCTGGACAGAAAGCGCTTGCCGCTTAGTCACAGGGTGTGTTGACATGACAAACACTGTTTTTAAAGTGAGCAACCTTAGAGGACAAGTGTGCATTGGCTCAAATGGGGTACACATCAAAAACATTAGAACAAAGTTAAGATCCCACTGGGGCATCACCAACGGTTTTAGGGGGAGTATATGGACCAGCCCTTTTAAAAAATGCATCACTACAGGTAACTTAAAGGCAACAGTACAAAGGCCGATAAGGACGACAAATAACCTTTAACTGTGCCACAGCAAGGACTTGCTGGGCTAGAGACAAGGAGAAAAGAGGAATATCCGATAGCTATGCATCCAAGGATTAGATGTGCTGAGAAGGCCACCAAACAAATAACTTCACCCAGCATCCTACATAGATAGTCTTAGCAGAGACACTACTGGCTGCCAAAATCACATTCACGATTTCAGGAGGGAGATCAAAGGCCATCAGCTGTTGGTGCTTAATCTCTGAGCATGGAGGTCTAAGTTGTGAAGGCTCAGGTGCAGAACGCTGACCTGTTATTGCTACAGGAGGTGCTCCCGAAGAGGCAACCCAATTGGAGGACAGATGCTTATCACCAGTTCTGGGTACCATACAATCCTTGCGCAATCCATAGCCACTGTGTTGACTTTAGCTTGTTCGTTCATGATCTTTCTCAGAACCATGGGCAGCAGAGGTAGCAGGGGTAAGACTTCAATCCAAGGAAAAGGTGTTTCCGAGGGAAAACTGCCTTGGGAACCCCAATGTGCAAAAATGTGAACACTGCGCATTCTCAGCAGTGGGGAAAAGATCGAGCCAGGTTTCTCCTCACTGTTGGAAGATGCCATGTGCCTTTGAGTGCAGCCACCATTCGTGATCCTCTAGTTAACGCTGATTGAGCTTGTCCACCCTGGTATTTAAAGATCCTGGCAGGTGTAATAGGAAAAGGGAAATGCCCTGACTACTCTGCCAGTAGGCTCTAAGCCTTTGGAACTGGCTCAGGATCCACAACCCCACCCTGCTCGGTTTGTTGCAGTGCCACATGGTGGTGGCGTGCTCTGTGAGAACCTGCACCTATTCTCCCTTGATGGATGGGAGGAAGAGGGCGGCTTTTACTGCCAAAAAGATTACCTGCAAGTCCAACAAGTTGCGGTGGAGGCAGGTTTTCGTTGAAGACCAGAGTCCTCTGATCTCCACCTCTCTCAGATGACCTCCCAAACCCACCAACGATGCAGCTGTCACAACCGTTAGTTCTGGGTGAAGGAGGGAGGGAGGTGTGCACCACTGCGGATCTTTCATATTCTCCTCCGACACCTGTATGGAATCTGAGAGGTTACCTTGGTGCTGAGCATACTGAGACTTCAGTTCCTACTGTAGAGGCCAAGAAGCCATAGAGCCACTCTGAGACCGGGTCAAAGGTTGAAACATTGGTATCATAGCCAGAATGTCCTAGACTTGTTGAGGCAGAGGGAAGGTTCAAAATAACACACTATCCTGGATGGCTTCACTGTAGGGAGCCTCTGTGAAGGAGTCAGGTGTGCCAATAAATGGCAACAAGCTGGGCATCGTCTGGAGGTGGCGGAGGAGAGTTCGCCTTCAGTAACCAGTCATCAAGGTATGGGAAGATTGGTATTCTCAACTTCTGAAGATAAGCAGAAACCACCATCATCACTTTTGTGAACACCCGAGGTGCGCTGGTAAGGCCAAGGGAGAGCACCGAAATTGCAAGTCTTTGTGGCCCACTTGGAACCGCAGGCAATGTCTGTGGGATTACAGGACGTGAATGTGGAAACAGGTGTCTTACAAGTCTCACTCCATCATCCTGTCACCTGGATTCGGGACACACAGAACTTGGCCAAAGTGAGCAGCTTGAACTTGTCCTTCTTGAGAAAAAAGTTAAGAGGGCGGAGGTCTAAAATAGGATGTAGCCCTTCGTCCTTCTTTCGCACCAGAAAGTAACAGGAGGAGCAACCAACCCCAACTTCTCATGATGGCACCCTCTCTATGGCTCCCTTCTCCAAGAGTGCTTGAACTTCCTGTCGGAGAATGGAAAAGCTATTGTAGTGTAGGTGGCATGTTTGGAGAGGTGAAAAGGTAGGGTATGACATAGCCATGTTACAGAATTTGAAGCACCCATTTGTCCGATGTGATGTCAATCGTGGAGATAAAATTGGATACGTTCTCCAACCTTAAGACAATGCACCACAGAGCGCAAACTGAAGAGGTTTCCCAGGAGCAGAGGGGAACAGGAGATTGGGTAGTTTGTTGCCCCTGGAAGCCTGGATGGTGTCTTCTGATCCCCGTCAGCCTCGAAAAGTTTGGGAGGCCTATTGTTGCTGAGGCAATGTTTGACGTGGCCTCTGCTGAAATCCTCTTCCGAAGCCTTGAAAGAGGCGATACTGCTGGGGAAACTGCTGTGTGGGCGGTGCCAGGCTGAGGAAGCTTGCTTTTGCTGTGCTCTCTTTAAAGCAATCCAATGCCAAGTCTGCCTTGCCTCCGAATATACGGGTGCCATCGAAGGGCATGTCCATGAGTGATTGCACTCAAGAATTCTGTGGACCGTATCCAGTCGTGGCGCTGAAGCACCACACTGGTGCCAAATGTCCTACCCAGTCAGTCGGTAATGCCCAGGTCTGATCTAATTACATATTTCACTGCATTTTAGCAATCCTAAATAATTTGTTGAAGATTTGACGGAAGGGCATCGGGCACCGCTGTCACAATATCAGCCACCACATCACACCAATGCATGCAAATACCATACTAGGAGGAAACTTGAAGTGGCAGACCTAAGCGCGAAGCTGGCAGATAAGAACATGTGTTTTCCAAATGCTTCCATGCATTTTGACTCTCCGTCTGGCGGAATTGGATGTGAAAGCATTTAGGTTCAGCCTACTGATAGAGGCCAGAACTATAAGGTTCTCAGGTGCTGAGTGCTGCAGGAGGAAAGATGGATCCCTTAGAGCTGGTCTGTGTGCCCTGGATATTTAGCGGTTGACGGGAGGGCAAGATCCTGGCTTTGTCCAGGTGCCCATGAGAGCGTCTGTGAGTGCCTCATTAAAGGGCAGAAGTGGCTCTACTGAAGTCTACCCGGGTTGCAGAACTTCAGTGAGAACGTTTGTTTTCACCACTACCGAGGGTAGTTTAAAGTCAAGACCCTCTTCTGTCCTGCAAATTACCATGGCAAAAGAAGCAGTCTCCTTCAAAGAGAGATCAGGCGGAGAGATAAGTCCAGTGGCAGGAGAGGGGGCCAGGTCACTGGCCTCCTTGTAGTTCAAAAACAGATTTTCATTGTTGAAAATATGGGATTCATCATCCTCGTCATCATGTGGATCGGGATCAGAAAATTGTGGTGCTAGAGAAAGCATTCTGTCTGAATATGATTGAGGCAGAGGTTAAGGAGGGCAACATTTCATCTGAGGTTGCTGTGAATTTCCTTCCGAGTCTGCTAGAACGATCGGTTCTTCCTAAGATGTTGATGCCAGTGTCAACCGACAGGAATTCAGCGCATGTCTCAGCACCATGTGAGGAGCCTTTTAGGCGTCAGCCCCAAAGTAGGGGCAGATGCCTGAATTGGGTCAGGGACAGATCTGCCGGCAGAAGCCCAAACGCAGTCCTCTTTGGGTCCATGGGGCCCAGAGGTGCATTAGAGAGCCAGTAGGGTACTAAAGATATGCAGCATGGCTTCCTTGAAAGCCTGGATCTGCAGCAGTATGCTCATTTGCCCAGGAATTCGGGGTGCACCGAGACCAGCTCAGGAGCCAGAACAGTGAGGGGATCAAATTTGAGGAGTACCCTGACGTCAGCCCAACTTCTCCTGAAACGATGAAGAGTCGCAATTTGACTTCGTGTTTCTCTTTGGATTTGGTCTTACTTCCTGATTTAGAATGGTATGACAACCTCTCTCGGGATCGAGAATGCACACGCGTCCCTGACTTCAACCAGGACAAGGCTTTAAGTTCTTTACTACAATATTCCGCAACAGAATTTGGCCTTGCTGTCCCAGGTGGCTTTAAGATTCATTGATCCCAGACACCAGAGAAAGACCTTGTGCTGGTCCAGCACCAACATCTGCTCACAGCAATCCTTGCAGGGTTTAAACCCTGTAGATTTAGGGGATGACATGTCTCTTTCACACTGGAAACTTTTTTGGCTAAAGTTTCTGTCAGGTGACAGAAGCGAGACAGTGCGCTCCAGATCAGGCCTTGAAGGCGAGGAAAGAAAGAAAGTGTCATCAAAGCGCGGATGTGGCAGCTATATTGAGGCCCCCAACAACACTTCCAGGGCACGACAGACCTGATGCCAAGTTACTCAACGCCACCTACCGGCGTGTGAGGGAATTCGTGAGAAAAAACGCTGGATCCAGTCTGGCAGCAGATGGTATTCCTAAGATGAGGAATCTGTGGTTAGTAATATCTATCAGAATGTAGATTTTAAGGTTCTTACCACACAAAATAAATGGGCCTTTTTAAGGTCATTTGGGCTGTGTCAACATAAGAAACCTTTGTATTGCAGACACAGGTGATCCCACAATTGTTATCTCTTTGTTGTTAATGGTAGATGTACAGAAGAGCAAGTTACTTACCTTTGGTAATGCCTTATCCGATAGAGCCTTCTAGACGCAGATTCCTTAACTTAGAATATTCCCCAGGCGTCAGGCTGGATCCGGAGTTTATTTTGAAAGCAGTACCCCTGTGCGCAGGTAGATGGGGTCGTTCAGCTCTTTCTGGCGTTGTCCACGCCGGAAGCGACACGCGTAGTGCCTATATAGGTCGAAGATTTTTCGAGACATTGTCTCCAAGTGTGGCAGGGATGTCCGTGAGGAATGTTGGTTTCAAATCCTGTGGCGCCTGTCCCTGGCAAATGTCAGTGATGGATCCACACCTCGTCTGCCGTTGGTGTCTCGAGCTCGAACACAACGCCAAGACCTGCATTGATTGTCGTGCCATGCACCCCAAAGCATTTAGGGAGTGGACTCTCAAGTTCCTTGCTGCTAGACATGCGACGGTCTCGATCCCAGTCGAGAGGAAGGTCCCGGAGCCATTCCAAGCGGTCGTCATCGCAGTCGAGTCATCCAAGCATTCGGGTAAGTCCCACAAACATAAGAGCAAGAATTTGAAGAGGTTTTTGATTTCGCCCCGTCCGTGCTTCCCCGAGGTACCTGGAGCCAGAGCGACCCCCGCCCAATTTCGTGAGTTTTATGAGGGCATGCAGCTCATATTTGGATGGCCCATCCCCGCTGGAGCGCCCTTGGGCCCTGTGGGTTCAGGAGGGGACCCTACTGGTTTTCCGCCAACGGGCTCACCCCCAGCGCTAGTCAGGCCCCTTGGATTCATGGAAGGATCCAGACCTACGACGGCTTAAGCCACCTCAACCTTCCCTTTTGCATGTACCATTGCTGACTTCGCCAGTGCCGCCGGTGCTGTCCCCCTACTCAACCCTGACCAGGACACGGAGCCAGATGGGCGTTGCCCGACGCCGACTCAGGTGCCGACTGGACGCATTCCTTCCAGACCGCAACCTGGCCCTATTACTATGGGATACGACTTGGGGATTATTGGGAGGGTCCACTGGACCCTGATGAATACCAGCCCCTAGATGTCACATAGGACACCTGGTGTAAGGATCTGGCAGATGCCAGTGGTCTGGACACCTCCCCACATACTGGCTTGGTCTCTCCTCATACCGTAGCTATGGAGGAGGGAGCCTCATTTGCTATGATGGTGAGGAGGGCAGGCGAGGTCCTGGGTCTTTAGCTACCCTCTGTGGTGGTCACGATGAATGTCTTCACAGAGGTGCTACAACCGGGAGTGACCACATCCGAACCGCTTCTCCCGTTTAACGTAGCCCTAATGCACGTCCTACTCGACCTGATCCAGGCCCTGCACAAGGGCTCCAGTGAATAGGAAAACTTCCCACCGCCATCACCCCGCCCCAGGGGACTCCAACTTTCCCACCCAGCACCCTACCCCAGAGCTTGATGATCCAAGCCTCCACTTCCAGAGTAAATCCTGACGCATTCCCTACCACTCCACCAGACAGGGATACCTTGGGAAAGAAGATGTTTTCTTCCACCACCCTTTTTGGGACGATATTCCCATTCACTCTGGGACTCAGTTGCGTAGGTGCTGCCTATGGTCTCAGAGGAGGCCCGAGCCATACTCTCCCATGATATTGCTGATGGGAGGGATGCATCTAAGTTTGCTATATGCTGTGGGCTGGATAGAGAGAACTCATTAGGACGAACGGTTTCGTCGTCTGTGGCCCTTAGAAATAAGGTAGAGGTCTTTCTGGTACAGAGTGGTACGAGAAAGGTAGGCCCCCTCTCCCCTCCAAAGACTCATTTGAATCCACTGCCTGTTGCACTCATGACCAGTGTTCCCTGTAAAGTGTGCGCGCGCACTTCTGTGACCCCGAGCGCGCAGTGTCCTGTGTGAAGCGCGCGCACACCGCACAACCGGGGAGATCATTCGCGCTGCCGCTTTTAAAACGAGAGCGGCGTGAAAAACTGTAATTTCCTGGTTGCGGGAAGCCTGTGCACACAGTGGCTCCGGCACGTGCTGCATTTCTTTCTTAATGGAGCGCTGCTGGGGGCTGTTTGTGGGCCTTTGTGCAAATATTTGTTAATTGCAGCGCCGTCATGCGCTGCAATTAACATAAATATTTTCACAATGGCCCACAATCAGCCCCCAGCCGCGCTCTATTAAGAGAAGAAATGCAGCAAGCCCAAAAGCACAAGATGTAAAGCACACGTCCTTTTGGACTTGATGCATGTCTTTTTTCATTATGCGCAAGAGCTGATTTAGTGTGAGCAGACACACCACAAGGCAAGACCTGTATTTGTTCAGTGACAGAATAGGAATTTTGTCTTATTTTATGAACCACAACACCCACCTCCTATAGTCTGAGAGGAGAGTTGTGCAAGAATGACCTTTTAGGTCAGTATCTTGAACCAAAGTTTATCCAAGATTTTTGTGAGATAAAATTAACTTATTTTTTTGCATAAAAGCATGTTTGAATTAGGCCCATTGCATGTGTGTTGTGTAATTACATAATGTATGGAAAATTATGTGTAGGAATTTTTTTTGTAAAACTTTTCTCTTTAAAATGTATTTTTCAAATCCCTGTCGAATTCAACCCTAAGAATGTTTTTTTTTTTTTTAGCCCTGATCAACGTTTCAAGCAATACTTATTGCATTCTAACTCTAGCATCCCGGGATGGTCCAGCCCATCTTCTGCAATATCATCGCTGTCCAAGTCTCCCCAGACAAGCCCACAGGACAAGGGTACGCCTAAAACGAACAGGGTGGGGGTCCAATGCCTGCAGGCAAGTTCTTTTCCCTTGACCACTCTCTTATGAGTTGCTAGCGCATGATCTTGTATGCTAACCTTCACAACCATATTAACCCACTCTTCCACTACCGAGGTTTCGGATCTATCCACTTCTTACAAATCAGATGTCTGGCCAACAATACTAGGTAAAATATAATTTGCTTCCATTCTGATCAAGACATTCGAAGAGTGCAGGTAGAGACCCCAAACAAAATAGTGGTAGGGTTTACCTCAAAGTCCCACCTGATAACTATAGAAATTGTTTTACTTATAGCCGTCCTACATTTTTTCAATGCCGGGCAATCTACAAACATATGCACATCATCTGCTCTCTATAGACCACATTTCAGACAGCTCAGCTCCGGCAGGTCTTATGGGGAGTCCAATACACCCTCTGTAGGCTAAAGAGGTGATTTGTGTTCAGAGTGGCTGGTGCAACAACAGAATATAGCGTGGTAAAAGATACTTGCCACAAATTTAGAATGTCTTCCTCTCGTAGAAGCCCATTCCAACTATAATACAGAGCTGTCCCCTTGTTATCATCGACCTCACAGAAGTAGCCATACCATTTGACAACCTCCATCTTTATTTCTAAAGAGAGTGTTCTACCATCTGAAATTCACACAAATCTCTTTTTTCCCGCTTATTTGCCCTGTACTAAAATACCAGCTGTAAGTACTTGAATCTAGAAAGGTTCCCATTCGTTTTGTAGCACAGATAATCCCAAGAGTCCACATTGAGCAGGTCCCCCCACTAGTTGATATTTACATTCCTATTGATTGACTCAACACATTCTACAGACACTCTGGGGTCCCTGGCGAATCCCAAATCGGTGCGTTAACATTATAATATGGGATCCAAGTTTGAGTCTAACCTTGGTCCACAGTCTAGCTGCAGCCGCTAACACCTTGAGCATGATTGAAAAAAAAATCTGGGCGATCCAAATTTATGAAGAAAGCCTTCCCCACGCTTTATTGTCCTGATTATAGATCGAAACAACTGCCTCTGTCTGACGTATCCCGCACCCAAAGCAGCTTACTAAAGGTTTTAATCTAGAAGTTATACAGTCGGTGGTCAGCAATAGGCAAAATGGCGCCCTAAGGTCTATCACAAGTACAAATCAGTTATGGCAGGTAATCTGGCATGGTGCATAAGGTAGGGAAAAACCACCAGATCCCCATGTGTGTGGCCAGCAAACCACTTATGCTATACAAAATAGATTATAAAACTAAACAGGTTTATTGCATGCCTGCACCTTGCCAACCACAGGATTACTCCTTGTCACGCCTTAAGGGAGGGGAGGTTTGGGATCCTCAAGGAAACGCAGGCACTCAAGTAGTTGGAGGGGGAAGGCTTTATTGCCAATGGTCCGTTCAAACAAAAGAAAAGTACACAATGTCAGTGTAAGGTCCAGTTGAAGAGTAATCCTCTTATTTTCACCGGTCCCAGAACAGAAAGGAGGAGGGCTCCAACGTCGGGGCTCTGGATGGAGTTCCTGGCTGGCTCCAAAAGACGAGGAAGTCCCCAAAACACAAAAGAAATCAAGGGTCAGTGGGCGGTCTATGGAGAACCAAATTGAGGGGAGGGGAAGACAGAAGTGAGGGGAGCACCTTTCCTGCTATACGGGTGGAAACCAGAGAGGCGAAGAAAGCAGCGGTGACCTCCCACCTTACTACCCGTTCCCTCCCGGTGCTTTAACGAGTCCCAGGACACGCACACGTACCTGTTCCAGCCACCCTCCTCCTGGAGAGTGGCGGCTTGTGGCGCGGTGTCGGACCCTGCCGACGCTTTCTCCTGGTGTCGGGGTGGCCTCCGGTGCACGTATGGGCAGTCGTTCTCCAGCGGGCTGCTGATCCGGAGTTTTCTCCCTTTCCGCCACGTCCCTCGGCTCGTCCGCGGAACTCCGGTTGTTCCGGACTCCTCCCTCTTTAATGAGTCAGGGTTTCCAGATAGGGTCCACAGGGCTGGCGTCACGCATCCCGACTCCTCCTCCTGACGGCTTCCTGGTATGTTAAAGGGACCGGCCTCGTCCTGCACCTGCGTTGTCATGACATCATCATAAACAAAGGGTTCCCAGTCCCGCTCCCCAGGCTCCTCCCGACACACCCTTCCCCCAGGATTTTCCAGATCGGGGGAAATAGGGAATCGGGACAGAAAGTCCGCATTGCCCTGTTCGGTGCCCTTGCGGTGTCGGACCTCAAATTGAAAGGGTTGCAGGGACAAAAACCACCGGAGCACCCGGTCATTACATCCTTTGTTCCTGTGTAGCCACGTTAGCGGGGCATGGTCGGTGTATAAAACAAAAGGTCTGCCCTCAAGATAATACCTTAGTTTTTCTATCCCCCACTTTACTGCCAGGCACTCTTTTTCTATAGTGGGATAGGCCCGTTCTCTGGGGAAGAGCTTCCGGCTGATGTATAGGATCGGTCTTTCCAGGCCCTCGCTGTCATGTTGCGACAGAACAGCACCTATACCCATCCCAGAGGCATCTGTTTGAAGGATGAATGGTTTATGGAAATCTGGAGTTAGTAGTACTGGTGACGTGGTCAGGGCTGTCTTGAGAGTGTGGAAGGCCTCCTGCTCGTGGGTTGTAGGGGAGCGCAACTGTGAGGAGGTGGTAGCCTTCTTTAATAGGTCCGTTAGAGGAGCCGCTTTGTCTGCAAACTGGGGAATAAAACGCCTATAATAACCTACCAACCCCAAAAAGGCCCGAAGGTCACGTTTGGTCGCAGGGAATACTGTTTCGTGAATGGCTTTCACCTTCTCTGTTTGTGGCTGAATGAAGCCCTTCCCAAGCAAATAGCCAAGGTATCTGACCTTTTGGAAGGCAAAACGTGACTTCTTTGCATTGATATGCAAGTGCGCAGATCGGAGCTCTGAGAAAATGGCCTCTAGGTGTCCCATATGGTCTTCCCAGGTCTTGCTATACACCACTATGTCATCTAGGTAAGCCGACGCGTAGTCCAAATGCCGAGCAAGGAGAGTGTCCATCAGTCTCTGAAAACTGGCTGGTGCCCATGTAAACCAAAGGGTAGGACTGTGAAGTGAAAGAGGCCATCGGGAGTGGAAAAAGCTGTTTTCTCCTGGTCCCTAGGGTCCAGGGGGATCTGCCAATAGCCCTTGGTGAGGTCGATGGTAGAGATGTACCGAGCCTCACCAAGACGTTCTATCAGTTCGTCCACCCTGGGAAGGGGATAGCCATCCTGTTTGGAAACACGGTTCACCGCTCTGAAGTCAATACAGAAACGGATGCTACCATCCGGCTTCAGTACAAGCACAATTGGTGAGCACCTATTGCTATGAGAGGGGACTATTATTCCGGATTTTAGCATTTGTTTCACCTCCTTCTGGAGGGCCTGACGTCATGCCTCGGGGACACGGTATGGTCGTTGTTTTATGGTGACACCCTCTTGAGTAGGGATAGAGTGCATTGCGAGATGAGTCCTTCCGGGTTGGTCGGAAAACACATCCTGAAAGGAGTCGAGCAAGACACGAATACCATTAGCGTGGTCTGGAATCAACTCGTCGTTGACTACGGTGGACTTGACGGTGGAAGAGTCAGTATCCACCGTGGAGACCATATGCACTTTTTTTGGTGGGGGCCCTAGCCACTTTTTAAGAAGATTTATGTGATACATCTGTGTTTTGGTTTTAGTGAGTTGTAATAAGTATGTGGTCTTACCTATCTTGCGTATCACTGGAAAAGGGCCTTGCCACTCCTTCTTTAATTTGTGGGTGGAGGAGGGAAGCAGTATTAAAGCCCAGTCTCCTGTTTTCAGCTCTCTTAACCTTTTGCCCTTATCATATGCTTGTTTTTGTTTTTCCTGGGCTTTCTCCAGAGAGTTATGAGCGAGGGTTCTTAGTTTGTGGAGGCGGGCTTTGACCTGGTTGGCATATTCGAGCAAAGCATGGGCTTCTTGAGCGCTGTCTTTTTCCCAGCTCTCTTTAGTAATTTCAAGGAGGGTTCGAGGTCTCCTTCCAAACAGCAGTTCGAAGGGGGACACCCCTAAGCTACTTTAGACCTGGCTTCTGAGGACAAATAGGGCCAAGGGAAGAAGCTGATCCCAATTCTTTCCATCTCCAGTAAGGAGTTTTTTTAAGGTTAGTTTGAGGTTGCTGTTATACCTCTCCACCAGACCATCGGTCTGGGGATGGTATACAGACGTCTTTATATGTCTGATATTCAATTGTTTGCAGACTTGTTTCATAAGTCTGGAAACGAAGGGGGTTCCCTGGTCTGTGATTATGTCCCTGGGAAACCCCATCCGGGAGAAGACTTCTATGAGTCTTTGAGCTATGGTAGTCGTGTTAGCGGAGTGTAATGGCAAGGCTTTGGGATATCTTGTTGAGTAATCAACTATCATGAGTACGTATTGATAACCCTTGCTAGACTTGGGGAGGGGTCCTATAATGTCCATGCCCACCCTGTCGAATGGCTTGGCTATTATAGGGAGAGGGTTCCAGGGGGCTTTTGGGGGGATGTAGGGGTTTTTCCTCTGACATATGGTGCATTCCTGACAAAACCTTTTTACTTGGGCTTGGACACCTGGCCAGAAGAAACTACGGAGTATGTGTAGTGTAGCTCCTATTTCCCTAATAGGCTCTGCGCATTGGAATAATATACCCTATAGGTTTGACGTAGGACTAAGGTGGGTATGTCCCTATCGAGTATATTAAACTTAATTACTTGTGCCAGCTAGCTCAGAGGCCACTAGAAACTCCTTGGATAACAAGACGGGAGTAGTTTCTGGCAGCCGCAAAACATGACAACTTTGTTTCCCTTTAGAATCAGAACGTGTCCCAGAGTCGTGGAAACAATAGATAACCGTTTCACTCAGCTCAATCGTGCATGCTTAGTTTTCCTCAAAGTTACACAGAAAGAATAGACGGGCGTTTCAATAAAAGGATTTATTGAACAGTCTTGTTTCTCGTGTAGGTGATATGTGCTGTTACGATCACAAGACAGTATGCAAGATAAATAATGTACAGCGTAAGCAGTAGAAATAAATAATACTGCGCTAGCATTATCTTTTAGCGTATATTCACATACATAAATAACATGAGCTAAAAATGCGAGTACTCATACGATGCGTCTCTAAGCTAGTTCTACCCCAGTGTACCTAACCTAACCTAGGTGTAGGGAGAGGTATGAAGTAGGTGGAGTATTCTCTAGTATGGTATACTAAGAGTATGTATGCCAAGAGTCCCTCTAGGTTCTAGCCAGCTCCATACCTTAAGAATGAGAGAGGTGGGAATCTCTTGCCAGACTCGGACTCCAACACCCCGCGAGGGAAGTTAGATCACTGGAAGCTGGACTCTCTGCGTGCAGGGATGACGGCGTCTTCTCAGTGCGTCAGGCCGGGATACGGGCTCCTCTGAAGTCGAGGTCTCCTCTGATTTACAAGGGCGAGGGAAGGTATATTTATACCTGAGGGGTACCTCAGAATGTTAGCATTGACGTGAATCGGACAGCGGAAGACGTCATGAATGAACCCTCAAGGTGTACTGGTTCATGCATAATAGATGAGTCCTTGAAGAAATCAATAGTCCTGTGCTAGGGAAACTCCCGAAGCCTAAGGGTCTGTTCTGCAAGGACTCGTGACGTTAGGGTGGACGGATGTCGGAGACCATGCCTGTATTTGGAGCGCATGGTTTAATGCCTAAATAAGGACTGGGATTCTATGCCTATATAAGGGTATGATGAATTGTGCCTATATAAGGACATGATTCAGGAAAACCTATATACGGACACCCAAAGAGGAATACAACACCCACTACACTTTCGTGTGTACGATAATAATAAAATGCTAAACATTTAAAATACTAAACATAAAATGGAGTACCGCATATTGGTAAAAATATTTCTAAAAAGCATTGAAAGCATTTAAAAATCTATTAGAATGCAGGAAGTACTGTACATTTTATGCATTGCTTCTCATTTCAGGCGTATATTAGAAAATAAAATGCAATGTAAATGAAATAAGCAGGAATAATTTACATGTGACAAAAAATGTTCGATAAGTTGTTCAAAATCAAAGTCATTTCATGTCATGGAAATCAATGAAATTTATAGACAAATAAGATGACAAAGTGTCTGTGGAAGTACCGCGAAGTCCGTACTATAAGAATAGTTCTACTATAAGCAGATTGATTTGCCATGTAGTTTGAAAAAAGGGAAAAAAGTTCAATTTTGGAAGAGTTCCAATTTTTTGAAATTTTGAAGGCCAAATTCATTGCGTCCCTGGTACACTGTGAGCTGAATCAGAGTCAGTGTATGGGTCTGGTGTAAACATGAAATCATCTATTTCTGTAGACAAAATATCGTCCACTGAAGTTGGTGACATTTGGAACACCTCGTGTAGTAGATTAATTGCACAGAGATGTGAAGCATCGCCTTCAGCATAGGATGCAGCAGCAATGTTCGCGTCCGTTGTTACCTGTATGCCTGTAGATCCATCTCGTACCTCAGCAGCAGCCGGAAGCGTCTGTGAGATCTCAATGAATGCTGTCATCAGGATTGGTAGCCTCTGGGGACAACCCAGAGCATGGGCCGTTATCGGGTCCAGCAGAGTATCGATATCCGTTGGCGTAGCTGATGGAAATGTTAGACAGGTGTCCAACACGCATTCTTTACCGCATAGCAGGCATCGTAGAACAGGTAAGATGCAATCTTGCCAGATTGGTCTGAATGACAGGAACCACGTGGTATTAAGTTCCCGTAGACGAGTCATGCCCAAAAGCTGTACTATTCGCTGGCGGCACTTTCGTTCAAGGAGAGCTTTCTCCACTTCGCTCGGAGTGATGTCTGCGAATAGGCTGGCCATAGCTTAATAGCAGGAAGAGAAATAGAATTCCGGCAACAAGTGCTAGAATTAATGGTATGCCACCAAACACCGAATGTGCAAAGTTTGGGATGATTCCGAGGACTGCCTGGAAAGGTGCTAACAGTCCAGAACAGATGGTCTTAAATACATGTACAATTCCGCTTGTATCTGACATGTTAAAGATACGTCCTATCATTTCTACGAAATGTATAGGGCAGTTTGTACGTATTAGAGTTTGTATCTCAGCCGAAGTCCTTGCAATTTGTAGATCATAGGTTTCTTTGGCCGAGGTCAAAGGCACTGTTTGTTGTATAAGCATGGCTTTCATTCTGCTTAAAGTATCAAATCTTATAAAAGAGACGTTCAGCGAAGGCCACAAAGGCGACTCCCTGACTGTGTCTATTGGGGCAAACAATACTTGCATACAGCAAGTGACCCTTGAGTTCACTGTTACTAGATATGAGATGCCTGGCAACATGCCGCAGCAACTCTGATCATTCAACATGAGGTAACTCCCATTAGAAAGCTGTCCAAACATTGGATTAATCACAGCAGCTGGTGTACCCTGCTGATGGCAAGACAAATTTGCCACGGAACCATTACAAGCCCTGTGTAAAGAAATGTCCTGACATATTAGTGAACTGCTCAGTGCACTTTTACAGTGTGTACCGCTCAGAAACACTTCACGATCCCCACTCCAACATCTATTTGTGTAAGGTAAATTCCAAGATGTCTTAATATATTCCTTACCCAACCTTTCATATTTGCCTGCTTGCATCTGTTTGAGGCAATACTGAAACTGAAAAGTAGTCACAGGTAGCGTGATTTTGCCATGAATAAGCCATTCTGTAGCTGGTTTTTCTTCCACTGTGAATGGTAATTTTTCCAGTTTTTCAATGCTCAGCACTGTATACTTTGCTCCTCTTTGCGCCAGTTCGATCTGTTTATCAGTGAGATTGTATTCTGCAAACAGAGCCGTCGTGTTGATAAAACGCCAAGGCACGTAGCCCGCTCGCAAAGATTGCAGCGTCCAGCTTAATAACACAATAGAACGTAATTACGATTGGCCTTGTTGTAACATTGCCAAATCGTGTTCTAGTATGTCGATAGCAAAGGATACAATACTGTCCAATGAATAAATTCTGGAGGACAAAGTTGTTAACCCATTGTTGACCACAGTGAGTGTTTTCTCTAAATTAATACGATCAAGTTCACGTATTCGTTCTGCGGCCTCTATCTGTGACACCTTCCATGCTTCATTATAAGCAGCATAGATACCGGCATATATGAAACGTTTTTGACGCGGTTTTCTTGGTCCAAGCAAGAATTCCCTAAGGTCTGCGTCTTCTTTAAGTAAGGATGTGTTGTTTCAAATCCTTAAGTGTAGATTTTTGCAGCCAATCGATGCATAATTTTCCTACACTGTATGTTGTTACTACCCCAGGATGTTGTCTTTGGACATATCTTGGGTCTGGCCTGTGAATAGTAAAGCCCTGAGTTTTATTCAGGAATCTTTCCTGACAGATGTTCGTGTCTGTGGGCCAGATCAACCATTTTTTCCAATCAGGATTAGTTCTGTTGAGTTATAGTATTGTGTCAACTGTAACCGCTGCCTGTGTATTGTTATCACTTGCAGGTGTTGGTACAGAAGGTGTTTTCATCTCTTTGATCTTGGCTAGTCCAAGACAAGACGTTTGTTGGACAGTTTCATTCAAAAACATTATTTGCTGAGGGATGATGCATGCTCTAAATAAAGCTTCTATCCCCTGCACTTGCCAATTTTTAGTACCCCAGACCGTTTTTGTGTCTATTGTGTCTTTCCAAAGGTTGAAACCATGTCTAGACAGTTGGGTAATAAATGCTGCAGAGTAAATCTGTTTTGTATTTGTTAACATAATTTTCATGCCTGTTTTGTTTATATTTTTATAATAAAACGTTCCTGGATCAGATGTATTGTATCCTGAAAAATATGGAGACTTGTTAGCAAATGTTTTTGAACTGCCTTTTGGTGGTGTAGGACAATGCTCCCATTGGTTAAACATAAACACATTTCTAGGGTTTGCCGATTTATGCAAAAAATGATGACCATAGTGGTTATAGCAATACAGCTGTTCATAGTCTGATGAACCCTCTAAATATTCATTTTTAGAAAATGCAGCAGATTTTTCTAGGTCAAACGTTATGTCATTAACAGTCTCAAAGTCCCAATCATCAGAATAGGTATTGGACGAAATAAGATCACTTAGTGAAATTTTAAACAAATGTGGAATGTTCAATTGTTCCGTTGGGCCGAAGATATCAAAAGCAGTTTTGTCCCACACTATACCATCCTGTATAGGAACGGCTGTGATGTTCACTGTAGACAAGTCTCTTGCTTCACAATGGGAAGATTTATGTGGTTTCAAAAGTAAGTTCACATCTTTTCTTTCAGTGTTCACACGGATGTATCTGCCATTTATAAGCACGCTCATAGTCATAACCAAAGCTAGCCAAAGCAGGAAAACAAATATTCCAGAAATAATCCAGAGTTCAATCCATGGTGAAACCAGATAAGTCTTTTTCAGAAAGTGAAGAAAGTCTTGTACTTGCTGTTTGAAAGTTAATGATGCTGGCGTCGTTTCAGGTTCACTGGAATCTTCTGAGAACGTATCAAAGTTAATGAAATAGCCAGAAGCAGTTCTGTCAATTGTTGAAATTGCATCAGGATTTGTTGAAATCGCTGGAACCAGTTGATCACTTGCTACGTTGGTGTAGACAGGTGTATTTGGACGAACTGTTACTTGAGTTTCAAGAGGGATGAGTTCCATAGCATTGTTGCTCAGTCCTTCATCTGTTACTGCTCAATTCTCAATGGTTATCAGTCTTTCAGTCTGAACCTCTTGGATAGTAGTGAGAGGAGTGCGTCTGCTACTAGGTCGGAGTCCACGAGGCCTACTATTTAGTATTGGCCACATACTGTGGTTTGATGAGGTCGATGGACACAAATCTTTTCTCCTTTTTTCCAGCAAGGGGCGGCAGTAGTACTGTTCTTGTTCCTTGAACAGCTAGGACAGGTACTGGTTGTCTGTAAGAAGGTCCAAATTCCTTCTCGACCGCAATCTTTTCTCTGACTAGATCCCCAAATTTTGGAATCCAGACAGGCCTTGCTGGGACAGCCGGTTGATCCCCAGTGGTGGTTGGCTGCAGGAACACGTTGCTTTGTTTCGTTCTTAATTTGTTTAAGTCCTGTAAAACAGCCAAACGATCTTTGATATCAAAGGGTTTATTTTCCACCACTGTGCCTACGTGTTCGAGGTCTGGTACCCACATTCTTGTCCCAAATAGGACCTTATATGGAGTGACCCCCCCTAGAGAACTTCTTGGCAAATTGTTTAATGAGCGTTGGACCCCATATAGATATTTGACCCACCCATCACCCGAACCTAATACCCTAGCTGTTATAGACTGCTTTATGTCCCGGTTTTTCCTTTCCACAACCGAATTTCCCTCAGGATGGAATGGAGAGGAGTACCGCAATGCAACGCCCAGACTGGCCATGGCTTCTTTGTAAGCCCAAGAGCTAAACGCAGGGCCCTGGTCAGAATGTAGTGTGCCTATTGCGTATGTGCCGATAAAGACTCGCAAATCTTTTATAACAGTTTGAGGGTCAGCCGAGCGCTGAGGCCATATCCATAGGAACCTTGATTTAGTATTTGTGGGATTGCACTTGTCCACGAGGACGCCTGTGCATAGATAGACTAATGCTGTCTAACAATGGTGTCTGTGCAGGGCAGCTACATTCGTAGCATGGTGTCTGGTGGCTTTCTCGCTGTAATTTGCAGTCTATGCATTTGTTGATGAATATGTGTATTTCTGTATTCATCCCAGGCCACCAGTACATCTCTTTTAATGTCAATATTGTTTTAGAGATCCCTTGATGTGACAGACCCTCCCCTAGATGTGTTTCATAAATCAAAGCTGCTCTACGTTCCATGTTTGGAATTACCCTATCCCCCACTCCAGGGATTCGAGCAAAAGGAACGTTGTTCGCATCAATTACATAAGAGTACTTGAGTGGAAACTTTTTTGGTAACGCTGCACCACTGCCTTTGCTTGTAGCATTGACAGCCAACATTATCTCACTGTCTATTTTCGTTTTTGAACGAGTGATCGCAGCTACGGAAGCCGTCTGAACAGCCCCCTTTGCGGCTTCGTCAGCCAATGAATTCCCTGCAACGTGAACGCCATCACGTTGATGACTCAGTGTATGAATCACGTGAGCCTCTGGTAGTTCGTTTTTCAAATGAACTACTTGTTCCCAAAGCGTTTTATGCTTTATTGTGCCACCTCTTGCATCTTTGAACCCATTTTCAAGCCAAGTTTGTATATATTCATTATACGACTGCACACAGTAAAAAGAATCCCACACGATTAGTGTGGGGAATTCGCGATCTGTATTTTCAAGTGCCAGTTTGAAAGCTTGTAGTTCAGCTCGCTGAGCTGTGCAATCTCCTAGAGATTGTGTCTTTGTGACCATAGGTCTGAAGATGCCATCTCGCATGCGACCTTTAACGATTGCACACGCTGCACTGTAAGCTTGCTTACCCCCTGTTGCGGGTTGTGCGGATCCGTCAGTGTAAATTATGAATTCGTACTGATCGAGAGGCAGAATTTCAGTGGGCAGAGGACATTCATGTTCATATTGCAGGAACGCTTGTGTTTTTAGATCAGGATCAAAAACATATTCAACATCTGTTGCAGCAAGAGAATTAACCCATTGTATCCATCTTGGATGTAATGCTTTAGCATTTGGAATGCTCGCTTTTGTGACCGCTTCTAATGCAGGTACTGGGGTAATGACAATGCGTTTCCCTTGAGCTAGGGCTCTTTCTTTTGCTACAGCGGTTTGAACTGCTGTCAGAATTTTTTCAGTTGAAGTGAAGCGCATTTCTGCTTGTGTATACAAATGGGATTTGTATGCAATTGGTATTTTTTCACCCTCATTAAATGTTAAGTAGGTGAATCCGCATTGACCCGAAATTATTCGTATCACTAAATTGCGTTGACTTACGCGTGTTTGTAAGTGATTTGTTGCTAACATGTTAGCCTGGAGTGAACGCAAGATTTCTGTATGTTCTTGTGTCCAATTTTTGATTGAAAAATCAGGTTTGATTAGTGCGTAGAGAGGTTTAACCCTTTCCGCGTAATTTAGAATGTATGTTCTTCCAAAATTTAGGAAACCCAGGATGGATTGTAAGTTTTTCAGCGTTTTTGGAGGTTGGAGCAGCACACACTTTTCTAAAAAGTTAGCTGCCAAGCTTTTGCCTTCACTTGAAAGCTCATATCCTAAAAGAGGACATTGAGATGGGCAATTCTGGATTTTTTGAAGTTGAATTTGTAGCCCTCAGAGGCGAAGCCCAATATAATGGTATTCACCCTGTTCAAGTGTTTTTCCAGGTCATCGTCTGTCAGATAGATGTCATCGACATATGACAATGCCTCATTATCATAAATTTGTAGTAACTCTGTTACCCTCGCTGAGAATAACCCCGGGCTGTTCTTGAACCCTTGTGGGAGTCGATAAAATTGACGCTGGGTCCCCATTATGGAGAAAGCTGTTAAGTACCTGCTTTCAGGTGCTATGTTTTGACAAAAGAAACCATTTGAGATATCTAATGTGGTTTTATATTTTTTACGCACAATGTTATTCATTAATGCTGTACCATGTGCATTTTGAACTGCAAATGTTTTAGAACAAGTGTTTAAATGTCTGTAATCCAAAACTAGACGATAGGTGTTGTCTGGTTTGGAGACAGGAAACAAAGGATTGTTCATTGAGGAGGTGCATGTTTCAATCACCCCTTGGTATTCAAGTTGATATAAGATCTCCCTGACCTGTTTTTTAGCTTCTTGCTTTATTGGGTACTGCCTTTGTGCAGTTGGTTCATGTTTCAGACGTATTTTATGGTGAGGTGAGTCCTCATCCCATCCTACATGATTTTTATATAATGCTGGGGGCCTGGGCTACTGCCCATTTCCTGGCATATGTATATTTTTGGTGAATTGGAATATGGTTGGAGAAGGCAGGCATAATAATGTCCTCGCCATGTGGGCACTCCCTGACAAATTGTGGTGGCCAGTCTTTTTCTGCTAGAAGTAGGTCATAGTCCTTTGAAAGTTTTTCCCAAAAGAGTGTTTTCACCTGTCTTGGTATATCTCCCTCCATTCGGAGTGTTATTTCATATAACCTTTGTGGAGTACTAACCCTGGGGTCTACAGTCTCTACTGTGATGTACTCATTCAAGTCCACTATCTCCAGAAGTTCCTTCAGGTTCTGGCGAGCTATTGTGACTTCTGCTGCACTGTCCAGCATTGTCTGAGCCCATTCTCGGTTCTTGAGTTGTGTTCTCAGTATCCTCGGCATGTCAGATCTTCAGACCTGCTACTTTCTTTTTGGAGAATTGAGGTTTTGTTTTATTTTTTGGAGCGTGTTTATCTTCCTTGGATTTCACGCGTTCTTCTCTATGTTCTGACCGTCCTCTTCTTCCCGATGTCTGTGACGAGATCTGAAAGGTACGAGAGGAACGTGTATCAGTATCTTGATACCTGTCAGGTTTTCTCAAATTATCCCTATTCCTGAGGTTATACCTCCTTTCAGAGGGCTCCTTTTGAGGAGACCTACCTCGGGATTGAGAACGTTTCTCATTTGAATTTTGTTTATTAGTTTCCCACTTCTTTTTAGAAGATGTAGGAGTTTGTTTAATAGAGTCCTTTTCAGGATTCTCAGATAGTTTTGGTTTTAATGGTCTTCCACCCAAACTATCTCTGCCTAATTCTGCATAGGATTGTTCAATTATTCTGGGTAGTTCAGTTTGATGTTCTGTAACATCGAATTCTCTTAATCGTTGGCGGATCGCCACTGCTGCTGCCTCCCTTTAATATTAGATAATATTATTGTTGAGACCTGGTCGAAATTTTTCAGTAATTTCATACCTAAATTCAGAGCAGGCTCTGCCCCGTATTCGTTTTGAATTTGTTTCAGGACATCCGGTATTACCGCAATTGATGGAATACCATGTGTTTTAGTATAGATGGCAGCAAAGACTGAGCCCCAAGTGGTGCAGTCTTCCAGTTGTGGTGTGATCCCCATTGGTAAACTGATTGTTAGGATTCTGTGTTTCTCATAAGGGCTAGTATTTGGAAATACTGCTTCTATTTGAGTAATTTTTTGAGCTATCCAGAATGGAATTTGCTCACGTTTTGTGGGCATGTTACCCATGACTGCGTGGAGAGTCTGTGGTGTAATCTTTAGTGTAGTCCCCGGATGAGGGGTCTGATTTGGAATTGTTAATGGTGGTTGGACTGTGAAAGTCTGCATGACATATTGGACCAATTGTCTGTAGATTTTTATTAACTCTTGTAGTTGAGTAAGTAGTTCCTCATCTGACAT
Organism: Calotriton arnoldi; assembly: GCA_963921515.1. Taxonomy (NCBI): domain Eukaryota; kingdom Metazoa; phylum Chordata; class Amphibia; order Caudata; family Salamandridae; genus Calotriton; species Calotriton arnoldi. The sequence goes on from CAWUFW010001591.1 coordinate 77,222, forward strand.
TATATCCAGTTCAGGATGAGGTGTGTAGCCGGCTAGAATCGGCCATGTTGCTCCTGGTCTCCCTAGGGGACCGAGCCTGGTAATGTTTGTGTGATGTTTTAGGGCGCCTTTAAACCAGAGCTGATGCTCCTGGTATGTTAATGGAATTTCAATATCCTCGAAAGGAATATATTCCTCTGGTGGATCATCTTCCTTGTAGAAGTGAAACAGTCTTGTTACTGGATTTGATTCTGGGAATACTATCCATGAATAGAATACCTCTGTCTGAAAGGATTCGTGTGCCTCTATCACGAAAACTGCTCTACCGCCTCTCGGTGGTAGGCCGTGTTTTATAAGTTTTAGAGTGATGGCTCTTCTTAAGTTTGGATGGATGTCTGTAACACCCTCCTCGGTTTCATTTAAACCTATAAAGTTAAAAGCTGTTACGACTGGTTTCAGCCGCAGCTCCACCGTTTCCGGTGTTATTGTCCCCGTGTATGGACATTTGTTTTTTGAAAAATGTAGAACAAGTTTCAAGGAAACAAAAGATAAGGTGCACAATATTTTGGAACACTGTATCCTTCAACGTTGAGCAAACCAAACAGCTAATATATAGGGTGCTTCCCTATTTTGCTGTGGCGGATACTTAACCCTGCCCACTCCAGACGTCTTTTGGAGTTTATGGGTAGGGGTCTCTGAGAGAAAAAGCACAGCTGAGTTACTCAGTATCTAGCGTTAAATTACCGCCTTACCAAACCGTTGGGCGCCATGTAGTGTAGCTCCTATTTCCCTAATAGGCTCTGCGCATTGGAATAATATACCCTATAGGTTTGACATAGGACTAAAGTGGGTATGTCCCTATTGAGTATATTAAACTTAATTACTTGTGCCAGCTAGCTCAGAGGCCACTAGAAACTCCTTGGATAACAAGAAGGGAGTAGTTTCTGGCAGCCGCAAAACATGACAACTTTGTTTCCCTTTAGAATCAGAACGTGTCCCAGAGTAGTGGAAACAATAGATAACCGTTTCACTCAGCTCAATCGTGCATGCTTAGTTTTCCTCAAAGTTACACAGAAAGAATAGACTGGCGTTTCAATAAAAGGATTTATTGAACAGTCTTGTTTCTCGTGTAGGTGATATGTGCTGTTACGATCACAAGACAGTATGCAAGATAAATAATGTACAGCGTAAGCAGTAGAAATAAATAATACTGCGCTAGCATTATCTTTTAGCGTATATTCACATACATAAATAACATGAGCTAAAAATGCGAGTACTCATACGATGCATCTCTAAGCTAGTTCTACCCCAGTGTACCTAACCTAACCTAGGTGTAGGGCAGAGGTCTTCAAACTTTTTGATGCCGAGACCCCCCTTGTCAAAATCTTTCAGGCATAAGGACCCCCTTCTGACAAAAATTTCTAGAACCCGGTACTCCTCATCATTGACAACTATCAACAACCATAAACGCCCCAAATTCCCACAGCAAATAATTTTTACGGTGGGGAAATAATATTAAACGGTGTGTAGCAAACCAAAGGTCAGTGAGCGTGGGGTGTAGTCAAAGGTGTAGCTAAAAACAAAGGGCCTCATTTATGAAGAATTGGTGTAGGGCAGCACCTCAAGTCTTCTTGCTGCGCTGCCGTACGCCAATGTTAAAGGGCAGGAATGCACCGTATTTATAAATTACTATCCATTCCTGTCCTTTTTCCTTGTGTTGGTGCACAACTTGCTGCCTAGCACCAACATAGGCAGGATTGTTTTTGTACAGAAAGGGGCACCGTCCTTCACAAAAACAATCCTGAGAGGCTTTTTCCTCTTTCTATGTGAGCTGCAGAATGTAGCACGCATGGAAAGAGGAAAAAATGAGGAGAAATGAAAACATTTCTCCTTGTTATGCCTCCGCTGGGGAGGCGTCGGTTTTTGGAGCTGCCCCAGGTTTACACGATTTTGTAGCTATGGGGCAGCATGAAAATCCATGGTTGTTGCGTGGGAACCCCACGCAAAGCCCATGGAACCCCACCTTGACGCAGAGACTTGTGCTGCTATGTCTTATATCTATGAGGCCATGCAAAGCCATGCAGGTGGCTTTGCACCGCCTCGTAGGTATGGTTTAGTCGCTTGCGCCGCCGGAGCCTCAAATAAAGAGATGCTCTGGCGATGCAATCCTCCCATAATTAAGCCCCAAAATAATCTGCACGTTTTTATGGGTCTTTCACCATCAGATAACTACATATAAAATAATGGGCAGCGTAAATGAAAAATACATTTTAAAAAGTTGTTACTCAGTGGGAAATGCACTGTAGTACATTATGAAACCTCTATTAGGTAAGGCACTGCAGAGGTCTGTGTGTAACAAGAGAGCCACAGAATTAAATCTTGATTTGTGCAGTGGAGAATAGTGACATGTATTTTTAGTGCTACGAGATCACAGCATGTGACAGAAAGCACTGTGAATATGTAAGTCATTCTTTTATACTTGCATTACACACAGTGTAAGATAGACTGCTACAAAATGCGCAAAACGTTTTACGATAAAATGGTGCTTCTAAAATGTAGATTTTAGTAATACCAGTGCGTATGTAATGCAAATTATTATTATTATTTTTTTTTTACACATAACTGTCCCTTCAACACCTCCTTAGGGTTACTAAGGGCTGTGTAAATGCAGTTACAATTAAAAGCAAGCACTTCCCAGCCCAGTTGTTAACTCTTTGCACTACCATTCAAAAAACCCAAATCTTTGTCATCCCAAAGCTTGGAGTGATTGCATCAATTAAAGTCAGAACCAGCTCCGAAGCACCCTTTACACTTGCAGATTAACTAATAGCACACATTTGCATTTCATTCAGGCAAGCAGGCATCCTGGTATGAAGGCTTTTCACACACAAGACACTCAATCGATGAAATTTCATCTGATAACGATCTAAATTAGCCATCCCAGGACTGCTGTCTTTTTCCAAAAGGAAAGCAAACATTTTTAATTGCAGGCACAAGTGAAGCTGGGGAATGCGGGACCCCCTTCCCAGGACTCCACAACCCCCCTGGGGGTCACGCCCCACAGATTGAAGACCTCTGGTGTAGGGAGAGGTATGAAGTAGGTGGAGTATTCTCTAGTATGGTATACTTAGAGTATGTATGCCAAGAGTCCCTCTAGGTTCTAGTCAGCTCCATACCTTAAGAATGAGAGAGGTGGGAATCTCTTGCCAGACTCGGACTCCAACACCCCGCGAGGGAAGTTAGATCACTGGAAGCTGGACTCTCTGCGTGCAGGGATGACAGCGTCTTCTCAGTGCGTCAGGCCGGGATACGGGCTCCTCTGAAGTCGAGGTCTCCTCTGATTTACAAGGGCGAGGGAAGGTATATTTATACCTGAGGGGTGCATCAGAATGTTAGCATTGACGTGAATCGGACAGCGGAAGACGTCATGAATGAACCCTCAAGGTGTACTGGTTCATGCATAATAGATGAGTCCTTGAAGAAATCAATAGTCCTGTTCTAGGGAAACTCCCGAAGCCTAAGGGTCTGTTCTGCAAGGACTCGTTGTGACGTTAGGGTGGACGGATGTCGGAGACCATGCCTGTATTTGGAGCGCATGGTTTAATGCCTAAATAAGGACTGGGATTCTATGCCTATATAAGGGTATGATGAATTGTGCCTATATAAGGACATGATTCAGGAAAACCTATATACGGACACCCAAAGAGGAATACAACATATGGACTGTGATGTTTTTTCAACTCCGCAATGCCCTGCAAGAAGGTGTGCATGCGCAAAAAACAGAACCTGGTCCCTGAAAGCCGTGGGGACCAGCAATTGTGGTTCATCGCCTTCCTTACCCACCCTATACAGAAGCCCCTTTTTCTCAATAAAACAAGGGTACACCCTATTTGGGAGCAGAAGGGCATCCTTGGCGCTTTGCCAGGCATTGCTGAGACTACTGCCATTAAGCTGGGCTGTCCTAAAATGGGCATCTATAGCCCAGGGTTCGGAGGTCAGGAGACTGTTCTGGGGAGGTACAAAGCCTGAACTGTGTCTCAGTGTCCCATACATCAAATCAGGAAACCAGGGGTTGTCTATACCTATGATTAGTGGTTCAGGGAGCTGGGGCAAGACCCCAACATCAGCAGTGACATCTAGGCCCTGTTGGTTCTGGAGTCTAATGCGGGCTAGGGGGTAGTCCTTAACGTCTCCATGTACACATCTAATGCAAACGCGTTTCCCTGGCAGGAAAGAAGAGGGGGGCACAAGCTCACGTCGTATTACTGAGTGTTTACAGCCAGAGTCTAAGAGGGCGGTTATGGGATGGTTGTTCAAAATCACACTCACGTAATACACCGGACCGGTTTCCTGTGCATAGAGGATGGGCTGAGGTAGGTAGCTTACATCCATTGGCTCTTCTTCCACTTTTTCTTTTCGCCTCCTACAAAACCTAGCGATGTGGCCCCACTCCCCACACTCATAACATTGAGGACCAGCAGAGGGAACAGCATCAGCACGTCCTGGACGCGGTTTTTGTTGCTCAAACAAGGTTTTGGCGGTTTTCTTTTCGATTTTTCCTACTTGGTTAAACCTGGGGTTCTTCTCGGGTTCTTTGGGAGTCCCTCTACTCTGGGCCCTAACGTTCAACCGCATGCTCCAGTGTCAGGCCTGCATGCTGGCGTAGCCACCTTTGTGTCCCATATGGGAGCGCCTCCAGATATTGTTTGAGATAGATTTTCTCCATGATTACCTCTCGAGTAGAGTCTAGAGGTTTAAGCCACCGGTCTGCGGCATCCTTGAGTTTGTAGAAGAGAGTCTTTGGTGTATCCCCAGTCACTCCTCTCTCTTGCCTAAAGCGAAGGCGGTGTGCTTCATCATCGACCCCAAGACGGTCGAGTATGAATTGTTTTACAAGACCATAGGCGGCGGTGCCATCCCGATTCGCTATTTGATAAGCCGCCTGGGCTTCTCCAGTGAGAAGGGGTGCTAGGTAAAAAGGCCAACGGTCCCCTGGCCAGGCGCTAGCCCTGGCAGCCCGTTCAAAATTTTTAAAAAAACGATATAGGATCATCACCAGGAACGTATTTCTGTAAGGGAATGACGGTCCCGGGTAGGGCAGGTGCCCTTCCTTGTCCCAAGAGCTGTAAAAGCTGGGTTTGTCCTTCCGCCAGCTTCGTGACGTAAACACAGCTCGGTCCCTCTCGGCTTGGCTGGCGTTCCTTTCCATGGCCCACTCCAGCTTATTCTGGGCCTCTCGCATCTGGGCGATAACCTGCACCATCTTGTATCAGATGGGGTCTGCCCGCATTCTCCACTACTTTTGTCACGCCTTAAGGGAGGGGAGGTTTCGGATCCTCAAGGAAACGCAGGCACTCAAGTAGTTGGAGGGGGAAGGCTTTATTGCCAATGGTCCGTTCAAACAAAAGAAAAGTACACAATGTCAGTGTAAGGTCCAGTTGAAGAGTAATCCTCTTATTTTCACCGGTCCCAGAACAGAAAGGAGGAGGGCTCCAACGTCGGGGCTCTGGATGGAGTTCCTGGCTGGCTCCAAAAGACGAGGAAGTCCCCAAAACACAAAAGAAATCAAGGGTCAGTGGGCGGTCTATGGAGAACCAAATTGAGGGGAGGGGAAGACAGAAGTGAGGGGAGCACCGTTCCTGCTATACGAGTGGAAACCAGAGAGGCGAAGAAAGCAGCGGTGACCTCCCACCTTACTACCCGTTCCCTCCCGGTGCTTTAACGAGTCCCAGGACACGCACACGTACCTGTTCCAGCCACCCTCCTCCTGGAGAGTGGCGGCTTGTGGCGCGGTGTCGGACCCTGCCGACGCTTTCTCCTGGTGTCGGGGTTGTCGGGGCGGCCTCCGGTGCACGTCTGGGCAGTCGTTCTCCAGCGGGCTGCTGATCTGGCGTTTTCTCCCTTCCCGCCACGTCCCTCGGCTCGTCCGCTGAACTCCCGGTTGTTCCGGACTCCTCCCTCTTTAATGCGTCAGGGTTTCCAGATAGGGTCCACAGGGCTGGCGTCATGCATCCTGACTCCTCCTCCTGACGGCTTCCTGGTATGTTAAAGGGACCGGCCTCGTCCCGCACCTGCGTTGTCATGACATCATCATAAACAAAGGGTTCCCAGTCCCGCTCCCCAGGCTCCTCCCGACACTCCTATAAGGGAGTCTCAAACACCAATTGTACCAGTATGTTTTATAGCGATAACAAACGATTGGGGGCTTTGCTTGTTCTTTCTTTCCCCCATTGATATATGGATGCACAAAGAAGATGTACGAGAAGCATGTACAACACCAGTTTCACATGGATTTCCACACAGTTCTATTCACTTGTTTGAAATTTACACAAGTCACGGAAGTCATCTTGTCAATAATTTGAAAAGTAAGTGTTCTTACTACCATTGCATACACGAACAAGTACCTGTTATATTCCCCCTTAGCCCTGAAGAAGTTGCGGGGTAATCCCCTGTAACAGCGACGAAACACGTGTTGGCTAAGAAGGCTTAAAGATCTTGAATTAAAGACATCTGAAAATATAAAGACAAGCATCATTGTGATATTTTATGTAACTTTATGTATCTACTTTTGAACGTGTGCAGAGGATTTGTATATATTTTAATCTAGAAGGCCCAACAATCCAGTTGTATATCCAAAAGCTGTAAGCCTCCCTTTTTCAATTTGTTCCTCCGCTTCCTCCAGGCTAGCCTTATACCCTTAGAGGCCCAAATGAAACTATGTATAATCCCCCGAAACATCTGAACGGCAACTGTATGAAAACTTAAAGGAATATTATTACATAAAAAAGTAATTTTGGGCAGAATGCACATTAAATTAATCCTCCAAAATATAGTGCGAGGGAGATTTTGCCATCTTTAAACAGCATTTTAATTTTATGTGCCACTCTAGTGAGATTTTACCCCGGAATATGATCTAAGTTATTAAGTATATCTATTCCCAGATATCTCATATGCTCTGACTCGCCCCCTCAGTATTCCTTGTCATTATCTTGGTTTTATTTTGGTTGATGGCATACCCTGATAATTCGCCAAAAGCCATAACTAATTGCTTGAAGAGGTATTGGGACAATTTGTGTATAAAATTAAATCATCGGCATATAATGCCACATTTTTCATATACCCTTCAGCCTCAAACGCAACTATTTCTTGGTCAGTTCTCAATTGTTGCGCAAAAGGTTCAATAAATAGATCAAACAAAATGGGGGATAGAGGATAGCCCTGGTGAGTACCTTTTGCTATGAAGATTTATTCTTTAACTGATTATTACTAAAATCCAAGAACTTGGATTCAGATTTAAAGATTTTAATGCCACAAATATTTCCAACGTACCTTATCAAACGTTTTGGCGGCATCAACCGCTACTATTGCAAAAGGGGCACTCGAAAAGATCAATTATGCTAACCAGTTGATGGAACAGCTCTCCCATCTGCCTCTCTGAAAGATATCCCTTATTGTCTCTGCCTATTAATTTTCTAGCAACCCATGCAAGCCTTCTGGCAAGTACATAAGCAAAGACCTTGTAATCAATATTCAAAAAGATCAGTCTGTAAGACTCACACTTGACTGGGTTATTATTGGGTTTTAATATCACTACTATATTTGCCTCTCTCCTCTAATCGGGTGACTTTTGGCCATTCTGCAATATGCTATTAAATACATTTCTCCAGGCTGGAATAATTTCACAATTTATGGTCTGATATACCTCCCCCGGAACTCCATCATGGCCCGTGGCCTTCCCCTTCTTCATGTGAGCAACAGCTGACCCGGTTTCCTCCTCAAAAATTATGCTCATCAGCACATCCTGCTGAAATCAAATGGGCACAGGGCAGATATTTTGATGTTGCGGACGGTACAAAAATAAGTGAGATCACTTAAAGCTGGAATTTTTACTTTTATCTGTACAGACTACAACGAACAAATTTAAATAGAAAGCTGTTTTAAAAGTGTTCTGGAGGTGATCTATGAGTGACTAACACTTAAAGTAAACATATACAGAAATGGCACGTTACAAATGAATAAATTCAATTTTGTTTTCAGTCCTGTTTAGCATCAGGTCCAGGTCTTTGCAGACTCTTTGAATAACAACTAATGGACAATTTTTCACTGAAAAATGTATCAACCCTAGGGTGAGTTACCCGACTGCTGCTTTCCACCAGTGCCTGAGAGCAGCCTTGTTTTCAGTCTTGAGCTGCAATGTGTTTTGGTGCTTCAGCCGGGGAGGAAGGAAAAAGTCTATAGCTGATATTTAAAGATGTGTCAGAGCGCATGGAGAGCCACAGGCAGATCTCCTCAGGAGTTTCTCGCTCTGGCTCACAGTAGTTTTTGATTCTTACGGGGCTCCTACATGCTGTTTTATGGGGGCCCGGCCGCCCACCCAAGCAGCAGCAATGCCTTCTAGGGTAAGGCTAGTAAAAATGAAAAACATCCTGCATAGTCTCAGTCACCGACGCCGACAACACTGTGAAGTCCGGTAAGCACGCACACTGTACATTGCCACTGAGGCCTCAAGTGGACTATATGATACCAATCCCACACTCTCTCTGTGCCTGCAGCCAGCACCGCAATAAGAAAAACAATGTTTAATTTGCCCACCACTTAGTTCATAGTTGTAGCTCAGTTCTTACTGTGGATCGCGTTATTCAGTAATTCTGTCAATGACGGATGTATTCGGCTAAACGTTAACATTTGGTGCTACAATACACACCAGGTAATTCACCAACTCGTGTTCTAAAGTTCACAGCGGCGCTAGCAGGTCAGGCGTACTACCGTACCCTGTGTATGGCTTACGGCTTTGACGTTCCTCAATAGGCAGCTGGGAGCTTCCAAAGATAGAATATCACGTGCTTTCCAAAAATTAAATCAGTTTGATTGCGATTGTTATACTTTGACTGACAGTGGCTGGTGGTTATACCTACTGTATTCGTTCTGTAGTTCTTCTTCTTCTCCCCGGCAGTGTGACTCTCCACTGGTGACGACTGGCCGTCTCACCGCTGTCTCCTGACTGCATGACGCAGTAGTGCACTCTCCCGATGCCCAGTGGACTTGAGTCGGCCGTCCCGGGCTGCTTGGCGTGGCCAATAATTTAGCTCATGTGCCCCCTGACAGAGCGGGCGGCCTGGAAAGGTCTGAGCATCATCACGCTCTACACGTCGTGCTTTTGGTCTTGCTGCATTTCTTTTAGGTAACACGCAAGTTAGAAATCTCTGCTTAGCCTAGTGTGTCGCCTGGCTGGTATGTTGCTGCTTCTTTCTGTCTCTGCATCCAGATATATATTACAACAAGTAACATTACACCTACAGCAGTAGAATCTTATGATGGAACCACCATTGGAGTCTTGTGCTTTTCTAAACTCGAAGTGTACTTGCCTGTATAACCAATTCATGTCATGGCATGTGTATCCAAATTGCAAACCTGCCTAGAGACCCTTAACATGGTGCTGTATGTGTGGAAATGCACAGTCTTTTCACTTTTTTATGCAAACGTTTGGAGTGATATTTGGCGCTGCACCCACACGCGTGGTCTGGTTTCTGGCACACATAGCCGTGGCTGCTCAGCGCACAGAGACCCTACACTGCCGCAAACAGAGGAAAAAAATTAGAGGGAACACGGCTCATGACTGGATGAAAGTTTTCTGAAAAACCTCTGCTTCGCCGTTGTCTTGGGCATAAAAAACTGAATCCTCTTGTCCCAATATAACTGCTAATAATAAAGAGCTGGAAAAATGAAGAGAAATCACCAACCAGCAGCCAAAACGATAATAATGCTGGAAGCATACCAGCTTCAAACCCTCCCAACTGGGAAGGGCCTGCCTGTGAGGAGAAAAAAGAAAATGGGAGTGTCCGGTACGCAGGCCGTGCCCCAGTGCATTGACACAGACACCAGCTGAGGGAGACTGGAAAAGCTGGCAACCCTGCCGTGCCAGCACCAGGAAGAAAACCAGGGATAAAGGTAGAATGCCTAAAGGCAGCTCTCAGCAAAGACCCTGCAACAACTGACACAGGGGCAAAAGGCACGAGAAACAGCTGCGCAAAGAACGCAGCCGTTGGACTGAACCAAGGCCTGTGAACGGGTGTGTTTGCCCACACGAAGGCGCTCTAAGAGAAAATTGCAGCAACGGAAGAATAAACACGGCTTAAAAACATGCCAACAACAATATTATACCAATAAACTTGCAAAGCACATGTTATTGAAATTTGTAATGTGCAGCGAATACCCGGAGGTGTCTTGGCGCTAGCTAAGAGGCATGAATAGACACGGAAGGGGAGAAAATACAGCTGATGAGAGTTAAAGAGCCAGGTCTTCAACAGTTTTCAAAAGGGTAGAAGATTGGGGGTGCTTTTGATATTCAGTGGAAAGACATTCCAGCATTTTGATGCGCCCGTCAAGAAGCTCCTGCCGCCCCAAGCTGCCCGCTTGAATTTAAGGACAACTAAAAGTTTGGCATTGGTTGAATGTAAGATCCTGCTTGGAGAGTACTAGTGGGCGCTGTGCTGTAGGAATTCAGCGCCAGATCCTTGAAGGGCATTGTACACAATACAAAGTGATCCGCTGCCTAACAGGGAGCCAGTGAAGTTTCCTGATTGACCTGGATGCCGAATGGTATTTCGGGATTTTCAAAAGTAATTGCGCTGCGGCATTCTGCAGAATTTGCAGTTTGTTCAAGATGTATTGGTGAGCACTGAGGAAAAGGCCATTGCAGTAATCCAATTTAGCCTTGACTAATGAAGTTACCAACGTTTTCTGGAGGTGGACTGGGGTGTAGGGAAGTATCTTTCTAAGAGTTCTGAGCAGGAGAAAAGCTGATGATGTCACTGCTTTGACCTGATCACGGTTGCAAAGTTTGTCGTCAGTAAGGAATCCAAGATTGTGTGCCTTTCTGACAGGACTTGGTAGGAAGCCCATATCCTGAGACCAGCAGGACAGAGTCCAGAAGGAGGAGTGGGCACCAAAAAGAATCACTTTGGTTTTATCCAAATTCAATTTGAAGCAGTTCCTGCCCATCCAGATGTTGACCGCCTGCATACAATTGTAGAACTTGGATCCAACAGCTGTCTCTTCATTAATTAAAGAGACAACAATTTGTATCTCGTCTGCATATGGGCCCTATCAGAAGCCGAAAGATTGTATTAGTTTCGCTAAAGGGGTAATGTAGCGATTACATTTTTCAGACTGAGCGAGGACCCCTGAGGGACCCCGTACGGAAGAGAATAGGAATGGGAAACAAGCTCCCTGATCTGCACTTGCAGTTCTCGGTCTGAGAGAAAAGATTTGAGCAGATCTCAAGCCAGACCACAGATGCCTAGTTCAGATAGACGCCCCAATAGCAGCCAGTGACTGACAGTGTCAAAGGCTGGCAAGTAATCAAGCAGTATGAGGTCCGCCCCCCTCCCTGATCGAGCGACTACCTGATCTCCTCGGTGGCCCTGATCAGTGCCGTTTCCGTACTATGACCGAATCCAAACTGAGTGGCATCCAGCAAGTTGTTTGATTGAATTTTTTCTGTAAGTTGAATATCCATGACTTTGTCTGCAAGTTTGGCGGGCAGAGGAAGGCAAGAAATCAGACGATAGCTGTTCGGATCTTTAGGATCCAATGAGGCTTTTTCTAATCAAAGGAAGCACAAAAGCATTTTTACTATGCAACTGGAAAAAGTCCGGACTGAAACATGTTGTCAAAGATGGTGGTAAATTGAAGGGCAATGTCCTCTGCCACTAGCTTGAATATCCTGGGGGGACAAGGTTTGGCTGGAGAGCTGGAGGTCGTAGATAAGAGTAACTTAGTGACCATTTCTAAGAGAGGTGAAATAAACTTGTCAAAGCTCACTTGTTTGTTCTGAGGCGAACACATCCTGTCACTACAGGTATAGGTGGAGGAAGTAAATTTATTAAATATTGACTCCACCGCTTCCATAAAAAAAGTCACCAGAGAACTACAAAAAGATTGGCTAGGACAAGAGCCTTTAGATGGGCCCTTGGTCAACATGGTAACAGTTTGAATTAATTCTTTAAAATAATTTTTTGCTTCTTCTATCTTCTTGGTAAAAAATGTGGCTTTTTCCTTGCTGATAAGAGTGTCGTAGCTAACTAGACAAAGCTTATATTTGATTTTTTCCTCAATATTATAGTTAATCCTCCATTTCTTTTCATATAGCGCAATAATAAAAAACGATTTGGAGATACTTATCTTGACTGCGAGCAGCAAGAAAAGAGGACTGTTCACTGTCAAGATAGGTTTTATAGACAATGTTGTGTCCTGATTGGTGGTCATGTTGGACTACAGTTTTGTCCCTATTGGCTGTTGTCCCTAAGCCTCTTGGGACTGGTAGTTTTTTAAAATCTTTTTCTTGACTGCTGCTGTTGAAAATAAAGCAGGTTAAGAAGGCATAATAGGAACCTCTGCGACTTCCCATAAAATTATAAGTGCTAATGTATTCTTTATTGCTCTTATGCATTTCCATATTGGCAAAAAGTTCATTCAAGTACTGAGACCAAAGTTACATCAATTAGGACAACACCATAATACTAATCCCAGGGACCTCTCCAGAGGGCCCCTCTGGTGTGCCAATTTAGTAAATACCAATCTACATTATACAACAAGGTGTGTTTGTAAACAGAAAATTCTATCCTGGCCTCACATTCTCTATGACTGCATACGTCAAATCCTCTGTAATGTAAAATTTACCAAAAGTGCACGTTAGTAGATAGCTGAAACATTCTGAGTTGCAGGTGGTATGGCATTTGTGTTTCATAGAATTATTTAACAGATGTCAATCTCTTTTGTCTTTATCATGTACTTACAGGTCCCACAGAACCCACAGACAAAATTACCACGTATGAGCCGGAGAGTCTGTAGGTATTAAGCCCTTGTTGGGTATCTTTCTGTTGTGTATGGCACTCAAAGTTTTGTCCCCCCTGAAGTGAAGGAGAGTGTAACCCAATATTCCGGGACCTTACTGTTGAGTTTCAAGTGTGTTAAGATTACTATTTTAGCCTATTTGACACAGTGGTAAAAATGGTGACATAAATGATTTCGTTTTGAGTAGGTTTCGGTTTTCCTCTCACCTTTTCTCTTGGGGTATTTGTTGTAGGTTTTCATTTTTGTTTTTAGAAAATGCTTCCAAGGGTGTTCCAAGACCTGCATCTCTCATACAGCTGTAATTATGAGTGATCAACTATGAAGGGAATCCACGCAGTGAGAATATGTCCAACACTTGTGACTGGGAAAAAAATAAATCGTAAAAGGTAATGAAGTGGGGGCGTGGCTTGAGGCGTCAAGATGGCGGTCGCACTCTAAGAGTGCTCCGGACCCCTCCGTCATCCGCCTCGCATCCTCTTGTCAGCGGCAGTTATCCGCTCTTTCTACCTGCCTGTGGTGGGTTCCTGTGCGGAGGGGGCCACTCCGGTCCGTTTGGCGGTTGACTCTGAGCCCCCGGCGCCCGGTTCCGGACCTTCTCCTCTTGCGGCTCCGAGGCTGCAAGATGGCGGCCGCCACCAAAGCCCAGCAATAACTGCGGCGCCATCGCCTCGTGAGGCCACCGGTGCTGCACCACTGTCTGCCTGCGACCCTCTGCGGTGGCCGGCTTGGCTCCGGTGTGTCGCCCTGCCCGAATGGCGTTGCTCGAGGGTTGAGCCTTCGGCCCCGCGCCCTTTGCGCCAGCTACGACGCCGTCCGTGGACGAGGCTGGGGAGACCCGGACGCCTGCCTGACACCCGTGGGAGACCGGCGCGCAGGGAACACCGTCCGGAGCCGGAGCGCCCTGGCTGAGGCAGTCCCACTGATCCTTCCGACGGGGACCGCCCTGCGACCTGTGGAGAGGTGCCGGTGAGTGGGGAAGACCCGGGGTTCGGCTACCTTGTCGGGTAGCGGTGCGAGGGGCTGATACTGGTGCTCCGGGCCCCCCCCCCCCCATCGCCGGCCTGCGCTGCTCTAGTCTGCGCTGCAGCCCCGGCGCGGCCCTGCTGGCCGCCTCCTGCACTCGGGGGAGCAGGCGTGGGAGGCCTGCTTCGCCATCCCCCACCTGAGGCCTTTGTTACGGCCCATCGGCGGGAGTGACGCCTCTGTCCTGGAGGGTTCGCCGGCGCTGAGTTCCCCGCCTCTGGCACAAGGACTTTGCGGTGCCTGGCCCGACTTCTCCGGCTGCCTCTGAGGTGGTGGGCTGGGGCCTGCCTCGTGTTGGCGCTGGCGGCCTGGACCGACCTGTCGGCAGTGGCGGGTACCATCCCTGCTGAGCGGTGCTAGTGGAGGCGACAGAGTCATCCGGTAGGTGGGGGCCGGGGTTCGGCTGTCGGGTCGGGCAGCGGCGCGGGTGTCGGGGTCTGTGCCCTCGCCTCCCCCCCCCCGGGCAGTTCCGGACATCCTACCGCTCTTGAGGCTGCGAGGCTGGGGGGCGGCCTGCGGGGCAGAGCTGGGCCATTTCTCCCCGGACGCCTGCAACCTGTGCTCTTGTGAGGCCCTCCTGCTGGGCCGGAAGATCTATCAACCCGCTGGTGTGTGGAGTGGGTGACCGGCTGTCGTCTCGGGCAGCGAGGCGGGTGGAGCTGGCATTGGGCGCCCCCACTGCCACCTACTGCTCCGGTCCCTTGGGGTGTCCCGTCCTCGGACGTGTGGTGTGGGGTCTGCGGGGCCGGGAGCGCGGCCTGGAGGGTTAACGGGACAGGGCCTGTCGTGCTCTGCGCCTCTGGGGTGGAGCCAACGTATTCGGCCATCTCTTCGGGTGGCGCTCCGGGGCCCCCCGCGTGATCCCGGATTGATTACCTGGTTTTCCCGTGCGGCGGCGGGGGCCCGGCTCCCTGGCAAGATCTCCGAGCCTGTGGTGGGTTCCTCCCATACATCTAAACTTTGTTACTCCACTGGCGAGTGGAGTTACCGCCGGCCATGGGGAGAGACAGGGCCGCGAAATCCGCGCCAGCTCCTACGCAGACCAAAATGGACCGCTTCACTACCTCGGAACAGGTTCCCCCTGGAGGGGCTGATGGGGGCCTTCCCCTCCCCAAGAGAGGGACCTTGCCACCATCCTTCAGGCCATCAGTACCTCACAGGCGTCCGTTGAGGGGAAGATTGGAGAGGTCAAGGTGGACGTGTCCCTTCTCCGGCAGGACCTCCGTAATGCTACGGCGAGGCTGACTGAGGCTGAATCCTGCATATCCACCGCGGAAGACGACATTTCCCAGCTGAAAGAACAAGTGGCCCACCTCAGCACTCACACTAAGGAGCTCCACCGGCGGGCCACCTTCGTCGAAGATTGGTTTACATCCTGGATGCCCAAGGACGCCCTCTCGTCCTGGTTCGTGGTGGAGAGAGCCCACAGGTCCCTGTCGCCCAGGCCTCCTCCAGGGGCTCCGCCTCGCCCCCTCATCCTAAAAGTCCTTAACTTTAAAGACCGGGACGCTATCCTGCGGGCGGCACGAGAGAAGGGGCCCCTCCAGTTCCAAAATCATAACATTATGGTATTCCCAGACTACACCAGGGAGGTGCAAGAACTTCGGCGCTCCTACACAAATGTAAAACAAAAGCTGCGGGCCCTAGGCCTACAATATCAGCTCCAATTTCCTGCGCGCCTACGTGTTATCTTCCAAGGCCAAATTCAGTTCTTTGAGTCACCTCAGGCAGCATGGACATGGCTGACGGAGGAACGCCCTCTCCGACAAGGGAATGCCCCTGCCGCGGGGCCTGGGGGCTCCCAGCCCCGGGGGCCTGGGTTGGCGGGGCGCCGGCGCCGAACACAATCTCGTAAAGGGCGCCAATCGCAGACAATACCTAGATCCCTGAGCATGGCGGCCCGGGGGTCCCGGGACTCCTCCAGCGGGTCGGGCTCTCCACCACGCGGCAGGCACTGCTCCGCCGAAGACCGGCCTGGACCGACCTCATCGCCGTCCCGGGTGGGCTCACCCAAACCAGACTCGGACCTTTCTCGCACTCCGACTCTTTGAAGGCCTGGTGGGCTTAGTGTGCCGTCCACTGACTGCTGGGGCGGGTCGCCGCCGCGCTGGGGCTCGCTGCCACTGGTAGACTTTCAAGTGTAACATTCAGTTCTAATGCCGATACATTGCTTATCCGATCTTCTGGAGGGGTCCTCCAAGCACCCAAATACGAACGTTGTAGTTTGGTATTGTTCATATGGGGGGTCGACAGATGCTTCCGTTCTCGAAGTGTAGGGTGGGGGGGAGGGGGAGGTTTGGGGAAGTTTTTCCTGTTATGTTTCTATTTTGTTTGTCTTTTGTTTCAGCAACCACGAAATGACATATGTTTCCTATGCAAGAAACGCGCATGCCCCTACTGCATGCGACGGCCCCTACATTTGCGGACTCCCACACACGCTCACGCACCCCGGTTTGACTATGCACTCCACAGTAGTGACCTCCCGACATGACTGCTAACACTACGCCTAGGGCATCTCTCCACGTGCTGTCGTGGAACGTTAATGGTCTTCTTGATCGACATAAGCGCACGGCGGTCTTGCGGTATGCACAACGCCTCCATATAGACATACTCATGCTTCAGGAAACACACCTCCTTGGGAATCAGTGTCCCTTCCTGGCGCGTTATGGATACGATAGAATATGGCACTCCGGCTTCTCTAGGGGCTCCCGCGGGGTGGCAATTCTCCTGAGGTGCAATCTGCCCCTTGTCCTTTCCCAGGTGACTCACGACCCGCAGGGGTCCTTTGTAGCAGTTTGCGGCTCCCTGGCTGGCTCCCCCATCAATCTGATCTCTGTTTACGCCCCCCCATCGATGCTCACACCTACGCTCACCCAGACCGCCGCTCTGATGAACAATATGCCATTGGGCACCATGATTGTGGGAGGCGATTTTAACGCTGTTTCCTCCCCGGCCCTTGACACCACAGGTCCTCCTTCCATCTCCCGCAAAACGCAGGCGAAGCAACTCCAGAACTGGTCCGAGTCGCTGGGACTCTGCGATACATGGCGTATATGGCATCCCCACACCCTGCAATTTACACACACCTCCGCGGCCCACCGAACACAGGCACGCATAGATGCGGTCTTTGTCTCTGCACCGGAGTGCTCAGAGGTTGTAGATGTCCGCATCCTACCGCGAGGTATCTCGGACCATTCTCCAGTGCTTCTTAGTACAGGGACTCCCCCTCCTTCAGCCCGTCAAACATGGAGAATGAACGCTTGGTTCCTCCAAGACAAAGACTTTAAACAGGTGGTGGGGACGGAACTCGGGCATTACTTCCGCACCAACGACGGATCCGTGGCCTCGCCGGGTATCTTGTGGGAGGCCGGAAAGGCGACTATCCGGGGGTCGCGAAGGGACAGCTCAAGAACCAAAGGCAGGTGCAACTGCAAGAAATTTCCTCAAGAGAAGCGCAGGCGCTTCGCTTGGAACAACTAGTATCCTTGTCTAATGATGCCGCCCAGGCCCGACAACTTGCTCATCTGCGGGATGAAATTAAACAGCTATCTTTGGACGCTGCCAAGCTCCTATGGAGGTCGTCGGTAGCGCGAATCTATGGCTGGGGGACAAGAATGGCACGATCCTGCACAGGCTAGCCACCTACCCCAGGGCGAGCCGCATTATCTCAGAAGTGTCGGATGAGGCAGGAATGGTGCACTGCGCCCCTACGGCGATGGCCAACACCTTTGCCACCTATTACCGATGTTTATATGCAGCACGTGTCCCGGCCCTCTCGCTCTCTGATCTCCTTGACCGGGGTAAGGTACGTCTTCCCTACCTGGAGACGGCTGCCCAGAAGGATTTGGAACGGCCCATTTCTTTGAAAGAAATCGAGGGGGCCATCTCCTCTGCCTCTTCGGGCAAGACTCCGGGCCCCGATGGCCTTCCCCAGGAGTATTACGCGGCGTACCGCGAAATTTTAGTGCCCCGTCTGCCCGCTTTGTTTCAGGAGGCTGTGGAGAGGGGCTCCTTCCCGCCAGAAACTGACATTGCCACCATTGTGGTCCTCCCGAAATCCCAGCCCCCTTCGCGTCATTGTGCGGACTATCGTCCTATCTCGCTCCTCAATACGGAGATTAAGCTGTACGCCGCCATTCTGGCTCAGCGTTTGAAGCCCTACTTGGCTTCCCTGGTCCACGTAGATCAATGTGGCTTCATGCCTCAACGCGGGACCCGTCACTGCCTCCGGAGGCTGCAACTGGCTCTAGCCCACAGGCACTTGCTAACTCCGTACTTGGCTCTCCTGTCCATCGATTTCGAAAAGGCGTTTGATTCGGTGGATTGGACGTATTTGCAGGATGTGCTGACCGAATTGGGTTTTGGGCCTCGATTTAGAGCGTCGGTTCAGGTCCTTTACGCCCACCCGCGAGCGCGTGTGCTGGTCAACGGTGTACTGTCAGAAGCCTTCCCTATTCACAGAGGCACTAGACAGGGATGTCCTCTCTCTCCATTGCTATTCGCCCTGGTTATGGAGCCCCTGGCCGCTCTGGTGCGGGCCGAGGACGGTATTCGTGGATGGGAGTGGCCGAGTGCAGAGGCGGACAAGATCGCACTTTATGCGGACGACGTTCTGATTTTCCTGGCCGATCCGGCCTCCTCGGGGCCACGATGTCTCCAGACCCTAGAACACTTTGGGCAGGCCTCCGGGCTTAGACTGAACCCTGGGAAGTCCGTCCTGGTTCCTCTGCACCTCTCTAGGGAATGCTATGACTGGCAATCCACCATACCGTTGCGGAGACAATCCTTTAAGTACTTGGGGCTGTGGATCACTCTCCTTCCCGAACTGGGTTGGGCGCTCAATGTTGCCCCAGTTGTTAAAAAGGCCAAAGAAGATCTCCATAAGTGGAAGACTCTTCCCCTCAACCCGTTGGGGAGGGTCGCCCTGTTTAAAATGATGATCCTCCCCAGATTTCTTTACGTCCTCCAGAATACTCCCTTCTGCTTCCCCAGGCCTTGGTTCCGGGATTTGGACAGTATAACCACCAAGTTCCTTTGGAACGGGGGTAGGGCACGCCTGGCTCTGTCTACTTGTCGGATCCCCTCCTTCGACGGGGGAATGGGGATGACGAACCTATACCTTTACTTCCTGGCTGCGCGTCTCCTGGTGGTTCACGACTGGTTCAACGGGGGCTGGTCCGATCCGGCCTACAGGCTCGAGCTGAGCGAGCTGGGTCTACCCGCCATTCAATCAATGCTGTACGGGAAGACAATCCCAACCCAGCTACCGGAGGTCACACGTTCCGTGTTCCTGGCCTGGCGGGCCTCGCTGCTTCATACTGGGTGGACGCGTAGGTTCACTCGGTGTACACCCCTCTGGCAGGGGGCTTGGCTCCGGGAAGTTAGTGGGTTGCAGGGGTTTAAATCGTGGGATCTCATTGGAATTACACAGCTGGGGGATGTATGGGCTACAAGCCACCTGCTTTCCTTTCCGGAGCTCCAAGCCCGTTACTCCTTACACTCCTCTCAATTCTATAAGTATTTGCAGCTGAGACATGCACTCCGGATGCACATTGCGGACGACACACGGCTCCCCGAACACAGCCCTACAGAGGCGCAGACAATGCTGGGAGATTTAGGTAAAGGGGCATTTCCCGCATATACCGCACCCTAGTCAACAATACTTCCCCTCCCTGGACAAGTTGAAGGACCAGTGGGTGGAATGGGTGGGCCCCCTCGACGAGGTGGACTGGCGCGATGCACTTATGGCACCCAAGACGGTCACCACTTCTGCTAAACTTAAGCTGATCCAACTTTACTACTTACACGCCGCTTACCTTACTCCCCTGCGCTTGCATCGAGCGGGCCTGCGTCCTGATGCGTCATGTGCGAGATGCACCCATGCCCCGGCTGACTTCTTCCATGTGGTTTGGTCCTGCCCCCGGCTGGAGAGATTTTGGGGGCAATTGAGGGGGAGCTAACGGAGGTCCTGGGTTGGGAGGTTCCTCATGACCCGCGGCACTCCATACTGGGAATCCTGGATGGGCTGGATGGGTCCCGGAACGACAAATTATTTTTCAATACAGCCATGATGGTGGCAAAGCGGGACATAGCGGCGGCATGGATAAATCCTGAACCGCCGGACATAGGGAGGTGGCGACGGGGGGTGGACTGGTGTGCGACCCAGGAGAGGGCCCTTTACATGGCAAGAGGGTGCCCGAAGAAATATCGACGGGTGTGGGGGAAATGGCTGGGTACGGTAGAAGGCTCGGAATGATTTGTTTCGTCATTGTTATCTGTGCAGGTTTCATGGAGTGCGGGAGTGTGGGATACGTTCACTATCAAAATGTCACTGATTTTGGGTCCATCGTGTACTTGCTGAGTTGTTTCATACGCTGTAAAACAATAAAAATGTGTTTATCAAAAAAAAAAAAGGTAATGAAGTATTTTCCTAAAACCCAGAGCTTGAAATTCGCCTTAGTCTACAGAGTTGAAACACCTTATTAACTTTATAAATGTGAGGGAATTATTTCTATGGCTGAAAATCATTTTTGAGAGCCCACATTTCTACCAGAATTTCCTATATGCATAATACTGCACGTAGAAGGCAAAATTTGCTTGTTACTAACAACCAAAGTCTCTAAATGCATCTAAAGACCCACTCTAACATCGACTATCACCCAGCATTGGTGACCAGTCACACTTTTGCCAATTACCGCAAGCACGAAAGCTTACATATTTTCATATCCTTACACTAATATCTATGAAATGAAATGAAAAGACAAAGATTTATAAGAGCGCAACAACTACCAGAAGGTGCTAAATAGAGAGAGTTCAGAAGTGGAAAACAGAAAAGGAAAATTCTCTTATCAGATAAGAACAACTGCTAGCAATTAATTAAAGGGTGAAAAGCCAGGTCTTCACGGCTTTCCGAAAGATATTGTGTACCTGCAAACCACTGACAGATCGTGGGCGAGAATTCCACATATTTGCTGCGGCAACAGAGAAGGCTCTACCTCCCCACCTGGTGTTCCGGAATTTAGGAACGACTACAAGATTAGACTGGCAGACCGAAGCTGTCTAGAGGAGATATATCTCTGGAACATCATTGTCATTGTCAGTCCTCCGGGCCTGGTATTTTGTACCGCCCTATGAACATGCATAAAGCTTTAACGGTGATGTGTTTGTTAGCCAGTAGCCAATGCAGTTTAGAGATCCCAGCCGAGACTGATTGATGTTTAGGAATGGCCAGTATCAGTCTCCAGCTGCATAGCTATTGCAGATTTATTGATCCCCAGATAAAAGTGCATTGCAATAGCCTAACCTAGAAGAAATCAAGGCAAGAACTACCTGCTTGCATAGGGATAAAAGGGAACACCTTCCTTTAAGGTCCTAATAATCCCAAAACATGTGGATACAGTATGATTAACCTGAAGGTCAAACAATAACATGGTATCTACCAACACTCCCAGATTTTAGCAAAGTCTGTTGGAGTGGGCAATGCGCCTAATATGTCTGGCCACCAGGAATGATTTCAGATGGAAGGTTGGTTACCAAAGATCAGGACCTCAGTCTTCGTCCCCTTAAGTCTAAGGCAGCGGCTACCCATTCAGGTGACTACTGCCTGCATTCAAGGCTAAAAATTGGCAGCAATGGCCTCTGTATCCTTAGCGATGGACCCGATTATCTGTGCTTCAATTTGCATAGGATAGGGCCTGTAGTCCAAATGACTATCAGCTTGGACAGTGGGGCGAGATAGAGATTGAAAAATGTCGGGCTCAGGGAGGAACCCTGAGGCACCGCACATGGCAAAATGATGGGCTCAGAACTAAATTGGTTCATAACGACTGTGACCTATCCTTAAGAAAGAAGGCTACAGGTTCTAATGCTGAATCAGTGAGCCCCAGATTCTGCCGCTGACTGGCAAGCAGGACTGGACAAATGGTGTCAAAAAGGGGTGGATAGATCTGAAAAGCCCTTCGTCAACCACAGAACGGATGTTATCAACAGCTGAAAACAAAGACGTTTCTGTTCCATGGTTGCTTCTAACCCAAATTGAGAAAGATCTAACAATTCACACTCCTCACCTGTGAATTCAGGTGTTCTTCTAAAATTTTAGACAGAGTAGGCAGTAGAGAAATGGGCCTATATTTTTTCAAGTCTGTAGGGTCCTAGTTAGGTTTTTTAAAAGAGGCTTACCAGCAGCTCCATGCCACAGTTGTGGATAAGGCCCGAGCTAATGGCTTTATTGATAGTAGCTGCAAGATGAGAGGCAACTGTCTTAGCTACCAGCTGCAGGACCTTAAGGGGACATGGTTCAAAAGGAGAGCCTGATTTCATACTGAGGAGATAAAGCTCCACCTGCTCAGGAGTCAGGCAGGAGAAACTTGAGAGTTCCATTATATGATTGTCCCTAAATTCTCTGGACTCTGGTAGGTTATATACCATCTGAGGGTTCTCATAAGTAGAGTTACAGGAGTCTACATTAAAGGAGTCAAGTTCCCTCTATATATAAACAAAATAGTTTGGAAAAAGCTCACCAGATGATTACAAAATTCTTGGGCACCCTCCATACTGGTGGGCGTAGAGAGCAGATTGATAGGAGTAAAAAGCTCTCGTGAAGAATTGGCTGACTTAAGTTTGTTAGTGCAGAAACAAGCTCTCTCTTCATTAATGGCCGCTTTGTATCCTTAGTCTTATATAGATCTCTCTCCTGCAAATCATAACTTTTTCGCAATGCCCTTTCTTGACATTGACAAGCCTGTCTTAACAATCTGAGCTTCTCTGAAAACCATGGGGAAGTTGGCAACGTTCTCCGTATGTGACTTTCCTCGATGGGTGCGACAATGTCAAAGGCTGACCTAGTATTGTATGCTACCATGTGAATAGCATAACTTGTGCTACATACTGATGACACAGCCTATGTTGTCGGTTTTAGAAATGGAAAACTGTTCATCTTCTCTGATTTTTAATAAAAGAAATCAGGAACTGAAACTACAGCAATGCAATATATGCAGCATGAATGACAAGTACAGCTTTAAGGGTTAACGTGTGCTTCAGGATGTGATTTTCTGTGCCACCTATAGGGCTCTGGCCATAACAGCAGTGTGTGGTTGCAATCTTTCATCCTTCTGTGGTTGATAAAATGAGTACCAAAAACAGGATTGTTTGTGTATGGGTAAATGTTTTGTCCTTTTCTTCAAAATATTATGACTCCCTCTCACTTCGCTTCTACCCCTGAGCAAGACACTAGGTCTCATGACTTAGGGGCCCATTAGGATGGCGGACGGACTGTAAACCGGGACCGTCCACCATACATGCGGCGGTCCCGCAACACAAATCAGGATGCGACCGTCACCATGGTGGTCGCATCTTGCATGTTTAACATTGCGGCGGGAGCTGCTGACAGCAGCACCCGCCGCGATGTCGAAAATGCAGGTTCTGCATTTCAGTGCACTATGTGGCAGGCACTACATGGTGCACTGAAATGTAGGGGGGTACCATGGGTACCCCCGTGCACATACACCCCCCCTAAACTTTGGGGGCCCACAACGAGCCCCCAAACAGAACCTCCACCAGCCTTTTCATGACGGCATCGCCATCATGGAAAGTCTGGCTCAAAGGCTGCATCATGATATGGTGGACGGTGCCTGCTAGGCACCGTCACCATTTCATGCCTGTAGGCCGCTCCGCCAGGCAATCGGTCCGATTGCCTGTGGCGGGGCCGTGACGGACGGCCTTTCCGTCCGCCACGGTCGCAGTGTGGATCCGCCCGCCATCATAATCTGGCGGGCGGTCACTCCACGTTTGGTGACGGACGGATCGCCACCGCACGGCTGGCGGTGGCGCTCCGTCCGTCATCATAATGACCCCCTTAGTTTGTTTGATTGATGAACCTACGAATAACTCAAAAGAAAACTGGATCAGTGTTGTTTTCTTCAAGATGCTAGCGAAATAATTTTAGACACTGCAGCCTATTACGTGATGTTTTTGTTAGCGCACTGACAATGTATTATATTTTATACCCAATAAAAAGTATTTTAAAAAGAAATGATTACCAATGATTTGGGTAACAGATAAACTTGCTATTGGCAATGCTTTATGACTATAAGTGTTAACGGTAAGCAATATATACAAAAAGTTTATTATTTAACATTTCTCAGTCATACCCACACAACAGAAATACCCTTTACTCCATGCCAGAACACCAACCTGTTCAGTGTGGCGCATGTGCATCCACACAGTGAGGGGAATACTCCAATTTAGCCACCTGTCTTTGGCTGCTATAAATTTGGGGCTGGGGTGAGGGAGGATGGGGTTGTGGTCTGTGTGTGTGTTTACACACATACATACATACATACATACTCCCACAGCCTCCTGCATTCTGTGAATCCGAATATTTCTTCTGTGATAAGAAATCCACCCTAAATCTCTCTAAATTCAAAGTCCTCAAACATATCTAGCACATTTCATCATCCCTCTGAAGTGCAAATCATGTTGTCCCAAACCATGCCAATAAAACCATAATATCTAATTTCAAATGAGAATGAAACTGTGGCAGAACTGTAAAATGGGAAGGTTAAATGTCCTTTTCACCGTATAGAGTAGTTTTACAAAGTAATTATCCATTTTATAGTAAAAGAAGATCCAAAAGTCCCTGCAGTACACTTTTACAATTTAACTACTGTTTTTTGGCATTCAAGTTACTTTTAAAGTGCCTACTTTTCATGGTTCATGATTTCAACAAGATGAACAACATACAATTCAAAATATGAGTTGAGGAATTACCTGTCGCTTTAATGAGATTAACTCTAAATCCAATTGTCGAAGTATTGTGTTGGCTGCATTTGGGCTACACGAAACAGCTACTACATCCTCCTGAGTCAAAAACATGCCTTTGGGTGGGCGGCATTTAGAACGTTGGTGATGACGATGCTGCAAGCTTTGATATTCCCTTCGGCCAAGCCCAATTTTGCTAGTCTGAACACATGGTTCAGTATTAACCTAAAATTGAAGAACACCATAATCAAAGAACCAAACAGCTCATGTAAAGCAAGGCCAAGAAAGGGCAATTTAACTATGTTAATACGTTTCCATCAACAATTCCCACTGTCTACTGATTCCACCTCTAACCTATGGAATGTCCAATCAGTGTGACAGTACATACATAAAAGTGATTTACACTAACTTTGAAATACAATCTGTTTCATCTTTGCAAAGTCTCAAGGAAACCTTTTTGTTTTACATTCTTCCCAACTTTCTTCAGCTTCTGGGAAACAATCATAATAGCAACAAGATACTCACCTTTAACTATGAAGCACTCAGTAATGTGGTGTATAAAAAGAGGAACCGCAGGCCCTTCCAAATCCACTGGGCTAAACTATAAAACAAAATTATTCACAGAAGGAAAATGTAAAAGGATATATTTATAGAGTTGATGACCTGAATCTACAGTTCTCCAGCATTATTTATGTATTTCTATTGTCTTCTTTTTAGCATTTGTTTATAGTGCACCTGGATTCATGGTTCTAGGGCACTGTATATGTAACTCATTTACATTATATGAAGCTCATTAACACATTAATATAACCCATTTTAACTAGGACAGTACAGTAGCACTTCAACACTGATCAGTTACAACAAAAGCAAAAAATGGACCTGTACTTGACATAACCATATTAGTTCGGAGGAAATTATTTATAAGAACTGGTGGAAGAGATTGGTTCTAAGGTGGTTTTGAAGGTAGGGAGGGTGAGCTTCTTCCTGACACTGGAAGAAGGGAATGGGGAATTCCAAGAAGCAGTGGCACTTTAGTGATGGATTCATGTATACGATAGTAGTTCTGAATTTCAAAACTTCGAGTTATAGAACACTGGCTTTAAAGGCTTCTCAGACCACCAGAAATGGAGAGCTCTGCCATGTAGGAGGATTGTTTTGGTGTATGGAATTGTAAGGCAGGCAGTAGAGTTTGAAGTGAATGCTAACTATGATGAGTACCCAGTTGACATCATGAAATATCTGGTGATGTGATCAAATTTGTTCAAGGTGGTGACCATTCTATTGGCTAATTGGAGGTTGAAGGACTGTCTTTAGAGATGCAGAAGAAGCCATGTGATAAATAAAAGTACAGAATTTCCAAAATCCAGTCCAGAGACAACTAGCATATGTAGCATTGTTTTCAATAGGTCTTGCATTAAGTAACTTACTTTTTTTTTTAACGGAATAAACGTACATTTGCCAAACTTGTTTATGCGAGGGATAAGAGTAAGTGATGAATTTCAGGGATTTTTCAGTGGTTTAGAACAATGGTGAGAAACCATCAAGTTTTTAACTGTTGAGTAAAAAGAAATCAAATCCAATCTGGTCCACTGAGAGTGCATGAAGAGGAATAACTAAGTTTTCTGGGGTTTCAACATGTACATTCTTCTGATACTCAATTTTGCAATCTTTCAAGGCATGTGCTCATAGTGACAATATACTCAGTTGTTGATGTTGTAGATATATTTAAACATCATCTACATACTGTGCTAGAGAAATACCTTTATCCTTGAGGCTCAAATGTAGGGGCTTTATACAATTGCTTAATTTGAGCTGGTGGAGCCCACAGGCACTCATTTTTGGGGCTGGGGCGTTTTTCAACATCAGACTTTGACCCAAAAAAAAGAGAGAAAGGCAGAAAAGTGAGAAAGAAAGAGAAAGACAAGAAACAGTGAAATTCAAAAGAAGGAATGAAAAAGAACCTGCAAGAGTGAGATGATGGGGAGTGTAGGGTGGCGGAAGAAAGAGGCATGAGATGGAGTCAAGACTGAAAGCTTTGTTATTCAGCAACCCCAACATTTGGCAGCACTGGTTGCGGGCTTCTGAGAAAATCTTTGGGCCATGGCACTTATTCTTTTACAAGTACTGCTCAATAACCAGAGTGAAGGGAGCAGAGACTAAAATCGAGCCTAGAGAGACACAAATGGGAATCGCAGCTTTGACTGATGAGGAGTGTCCATTCCTCCCCATTTAGTAGTTTTTTAGTGAGGAAGGAAGTAAACCACAGTAAGAAGTGAACTTGAAAGATCTTATTGTGTTTTAATGTTACAATTACGCTGCTATAACCAATAGTACTTGAACTACTGAAACTTCGTAGAACTAGTACACAGGCATCCCATTTGCGCCAGATGCGATGCACATAATTTAGTATCACCTGGTAGCAGTTCTGATACTTAAAATAAGAGCAGAAGCTGGATTGACAGCGTGCCAGCAGATGCTCCTTAGACATGACCGTGTTCAGTTGGTTGGTCTCACATCTTTCCAAGGCTTTACCTAGACGGGATAAGAAGAGACAGGATGAAAATGGAAGACCTGGTTTGGGTAAGAAATTGGTTTTCAGAGTATGGCAGTGATATGACCTATCTTTATTGAGTTAAGTACAGGGCCCTGTGCAAGCAAAGAATAATGAATAAATCGCACCAGGTGATTTCAAAAACTGAGAAATTATCTTTGCTTATATTAGCAGTAAATTGTTGATGTACATCGACCTTGCTAATGGGCAGTAAAGAGTCCCACTTTTTTGTATTTTAGTGGGGAGCCAACATTCGTTTTAAGTGTGATGAAAATTAGTTTTTTGGTGAAGTACTGGAGGAGTTTTTCACATGTAGCTGTGAAAGGAGATAGTATGCGTTAGATGTGGGGTACTGAGAAAGACCAAAAAGAGAATGTGTGAAGTTAGGTGAAGAGTTGGTTAGTTTATGGGCATAACTAGATTTGGCAGATAAAATGCTTTGTATTCTTTTCTTGTTTTCTGATATGGCAAATAGCACAAAGAATTTAGATTTTCTCATTTTTTTCTTCCTCGCAGGGTATTCTCATTTCTTCACTGATTTGGAGAACCATAGCTTTTACGCTGGTTAGAGAGTCTAATGACATTGGTTATGTTAATCTACAGCATGAGGCAGGGTGGGGCATCTAAGCAGTGAGGGAAACTTTAACATGAACTTTGAATTTGTAAGCAACATGACTTATCTTTAGCAAAATGAAGAGATATATTCTTGATCACAAAGACCTGGATTTCCCCAACGAGTCTGGCAGATATCAGGCATATGATAAGAGCAATTTTCCACTACAGGAATTTAGTTCAGCTTTGTGAATCGCTCATAAGGAGGGGGTCATTGACTTGTTCAAGATCCATTTCAGTTCCTAGGGAGTGGGAGGATGGCGCACGGGGGAAGGTCCTAAATAAGTCCATGATAAGCTTTCTAAAGATCAGCTGTGAGAAAAGTGAAGCAGAGTGAGATTACTATTGAAATATTGATGCTGAAGACAGGTGGACTTCTGATGAACTGTATGAGGCCTCATTTTGCCAGGTGCAAGAGATAAGGTAGCAAATGGAGAGGATGACAATTGAAGACCCAGCTATGAACACAATATGCAGAAGCACCACCACTTCGATTTGTAGGTCTTTCTGGCTAATACACTTGCGCCTAGGCCAGCACTTGTGTGCCCCGCAGTGGAATGTTCACATTATCTAATTCTAGATGACCGGGAGCCAGGCTGTCAAAACAAGCAATATTGGGTTGTTATGTAACAATTGGCCTCTTTGTTTGGAAAGAACCACTGGGTGACTCTTGAGGATGATTGGATGGTTGATAGATAGATGCCTATTGTCTATGTACCAATACAGCCTTTACCATCTGTTATTTCTTCTCAATTTTTTTGTCCATCTCGAGAAGAGGAGGCAGAAAAACAGAACCAGATGTATACAAAGTGACATCAATACTAGTAGAAATTAACACTACTAGTTTGTTGTTTGCAAAAGGCCATGCCTATTAAAAGAAGCTTTTGTACCAGATCTTGAGATAGAAAAGCTTTGGCTTGATTTTAGTGTCTAAGACTACCCCCAGATATATGTTATTTTATATCCATTTTGTATAGCGCAACAAATCACACCTGAAGGTGTATCTCAACGCCCGGCCTTTTTATGTATCGCATATACTCTTTAAAATAGCCAGGTTTGTAGAAATTTCTTAAATTGAGTGAAGTCCACACAACTACGAAGAAACCAGGAAGTTGATTCTATGCCTTTGGAGCCGTATAAGAAAAAGCTCTGCCCCCATATCTTGAGGCACGAATCAGAGGAATGGCCAAAAGCACCTTGTTGCTAGATCTCAATGTGCAAGCGGGACAGTAATGACGCAGTTTGTTCTTCAGATACTTAGTGGATTTACCTAGCAGAGCTTTGTGGACGAGGCAGTATATCTTAAAAAAGATGCACTTTCTGACTGGTAGTCAATGGAGGGACTTGAAGATGGGGACTGAGGGAGAGACTGCTGGGAGGTTACAAACTAATCGGGCAGCTGGATTTTGCACGATTAAAGTTGCGTTAGAAGAGTGTTGTTGGCTGCCATAAGAAAGGCATTGCTGTAATCCAGGTGACTGATTATCAGTGCCTGGACCAGCGTTTTCCTGTCCGAGGCAGGAAGACAGGGAAAAACTTTCCTCAGGAGACGCATGGTAGAAAAACATATCCCTCGTCAAAGCTACATGACTTCATGGTCAATTCATTGTCAATTTTTATACCTAGGGTTTTTGCTGACTGACTGGGGCAGGGGGTGATTCCCAATTCTGTGGGTTGTCAGTTAGGGGACCAGAGATGTTGCGCTTTACCAAACAGCAACTATTCTCACTATTTAACTGAAGACAATTCCTGGGCATCCAGGCAGCAATATACAATCTTGGAAACTGTACCTAGTACCCTCAATGTCCTGTCCTATAGAAATGATCAGCCTCATATCATCAGCATAGAAATTACTTTAAAGACGTTGGTTTCCAAATATGCACCAAGGGAGCAACATAGATGTTAAACAATGTTGGGCTCAGCGAAGAGCCTTGGGGTACTCCCTTGGTGAGAGAGGGACCTGCCGACATTTAATAGAACCCAGTGTGATGATTTGGGTCCGATCTTCTAAAAAAAACAGCTAACCACTGCAAGACTGTACCTCTAGATAGAGAACTTAATTGTTGACGGTCAGAATCGACCTTGTCTATGTTCAATTTGAGTCTTAGATTTCAGAATAACTAAAGGTAATCAGCCGTAAACAACTGATTTTGCAGTGCTGGCTTTCCTTTTATAAGTCATTAGCCAGTGTTGCAATGAAAATATACCATATATAGTAGAAGGACGAGCACCCCTTCCCCGATTTACCCAACTGCAAGTGAATCTGGTATCTGACTTTCGTTTGGCTCAATACCACAAAATCCATCCATGTCCATGAAACCAGAGCATGGCTCTGAGGCTAGTGGTGAACACCAAAAGTGTACACCGTTACTTAAATGACAAGACTACCATCTGTGTTCCTGGGATCTCTACAGTGGCAGGTGGTGGCAACATACTGTTTCTCAAACCATAATGGCTGGACAGGCCTTTTTCTCAGCTCCAGGAAAGAGCGTGATGCCTACAGACGTGCTCAAGAAAAGATTTGCTTGGGTGTCATGCCCAAACCTGCACTGGCATCCCTGTGTGTACATTGAGTGCATATTGCATGTAAAGACTGTGTGATGTTTGGGAGTTCATGTTTAATGTAGTTGGTAGGATTCATTTTGGATTACCCCTAGTTTGCCAATCAATGACACAAGATGGAGGTGTTGATACAGACTCCTTTAAGAGTGGAAGTGGATTACCTTCATTCCTAAAACAGAGGAAGTCGCTCCAGACACTGAAGTGTAGAAAAGAACAAGACAGGGCTGCCTTTAGAAATTCCAAGTGACTTATCTAGATGGGATTGCTGATCAGTCTTTCCTGGGCACTACCATTGAAGTGATGGCAGGGGAATGGAGGGGAGTCAGTTGTTGAAAGGAAGTTTGTAGGAAGCGACTGGGCCTTTTGTCTTTCCTTGAGAGGCCACCAAGGAAGGCTAAGGAAAGGCGCAAGGAGCAGGGCTTCACACTTATTGTGATTATGTTATAGGTACTCATGCCTGGAGCTAGCATCATTGCTACCTTCTGTGACAGCGATCACTTTACACAAACAATAGTCTGCACTGCAGAAAGCAGACAAAGCTATGAAAAGAAACCCCCCAAACCAGTTCCTAAATTGTAAACAGTGGTCTACATCCCTCATCCGGAAGCTATGTACACAAGTGGGGCCCAAACTTTCCAGCTATGTTCCAGTTCCAACCTGCTTCACTAAGCAAGGACAGCGGGATTTTGCAGAGTACTCAAAGAGCTGCAGTGATCCTGTGTTGGTATCAAAAATATCAATAATGGCCAGTCTAGAAGAATCAATTGGATAGTGTCAGAAATCTGCACATTTGCTCAAGAAGCTGTGGAGACCGCCTGAGACCTTATAGCCTGAAAGCGTGTAGAGAGGAGAGAAGGGAGTGCTTTGTACAGTAGGAGGAGGAGGAGGAGAAGCTCAACAGCTGATTTCAAAGGAGGAGGAGTACAGAAGAAGCAGGTTGCCAAGGGAGTGTGTCCGGAGCCGACCTACGAGTACCAGAGTCTCCCAACCTCGATGCCCGTCCTTGAAACCAAGCGTGCAAGCCATGATCCACCAGGGCCCCACTCTGGCAAGCGCCCCAGGGGAAGATAGAAAATGTGTGCCAACTTTGCCTTAGCTGGGGGGGGCGTGGCTTGCCGAGCTGCGAAATGGACGCCAGCTAGGTGAGCTCCGCCGGCCGAGAAAACATCCTGAACAAAATCCGAATATCTGGCGGGCACTTGCGGTGTCCAACTACCCTCACGGAGAGCCGAAGGTGTGCTGACTGCCATGCACCGACGCTAGTGAGGAATCGGTGTGAGAGGGCGAGTCCCGTCGCCCGGCGGACTGGAGCTGCCGAGGGGTGGAGTGTGAGGTGAACGCCTGCGGTGAAAATCGAGGCCGCGGCGCCGCGCCTGCGGTGGGCCCGTCTACCGGCTGCAGCCTGCACATCTACCCGCGACTCCGGGGCTGAAATATCTGCACTAACGCCGACGTCGGAGGACCAGGGGCGCATACATTGGGGCGCAGCCGCCTGGAGCCTCGCGGCTGAGAGACGCACTGCCAGTAAGCGATCGACGTGGGAAAAGGGGGCCCCTCGGAGCCTGCGGGTCATCACTATAGATCTGGGACTGGAGAGGGAGGCACCACTGTGAGGAAGATACCCGGCACCTACGCCACACTATCGCTGCAGCGGGGGAACGCCTTGGTCTGCGACGCGGGACGAGTTGGGCAGAGGGGTGTGGGGCCCGCCCCCCCTGTCGGTCTCAGCCTGCATATATTTCCTACCTGACATCCCGGCCTAGAGGGCCCGGTCCGTGCTGGCGGCTCCTCTCCGGCTCCACGAGGTGCTTGGCGGCATACTGTTGTGCCACTGGGGAATAGACCGTGGCTAGTGTTGTCCCTGCTGGGCGGCGGGGCTCTTTGTGGATCCCGATATAATTGGAGTTACACACCTGGCTGGAGGCCCTTGGCACAGCGCAACAGCTTCGGACAAAGGTGGCACCATGGGTAAGCAGGACGCAAAACAGACGAAACTAACGTTCGACCAACGACGTACCACAAGACTTACCGAACAAGACTCGGAGGCTGGCCAAGAACGTCCCCCAGATCCTAACTCGGAGGACCAGGGGGAGGACTTACGGACCCTAATGTTGGAAATGAGGTCCAGTCTCCGTAACATTGACACCAAACTTGATACGCTGACCACCCAGCTGGACGCAGTTAAAACTCAGGTGGGGACGCATGAAAATAGACTGGATGTGATTGAAAACCGAGTATCGGACCTCCATGAGTTCCAGGTGGAGACGAAGGAGCATCTCCTCCAAATGGACAAAGTGTTGGGTATAATACGCGCCAAAAATGAAGACTTGGAGGCCAGGTCCCGTCGCAATAATCTCCGCGTCACGGGAGTCCCGGAGACGACGGCGATTGCAAAGATGGAGACCTACGTAGCAGATATGCTCCATGAACTGTTTGACCCACATCTTTCTCAGGTCTTTGCCGTTGAGAGAGCACATCGAGCTCTGGGACCCAAGCCGCCTGTCGGAGCTACACCCCGACCCATTCTGGCAAAGATCCTTAATTATCAGGATCGGGACACTGTCCTGCGCCTAGCCCGAGTGAAAGGGACAATCACGTATGGAGGTAACACAATTTCTTTTTACCCAGATTTTACTCCGGCTGTGCAGGCGGCGAGGAGGAGTTCCTTCCGGCGAAGCGGCTCCTCCTGCAAGCCCAAATCCCATATGCGCTTCTGTATCCCGCCAAGCTGAAGGTTACATATGATGGGTCCGCTCACTTTTTCACGGACTCTAAATCCGCACTTAAATTTGCGAAACATGTTGGTGGGAAAGCATCTAGACAGCGTCCAAAGGGGTCGGCCACTGAAGAGAACACTTTGAGCGATAACGATTGAAACAGACTGTGGTCACGAGGTTTTATTGGTTCGAAATTTAAGACACTATGTTGACATGGTTTGGTTTGTACTGATTGTTTTCAGGAGAAGGTGGGATTTACTAGTGGCATGAGACAACAAGTTAATATTTGGCGACGGGGCACTACCTGTCCTTTATTGGTGTATGTGCCGAATACCCATACGCAGTGTACTGCGGTTGGCTGGGTCGAATCCAAGGGTTATGGCCCAAAAGTACACGAGATAGCTGCACACACGCTGTATGGTTTTCTCCACATTCGGGTGTTTGGGTTTCATTATTGGAAGTTGGCGAGCAAGGCCCGCCGAAAGTTTCTCGGCCACCCTGAGTAATCGGGGAGTATGCCGGCACTACTACGCCCCCGGGGAGAGTTCCCACTGGTAGCTGTAGTCGTTTTGATGTTTGGGATGGGTATTCTGCAACCTGATTGGGGGTTGGAGTGGGAGGCGGGTTGGGGGGGGGATTGTTCTGTTGTGGGCCAGATCGCTGCTTTTTGATCATCATAATTACTGTCATGTGCAAATGTATATGCTATTATGTCTCGCTCCTATTGATTCAGCACCTGGTATAGAAATAGCCGTCTCATGACTCATTTAAAAGTTCTAACCTGGAACATTCGAGGGCTGAACGACGGTCGGAAGGCCAGACTGGTGCACTCCTACCTACTTAGACACCAAATAGATATTTGCATGCTACAAGAAACACACCTTAGTCTCCCCTCCTCCCCTAGGTTGAATCATAGCAGATGGGGATCGGTCTATTCAGCTGTTTATTCAAATTATTCTAGAGGGGTTGCTGTACTGATTAGGAGAGGACTAGATTGGAAAATGGGCATGTTGCAACTCGACAATGAAGGCAGATATATTATTCTACAGGGTACTCTGGGTGTTAATCCAGTGGTGTTGGTTGCGGTGTATGGCCCCAATACTGACTCCCCTGGGTTTTTCCAACAAGTATGGGCCAGGGTCAAAGCGACAAATTGTGATACCATCATATGGGGCGGAGACTTCAATGCCATCCTTGATGATGCACTAGATAGGAAAGGGGTATCTAGAACACTGCACCCATCGGCGAGTGCCGCGCTACAAGAAATATTATCAGACGGAGACTTAGTAGATATTTGGAGAAGTACACACCCGGGAGAGCGGGAAGGAACCTGTATCTCAGAATATCACAAAGCGTGGTCACGCTTAGATTATTGGCTAGTCTCGCGGGATGTGGCTACATGGATTCGGGAGGCTCTGCATCTCCCCAGGTCTTTGTCGGACCATGCGCCCTGCCTCCTGAAGTTGGAACTACCTAATTCAATTCCGATAATGTACACCTGGAGATTACCACAGGACGCTCTATTAGACGACGCTTTTCGGGAAGAAATTCG
Source organism: Calotriton arnoldi (assembly GCA_963921515.1). Lineage (NCBI taxonomy): Eukaryota > Metazoa > Chordata > Amphibia > Caudata > Salamandridae > Calotriton > Calotriton arnoldi. Next base: position 111,831 of record CAWUFW010001591.1, read on the forward strand.
GGGAGACATCACCGACTATTTTTCACTAAATACAGGCTCTGTGGCTACCATGGCAACGCTGTGGGAAGCTTTTAAAACTGTAGTGCGTGGGAATTGCATAGCCCGGCAGGCAGGGGTGTTGAAGGCTATACGCGGGACGCTGGACAGTCTAGAAAAACAGATTAAGGTATTAGAAACGCAATTTTACTCCTCCGGCGAGCCCGATAAGTTGGCAACGCTGAAAGAAAAACTGCTGAAATTTGAGGAAGAGGCACTCAGGGAAGTTAAGTTCCTCGGTAAACACGCCCAAGCTAGGAGATACGGAGATGGGGATAGGCCGGGCAGAACATTAGCTGCGATGCTCCGCGCCCCACGCTCTACTACCTTTGTCACTGAGCTGAAAGCTGCTGACGAGTCGGTCACTAGGGGTCAGAGGGCCGTACTCGACGAATTTTCTGGTTTTTACACCAAGCTATATACTACAACGCAGGACTCCAGTCCGGAAGGCTTGATACCATTTCTTGACTCTCTGGAGCTATTGTGGCTGAGTAACAGGCCCAGGGATTATCTAGATTTCCCCTTTACAGTGGCAGATGTAGCACAAGTTATTAAGAGTCTGCCGTTGAACAAAGCCCCTGGCTCGGACGGCTTAACCACAGCTTTTTATAAAACATATGTTGAGGAATTGGCGCCCCAATTATTTGAACTACTTACAGAGGTCTGTGAATCGGGTATTCTTCCGCCCACAATGCGCGAAGCAATAATAATCACACTGCTTAAACCTGGGAAGCCAGAGAATGAACTGGACTCCTACAGGCCGCTATCTTTAATAAACGTGGACGTAAAGATTTTTGCCAAATTAATTGCCAATAGGTTAAGGCCCCTGCTTCCACTGGTTGCCCGACCGGACCAATCAGGTTTTATCCCCGGTAGAGCGACATCACAGAACCTGAGGACTTTGTTTTCAATATTACACTATTTACATCCCGATGTACAGGCAGCCGTGGTGTTCTTAGATGCCACGAAGGCATTCGATACTCTGGAATGGCCATACCTCTTCGCGGTTCTGGAGCGCATGGGGTTCAGTCCGTTATTTATAAATCTCATTCGGTTACTTTACACACAACCAAGGGCACGGGTTAGGGTGAATGGCCTCCTGTCGGACCCTTTTAACATTTCACGAGGTACAAGACAAGGATGCCCGCTGTCCCCATTGCTTTTTGCGATTGCGATGGAGCCACTCGCAGCACGGATTCGTCAACATCATGCTGCTGCAGGGATTGGTTTCAGTACCCGTAGTCTTTTAATTTCATTATAGGCTGATGATGTTACTTTATATGTGTCGGACCCCGCATCAAATTTAGATCCGCTGTTGCGGGAATTTGTTAAATTTGGTGGTCTCTCAGGGATTTCGATTAACTGGGCTAAATCGGTCATTCTGTCTTTAACGGACAATACGATCCAGGGCCCTTCTGAGTTTCCACTTCGGTGGGCTGTGGAGCCGGTGAAGTATTTAGGCATATGGATTAGCAGGGATACCCAGAACCTATGGAACTTGAATTATGGTCAAGCTATATCCTGGCTGGAAGGTAAGATAACAGCATGGGCCGGACTCCCGCTCTCTCTAGCTGGGAGAATAGCATTGATCAAGATGGTGGTGCTGCCGAAATTTTTGTATTTATTTGTTAATCTTCCTCTAATCCTCACGCAGGCCTTTTTTAAAACATTGAAGTCTCTATTGACCTCTTTGGTGTGGTCGGGTAGACAGGCAAGAGTTTCATGGGACCTTTTAACGCTCCCCTTGGAACAGGGTGGAATGGGTGCCCCGGACATGAGGCTTTATGCATGGAGCACACAGGCTCAGTTTTTACACTACTGGGTGCACCCCACTCCTTTTCAGCCGCATGTGGCTGTGGAGGCAGATGTCGCGGCTCCCCTCCCTTTGCAGGTTGCTTTATATGGGGTACACAGGCGCCCTAAGGAGGCCATAGATACCGTGGAGACCATGCGGTGGGCCTGGAACGAACTACGGAAAAGAACTGGCGTCCCAATCCTATTTGCCCCGACAATGCCCATAGCACATAATCCGGTGTTGTTCCCCCTGGGGGCGGAATTAGCAGGGACTTGGCACAAACAATGAACCTGCACACCTTTGCAGATCTATATCCAGAGGATTCCTTCCGTCCCCCGGTGGAGGTGGAGGATAGGCCAGTGTCCTTTTCAGAACTATTTGCATATCATAAGATCAGAGCAGCGTGTCGCTCGGTGCACCACACTTTCCCAGACGCCCCGCCCACATTTACTGCATTGGAGAATGTCCTTTCCACGGCTTCGCCTCGACGGCTCATAACCAGAATCTATACCTGTATGCAAAAATCAGCTCCTCTGTTGAAACCACGGGCATTACTGGCGTGGAACGAAGACCTCCAGCAGCCCCTCACGGACGACCAATGGCTATATTGCTGTAGTCAACTAAAGGCACTCTCCCCGAACTACAAACTCCGCCTAATACATTTTAAATTTCTCCATAGATTTTATCGAACACCCGTCAGCCTGCACCATATAGGCCTAAGGGAGAATGACAAGTGTTGGAGATGTGGGACTGCTCAGGCTGGCTTCCTACACATCGCATGGGACTGCCCACGCCTGGAACGATATTGGTCAAGTGTATTTTATATAATACATCAAATAACCGGGTTGGTTGGGGATCCGAATCCCATGCAAGGGATATTAGGATATGTTAAGGAAACACCTGTTGGGATTCGGAAGCTACATGCTTTATTACTCCTTTTTGCAAAACGACGGGTAGCCATTCACTGGGGAGGCAAGAGGGTTCCCACTAAGGAAGATTGGATAAAAGATGTCACTTTTGGCCACTCACAGCTGACCACGTTTTGGGAATTAATGCCTTCCACATCTCGACCCAAAGATATTTGGGAACCATTTGTTACGTGGGCTCGTGAGCACCAAGAGACGCCTATACATGGCGAGCCACGTGAGGAGTCTACAGGGAGCACTGGTTAGCAGAGGGGAGACAGTTTTCTAAGGTCACTAAACCTGGAAGTTTGCGCTGCTAATTTGATCTTCCTGTGTCCTATACAAGCATGAGTGAAATGGTGTTGTTTAGGGTGTAGGTGCAACTACATGATAATTCACCTCTATATTTTTGGATGTACCCCTATGATATGGTGGAATATATGCAGAACAGAGACAATGGATATAAATGTATAAATATAATTCACGTGATGGTATTATGCACTGCTACAACTGTAATAGATGAGCGACTGTCTGGCTATTGTTTGTACGGTTTTGAATGTTAACAAAATGCTAATAAAAAAAATTAAAAAAACTTTGCCTTAGCTGAATTCTAGGACCTCACTGCAGCACCATTGACTGGTGGGAAAGGATTCCCACAATGAGGGCTGGAACTACTGTTAGACATGCCCTTAAGTCCAGCGACGAGCCACTGCAGTCTTCTCTGGCTCACACAAAGAGACAAAGGCTGAGTAGCTGGAGCTCCTGTGACCGCAAGCATGATTGCTCTGCCCAAGTGGGCAACAGCTATACACCCATACTTGGAAATTTCAAATGCACACCACAGTCAGGTAACAAAAATAAAGACACCTGAGAGACATTTGTCTTTGAGTTGGCTAAACAGACTCTGAAAGATAATTGCATTCCGTACAAAAGAACTGCCTAGTAAATGATTACGGACAGACATATGGGTCAGAGATTACAGGAAAGCTGCTCCACTTTGTGACCCTGCATCTGTGCTTGAGTCTACGACTTTCTGTTTCACTGATGCATTTCAGTAATGCCACTCGTTATTTATGCACCATATTGCATTTTGGTGTGATTAAAGTACTTCACTTTTCTTTAAAAAGAAGCACTAGGCTGGACAGTCGCTTGTTGTGCCTATTGTTTGATCTCGGAGTCTCTACTCTCCACACTACCTTCCAGAGATGCCTTAGACTGGCCGCTCTGACTTCCCTGAGAGTCAAGTGCGGTGGCCCAGTTTGCATTGCCACAGCAGGACAGACCCCAGTAGTAAACGTCCCCAAACACCATGGTTGAGGCCCAGTAACCCTATCTTGAAGCAGGCCCGCTAATATCAGGTTCTAATATCCAGTCAAGGGAAAACCTTTGTCCATGTCTTCTGAAGTCTGCCGCCATGGGTTTGAGGCCTCTTGTAAAAATTCTGGATGTAGACAAGAGTCCTAACGTAAGAATTTTCAATAGTGGCAGCCAGCCTCAGAAAGGCATTTATTTTGGTGTGTGAAAATATCCATCTTAGAGATCTAGTGATGTCATGAATTTTCCCTCTTGTAACAGAGCCATTATGTCCTGCAGAGTCACTGTCCTGAAATATAGCTTTTTCAGATACATATTTATTTGCTTAATGTTTAGAGTGGGTCTCCAGACTTCTTGACTATGAAGAATCTGGAATAAACAGTGCTTTTGACATTTTGGTACCATCTGTATTGCTTCTTGCATGCTAATGAATTCCTGTTGCCCAATCCTGAGCTATTGATGTTCCCCCAACCAGTGGCACAGAATAGAGCTGTAATGCATGGCTGATAAGGATTAACCCCAATACCCATTGATGAGATGCAGTGTGCTTTTTTCCCTAGAATGAAGGTTGAAATTGTTTGAGTTAGTGTGCTACATGCAGCTAGCCGCCAGCAAAGAGGAGTCGGGTTTTCTTTGCAAACTCTTGTCTTCAGGTTTAGGTGCCTTCTCTTCAAAGAACATGTTAGTGTGATTAGCGGGATCTCTCCTAGTAAGTGTTGTGCTGCTGTTAGGAGTTTGCTTCATGAAATGACTAGTGAATTCTCCCTCTAACTTCACAGGACTGTAAAGTTCCTAGCAAGCAAGTTGTTTCAGCAACTGTCTTAATATCCTGAAACACTCCTGCAGGAAGCTGGCTCTTTCTATAGTGGACTAAAATTAGGTACACTGTGTAAACAGTCCAGCCAAACCCCGATTGATTTTCAGAGGCACAAATGATATCCTAAATGCTTTCTTTTGTGGTAGTGTGGGTGAGCAGTTAGGCGCATCAGAGAGTAGTGCTAAGCATTTGTTGACACACACAGAGACAATAAATGAGACACACTCAAGAATAAATCCGAGACCAATTTAGAAAAATAAGTTGCCTATTTTTATTTAAATTTTGATACCAAGAACCTCAATAGCAAGTAAGTACTTTTTTAAATATTGAATTTTGCAGGTAAGTTAAACAGTTACTTAAATGCACCTTTATGCACAATGCTTTCCTATGGGAGAAAAAGCATAGTTAGCATATAGGTATTTACAGTCGGCTTCTGGGGGTCTCCTTCAGTTCTTAGGATCGCAGGGAGCCAAAGTCCAAAGTACTACCAGCAGTTACTTGTTACCTGCCCTGGGGCAACCGGATACAGAGGTGCTGGTCGCGTTGGTAGTTGTGAGCGCTACGCCGGTAAAAAAATAGAAAAATATTTATAGAGCGCGTAGCTACCCGAAGGCATCCCAGCACTAATAGCGGCAGCAGACAGAAGATGACGGTTACTGGGTAGGGTTTTGGAAAAGCCATGTTTTGAGAAGCTTCCGAAAGGCCAGAAGATTGGACTCTAGGCGTAAATGAAGGGGAAGGGCGTTCCACAGTTTGGCGACATTGTAGGAGAGCGAGCGCCCGCCACTTCTCACCTTTTGAACTTTAGGGTCTGAGGCTAGGCAGAGGTTGGTCGAGCGAAGGCATCTGTTTGGGCGATAGGGAGAGATGATAGTTTGATTAATAGGCGGCCCTTTCCCCCCCAATAGGACTTGTGGGAGATGCAAACGGACTTAAATTTAATTCTCTCCGATACAGGTAGCCAGTGAAGAGCCTTCAATGCCGGCTTAGCAGATTGACGGTTGGGGATCTTGAACAGCAGACGAGCTGCACAGTTTTGAACAATCTGCAACTTAGAAGTGGTTGCTCGGGGGGCTCCTAAATAAAGGGCATTCCCATAGTCCAGGCGGGAGAGGATCAGAGCCTGGACCATTAGTCTCCTTGCCAAAAAGGGAAGGAGAGGAAGAACTTAACGGAGCATTCTGAGAATGCCGTAACAGGTGGCAGCCAGTTTTGTTGACTGATGCTCAAAATTGAGGGTTCGGTCCAGCCACATGCCCAAGCTTTTAATCTGATTTTTAGGGGCAGGCGCAGGGCCAAGACAGTTTGGCCACAGCAATCCCAGATTAAAAATGGGGGAATTACCTAGGAGCATAAGCTCCGTCTTTTCTCCGTTCAGTTTAAGGCAGGAGAGCTCCATCCACTTGGCAACCTTCTCCAAGCAGGGTCCTAAGCAGGATGACGAATTCTCCGAATGGTTTAAAGCCACAACTAGTTGCGTGTCATCAGCGTATGTGACTATCTTTATACCATGTGGAAGAACAATCTTCGCCAACAGGCTCATATATACATGTGGGACTCAGGGACGATCCCTGAGGAACACCGCAGCTGAGAGACATACACTTGGAGATATTGTCTCCTTCAAAGACCCGGAAAGACCTGTCTTCCAGGAAAGACTGCAACCAGGTGATAACACCACCAGACACTCCAACATTCCTGAGTTTGTGGATCAGGATGTTATAGTTGACAGTGTCAAAAGCGGCGCGGAGGTCAAGGAGGATGATAGCCGCTGTACCTCCTTGGCCAAGAATTTTCTTGGACTCTTCAACCACCGCTAGAAGAGCAGTTTCTGTCCCTAGTTGGGGCCGGAATCCGGTTTGAGAGGAGTGCAGAAGGTTGTGGGACTCTAAAAAGGTGGACAAGACTGTGTTGACATGTTTTTAAAAGATCTTGCTAATCCCCGGGAGGAGAGAGATAGGGCGGTAGTTTCCCAGAGGATCGGGGTTAAGATTGGGCTTCTTGAGCAGTGCTTTCACTATAGCACATTTCCACGGTGGAGGGACTAGGCCAGTAGAGATGGAAGAGTTAATCAATTCCAGTATCACTGGAAGAACTGTTCCCGTGGCTAGGCTCAGAGAGTGAGGTGATGCTGGGTCTCTGGGAGAGCCAGATTTTACTAGGGCCGAGGTGATTTCTAAGAACTTCAGATCCATCAGGGGAAATTTCCTCCAGGAGATACTCAGTGCGAGGGGAGGCAGTGACCATAAGCAAGGGGTCGCTGGGGCAGGCAGCAAGAGGAAAGGTAATGTATATTTCCTGAATTTCCTTGAGAAAACTCTGCCAGTTCGTTACAGCCGGCCGGGTGCCATCAGAGGAGGAAGGAAGGGGGGCCACCTAAAAACAGGCTGCAGAGAGGGACTTGGGGACAAGTTTGGGAGCTCCCAACGGGGGGCTCGGGTCACAAAGGTCCTGGGGACAAAGGGGCACAGCTGATTCATCGGTACTGGGGCTGGGGCACTCAGTAGAACGACTCGTCCTGGGCCCTTGCGGTCGTCAGTCACACCAGTTGAGAGCGCAAAAATCAGGACAGCTGGGCCACTTGAAGTGGATCTCTGCAGTGCTGACGTCACTCGATGGCTGCTTTGTCTTAGAGTTGTGGGGAGTCCCAACTGGACAGTCTTTGCTTGTTGCAAGGGGTCCGGTTGGTCCTTGTGTCCTCTCACTTAGTGGAGGGACAGATCTGACCTTCAGGTGCTCCTCTACTCCAAGGGAGATTTGCTGGCAATTTATGAAGTGCTGGCAGACCACCGGGGTTCTTGCCAGGAGTCCAGCTGCAGGACGAGCCGATGGGTTATGAATGTAGAGACTTTGTGCTGCAGGCAGGGTTTGGCGGTAAAAGTCCACAGCAGTCTTCAGTTCTCCCTTTTTCTTGCGGTTCTCGGTGTCCTTCTCTTCTTGATCCGTCAAATCTGAGTCCCTGGTGTTAGGAGTGCCACCTAAATACTTAATGTAGGTGCGCTACAGGGAGTGACAGGTAGTAGTCAAATGGTTACTTATCTTTAGGTTGTCTACACCCTCTATATGACCACTTCCTATTGGAAGTGGGCATAACCCTGACCCAGAAAGCCAAACTCTGCCAAAACTAAGATGGCGGGATTCTAAAAGTCATGCCCACTTCATGTAGCCCACCTCAGGGGTGGTACTAGCCCGAGAGGGTGACACGCCTAATTTTTCCACCTGTCCTGGTGCCAAATGGGCCATGGCAGCAGCATTTCCCCTGTCTGGGGAAGCCTTGGGTCGCATATCTAAAGCGGCAGATGCCTTTGAAGCCTCCTGCCTTGATATGCTGATCACTTAGCCATCCTGCTTGGAGGAGGTGACAACATCTCTGACTGGAGCATGCAATGTTTCTGTCCTCAGAGAGCATGTGCACTCACCTGCAGGGGGTCAGAAACCTGTCTGGGGTGGCAGGCTGGTCTACACCAGTAGCCAGCACATTAGTAGTAGATAGGTTTTCAGGGGGCACCGCTAAGGTGCCCTTCGGGTGCATGTATTTATAAATCGATCACTGGAATCAGTGATACCAAGCATCCCTAGTTTCAGTGAAGCCAATATGTAGCTGGGGAACTCGTAAACACCAGTGTCCAGCATATGTTTTTAAAATGGATTCCCTGTTCGACTTAGATATCACAGGGGAAAATCTGCTCATGCAGATATGTCCTCACATGTAGTAGAGTGCATCCTTCCTTAGGGCTGTAAAGCCAGCTGTAGGGCTGACTTAACTATACTGCATGCAGTGTCTGTAGGCATCAAGTAACAAGATGTTCTGTAGGGTAAGAAGATTTCTTTACAATTCATATGCTTTTTAGTCCTAAGTGTAAATTAATTTTTCAGGACAAAGATGGAACACATAAACAATAATACTTTCTTGCGAAGATATGAATTTTTTACTGTTTCATCAATCAAAGAATTCAAACAAAGGCTGTCCAAAAATTCATAAAATTGAACGACGCAAGTGACATAAATTTACAGTGAATAAAGTGCCAAAGTGACAGAAGGTGACTAAGTGTATTATACATACAAATGACAAAACGATACACAAAATATGCAGGGAAAAATTATACAAGGGAAAATAATGATGGTAAGGTCCATTCAATTTATGATATAAGTGTCTGCGGTCCAAGCAAAGATTGCTTAATAAGTCGAAGGACAACGAGACATAAGGGTATATGGACCAATGTATCCGTCGACGTTTCGACCCCGACGTATGCGTGATTAGAGAAGTGTCATGGCGGGTCTTCTTCAGGACCAAAGAACAGGAGATGAGACAGCCAATTCCATTTGCATTAGGTGCAGTGATCGGTATCAATTGAATAGATCCGAAGGCAATCTGGAATCAGGCGGAAGTGCCTGAAAGTGAACGATGCCTTTGCAACTTCAAAGGCCGTGATCTGATTAGGATGATTCAAATGCACCGTATGACCAACTGGCACTGTTGTAATCACTCACACGATGGTCCCGGGAAACGTATAAATCGTTAGGGATCTGAATAGGTAGATTAGGACCAAGCTCAATGGCTAGGTAATCTTGAGGCAATAGAATCATGAAGAGAAGCTTTTAAAAAATGTAGACATCCTTTCAATTTGGAGGCATCCGTAAAGTGGTAACCGGTAATCCGTAATTTCTTATAATTCTTTCCAACGCGCCGCGGGGTTCCGAATCAACCGTGGCAGTCTATGTCACTTGCGTTGTTCAATTTTATGAATTTTTGGACAGCCTTTGTTTGAATTCTTTGATTGATGAAAAAGTAAAAAACTGATATCTTTGCAAGAAAGTGTTACTGTTTATTATGTGTTCCATCTTTGTCCTGAAAAGCATATGAATTGTAAAGAAATGTTCTTACCCTACAGAACTACTTGTTACTTACTGTATATATGCCCAGGTTCTGAGGGATGCTGGGCTACCCCATTGTTTTCAACAGTGTCCGCAGGCATGGCACACAGGAGGTGTGCCATGTTGTGTCTTCACATTTCTCAACACCGTGGCACGCAGCCTGCAATGGCAGCTTGCATGTTGGTGCGTAGGGGTCTCTTAGGGTGGTACAATACATGCTGCAGCCCTTAGGGACCCTCTCTAGGACTTCATGCCCTAGGTACCAGGGGATCTATTTACTAGGGACTTACAGGGTGTACTAAAGGTATTGCCAATTGGAGAACAATTGTACAGCTGTATCAAAATTGCATCAGATACCAGGCAAAAAGTGGGGGTGACCATGTCAAAAAGGGGCACTTTTCCACAACTCCATTCACACATTTTCCTATAAAGGTCACTCATGATGCACCCTTGTACCTCTGAGAGGAAAGGAGTGTGCTGCAGTCGTGCATGACACTGGACAATGGCTGCTCCTATGGGCTAGTGGAGACTCACATTAAAGTCATTCCATCACTGTAGGTAAAGTGTATCCCCCTTAACAGACAATGGCCTTGGCTTCTGCTTTTTTGGCATCCGGGATTGAATTAAGTGAAGGTCAGATGTTTGGGCAAATTTAGAAAATATCGTGCCCCAAGTTCGCCAAGGCACTGATTGCTTTAATGGAGGTCACTGCCACAGAGTTCACCATCTTTTGGGAAGTGCCCATTCTCCATTCTTTTACTAACTGGGGACACCATTCTGGGCTATGGTGGATTGCTCAGGAGGTGTTAAGTGGCTGTTGGGATGACTAAATGTGGCGATGTTTGGCCAGTAATTTGTAAGGAACATTATCTGATGCTCTATGTACTGGAGCTTCCTCTGTAGCCACACTAGGAGGAGAGACCAGGCCAGTGCCTGGTGAGGTGTCCAGATCTCTGGCATAAGCCAGGTCCTCTTAACAGTTGTCTTCGGCCAAAGGGCCTTCAAGAGGATCAGGGTAGCCATAAAGATCTTCAGATCAACCCCAGTCAAACTCCTCATAGGAGGCACTGTCTCGGTCTTGGTGCGTTCGGCGAAGGAGTCAACGTTGGACAACACAGATAGAGCTTTGTATGTGGCACCACTGGACCGAACCCGGGGGAAGGTTGTGTGTTCGTGACCGGAGTCAGTCCAGATACAGTAAGGGCCCAACTGACGCAGAGGGCAAATCCACTGCCAGAAATCCAGTCGAGGCACCCACTGAACCAGTGGGGCCCAACGGCGGTCAGAGGGGCTCAGCTTCTCAAAGATGAGATGCATGGCCTCATAGAACTCCTTGAGTTTGGTGGGGGTCGCTACAGCTCCAGGAAATTCAGGGAAGCACAGAGCGGGCTTAGGTTCTGCAAGGGGACGTGTGGGAGCAGGGCCCAGACTTGTGGTGTTGTTCCTGCGCTTTGTCTGATGACTTGGACCGGTGCAGCAAAGCTAAAGAACGCTTCTTCTTCTTCTTGTGGGACTTTGACCTCAACGATGAGGGGCGGGAATGACTCCGAGAGCAGGCCTGGGACCTTCCACACAAACAGAATCTGGAGAGGTGCAAAGTTGCCCAATGTTGAGTGGCCAAGAGCTTCATCGCATGCTCTGGGATTGCTTTGGGGTTCATTGTATAGCAGTTGGGGCAGGCCCTGGAGTCGTGGTCAGGCTCCAGGCACCACACGTAAACCAGGTAGTGGTGGTCCATCACAGACATTTGCCTGTGGCGGGCTCCACAAGGCTTAAAACCGACAGTTTTTTTTTTAGACATCCCTAAGGCACACTAAGAGCAAAAAGGGTCAAAAAGATTGATACAACATCAAAATGTTTGTGAAAAAATGACTGAGGTAGCTATTCCAAATCTCTGCCGATGGCACAGAAAGAAAGGAACTGAGGACAATGTGCTGGGGTGGTGCCTATATAGGCACCATGCACGCCACTTATGACGTGGATAAGGACGCCGACTCAGAGCCGTCCAGCACTATCTACCAACGTGCAGAGGTACTTCTTGAGATTTTCTGGATCCCTTCTGACGCCTGGGGAATACTCTAAGGTAAGGAACCTGTGGCTAAAAGTCTGTATCAGATAGATGCGTCACTGTTGGATTGTGGAGATCAGAGGGCTCTGGTGTCCAGTGGAAAAACATCTCCATATCATTTATTTCCAAAACGCTCAATCCTCTTCAACTTCCTGTCCGGAGGGGTTGAAAGGAATGAACTGGGGTTCATCTTGCTGGTGGAAGCCTGGACCACCAGACTCTCTGGAGCAGGATTCAGTGTAAGGAAATAAAAGTTGTCATGAGCAAGTCTATGGCGTCTGACCACCTGCCTATTTACCGCTGGCTTAGGCCAAGTGCCCATGAAGGTGTCAGTGAGGGCTTCATTGAACAGGGTTCAATTTTGCTAGGGTCGACATATTGTGGGATCCTGTCTCTCCTTGTTTGTTGGGGAGTGAGTGAATGAATGAAGGAAGGAAGGAGGTAGAACGTGGTTGCCATGTTGTGTGTCTACATCTGCTAGATTTTACCCATGATCTACATCTGAAAGGCCTTCGGTGTAGGAATTGTTCAAGTATGCTTATGTGCTTCATTGCATCCTGTGGGATCCATACGTCCCTCATCCTTAACTCCTTCATGTGGGCTACCCAGTCTGAGTTTGAGGCATCTGTTCTGATCGTGACTGAGGGAGTTGGGTTTTGAAAAGGACTGCCCATTGTGATGTTTGGAATGCTACACCACTGTAGTTTTCTGTGTACTTTGTCTGCTACAACCACTAGATCATCCCAACACCCTGTTGCCTGTGACCACTGTTTCAGCAGCGATTCCTGTACTGGTCTCATGTGAAGCCTTGCATTTGGGATGAGGGAAATGCAGGAAGCCATCATGCCCAACAGCTTCCCCATTGTCCTCATTGTCAGAGCATGCCCCTTCTGGTAAAAGCCAATCTGATCTGTTAGTGCGTCGATCCTCTTCTAAATGGGAAATGCCCTTGGCTGTTTGGAGTTTAGCAATGCTCCTAGAAAGGTTTTTTCTTACTGTGGTGCTGGTGCTGACTTTTCTAGATTAATGGAGAACCTTAGATTTTGCAGGGTTTGAAGTGTGATTCTTATGCTCTCCTGCCATCTCTCAAATGACCCTGCCTTGACAAGCCAGTCGTCCAGAATAGGGCACACATGTTTTCCCTTTCTCCTTAGGCGTGCCGCCACTGTGACTAGGCATTTTGTGAACACCCTTGTCACTGATTTTATGCCAAAGGGAAGGAATTTGAACTGGTAGTGTTACTTTGTCTGTTACAAACTCAGGAGCCTTTTGTGTTGTTTGATGATGGGGAGCTGAACATACGCATCCTTGATATCTATGGCTGCCATATAATCAACATTATTCAAGTGTGGTATGACCTCCTGAAGAGTTGCCATCTTGCATTTTTGTGTTAGAGGATTTGCACAGGGATAATCCATGTTAACCTGTTTTAGTAGGGGTTGTAGAGTTTTGGCAACTGAAATTTTATTTATTTGTACTTTTATGACTGTATGCCTGATGATTGCCTTGTGAGAAAGCTTATGCTCAATATAGCAGATCAGAGTTGGTAATATTGGGGATAAAGCAATGTTAAAGGCTATAGGTCTGATTGGTTCATTGGGAAGTTATCTCAGATGCTGTACGTCTTTCTGTTATGAAAAGATGTGAAAGAATGTAGGCCTGACTCAATTATTACGAAAAGTATATGTTAAACTCAATAGGCTGTTATTACATCATGTTAAAGACAGCAGATTGGTACTTTGTTACATGGAACTGTATTCTTTACCTTAGTAGGCAAAGGTTTGAGACAGTATACTGCACGGCTCATTGGATTAGTCCAATACAATCACTGACTCTACTGCTCCATCAGAGAAGGCATTCTGTCGGATCATACGTGCACCTCTGCATGAAAATGAGTATCTTTCAGTGCCAGGTCTGACGAGCCAGTCCTCTAGTTTTTAATTTCTCTTTTTGTAGGTCCCCATTTAATTTCTTTTTATTTGATTAAGATGCATACTGCTGCACCCCAAAAGGAACAACTGGAACCCTTGCTTGATGCTAATTTCCTACACCTGCTCAGTCTCTACTTCTAAACCGGGCAGCATTTTTGGAATGGTACTGTCCACAAATTTCCATTTTGAGATTATCATTCTGAGATGGCTGCAACTGTGTTTCTAAACATGGCAGCCAGGTTGGAATTTTAAAAACAAGAATACACTAAATTGAATATCACTGCAACACGACTTCTCGCTTCAGTGTAAACATCAAGTAAACATCTAGGCAGTGGCATGTTTTCTTTTTTCTCCTTCTAATTTATCCTGCATATGCCTGTTGAGAGTTTTTGTGTGTTTTTTTAAAGTAATTTTTTATTAGAATCTTTGATATGCAATTACAATTGGTTGATAACATATTCAGGTGTACAATTACGCTTCTTCCATTCAAAATGTAATTTGTAGTGATTATGAATACAGTTAATGTAACAATATATGTATTCCCATTAGACCAATCACAATTTGCCTAAAAAAACAACGTATGAAAGTGGGTAACTGGGTCAAGGTTGTAGGGAACAGGGCAGCATTACTAACCCGACTTCTAAGTATCCTATCTATCGGTATTAGAGGTGAAAGACACAAGGGTCTAGCCTTCTATATTTATTCTAGTCAGTGTTAATAAAGAGAAATTTTAGCAGTTTAGGCTTCATAATCGGACCTGTGAACATTTCTTAAATCCCGGTGTCCTTTGCTGTCCAAAAAGGGATGCCTTTCGAGGTAGTTTCAGCCGTTGCCCATAATGTTTAGGGAGAGGCAACAGAATGCGCATTTTCCTTGATAAACGTTTTCAATGTTTTAAATAAATATTTAACATTAAAATATTTTTACTATATTTATTTTAGTTCAATAAACTTTTTACGTTTCCCTATACTTTACCATAGAAGACTCAACAGTCAGGGATTTGTTACTAAGCGAGGAAGATTGGTAGTAATTACAATGTTTTCAGAAAAGAAATGCTAATACTTTGACTAATGTCACGTTCAGAGTGTTCTACTGGCAAATAAGTCACGGAAAGTGAGGTCTGGCTTGCACCAATGGTTTCCTTAGGTCATATAGAATTAGAAAATATATAATTTTATGCTTTCCATATTCTCGCGAATTTGATTTCTATCATCAAATGAACAGTACACCATATAAAGCGAATTTGCTACAATTTTGTGATGTGCACAAATATCACATAATCGATTGTGCGGACTACATTTCCCAGGAAAATCCATACGTATTTGATATTGCTGGATCCAACAATTTAAAGCAACCTGTATGTTTTTCATTTAATCTTCATGCTGAAATGGCACATTGATGCAATGTTTGCACCAATACATAACCCTGAATATGCTGAAAAAACCCATACAGTTTGCATGGGTTCACAAAGTGACGACAGGTCCATTACCTTCAGTAACAATCTTTCGGGTGAATACTCTAAATGGATCCAGAAATTTTGAGAGCAGTTCTCCTGTGCACCATTAGGTCAGCCCACTTCTGTCATTCCATTCTGGAAGTGACAAGCAGAGTCGCATATGAGCGCCACCCCTGCACATTTATGTAAATTGCTTTCTAGGCTGGCCACACTCTAAGAAGAAGAGCCCATCAGCAAATTGGTGTGACTTGTGTGTAGATCTCTAGGTGGAGACCTTCTCAGATAGAAAAAGGGTCCAGTTCACAGAACAGGGAGGTGGGAGGGTAAGTGAGGAACCTGCTCTTAGAATATCCACCAGAAAGATTGTTACCACAGGTAAGGAACTTGTTCTTCTGGTGGATACTTCTAACCGCACATTCCTCGCCTTGTGAATAGATACCAAAGCAGTAGCTCCCAAGGTGTTGGGTCTGTGAATTGGCTCAGACCAGAAAGTCCTGCAGGACTGAGAGGGCAAAATGCCTATTTTGTCAAGGCAGTTGTGCTTCGTGAAGGTGTGCATCACAGCCCATGTGGATGCCTGACAGATGTTCAGGAAAGGCACTCCGCTTGCTAAAGCAGTGGTAGCAGCTTTGGCCCTGGTGGAATGAGCCCAGAAACATTCTGGAGACTGCTTCCTCGCCAGTGCATAGCAGATATTTTTGCAAAGAACATGGTCCGTTTTTGCAATGCTTTATGATTCTTTGTTATGGAAAACCCTACAAAGAGCCGATTATCCACTCAATGTTCCTTGGTACAATCGATATAGAAACTCAATGCGCTTTTAGAATCCAAACAATGGAGTCTCTCTTCATCTATAGAAGGATGAGTTGACGCAAACAATGCCGGAAAGGGTGATGACCTGACCGACATGGAGTAAATACTTTCACTAGAATGGAAGTTCGAGTCGTCAAAACCAACTTATGAGGGAAGAAGATGGTGTAAGGTGGATTTACACAGAGCGCCTGATGTTCATTCACACATCTAGCTGATGTTATGGCAATGAAAAAGACTGTCTTTAAGGTCAGAAGCCTCAAGTGATAACTGGGCAACAGCTCAAATTTGGTGCACATTAAGAATGCTAGGACTACTTTCAAGTCCCATGGGGCATCACAAAAGGTTTTGGGGAATCAAATGTTGCAAACCCTTCAAAACCTGCATCAGAACTGGTGATTTAAATAACGAAGGCTGATCAGTCAACCACAGCAATGAGGTAGGAACCAATAAGTAGCCCTTAACAGCACCCAAGGCAAGTCCTTGACGGGCTACGGACAGGACAAAACAATATAACTTCAGACAATTTACCCTGTAAAGGGTCAGTGTGATGGGTGCTACAGCAATCTACAAATTTGTTCCAACAGTTGGCATATACCGATTCAGTGGAAGGACACTTTGTGCCCAAGATGACATCAGCGACCTTGGGATGCAGGACGAAGGAGGTCAACTGCCGCCGGTCAATCTCCTAACATGGAGATTCGAAGTGTGCACACCCTGCCCTGCTGCTGTGATAGAAGATAACCCTGAAACTAGCTTGACATGAGGACAGATACTTAGGCCCAGGAGTTCCAGGTACTACACTCTCCTGGCCCAATATGATGCCACCAGGATGCCTTGGGCCTGGTCATTTCTGATCTTTTTCAGAACTAGGGCAGGAGTGTAGTGGCAGAAAGGACTAAGGTCCACTCTAGACAAACATTGTCTCTGAGTGAGATATGCTTTTGAAATTCAAGCCCGCAGAAGTCCTGATACTGCACGTTCTCAGCAGTGGCGAAAAGATCGAGCCAGGTTTCGCCCTATTGCTGGTAGATGGCCTGTGCCATCTCTAGGAGTAACTGCTGTTTATGATCCACTAGTAGTCTGAAGCGGAGTTTGTCCGCTTTGGCATTTAAAAATCATGCCTTGTGGTACACACCCAGAGAAATTCCATTGCCATCCAGACACTTCCAGAGGCACAGGGCTCGGGACCGTGCTGCGCCCTGCATGTAGCAGTACCACATAGCGGTAGAGATGTCTGGGAGCATTTGCACCAGCTTTCCTTTGATGTAGAGCATAAAGGCCTTCAGCGCAGAGCAAATCACCCTCAACTCCATCAAGTTGAGGTGGAGTTGAGTCTCTGCCAGAGACAAAAGTCCTCTGATCCCCACCTCTCCCAGATGGCCTTCCCCAACCCGATAGTGATGTATTCGTGACCACCATAAGGCCTTGCTGGGGTAAGGAGAGGGGTTAACGATCCAGCAGTCATCACTGTAGGCCTTTCGCAGTTTCCTCTGATATCTGGATACTATCCAACAGATTTGCCTGATGTTGTACTCACTGGAATTTCTGGTCCCAATGCAGAGTCGCACATGCCATCTGACATGCGATGCAGGAGGCCACCAATCTTAGCAGCCTCAAGGACATACGCATTGAGAACCAGTACAGTGGTTGAAACATCAGGATCATGGCTCAAAAGTCCTGGACTTTCTGTTCATGGGAAAGGCACAAAACTGCACTGTATCCAGACTGGTTCCGATGAAGAGGAGTCTCTGCAAAGGAGTCAGCTGCGACTTTGCCTCGCTCTTTGACAGTGAACCCCAATGATGTTAGGAGGTTTGCTGTCATCTGGAGGTGTTTGAACTTCAACAGGCAGTCAGCGAGGTAGGGAAGTTTGGATACCCTCGACCTCTGTAGATGTGCTGCGACCACCACAATCACTTTCGTGAACACCCGAGGAGCACTGTTGAGCCCAAATGGGAGTACTGCAAACTGAAAATGCTGCTGGCTCACTGAAGGGCAATAGCCTCTGTGGGCTTGCAGGATGGGGATGTGAAAGTAAGCATCCTTCCGGTCCAAAACCACCATCCAGTCTCCAGGGTAGACAGGACCTGTGCTAGAGTGAGCATCTTAAATTTGTCCTTCTGCAGGCAGGTGTTGAGAGGCAAAGATCTAAATTAGGCTGAAGGCCTCTGTCCTTTTTCAGCACAAGGTAGTAGCAGGAGTAACACCCAGTTCTTACTTCTGAGGCTGGAAAGCTCTCTATCGCCCCTTTGGCCAAAAGAGCCAGCACTTCCTGCCGTAAGACGGACAGATGGTCCTCCGTCACCTAGGCTGAAGGCGGTTGAAGGTGCGGCAGAATAGAAATGAAGGAAAGGGCTTATACCAGGCGAACAATTTGGAGGACCCACGTGTCCATTGTGATGACCTGCCACCCCTGGTGGAAGTATCAAATCCTGCCTCCAACACGGTGGCTGTGTGTGAGAAAGGACAAATCAAAGCTGTTTTGCATTTGCAGCTGCTCGAGGTGCTGGGGATTGAGCTGCACATTGTCCCTGCTGGCCTCGTGGTCTCTGGGAACCTCAGTCACGAAAGGGCTGAAACGTCTGGTGTTCTGGAGGAGAGGGTCTAGCGTTGACAGACAGAAAGAAACTCTACCATAGTCACATACTGTTCGAAATTGCTGGTGGAATTGCCCTGTGGGAGCAGACAGGCCTAATAAATGTGCTGTGGCTCTGCTCTCTTTAAAGCGTTCAAAGGCTGAGTCCACTTTATCTCCCTCAAGACAAGATCTGTCAAAAGGCATGGCCATTAAAGATGCCTACATGTCTCCAGAGCAATCTGAGGATCTCATCCAGGTGGAGAGCCACACTGAAGATCTTTTCCACTGAGCCAGGTGACCCCAGCATCGCGCATGCCAGCGGCATCATCTTGATCTCTGGATCCCACAAGGGCACATGCTGGAGCATTCCTGACCAGTGGAAGCTCCACTGAAATATTTGAGGTTGAGAATAAATAGCTGGGTGGCTCCTGCACCCAGCACGCTTAACATTGCTTCAGCTATATTCTGATGATGGGCTCTTTGAACCACTAGACCCCTTAGACAATTTCTCAATACTATGCTCCCGTACACATCCCCACCTTTCGAGAATCTTACCAGATTACACTGGGCCGACCTCCATTAGCAAGAGATACTCATTAACAGACATTCTTCTGTTTGATTTGCAAATAGTCAGACTTACATTAAGCTTATCCTGATGACGATCCTACCATTCTAAAGGATTGAAACGTCATCAACAATATACACAGACCCAGTTTATATTGGTATTTTTTTGTACTTTATGGGTTGTATCTTTGCTAATGTAACTGTGATACACACATTATACTTCTGAATCACATGTATCACACCTTTGCGTGAGCACTTTCTTCACTTATTTCACTTCATGCTTTCCTACACCCCACTGAGTACTTGTTTTTGTAATTTTATTCATTACTGGATCGCTATATTTTAACATTTTGCTTTGATTTCATTACATTAGATACTCCATGTTATTCGTGCTCCCTTAGGAACCATGTTTTTATAACATTACTTACACCAGTTCTATGGATATCGAGGGTTTCCATGGTTTCTGTTAAACACTCTGTGAGGGAGCCCCCGTGAGTGTCGTTCCTATGAACAAGGTGCCCGTATCCAAAGACCCCTGGGTGCCTTACCGTTACGATCAGGAAGAGGACTACGAAAACCCGGAAGGGACTTCTGCAATAACCAAGGGTTTTTCCTCCAACATACAGCTCAGTGAGGATAACCCGGAAGCAAGCCACCCCTGGAGGGGCAGAACGGAAACCCGAGACACCCAATCAGAAGGGTCTGACGCGACACCGTTGTGGCTGGAAAAGGAGGAGGGAGGCGTGTCGAGGTCGTCAGCTGTTGGGAGACGGAGAACGCGGGAGAGCAGAGGAAACGCTGGCGAATCGGAGGAAAACGCGAAGGAGAAACCAGAGACTGCTGCGGAGAACGGAACCGGAGACGGAAGAGACGGTGATCCGGAAAACCCAGAAGTGTGGTCCGAAGACTGGTGGATCCCGGAGGAGGCGGATGAGCCGCCGCAACTCAGGAGAGTTGCGGCAGAAAGCGGTACGTGAATTGGGCGGAGGGAGGACGGAGGGAGGGGGTGGGAAAGGGGTAAACCACGGGACTGTTTCCCCAATGCCTTAGAAAACCCCACTGCACGTCTAACGTCCTAAATCACTCTCTATTGAGCACGTTGCCATAAACTCTCCAATACTTGTCAGTCATACACGCGGAGACGCAAACCAGCTACTCTTTGGTTCCTTGACCGGGTGTCTTTTCTTTTCCTTATGTGCTCCCTCTAAGTGCTCCCTCACTACTTCGTCTCGTTCCTCACTTGGTGTGGTGGAAGCAGAAATAAACACCGCAAACACATACCCTGACCGCGACCTTTTTGTTTTCTTTTCTTTGAGAGACCATCGGAACTTCGGGACCCTCCCAGTCCATCAGAAGGAAGCTGACTTCATGACCTGGAAGGACTATATCACCTGCTGCACCCTGTCACGACGACAATTTATTTAAGTTTCTCTGTGCCAGAATCAACAGACTTTTTGTTCCGTTATACCCTCGATCCTGATATTGATTTACTCCACAACCTTAATAAACCTCACAATATAGATCCCATACGGCCTCCTCGCTTCTGTTTCCGACCCTCCCTCCGACAGGTGGTGTCAGAAGTGGGATCGGAGGAAATGGAGGCCGTAGTGAGGAAAATGGCGGAAGGTCAGGACAAGCTGGAAAAGATCATGACCAGGTTCCTGGAAACAGCGGAGTCCGAAAGGGAGGCTCTGCATAAGACCCTCACCGGGCAGGGACAGACTCAAGAAACCTCGATAGGGAGACTGGCTGAGGTATTAGGACAACCTCGTGGATTCACAGCACCTCCCTCTGTTGTAATTCAGAAATATGTACAAGGTGAAGACCCTGACTTCTTCCTCTCAAATTATGAGAGAATGGCCAGAGCTGCCCTATGGCCAGAAGACAGGTGGGGTCAGTATTTGGGACCTCTACTCACAGGGGATCTACAGTCCGCCTACCAAGCCGCAAATCCTCTGGGGAACACCCCATATCCAGACATCAAGCGATGCATTCTGGAACGAATGGGTATTGATGACGAAACCCACCGGATGAGGTTGCGGCAAATCAAAGAGGGACCACAAGAAAATCCCAGAGCCTTATGCTACCGTATAAAGGACGTAGACGACCGATGGCTCAAACCTCTCATCTCCTCTAAGGAAGATATCCTAGAAAAGGTTTACCTTGAACAGTTTCTTACGTCCTTACACCCACCCATACAGAGGTGGGTTCGACAACACGCGGATCTAACCTTAGAGAAAGCTGTTGAGATCGCAGCAGCCTACTTCAGAGCCCATGAATGGCAAAAAGGAAAAGACGATGGACACTGGAAACAACCCGGGAATCAAGCCCAGAGGAACCCCAAACCGCCTCACTACCCTCGAAAACCCCAAACCGTGATTGTTTCGCCAAACCCTGTTCCTCCAGCACTAAGACCATCATCTCCTTTAGGGCCCCAATGTTTTCATTGTGGTGTGTTTGGCCACATAGCGTGAGTATGTCCCCAGAAAGATGAGCCTATGGAGGTGGGTTACACCCGAGCTTTGTATTGTCCCTCAGGGGGAGGCACTCACCCTTTTCACAGGCAAATAGCTGTCAATGGAGAACAAGAATCGCCCTGATAGACACCGGATGTCGCCAAACAGTTATGCGCCCACAGGGCCCACCTATCCCTATAGGGACCGTCAACATTCAATGTATTCATGGGGACAGCAAAACCTATCCCTTGACAAATGTGGCGATCCAACACCAACCCACCCAGACCCCTGTGAAGATGGAAATAGGTCTCCTTCCCCATTTGCCTGAACCTTTAATCTTAGGGACTGACTACCCCCACATACACTCCTTGCTCAACGAGACCTGGAAGGAAGGGGCCCAGTGGAGAGACGAGGCCCCCTTTTCCCAAATTGCCGACCCTGGGTGGCAAATAGGAAAAGATAGGAAGAGTAGACAACAGAAGAAAAGAGAAAAAAGAAACTGGAACCCTGTCCTTCTAACTGACACCGTTCCCCCTCTTTGGGAACATGATAGGAGTTTCCGTGCGGCCCAACAGGAAGATAACACCTTACAGGAGGCCTGGAGACAAGCCACCGAACAGGAGGACCCATTACAAGTAGGTCCCCAGTTTTTCACCAAAAAGGGGTTGTTATACAGAAAAGGGGGGAGGGATTTACCCGTTCAGTTGTTAGTACCCCTTCCATTCAGGGAGAAGGTTTTATACCTAGCACACAGCCATCTGTTGGGCGGACATTTCGGAGGTGAAAAAACCGAAAATGCTATATTAGCACGGTTTTACTGGCCGGGTATTTACCAACAAACAAGGAAATATTGTCGCGATTTGTCAGAAAACCAGTCTCTACACCCCTCCCCGGGTACCCTTAAAACCCCTACCAATAATCGACGTTCCCTTCTCTAGGGTTGGAATGGACATCCTTGGTCCTCTCTTACCCTCCCGCAGTGGCTGTCGCTATGTATTAGTCTTAGTCGACTATGCCACACGATTTCCCGAAGCCATTGCACTGAGACAGCCTAACACCACACAAGTGGCCAAAGCCATGATCACTGTTTTTTCACGCCTAGGCTTCCCGAAGGAAATCCTTACCGATCAAGGTACACCCTTCACCTCAAAACTCATGAGACAAGTCTGTCAACAATTAAAAATCAAGCAGATTCGCACTGCCGCTTACCACCCCCAGACGGATGGCCTGGTGGAACGATACAATTCCACTCTGAAGACCACCCTAAGGAAATTACTAAACTTGGAAGCCCGGAAATGGGAAGATATGCTTCCCTTGGCTTTATTTGCAATTAGATGTAGTCAGCAAAAAGCCTAGGCTATTCCCCATTCGAGCTACTTTACGGACGGCCACCCCGTACCCTTTTGGATATGGCAAGAGAAGAATGGGAAGAAGAGACAGACACAACAAAACCCTTGTTAGAATACGTGGCCAGCCTGAAGTCCCAACTTAACCAAGTACGAGCCATTGTAAGGTCCAACCTGGAACGAGCTCAGACAAACCAGAAGAGGCAGTATGACAAAAAGCCAAAGACAGGTCCTTACAGGTGGGCGACCGGGTATTACTGCTTCGACCCACCTCAGAACACAAACTCTTGAGCCAGTGGCAAGGCCCCTTTTAGTACTAGAAAAAGTGACCCCTGTCACATATAAGCTGGAAATGGACCCTATCACTAATCATACCCAAATATATCACATAAATCTGTTAAAAAAATGGGAAGGCCCAGCTCCTGTCCTAACGTCCATAAAGTCAGAAACATTGGCCGAACAAAGCATAGATCCCGCCTTGCCTATCCTTTTAAAACAAGAACTGGAAGAGGTCCTACGTCCAGTCCACAAAGTATTCTCTCTGGTACCAGGTAAAACCTCCCTGGTAGAACACGAGATACATACCACTCCTGGAAAGACAGTACGTCTAAGACCTTACCGCATTCCTGAAGCTAGGCGAGAAGCCATTGATAACGAAGTCCTCCAGATGATTCAGCTAGGGGTCATCGAACCCTCTAAAAGCGAGTGGTGCTCTCCTATAGTGATTGTACCTAAACCCGACGGATCAATACGCTTTTGCATCGACTTTAGGGAGGTGAACAAAATATCTCAGTTTGACGCTTATCCCCTCCCTAGAGTCGATGAGATGATAGAAAGACTGGGTAAAGCGCGTTACATCAGTACATTAGATCTGTGCAAAGGATATTGGCAGGTGCCCTTGAGAGTCCAGGACCGAGAAAAGACAGCCTTCTGTACACCTAAAGGTCTTTTTCACTTTAAAGTACTGCCCTTTGGGCTTCACGGGGCACCCGCTACTTTTCAGCGCCTCATGAACATAATGTTACAACCCCACAGAGAATACTCAGCCGCATACCTAGATGACATTATCATCTATAGTACTACATGGAAAGAACATCTCCAACACTTAAGACAAGTCATCCACACCCTAGGCCAAAGTGGATTGACTATCAACCCTGCCAAAAGTCACTTGGCAGCTAACACAGTGAAGTATTTAGGGTACCTGTTGGGGGATGGGGGTATCCGACCACAAGAAGAGAAGGTGGAAGCAATTGTCCAAATCCCCTTCCCTAGATCCAGGAAAGACCTCCGAGCCTTTTTAGGTCTACTAGGGTATTATCGGCGATTTATCCCTTGTTTTTCCCAACTCGCTTCGCCCCTAACCGATTTGTTGAAGAAAACTGTACAAACAGAAAGACAACTCAAGAATCCCTCCCCGAATGCCCTACAGTCTTTTCAACAACTGAAACAGCATATTACCTCAAAACCCTTTCTGTTGAGCCCTGATTACGAGAAGCCCTTCCTGCTCCAAACCGATGCCTCCGACAGAGGTCTCGGAGCGGTGTTATCACAAAAAGACGACAACCAACAAGAACGACCCATCCTTTTTATAAGCCGCAAACTGTTTCCCAGAGAAACCAGATATGTGGTTATTGAAAAGGAGGCCCTGGCCATCAAATGGGCTATCGAAGCCCTCCGTTATTATCTGGATGGTCGGGAATGCCTTCTTTTCACTGACCATGCCCCTCTTGAATGGGTGTCCCGCAACAAAGGACACAACCAGAGGGTCTTACGTTGGTTCCTGGCACTTCAACCATTTCGATATACTGTACACCACCGGAAAGGGAAAGACCAGGCCAACGTGGATTACCTGTCCAGATACCCTAAGGACCCCTTTCTTGTGAACAAGAATGATAGGGAAGGGGGATGTGAGGGAGCCTCCGTGAGTGTCGTTCCTATGAACAAGGTGCCCGTATCCAAAGACCCCTGGGTGCCTTACCGTTACGATCAGGAAGAGGACTACGAAAACCCGGAAGGGACTTCTGCAATAACCAAGGGTTTTTCCTCCAACATACAGCTCAGTGAGGATAACCCGGAAGCAAGCCACCCCTGGAGGGGCGGAACGGAAACCTGAGACACCCAATCAGAAGGGTCTGACGCGACACCGTTGTGGCTGGAAAAGGAGGAGGGAGGCGTGTCGAGGTCGTCAGCTGTTGGGAGTCGGAGAACGCGGGAGAGCAGAGGAAACGCTGGCGAATCGGAGGAAAACGCGAAGGAGAAACCAGAGACTGCTGCGGAGAACGGAACCGGAGACGGAAGAGACGGTGATCCGGAAAACCCAGAAGTGTGGTCCGAAGACTGGTGGATCCCGGAGGAGGCGGATGAGCCGCCGCAACTCAGGAGAGTTGCGGCAAAAAGCGGTACGTGAATTGGGAGGACGGAGGGAGGGGGTGGGAAAGGGGTAAACCACTGGACTGTTTCCCCATTGCCTTAGAAAACCCCACTGCACGTCTAACGTCCTAAATCACTCTCTATTGAGCACGTTGCCATAAACTCTCCAATACTTGTCAGTCATACACGCGGAGACGCAAACCAGCTACTCTTTGGTTCCTTGACCGGGTGTCTTTTCTTTTCCTTATGTGCTCCCTCTAAGTGCTCCCTCACTACTTCGTCTCGTTCTTCACTTGGTGTGGTGGAAGCAGAAATAAACACTGTGAACACATACCCTGACCGCCACCTTTTTGTTTTCTTTTCTTTGAGAGACCGTCGGAACTTCGGGACCCTCCCAGTCCATCAGAAGGAAGCTGACTCCATGACCTGGAAGGACTATATCACCTGCTGCACCCTGTCACGACGACAATTTATTTAAGTTTCTCTGTGCCAGAATCAACAGACTTTTTGTTCCGTTATACCCTCCATCCTGATATTGATTTACTCCACAACCTTAATAAACCTCACAATATAGATCCCATACGGCCTCCTCGCTTCTGTTTCCGACCCTCCCTCCGACACACTCATCATACTGGGGAATAAAATTATCCCCGTCACCATAGTTGTCCTTTTCAGAATCCATTCCAAATAAATGATATAAAGTCTTGGCCCTGTCGGTGGTAAGGGCAAGGTAGCAAAGTAAAAGGGATTGCCAAGAGGTTGTCTGCCAGGCGCAACTTCAGTCAAGGTTGTGGCAGATTCAGTTCAGAGTCTGATAGCACTATAGGCTGTACATGCTCATTCAGTGTCGATGGAGCCGGTATCATTGTCCTCTGATTGGGACCGGCACAGGAGATGGTGACGGGCTAAAGCGGGCACCAGGGTCGGTGCTGAACCTGATGTGGGTCCACGGGGAAGAAGGCACGAAATGGTTTCAGATCTTTGCATTGCTGTCGAAAACCTTTTTTTTTATGTTACCCATTATCAGAAAAAAAAAAATACATATCCAAAGGTAATGCAGGGTGTCAGAGAAAAACTTGTCAAATTACTTTGAAGGTACCCATGCACTTTCATCACTCTGGCACGTAACATATAGCACAGTGACAGTCCCTCAGTTTTATTTAGTTTCAGTTGTTGGCCTTTTGTGAATGGTAAATTAAAATAATTTCACATAATGTTTTGCAGTGTGAGAAACAGGAATAAAATTAGGTGTTACTAGAGGAAAATGAAAGTCCTTCAATCTATTTTGAAGCCTCACTGCAGCACACAATATCTTACAACACAGACTCTGCCTCCAATCCTGTTTCTCACGGGAAGAACAGAGAGCTTTCTACGAAGTTAAAGATCATACCCTTATTACAGAACTGTTTAGACTTTAGCTTTATTTGGATTCCTTAGATTTTTAAAGAAATATTTACTTTTTACAGCAATATTTCAACATATTGATGTGTATTTTTACAAGTGCTCCAGGATCCCCTGTGACGAAGGGACTATTAAGCGCTTATTACTACTCATGACTGTCTCCTGGAGGACGAATTGTTGGTTTCAGCCACATTTTCTATAAGAAATAAACAGAACACAATAGGATAGGATAGGATATAGTTTTGTAGAGCGCTCGAATGCCGAGGCGTCTTGGCGCTAAGAGGTGAGATAGGGAGATCGTAGCGGCTATAACTGATTTTTAAAGAGGTGGAAACAGCCATGTTTTTAGTGCCTTCCTGAAAAGAAGCCTATTGGACATTAATCTCATAGAGATAGGCAGCTGATTCCACAATTTGGCTGCACAATGTGACAGACTCCTGCCTCCCCAACTGGCTTATAGAGCAGAAAAAAGAACCGAGGGACCACCATTGTGCTGCATTACAGGATAGCCGAGGTCCTCTAGCAGCCTTAAGGTGACAGTATTTTTTCTCTATTAAGCTCTGTTGTCACTGGTAATATTTCCCTTTAGCTTTCCTCTTTTAAAAGGGGTAAAATGCAAATTAGTTTTGGCCAGTAATATTGACATATATCTTTTGAAAGCCTTTTATAGTTTGTTAATAGGTTTTTAGTTATTTTCCTAATACAGCTCTTTCTAAAACATAAATGACAGACAGCAACTGTGGCCGATATAAAAACATGTTTATCTAAAACGTTTTAGGTTTATTTTAAAAGTGTTTGAGGATCCCTTGCTGGGCAGAACTAATCTGTTGACAGAGAAACATACGTTACCGACCTCTATGTTTAGTTCTCCAAAACTGGTAAGTTATATAGTTTCATATGTTTTGAAGTATATTCTCAGATGCCAGGACGGGAATCTTCAGTGTTAACATTAACAACATAATGCATACTATTTTGCAAACCTAAACTTATGGATGTTACTAAGAATGGAGAACTACACCCACAATATTCATATGCACTTTTAAATAGAGTATGAAGCAGTAAATAACTTGGAGGCGGACAGAGGTTACCACCAACTGTGGAAAATTTTTTAAGAGGTTCTTCAACACTACCTTTTCTGCTTGTGTGACCTTTTCCATCAGTGCCAAGGCAGTAATGACATCTATTTCTGCCAGTGGAATACTCACCAAAAAAAGCTAGTTTGGAGGTTATGCATTAGCCTTCTCATGTGCAATTTCTTTATAATTTATAGTCCATCTAACACTCAAAGCCACTTTGTGACCTTCGTTTGAAAGAGCATTAGCTAGTAACAGTTGGGCTTTTAAATGGAAATTTTTCACTTTGTCAATGTAATTACTAAGGGTCCTTTTCGCATCCAAAGCATGAAGGGACTACTCATGTGCACTCAATGAATTATTAAAGAACAATGGAAATGGTAGCTCCTGAATATGAATAAAGATCCCATGATGCTGGACATATGTTCATAAAGAGCTCTAGTTGACTTTGTAATGCAGGGGATCTTCCAACTACCACCAGAATACATGCATCTCAATTTATCTGTGCTAACTGATTGATTTTGCGGACACATATGGTTGGAAACAGAGCTCCAATACAGGTGAAAAAAGGTGGTGGGCAATGTAGTCCAATTGCTCCAAAAACACTGGCCTCCAGGTGTCACCCTACTCCATGATCCACTTTGTGCAGGCAAGTGTAGAGCGGAGCACTGGTGCAGGGTAACAGTCTACCATGGTGAAGTGTAATAGGGCCAAACATGAAACAAGGATCCACTTTTCTACTCAGCCACATAACACTGACTTTAATAGCTATATGCGTAGCAGCAATCTGTACAGGATAAGCATATGAAAAGCTATAACTCTTAACACCAATCAATTAGAAGGTAATAATGACTAGAAACATCCATGCTAATTTAAGAAGTTACCTCTTTTTTGGTTTCCTTCAATTAGAAGGTAATAATGACTAGAAACATCCATGCTAATTTAAGAAGTTACCTCTTTTTTGGGTTCCTTCTTAGGTTCATAATCACTATCATTGGCATCTTTAGGAATTGGCTCCTCCACATCCTCGTCACTGAATGCAAACACAACAGATTTTAATATGCCATATATGTCCTATTCCTAATTTACAGATATCAAAAGTTAACAGCTATTAACTCTTAACATAAACATGTCTCCTCAAGAGTGGAGTTGCCCCGTTATGCAGCAAAACTAACAATTTCACCTTAAAATTGCCAACATGCTGGAAACCTCTTTGATGGTGTAATTGCATCTCCTACCATCATTCATTTGACGTGCCTAAGGATCGATAGTGTTGTGAAGTAAAGCTACCATACACCTCACCCACAACATTAGAAAAGCTTCAAAAACAAATTTTAATCTACCAGAGGGATGTTACAAATTTTTGCTGAGAATCATTGGAATGTAGGGATTTTGAAGATAAACAATAAGAATACAACGAAAGAAGACAATAGATTTAAAAATGTGACTATATCCTTATGAAGAACAACTCTACGTTCAAAGCGTGCGGGAACCATGAAAAACCTCAATAGGCACTGGAGAAACCTTATAGATTTTATCTATTTAACAAAATAATAATTAAAAATGTTTTAGAAATGACTTTAGCAATGAGAATTTGGACAGGGTTTAGTTAGCAATTTTCCAATACGGTATCCTTTCAAGAATTTTTTTACATTGCCCATCTCTGCAGAAAAAGAGAGAGAGCTTGTAACTGTTTATAGTAATCCACACAAAGGTTGACTAGGCTCATTTAAGCTACAAAACTACCCAATTTATTGTGGCAAGCCAAGGCTGCAACTTGCTCAAAGGACATTTGGGAACAAATATTATTGTGCTACAGTCTGATACAGATGAAAAAAAAGCAATGCAATATGAAAACAAACTTAGAATACATCAAACATACTACATAGATGTCACTGCAGTAGGGCATAGCTGACGATTCCACACATTCTTATCCCGGGATAGGAGGAGGATGGGATAAGGTACACCCACATCCTGTTCTTGGATCAAAACTACAAATGTTCGAGATACTGAAGCAAGTCGTTTAAACATTAAATGTGCATATGCTGGCAAGGAAAGCTATGTGGCCCAACCATTGTGATAGGCAGAGCTTCTGAAGATCTCTGTTATAGTGCGAAGAGCAAAGACAATGCACTGTGGGACAATATATCAGGCAAAGCCAAAGGTTCCTAGCTTATCTTCTCTGGCAGTTATAAAGTTCACCTTAGCATCTTGCCCTGAAACATCATAAAAAGCCTTGCATTCTTTGGTCTCATCCATGAATTGGCAGGGCATACACCAGTGTACATCTGAATTGCGACCTCCTTGCAGGAGATTATGCAAATATTTATAAGGCAATGCCTTTAGTTCCATTCATGTTATTGCAACTTGCATTCCTCGTCCTATTGCCTGCTTTTCCTAACGCATCTTCTTTCTGCCAGCCTGAAAGATTGAGAGAGATCTACATTTATATCTACATTTTCAACCATACACCTGTATAAATTCCCAGTACTGCGCTCCTTGTAATGTCATGATTTGGTACTGTACTCCCTTAACAGAAACAGTTTCATTGTTAGCTTTATTTTAGATTCTACTTAGGCTGGTTTAAGAGACATCAAAATGTTGTCTCTTTTAAAAAAATATTCCTGAATCTAGTATAGTCCAAGATATGCCATGTTTACAAATATCAACCCAGATCCAATTATGGAGGATTCACCTTCCATTAATATGGGGTAAGAGAAGAAGCTGCTGGATACTTCTTCGATTTGTCTATTTTTCCACATTGGAACTGACAAAACAGGGAATTATGTGGTCTAACCTCAATTCAACACGTTAGTGCAACCAGCAGAGAACAAAGAGAAGAGTTCCTCCTCTATGCTTTGACAAAAATCATGATAGTGTTGTCAGTAGAGACCAGCAATACCTCCTTTCAGAGAAGTAGGAGGGGAGATTTCAAACATAAAGAAGTGTATGCTTCGATTTGGTAGCCCACAGAAAACTGAGCGTGCCTGACATTAATAAGCAAGGTACTGGCTGGGGTAGAGAATGTCAGTAAAATGGCTACAACAGTACAGTGCCTACAACTGGTAGACATCACCTGGTCCTGGAAAAAATGATTTGATCTGACAAATGCTCCAAAAAGTGTAAAGAGGCTAACTGTAACATGTCAGTATGGTAGGACCATAGCCTTCACAGGGTCATTTTGGCTTCTCAGAATTTACCCTTTCTGCTAATAATGGCCTATACCGTAGTGACTGGATCTTTGGCTCTTTGCAGAGCATCCCATACTATGCACGACCGTGATAAAGGGCTAGATGCCGTGTTGACTGCATCTACCACTGGAGCAAGGTGTGTGCTATCAGTGTTTTTCGGTTAACAGTGGAGATGCAGTAGGTGTCTTTCATATAGACTGTGCCAGCTCTAGAGCTTGCACAGCCAATTTTATCTAGAGCTTTTACTAGACCGGATATAAGCAAAGATGTGTAGTGGGAACCATGCAGACTCTTTTGCATGATGCATCCACAAACTTATAGACGGCATGACGTAATATGTTTAAAGCCTTCCCTTGCAGCTTGAGCCCTGAGCACTGGACCATGCTCTTTGGTTTGTCAGGGGTGAAAAGGGACACTACTGGAAATATATTCTTGCCCACTTCCCTCGACTGCTGGTTTGCAGGGTGTTCAGTGCTTTAAATGCAAAACACAACACGCTAGCAGCTTCCAGCAAGTCAAGTGATCTATCTAGTAAATGTTCCATTGTCTTGGTGGGCTAGACAGAATCTGTCATGGAGTGCATGCTGTAATCCGGTATCTTTAAGCCTTCTCACTCTAATTGCTAAACTGGATTCTTGATGCTCACAAGTACAGAACCTCTAATAATATAAGAATAGCCTTGTAGTACTTCACACAAATTTGTCAAAAAGGACAGCCAACTGCGAAAAGGGTGCTGTTGATATCCACTGGTCTTCTTCCTGTTTCGTGGAAGGGCCCAAATATAGAAAAGAGTGAATATTGGGCTCTAATACCTCATACTGCTAGATCTGGAACGTATTTATTGTTACCAGTGCAAGGCCATCTCTACTGGATTCCTGCCGTTAAATTAATGTCTTTCTCATATATACATTCCTGTAGCAATGAAATAAGCACTGCACATTCAGGACATATTTGTGACAATCATATAATGTAAGTAACATCTTTTAAAATCTTGATGGGTCTATCTTACCAAATGTTCACTGCTATTAACTATTGTATTGTATGGGTTTAATCTACAATCGTTGTTGTTATCTTCACAAACATACAACCATTCACATTAACAAGTCCATTTTGGATTTCTTCTGTATTAACTTGGACCATCAGCACCTCGTAATATTATACATGCCGGAGCTACTGTTAAGGATCTGGACAACCTGCGTGTTGAACACTTTCTTAAACAAATTAGATTACTGAATCAAAAACATAGAAGTTGTTGGTACAGCAAATGAATAAGCAATCTGAGCCAAGTTTTTCTAATATTAACGAGACCAGATTAAACTGAAAGACAATTGATACCTTGATTCTAATAGGATATAGATGTATGTTTGTAGTCATTGCTTCTAAATATAACCTACCTGTCACCTGGATTATTCTTAATAGCCAGTTTTCGAGCCTGTCGATCCATCAAACTTGTCCTACTTCGTGTTTTTTTCCAAGAATAGTAGTATTTAACAAGACTTGCAATAGTCTTATCAGGAAGCTAAAATCATTTAAATACAATTAGTAAAAATCTGTTTCTGGTTATCAAATCAATTTTAAATGAATACAATATCAAACCATTCTACAGGCATTAGGCTTTTGACACATGTGCATTTGATAGGCATAGAGATATGCAAGTCTCTAAATAAGAAATATGTATTCTAAGAAAGGTGAACATTAGTTATACAGAACTGCATCAGTCTTCTGGACAGTAAACATATCCACATTTATATAGCTTCTAAGTATACAACACCAAACACTAGATCTACTTTATCAAAACCAGTAAGTCTGGTGTTGGATGACAGCCTATTGACTTTGTCAATGCTTGTTTGTTTTGTCACAATTTCTTTACTGTTGTGGAGACTGTTGGGCCCATGTCACTCTAAGATCAACATTGGCTAAAAGCATATTACTTCGGTCTCAGAAAGCACACATTGCCATAGTAGCCCCTGGGACAAAAGTGAACTACTTAGTGTGCGAAATGGAGGAATGCGGTCACTCACTGTGAAGTTAGCCAATGGCTAAAGAGGGCTGACTAATTGCCTCATGCTGTATGATGTAGTGGGCTGAAGAAAAATGTGAATGCCATAATAACCAACCAACGGATGAACAGGACTGGCCGAAAGTACCTCTAAGTAAGTGTATTATACATATTATTTCATCAAAATCAAAAGGTCTTGGCTAATGCCACATGTAAAGTTGTATAAGATTAGAATATGAGAAGGGTCTAAAAAGCTTATAGGTCCATTAATGTAAATAGCATGATGCAAGAACTGCTCGTTAGTATCAAAGTGAAATATGTTGACATTTGCTGCTCAAAAGTTCAAAGAGATAAGCAGCTGATTTTTAAATCTGGCAAGAGACCACTTTGGTTACATAGCCAGCCTCATGTATTAAAGCATAATAATACATACGTATATACATACATAGAGGGGCTTCAGGTCAGCCGTCTTTTTCCATTGGTCCGCTTATCTGATTCCACCCACACAGCATGGACAATGCGTTGGCCCACTTCAGCCATTGGGTCTCTGGCACTGTGAATGATGGATTTTTGCCTGGTCATTTGTGCACATCTACCTAAAGAGAAGTGCACTTCAGTGCCAGGGCCGGTGGGGCTATACTTTGACAATATTTTTCATTTGTCATTCATGTGTGTTTAAACTATATTTTCAAGCTACAGTAATTTAAAATCAAGATTACCATTTTGTGCAAGTAAAAATCATTATTTTCTTGTGATGTGCTTTACAACTAACAAGTACATCCGTGTGCTAGGAAGCAGCTGTGCTTATCAACTGAAATGGTTAACTTTTTGATAGTTAACTTTTTGTAACAAGCATTGGCAATGCCAACAGGTCTGGCTTTAATGTGATGCACCTTGCACTCACAAAAGCATGCAGCTCACTCTACATTCACATGGACACACCTCTCACCCTGCACTTCTACAGACTCAATACTCACCCTGCAATCACAGGCACAACATTCAGCTTGTACTCACAAACTGCCTACGATGTACTCATACCTACCATTCACCCTGCACTTACCATTTTGTCATGCATTACATATGCTGCAATCTTGCACTGCACCCTACACATACACACACCACTCACCCTTAGCCTCATACTTTGCTCACTAATTTATCATTCACTCTCACACACCACCATAACACCACTTTCGTTGACTGCTCACCCTGCGCGCACACCTCTCACTCACTATTGACCCTAAAACACCGCTAATGCTATACAGACACAGAATGCTCACCTTACACTCATTCACTGGTCACTGTGCATTCAGACAGACATTATTTTGTACACAGGCACCACTTACCTTTCCCTTAAGACACCCATCATCCTGCACACTCAGCCTTCACATTTCTCACCATGCACTCACAAACTGCCTATCCTGCATGTAATACACCTCTCACCCACTACTCACCCTGCATTTACCCTGTGAAACAACACATACCTTACACTCTTTCACTGTAACCTCTACACACACCACTCACCCTGTATTTACTCACCTCTCACCCTTCGCTCATCCACCTCTTACCCTGCTCTCAAACATTGCCCACCTTACACGCACATGCACTGATCACCCTCTACCCACCCATTGCTCACCCTGCACAATCACACACCTTTCAAACTGCAATCACACCTCACACAACACTCACCCATTTGCTCACACACCTCTGAACTCACACTGACCGCTCACTCTGACTCACACACTCATACTGACCGCTTCTGTACTCACACACTTTTCAAGTGGCGTATACACCTCTCACCTTGCACACAGGAACAATGCTCACCCTGCAATACACTTCTCGAATACCTCTCACCCTGCACTCACACACTAACACCACTCATGCTGACCGCTTAAACACTTATCAGTGGCATACACATCTCATCCTGTAGTCACACAACGCTGGCTTTGCATGCTCATCGATCTTCTTCGAGGAAAAAATCCAGAATATTCAAAAAGACTTTGCAACATTTCCTGCACAAAAACTTGACTTGGACTTAGCGCCTGACCCCACTAGCATCAGTCCCTCACTTCAAGTTTTTGAACAAGTCTTGCTTGAGCAGACACGTGTAGCAATCGCTGCCTGTAAATCAGGCTCTCCTCTCGATGCCTGCCCTCCCATTATCCTTCACCAAATTATAAACACTGTTAACCCAGTGATTAACCAGATCGTCAATTCCTCGTTAACTACAGGCAAACTAGCCATAGTGAAACCACTGAAAATAAAGCAAACTATAGACTCATCTAATCTCTCTAATCTCCGTCCAATATCACTCCTACCGATATTGGGCAAAATCACAGAAAGATTAGTCAACAGAGAACTGTCTAATTTCCTTGAAACCGCCAGGATCCTCCTCCCGTGGCAATCAGGCTTCCGTCCCAAGCATTCAACAGAATCTGCGCTTCTGGAAATATCTGACACACTAAAATCTATAGCTGACAAAGGCAGGAAGGCAGTCTTGATTTTGCTCGACCTGTCTGCCGCATTTGATACCATCTCACACAGCATTCTCCTTGTAAGGCTAAAATCCAGTGGCATCTTAAACACTGTACTGGCCTGGATTAGATCCTTTCTTACCAATCGTAGGCAAGCAGTGGCTCTTGGAACGTTCCTCTCTGCCGAACGTCCCATCACATCAGGAGTACCACAGGGCTCATCTCTCAGCCCGCTGTTATTCAACATATACATGGCCCCTCTCATCTCCTTGATATCTTCTTTTGATATTGGAGTAACGTCCTACGCAGACGACACACAATTGATCCTATCCCTGGACAAAGACTCCACCAACGCAGAACTCAATTTCAAACTATTTCTAACTGAGGTCATCCAGTGGATGAAGACCAACCATCTCAGGTGAAATACAGACAAAACCGAGATCCTCCTGATAGGAAAGGACAATCCCTTCCAGCCAAGTGTGTGGTGGCCGGAAGATGTAACAACACCTCCAAATACTGTTAAAGTAGCAAAAAACTTGGGAGTGCAATTTGACACTTCACTCTCCTTCCGACCACACGCCTTGACGGTGGCAGGGACTTGCTTTAATTTAATCAAGACACTAAAAAAAGTCTTCGATTTCATCCCTCTTCCTGCAAGGAAGACAGTTGCGGTGGCACTGATCCTTTTGCGTCTAGATTACTGTAACAGCCTCTTAGCAGGAGCAAATAAACAAACACTAAAGAGACTACAAGTGGTACAACAAGCGGCGGCTCGCCTAGTCCTGAAATTACCTCGTAGGTCCTCCGCATCAGCAGCACTTAAAACCCTCCATTGGCTTCCACTGCATAAGAGAATCTTATTCAAGATACTCTTAATCACCTTCAGAGCATCCTTAAACTTAGGCCCAATGTACCTCTCAGCTAGATTCACCCCTTACACCACGGCCAGGACTCTCAGATCCTCATCGGCAGACCTCCTCAAACCCCCTGTTTTAGGTATAAAACCAAGGGAGGAAAAACTGTAGCCGCATTAGGAACTAAAGCCTGGAATCTCATGCCAACACATCTGAGGTTGTTGAAAACAGAAACACAGTTCAGGAAGGCACTGAAGACTTGGATTTTTGGATCTTCAGACAAATTCTGCCTATCCCTCATATAGGGTCCCCCACCTTGTTTCTCCTTGACTTTCTTCCGCCCAGCGCCAGGATGCTCCTTCCGGAGTGACAGCTTGCGCTACATAAATGTATAAATCAAAATCAAATCATTCTTCACACCCACTGTTGACACCACACACTCACACATCACTCACCTCTCACCCTCCACACACACCACACTCACATTACACACACTGCTCACCCTCAGCTCACACACTTCTCAAATGACACACACACCTCAGTCTCTGCTCACATGACACTCACCCTGCATTTACCTACTCACATACCTCTCAACCTGCACTCTCACACTGACTCACCTACTACTCGCACTGCACTCACCGACGGCTCACCATGCACTCACACACCACTCACCCTGTTCTCAGCCCTCTCAATCTGCACTCACACCACACCCTACACTCACACACACCACTCTCCATGCACACAGACACATCCGACAGCCTGCAGACAAACACGTCGTTCACCCTGTACATTCATACAATGCTCACTAACAAACCACTCACCCTGTACACTCATATTCTGCTCACCATACACTCAGAAAGTATCATGCTGCACAATCACTCACTGCTCACCCTGCACACTCACTCTGCACCGACATCGTTCATCCTGCATATAGACTGCTCATTCTGCAAATAGACACTGCTTGTGCTGCACTCACATACCTCTAAACCTGCACTAACACAAAAATCTCACTGGCTGCTCACCCTGCACTCAAACAATTCTCACCATACACACACCCACACCTCTCACCCAGCATACTAATGCATCACTCATCCTGTGTATTCACAAACTGCTCAACCTGCACACTCCCTTAACTCTCAAATTGCACTCATACAACTCACCCAGTACTCAACTTGTACTCGCCCAACTGCTCACATATCTCTCACCCTGCAATTACTCACCACTCACATTGACCGATCAACCTGACTCACACACCTCTCACCCTGCACACTCACACACAACCCTCCTTACACTTGGACATCTCTCACTCTGTACTGACATCCCTCTCAGCACTTATGCACCACTCATCCTGAACACGACACTGCACACTCACGTGCATACAACACACACACAACTCTGTCCCTGCACCCACAAACCTCATGCATTTCATCCTGTACTCACACACTAACACACCACTTATTCTGGCTGTTCATCCTGCACACACACACACCTCACCCACACACTAAACGTTAACCCTACACACCCACACACTGCTCATTCTACAAACACACACCTAGCACTCACACACTGCCTACCCTTCATTCAGACACCACTTACATTGTTCTTAAGACACTGACTCACCCTCTACTCAGACATCACTCACTCTGCTCTAACACACCACTCACACAGCTCTCACCTTGCACTCGACCACCACATACTTTGCATTTACGACTGCTCATCCTGTACTCACCCACCGCTCAGGGTGCACTCCCCAGTTACTCACACATCCCTCATCCTGTTCTCACACAGCACCCTTACACACACATTCCACTCTTCCTGCACACAGACACACCGCTCACCCTGCTACAGACACCGCTCACCCAGCAAACACACATCTCACCTTGCACATCCATACACCACTCATTGGACTAACACACTGCTCAACCTGCACACACACCACTCATCCTGAACTCACACACTCCCGGCTCACCCTGCACTCAACCTGCACCGCCATCACTCACTCTGCACTCAGACTGCTCATTCTGCAGCTATCACTTGTGCTGCACCCACATACCTCTCACCCCACACTTACACTGATGACACTGCATTGACACCCCTCACATACCTCTCACCTTGAACTCCCACACCACTAACACGTCACTCAAGCTGGCAGCTTACACTGCACACACATACACCTCTTATCCTGAACACATTCACATTTCTCACCGTGCACAGTAATGCACTGCTCAACCTGCACATTCGCAGCTTACCTTGCAGCAAGACAATTTCACCTGCACTTAGAAATCAATCACCATGGAGACAGCACTCACGCCGTTCACCCTGCTCCAACACTTCATCTTTTGCTCACACTGCTTGCCCTGGACTCACTCAACACTCACTCTGCACTTTTACATATTCACACTGCAGGGGTGTAACAGACGGCACTGTAGCCCCTGTGGAGTAGGGGGCCCTCAACCCCTTCAGGGGCCGCTCAACCCCTCAAGGGTGCACCCTTTAGCCCAAGATCAATGTATATATCTTAGATCAGCAGACGTTGTGTGGTTCTGCTGAAAAAGAGTGCTTATATTGCACAGATTATGATCAATACACTATACATGAGTTGGTTATGGTAACAAGCCAATGATCAAGACTGTAGGCTTTATTGGTTAGTTGGGGACAGTTATGTCAGACGCCCCAGGTATGATCTGCTTATTATGAAAGGTTATGACTATGGCAGTACCCCTTGATTTATTTTTTGTGAAAAGCATACGATAAAGCCAGTGGGACTTTACTGGTAGTTAGCTACTACCATGTGGTATGGCCCTTAGACAAGCATTTTCTTAAGCAGATCCCACCAACTTTTAACACAGAGGGAGGATCTTTGCATGTTGTTACTTCATGACCAATACAGTAAAAAAGGGATACACATTGTAAACTCACTGAAACATATTATAGGAAGGGGGGTTTACTGCTTTCTAAAATCCATAGGCAGTGGCTTAACATTGTAAACTCTTACAAATGCAATTTGAAGGCTTTTACCTTGTGAACTCAATGCCAAACGCTATATACGGGGACTTTATATTGTGAACCCTCTGTCAAATACAGCAGTAATAGGCTTTACGTTGGAAATGTAATAGTAAGGAATTTTACAATGTGAACTCGCTGAACAAATGCAATAGGCAGGGGTTTTTACTTTGTGAATTCAATGACAAATTCCATAAAATGAGGTTTTACATTTTGAAATATTTAACAAATAAAATAGGAATGGGTTTTACATTGTGAACTCAACAAAAAGCAACAGCAAGGGATTTTACATTGTAAACCCTCTGTCAAATATAGTAAGAAGGAGTTTTACATTGTGAAAACGGTGATAAATAAAGTAGGAAGGGGGCTTTACAAAAGAAGTGGGGTTTATATAGTGCATTCTCTGACAAATGAAATAGGTGGTTTATAACTCGGGTGCCTTTTTTAACTCCTCAGTTAATGCTAAAGTATTTGAAGGGTCTCTTTTCAGGCAAAGATCACATGGTCTTGTTTTTGTTCATGTTAAGGTCAAGAGGCTTAATTTACAAATTTTTTAATGTGGTGACAAAGACTGCATGCCTCTCAATTTGCAATCAGAATAACTAGACAAAGCTTGTAGACACCATTTTTGATTGTGAAAAGCCTCATGCTTTCCAATAGGCCCATACATGGTCATTGCTGGCTGTTATAATTAGAACCAGCACAAACTGTCACATGGTACTGCACAGATGATGGCAGCAGACTACTAGGGTTAGTTTCCGTTTATGATATTTCTTTAGGGATTGTGATTTGAACCCAGGGTAATCTACAAGGCCTGTAAAGCAGATGTCCCAATTTGCAATTCGACTTCAAAGCTTGAAACGGTTTGTCATTTTGATTATAGTATTTAGTTGTGTGTGCATTAAAGACATTTTCTGTTTTGAAGAATGATCACTGGCTGAACACTAAACTTTGGAGGGCCTGATTCACCAAGGTAAACTTACAGTAAGTACAGTAAGTTTAGGGTTGTTTGCTATTCACAAAGGTATTTTACTAGTAGTATCCTTACGACTACGGTGTCTCAGCACATAAAAAGATAGGACAGTTCTAATAGTACAAAGGTATTTTACGGCTAGTAAAATACCTTTGTGAATAGTAAACAATAGTAAACTTGCACAAAACTGTAAGCCTTCCTTTGTGAATCACGCCCTGTGTGTCAATGCTGTGCGTGACTGTGTTGTGAGTTTCAAGCCCACAGTGCCTTTTTGAGTCAGCCTCTGCATAGTTACCCTTTGAGGCAAGTGTTAAAATGGGTGCTTGGTCCCCAGTTTTAGGCTCTGAGGTGCAGGTGATAGACTACCATTGTCATACTTCGGACTAGTAATTTCAGACTCGCCTGGGTAATTCTGAATCAGATTTCTCGAACACAAAAGGAGGGACTCGCTGACAGATGCAATAGGAAGCGGTTTAGTACAGATGTACCTTTTTAGGTCAGGCCACAGTTCAGTATTAGGGATTTGGTTTCAGAGTGGAGCTTTATGCTTATGTCAATGTAAACTTTGTAATTGTTTGATGTGTCTTCTAGTAAAAAGATCACATGGTCATGTTTATGTTAAAGCCAATTAGCTTAATATATTGATTTTTAAATGTTGTGACAAAACCAGTAGGCCTCTCATTAGCTTTGTAAATGACTTTGCAAAGCCTTTAGACCTACCCATTTGATTGTGAAAAACTTCATGATTTCCAATAGGCTCACGTGAGACCATTTGCTGGTGAGCAAACTGTCACATGGTATCTCACAGATGAGAGAGGGCTACATTTACAAGGCTAGTTGCCCATGGCAATATTCCTTCATGATACATGATTTGCACCCTGGTCAATCTGCAGGCCAGTATAGGTGAGTTTCAGTCTCTAATTACACCTGAAATCCTGAAAACATTTGTTATGTTGAATATAATATTTAGTTGTGTGTAAGGAACTTTTCCGTTTTAAAGAAAAAGCACTGGCTGCACATTGACTCCATGAGTGTTAATGGTGGGCACTGATGTGTTCTGAGTTGCTAGCCACAGCACCTCCTCCAGTCAGCCTTGAACTGTTCTGCCTAGTCATGATTAAGGACAAGTGTTATATAGAGTACTTGATTCCCTGACTGAGAGACTGGGGTGTGGCAGCCCCAGGACACCAGAGATGAAAGACCTATATTGGCATAACTGGGCTTGTAACTTTTGACTGTCATTGCGCCTCATGAAAAGGATTTCTTAAATACAATCGGAACGGGTTTTATATTGTGAACTCTCTGCCAAATAAAATAGGAAGGGATTTCACACTGTAAACTCTGACAAAAGTAATATTGAGGGGGTTTGCATTGTGAACCGTATTCAAATATATTATGAG
The DNA here is from genome assembly GCA_963921515.1 of Calotriton arnoldi. Classification (NCBI taxonomy): domain Eukaryota; kingdom Metazoa; phylum Chordata; class Amphibia; order Caudata; family Salamandridae; genus Calotriton; species Calotriton arnoldi. The sequence goes on from CAWUFW010001591.1 coordinate 153,517, forward strand.
GGGGGTTGAAACTGTGAATGCTATAACAAACACCATAAGTAGGGGCTTTACATTTTGAACTATGACAAACACCCTAGGATGTAAAGTTCAGTGCCTTTAGAACTTTACTCCGGTGAATTGCTCCCAGAACGCACTGCACCAGGGGAAAGATGCAAGCCCAGCTATGAGAGAATGATGCCACAAAGCTGTGCAGTTAACCTGCTTGGATAATAAATCTTGTAAAATCAGACAGATGTACACTACCAATCATGCCGCGTTTTCATTGGCTCCTAGGTGTTCAATATCTACCAAGGAGATACATTTTTAGTACTAGAAACAAGCCTCATTACACCTCACTATGTCGTATTCACATAACTAACTGTGAACAGGAATAGGCTGCTGGAGAAGACCACTTTAGAATTATTCACTTTCCTACGCAGCAGACTGAATTAAATTGTTTATCTGTGCTTTTAAAATTTCTGGAGTCTCCGAGTCTGTGAAAATTGTGTAGTTCATGACTGTTTCACTGTGTTTTAAAACAGTAGTCTATTTTTTCTGTCTTTTCTACAATGATACACATTTTAAAAAACTTGAAGTGCATACGTTATACACAGCAATACTTTAAGAACACAATAACTATATATTTTTAAATGTGGCTTATGATTTAGCTCACGATAAAAATTGTTTTTAAGCCAGTGCACATTTGTGCAGGTAGATGCAACAACTGACCAGAGAAAGTGGGAAACCCTAAAAAGAATAAATTATATGTCCAAACAGCAATTCACTCAGAGGGGCTCATCTCCCAGTGGAGCACAAATCAACTAGTTTTAAAGAACTTCCTGAACGTCTTAAAAAAAAAAACACTCCCACATATTTAATGGGAAGATTTTAAAAAACTTTGTTGTCTACCAAAATGTTACTATTAGAATTGAAATCCTCTCCTATGAAGGAGACTGCAGCAGCAGTCTCCTCCATAGGAGGGGATTTCAATTCTACAGCTCCCGTTAAAAAACATGGCATTCAGAAGTGCATCACTTTGCCATGACTATAGTACGTTAGCACTTTAGATGTTCAATGTGACAATGCAGCAGAACACTGGGAATCAACTTAAAGACTGCTGCTGCTGTTGAAAGAAATTAGTTACTTACCTGTAACTCCAGTTCACCAACATTGGAGTCTTTCATATATTCACAGGCTTGAATTCATTTTTTCCATTGTCAGGCTGGGAATCCCCAGTAGATTTAAACAGCAGTGTAAAGTGTTAAAAAAGCCATAAGCCTGATCAACAATTTGAAACAACCTGACCTTTAGCCAATGAAATGGAAGCACAAGTTTTCCTACTCCCCTTAGAGGCCACCTAGCTCAGATTTCTACTGCACACTGTATGTGAGGGAGTCCCCAGGCAGACCTCTGCTCCAACCTTACAGTAAATTGTTACTGTACTGGTCTACCCTGGAATTGAACCAGCCTTATCTTCAGCTTCCACAGAAATGTGAGGTGTTTTAAGGACATTTCCCATTTTCTGGGCCAGGGGGCCCTTTGGCTATCAGTCAATAGTCACCACCGGTCACCATGGTTAACAGAAGAAATCTCTGTGTATGAGATGCATGTTCTAACACTTGGAAAGTACTGACAGTGCTCAGAATTTTGACACACTCTTAAAACTTTTGGTTACACATATAAAACAATATATTACACTATTTTCTGAGCAAGGTATCACTTGCATTCACTCTCTATGGAACATCATTCATAGATTGAGACCACAAGAGACTAACCAGACCTTTGCTGATACAGTTTCAAGTTTGTTCTTTGAAATGGACTGCTAGGAGAGTGGAGACCGGTCTTAAAACATAAAGCCAACATTTGGGCTGCTGATTATCTTTGGCCCAAGGCACACTGGTCCAAATCTTTGGGCAGCAGCCAATACAAACTATTCAGCCTCTTACTAGAATTAGTATTCCCCATATAACAAATGTAGGGATTGAACTGGAGAAAAGGTTTGTTTTTGATTGTTCCCACATTATGGGAACTATTCAAAGCTGTTTGCTACACCTTCAAATACTAAAACTTATTTTTGAGTACTTAAGAAATTAAACAAGATATCACAGCTATTCAGGTCTTGGTCAACTCCAGCCCGGATCAGGAAAATGGGGATATCTGGCCCTTTGCCAATATATTCGAATTGGAGTCCACTGAACAGCAGCTAAAATCCTTTTGGAACTGACTTTGGTATGTGTCTAACTCAGCTTCACTATACCTTTAGAGTACCATTTTAGACCCAGACGGTGGTCCAATAGGCATTGCAAGATCAATGACACCCCTTTCATCACACCGAGACTTCAACAATATGTTACCACATGCACCATTCACCACTTCCAAGTACCACATGCTTAAATTTCCCACAAGCAGAAAAGCATGCAAGGTGGACAGTCCATGGGCTATTTCCTCTCTCTCAGATAGGTCTATCATACATCATGATACGTTTCTGAAAGTATAAAAAAAACCTCTGGTTATCTGTCCACTTCTTGACCAGTAGCTTACCATTTGTTGAATTCGGTGAAAGCTTTTCCCATGGAAACTAAACGCTTGTTCAAAGAGTACTTTGTCTTCTACGGTCCACTCATCAGGAAATGGAGTGAAGTTAGGCAGGTCAGCCAGAGACTTCTCAATGTTATGTTTATGCCAAAACAACATTCCAAGTGCCTTTGAAAATAAATTAGCTTTCAATAAAAATACCATACACAATCAGAAAACATTTTTATTTTTTCATTCACATATATTATAGATCTTCCCCTTCAAGACTTTCCCCTTCAAGACTTTCCCCTTTAGAGGCGTATATAGGCTTTGCCTGTCATTTTCCATGTTCTGTTGCCTCCCACTTTTACTCACCCCTTCTAGAGTCCATCACTTTCCTCCTCCCTCACACCCCTACCCACCAAGCTCTGGGACAGCACTTTGTCATTTATGTGCTTTAGAAGAACTACAAATAACAAAATACATATTTATGTGGCCTAGACTAAAACACTTGCACTTTTCTTAATTATATGATAAATGGTTGTTCAGTTCATGTAAGTACTGTGAAGATATGTCAAAAGACCTCACAATAAATTAGAAAATGCTCTTTGGTCAACTAGTCATACCAGTGTTTTAAAACGTTCCATTGCACAGCTTGCATTTACCTTTAATATGTGGCATCTTGAATGTATTCAATAAATGGACTCCAGTAATATGTTCTGGTTGATTTAGAATTCCAGAAAACCTAGAATTATGCCTTCATGCACAAATGTAAAATAAAGTACCTAACACCTCAAAGGAATGCTTATGCTACACAGCTAACTACGTTTTTGATCAACTCCATTTAAAGCTTTCTCGTCGATCTATCTTAAACCCCTTGCTCCCCATCCACCTGACCTGCTATCCATAGATCAACACTAATTGCTCTACTAGGGCAAAACTAAAGTGGCATTTCAGGGGAACGGGCAAATTCCCCCTGCAATCCTGAAAATCTAATGCCCTCTCTGAATCCTATTAAACAGACTTTTTGTCTTATGCTATCCTATGCATATTTACAAACATTCTCAAACAAGAGATTTTTGCATGGGAACACTATTATTGAAGTCTGTTTGGGAGTATTAGCACTTTTCTATGTGTCACCATACGAGCATTTGTAGGCCTCCCAAATCTGACAGACAAATGGTGCATCTATACTTAAAGAGATCATGCTTTAGGGAAAAGTGAGCTCACACTTCAACATCTCCAGCAAAGGCATGAAGACCATAAGGCAAACCTTTGCTTTTTTACACGTTTCCAGTCTGCACAATGTGGTATATTTTGAAGTAGTCACTGTGAACTAGAATCACATTATCCTTTAAATCTGAGAATCTCCCAGTCAATAGCTTGGAAGACAGCTACCCCCTCACGCAATCTCTCAAACATCTTCCTTTAAAAAATCGTGAAATCCCTCATAGAAAACACTTAAACCCCTTCTCCATCTACTGAACACTTCCCTCAGAAAAGGTGCATTCCTGGCCACTTTCAAAACAGGATCTCCCACTGCTCAAGAAGGCAAAGATAGACCCCAAATACCATAGCGCAGTATGACCTCCCGCAGATCCTGTGAAGCACAGCCTTCAGGCATGTACGGTGCACCTGTCTCATAGCCTCTAGAGGATAGCCACTGACTTAAAACTTGCAGCATCTCTATGAACTTGCAAAAGATTCATGCAGAAAGAAAACTGTATTTGTACTAGCAGTCAACAAATTTGTGATGTCACATAAAAGGTCATTTGTGACATCATGTGCAGGGTTTGTAGAACAGCAAAAGCGCAAGTTGAAATGTAGTAAATGTACACTGCAAGTCAGAAAAGACTTTCCATTTGAAAAGCACCTTTGGCAACTCTTTTTGAATCACAAAGAGGAGGGACCGTGGCCGGGTCTGCATGTGACAAGGATTATATATTTATATATATGTTATAGTTAGAGTCATGTCAATTAATTAGAACTCGTGTCCTAGGGTAACTATAAATTGCCCCCCTGCCATGCACAGTTTTCTCATCAATAATTTTACAGCAAATGTTGCACTGATATTATCAATGATGTCATAGATCGTGTCATGAGTGATGTAATATGTGGAGTAATTAGCAGTGCATGGCAAGAGAGCACGTTATAGTTACCTTAGGGAACGAGTCATAGTTTCTTGACTACTGAACAGATTAACACTAAATTACAACAAGCACTGGTAAATGCATTAGGTTTCGCCTATGGGATTAATAATAGGTATGGGAGCAGTGTATGAGTGCAGGGAGAATGGTTTGAGTGCTCTCTGTGCAGGGTGAATGAAGGTTGATAACTGTCTGAGTGCAGCCCTTAAGAGCCGGACACAGCACAGAGGTCCCAGCATGAATGACATCATGTAGTAAGGGGTTGCAGTGCCAGGGAGTCCTCGGTCTTGCAAGTGCGAGGTCCACCTGCAGAGAAGAGGGGGAACACACTAGATGGGCCTGCGGGCACTCTCGGCCAACGAGTCCACCACTTTAACTTCCCTTGCATCCTGCGCTCACTTTTCATGAAGGAGCAAAGGTGGATGAGCTTTTTTCCCACGTTTTGTGAAGATTCGTCAAACGGTGCCAAAGTTATTAGTGAAACAAAAACACTCTTCCTATGGAAACTCTGACCTAACCTGCAGTTTACAAGGTTAAATCCTAGTACTGTAAGATTTCGGCAATTGCTGCAAAGATCCTTGTGTAGCTTGAAGGTCACAAGACTGTACGATAGTAACTAGTTCTCCGACATATGCTAGTAATGGAAACAACATGCCTTTACCCGGTTTGGCATAAGTTGAAACACCTCCATGGCTAATTCAAACAATCATTTTGTGAACATTAATATTTAGTTTGTGTGTGCTATATAAATAGTCATTGTTAGCATAATTACACAACTGCACCTTCATGCATATAAAGTATTACATATTGTATTGTATTATAGCATTTGGATAACACTTCATACCCATGCTCCAGGGCACTTTCTGGGTCGTCAGTTAAACGGATACCCTATGTGACATAAGTACTTGATAGTGTACAGAACTATAGTGCATAAAATCAAAAACGTATATGTTATTTTCCATGTCTATAATGTATATAGTCTTCAATACATCTGCTCTGTTTTCTTGTTCTTCTGGCGCCATCACACACATTTATTCCTTGACCTTTTCTTGGCAAGTCCTTTGTCTTTTTTAGAACACTTTCACATTTCTGATTTTACTCTTGGCGTTCTTGTGCAGTGACAAAGAAGAGTGCCATGTTGTTTCCCTTGACGGCCTACTGACTCAGGTTGACAAATAGTGAGTGATTAGGTGCACTGCCCCTTGCTGCTGGATACCTAATCCAAGGTACAACTTTGGTAAATTCAGTTAATTCCCAAAATTTAAGATCTTCTATCATGCCGCTTTTCAGTTAATTCCCAAATTTAAAACCCTCTATCAGGCCTCTTTTCTTTACATAATCCCAGCTCTATTTTACAACTCAATCAGGGCCCGATTTAGATCTCGACGGACGGGTTACTCCGTCGCAAGGGTGACGGATATCCCGTCTGCCGAAATATAAATCCTATAGGATTTAATGTAATCACGGCCAGACTGAGAACGCAAACCAGCACAGGCAATCAAGTTGGACCCGCCCTGGGGGCAGGGGACACTGCGCTGCTTTTGTTACAGGGGGCCGATATTGCAGCACTGATGCAAAACCGCCCCACACTGACAAAAAAAACCCCCACTGCCCCAAAACCGGCCCCCACCATTCCGGCACACCGGGGAAACACCCGCTGCCTGCTTTGGCCAGTTTGGCCCTTAATGGATTTCATATTTAGGCGGACAGGATATCCGTCACTGTTATGACGGAGTAACCCATCCGCCAAGATCTAAATCAGGCTCTCAGTCTGTTAAGCAGTTGCTGGAAAAGGAAGTAAGCACTGCTGGCCACACAGAACAATCTATACACCCCCGAAAAGGCATACCGTCCATCCGGTGGGAAGTACTCAATAGTCAGAAGACCACTGCTGTATACAATCTCACGTTATCAGTAAAATTAAATTAACAAATGGAAACTTTCCCTATTTAGATTGGTTTTCAATTGTTGCGTACATAGAGATATGGGGGTGACGGAACAGAAAAGCTACTTGTAGACCTGGATCTGCATTATAGGAATCTTTGTTGACGTCATAAATGTTAGAATAATTCACCTCTGCATGAGTAGACATTTGAGTCTATATTCACCCAGTGGGGAATTATTCTAATGTTTATGGCTATCAATTAAAGTCTTAAAATACAGAACTAATGTAGTGAGGATCACTGTGGATTAACATCTTTTCAAGGAATCTCAGAAAGCACACAATGCAAACCATCAGTTCTGTTTCTGTGTATATGATAGAGTCATCCTGCTTCTAATGCAAGTAAATACAAAGGTTGATAAAGTAAAATATGATAGCCAGGAAACAGAAACGCGTTTGTACAAGGTCCTTCAAATATCACATTGTATGCCTAGAAGACGTCCTCTTGTAAGTTTTTAAGAACATACTATTACAACGGCAAATTGTTTGAATTTCAAAAGTGCTGTATCTGGGAAAAATTAGTTGGAATTCAGAATAAGAGGGTTGCAACATTTATATCATTCTAGTCACGCACCTGTTCGACATTGTAGCCATGCTTTTCCTTCGCAATAGCAATGTATTCATCCACTGTAACAAAAAAAATGTGTTGATTATTGTGGCAACACACCATGTGGTGTTTTAATTATATAGCATACATTTAAATCTGCAGTAAAAATACAATCATGTGCATTCCTTTAGTCAAACTACTGAATGGAACAAGCATTGGCATAGCCAATAGGTCTCGCCTTTGGGACCTTATAAGTGTTTAGCCATGCAACAGTTGATGTTGTTGCACCAAGGATATTGTGCTGGATAACTAAACACTTATAAGGTCCCAAAGGCGAGACCTATTGGCTATGCCAATGCTTGTTTCGGATATGCTCTTGAGATGGGATGGTATCTGTGAGCGATGCCTTCCTGAATGAGCATTGAGTACATTTTGAATTGTTGTCTTCTGTGTGGCTTTTAACCCCTACATAAAACAGAGCTCTTCCCCACTATGGATAGCACACATTTTTGTGGATGTTTGCCACATGTATGGCTAGTATAGCAAAGGCCAAGCTCCAGACCTTTGCAGATTAAAAATAGCGAAATCTGTTTGCCAACTGATTGTCAATAATATGTTGTATGTTAAAATGGTGAATTGTAAACATTTGAATGTGTCCACATTTCTGTGGAAACAAGAGCGCCCTGTTTCTACATGCAGAGTCTTGGCGTGCATAGCCCTGCAGCAATCAAAAACCGCACCTACCACGCACATCTCTTTATTCGTACGGAAAATAAAATGGCGTATTCCAACCAATCACTGGAAATACAATTCCTTGATGTTTCTATTTCCCAATGTCTTGCTCATCTCACACATATTGCAAACGCACACAATCGGGAATATTTTATGCAAATGCATCTGCATACTTTTATATACTAAATGCGTACGTCATCTTTCTGAACAAAAGCAAAAACACGCACACAAGCAAACACAATGCCCCACACTTACGAAAAACTACATAGAAAGCACACATATTATATCATACGCATACAAAAAACAGGGAGCAGTCATACACCACACAAAGGCACATACATTACACAAATGCACACAGACATGTACTCTCAAAAAAGACATACATATGCTGAAGGGCACACAAAACAGAGTTCGTAGCCAAGCACGGAATACAAACACGCAGTGCATACACATATTACACATGCATACTTATCTATAAACACAGTCATTCCTATATAAAAAATAATAATAATTCGCACCATGCAAAGGCGTTAGAGAAGCTTTTGTATACATGCACAAACGCACAGCTCATAGTCACAGTCATACTTTACACATAGTAGCACTACTACGGAGCTATATACCAAGTACAAAGGCGTACACAATCTACACAAACACACAGGCATGCACAAAGGCACAAGCACAACATTCGCACAGCACACACACGCCATAAAATGTGATACACACATCATTGTACACATTTATTGCACAAGCAAACACGCACGAGCGTTTACATACACAATGACTCGTGCACAAGCTCACAAGTAACGTGCAGTGGGGTACACACAGAAAAACATGCTCCTCTATGCAAGCACACATATAGTATACAAAGAAATACACATTTTACAGACGTAGACAGTCATACACAGGCTCGCATACATTGTACACTTAGAAGCAATCTACACAGACACACACATTGCACGTAAGCCCTCACACACCGATGCTCCTTTGTCTCTACTTTTAATGGCCATTTCTACATTCACCGGCAACACTGACGCACACAAATCTCATGTGCACTCACACGTGTTTCTGACTCTTTAACATGCAGTTATATCCCAACAACAAACAAGCAAACATACGCATTGCAAACGCCCTGCTCGGTACTGCATGCTCCCCAAGTGACAAAAGTGCATGTGCCTGGTAAAGAGATGTGCCTCGGTATAATATAGAAACGTAGAGGGGAAGAGGCTGCAGAGGAAAAGCAAGAACGAGAACGACAGAATAAGAGCTGGGAAGACGCCATACACACAAGATGAAATATATAGGGGGAATGTGCACTACATTTCACTAAAGAATGCCAGCGACAAAATACACAGGGCCACAGGGTGTTAGAAGGGAGGTCGGGACAGTGGAACAAAGAAATATAGCAAAGAGAGTGAACGGAGGAATTAATGCAGAAAAGTACGAATGAAACGCTGCAGTGAGTCATGGGAAAAGAAGGAAAACGTGCATGGGAAGGGAAGGAAGCAAGCTGAACGGCAGGGGTGTAAAAGGAGGCGAGTAAGGAGGAGAGAAGAAGGGAGAGGAGGCAAAGTGGCGGGAAGAGGAGAGAGGGCATGAAGGGATCGAAGGCAAGGGAAAGAAAGGGAAGATGGACGAGATTAAGAGGAGCCACAGATGGACTTCAGAAAAAAGAAGGGAGGAAATGGTAGAGGAGAAGACTCGAAAACACTGGAAAGAATAGTGAGAAAAGAAAAAAAGGCTGCATGAAAAGAAGGGCATTAGAAAACAAGAACAAACGGGGCCCTCGTCAGGAAATAAAGAAGCAAGTAAGAGAAGAGCTATAGAGAGAAGAAAAGAAGAGGAAATAAAAAAGTGCAGGGCGCGAGACCGAAGACTTAATAAGACTTAGAAAGAGAAAGAGACATAGAATGAATAAATGACCGAAAAGAGACTGGCTAGGGCTGGATAGGTGCTACATATCGGAAGCAAATAGGAAGCAGCGGAGCTGACTGTGCAGGGGAGAAAAGGGTCTGGTCCACTGCAGGGACAGAATCAGAAAAGAGGCGTGGCCAAGGCGAGAGCTCGGAAGAAACTGTGAGAGAGGTGGAAGGCATGCTTGAAAGGGAGTGGGCTGTAGGAGAGAGTGGACGACAAATATACATTGAGGATATACAGGGTGAGAGAAGGGAGCAGGAGAAAAAGAAAATATAGAGAAAGAGAATGCAAGGCAAGAAAGGAGACAGCTAGAGAAGGGTAGAAAGGGAAAACTAACGAGAGTAGGGTTGCGAAGGAAAGAGCATGGAGAAGGAAAGTCAGGAGGGAAAGAGAGGGAGGGAAATGAAGAAAGAGTGGGAAGAGAAAGATGAGGCGCGAGAGCGAGAAAGAGAGGGATAAACTCAAGGAAAAATGAGGGAGTGCGAGAGATGGCGAGGACAATCAGAGAGAGGTCTAGAGTCAGCCAAAGAGAAGCAGAACCAGAAAGAAAGGAGAGACTTAGAAGAGGATTAACCAAGGAGACTGGGGAGAAAAAGAGATAGTGATAAAAAGACAAGCTAGACAGTTTGGAGACATGAATTCAGAGGTGCGAAGAAAAAACAGAGCACCATAGAGGAAAGGGAAGGCTTGGGCAAGAGAGATGAGGGAAGAAAGGAGAGATTTAAAGTGGCCGGAGAAGAAAGAGACCAGAAATACAGAGGGGGATAAAAATAGAGCGAGAGTGACAGAACCACAAAATGTAGGGGTGGGAGGCGAAGGAGAAACAGAAAGTGAATGAGCGAGAGAAGCGCAGAATCACCGAGAAAATAGAAAGCGGGAGAAAACAAGCACGCGAGTGGTGCGTGCGCCTCGCGCTAAAAGTTACAACAAAAAAAAGAAGCATTGGCCGCGCGGCCGTGAAAGTGATGCGGCCGCGAAAGTGAAAGTGATCGCGGGCTGTAAGGGTGCCCGCGAGCGATGCACTTAATGAGCCATGACGAGACAGGAAAGCCAGATGGCGCCTGTGCTCGTAACTGTGCGCGTAACCGCATGCTCTAGGCCACACAAAAAGCTGTGGTCGGCTTTTTGAAGCCCACTTACTAAAAGTCTCGCCAGAGCAGCGCATGCGCTGGCTCAGGCAAGACCTAAAAACATATCTTGGTGTACCCAAAAACTGATTAACAGCAATGCCTCTTCCATTAATTGTCATGGGGTACCGTTTCTATTTAATAGTGGTGGGAGTAGGCTTTTTCTTCCCAGTAAAACAGACTGGGAATGCTGCCTGCTGGCCCTCCCTAGAGAAAAAAGAAAAAGGAAAAAGAAATGGATGCAGTCTGTCATGAATGAGGCCGTTCGTTTCCTCCTGAGGGTGACATGAATGTGTGTGGCATGTTGCATGTAAATGAGGTTGGGGGTAGCCCTGGTTGTATGTTACCATGTATGTATGTATTATAAACCCAAGTTTGTGGGTAACCATTAAAACAGCTGGAAACCATGGGCCGAGACAGTTTACCTGGAAAGCTGCACTTGGATTTAGCTGGTTTCTTCCAAGTTGGTTCTGTGCTACTTCTAAATAGTCATTTGGCCTGGCCCCCACTGCCACCATTTCTCTGTAGATGCTGTCCATCTGAGGCAGAAACATCTCTCTCTTATAGACACCTTGTAGATGTCTGTTTGCAAAAGACCACTTGTGTACTATACCAAAAAAACACAATAAAATGATGGACGGAGTGCTGAAACTTTTCAACCACTCACTCCCAGTTGCGGATCTGGGTTTAATCCATTGTTCATTTGCTCACTATGCCACCCCAGTTTGGACCCAACCATATGCAAATCAGTCTTAACCCGGTTCCTCATGGGAACAGTCCAGCCCGATCTGCCAGGCCAGGTTCTCTCTGGACCAGAAACAAGCATCCTGGGACCGGTTTCGGGGTATTACTCCTCATCAGCCAGGCTAACTTGAATCCAGTGGCATAGCGAGCAAGGGACCCACGTCTGGGCATGCCCTTGGCCACTTAGAGCGAACATAGCAAACACAACAAAATGATGGACAGAGTGCTGAAGCTTTCAACCACTCACCCCCAGCTGCTTTGTTCCCAGCCCAATGCTTACAATTGGTTGGCTTTCTTGTCACTCTCATTTGCCGACTTCTATTTCAATTGCCTTTTACTCCTCTCCTTCCATTTTTTCGTCCCCTTGAACATAGTTTCTTTATCATTCTTTTATTTGGACGACTTGTGAACTTCCACTGCTTATATGCAGGGAACTACGTAACCCAAGTGAGCGCATATATTTTGTTCCTCGCTACATCATGTTTATTTCTTATGTCGCATAGCCCTCTATAAATACCGCCTTCCACAACACACGCTCCATTTTGCTCCCTCCTCTCCCCAATCCATCCCTGGATTCCCCCTACTCTGCCTCAAGCACTTCTGTTGCTCCCCCGCCCACGCTCTGTTGCTCCCCGCCCACTCCCCGTTGCTTCCCCATCACTCGGGTGGTGACACGTGCGTGCATACGGAATGACGCATCATGATGTGTATGTGTGCACGCATTAGCAATATCAAGAGGCCAAAATGGCAAGACCTACTGGATTTGCCACCGCTTGTTTGATTTTAGCAAAGCTCTATGAACCAGCATAAACAAAAAGACAGGACTAGTTTTACCAGCCCTCCTGAAGGTGTCAATACCGGACTCTGGGGCTTAAGTTAGGGAGAAAATACTACTGCTACCTGTATCTAAGGAGAAAGAGGTGTACTGCCATGTAAACTGAGTGCCTGTTTAAATCCATTTGAACAGCAAATTTCTATTTCTGCTACTGTGACTGCTTCCATGAGAACCCGCTGTCTGAGGACCAAAGACGTTCCTAAGATTGAAGTGTCTCTATTTTGGGGATCTATCTAAACCTGCATCACCTTCCAAGAATAAGCCTTGCCTGTTTGCGATGTCCCTTCAGTGAGCTTGTAGTTGTGTCTGTGGTTCAGGGATAACAGGCAATAGTTGTTACATGGTTTGTTCCGTGCACACCGTTTCCTAGGCCCTTACAAGTGCCTGGCAGGTCTACTCTTGTTACCAGACAGGACAATAACGTCCAAGAGCATGGAGTGAGGAGCCCATGTGGTGGCACACTGGGGAGGCAAAAGACAAAGAGCAGGTATGGTGGCTGGCAAGGTGGATTAAACACTTGTTGATCCCAATGCTGTGATCTGCTGTTTACAAGATTGAATCCTGGCAAAGTCATCCGTCAGAAGATGCTTAACAGAGCATGGTTAAATTGAGGATAGTTAAGGCTTGTTATTCACAGCACTTCACAATGGAAGAAGTGGGGTATAAAGCGCTAGATCTAGAACAAGGACATAAAACACCCATGCTCCCTCAACTGAGGCAAAGGGGGCTGAAGCTGCGGGTTAGCCGTCAAAATAGGACCTGCAGAGACCAGCGCCATAAGCCCTGTTGCAATCAAACACCCCAAGAGATTCAATTAGACTAGCTCCTCACCTCCCCCAAATAGGGTACCACTTTCAGATGCACACTCTGCCTAAGCAGAGAAACAGTGGTTTACTGGGGCTGGCTCCGGTGTTTGTGCACAAGAGATACTAACTAAAGTTTAAACTGTAGCATTTTAATAGTACAAACCTTTTTCCAAGAATTTACATTTACATTGCTACTCTGGGTGACATGGTTCTGTTCTAAGATATTTGCATTGTACTAGGAGGTCACTGTCTAAACGATTTATCCTCATAGGTTTGCAGGTCTGCAAGGATTCCCGAGTGAGGGTGCAATTGTGTGTGAGACTCTGGTAAAGAAGAGCTTGAAGATCATTGTGAAAGGGTGTCTTCTCAGGGAGTTGTAGCGATGGTACAAGTCCTAAACAAAGAAGTGGGGGGACTAACCAAGTTTGGCAGGACACAAATGACATCATGGTGCATGACTTCACAGTGTGTGACATCATGACGTGTGACATTACACGTGGCATCACAGGAAGTAGCATCAGAACCCATCACCTCACAGGAAGTGACATCACAAGAAGTGACATCAGATCTCAAGACCTCACACATATATTTAGCACTTAAGCAGGTCTATCATGAGTACATTTGAGCGCATTACAATATTTATCAAATGAGACTGTACCAAAAAAGTGATGCAACCCTGGCGCAAAACCTGGCTTTCAACCTATTCATTCATTTTTTTAAACCCCGCCACAACGAAATCTCAGGGAATAATAATAATGATACAATAACTCTGGAGGTTAATGTATTTGCTGGCGAGAGCTGTGTTTTGTCTAGTCCCAGTTTTGAATCAAAGTAGAATAGAGGGTTAGTACGTCTCCTGCAACGCACATTACACAGAGGACAGATTTTTAATTTATGCAAATGGCTTTCTGCTTTTAACACAGAGATCCTTTTGTTGCTTGCAGTTCATAAATTGTTATCCTTCTAACATAGCAGAGTGAGCTATGAAGGACATGTGGCTCCTCCACCATGTAACCCTCACTGTGTTATGTAACATATCCTGCATATTGATTTACACACACATGATTTATTATCAATGTATACATGTGATGTAAAGTGGTGTGACACTTTATTGGGATGAGGTGCTACAGCGCTATAAAAGAAATAAAACAAAATAGTGGTATTTAAATTATTTGTGTAAATTCTGGGACAGACTAACACATTAGACATTCTTACAGTGCATGCATATCACTTATATGCAGGGACTGAACAAGGTCAAAAGCATAGCTCTCTGTCAAGTGATAAGCTGTGTGCCTTTGTTTCTCCTCCATTGCATTTAGGTGTGAGGCTCCCAATAGCCCCCATCCAGGATACTCCAACAAAAGGAGGCCTGATGGCCCCTTAACTTCGGCCTTTGTTATGGGCCCAGCTGGAATCTGATAAGCCCCCTCCTCGCCAGCACGTTGCTGCTTGGAACGAAAGCAGGCAATGTGCAGGCACTGCTGACTGTGTCCAGGTGTCTGAAAATTACACCATTACAAGTTTAGCATATTTCTGTGGGTCCAACCTCTTGGCAGGGTAGACGATGTCCACCCTTTGAAAAGAGTGCGAAGATGCCGTCTACTCGCGTATACCCTCGACTTGTGCCCTGGTTGTAGCTCTACTATGATTCCTAAGTCAGAGAATAGCTGTGTGGGGGTTCTGTAAAGAAGAGCACAGGACAAACAGGAGGAGGGTAAACTGTCAGAATGACAAGTTACCTTCGGTAACATTCTTTGTGATGGTCAATAATACATTTCTAAATCATGTACAGAACTTTAATTTTTGGATGTAGGGCTTATTGATAATTGGGTGGGTAGTTTTAAAAATATATTAAATAATATTCATGTGTTGAATTTTTTTTAAAATTGTTATATGTTTAAATGAAAAATATTTTTATGAATTATGTACTAAATTGTAAATTTGGGTTGCTGGGTTTAATGGTGCATTGGGCTAGCATTAGTTGGCTAAAAATATTTGGAAATCTAGAATAACTAATATATTAATTATGCAAATGGTGAGACTGGTAATTAATTTAACTTTTTTCAAAGATATGTTAATTACATTTAAACTTTATATACTTATCTATGCAGTATTGATATTTTGGTCCGCATCATTGTTGTAGTCCTTATTCTGGTACCTTACATTATAGGGAGTGAAAGTCGATATTTTGGACCTCGATATTTTTGCATTGCAAAATTTTCATAGGCAATATTCAGTCACACAACCATAATAGCAGCCAGTCTTTTTAGATGTGCATCTTTTTGTTTTTTTAAAACAATCACAGAATTTAGAGGGCAGTACAGCCATTAACCATTCATCGTGCCATCAATCACTATAGCCTGCTATATGGATACCTGTTATGAGGAAATCTCCATACATTAGGCTCATGATTAACCATTTCCATACAAACAATGTAATCTGAGCTGATTCAAAACGTGAATGAAACGTGCAACATGTAATGGCTGGATAACCGATCTAATACTCATCTCTATATACTATTATGTATTGATCTTCTTTCCTAATATCTGACAGACTGATAAAGCTTTCTCTGGAAGATCTAAAAATAGACATTTGAACAAAGTGCACCATCTCCAAAAGTACATTTTGAGCCAGTTCTGTCTACAATTAGCCGAAGGTCAGACACTGTAGACGATTATACAATCTGAATCTGCTGCCATTCCCATGGCCTCACAAAAAAAGACAAGCATTGGCATAGCCAATAGGTCTCGCCTTTGGGGCCTTATAAGTATTTAGTTATGCAGCACAATATCCTTGGTGCAACAACACCAACTGTTGCATGGCTAAACACTTATAAGGTCCAAAAGGCGAGACCTATTGGCTATGCCAATGCTTGTTTTGTCCTTGCAATGCTGGCAACTTCTTCCTGCCTGTTCTAATGCTTGTTTGATATAGCTCTAGAAGTGTCTGAAGGTGATTCAGTTCACAACGTACTATACAAAAAGAAAACATTATTAGCAGCCTACCAGTGGATACTTTAATCTAAAATGGAGTGTTTTTGTATTTAAAACTGATAAGGAAAATAATTTTGGTCCATGCTTAATCAACATGTGAACCTATATATTGATTCTATTTCCTGCTGCACAGACACACTCAAGAACCATCTTTATTAGTCCAAACAGTGGGTGAGTCACTCCAGGGTCGCAGTGTTCACATTGCTGAATGGCCCCTTATTTGGCAGGGATGTGCAATGTTTGGCTGGTCGCAGCCCATGACACTGTGGTCTTGTATTCACTGCAATAATAGAAATGATCATTAACAGTGTACGTTTTTCCCCACTGTGAATCATCGCCCTGATTTCAAAAGCCCTGTAACTCAAACACTTAACGGACACGCAGTAAAACACAAACACACCTGAACAATGTAATAGTGCAGCACACAAGACCCACTACTAAGTCTTAAGGCACTTTGGAAAGTTTGTAACAGAACGGCGGTGCTGGCAGACTTCGTGGACATGTTTATCAACCCTGGGCTGATGAAAGGCTGCTGCGACTTATTCAATTGTTTTGCTCATTAGTGAGTTGCTTGTTCATCAAGTGCAGGACAAATCCAACAGTGGTAAGATGAGCAGCGTGTGTTACGGAGCAGGCGGCAGCTCCAGGCTCCCAACAGGTAGTGTGGAGTGGGAGCGTTCAAGAGTAGGAGGGGCAGGGGGGGCTTCCATTCGCTCTGAAAACAAAGTGTGTAATGCACTGCTTGATGAGCAGACCTTCAAGCAATGAGGTCAATGGCAAGAACCCACGCAGCGCTCTCAGCATGCTACACAGGACAAATGTCACTATTATTTACAGCTCTTAAAAACGTAAAAGAGCTGTATGAAGCGCAGAGTAAAACAAAAGTAAAAAAATGTGTTCCAAAAAATGTCATGGTATTGCACTGTAAGAGTTTTGTAGCAGGCGCATAAATCGAGTGAGCAATCTCACAGTTTGCTGGTAACAGTGTTTGGATATTACCCATCTGAGCGCTATAACAACACGTGCCTAATAGTGACTGGCGTTAACACACATACCGTCCGAGGAATTGCGGCAACGGTTGGGAAGAGATGTGCAACACACTCGCACACCTTCAGAGAAATGCAAAACAAACCAGCATCCTAGCCCCTCCCTCACCCTCCGCGCACACACAATGAACATATTGCAGGTTGGACCATTCATGATTTTATAACTCACATGCAGTATCACAGCCCACAAACGTGCCTGCCTCATTCCAGCTGGATCCCTGTTCCTCCTATTGCAATGGCGGTGGTACCAAAAAAAAAAAAGACAGCAGCATGGCAGAGATGGTTTTGATGAGCGGGAGGTGGTCAACCAATGAATGAGTGTACTGCGTGCGACATAGGTATTGAGGGGTAAAGAGGAAGGCCTCATGCTGTACTTTTTGAAGACGGGGTAAACGGACGGGTAGCAACACTGACGGCGCAACACAATGGCCGAAGCCTCGCGAGATGGCATTTCTAGTCGCTTTCGTGAGGTTCCCGTTAGAGACTGACGTGTGGAGGGAACCTCAGGAAGTGACGTTTTCAACGCTGCAAAGGCTGGATGGCTGTTGGTGGGGGAGGCTTTACAGAAATAGCGTTGTTTGAAGTATTAGCCTGTGATGCCCATCATACCCGCTTGGTAAGTTATCTTTGTTCGGGTTTCAGGTGCCTGTGTGCAGGGCACAAGTCCTAAACCAGCCCAGTTGGGGCGCTGCAAATAAAGCAGCCACACGCCTTTCTTTTCTGACCATGGTGCCCAAAGTAACTAAAACACAAAGAGCTCCAAAAGTAAATAAACAAGGAATGCGCGTGAGAGAGAGGGGGATCAGGAGGTGAGCCCGGGAGTGGTGGGTGCGTGCGCGCGCAGTCTGCTCATTTTCAAGCACTGCACTTGTGCTTGTGGCGCGCCCCTGCTCGCTCCCGCAAGGTGGATGCCGCCACAAGCACGAGTGTGTGCTTGAAAATGAGCAGAGCGACGGCTAAAGGCCCTCGTATGCAGCGCATGGGCGCTGCGTAGGCGAGACCTAAAAAACGTCTGGGCTTCATAGCTCAGTGTGTGTCAAGGGTCCTATAACATAACGAATTATGTATCAGGCTGCGGGAATATGAAGGTCAGAAAAAAAAGATTTATTTATTCTACTCATCTCTTATTTTAGCAGTAAAATGAGTGGAGATGAGGTGCACATATTTAACCAACCTGTTTTGTCAACGGACAGGAATACTGAAAAGTCAAAGCGGGGTCTGCTTTTGCAGCCACACATACAATTATTATATAAAGTAACAATCCACACTCCGAAATCCAATTTTGAATACAAATTAGCCAAAAAACAGTTACTATCAATATCAATTACACTAGTTGGCGCGGTCATTATGAAAAAAAAAAAGTCTTCAACCACACCAGAAATTCCTGGTTGATATTTGGAGAATTCTCTTTTTATGTAATGCTCGTAAAGTAGTTCTCCAGTCCATTAGAGTTTTCCATCAAAGATACAGACACTAATACTTCATAGTTTGAAGATAATACACATCCCGGAAACTCCTAGTCTGAATAATGACAAGATAAGGAAGAAAACTTGTGAGAAACCTTTAATTGGCACAAGTTTGGTGAATCTCAAAAACACCACGTAGGCCAGCACAACCACATCTTTATGGATCTTTTTTTGATCTCTTCTGGGCAATATGTGATTGAGACTGCCCTGACATTACATGCTAAGCAAATTACCTGAATGGAGTAGAAAAGAAAATGTTTCAGCGGCTCACACACCATGCTGAAAAACGTGCTGCATTAAAACAATCATTAAATGTGTTTCACAATTATGGAAAGCAATCGTGAAGAGAGGAGAAGACCTTAAATAAAGCTGGAGGTGTTGACAAGTAAGAGCTGTACTTCCAAGGCGACAGTATATCTCACTAAACCATTATGCAGCATTCTTACCAGACCAGACTGTTGTACTCTTTCAAATGGAAACCGCTGCCAGAGTCTCCGTGAGATAGACTATCACTGTCATTTTCAATACAAAGTATTTGGTTGGTGAGAACTAGGCCACTGAGAATAGTATGTACAAAAGGATGTGCTTGTAATGACATCTGGTGAAAATGTACAGTGTTATACAATTGGGATCTGAATAGGGTAGTCCTTTTCAAATCCAGAGGGTTGAGAGGTCCCTTCACCATTGAAGGAGGCATGGGGGGGATACGTCCTCCCTAATGTATCAGCATTTAACATGCGAGTATCCCACCTAAAACCACGGGGGTGGTCATTAGAAGAACAGAGGGAGAGAGGGAAAAAGGGGCGAGGTAGTCACCCGGGGTGTCCACAGTAGCTCCGCGCAACTAGTGCCGGGCAGGAAAAAAAATCACTGTCCATCCCAATCACAAATGGCATCCTGGAGGAAAGTCTCCTCAGGAATTCCTAAGGTATGTGGAGCTGGAACAGATTAGTTCTTAACACACATGTCTCTATTTCAGGCTCTAAAATCCTACTGGACTCCCTCATCAATTTGTGTTGGGTGGATTGGGACGGTGATGGAGCAGGGTTTTGAGAAAATAAAACCTGGTCGGATTAAGTCCTCCATAACATTTACTAACAGTGTGCTGTGGAAAATAACGTGCATAAACACGAAAAACAAGGGGAAATGCTTTGCGTATACGTGCACTAATGCGTGGACTAATGCATGAAAGACTAGGCCGCATTTGCGTTTTGCTTTTTGAATAAAACAAAATAATGCCACTTTTGCACATTAATGCTCTTGCTAGGAATAATATGTGGGATAGTACAATGGTGGTTGGTAAACAGTGAGAAATATATTTCATGAAATTAATAATGTCTGTGTTTCGTTCATTGTAGTTAAGCAAGAATGGGCCTACAATCTTTGCATGTCACTCGAGGGTTAATGAAAAACAAATACGAATAAATAAGTTGAAACTCGAGCTCTGAGAGAGAATGGAGAAGGCAAAGGCTGATAACCTTCAAGGATTATTGTGTGTCTGCCAAGTAACGGAAGGATGGCCGTGGGACCAAGTGCAAATGTACAAACTTCTTCCGCGGAAGCTGCAGAGGTGAACAATGAAAATGTAGAGACTTGTAACATGTTGCTAGTTGGAGGAAATGTGTATTCATGAGACGTGGTTAACGTAATGTGAAATATGTAAGACAAAGAAGCAGTGAAAATTATGAACGTGACTATGGTGGTGTGATAGAACACCCCCTAAACTGACCAATGAGAGACTGAGTTTCTAAAAATGTTGCTACAATGGTGGGTTGGACATGTAAGTTTTTAGACTATAACTGGGGTCCCTGGGGGTGTTCGGCGCGGGCGTCTTTGAGAAGCTAGAGAGAGTGAGATCGTCGCTGTCCGTCGGTTTGCTGATAGAGGCCTACCTATTTCCTACTCTTGACCTGAATGCTGTATCCTGATTTATTCTTTGTTCCCTGAACCTTCTCGGGGAACCCCCATCTACTCCCTTGGCCAGGGGGTAGATTTTCCATTGAATTTCTTTAGGTTAGTATAGCTAATGATTCGTACTTTGCAGAATCTTTTGCAAATGTATTTTTGTCTCTGAAACTATTGTCTCTCCGCCTATCCACTCCTTCATTTTCATATGTTCATTTTGATATGAGTTTGACACTGTTTGCATTAATAATATTTTTTCTCTCTGTGATTGATGCATTGTTTGCCTTGTAAACCTGTACATGATGAGCATTTTATTTTCACATTATTTTGCGATAAACATTATTAACCTTACACCGAGTTTGTGATTAATTAGTAGTATAGATAGATAGATAGTATTAATTATTGGCATCAACTTCTCAACTTTAGGTCCATCGAACAGAGGAAAGAAGTTGAAATACAGGTTCAGTTATGTATTTAGAGTGTTCGTTATGAGCCTGTATTGATGAACAACTGATTTGTTTTTCAAACGTGACAAACTTTTTACCAGCACAATCAGGGACTTGGATGAGTAATGGGCCCGTGTTTGTGTTATTGGCTGATTATCGATCCTTGATTGGCGCTGGATCAGTTTTTGGTAGCAGAGGATGGTTAATTATTGATTAGTTTGGTAATAATTATCGATTATTGATTATTTGTTTCCTTAACATGAAAAGTTAGTGTTTTGTTCTATGTTGTCTAGAAGTGCGGGTACGGAGTTACCTGAGATCCCGGGATAATGTTATTGTAGCCTGAAGAGGCAGAAGAATAGTGTGGATAAAGTATCACACAGCAAACACAAGGAGATGATGGACGGAGCACTGAAACCTTTCAGACACTCACCCCCAGTCACAGATCTGGGTTGAATCCATCATCGTTCTTTAGCTCACTTTGCCACCCCAGTTCAGACACAGCCATATGCAAATCAGTCTAGACCCTGTGCCTCATGGGAACAGTCCAGCCCGAACTGCCAAGCCATGTCTTCCCTGGACCGGAAACAAGCATCCTGGGAACGGTTTCGGGCTAACAGCCCTCATCAGCCAGGCTAGCTTGAATCCAGTGGCAAAGTGAGCAAGGGACCCACGTCTGGGCATACCCTGCCAACTTAGGGCGAACAAAGCAAACACAAGGAGAAGACCTGGCTTGGCAGTTCGGTCTGGACTGTTCCCATGAGGCACAGGGTCAAGACTGATTTGCATATAGATGTGTCTGAACTGGGGTGGCAAAGTGAGCTAAAGAATGATGATGGTGATAAAGTATAACACTGCAGAAGTACTTTGTCTGTTGTCATAATACTGAATGGCGAAAGGCTGTTGGTGTTATATTAGGGACTATTTCGTTTGAGAGTAGATTTTGCCTGAAATAGTGAAGGGTCCACTTCCGAAACTCTGGCCTTACATCCCCAAAGGAGTACCAAGACCTCTTTCCATGTGAACGTCCTCTTCCGAAACTTTGGCTAGTATCCCTAGAGGAGTACCAAGTCCTCCTGTAGCTTATTTGTGTGTAGAATAGCGCTGGTTGTTATTTTACTTGAAGTGAAAGAATCTTTCTTTTTGAAGTGGAGACTATCTCTTTATTTAGAGGAACAGACAAGGTAGCATTGTTTAATGTTGTTTCCTAACAAATTTAGTTGAGAAAAGCTTAGAAATATATTGCCGTATTATTTTGTAAGGGAGGGTCAGTAGTTGGAGTAATACTGACGTCAGAAAAGACCGCGCTGGCATTGGTCAGACAGCGGGTGCTTAGAGAGCTGTGATTGGTCAGTTGGTGTAAGTTGCGCTAGTATTGGTCGAGATACTGATTACGTAGAAGTATTCTGATTGGTTGGTTGGTGTGAGTCGCGTTGGTATTGGGCGACTGTTAGCAAATAGGATAAGCAGAAGTGCGAAGAGTTTGTTGTTTATTTACTGAATTATATTTTAGCGTGAAGAGTCGGAAAAATGAAGATGATTAATAGGATGAAGAGTTTCTTTAAAAAGGACAAACCAATAGTTACTAGAGAGGGAATTCCTATTCCACCTCCAAGAACGGCTGCTTCTTTTATGATGTTGGAACGTGGTTATCATAGGTGTACATGGTTAGAGAATTGGGAGAGATACACGGAAGATGATGGTGTCTTAGCTTTTCCAAAACATGGTACATATAATGTAAGGGTTTTGATAACTTGAGAGAACGAATGAATTCTCTAGAGCCAAATCCTAGACCTACTCAGTATGAAGCGCTTGAGGAATGGGAACATGAGGCATATAAGCGAGAGAAATTCAGGAATGGAAATAGATACAGGAATATGATATCGAGGTATGCTGAGGCTAGATGAGATGATCAAATGAAAAGATGGAGGAGAGCTGTAAAAGCAGATGGTTTGTACTCAGTTTTAGTTGCTGAAGAAGCAACTGGAGGCAAATGTAAAGAGAAAAAGAAAATGTAGAGACATCAGGATTAAATTTTGACACAAGTGAATCTGATGACGAGTTGTTAGATGATATTTTGACTAAAAGACCTCCACCATATCAGGAAAACTCAAGTGAAACAGTTCCAAATGCACCATTAATGGAAACCCCACTAATTCCACAGGTTCCACAAGTCCTGGTAGTTACTAGAGTAGTACAAGAGAGTGAAATGGACATGTTGAATAAAGCAAGGGAGGAGTTGACTCAGAAAATTAATCAATTGAGTCTGAATGCGGAAGCATTAACAGTGCCAGTAACCATTGGTCCTATAGTTCCATTGTATGGAGAAAAACAGAATATATCGAGAGTACATGCGTTGACAGTCCCGATGAATAGTGACAGGAATAAGGTGGTAACGATAACTGATCAGGCTGGACAAGCTGAAACAAGTACGTCATTGATTGATCTTCCAGTTTGTGAGTTGATAACTGAAACCCCTACGAGAAGTGTGCAAATGGATCCGAGGAGAATAGTGCAGAATGTCACTCCAGTGTCAGGGAGTTCGATGGGTACTTCGCCAGATGAGTTAGATGACTGGATAAGGGGGATGGAAAACGAAAACCTCAACCACAGAGTATAGATGTGGGTAAACAGAGTAGATCTGGAAGAAATGATTATTGGTACAATAAGTCCAGACAGATTGAGTACCTACTGAGATGAAGAGTTATTATTCCTGTGTAAAAATATTACTTGGAAAGCAAGAAATCTTCATGAGAAATTGACAGAGGTTGCTTGTGAATATGGAGTAGACATAGAGAAATCAAGGGTATTACAGAAAACGTATAGACTGGATTTTACTGAAAAAGATTTAGAGAGTTTGAATGCGTCTGGCAAAAGATTGCAAATAAAGGAATTAATGAGCATCTTGAAGAAATGGGGAGATGTAGAACGGTGGAAAGGTAGATGGACGAAAAAGAAAGAAGAAATGACTGCCAACAAAAATGCGTCTTCATTTCCATTACGAGAGTTAGGACAGGCTGAAATGGTGTGTCCGATGAGAGAAGTTCCAGGTGGTGGATATGTTCACGTTCCCGAAATGTGCAAATGGTTTCGCAATACTTGTTGCAGTGCAATGAGAGTGATTCAGACTCATCTCAATGACGGTGCCTGAGTGGCGCATCTCTAGAGGTAGATCACTCAGGTCCATTTGTTGATGGAAAAGTGGAAGGTAATGACATTACTGGTGCTACCCGTTATACTGTGAGAGCAGCAGAAATTCCAAACCTACCCGTCTCGGGGGAAACTATCCAAGTCGTAGGAGTCTCCAATAAACATATCAAAACCCCAATCACAAAGTCAATAGAAGTTCATATTGGAAGATTCAAAGACATGCATCGGTTCGTGGTATGTGATACGAGTTCAGTGAATCTTTTAGGGAGAGATTTGCTTTGTAAGATGAGCTGCACCATCTATTGTACACCAGATGGTATCGCTTTCCAAACACCAGATGAGGATGTTGTGTTTAAAATGATGTTAGCAAAGCAAGGGACAGAAGTGGATGAGTTGTTTTCACTTCTTACTGAGGAAAATTTACCTGCAGAGCTGAGAAATACAGTAAGGTCTGATGTATGGGAATTTACAGGAAAAGAGATTGGTCTGATGAAAGGTGTGGATCCTATTCAGGTTGCGGTGAAACCGGGTGCAGCGTATCCAAATACACCTCAGTACAAGATGAGTCCTGAAATAACAGCAGGAGTTATTCCTGTAATTGACCAACTGATCGAGCAGGGTATTTTAAGAGAAATACTAAGCAGTCCATGTAATTCGCCTATTATGGGAATTAAAAAGCCAAGCGGAAAATATAAAATAGTACAAGATTTATGTAAAATTAATAAAATTGTGGTACCCTGTTGTCCAATAGTGCCAAATCCAGCAGTGATTCTTTATCAAATTCCCTGTGATGCAGAATGGTACACAGTAATTGATCTTTGCCAAGCATTTTTCTCGATTCCTTTACATCCGGATAGCCAGTATTTATTTGCTTTCCGGTTCGGAGACCGTGTTTTGGCATGGTGCCGAGTTCTTCAAGGGTACAGAGAGAGTCCTTTTATTTTTAATCAGATTTTGGAAAAAATGTTTGGAGACTTTGATCATGCCAGAGAAATCAGTTTTGGTTCAGTATATTGATGACCTACTGGTGGCATCAAAAACACAAGAGGCATGTGTGACGGATACAATTGCTTTGCTGAACCATTTGGCAGAAGGTGGGCACAAAGTGTCACCAGCAAAATTGCAGTTTTGTAAACAGGAGGTTCAATATTTGGGACACAAAATAGAAAAGGGAGTCAGGAAGGTGACACCAGAACGGATCAGTGTGATTCAACAGATGAGCCCTCTAAAGACTCAGAAAGAGGTTCAAATGTTCTTGGGAATGGTTGGATACTGCAGACAGTGGATCAGTGGCTTTTCACTGATTGCAAAACCTCTACAGAGGTTGACACACGAAGATGTGATGGATCCGATTGAGTTGGATGATGAAAGCATGAAAGCTTTTATTGAGTTACGAGACAGTCTTTGTCGAGCACCTGCATTAGGAATGCCAGATTATACAAAGGATTTTGCGTTGTATTGTTGCGAGAGAGATGGGTGGGCACTTTCAGTTTTAACTCAAAGACATGGAATGGCACGTCGTCCAGTGGCATATTTTTCTGCTACTTTGGATTCAGTGGCTGCAGCGTTACCAGGCTGTTTAAAAGCAGTCGCTGCTACTTGTGTGAGTCTGGAACAGAGTGAAACGATTGTGATGGGACATCCAGTCAAAGTATATGTGCCACACTCAGTTGAGATTCTATTAACAAGAACACGAACACAGCACATGACCTATAGTCGGCGGACTAGGTATGAAAGAGTAATCTTGGGTGCTGAGAATGTGACTGTGGTGAGATGCATGACAATAAATCCGGCAACACTGTTACCTAGTCCATTTTGTGAGGAAGTGAAAGATGAAGCAGATCATGATTGTTTGGATGTGACAGAATTGTGCACGAAACCAAGGCCGGACATTGAGGATACACCGTTAGAGGAATCAGATAGTGTGAAATTTGTTGATGGATCATGTCTGAGAAATGAAAGAGGTGAATTGAGTTCTGCCTATGCAGTGTGCACGGTAGCTGCAGTTTTAGAAGCATCCTGTCTAAAAGGGGTAAAATCTGCACAAATTGCTGAACTGATAGCTCTGATTAGAGCATGTAAAATTGGCAAAAATCTGAGAGTAACCATATTTACTGACAGTCAATATGGTTGTGGGGTGGTTCAAAATTTTGGTCAGTTATGGATGCAAAGGGGTTTTCTGACTTCTTCAGGTTCTCCGATCAGAAACAGTAAAAATGTGAAAGATTTTTTGAATGCTTTGCAATTGCCCAAAAAGATTGCGGTGGTCAAATGTTCTGCACATAAGTCGGGAAATGATTATGTGACGAACGGTAACAGATACGCTGATCAAGTAGTGCGTTTCTGTGCACAAAATTCAATTGCAATCAACAGAGGGGTGGAAAAGAAAAATACTAATTGCCACTTGATGTTTTCCTCTCTAGAAACTTGGGATGAAATTAGGCAGTTGCAAGAAGAGGCAGGAGATGAAGAGAAAGAACTTTGGATAAAATCAGGCTGTAAAAAGAGAACAGAGGATGAAGTATCGGTGTACACAGATGGGAGACCAGTCATGCCAGACTGTTTACTTTCTCAGATGGCAAGGGTATACCATGGAATTGCACATGTTGGAAGAGATGCAATGATCAGGCTCTTCAAGCAGTCATGGCATAACCCTAAGTTCAGAGTCATTGTAGAGAGTCTATGTCAGAGGTGTGCTATATGTCTGCAGCAAAATCCAGGCAGAAAGACAGTTGTTAGTTGGGGACGAATAGGAAAGGCAGCAAGACCATTTACGAGGCTCCAACTTGATTTCATTGAGCTTCCCCCATGTAATGGACTAAAATATGTGCTAGTTGTTGTTTGTTTGTTTTCTCGTTGGGTAGAGACCTATCCAACTAGAAGGAATGACAGTCTCACCGTTGCTAAATTGCTTTTGAGAGAGTTAATACCAAGATTTGGTTTTCCAGTCACTTTAGAAACAGATAGGGGATCTCATTTTAACAATGAGATAATTCGGATGATTTGTTCAGCATTACAAATTGAGCAAAAGCTGCACTGTGCCTATCGACCGGAAGCAACTGGAGTGGTCGAGCAAATAAATGGCACTATAAAGTCTAGACTGGGAAAGGTGTGTGCATCCACAACACTGAAATGGCCTGACGCTTTACCCCTGGTATTGATGAGTCTTAGAATCATTCCAGATAAAAAGACTGGATTGAGTCCTCATGAAGTCCTAATGGGAAGAGCAATGAGACAAGCGATTGTACCAGCAAACAAACTGATGAATATTTCTGATGATCTAGTGCTTGATTATTGCAAAGGATTGGCTGATCTGGTGCGTTCGGTGTCTCATCAGGTTGGAGAAATTACAACCACAACACAGGCGGATCAAGCACATGATCGGAGTCCAGGAGAGTGGGTTCTTGTCAAGAAACACGTGAAGAAGTCGTGTTTAGAACCCAGATGGCCTGGACCATATCAGATTATTTTGGTGACAACAACAGCAGTGAAGTGTGGTGGCTTGCCAAATTGGATTCACGCAAGTCATACAAGAAGAGTCCCAAGTCCACTTGAAAGTGAAGGTGAGCAGCAACTGCTCAAAGAAAATAAGAAACCAGAAGCTGGAGGTTGTGAAGCTAAAGAATCTAGAGTGACAGATTCTGACAAGCAAGTGGATGATGAACAACCAAGCACAAGTCAAGTAGAGTGGACACCAGCTACTGGGTCTCGTAATGTTGTATTCTCCTTAGGGTGTCCATAACAGGCTTTCCAAATATCATGTCCTTATATAGGCACAATTCGCCCTGCCCTTATATAGGCATAGAATCCCAGGCCTTATTTAGGCATTAAACCGTGCACTCCAAATACAGGCATGGTCTCTGACATCCGTCCACCCTAACGTCACAACGAGTTCATGAAGAACAGACCCTTAGGCTGCGGGAGTTTCCCTAGCTCAGGACTATTGATTTCTTCAAGGCCTCATCTATTATGCATGAACCATTATTCCTTAGGGGTTCATTCATGACGTCTTTCGTTGTCCTACTCACGTCAATGCTAACATTCCTAAGGTACTCTCAGGTTTAAATATACCTTCCCTAGCCCCTGTAAACCAGAGGAGACCTCGACTTCAGAGGAGCCCGTATCCCGGCCTGACGCACTGAGAAGACGCTGCCATTCCCTGCACGCAGAGAGCCCAGCTTCCAGTGATCTGACTTCCCTTGCGGGGTGTTGGAGTTCGAGTCTGGCAAAGAGATTCCAACCTCTCTCATTCTTCAGGTATGGAGCTGATAAGAACCTAGAGGGACTCTTGGCATACTAGGCATACTATACTTAACATACTCTTAGTATACCATAGTAAGGAATACTTCACCTACTTCTTCCCTCTTCCTACACCTAGGTTAGGTTAGGTACACTGGGGTAGAACTAGCTTAGCACCGCATCGTATGAGTACTCGCATTTTTAGTCTGTGTTATTTATGTAACAGCATTTGTACTAAAAGATAATGCTATCGCAGTATTATTTATTTCTACTGCTCACCCTGTACATTATTTATCTCGCATACTGTCTTGTGATCGTAACAGCACATTATACTTACACCAGAAACAAGACTGTTCAATAAATCTTTTATTGAAAACGCCCGTCTATTATTTCTGTGTAACTCTGAGGAAAACTAAGCATGCACGACTGAGCTGAGTGAAATAGTTATCTAGTGTTTCCACGACTCTGGGACACGTTCTGATTCTAAAAGGAAAACATATTGGTCATGTTTTGCGGCTGCCAGAAACTACTCCCTTCTTGTTGTCAAGGAGTTTCTAGTGGCCTCTGAGCTAGCTGGCACAAGTAATTAAGTTTAATATACTCGATAGGGACATACCGACCTTAGTCCTATGTCAAACCTATAGGATATATTATTCCAATGCGCAGAGCCTATTAGGGAAATAGGAGCTACACTACATGGCGCCCAACGGTTTGGTTAGGCAGTAATTCAACTTTAGATACTGAGTAACTCAGCCGTGCTATTTTTTCTCAAAGACCCCTACCCATATACTCCAAAAGACGTCTGGAGTGGGCAGGGTTAGGTATCCGCCAAGGCTACATAGGGAAGCACCCTATATATTAGCTACTTGGTTTGCTCAACGTTGAAGGATACAGTGTTCCACAATATTGTGCACCTTATCTTTGTTTCCTTGAAACTTGTTCTACATTTTTCAAAAAACAAAATGCCTTACGGTGACAATGACACCGAAAACGGTGGAACTGCGGCTGATCCAGCCCAAGCAGTAGTTTTTAACCTTACAGGTTTAAATGAAACTGAGGAGGGTGTTATACACATCCCTCAAAACTTTAGAAGAGCCATAACTCTAAAACTTATAAAACATGGCCTATCGCCAAGAGGAGGTAGAGCAGTTTTCGTGATAGAGGCACATGAATCATTTCAGACAGAGGTATTCTATTCATGGGTACTACTTCCGGAATGCAATCCAACATCACAAACATTTCACTTCTACAAAGAAGATGAACTACCAGAGGATATACATTCCTTTCGAGGATATTGAAATTCCATTAACATACCAAGAGCATCAGCTCTGGTTTAAAGGCGCCCTAAAACATCACAAAAACATTACCAGGCTCGGTCCACTAGGTAGACCAGGAGCAACATGGCCGATTTTAGCCGGCTACACACCTCATCCTGAACTGGATATAATGACAGATGAGGAATTATATACTCAAATAAAAGAGTTAATAAAAATTTACAGACAATTGGTCCAATATGTCATGCGGACTTTTACAGTCCGACCACCATTGACATATCCAAACCCAACTCCCCAACAGGGAAATACACTAAAAATTACACCACAGACTCTATATTCAGTCATGGGTAAAATGCCCACAAAACGTGAGCAAATTCCGTTTTGGATAGCTCAAAAAATTACTCAAATCGAAGCAGTATTTCCAAATACTAGCCCACATGAGAAACACAGAATCCTAACAATCAGTTTACCGATGGGGATAACACCACAACTGGAAGACTGCACCACTTGGGGCTCAGTCTTTGCTGCCATCTATACTAAAACACATGGTGTTCCGTCAATTGCGGTAATACCTGATGTCCTAAAACAAATTCAAAATGAATATGGGGCAGAGCCTGCTCTAAATTTAGGTATGAAGTTACTGAAAAATTTCGAGCAGGTCTCAACAATAATATTATCTAATATTAAAGGGGAGGCAGCAGCAGTGGCAATCCGCCAAAAATTGAGGGAATTCGATGTTACAGAACATCAAACTGAGCTACCCAGAATTATAGAACAATCTTATGCAGAATTAGGCAGAGATAGTTTGGGTGGAAGACCACTGAAACCAAAACTATCTGAAAGTCCTGAGAAGGACTCAATAAAACAAACTCCTACATCTTCTAAAAAGAAGTGGGAGTCTACTAAACAAAAATCAAACGAGAAACGTTCTCAATCCCGAGGTAGGTCTCCTCAACAGGAGCCCTCTGAAAGGAGGTATAACCTCAGGAATAGGGATAATTTAAGAAAACCTGATAGGTATCATGATACTGATACACGTTCCTCTCGTCCCTTTCAGATCTCACCACAGACTTCGGAAAGAAGAGGACGGACGGAACACAGAGAAGAACGCGTGACATCGAAAGACGACAAACACGCTCCAAAAACTAAAGTAAAACCTCAATTCTCCAAAAAGAAAGTAGCAGGTCTAAAGATAAGACATGCCGAGAATACTGAGAACGCAACTCAAGAACGGAGAATGGGCTCAGACCATGCTGGACAGTGCAGCAGAAGTCACAATAGTTCGCCAGAACCTGAGGGAACTTCTGGAGATAGTGGACTTGAATGAGTACATCACAGTTGAGACTGTAGACACCAGGGTTAGTACTCCACAAAAGTTATATGACATAACACTCCGGATGGAGGGAGACAAACCTAGACAGGTGAAAGCACTTTTTTGGGAAAAACTATCAAAGGGCTATGACATACTTCTAGCAGAAAAGGACTGGCCACCACAATTTGTCAGGGAGTGCCCACACGGCGAGGACATAATTATGCCTGCCTTCTCCAACCATACACCAATGCATCTAAGATATACATATGCCAGGAAATGGGCAGTGGCCCAGGCCCCAGCATTATATAAAAATCATGTAGGATGGGATGAAGATTCACCTCACCATAAAATACATCTGAAACATGAACCAACTGCACAACATCAGTATCCTATTAAGCAAGAAGCTAAAAAACAGGTCAGGGAGATCTTAGATCAACTTGAATACCAAGGGGTGATTGAAACATGCACCTCCTCAATGAACAATCCTTTGTTTCCTGTCTCCAAACCAGACAAAACATATCGTCTAGTTTTGGATTACAGACATCTAAACACTTGTTCTAAAACTTTTGCAGTGCAAAATGCACATAGCACAGCATTAATGAATAACATTGTGCGTAAAAAATATAAAACAACATTAGACATCTCAAATGGACTCTTTTGTCAAAACATAGCACCTGAAAGCAGGTACTTAACAGCATTCTCCATAATGGGGACCCAGCGTCACTTTTGTCGACTCCCACAAGGGTTCAAGAATAGCCCAGGTTTATTCTCAGCGAGGGTAACGGAGTTACTACAAATTTATGACAATGAGGCATTGTCCTATGTCGATGACATATATCTGACAGACGATGACCTAGTAAAACACTTGAACAGGGTGAGCACCATTATACTGGGATTCGCCTCTGAGGGTTACAAATTCAACTTTAAAAAGTCCAGAATTGCCCATCTCAATGTCCTATTTCTAGGATATGAGCTTTCAAGTGAAGGCAAGAGCTTGGCAGCTAACGTTTTAGAAAAGTGTGCGCTGCTCCAACCTCCAAAAACGCTAAAAAACTTACAATCAATCCTGGGTTTCTTAAATCTTGGAAGAACATACATTATAAACTATGCAGAAAGGGTTAAACCTCTCTACGCATTAATCAAACCTGATTTTTCAATCAAAAACTGGACACAGGAACACACAGAAATTTTGCGTTCACTCCAGGCTAACATGTTAGCAACAAATCACTTACAAACACGCGTAAGTGAACGAAATTTGGTGATCCGAATCATTTCAATCATGCGGATTCACCTACTTAACTTTCAATGAGGGTGAAAAAATACCAATAGCGTATAAATCACACTTGTACACACAAGCGGAAATGCGCTTCAGTTCTACTGAAAAATTCTAACAGCAGTTCAAACCGCTGTAGCAAAAGAAAGAGCCTTAGCCCAAGGGAAACGCATTATTATCGTAACCCCAGTACCTGCTTTAGAAGCGGTTACAAAAGCAAGCATTCCAAATGCTAAGGCATTGCATCCAAGATGGATACAATGGGTTAATTCTCTTGCTGCAACAGATGTTGAATATGTTTTTGATCCAGATTTAAAAACACAAGCCTTCCTGCAGTACGAACATGAATGTCCCCTGCCCACTGAAATTCTGCCTCTCGATCAGTACGAATTCATAATTTATACTGACGGATCCGCACAACCCGCAATAGGGGTAAGCAAGCTTACAGTGCAGCGTGTGCTATCGTTAAAGGTCGCATGCGAAATGGCATCTTCAGACCTATGGTCACTAAAACGCAGTCTCTAGGAGATTGTACAGCTCAGCGAGCTGAACTACAAGCATTCAAACTGGCACTTGAAAGTACAGATCGAGAATTCCCCAAACTAATCGTGTGCGATTCATTTTACTGTGTGCAGTCGTATAATGAATATATACAAAACTGGCTTGAAAATGGTTTCAAAGATGCGAAAGGTGGCACAATAAAGCACAAATTGCTTTGGGAACAAGTAGTTCAGTTGAAAACGAACTACCAAAGGCTCACGCGATCCACACACTGAGTCATCAACGTGATGGCGTTCACGTTGCAGGGAATTCATTGGCTGATGAAGCCGCAAAGGGGGCTGTGCAAACGGCTTCCGTAGCTGCGATCACTCGTTCAAAAACAAAAATAGACGGTGAGATAATGTTGGCTGTCAATGCTTCAAGCAAAGGCAGCAGTGCAGCGTTACCAAAAAAGTTTCCACTCAAGTACTCTTATGTAATTGATGCGAACAACGTTCCTTTTGCTCGAATCCCTGGAGTGGGGGATAGGGTAATACCAAACAAGGAACGTAGATTAGGACTAATCCTAGCAGCACACGAAGGGATAGCTTCTGCCCATGCAGGTGTTTCTGCAACAATATCTTTACTCAAGCAAAGATATTGGTGGCCTGGCATTAGAAAACAAACAAAGAACTATGTTTTAGAATGTGATATATGCCAACAGATGAAAGTTTCCACAGTGAAACGTCCTGCGCAGACACCCCTGTTAATTTCAGATAAACCATTAGCTTGTGTTTACCTTGACCACTGCGGTCCCTTACACAGGGACGGTAATTATAAATATATCATGGTAGCAGTGGATTCATGCTCTAGGTTCCTATGGTTATGGCCTCAGCGCTCAGCTGACGCTCGAACTGTTATAAAAGATTTGCGAGTCTTTATCAGCTTACACGCAATAGGCACGCTACATTCTGACCAGGGTCCTGCGTTTAGCTCTCGGGCTTACAAAGACGCCATGGCCAGTCTGGGCGTTGCATTGCGGTACTCCTCTCCATTCCATCCTGAGGGAAATTCGGTTGTGGAAAGGAAAAACCGGGACATAAAGCAGTCTATAACAGCTAGAGTATTCGGTTCGGGTGACAGGTGGGTCAAACACCTTAGTGGAGTTCAACGTGCACTTAACAATCTGCCAAGAAGTTCTCTAGGGGGGGTCACTCCATATGAGGTCCTATTTGGGACAAGAATGTGGGTACCAGACTTAGAAAACGTAGGCACAGTGGTGGAAAATAAACCCTTTGATATCAAAGATCGTTTGGCTGTTTTACAGGACTTAAACAAATTAAGAACGAAACAAAGCAACGTATTCCTACGGTCAACCACCACTGGGGATCAACCGGCTGTCCCAGCAAGGC
The DNA here is from genome assembly GCA_963921515.1 of Calotriton arnoldi. Lineage (NCBI taxonomy): Eukaryota > Metazoa > Chordata > Amphibia > Caudata > Salamandridae > Calotriton > Calotriton arnoldi. The sequence goes on from CAWUFW010001591.1 coordinate 187,800, forward strand.
CTGTCTGGATTCCAAAAGTTGGGGATCTAGTCAGAGAGAAAAAATTGCGGACAAGAAGGAATTTGGACCTTCTTACAGACAACCAGTACCTGTCCTAGCAGTTCAAGGAACAAGAACAGTACTACTGCCGCCCCTTGCTGGAAGAAAGGAGAAAAGATTTGTGTCCATCGACCTGATCAAACCACAGTATGTGGCCAATACTAAATAGTAGGCCTCGTGGACTCCGACCTAGTAGCAAACGCACTCCTCTCGCTACTATCCAAGAGGTTCATACTGAAAGACTGATAACAATCGAGAATTCAGCTGAAACAAATGAAGGACTATGCAACAACGCTATGGAACGCATACCTCTTGAAGAACAAGTAACAATTCGTCCAAATACACCTGTCTACACCAACGTAACAAGTGATGAACTGGTTCCAGTGATTTCTACAAATCCTGATGCAATTCAAACAATTGACAGAACTGCTTCTGGCTACTTCATTAACTTTGATACGTTCTCAGAAGATCCAAGTGAACCTGAAACAACGCCAGTGTCATTGAAATACAAGCAGCAAGTACAAGACTTTCTTCACTTTCTGAAAAAGACTTATTTGGTTTCTCCATGGATTGAACTCTGGATTACATCTGGACTTTTTGTTTTCCTGCTCTGGCTAGCTTTGGAAACAACAGTAAGCGTGCTAATAAGTGGCAGATACATCCATGTGTACACTGAAGGAAAAGATGTAAACGTACTTTTGAAACCTCATAAATCTTCCCATCGTGAAGCAAGAGACTTGTCATCAGTGAACATCACAGCTGTTCCTATACACGATGGTATAGTGTGGGACAAAACAGATTTTGATATATTCGGTCCGACGGAAGAATTGAACATTCCACATTTGTTTAAAATTTCACTAAGTGATCTAATCACGTCCAGTACCTATTCTGATGATTGGGACTTTGAGACTGTGACTGATATTATGTTTGACCTATATAGATCTGCTGCATTTTCTAAAAATGAATCTTTAGAGGGTTCATCAGACTATGAAGAACTGTATTGTTATAATCACTATGGTCATCATTTTTTGCATAAATCTGCATATCCAAGAAATGTGTTTATGTTTAACCAATGGGAACATTGTCCTACACCACCTAAAGGTAGTTCAAAAACATTTGCCAGTACATTTCCATACTTTTCAGGTTACAATACATCTGATCCAGAAATATTTTACTATAAAAATATAAACAAAACAGGACTGAAAATTATGTTAACAAATACAAAACAGATTTATTCTGTATTATTCAATGCCCAACTGTCTAGACAGGGTTTCGACTTTTGGAAAGACACAATAGACACAAAAACGTTGTGGGGTACTAAAGAATGGCAAGTACAGGGGATAAAAGCTTTATTTAGAGCCTGCATCATCCCTGAACAAATAATGTTTTTGAATGAAACTATCCAACAAACATCTTGTCTTGGATTAGCCAAGATAAAAGATATGAACACACCTTCTGTACCAACTCCTGCAAAAAATAATGTAACACAGGCAGTGGTGACAGTCGACAATATACTACAACTCAACAGATCTAATCCTGATTGGAAAAAATGGTTGATCTGGCCCACAGACACGAATAACTGTCAGGAAAGATTCCTGAATAAAACTCAGGGCTTTACTATTCATAGGCCAGACCCAAGATATGTCCAAAGACAACATCCGGGGGTAGTAACAACATACAGTGTAGGGAAGTTATGCCTCGATTGGCTACATACCTCTACACTACAGGATGTAAAACAACACTTATCCTTACTTGCAAAAGACGCAGATCTTAGGGATTTCTTGCTTGGACCAAGAAAACCTCGTCAAAAACGTTTCATATATGCCGGCATTTATGCTGCTTATAATGAAGCTTGGAAGGTGTCACAGATGGAGGCCGCAGAACGAATACGTGAACTTGATCGTATTAATTTAGAGAAAACACTCTCTGTGGTCGACAATGGGTTAACAACTTTGTCCTCCAGAATATATTCATTGGACGGCATTGTATCCTCTGCTATCGACATTCTAGAACAAGATTTGGCGATGTTACAACAAGGCCAATCTCAAATACGTTCTATTATGTTATTAAGCTGGACGCTGCAATCATTGCGAGCGGGCTATGTGCCCTGGCGTTTCATCAACACAACGGCTCTGTTTGCAGAATACAATCTAACTGATAAACAGATCGAAATGGCACAGAGAGGAGCAAAATATACAGTGCTGAGCATTGAAAAACTGGAAAAGTTACCATTCACAGTGGCAGAAAAACCAGCTACAGAATGGCTTATTCATGGCAAAATTACACTACCTGTGACTACTTTTCAGTTTCAGTATTGCCTCAGACAAATGCAAGCAGGCAAATATGAAAGGTTGGGTAAGGAATACATTAAGACATCTTGGGCTTTACCGTATACATATAGATGTTGGAGCGGGGATCGTGAAGTGTTTTTAAGCGGTAAAAACTGTAAACTTGCACTAAGCGGTCCACTTATATGTCAGGACATTTCCTTACACGGGGCTTGTAATGGTTCTGTGGCAAATTTGTCTTGCCATCAGCAGGGTACACCAGCTGCTGTGATTAATCCAACGTTCGGACAACTTTCTAATGGGAGTTACCTCATGTTGAATGATCAGAGTTGCTGTGGCATGCTGCCAGGCATCCCATATCTAGTAACGGTCAACTCCAGGGTCACTTGCTGTATGCAAGTATTGTTTGCCCCAATAGACACAGTCAGGGAGTCGCCTTTGTGGCCTTCGCTGAATGTCTCTTTTATAAGATTTGATACTTTAAGCAGATTGAAAGCCATGCTTTTACAACAAACAGTGCCTTTAACCTCGGCCAAAGAAACCTATGATCTGCAAATTGCAAGGACTTCGGCTGAGATACAGACTTTAATACGTACAAACTGCCCTATACATTTCGTGGAAATGATAGGACGAATTTTCAACATGTCTGATACAACAGGAATTGTACATGTATTTAAGGGTATCTGCTCGGGTCTGTTAGCACCTTTCCAGGCAATACTCGGAATCATCCCGAACTTTGCACATTCGGTGTTTGGTGGCATACCATTAATTCTAGCACTCGTTGCCGGAATTCTATTTCTCTTCCTGCTATTTCGCTATCGCCAGCCAATTCGCCGACATCACTCTGAGCGACATGGAGAAAGCTCTCCTTGAACGAAAGTGCCGTGAGCAAATAGTACAGCTTTTGGGCATAAATCGTCTACGGGACCTTAATACCACATGGTTCCTGTCCTTTAGACCAATCTGGCAAGATTGCATCTTACCTGTTCTACGATGCCTGCTATGCGGTGTAGAATGCGTGTTGGACACCTGTCTAACATTTCCATCGGATGCGCCAACGGACTTCGATACTCTGCTGGACCAGATAACGGCCCATGCTATGTGTTGTCCCCAGCGGCTTCCTATCCTGATGACAGCATTCATTGAGATCTGACAGACGCTTCCGGCTGCTGCTGAGGTACGAGAAAGAACTACAGGCACACAGGTAACAACGGACGCGAACATTGCGACAATTGAAAGCAATGTTTCACATCTCTGTGCGATTAACCTGCTTCACGAGGTGTTCCAACTCACACCAACAACAGTGGATGATGTTTTGTCTATAGAAATAGATGATCTAATGTTTACACCAGACCCGTAAACTGACTCTGATTCAGCATACAGTGTTCCAAAAATACAGCAACAATTTGGCCTTCATTTTTTCAAAAACTTGGAACTCTACCAAAAATTGAACTTTTTCCCATTTTTTCGAAGGAAAATGGAACTTCAATCTGCTTAAAGTAAAACTAGCCTTATAGTACAGACTTAGCGTTCCTTCCAAAGACATTTAGTCATCTTGTGTGCCTACAACAGTTCATTGATTTTGCTGACATGAAATGACTTTGATTTATGAACAAACTTATCGATCATTTTTTTGTCAAATGTAAATATTACTGCTTACTTCATTCCAATTGCATTTATTTTCGAATTTTATGCCTGAAATGATAAGCAATGCTTCGAATGTACAGTACCTTTTTGCATTCTAATATGTTTTTTTTTTTAAATGCCTTTTTTAAAATGGTTTTATGAAATATTTTAGAAATATGCGGTACTCCATTTCTATGTTTAGCATTTTAAATGTTTAGCATTTATGTATTATCGTATACACGAAAGAGGAGTGGGTGTTGTATTCTCCTTAGGGTGTCCATAACAGGCTTTCCAAATATCATGTCCTTATATAGGCACAATTCGCCCTGCCCTTATATAGGCATAGAATCCCAGGCCTTATTTAGGCATTAAACCGTGCACTCCAAATACAGGCATGGTCTCTGACATCCGTCCACCCTAACGTCACAACGAGTTCATGAAGAACAGACCCTTAGGCTGCGGGAGTTTCCCTAGCTCAGGACTATTGATTTCTTCAAGGCCTCATCTATTATGCATGAACCATTATTCCTTAGGGGTTCATTCATGACGTCTTTCGTTGTCCAACTCACGTCAATGCTAACATTCCTAAGGTACTCTCAGGTATAAATATACCTTCCCTAGCCCCTGTAAACCAGAGGAGACCTCGACTTCAGAGGAGCCCGTATCCCGGCCTGACGCACTGAGAAGACGCTGCCATTCCCTGCACGCAGAGAGCCCAGCTCTCCAGTGATCTGACTTCCCTTGCGGGGTGTTGGAGTTCGAGTCTGGCAAAGAGATTCCAACCTCTCTCGTTCTTCAGGTATGGAGCTGATAAGAACCTAGAGGGACTCTTGGCATACTAGGCATACTAGACTTAACATACTCTTAGTATACCATAGTAAGGAATACTTCACCTACTTCTTCCCTCTTCCTACACCTAGGTTAGGTTAGGTACACTGGGGTAGAACTAGCTTAGCACCGCATCGTATGAGTACTCGCATTTTTAGTCTGTGTTATTTATGTAACAGCATTTGTACTAAAAGATAATGCTATCGCAGTATTATTTATTTCTACTGCTCACCCTGTACATTATTTATCTTGCATACTGTCTTGTGATCGTAACAGCACATTATACTTACACCAGAAACAAGACTGTTCAATAAATCTTTTATTGAAAACGCCCGTCTATTATTTCTGTGTAACTCTGAGGAAAACTAAGCATGCACGACTGAGCTGAGTGAAATAGTTATCTAGTGTTTCCACGACTCTGGGACACGTTCTGATTCTAAAAGGAAAACATATTGGTCATGTTTTGCGGCTGCCAGAAACTACTCCCTTCTTGTTGTCAAGGAGTTTCTAGTGGCCTCTGAGCTAGCTGGCACAAGTAATTAAGTTTAATATACTCGATAGGGACATACCGACCTTAGTCCTATGTCAAACCTATAGGATATATTATTCCAATGCGCAGAGCCTATTAAGGAAATAGGAGCTACACTACAGTAAGACTGTTGTTGAGCAAGAAGAAGAGAAAGTTACTGAAAATAAAGAGCAAGTACAACAAAGAAAAGGGCTAAATAAAAGAATTTGTGAGCCAGAAAAAGAAGGTGAAGAAGAGATTCAAGCTAAGAGAGCAAAAAGGGTGATAAATGACCAAGTGGAGTGAAAAGACTGAAATACACTCTTGAAAAGAGAAAACCAGACCAAATCAATGAAGTTTCAAGCCAAACTGAACAAGAAGAATCACAGGAAGATTTATTGCGAAGAACAAAGCGAATAAGAATTCCGAGCAAGAAATACACAGCTCCAGGATGGACATATGTGATACTGGAAGAAATTGAAAGCACAGATCAGATAAAAAGAGAAGTTGGTTCTGGTACTGAACAAATTGACGAAAGCAAATTGAAACCGCCTTAAAAAGAACTGTGAAAAATTTAAGGTGCAACAACTTCAGTCAAAATAAATTGAAAGATCCAGAAACTTGAAGAAGAGACTTATAAAACAAGCATTGGCATAGCCAATAGGTCTCGCCTTTGGGGCCTTATGAGAGATTAATAAAGAAATGTAGATACCTGTCCTTAAAGGTGTTGTTTCAAAAGGCCCCTGCATCTTGCCGTTTTCATCTGGAGCCAGGAATCAGAGCAGAGGGGGGAGGCCGGTGTTCGACGGGAGACGGGTCAACCTTGTTGAACACTTTTCTGGCTTTCCTGGAGAGAGCAGCGCTCCCGAGGTCGGCCGGAGTGCGCCGGCAAAGCTGCCCCGTTCTCCCATGGACACAGCTAATGATAGCCGTCTGCTGTGCAAGCAGTAATCAGTAACATCAATAGCATATTTAAGCCACAGTACAAACCCCATAGGTCACAACTAGATCAAGCAGAAACTATTTGTAACTCATCAATTGGAATTTCCATTGGTAAATGTTCATGCTATTATTGTCGAGGCAGAAAAGACGTTACTACTATTTCTTCTTCAGTAATGCCTGGTATATCTTTAGTTTGAGTCACTCATTAGCAGGATAAAAAAATATGTGCGTTGCATAATTTGACTTTCACAATTTACAAAAAGAATTGAAATGAAAACCAAACATTATGTGCCGTAAGCAAACTAGGGTTGTGAATGTAAATACTCTAGGGCTACTTCAGACCATTAAATCCCTCAAACCATTATGAGGAGAAAAACAAACTATAGTGACACTAGAAAATTAGAAAAATGAAGAGATTTATTTATTAATTTATCTTTTTCTTGTTTTTGGGTAAGTATAAAAACATGTATTAGAAGTAAAAATAATTCATACAGAGACTAACAAATGTACAACATTCTGACTACATTCATTCACAACCACAAACATACTATAAACACATGATCATATTGATATATATGATTTTTTCGTCAAACATGATAAAATTTATAAAGACTATAGCGAACAAACAAGCAGCAATAGCACTATGATGGTTTCCAAACTGACTCTACGCGCGTTTCGACAGAAACATTGTCTTCATCAGGAGTTCCACCGCAGAATGCTGTGCTCAAGTCTATCCAGCATCTGTATGCAAACAAATGAACTGTATAAATAGTTCAGGTCAGAATAGGATATTGTATCATAAAGAGTTTATACTCGTCATCCAGGATGCATCTGTGGAATTCTTGTACAGTTAGTAACCTTTTTCAAAGGAGAAACGTTTTAATATGATGGCCGACTCCCCAAAAAAGAGGCCCTACTCGATAAAATGTATCCAGCAGGACAGACGAGCTGCTAGTCCTTCAGATGGTTAAAAATGGATACGGTATCAACGATCCAAACAGGTTGGCAGCTCTAATCTCTGTATAACAGCCACCCGGAGGGGCTAGAAAACGCCGAAAAGCAGGGTCGTGTCACAACGGAAGCCACTGTTCCCAATTTTTCACAGTTGGCAGTATTTACATCAGGCATAAACCCACGCCGGGGAAAGTACACTGCCTGTCAAAAAGTGAGACCCACTGTGAGATGGATTTGTCCCTTCAAAATAACTAATTTCCTACTTGTCTCGCTCCTGTGAAAACAAATCTTGCAATGTACAGCCATACCTCTCTGCGTCTCATACACATGAAAATGTTAAATTGTGCCGGCTTTCGTTTATTTTACAAGTGGTTTGTAAAGCTTGCTGCGACAGAGGGCGTGCTTTCTCTGCCTCATTTACACAAATAAAGCCCTTAGTTGTGTCTACCCCTACGTGCGCCTTGTTACTTCTCAATGAGCAAGGCGTGACAATTTGTGTCTGCTCGTCCTACTTTGTGTTTATGTGTAAGGATTAGAAGCAGATGGGGAGCTGAAAGGAAACCATGGCTCTGCAGCTTAAAAGGCATCCCTCGTGACACAACCCGGTAACCTGCGCTTCACAGCCCATCCAATAACGCGGCCGCCTCAGTCATATCCCAAACCTTATCAGCCGTGCACATTCACAGCGATAAAGGGTGTTATATAAACACCGCACAGAGCACGGTGGTTTGCGTGCCTCTCTGACTCGGTAACTGCACACGTCAAAGTTTAAGTGTATGAGTGTATCCTTATTATTATCTCAGGATGTATACAATGCAAACAGTAGGTACATGTGTACAAGTCTTATAAAAATGCGCGGCCATGTTGAAGTTGTTCACAGCACCGCACAAAAACAGTGAAAAAAAGAGTGCGGAAAACAAACGAAAAACACATCGGAATGAAAGGCGACATGTAAAATGGGTGGTCACCACAAAGTATAAAACACACCCAAAGGTGGGCTTAAGAGCAACGTCTTACGAATGAGCAGAAAGGAATTGAGAAAGGCACAACACTGAACAAATGGAAATTGGTGGGCGTGGCCTAAGCACCCTCGACCGGACACATCAGCCTCACAAAGCAGCGCATGGGCTGCTAGGCTCGACCTAAAAAAAAAAAAGAAAAAGAGGGGGTAAAGAAGAAAGCCTTAAGGTGTAGGATACACTATTTTCTGGTTGTTTTTGGACAAGTTTGTCAAAATCTTTAGAGAGTTGTTAGAATTTTTTCTTAGATTTTTTAGTTTTTATAGTATACAAAAATGACAGAAGCTACAGTGACTGGACATCGAAAATCTAGTTTAAAACGTAGATGTATTAAAGCTTGCTTATGTAGTGTCTTATTACTAATGTTGATGTGGTTAATATTGACTGTCATTGTCCCTGTTCTAATGGTGACTAATAACAAAAATAATACTAATAATGTGATAAGTGAAAGAGTGAATTCCGTTACTAAAGAAACACCTAATACTAAAACAGAAGGAATAGATGAAAGCATTTATCATCATGATAAATCAATTAATGATTTCTCGTTAAATGTCTTTACAAAGTTGCTTTACGAATATGTTGACACAATGGACGTGAGAGATTGTTATGTGTGCATGCAATTACCTTCGTCTGTCTCAGAGTGGGTGACTTACCATCACCTTCCTTTAACTTATGGTGTATTGTGTAGTGCACTAACCAGTTTATTTTACGTGACGGGGAAGTTACAATATTATTATTCACACCTAGATTTAGGGGCCGATTCCGATTTCGGCCGGAAGGGCACCGAACGATGGTCGGAGCCCTTCCGACCGAATCGGAACGTGCCGGCCGGATTCCTTTCCGACCGAGCCATTCCGATGGGCTCGGTCGGAAAGGAATCCGACTCGGATTTCCGGATGGCTTACGACGGGTTCGGAGAGCCCGTCCGCCGTCCGGAAATCCTTCAGTACTCCCCGGCCGCCCTTCACGACCGAGGAGTACGATGGCAAGCTTTCACTGCCTTTTCATGTCGGTCTTTCCGGCACGAAAAGGCAGTCGGTAACTGTCTTTGGGGGCCCCCAGTAGGGCCCCCATGGGTGCGAGGCCCGCCGAACGAGTGCCTGGGGGCACCCTATGGTGCCCCTCTGTTGATCCCTGCAACCGGTGGCATGCACCTTGGGGTGCCGGCCACAGGGTGCAGGGATGAACTGCACCCTGCTTTCACAATGCAAGCATGCATTCCGCTCGGAATGCATGCTCCCATTGTGCAATATAGCGAGTGCGACCGAACAGGGTTCGGTCGCATCGTACTTGCAGGGCCGTAACCAACGACAGCAGGTCGGTCGGTTACGGCTCCTGGACGATGTCGGACGGACCTGAGTCCGTCCGACATCGGAATCGGCCCCTTAGTGTTTTCAGAAATTCCAATTAGAAAAGATAGGAATAAAGTATATGGTAATAGAAATGCGGGATACATGGGAGAATTTTTTCATATTACTCAGACACTAGATATAGTATATGCTCATAGACATAATCTTACATGTAGTTTGCGGGCTGAAGAAAAAGAATTCATTAATATGGTAGAAGACAGGATTTCCAAAGAAAAGCTGCTGAACAGAAGTCACATGTACCACCATGGGCTTTCAGAGAGGGAAATTATAAAAAGGGCGAGACTTACGCTGCAATGTCTCTGGATTGGTATCATAAAGGGAAACTTTGCTTACTTAGACTAAAAAGGACTATAATAATTATTTCTTTGGTACTAGTGAATGTGAACATACTTTTCTAATAACTGGCGGATGGGGATTGAAAGGTGGAACTTATTCTGTTTTTCCAGGAGTATATTATGTGTGCGGTAAGAATGCCTATTATAGGTTGCCTGCACATTGGTATGGTAGTTGTTATTTTGGGATCGTATTTCCTAAAGTATACCATGTAGATAGAAATAATAAAATCAATGAAATAAAACATGGACTAATACGCAAAAAGAGAGCAAGTTTTTCAGAAATAATTGGTGATATTTTTGGTGCACTGATACCTTCAGTTGGAGTTGTTCTTAATTCGCATAAAATTCGAAAATTGTCCACAGTGGTTGATCGTTTATCAACAGATACTGCTGGTGGGTTCTTGATGATTGATACTGAAATGGTTGCAATTAGATCAATGGTTTTGTAAAATCGACTTGCCCTTGATAGATTATTGGCAAAAGAGGGCGGAGTCTGTGGCATGTTGAAACTACAACATTGTTGTACTTATATCCCTGATATAAGTAAAAGTCTTGAGGGGTATATTAAGAACATTACGAAGTTACATGAAGATTTGACTCAACTGGAGGTTGACGGTGTTTGGGAGAAACTTGGTAAGGGTTTTTTCTCTGTGGGTAAATGGTTTTCTACATTTGGGAGTAGTTTATTAGGGAAAATACTAATACCAATTATTTTAATAGCTATAGTGGCATTATCAATAATAATGGCATATAAATGTTGCAAGTGTAGATGTGGAAAGAAGGAGATGAGAGAGTCAGACAAACGTAGAGCAAGAAAGAGGAAAAGAGAGGAGATAGAATTAGAAGATATGAAAGGAAATTATTATGAAAAAATGAAAGACTTAGATGAAAGAATGATTAAACGAGAAAAAGTACAGTTTTGTAAACAAAATCAAGGTGGCAATTGGTATGATGGTTATTTTTGTGATGGCTCAAAAATGCCATCAAAGGGGGAAATTGATGGAGGAGGGTTTTGAGAAAATAAAACCTGCTCGGATTAAGTCCTCCATAACATTTACTAACAGTGTGCTGTGGAAAATAACGTGCATAAACACGAAAAACATGGGGAAATGCTTTGCGCATGCGTGCACTAATGCGTGGACTAATTCATGAAAGACTAGGCCACATTTGCGTTCTGCTTTTTGAATAAAACAAAATAATGCTGCTTTTGCACATTAATGCTTTTGCAAGGAATAATATGTGGGATAGTACAATGGTGGTTGGTAAACAGTGAGAAATATATTTCATGAAATTAATAATGTCTGTGTTTCGTTCTTTGTAGTTAAGCAAGAATGGGCCTACAATCTTTGCATGTCAGTCGAGGGTTAATGAAAAACAAATACGAATAAATAAGTTGAAAATCGAGCTCTGAGAGAGAATGGAGAAGGCAAAGACTGATAACCTTCAAGGATTATTGTGTGTCTGCCAAGTAACAGAAGTATGGCCGTGGGACCAAGTGCAAATGTACAAACTTCTTCCGCGGAAGCTGCAGAGGTGAACAATGAAAATGTAGAGACTTGTAACATGTTGCTAGTTGGAGGAAATGTGTATTCATGAGACGTGGTTAACGTAATGTGAAATATGTAAGACAAAGAAGCAGTGAAAATTATGAACGTGACTATGGTGGTGTGATAGAACACCCCTAAACTGACCAATGAGAGACTGAGTTTCTAAAAATGTTGCTACAATGGTGGGTTGGACATGTAAGTTTTTAGACTATAACTGGGGTCCCTGGGGGTGTTCGGCGCGGGTGTCTTTGAGAAGCTAGAGAGAGTGAGATCGTCGCTGTCCGTCGGTTTGCTGATCGAGGCCTACCTATTTCCTACTCTTGACCTGAATGCTGTATCCTGATTTATTCTTTGTTCCCTGAACCTTCTCGGGGAACCCCCATCTATTCCCGTGGCCAGGGGGTAGATTTTCCATAGAATTTCTTTAGGTTAGTATAGCTAATGATTCGTACTTTGCAGAATCTTTTGCAAATGTATTTTTGTCTCTGAAACTATTGTCTCTCCGCCTATCCACTCCTTCATTTTCATATGTTCATTTTGATATGAGTTTGACACTGTTTGCATTAATAATATTTTTTCTCTCTGTGATTGATGCATTGTTTGCCTTGTAAACCTGTACATGATGAGCATTTTATTTTCACATTATTTTGCGATAAACATTATTAACCTTACACCGAGTTTGTGATTAATTAGTAGTATAGATAGATAGATAGATAGATAGATAGTATTAATTATTGGCATCAACTTCTCAACTTTAGGTCCATCGAACAGAGGAAAGAAGTTGAAATACAGGTTCAGTTATGTATTTAGAGTGTTAGTTATGAGCCTGTATTGATGAACAACTGATTTGTTTTTCAAACGTGACAAACTTTTTACCAGCACAATTAGGGACTTGGATGAGTAATGGGCCCGTGTTTGTGTTATTGGCTTATTATCGATCCTTGATTGGCGCTGGATCAGTTTTTGGTAGCAGAGGATGGTTAATTATTGATTAGTTTGGTAATAATTATCGATTATTGATTATTTGTTTCCTTAACATGAAAAGTTGGTGTTTTGTTCTATGTTGTCTAGAAGTGCGGGTACGGAGTTACCTGAGATCCCGGGATAATGTTATTGTAGCCTGAAGAGGCAGAAGAATAGTGTGGATAAAGTATCACACAGCAAACACAAGGAGATGATGGACGGAGCACTGAAACCTTTCAGACACTCACCCCCAGTCACAGATCTGGGTTGAATCCATCATCGTTCTTAGCTCACTTTGCCACCCCAGTTCAGACACAGCCATATGCAAATCAGTCTAGACCCTGTGCCTCATGGGAACAGTCCAGCCCGAACTGCCAAGCCATGTCTTCCCTGGACCGGAAACAAGCATCCTGGGAACGGTTTCTGGCTAACAGCCCTCATCAGCCAGGCTAGCTTGAATCCAGTGGCAAAGTGAGCAAGGGACCCACGTCTGGGCATACCCTGCCAACTTAGGGCGAACAAAGCAAACACAAGGAGAAGACATGGCTTGGCAGTTCGGTCTGGACTGTTCCCATGAGGCACAGGGTCAAGACTGATTTGCATATAGCTGTGTCTGAACTGGGGTGGCAAAGTGAGCTAAAGAATGATGATGGTGATAAAGTATAACACTGTAGAAGTACTTTGTCTGTTGTCATAATACTGAATGGCGAAAGGCTGTTGGCGTTATATTAGGGACTATTTCGCTTGAGAGTAGATTTTGCCTGAAATAGTGAAGGGTCCACTTCCGAAACTCTGGCCTTACATCCCCAAAGGAGTACCAAGACCTCTTTCCATGTGAAAGTCCTCTTCCGAAACTTTGGCTAGTATCCCTAGAGGAGTACCAAGTCCTCCTGTAGCTTATTTGTGTGTAGAATAGCGCTGGTTGTTATTTTACTTGAAGTGAAAGAATCTTTCTTTTGAAGTGGAGACTATCTCTTTATTTAGAGGAACAGACAAGGTAGCATTGTTTAATGTTGTTTCCTAACAAATTTAGTTGAGAAAAGCTTAGAAATATATTGCCGTATTATTTGTAAGGGAGGGTCAGTAGTTGGAGTAATACTGACGCCAGAAAAGACCGCGCTGGCATTGGTCAGACAGCGGGTGCTTAGAGAGCTGTGATTGGTCGGTTGGTGTAAGTTGCGCTAGTATTGGTCGAGATATTGATTACGTAGAAGTATTCTGATTGGTTGGTTGGTGTGAGTCGCGCTGGTATTGGGCGACTGTTAGCAAATAGGATAAGCAGAAGTGCGAAGTTTGTTGTTTATTTACTGAATTATATTTTAGCGTGAAGAGTCGGAAAAATGAAGATGATTAATAGGATGAAGAGTTTCTTTAAAAAGGACAAACCAATAGTTACTAGAGAGGGAATTCCTATTCCAACCCAAGAACGGTTGCTTCTTTTATGATGTTGGAACGTGGTTATCATAGGTGTACATGGTTAGAGAATTGGGAGAGATACACGGAAGATGATGGTGTCTTAGCTTTTCCAAAACATGGTACATATAATGTAAGGGTTTTGGAGAACTTGAGAGAACGAATGAATTCTCTAGAGTCAAATCCTAGACCTACTCAGTATGAAGCGCTTGAGGAATGGGAACATGAGGCATATAAGCGAGAGAAATTCAGGAATGGAAATAGATACAGGAATATGATATCGAGGTATGCTGAGGCTAGATGAGATGATCAAATGAAAAGATGGAGGAGAGCTGTAAAAGCAGATGGTTTGTACTCAGTTTTAGTTGCTGAAGAAGCAACTGGAGGCAAATGTAAAGAGAAAAAGAAAATGTAGAGACATCAGGATTAAATTTTGACACAAGTGAATCTGATGACGAGTTGTTAGATGATATTTTGACTAAAAGACCTCCACCATATCAGGAAAACTCAAGTGAAACAGTTCCAAATGCACCATTAATGGAAACCCCACTAATTCCACAGGTTCCACAAGTCCATGTAGTTACTAGAGTAGTACAAGAGAGTGAAATGGACATGTTGAATAAAGCAAGGGAGGAGTTGACTCAGAAAATTAATCAATTGAGTCTGAATGCGGAAGCATTAACAGTGCCAGTAACCATTGGTCCTATAGTTTCATTGTATGGAGAAAAACAGAATATATCGAGAGTACATGCGTTGACAGTCCCGATGAATAGTGACAGGAATAAGGTGGTAACGATAACTGATCAGGCTGGACAAGCTGAAACAAGTACGTCATTGATTGATCTTCCAGTTTGTGAGTTGATAACTGAAACCCCTACGAGAAGTGTGCAAATGGATCCGAGGAGAATAGTGCAGAATGTCACTCCAGTGTCAGGGAGTTCGATGGGTACTTCGCCAGATGAGTTAGATGACTGGATAAGGGGGATGGAAAAACGAAAACCTCAACCACAGAGTATAGATGTGGGTAAACAGAGTAGATCTGGAAGAAATGATTATTGGTACAATAAGTCCAGACAGATTGAGTATCTACCGAGATGAAGAGTTATTATTCCTGTGTAAAAATATTACTTGGAAAGTAAGAAATCTTCATGAGAAATTGACAGAGGCTGCTTGTGAATATGGAGTAGACATAGAGAAATCAAGGGTATTACAGAAAACGTATAGAGTGGATTTTACTGAAAAAGATTTAGAGAGTTTGAATGCGTCTGGCAAAAGATTGCAAATAAAGGAATTAATGAGCATCTTGAAGAAATGGGGAGATGTAGAACGGTGGAAAGGTAGATGGACGAAAAAGAAAGAAGAAATGACTGCCAACAAAAATGCGTCTTCATTTCCATTACGAGAGTTAGGACAGGCTGAAATGGTGTGTCCGATGAGAGAAGTTCCAGGTGGTGGATATGTTCACGTTCCTTGGACAAGACAGGATATATTATCCTTTACTAATGACTTTCCTAGATTGAGGGAAAAACCTGTTGAGTGGTACAAACAAGTAGCGAGGTTTGTGAAGGTTTCAAAGGTTTTGTTAGAAGATTTAGATGGATTGTTTGAGATTGTTGTTCCAGCTGATTTATGGACTGAGTGTAAGATTGCTGTTGATTGGCCTAAAGAAGAATATCCTAGAGATGCGAAAACAGGTGCACCTTCAGATGAGGTGATGAAAAAATACAATCAGGTAATTACATACCTGAAAGGTAAAATTTCCCCAAAGGAAACTGATTGGGTTAAAATTGACAGGACAACACAAGAACCAAAAGAGTCGGTACATGCTTACTATGAAAGGTTGTTACAAGTGTTCAAACAGTACAGTGGGTTTGAGAATATTGGAGATAAAGATATGGGACATTTTGTGTATCGTTTTGTGTTTGGATTGAAACCAGAAATTAGTAACATAATTCAGCAACATTTGATTTGCTGGCAGAGTAAAACAGTTGATGAGATTTTGAGGTATGCAAAATATTGTAGTGATGATATTGATTAGAGACACAAAAAGTTAAAAGAGAAAATGATGTGGGCACAGGTGAAAGTGGCAGAACAGCAAGAAGGAAACAGTGGTTCTCAGACAAATTATCAGATGAAAGGTCAGAATCAGAATGGTCAAGTATCCAGTGGTGGTAGAGGTAGAGGTAAAATGAATAATGATGAGATGAAAAAGAAATTTCCTTGTCATGCGTGCGGAAAGTTTGTACATTGGACGAACGAGTGTAGATCTGTTCTAAAGAATGGGATGAATCAAAATTTAAATCCACAGATGCAGAATGAGGTGGTTGTGAAACAGCAACAGCAGCAGCAGGTAGTTACTCCACAGTTACCGGATGCCACAAGCTCCTATGCCAAATAATGTGAATGCTCAAGTGCAGAGTACAATGTGAACACTGAATTTCACGCAGGTGAACAAGTTGGTAAGAATCAAAATGTGCAAATGGTTTCGCAATACTTGTTGCAGTGCAATGAGAGTGATTCAGACTCATCTCAATGACGGTGCCTGAGGGGGGAGGAAGAGTGCGTGCTTGGCGCATCTCTAGAGGTAGATCACTCAGGTTCATTTGTTGATGGAAGAGTGGAAGGTAATGACATTACTGGTGCTACCCGTTATACTGTGAGAGCAGCAGAAATTCCAAACCTACCCGTCTCGGGGGAAACTATCCAAGTCGTAGGAGTCTCCAATAAACATATCAAAACCCCAATCACAAAGCCAATAGAAGTTCATATTGGAAGATTCAAAGACATGCATCGGTTCGTGGTATGTGATACGGGTTCAGTGAATCTTTTAGGGAGAGATTTGCTTTGCAAGATGAACTGCACCATCTATTGTACACCAGATGGTATCGCTTTCCAAACACCAGATGAGGATGTTGTGTTTAAAATGATGTTAGCAAAGCAAGGGACAGAAGTGGATGAGTTGTTTTCACTTCTCACTGAGGAAAATTTACCTGCAGAGCTGAGAAATACAGTAAGGTCTGATGTATGGGATTTTACAGGAAAAGAGATTGGTCTGATGAAAGGTGTGGATCCTATTCAGGTTGCGGTGAAACCGGTGCAGCGTATCCAAATACACCTCAGTACAAAGATGAGTCCTGAAATAACAGCAAGAGTTATTCCTGTAATTGACCAAATGATCGAGCAGGGTATTTTAAGAGAAATACTACAGTCCATGTAATTCGCCTATTATGGGAATTAAAAAGCCAAGCGGAAAATATAAAATAGTACAAGATTTATGTAAAATTAATAAAATTGTGGTACCCTGTTGTCCAATAGTGCCAAAGCCACCAGTGATTCTTTATCAAATTCCCTGTGATGCAGAATGGTACACAGTAATTGATCTGTGCCAAGCATTTTTCTCGATTCCTTTACATCCGGATAGCCAGTATTTATTTGCTTTCCGGTTCGGAGACCGTGTTTTGGCATGGTGCCGAGTTCTTCAAGGGTACAGAGAGAGTCCTTTTATTTTTAATCAGATTTTGAAAAAAATGTTTGGAGACTTTGATCATGCCAGAGAAATCAGTTTTGGTTCAGTATATTGATGACCTACTGGTGGCATCAAAAACACGAGAGGCATGTGTGACGGATACAATTGCTTTGCTGAACCATTTGGCAGAAGGTGGGCACAAAGTGTCACCAGCAAAATTGCAGTTTTGTAAACAGGAGGTTCAATATTTGGGACACAAAATAGAAAAGGGAGTCAGGAAGGTGACACCAGAACGGATCAGTGGATTCAACAGATGAGCCCTCTAAAGACTCAGAAAGAGGTTCAAATGTTCTTGGGAATGGTTGGATACTGCAGACAGTGGATCAGTGGCTTTTCACTGATTGCAAAACCTCTACAGAGGTTGACACACGAAGATGTGATGGATCCGATTGAGTTTGATGATGAAAGCATGAAAGCTTTTATTGAGTTACGAGACAGTCTTTGTCGAGCACCTGCATTAGGAATGCCAGATTATACAAAGGATTTTGCGTTGTATTGTTGCGAGAGAGATGGGTGGGCACTTTCAGTTTTAACTCAAAGACATGGAATGGCACGTCGTCCAGTGGCATATTTTTCTGCTACTTTGGATTCAGTGGCTGCAGCGTTACCAGGCTGTTTGAAAGCAGTCGCTGCTACTTGTGTGAGTCTGGAACAGAGTGAAACGATTGTGATGGGACATCCAGTCAAAGTATATGTGCCACACTCAGTTGAGATTCTATTAACAAAATCACGAACACAGCACATGACCTATAGTCGGCGGACTAGGTATGAAAGAGTAATCTTGGGTGCTGAGAATGTGACTGTGGTGAGATGCATGACAATAAATCCGGCAACACTGTTACCTAGTCCATTTTGTGAGGAAGTGAAAGATGAAGCAGATCATGATTGTTTGGATGTGACAGAATTGTGTACGAAACCAAGGCCGGACATTGAGGATACACCGTTAGAGGAATCAGATAGTGTGAAATTTGTTGATGGATCATGTCTGAGAAATGAAAGAGGTGAATTGAGTTCTGCCTATGCAGTGTGCACGGTAGCTGCAGTTTTAGAAGCATCCTGTCTAAAAGGGGTAAACTCTGCACAAATTGCTGAACTGATAGCTCTGATTAGAGCATGTAAAATTGGCAAAAATCTGAGAGTAACCATATTTACTGACAGTCAATATGGTTGTGGGGTGGTTCAAAATTTTGGTCAGTTATGGATGCAAAGGGGATTTCTGACTTCATCAGGTTCTCCGATCAGAAACAGTAAAAATGTGAAAGATTTTTTGAATGCTTTGCAATTGCCCAAAAAGATTGCGGTGGTCAAATGTTCTGCACATAAGTCGGAAATGATTATGTGATCGAACGGTAACAGATACGCTGATCAAGTAGTGCGTTTCTGTGCACAAAATTCAATTGCAATCAACAGAGGGGTGGAAAAGAAAAATACTAATTGCCACTTGATGTTTCCTCTCTAGAAACTTGGGATGAAATTAGGCAGTTGCAAGAAGAGGCAGGAGATGAAGAGAAAGAACTTTGGATAAAATCAGGCTGTAAAAAGAGAACAGAGGATGAAGTATCGGTGTACACAGATGGGAGACCAGTCATGCCAGACTGTTTACTTTCTCAGATGGCAAGGGTATACCATGGAATTGCACATGTTGGAAGAGGCGCAATGATCAGGCTCTTCAAGCAGTCATGGCATAACCCTAAGTTCAGAGTCATTGCAGAGAGTCTATGTCAGAGGTGTGCTATATGTCTGCAGCAAAATCCAGGCAGAAAGACAGTTGTTAGTTGGGGACGAATAGGAAAGGCAGCAAGACCATTTACGAGGCTCCAACTTGATTTCATTGAGCTTCTCCCATGTAATGGACTAAAATATGTGCTAGTTGTTGTTTGTTTGTTTTCTCGTTGGGTAGAGGCCTATCCAACTAGAAGGAATGACAGTCTCACCGTTGCTAAATTGCTTTTGAGAGAGTTAATACCAAGATTTGGTTTTCCAGTCACTTTAGAAACAGATAGGGGATCTCATTTTAACAATGAGATAATTCGGATGATTTGTGCAGCATTACAAATTGAGCAAAAGCTGCACTGTGCCTATCGACCGGAAGCATCTGGAGTGGTCGAGCAAATAAATGGCACTATAAAGTCTAGACTGGGAAAGGTGTGTGCATCCACAACACTGAAATGGCCTGACGCTTTACCCCTGGTATTGATGAGTCTTAGAATCATTCCAGATAAAAAGACTGGATTGAGTCCTCATGAAGTCCTAATGGGAAGAGCAATGAGACAAGCGATTGTACCAGCAAACAAACTGATGAATATTTCTGATGATCTAGTGCTTGATTATTGCAAAGGATTGGCTGATCTGGTGCGTTCTGTGTCTCATCAGGTTGGAGAAATTACAACCACAACACAGGCGGATCAAGCACATGATCGGAGTCCAGGAGAGTGGGTTCTTGTCAAGAAACACGTGAAGAAGTCGTGTTTAGAACCCAGATGGCCTGGACCATATCAGATTATTTTGGTGACAACAACAGCAGTGAAGTGTGGTGGCTTGCCAAATTGGATTCACGCAAGTCATACAAGAAGAGTCCCAAGTCCACTTGAAAGTGAAGGTGAGCAGCAACTGGTCAAAGAAAATAAGAAACCAGAAGCTGGAGGTTGTGAAGCTAAAGAATCTAGAGTGACAGATTCTGACAAGCAAGTGGATGATGAACAACCAAGCACAAGTCAAGTAGAGTGGACACCAGCTACTGGGTCTCGTAAGACTGTTGTTGAGCAAGAAGAAGAGAAAGTTACTGAAAATAAAGAGCAAGTACAACAAAGAAAAGGGCTAAATAAAAGAATTTGTGAGCCAGAAAAAGAAGGTGAAGAAGAGATTCAAGCTAAGAGAGCAAAAAAGGGTGATAAATGACCAAGTGGAGTGAAAAGACTGAAATACACTCTTGAAAAGAGAAAACCAGACCAAATCAATGAAGTTTCAAGCCAAACTGAACAAGAAGAATCACAGGAAGATTTATTGCAAAGAACAAAGCGAATAAGAATTCCGAGCAAGAAATACACAGCTCCAGGATGGACATATGTGATACTGGAAGAAATTGAAAGCACAGATCAGATAAAAAGAGAAGTTGGTTCTGGTACTGAACAAATTGACGAAAGCAAATTGAAACCGCCTTAAAAAGAACTGTGAAAAATTTAAGGTGCAACAACTTCAGTCAAAATAAATTGAAAGATCCAGAAACTTGAAGAAGAGACTTATAAAACAAGCATTGGCATAGCCAATAGGTCTCGCCTTTGGGGCCTTATGAGAGATTAATAAAGAAATGTAGATACCTGTCCTTAAAGGTGTTGTTTCAAAAGGCCCCTGCATCTTGCCGTTTTCATCTGGAGCCAGGAATCAGAGCAGAGGGGGGAGGCCGGTGTTCGACGGGAGACGGGTCAACCTTGTTGAACACTTTTCTGGCTTTCCTGGAGATAGCAGCGCTCCCGAGGTCGGCCGGAGTGCGCCGGCAAAGCTGCCCCGTTCTCCCATGGACACAGCTAATGATAGCCGTCTGCTGTGCAAGCAGTAATCAGTAACATCAATAGCATATTTAAGCCACAGTACAAACCCCATAGGTCACAACTAGATCAAGCAGAAACTATTTGTAACTCATCAATTGGAATTTCCATTGGTAAATGTTCATGCTATTATTGTCGAGGCAGAAAAGACGTTACTACTATTTCTTCTGCAGTAATGCCTGGTATATCTTTAGTTTGAGTCACTCATTAGCAGGATAAAAAAATATGTGCGTTGCATAATTTGACTTTTACAATTTACAAAAAGAATTGAAATGAAAACCAAACATTATGTGCTGTAAGCAAACTAGGGTCGTGTCACAACGGAAGCCACTGTTCCCAATTTTTCACAGTTGGCAATATTTACATCAGGCATAAACCCACGCCGGGGAAAGTACACTGCCTGTCAAAAAGTGAGACCCACTGTGAGATGGATTTGTCCCTTCAAAATAACTAATTTCCTACTTATCTCGCTCCTGTGAAAACAAATCTTGCAATGTACAGCCATACCTCTCTGCGTCTCATACACATGAAAATGTTAAATTGTGCCGTCTTTGGTTTATTTTACAAGTGGTTTGCAAAGCTTGCTGCGACAGAGGGCGTGCTTTCTCTGCCTCATTTACACAAATAAAGCCTTAGTTGTGTCTACCCCTACGTGCGTCTTGTTACTTCTCAATGAGCAAGGCGTGATAATTTGTGTCTGCTCGTCCTACTTTGTGGTATGTGTAAGGATTAGAAGCAGATGGGGAGCTGAAAGGAAACCATGGCTCTGCAGCTTAAAAGGCATCCCTCGTGACACAACCCGGTAACCTGCGCTTCACAGCCCATCCAATAACGCGGCCGCCTCAGTCATATCCCAAACCTTATCAGCCATGCACATTCACAGCGATAAAGGGTGTTATATAAACACCGCACAGAGCACGGCGGTTTGCGTGCCTCTCTGACTCGGTAACTGCACACGTCAAAGTTTAAGTGTATGAGTGTATCCTTATTATTATCTCAGGATGTATACAATGCAAACAGTAGGTACATGTGTACAAGTCTTATAAAAATGCGCGGCCATGTTGAAGTTGTTCACAGCACCGCACAAAAACAGTGAAAAAAAGAGTGCGGAAAACAAACGAAAAACACATCGGAACGTAAGGCGACATGTAAAATGGGTGGTCGCCACAAAGTATAAAACACACCCAAAGGTGGGCTTAAGAGCAACGTCTTACGAATGAGCAGAAAGGAATTGAGAAAGGCACAACACGGAACAAATGGAAATTGGTGGGCGTGGCCTAAGCACCCTCGACCGGACACATCAGCCTCACAAAGCAGCGCTTGCGCTGCTAGGCTCGACCTAAAAAAAAAAAGAGGGGGGTCAAGAAGAAAGCCTTAAGGTGTAGGATACACTATTTTCTGGTTGTTTTTGGACAAGTTTGTCAAAATCTTTAGAGAGTTGTTAGAATTTTTTCTTAGATTTTTTAGTTTTTATAGTATACAAAAATGACAGAAGCTACAGTGACTGGACATCGAAAATCTAGTTTAAAACGTAGATGTATTAAAGCTTGCTTATGTAGTGTCTTATTACTAATGTTGATGTGGTTAATATTGACTGTCATTGTCCCTGTTCTAATGGTGACTAATAACAAAAATAATACTAATAATGTGATAAGTGAAAGAGTGAATTCAGTTACTAAAGAAACACCTAATACTAAAACAGAAGGAATAGATGAAAGCATTTATCATCATGATAAATCAATTAATGATTTCTCGTTAAATGTCTTTACAAAGTTGCTTTACGAATATGTTGACACAATGGACGTGAGAGATTGTTATGTGTGCATGCAATTACCTTCGTCTGTCTCAGAGTGGGTGACTTACCATCACCTTCCTTTAACTTATGGTGTATTGTGTAGTGCACTAACCAGTTTATTTTACGTGACGGGGAAGTTACAATATTATTATTCACACCTAGATTTAGTGTTTTCAAAAATTCCAATTAGAAAAGATAGGAATAAAGTATATAGTAATAGAAATGCGGGATACATGGGAGAATTTTTTCATATTACTCAGACACTAGATATAGTATATGCTCCTAGACATAATCTTACATGTAGTTTGCGGGCTGAAGAAAAAGAATTCATTAATATGGTAGAAGACAGGATTTCCAAAGAAAAGCTGCTGAACAGAAGACACATGTACCACCATGGGCTTTCAGAGAGGGAAATTATAAAAAGGGCGAGACTTACGCTGCAATGTCTCTGGATTGGTATCATAAAGGGAAACTTTGCTTACTTAGACTAAAAAGGACTATAATAATTATTTCTTTGGTACTAGTGAATGTGAACATACTTTTCTAATAACTGGCGGATGGGGATTGAAAGGTGGAACTTATTCTGTTTTTCCAGGAGTATATTATGTGTGCGGTAAGAATGCCTATTATAGGTTGCCTGCACATTGGTATGGTAGTTGTTATTTTGGGATCGTATTTCCTAAAGTATACCATGTAGATAGAAATAATAAAATCAATGAAATAAAACATGGACTAATACGCAAAAAGAGAGCAAGTTTTTCAGAAATAATTGGTGATATTTTTGGTGCACTGATACCTTCAGTTGGAGTTGTTCTTAATTCGCATAAAATTCGAAAATTGT
Organism: Calotriton arnoldi; assembly: GCA_963921515.1. NCBI lineage: Eukaryota > Metazoa > Chordata > Amphibia > Caudata > Salamandridae > Calotriton > Calotriton arnoldi. The sequence continues at coordinate 211,339 of CAWUFW010001591.1, forward strand.
CCACAGTGGTTGATCGTTTATCAACAGATACTGCTGGTGGGTTCTTGATGATTGATACTGAAATGGTTGCAATTAGATCAATGGTTTTGCAAAATCGACTTGCCCTTGATATATTATTGGCAAAAGAGGGCGGAGTCTGTGGCATGTTGAAACTACAACATTGTTGTACTTATATCCCTGATATAAGTAAAAGTCTTGAGGGGTATATTAAGAACATTACGAAGTTACATGAAGATTTGACTCAACTGGAGGTTGACGGTGTTTGGGAGAAACTTGGTAAGGGTTTTTTCTCTGTAGGTAAATGGTTTTCTACATTTGGGAGTAGTTTATTAGGGAAAATACTAATACCAATTATTTTAATAGCTATAGTGGCATTATCAATAATAATGGCATATAAATGTTGCAAGTGTAGATGTGGAAAGAAGGAGATGAGAGAGTCAGACAAACGTAGAGCAAGAAAGAGGAAAAGAGAGGAGATAGAATTAGAAGATATGAAAGGAAATTATTATGAAAAAATGAAAGACTTAGTTGAAAGAATGATTAAACGAGAAAAAAGTACAGTTTGGTAAACAAAATCAAGGTGGCAATTGGTATGATGGTTATTTTTGTGATGGCTCAAAAATGCCATCAAAGGGGGAAATTGATGGAGGAGGGTTTTGAGAAAATAAAACCTGCTCGGATTAAGTCCTCCATAACATTTACTAACAGTGTGCTGTGGAAAATAACGTGCATAAACACGAAAAACATGGGGAAATGCTTTGCGCAAGCGTGCACTAATGCGTGGACTAATTCATGAAAGACTAGGCCGCATTTGCGTTCTGCTTTTTGAATAAAACAAAATAATGCTGCTTTTGCACATTAATGCTTTTGCAAGGAATAATATGTGGGATAGTACAATGGTGGTTGGTAAACAGTGAGAAATATATTTAATGAAATTAATAATGTCTGTGTTTCGTTCATTGTAGTTAAGCAAGAATGGGCCTACAATCTTTGCATGTCAGTCGAGGGTTAATGAAAAACAAATACGGATAAATAAGTTGAAAATCGAGCTCTGAGAGAGAATGGAGAAGGCAAAGGCTGATAACCTTCAAGGATTATTGTGTGTCTGCCAAGTAACAGAAGGATGGCCGTGGGACCAAGTGCAAATGTACAAACTTTTTCCGCGGAAGCTGCAGAGGCGAACAATGAAAATGTAGAGACTTGTAACATGTTGCTAGTTGGAGGAAATGTGTATTCATGAGACGTGGTTAACGTAATGTGAAATATGTAAGACAAAGAAGCAGTGAAAATTATGAACGTGACTATGGTGGTGTGATAGAACACCCCCTAAACTGACCAATGAGAGACTGAGTTTCTAAAAATGTTGCTACAATGGTGGGTTGGACATGTAAGTTTTTAGACTATAACTGGGGTCCCTGGGGGTGTTCGGCGCGGGCGTCTTTGAGAAGCTAGAGAGAGTGAGATCGTCGCTGTCCGTCGGTTTGCTGATAGAGGCCTACCTATTTCCTACTCTTGACCTGAATGCTGTATCCTGATTTATTCTTTGTTCCCTGAACCTTCTCGGGGAACCCCCATCTATTCCCGTGGCCAGGGGGTAGATTTTCCATTGAATTTCTTTAGGTTAGTATAGCTAATGATTCGTACTTTGCATAATCTTTTGCAAATGTATTTTTGTCTCTGAAACTATTGTCTCTCCGCCTATCCACTCCTTCCTTTTCATATGTTCATTTTGATATGAGTTTGACACTATTTGCATTAATAATATTTTTTCTCTCTCTGTGATTGATGCATTGTTTGCCTTGTAAACCTGTATGATGAGCATTTTGTTTTCACATTATTTTGCGATAAACATTATTAACCTTACACCGAGTTTGTGATTATTTAGTAGTATATATAGATAGATAGTATTAATTATTGCCATCAACTTATCAACTTTAGGTCCATCGATATTTAGAGTGTTAGTTATGAGCCTGTATTGATGAACAACTGATTTGTTTTTCAAACGTGACAAACTTTTTACCAGCACAATCAGGGACTTGGGTGGATGAGTAATGGGCCCGTGTTTGTGTTATTGACTGATTATCGATCCTTGATTGGCGCTGGATCAACGGAAAGGCCTGTATACGTCTCGAGCTCTGGACACCTTAGGACATTGTGTCTTGAAAGGGCTTTAGTAAGGTCAATGAATGAGTAACCTTTTGACAGTTGGTCTCCCTTGACTTTAAGGCTAACCACTGTGGCTAAATTGCACCTTTATAGTCATCAGATATTATGCTCATCTTGAAGCTGAAACTCACTCACTGATGAGTGCATCTTCACATCGGATTACTACTGAGGTCATTGTGACATTGGTCTCTTCTGCTCTGTCGTGGCCACATGAACTGGGCACCTACAGAGGTCTAATTCAGCTTACCAGTGGGCTTGTCTGAAATTGCTCCCACTTTAAAGTGGAGGTTCTGTTGTGATTTACCACTGCCCTTTAATCTCATGGAGCTCTGAGGGCATCCGATGGAACACTGTGACATGCTAGGCAACCACTGAGCAGTTGGATTGTGGCTGACACAGAGGAGGCTGTGTTACCCTTTGTTGGATGTAATAAAGAGAGTTATCTTGATTAAGCGTGGTGTGCACTCTCAACACTGGCGACAAGTTAGAGTGTACATCCACCAGACAACCCTGCATCAACTCTGAGGATTCTGGATTTACATCAAGTAAGCTAAAAGGATTTTACTCTTTCCCTTCAAATTCGCTGTACAGCAGTGGTGAGTGATTTTTAGGTCTCGCCTAGGCAGCGCTTGCACTGTCTCTTCGAGACATGCTGTATTCAGGATATGTGGATAAAGCTCCACTTACTTCCCACCCATCTTTTTAAATGGCTCCTGTCCCTTGTAAATGGTGGCTCTTCATTGGTCATTAGGCTTTGTAGTCCCTCCTTAGTACCGCCTTGTCTCTTCTTGTAACCTCCCATGAGGACACCCCCTGTTACATGTGTTGTTATGCCCTAGGTTTTAATTACAGCCTCAAGGCACTACTTTCTTAAAGGCCTTCAGACAGGACACTCACTTAGTCCTAAACTAGATTGGCAGTGATTACTTTACTTGCTAGCACATCTCACATTTATATTAGACCTTCTATAAATTTCCCTTCATCAGCTCCACATAGAGTACAACCTAATCTGGAATTAATAAAATAATTATTTTGTCACATTACAAAGCTACTAATTGTATACATGGACATAGCTATTTGAATATACTTGTGGTACTGTCTTGCATGCAATGCATTATGGGTAGGGTAGATTTACCATATCTTCAAAGTTTATGATGCTCACTAGGGACCTCTAGGCACAGCTTGTGCTACTGCACCTAGACAAGCAGTGCTGGTGCCTTGCTCACTAGGGACATCTAAGCGCAGCTTGCTGTACTGCACCTACCACATCTCATTTATATTAGACCTTCTATATATTTCCATTCATCAGCTCCACATAGAGTACAACCTAATCTGGAATTAATATAATAATTATTTTGTCACATTTCAAAGCGACTAATTGTATTTGTACTTTGTACTTATAGTCGTTGCTTATGAGAAGCAAGGCTGGCAGTAACTGCGCCTCTTTTACTGCCAGCCTTGCTGTTCATAAGCAAGGACTATAAGCACTAAGTGCGTGTTTAGGCACCGCTTGCAGGTTTTCAAAACACATAAATAAAAGACATTGTCATTTACAATGGCAATAGCTCAAATTCTCGAAATGCGAGACCTATTGCATTGCAAATGCTTGTTACACTAGCGCGTTGGTTCCGGTGCGTGTAACTGAGGTGTTTTGGGTGAAATTCTGGTTGAAAGCCTTACTCCATTTGACAGGTCATTAGGCCGCAAGCCATTTCATGCGGAAAGTTTAAATGATGTGAGGCCAGGGGGCTCGAGGATTTGTGGCGGGGAGGACATTCGATCTGCGTCTGGTGTGTGTAGATAGCGAATGCTGCATTTGTGTCAGCGAGACAGCGAGCCCAGACGCATGCCAGGAACGAGCGCACGACGTCCTACGTCATAGTAGGAAGATAGTGCGCATACCCTTTTGCACTGCGGCGGGCAGAAGAGGAGTCGTGGAGACACACAGTGCGTGCGCAGCTAGACGCACTGTGATGGCACTGGTGGAAGTGTCGAGGAGACACAGAGTGTGCATTTTGGATGAACTGACGGAACAAGCCGCCGGCTGGGAGGCAAAGAGGGAAATAATATTCAGCACAGCAAGATACAATGTGCTTTTGAAAACATTTTTGAAGATACCGGATAGCCGGATGCCTTTTTTTACACCATGATTTCTACCAATGCAGTGCACTTGGAGTAAGGTGAACACGATTTCACCACAAAAAAAGCAGACTATTATCAGGGTTGCACAACCAATAGCCATTTTAGGAGATAAATATCATTTTGAAGGCCATTTCATTATTTTAGTTAATTGTGCTGGCTTATTGTGTTGACTAATTATTTTATTTGTTGTATTAGTTTGTTAATTTGACCTCAATTGCAGGGATGGCTGCCAGCATGAGTCAACTTCTGCAGTTCCTATCGGAGAGGGGTGAACCACTGTTGCCCTGGAAAAAGTGGAAACGCTTGTTCGATTCTTATCTTGTGGCAGTAGGAGGGGAAAAGTTCTCCCCGGCTCGGAAACAATGTGTTCTACTTCACAAACTGGGTGTAGAGGGTTTCAATATCTAAGAAAGTTTGGATCTCATAGCAGTGGGTAATGGCGAAGGTGAACCTGGGGACAGTCAGTGCTTATGTAGCAAACACACTTTGGAACGTGCATCAATGTAGTTATGGAACGTCATACATTTTTTATGAGGGTGCAGGCCAAAGGAGAAAGGATAGGAAATTATGATGCAGCATTGAAGACTCTCGCACAAACTTGTGATTTTGCTGACCTAACGGACTCCCTCATTCGCGACCAACTTGTGCAGTGCAAAAATGACCCCAAAGTGCAGGAAGATTTGTTAGCCAAAAATCCTTCTTTGAAAGAAGCAATTAACATTGTCAAAAGCATGGAACATACTTCTTTTTGGGTTAAGGAGATGCGCAAAACTCCAGGAGCCACAAATGCAACAACTCCCAAAGTTTGTTTCGGGAGTAGCTGAATATGATCGTGAGTATAATGAGGTTGATACTTACACGGGAACAGTTCAGAAAGTAACAGCTAAAATTGATAAACATAAGTCTAGCCCGAAATGAAAGCCAGGACTTGAAGTTTAAGTGTTTCAAATGTGGCAGTCCCAGCCACTCATCGAATTATTCAAATTGTTCTGCCCGGAATACTGCCTGCAGGAATTGTGGATGTAACCGATAGTGTTTGTGTAACAAAGTGTGCAGCGAATGTGGACAATGATACAGTGGTTATGCCCAAATGTGATATCACCATTGGTGACAAAAGTGTGTCTATCCTAGCAGACTCAGGGTCACCTTTTACTCTAATAGGAGATAAAAATTGAGAAAGTATTTTTGGAAAGGAGGCTATCGTATTGAAACAACCAGACATAAATCCAATAGGCTATGATGGGCAGAAAACCGACCTTTTAGGCTATACTGTAGTGACCATAAAGTTCCAAGACAGAGAAACTATCGGCAAGGTGTACGTGGCAAAACCGGGTGACAACCTACTGGGGTGGCATCATCATAGAAACTTAGGCATCACATTGAACCCAAATTCTCCTGAACAAGGTATGCTACTGTCACATGTTAGTGAGGATACAGACATTGTGCAAGAGTTCAAAGAGGTATTTAAGGGAGCACTGGGTTTATTGAAAGGATTCAAACACATGATCATCCTTAAATTCAAGGCAAAGTCGATAGTACTCAAGGTGAGAAGAGTATTGAATCTTATGCTTAAACCCCTACAAAAGGAGCTAGATAAACTGCAGCGTCTGGGAGTAATAAGAAGAAATGGAATCTTCTGAATTGTTGGCCCCAATTGTCCTGGCCCTAAAGGATGGTGTTGCAGGGATTCTGCACATACACAGAACTATGCGCAGGAATATGGGACCTCGGTGTATAGGGGCTAAGCCTTAGTGCCCACGAACCCAGGACCGACTAGCTATAGTGTCTCACTCGCTCTCCTACTCACTCATGAAGAAGCAAATGATTAGGCACCCCAGAACACAACACTACCGGATCGCTCAGGAATCGTGGTAAAAAGACACACCTTTTCGCACACTCTCTCGTACATGTCCACAACAAGAACTGACCGAAACACGAATATAGTTTAAAATGTTTATTTTAACTATTGTGTTCTAAAACGCAGTATACGAGCCACAACCAGCAGCAAAATGCACAAACTTAAAACAGTTAGCATTGCACAAGGCCATATATCATAAAGGGAGATGTCATCATATAAAGACTGTGGATAAAGGACTATACTGCCTAACCACCCTCCCCTTGGTAAGAAGAAGTTTTATTATATAATAGAAGATCTCTGGGCTTTGTCAGCAGACCCCATACCTTAGTGCCTAGAAGGTATATCTACATCATAGGAACCGCATGGCTCTTCTCGCTGGAAAGCTCCCTCTCCAAGTGTGTGTTACCTAAACATGCATCCCCATAATATCAAAGCACGAGTTTCCAGCAGCAGCTGTGTTAGCATGTTTTGTCTAGGTGCTAGGGACTGACCAGAACAGAACAACAAGGGGCATTGTTTATCGACCTTGCTCACAGTGTTCAGACTAAACTCCAGGAACAGGCAGAGAACGAACCAAGCAGACGGTTCTCATGTGAAAGGCACAAACAGAGTCTTGCAAAAACAAAGTCATGTAGTAACGCGCGCAAAAGCAGCATCATGGTTGCTGGGCTCATGCTAACTTAGCGATGTCAACAATGCCCCTATCGGCCACGTGACAATGGTGGGAACAAGATCAGGATGTGTGTTGACCTTAGGGGCCTCAATCAGTGTATCTGGGTTGATCAGCCCCTACCTAATATTGGGGAAGCCCTAGCAAAGCTGGGTGGAGCAAAAGTGTTCAGCGTAATGGATCTTTCAGCCGCCTACCATCAGGTGATGTTACACGAGGATTCTAGGGCCTTAACCTCTTTTGTCACTCCTCTGGGACCATCAGATTCCTCAGGATGCCATTTGGTTTAGCATCGGCAGCTGCATGCTTCCAGAGGTTGATGAAGGTGGTTTTGTCCGGAATCAAATCTGTCATGTACTTTCAAGACGATTTTTTGGTCCATGCAAAGGACAGGCCAAGTCATGAAGCAGTGCTCAGGAACATTCTGACCAGGTTAATGGAGAGGGGGCTTACTCTTAAAAGAGAGAAGTGCAGATTTAAGGTTGGCACACCATTTCGGGGGATGGTGATAGCCCCAAATTGGAGTTGGCAGAAGCTATATCCCACGCACCACCATGCGACAAAGACTAAGTTTGATCATTCTTGGGTTTATAAGAGTATTACTCGAAATTAATTTGCAACTTAGCCATTGTGGTGCAGCCATTGTGACTCCTGCTTAAGAAGGGTGCAGAATGTATTTGGTCCTCTGACTGTGCAGAGGCTGTCAACAAGGTAAAGGAGGAGATAGCCCCTATGCCGACCCTAGGACATTTTGATGTCACCAGAAAAACTATCCTTACCACGGCTGCCAATTTGAAGGGGTTAGGCGCTGTCCTCTCTCAGGTAGTTGAAGGTGAAGAAAGGGTGATAGCGTTTGCCTCACGTTCGCTTAAAGGGGCTGAAGAACGCTACTCTGTGGTAGAGCGTGAGGCATTAGCCTGCATGTGGGCTATCAACTACTTAAACAACTTTCTGTGAGGTTTGCCATTCACATTAAAGACGGATCATAGGCTCTTGGTCCAGATATTTGCTTGTAGACATGCAGAAAACTCCACTCCTAGGATAAAACAGTGGGTAGAGGGCTTAATGCAGTACAATTTTGTGGTGGAGTACCTTCCAGGCAAAAGAAATATACTGGCTGATTGTTTATCCAGGATGCCAGTGGATAAGGAACTGGATTCTGCACCAAAGGCACCCATACTTTGGGTCAGAGAACCGGTTCTTAACAAACAGGAATGGAAAGCTGGAGTATCCAGTGATGCAACAAGAAAACAGGTTTTGGATTTTATGGTGTGAGGATGGCCTGGCTTAAGCAAGGTGCCTGAAGGTGTAAAAGCATTTTGGAATGCAAGAGAGGAACCGAGTACTGTCAAAGATGAACTATTCAGGGGAGAGCGATTGGTTCTTTCCTAGGATTTGCGTTGCAAAATCATTAACTTGGGCTGGAAGCCTCCCAGAGTAAGGGAGATATACTGGTGGCCTGGGGTGGATAAGCAAGTGGAGAAGGTAGATATAAACTGTATATTGTGTTCTGGTAATGACAAATCCAGGTCTGTCAGAGCAGCTCCTTATCGCCTGTGGAGATCCTGAGGAACCATAGTGTAAGTTGCCACTAGATACTGTGGGCCAATTCGAAATATTGTCACCAAATAAAAGATTCATACTGGTTTTGGAGGATTATACATCCAAATGGGTATCGGCATGTTGTGTTGGCTCCATTATGATAAGGAATGTACCGGAATTCTTAAGGGATGTCTTTGCTTGAGAAGGTATTCCCATAACCATTGTGACAGATATTGGTGTCCAGGTCATCTCACAGGAAATAAAAGAATTTTTGGAAGATTTTTCTATTAAACAACACTGTACAGCATTGTATGCACCCAAAACCAACGGTTTAGTGGAGAGCATGAACCGTCTGGTGAGGGTATGTGTGCAAACTGCAGTAGAAAGTAAGTTTCCTTTGAAAGGGATTCTTCGTGAAAAATTATGGGCACACCGCAACACACCCAACAGCGTAACAGGAATTTCACCCTTTCAGAGGCTTAAAGGAAGAATGGCAGGATCAAAATTGAACCCGGTTTGGCTGAAAGTGAACACAGGTGTGTGGGGGGGAGTCCATTTTCACGTAATATCAGGGCATATCAGGAAAGATACAAGGAGCATTTGGACAGGAAACATGATGTTAAGCCAAAGAGATGGGTGGTAGGTGAAAGGGTGTATGTAAAGAAACCCGTTTGGACTCCAAAATGTGAGACAAAGTTTGTTGGGCCCAAGCAAATTATTGAAGTCAGAAGGAATGAGGTTGTCCTCGAAGGGGGAGAAGTGTGGAGCATGTTGAGGTTGTCCAAACGCAATCCAAATGGCAACTTGGACATAACATGTGGGAAGGGCACCCAGGTATATGGGGACAATCATAAGTCTGGTGATAGGGGTGTTGGACATTCAGTAGGAGGTACAGGCTGGTCACTGGGCACGCCTATACCCAGGAGGCCACCAGTTTATCTTAAAGACTACATTATGGAATAAGGTTCTTCTTCATGGAGTTTCCCTTTTCCCCTCAGGACTATTTCATGATGTTGTAAATGAATCACTTCTGTTGTGGTTTTTATTTATTCTTATCTCTCTCCTTTTTCCAGGGTGTTTATGCCTTACATATTCCCTTTAGTTTGTTAGTCATTTTCCTATGCAGTTTAACTGAGAATTGTCTCTGCAGTTTTATCCCTGTTCCTTTCCCTTTTTACATTTGTTTATATTGTATTGTTGGAGAGGGGGGAAGAGATGTGATTTACCACTGCCCGTTTAATCTTACGGAGTTCTGTGGGCATCATATGGAACTCCGTGACATGTTTGGTAACCGCTGAGCAGTTGGATTGTGGCTGACTCAGAGGAGACTGTGTTCCCCTTTGGTGGATGCAATAAAGTGAGTTATCTTGATGAAGCACGGTGTGCACTCTCTTAACAGGTTCACTAGCCTTAGTGGTCTGAGATAGGAGTCAAATTGGGACGCCTTTGAGGCCTCTTATTATTGTGATCATCTCAATGTTGAGGTCTCATCTTCCTCCATTCCCTCACTACCCCTCCCCCCCACAAGCTGCCCACACCCTCTCAGCCTCAACAACTTTATGACACAAGCTAGAGTGTTCAAGAAGAAAAGGTCAAAAATCTCTGCGGGACCGCTCATGGTACGAGAGGAAGCTGATCAAGAGCAGAGGCTAGAATAGAGTATGCCTTCAGCTCTATTGCTCTGGTGTATCAGTTTCATTCTGGAGGGGAAACCAGAAGCCTCCAAGTGGGCTTGGAGCCAAAGAAAGTCCCCAATGGAAGTTCAAACCTTCTCCTCACTGGCAGCCAACTAAGAGACACAGTGTGACATACATCCTCATACCACCAGAAAACCCTTTGTGCAATAAATACTAAGCAAATCATCTAATGGTTGTTTGAGGCAGGCATGGAGAACAAAAGGACAAAAATGTTCAATAGCCCCAATAAAATACTTCAAGTAAGGATCTTGTAGACGAACACGAAGTGAAGCAAAACAAAACAATGCTGAAGAGCAAACACAACAGCGTTTGAGATTCGTATTACAACTGCATATTGTGAAGCTGTGTGTCTTAAAATGTCAAAGTTCTCTTCAATTAAATTTCTATCTATCCATCCATATTTTGTGTATGTTTGTTTAAGAAGAACAGAGTGACGAGGTTATTTTAATCCTATTTACGGTATTTCTTTTTGATTCTAATTGCAGTTTAAGTAAAGAAAGACAATAAATCTATTTAAATGCACTTAATTCAACATTTTTTCATGAACTTAACAGGTAGGTTTCATCCTCCTTAAGTTACCCACTAAGGGCTTGATTCCGACCTTATCGGTCCCACCGCCAGCCCGCAGTGGCGGTGGTCGGGAGAACACCAACAAGCTGGTGGCATCCCTACCGCTGCATTACGAAATGACCGACAGGGTGGTGCGGAGACTGCAGCGGCATGCCTCGGCTCACAGAGAGAGCCTGAAGCAAATGCTGCCGCAGTGTAGCGCCACTTGCACATTTGGTGCACTGTGTACCATGCACCATGTCGCGAATGGTACACAGTGCACGCATGACAAGGCAAGCAGAGGGGGGCATTGGCACTGTCTCCATAGGCCGTCGCTTTCCCTACCACCGCTGTAGGATCCAAGATCCTGGTGGTTCGGCGGTCTTGTGGCGGTCCGACTGCCCTTCTCGTAATCGGGCAGTCAAACCGCTGAGGAGGTGGCAGTAAAACAGCCACCAAAGTTACAGCGGTCTCAAGACCGCCGTGCTCGTAATCAGGGCCTAAGATTCCCAACATCACTTTCAGGGCTTTTGGCTAGACATAAAATGACAAGATAAATTTATGTTGATACCTGCACATCTTGTTCTAGTTTCTCTCATTATGAAACATTAGGATCACCATCATGTTGTGGTGGGAGTAGAAAATGTAAACATACAAATTTTGTACCACCTAATTGTATAGCAGTTTTTGCACTGCACATGGTTCCTCTTGCCCAGTTCTAACTAACATCAATTTGAGTAGAAGGCCAATGACTCTTATAGACTCGACCCCATGGGCTGCAAGTCTGCAGACAATTTTTTAAAGATCACACAAATAATTTGAGAGGCAAAGAGAACAGAAGAACAAGTAGTGGAGGCACTGTTGCCAAGCAAACACAAATGAACCGAGAGGTTGTTTTCGGAGATTGTCTCTTTTATTTCATATGATTTGTTGGATAAGGCCTGAAAGAACATTGTACAGAGAGAACAGATTATGATATTTTGCCAAGTGAGCTAAATTTTGTAAACTCCAAACGTTTGATACACATGAAATTCGATGTTGTTAATTTAGAACATGAAGCTATTTAACCATAGCAAATTTCAACTGTTCCCAGCTGGTGACAGAGGAGAGTAGCTCTAACAACTCATTGAGAGCTACGGATAAAAAAGTTTCCATAAAAAAATTCACCTTTAAAATTAAGAAACACTTGTCTATTAAAGTTAAAAATTAAGGGACTGATTTAGAGTGTAGCAAAAGGGTTACTCTGTCAAACATTTCACTAATATCCTGGTTGCTTTATTACAAATGCATTATATCCTCTGGCACCTGTAATAAAGTGGACAGGATATCTGTCACATTGTGAAGGAGTACCAAGTTCCAAAACTCTTAATTAGGCGCCAATGCTACGTTTGACATGAAAACTCAACCCAATCAGAAAAGGGTTTACTGTGTTATTATAATTACATGGAAAATGAACATATTTAAATTCCATCTTGAGTTAGTCCAACAGCAACAAGGAAAGCCTCATTATGTAAAATTGAGCTTACATTTGGCATCTGGTATGTTGTGATTTGGCGACCAAACCAACATGCCTCCATGGTCTTTCTCAGTGTACTTTGTAGCACCTTGAAAACACAAAGAAAACAAACACTGCTTAGCATTCAGAAACCACATTGACAATATACTTAATATAGACAAGAAGTTAAACATAAAAATACAAACGTCTGGGCTAGAGTTGGATGGTAATGTAAAAAACACCCATTTGTGAAGAAAGTGGTAAATCCAAAGGAGAGTTTTGCAGCCAAATTTCCTCCACCATATTCCCTGGCTGGTGGAGAGCATTTCAGAACAGGTGTCTATTTTAGACATTGCCTCCCATACCGGAGGATTTCGCATTACCAATCAACTCTAGATGCAGCCCACAAGGTTTATGTTACTTACCCTGTAAGCATCTGTTCTTGGCATGTAGAGCTGTAGATTCACATGCTTTGCATACTCCTGCCATCTAGAGTTGGGTCCGGATGTTTGCAACTTGTTCTTCTTCGAAGAAGTCTTTTCCAGTCACAAGGCAAAGTGACTCCTCCTTTTGGTGATAGTGCACATGGGCATTGACTCCATTGTTAGATTGTTTTACCGCAAGAGGTGAGAATAGAGTAAGTAAGTGTAGTACAGAGATGTCCATGCGTATGTAATGTGAATAATAAGAACTGCAACAACCACAGGTGTCAGAGGAGGAGGGAGGGCGCATGTGAATCTACAGCTCTACATGCTAAGAACAGATGCTTACAGGGTAACATAATCCGTTCGAGGCATGTGTGCTGTAGATACATATGCTTTGCATAGATTGTATAGCAGTATTCTCCCAAAGCGGTGGCTAACCAGTGGGTGTTGCAGTTGTTTGAAAAAGTGTTTTTAGCACTGCTTGTCCTACATTAGCTTGTTGACGTGCTAATACATCCACACAATAAAGTTTGGTAAATGTGTGTGGTGTAGACATTGTAGCTGCCTTAAATATGTCAGCCAAGGGAATGTTACCTAAAAAGTCCATAGATGCTCCTATTTTGCGAGTAGAATGTGCTCTAGGTGGGATAGTTAAAGTTCTTTTAGCTTTAACATAGCAAGTTTGAATACATTTAACAATCCATTTAGAAATAGTGGATTTAGATATAGGATTTCCTTTATGAGGTGGAGCAGAGGCAACAAAAAGCTGTTTTGTGAAAATCTTTTGTTTTATCAATATAATATAATAGTGCTCTTTCTGCTACTGAATCAGGTTGAGGGAAGAACACAGGTAACTCAACTGATTGGTTAATATGAAAAGCAGAGACCACTTTTGGAAGGAATTTTGGGTTTGTACGAAGAACCACTCTATCTTTATGAAGTTGAAAGAAGGGTTCTTCTAAGGTTAATGCCTGCAGCTCACCAACAAATCTTAGTGAAGTGATAGCAATGAGAAAGGCAACCTTACATGAAAGAAATTGTAATGCACAGTTGTGTAAAGGTTCAAAAGGTGGACCCATTAGCCTTGTGAGAACAATGTTAAGGTTCCAGACAGGTGCAGGTGGTATCCTAGGTGGTATTCTTCTTTTGAGGTCTTCCATTAAGGCTGTAATTACTGGAATTTTGAATAGTGATAAATGTTGTCTGTTTTGAAGATATGCATCTACTGCTGCAAGATGTAATCAAATGGATGTGTAGGCAAGGCCTGCACATTGTAGCCGCAAAAGATAGCAAATATTATTTTGTATAGATGCATCTAGCGGATCAATTGTGTTATTATGACAATATATTACAAACCTTTTCCACTTTGCTGCATAACATGCTCTTGCTTTCTTAAGAATTGTCATACAGTCTGGTGGTAGGTTTAAATATCCAAACTCTAGGACTGCAGGAGCCAAATCGCTAGGTTGAGTTCCTTGGAGTTTGGATGTCTGATTTCTCTAGGATTCTGTGTGAGAAAGTTTGAAGTTATGTGAAGCTTCTGATGTGGAACTATTGAGAGTTCTAATGTGTTGAACCAAGGTTGACGAACACCAGAATCAGTGTTAGAGATGCTTGCCTGAGTTTCCGGACCAGAAATGGAAGGAGAGGGAGAGGAGGAAAAGCGTAAGCAAATATCTCTTACAAGTTGATCCATAGGGCATTGCCTTTGGATAGCGGGTGTGGGAACCCGGAGGCGAAGTCTGGGCATTTTGAGTTCTCTGCTGTGGCAAAGAGGTCTATTTGTGGAAATCCCCATTTTTGGAAGTATGGAAGGAGAACTTGTGGGTGAAGTTCCCATTTGTGTACTTGTTGCCTCATTCTGCTGAGGAGATCAGCAAATATATTGTCTGTCCCTGGAAGGTGTTCTGCCAGGAGTTGGATCTTGTGATGAATTGCCCAACGCCAAAATGGTCTGAGAGATGCGTGACAGCTGTAAAGAGTGTGTCCCCCCTGTTTTTGTATATAGTACATTGTTGTCATATTGACTGTCTGGACTAGGACAACTTTCCCTATCAGATGAGGTAGAAATGCTTTTAACGCCAGCTGAACTGCTTGGAGCTCCAGGTAGTTGAAGTGATGGTTCTGTTGAGTGGTTTTCCAAAGACCCTGATCTGTTAAATGTTGTAAATGTGCTCTCCACCCTGTGAGAGATGTGTCTGTTGTGAGCACGACTTGTGGAACAGGGTCGATAAAGTGCCGCCCTTTTGATAAATTTTGTGTGTTCCACCACTGCAGAGAGCGATGAGTGCGGCTGTCTACCAACACTAGATCTGTTAGTTGACCCTGTGATTGACTCCACTAACGTGCTAACCACTCTTGTAGAGGACGCATGTTTAGTCTTGCATGAGGCACTATGGCAATGCATGACGCCATCATCCCCAGTAGCTGTATAAAAGTTCTGACTAGTAGATATTGGTGGTTTTGAAACTGGTGTAACAGTGTTTGAAAATTGTGAATCTTGGCTGCATTGGGATATGCTAGAGCCATGAAGATGGGATTTTTGTGCATTGACTGTAAATCCTAACTGATGCAGAAGGTTTATGGTGATTTGTGTGTGTTGCACACACTTGGGATGTGTGTTAGCTTTTATGAGCCAATCGTCTAGTTATGGGAAGACATGGATTTGTTGTCTTCGTAGATGTGCTGCTACTACTGCAAGGCATTTGGTGAACACTTTGGGTGCAGCTGTTACTCCGAATGGGAGTACTTTGAACTGATAATGATTTTTTCCTATCACAAATCTGAGGTATTTGCGATGTGCTGGGTGGATGGGTATATGAAAGTATGCCTCCTTTAAGTCTAGTGTTGACATCAAGTTGCCATGCTGCAAAAGTGGAAGTACTTGTTGCAGTGTGACCATATGGAAGTGTTCTGATAATATGTATAGGTTTAATGGCCTGAGATCCAAAATTGGTCTTAATGAACTGTCCTTTTTGGGAATCAGGAAGTATAGTGAATATACCCCTGATCCTTGTTGTTGTAATGGGACAGGTACTATAGCTCCTTTTGTTAGAAGAGCTTGTACTTTTTGTTTGAGCAGATGTTGGTGTTCTAAAGACAGTTTGTGAATACTAGGTGGAATGTTGGAAGGGTTGCTTGTGAGCTTCACGCAATAACCATTTTGGATAATGTCCTACAACCATTTGTCTGTTGTTATTGATTGCCAAATGGGGAGAAACTGTTGTAATCTTCCCCCGACGGGTGATAATTGATCGTCGGGAAGTGGTATGAAGTCACGGTTTGTTAGTGGATGGGGAGGTGCATGGTGGTGTACCTCTACCTCTTCCTTTAAAGTTGTTACCCCTATATCCACCTTTATAGAATCCTCTAGAGGATTCAATAGGCCTTGTGTATTGGCTATGCGCCAATGATTGGCTGATTGAGCAGCTACTCTTTTCCCTGAGGCACCTATTAATTTTGATTCTTTATCAGGATGTGGTGCCTTCCCTGAGGTTTGTGAATTTGCCCTTTAACGGGCGTTAGAAACTACTAAAGAATCTAAAGGTAACTGACCCTTAATAAAAACGGGGTCAGATGGAGCGGGTTTATATTTTTTATCCACCCTAGGTGTTAAGATACGTGCTCTAACTGGAGCCTTAAAAATATCGTCAGCATGCCTCATCATACCTTTTTACATAGGCAAGGATTGAGATGATCTGTGTGTGTTTCCTAAGATTTCAAATAGGAAATCATCTTCTAGGGCTTCTTTATGTAAAGTGACACTATGGTAAGTGGCTGCCCTAGCAATCAACTCCTGATATGCATTATCATCAGGAGGGCAATGTTTAGCTGGATATAGATCCTGGTCTGTGTCTTTAGGTGGGTCTATATTGTAGTCATCCCACGGATCAGGTGGTGGCTGATTATAGGTGTCATCATCGTCTACTATAGCAGGATTTGTATTCGGAAAGCCTGGTGGTGTGATGTGTAAAGGGTCTGAAGCTGGTATAATAGGTACTGGTGAAGAAGGCGGTGGTGCCTGAGGAATATTACTAGGACTAGTTGCGATGTCCTTTTTCTTTTTGAGGGGAATCTTATATTCAATGTCTATTTTCCTCTTGGAAGATGGTACTGTTAGCTTAGTTGTAATGTGGCCAGTGTCAGGATTTATATGAATTTTCTTTTGCTTTGGATTCAGCTTTTGTTTCATTGTCTCTAAAATAGGCTTCGGTGGCTTTAAAGGAGCTTCTTTTGGATATATCCTTTTTCTCTTTGGATCCAGAATGTTTCAGACCCGAAGGGGTATCATCTTGGCTTGAGCCCGAGCTGGAAGGTTTGACTTGCTGTTTCGGTGCGAGCCAGAAGGTGGGCATTGGAATCAGAGTCTCGGTGCCTACCATGGCCTGTTGGCAGTGGTGGCCCAACAGCCTTTTGTTTGATTGGAGTGGGTTTAGTGGGCAAAGGGGCTTTGTTACTCATGGCACCCTGTCCAGCTGGAACGGCGTGGGACTCAAGTTCGATCTCCAACTCGGAATCGGAGTCCTGGAGGGAGAAGGCCTCTTCCTCTTCAGCTGTCGACGCTTCCATCTCTTCTTGCTCAATATCTTTTCTGAAGATAACAGGGGTGTCCTCGATACTCTACTGCTGCATGTCTCTTTGTCGAGCCCAACGGTCCCGCAGAGTCTTTTTAGAGTGGAATGATCGACACTTGTCGGAGACTTCCTCTCTATGTTCTGGAGAGAGATAGAGGTTACAGACCTTATGAAGGTCGGTGCGTGGGTATTTGGAATGGCACAGGGGACAAAATTGAAATGGCGTCCGTTCCATCGGCAGAAGACTCGAGGATGGATCTTGTAATGGAAGTAGATAGAAGAAAACGAGCTAGGCCCGAAGGCCGAGTTTTCTATTAGATAATTAAAGTTTTCTGAAATTCTCCATACGCAGAAAGTGGAAACGCAATCGAAAAAAATACCCACAAGGGTACGTTAATTGCGAACCGAAGGGATCCCGACTGACAGTTTCAACTTGGTGCGCCGCAATACACGTCCGAACCCGATGGCGGAAAGAAAACAATCTAACAATGGAGTCGATGCCCATGCGCACTATCACCGAAAGGTGGAGTCACTTTGCCTCGTGACTGGAAAAGACTTCTACGAAGAAAAACTGGCAAACATCCGGACCAAACACTAGATGGCAGGAGTATGCAAAGCATGTGCATCTCCAGTACACATGCCTCGAAACAATTGTTTTCAGACACCCTTTTCTCGTTTTCATTTGTGTAACCACAAAGCAATGTCCACCTATTTCAAGGATACACACCTACAAAGACTAATGCACTGTTGTCTAAAAATTAAAAGGGCAGGTGGAAAAAACTATATTAATATATTTCCTTGTGGTACTTAATACTATACAAGCAAAATTATCAAATTTGTGGAGGAAGTGCTAAATCTTTCTTTGTAGCATTCTCAGTCAGAGCAGAGGAGGATCCCCTGCCAGAATTACCACCACCCGAGAAATAGTACGTCAGTGGTAATTATGCTGGAGCATTCTCCCCAGTGTAAAACCCAACAAAGCAGAATTTACAACCTCTTCCACTAATTGTAGGGTGCTCCCCTACAATCCAATTCTAAATCAAGCACAGTATTATCCACAGCCAATCAGAAAGCATGGGATCAGTGCCATCTTGTGGAGGTTGACTTAAAATTGTGCCAAAGCCATCAGATCGTAGAGAACGTGAGGCCAAAGACCCATGCGGGTCTTTGTATAAGCTGGATACCACAGCCCTCAGTTCTTAAATAAAATATTGTTTGCAAACATGACATGATGATTTGTAAGCCAATTAATTTGGGCTAATACATTTAAATAATAAACTGGGCACAGAGCAGCTATAGTATCTCTAAAGTGAACCCAACAAATTAGGATGAAGTTAGGTTGAAATTACTGGAACAAGTTTAGGACTAATGGCCTCATTCGGAGTGCAGCACTATCTTTGGAATCCGGTGCAAATACCTTGTAAACCGCGCTGATCCCAGGTTCTTTCCTGCTCAGTTTCCTTTCTGCTTATTAATGTAATGAGAAAATTCTATAAAGAACTGAAACACAAAATAGCACATAAAACGGAATACTGTGGTGAAATCCCAGTTGCAAAGACCATTATCGCACTTTATTTCCCACTGTATACGGGAGAAAAACCTAATCTCCAGACTAAATAGGATAAGACCGAGTTTAGGGCAAAAAGAGCAAGCTTGCCTTCGCTCCCTGTGTTGTTTATTTGCAACAAGTTGGATAGTTGCAAAACAGAAAGCAAGCATGAGATTTCAGCTACCAACCGGTAACAAATCTGACTAAACTGTGCTTCTGCCCTGGAGAAGGCTTCAAAGGATTACACCTTATAGAAATCATGTGCCGAGCTTAGGTGGCTGCAATGGCAGATTGCAGCAAAAGGTAATTTCCTCTGAAAAGCAACTGAGCTGCCACTGTTTTGACAGAATATGCATATATGCCCTAAGCGAAGGAAACCTACCTCGTAGGACCCGCAATTGGAAATGTAGGAGTCTCTCCAAGGGCCGCTGGGCACCTTGAAACTTTTTGGGCAGCTATATTCAGTTCACAAATCAACATCCTCAAAAAGGCAATGCTGGAATGCAATAACTTAACCAGTAAAAGAGTAGACTAGGCAGTTCTAACTGTGATTGGAGAACACTAACAGCCATCCTCAAAGCCTACATCGACTCGGCCACATTCCCAGACACCTGCAAAATGCCATCATCATGCCCCTGCTCAATAAATCAACTACAGACCCATCTCCCTCCTCTCATACCCGGCAAAGGTCTTGGAGAAACTAATCAACCGACCACCTCAGCAACCACCAGCTTCTAGATGCCATTCAATCAGGATTCAGGCTCAACCATGGCACAGAAACAGCACTCCGTCACCACAGACGACATCTGCATGATCCTTAACAGAGGAGACACGAAAGCCCTAATTCTTCTGGACCTCTCTGCAATATTTTACACGGTCTCACACCCTATCCTCATCCGGGGCTTGCACAAGATCAGCATCCAAGGATCTGCTCGATCTGCTCCTTCTTAACGGAGAGATCAAAAGCGGTCAGCTTGCACCTTATTCCTCGAAAACCAGCCAACTTATTTGCGGAGTGCCTTAAGGCTCATCGTTTAGCCCCACCCTCTTCAACGTATACATGATCCTCGCCTATGCAGACGACATGCAACTCTTACGCTCCCCCTCGGACAAGACCCCCAAAACAACAAACAAGTTCACCGCCTGCATGACCAAAAGTCGCTAACTAGTTGAATCCAACTGTCTCAAGCTCAACCTCGACAAGACAGAAGTAGTGATCTTTGGCAAGAACACCTCACCATGGGACTCTAACTGGCTGAACTCAAACCCACAACCAAAACCCACGTTAGGAACCTCAAAATAATCATCAACAGCAAACTGGACATGACCGCACAATTCAAAGCTGTCACTGCATCCTGATTTCACACCCTGGAGATGCTGAGGAAGATCTTCAAATAGTTCCCAAGCAACACTAGAAAAACTGTCACTCATGCCCTAGTCACCAGCAAGTTGGACTACGGGAACAACCTCTTCGCCAGAATCACCAAGTAACTCTCTAGACTACAAACAATCCAGAACTCAGCAGCCAGACTTATCCTCAACCACCCACACAGAACTCACATCGCACCACACCTTAGGGAACTACACTGGCTCCCATTAGAAAAACGAGCTTAATTCAAACTCCTCACACATACATTCAAGCCTCTATATAACTCAGGTTACACCAACCTAAACAGTCGCATCTCCTTCCACCAACCACCCAGAAACCTACGCTCCGCAGAACTCCTACTCGCACACTTCTCATGCATATACAGAACCAGATCAGGTGGGCGGGTGTTCACTTACATCGCTGTAAAAGCATGGAGCAACCGCCCACTCCACATCAGAGCCTCCTCCTCTCTTTTTATATTCTGCAAGAAGCTGAAGACCTGACATTTCAAGTAACTAACCAAACATAAGCAGGGCTAGGCGCACACACCTGCTCAGCACCCAGATACCCTTGAGGGTGATAATGGGCATAACAAATACGCGCAACATATAATAAAGCACAGTGGCTATGTAAAGTTGAAAAAATGTTTGCAGACTATCTGAAGCAAAATCGTCAGAAAAGTGCCATTCCACATCTGATCTTGTTACTCTTAATATTTGTTTTTAGCAATAGATCATGACCAACACATTTTGAAGTTGCAAGAATCTGCCTTCAGTAGCAAAATAATGCAGTAAGGTCGAAAGTGGAGATCTATTTTACTTCACATCAATGGTGAACTACATACTGTTCAATCCCTCTTTCCAAATGGGGATTACTTTTTAACAATGCCACACATGAATGAAAGTGCCAAAAGCCACATTTTAGAAATGCCTCTGCTTTCCAAGTGAAAGAAAGTGGATATTAAAAGCATGTTCTTTGAACATAAATTCTATGGAAGCTGGTATCAATTTAATGACAAATCCAATTGGAGTTGACAAACAGTAAGTAAAACCTTTTTATTAATTTAATTTGTCATTTTCCCTCCTTCTACCTTCTTTATCTGTCGTTTATGTTGTCCTATGCCTTTGCTGTTATGTGCAGTGTGACAGGTTTTTTTTCCTCTAACATATAATACTGCCTACTTAGATGAAGATGATTATATAGAAAAAAAATATTGACCAGACGCAGGTTATAGCTTAAAGTTTGCATTATGAGGATATTTTATTTTTCTTACACTTACTGGACACTGTAGACACAAGTTCATTTGATGTGAAATATTACACTTACGTACATATTGAAACAGATGTTGTTCTGAACTTAATAAAATAGTATGAAAAAAGCAAACTTTCTTTCCAGCGATTAGAGATGAAAATGACCATCTTCCAAGAGAAACCCAGAGGGTCACCAAATATTTTATCAAATATCAATCACTGTTCTCTTCAGAGCACAATGACCAATTTGTAATAAACCTGGCTCGAAATATACCAGAGAACAAACAAATATAGATGTCAATTCCAGTAAATATAGACAATGACCAAAACCACTCAAAATGCAAAGCAGGTGCATCAGACAGTTCCTGCGCGCAATTCTATCAACCAACACTTTGAGCTTAGAGAGTGGTTCAACTCAAAATCATTATTTAATAAAGGCTGTAAAATATATTCAAACCTCCATGGAGTGAAGCTAGAAAGAGTAATAAAAACACCAATCTGGCTTATTAGAAGTATAAAACTTTGAACAACATCATCATAGTTATCTGAAACATGAACAAAAATATTCTAGTTGAGGTAAACTTCTGCTGCTGCTTTCACACTAGATGTCAAGGATGCTCAACAAAGTATTTTGACTTGGTGATCAATTCTCCCATAAAGTCCTGGCTCTGTAGACTAAACCCAGCACTAGCATGCTTTTAAATGATCAACGGGTTAGCATGATTTACAGAGTTAGTGACTATTTTGGAAGATCACTTAGCAGAAATATCTTCCCACAGGCTTGAAATGGTGAATTTAAGATCTTTTAACAGAACAGACGGGTTGCCACTTTCTCCAAAGATCAGAATACTTACTGATATTGATCCAGCGGTGTACTAACAACAGATATTCTACTACCATATACTCACCTGGGCCCATAAACACTTACACAAATCCAAGTAGACCGCTGGGTTTTAGTTTATAATTTTCATATTTCAGGATTAGTTATTTCTTATTCCTAAACTAGCCTTTCACTGATCAAAAAGTTCTTTCCTCTGGTCGATGGACCATTAGTTGAACTAGTTGATGGTGATAATTAACATAACTTATTAACTATTCTTTAATTAAAGTAAATAATCACAGACTCAGGAAGTTTTAAAATCTTTATCTAAATTAAATGAATGTGAACCATCTCAAAGTTTCAGTACAAACACCCTTTGTTCGTAAGAGTGTAAATTCAATCAAATAATCATTAACAAAATACTTCAGACTCATACAATAACTATGCTCAGAAAGGAGAGGACAGAGAGAAAAGAACATCAAAGGGCATGTAAGGGCAGGTAAGGGTCCCCCGGGATAGATCAGGAGACAAAGACTTCAGGACAGGAATCAGGACAGGATACTTAACCTCTCTAAATACCGACGATTGCGTAGCACCACTTTCTGACACTCTCTTCCTCCTCGAGATTCTGCCGCGATCTTCTTATCTAACCCAATTAAATTAGGATGGAGGTTTCTGCATTTGGCCTCTTCAGCAGCATCTCACAGTGTCTCTCCCAGCATCAGCACCACACACAGCACCGACAACATCTCGAGCTCTCGACTTCCAGCATCGACGTCTAACTAACTAACTAAATCTACCTCAGTTATACCTTTCGTTTACCATGTACCACCCACTAAAGTTTCAATATCGCAAAAATACGAAATCTAATTGGTCAGGCAAGGGGGGATGATCATCACACCATGCTTACATATTACTTTTTCCATTGAACTATTGTTCTCAAAACCCATCCCCTTAAACTTTATTCTTTTCTTCCGTTCCCATACATGTCCAAACTTTATTAGATACATTTATTTCAATATTATGAATACAAATCTTCTTGAGTGAACTCTTCACCCTCTGCTCACAGGGCACATCATTCTCGTCCTTGGACGGCTGTCAAAAACTTGGTCATTCTTCCGGGTTAACTCTCGTGTAGGCATGCGCAAACTTGAATCAGTCGGCTCAATTTCAGATAAACGTGAAAGGCCCAAATGCGCACTAATAATAAAGTCAAAAGAAGAAATGTTACTTTCACAAATAAATGGTTTCACTGTATACCACCCATCTCTACTCTAACCCTCTTTACTTATTAATACTTTCCCCGCATTAGCATTAGTAAAATAGCAGGTTTTCATTTCAGCTAAGCAGATGCCATGCACGCGAGTCTTAAAGACTCCATTTTAATGCCTTCTGCACATGCGCTAGAATTTCCCTCCAAGCGTTAGTACCGTCATACTGCGTAGATGCAGTTGACGCATGCACGGTAAAGATTTCCCAGTTAAAGCTGGATTAGTCCGTTTTCATTGTTATCTATATTAGTACACACATACGCAAGCTTCGCTAACCCGTGTGTTTCTGTAGTGCGTGTTATTATTTACAAGACGTTGTTAGTAATTCGTTAGCGAGTTAAATGAGAGGATTGCTTCCGAGCAAGTCTCTTTTACGAGTCCTTGCTCCATCAATCCCCTCTCTGATGGCATTTTAAGCCCTCACAAAATTACCCATCCCAGATGCCAACTTTAGCACATCTCAATTTTCTACTTCTCTCCTCAATTTTCCGTCAGTTACTTCTTTTCCTTCTAAATCTTTCATTCTTTTATATATTTTTCCTTTCATTTCTTCTAGTTATATCTCATCATATTCTCTTTTCCGTTTCTTTCCTTTTCCCTCTCTCTCTAAATGTATCCTTCCTTTCCTACATTTATATGTTATTATTATTATCATTACTATTGTCATCATCACAACTATTGGTAATATTATTTGACCTGGAATACTTTTCCCAAAATTAGTAAACCATTTCCCTATTGATGTTATGCTCTTTGTTAGTTTTCCCCACACACTGTCAACCTCCAGTTGGGTCAAGTCTTTATGCATTCTTGTAATGTTTTCAATATATCCTTTAATTTCTCTGCTCTTGTCCGGAATATAAGTGCAGCAATGTTGAATTTTCAACATACCACAGACTCCACCTTCTTTTGCTAATAGTATATCAAGAGCAAAACGGTTTTGTAGAACCATAGACCTGATTGCAACCATCTCTGTGTTAATCATCAAGAATCCTCCTGCAGTGTCTGTAGAGAGACGATCAACTATGGTTGATAATTTACAACTTTTCTGCGAATTAAGAATGACTCCAACTGAGGGTATCAATGCACTAAATATATCTCCTACTATTTCAGAAAAACTAGCTCTTCTTCTACGCGTTAGTTTATTAGGCTTGCCATTGATTCCATTGATTCTGTCCACATGATATATTTTCGGGAAAACTATTCCAAAATAACAGCTCCCGTACCATCTTTCAGGTAACCTATAATAGGCATTGTTCCCACAGACATAATAGACTCCTGGAAATACAGGATCAGTTCCCCCTTTTAGTCCCCACCCTCCTAAAATTAGGAAGTTGTGTTCACATTCAGTGGAACCAATGTAGTTATTATTATAATCTGTCTTTAATCTATGGAGGCAGAATTTTCCCTTTTTCACAAAATCCAGGGACATCGCAGCATGAGCTTTGCCCTTTGTAAAAATTATCTCTTTCTCAGCCCATGGAGGTACATAGGACTTCTGTTCAGCAGCTTTCTTTGTTAAATCCTGTCTCCTTTCTTCTACTAAATTCAAAAATTCTTTTTCTTCTTCACGTAATGTACAAGTTAAATTATTTTCGTGTGCCTGAGCTAAATCTATTGAACTCATTGTTAAAAAGAATTCACCCATAAACTGTGCATTCCTATTACTAGCTACTGGATTCATTTTCTTTCTAATAGGCAATTCTGAAAATACTACATCTAGATTTGAATAAAAATACTGAAGTCTCCTTGTTGCATAAAATAAACTTGATAAAACACTACATGATATTCCATATGTTAAAGGTATATGGTGATACGTCACCCCTTCTGATACTGATGAGGGTAACTTCATACAAACATAGCAATTATTAATCTCCATTGTATTAACATACTGAAATAACAATTTAGTAAACACATTTGAAGACATATTAGTCTGACTCATTATGATAATTTGCCTCATCTTCTACCACTATTTCTATTTTAGTTCCCTTTATTCTATCTACCTTTTCATTAGTAATGGTATTATTTTTGTCACTTGTTTCCATTAATAAAGGTACTCCTACTGTTAGGAATAACCATACTAATACTACCAATAAAATACTACAAAAACAAAATCTAAAACATTTTCTTTTTATGGAACAAATCTATTTTATTAGATAATTTGAAAGGTGACTCATAAGTTGCACACGGCCTTCTGCCTAAAACCACATGGGCCGGCGGCTACAAACAGTGCTTTCAAGGGTGCACAGGAGGCGCTGTAATAGGGCCAACATCCCGGAGGCAGGCGTCAAGTAGAATCAAGGCTAATAAGTCCATGAGGCCTGTATCTTCAGAGAGTCAGTGTGGCCCAGAACAAGAGTCAACCCAGAAGGGGAAACAACAATGGGAAGAAGAAGAAAGCCCCCTCCCTCCCTCCCTCCCACCCACCCCCCATAACAGGGAAACAAAAAAGGAAAAAGGGGGAATCTGTATCTAAGTGTCGTGAGCTGTATGGGAACCGTACTCCACTGACCCACCCGCTCCCGCTGCTTTAAGGGTCTGCGCAGTTCGCCGGGGGAGGTATCAAATGCAGAACTTGCAAAAGTTTAGGGCAAGTGACCTCACGAAGATCCTTCGATAGCAATGCAATGAATGGAGCCCAGAGTTCAGTATATTTCTCACCTTTCTGAGTTTGGATTAATGAAAACCGTTCCATTGCCAAGGTCATCCAAAGCCTATGGAGCCATGCTGAGTGATCCGGCACCATTCGTAGTGCCCCAGTGTAGTAGAATCGCCTGACGCGCTGCAAGGAGAGCCAATGCCATTTGCCTGCCGCGAAGCGACCGCAGAGGGAAGGTAAGGGGGTTTGATAGCCCTAAAAGCGTATAGGCTGGGAAGCGGGGTATCTTGGTATCAAAGGCCGCATCAATATCATTGAGAACCAATTCCCAGAATCGCTCTAGCCTCGGGCAATGCCATAAGAGGTGCGCAAGGGAGCCTGACATCCCACAGCCACGCCAGCATTTCTCGGTGTGGTTTTTGTTCCATTGGTGGATCCTAGCAGGGGTGAGATACCAATAGGTCGCAACTTTAAACGCAGATTCAGTTCCAGCTGTATTATATGCTGTGTGGTGCGCTCTATAATGAATGTTATCCCATTCCTTGTCTGTGAGGACCCTGCCTAGCTCTGCCTCCCACCTGAGTTGTCCGCGAGTGCGAGTCCCTTTCTGATTTGGAGTAAGGAGCATATATAATTCCGTTATGAGGTGCTTGTCGTCCTTTTTCTTTGCTGCCCATTGTTCAAAAGGGGTAAGTTGACGTGAGGCCTGTGGAAGGTAAGCCCAAGAGGTGGCCCAGTGTCGCAGTTGTAAGTAATAATATTCATCGGAGCGGGGGAGGTCAAGATCAGAGCGCACTCGGCTAAACGGAATGATGCCCTTGGGATCAAAAAGGTGGCCCAGGCGCTTGCAGCCCGCTTCTCTCCATCTCTGGGCGACCGCGGACTTCATACCCGGGGGGAAGTCCGGGTTATCTACTAGAAGCGTCATCGGGGAGGGAAATGTAGTGAGGCCTTTTGCGAGTGCTACCCTATCCCAAACTTTCATGGTGGCTGCCGTAATCGGGGACGAATAAAGGCCCCAAGAGCGAAGGCGGCGGGGAAGCCAGATTTCTCGCCAGAAATTCGCACCCGCTACCGCTTGGTCCATGAAGGTCCAGTGCTTCTCCGACAGCGGGCGATTCCATTCCAGCACATAACACAGATGTGCAGCCTGTAAATATCTATGAATGAGAGGTAGCCTCACCCCACCGTCGTACCTAGAGCGCGAAAGCTGTGCCACCGAGAGGCGCGCCTTCTTCTTACCCCAGATGAAATTATTTAAAGCCAGCTGCAGTGACCGCACGGTGCCAGACGGCGGAGTTAACAGGAGGGTCTGGAATAAATACAAGATGCGAGGCAAAAGCGCCATCTTGACCGCTGCAATGCGTCCGAACCACGATAGCGTGTGTTTAGCCCATCCGTCCAGGGCTTTTCGCGTCTGCGCCAATAGAGCCATATAATTCACTTCCAGCGTGCGTGGGATCGAGGGGGTCAGGAGGATGCCCAGATAGGGAACAGGGTCATGTGACCAGTGCAGAGGGAGAGACCGTTGGAGGGCCTCCACCTGTATTTGTGGGAGGGACAGGTTAAAGACCTGGGATTTGTTAAGGTTCACTTTAAAGCTCGAAATCCGGCCAAAGGCCTCGAGTTCGTCCACCAGTGCGGGAAGGGAGGTAAGTGGCTGCGCGAGGGAGAGAATGATATCATCGGCATACAGGCTGACCTTGTGGTAGTCGCCCCCGAATTTGAGGCCCTGAATGCCCAGATGGTCCCGGATCTTCTGTGCGAGGGGTTCCATGTAAAGGGCAAATAAAAGGGGCGAAAGAGGGCACCCTTGTCTCGTGCCCCGAGCAATTTTAAAAGGAACTGAGGAGACCCCATTAACCCGAACAAACGCCCGAGGGGCCTGGTATATGCACTGGATCCAGGTGAGAAAACGGGGACCGAACCCATAACTTCGGAGGACGTCGAACAGGTATGGCCAGCACACTGTCGAACGCCTTCTCCGCGCCGACTGAAAAGAGCACTGCGCTGACCTGAGAGCGGTGAACACTATCAATAAGGTGTAGGAGGCGCTGGTGTGGTCGCTTCCCTGCCGAGTGGGGATGAATCCTGCTTGGTCAGGGTCGATAAGACCAGCCATGAGAGGATTCAGCCGTGCAGCAAGGATGCCTGTGAACAATTTTGCGTCAATGTTGAGTAGCGAAATTGGGCGGTACGAACCGCAATGGCTTGGGTCCTTATTAGGTTTAAGGAGCACAGAGATCGCTGCCTCTCCCATCGAGTCCGTCATCGCCCCACTATCTTGAAAGGAGTTGAATAGACGAGTGAGGAGGGGGGCCAGTTCGTGACAGAATGTTTTATAGAAGAGGGCCGGGTAGCCGTCGGGGCCAGGCGATTTATCTAGCTTCAGTTTAGCAATGGCGGAGATAACCTCTTCAAATCGAATAGGATTCTCGAGAGGGTCTGCTTCCGCCTTCGGGAGGCGGGTGAATTGACTAGTCATTAGGTACTCCCTAGCCTCAGGGACGTCCTGATGGTCGGGGCTATAGAGGGTGTGATAAAAACACCGAAATTCTTCGACAATCTGGGAATCCAAATGGAGTTCCTCTCCCGCAGGGCTTCTGATGAGAGGGATGGCCCCTGCAGCCGCCCTGGCACGCAGCTTCTGTGCTAACACCTTCCCGCATTTGTCACCTCCCAGATAGAACTTGTGCCGTAGGCAGATTAGGGCGTATTCGGCCCTATCCAGGTCGAGGCGTTTAAGGAGGGTTCGTTTCTTTTCCATAGCGCGCCAAACCCGAGGGGCCCCAGTGCGCTTGTGTATCGCCTCTAATTCTGCCACCTCCTGTTCAAGAGCTAAGCGAACCTCTTTCCGTCTGCGTGCCTCAGCAGATGAGATGGCCATGAACTCCCCGCGCAGGACCGCTTTGAGCGCGTCCCATACCGTTGTCGTTACGGTGTAGGTAATCTGTGATCTTAGCGCGCACCTCTTCCACCACCGCAGGGGAGTGCAGAAGGCCCACGCGTAGCCGCCATCGAGCAGGTGCATACCCAATCCCCTCGGGGTGCAGGGAGAGGGACACATGGGCATGATCCGAAAGAGAGCGTACAGCTATTGATGCGTCTTGTACCCTAGGGAGGAGTGCATTAGAAACCAGGAGCATGTCTAGTCTTGCATAAGTTTTGTGCGCTGCCTAGTAGGTGTAGTCGCGCATATCTGCATGGCGTAGGCGCCAGACATCATGGAGGCTGTTCTCTGCCAGCCAGCGCTTCCCCGAGAGAGAGAGAGAGAGAGAGAGAGAGAGAGAGAGAGAGAGAGAGAGAGAGAGAGAGAGAGAGAGAGAGAGAGAGAGAGAGAGAGAGAGGGCCCCTATCTGCGTGTAGCGTTGGCCTGACCGGTCCCATTCGTTATCCATTACTAGATTGAAGTCCCCACCTACCACTAGTGCTGAGTCAGGGGAGGCCAACCCTTCCGTTAAATGCCTGCGGAGGAAGGCCTCCTGCTGTGAATTGGGCGCATATATGTTGAGTAGTGTGAAAACAGTGGAGCCCCATTGGATCCTAAGGGCTAAAACCCTCCCCTTGGACTCATAGAAGGTAGACAAGACTTTACCCTCGAATTTAGCTCCCAGCAAAATGGCCACCCCGTTCTTTTTCGCTCCCCCAGAGGACCAAAATTGGCGCGGGAAGCGTCGGGAGCGCATGCGGGGAGTGTCCTTAGTAAGTAAATGGGTCTCCTGAAGCATACAGATATCGCCCTCGGAATGCTCAAGAAGTGAGAGGATCGCAGAGCGCTTTGCGGGGTGATTCAAGCCTCGGACATTGAGGCTAACAATTGTCAGGTTTCTAGGCATAGGCAGCGGCGGAGAACATGCTTGCTGAGCTCTAAGGACGTCGGGGCCGCTGCACAGGAAGTGGGCTGGAGCATGCGAGGGCAAGCACGAGGGGGCATTAGTTGCAATGCATGATACGGAAAATCCCCAAAGAAAAAGAGAAAAAAAAAACAACAAGTACACATTTTCTTTTTAAACCTCGTTTTGGTCTTTCGGTGACTTCAACTTCTGCCATTTCAATCTGAGAAAATTTCTTCTCTCTTTTTCTTTCTTTGTCTGTTAATTTTATTTTTTATTTTAAGGAGGTCTCAATTTGCTTTCATCAATCTGTGCAACATGAACCCTGTTTCTTCACTTAAACCTAAGTTTTCAAATTCTTCGAGTATAATGTAAGTCCACTCAGGGGCCTTGTATTTTCTGTTTACATTTCTCAGTCTTGGGCTTCTTCGAGTAAGTTTCACTAAAGTTTGCTTAGATTGTGTTTGACTCGTGACTTCATTTACTTGTTCTGGTTTCTTTTCTGATTTTCTCAAATAATACTTTAATTTCTTCACTCCTACTGGCCAATTGTCTCCTTTTCTAACTCTTTTGACCTGAACTGCACTTTCACCTTCTCTATCTCCTTCTAGAATCCTTTTATTTTCACTTACTCTAGGCACAATCTGTCCTTGTTCTCTATTTTCTGTGCTTGGACCTTCCTCTACTTGCACCTGTTCAGGTCTTCTTATAATTTGTTCTTCTTCTGCCTGAACTTGTTCTTCTAGATCTACCTGATCCTGTTCAGGTCTTATTTCAGATTGTTCTTCTTCTGCCTGAACTTGTTCTTCTAATTCTGACTCGCCCTCCTCAGGTTCCTGAATGTCTTTATTTATTTCGACCTGAGTGTGTTCTTCTTCCCCTGTCCTTCCCGGTCTACCTTCCTGCCTTTTCAGTTTTGTTATTCTTCTTGTTTCGACAGCATCATCAGGTATTTCAATTATTGGTATCCAATCTTCCTCACTTGTACTTGGCTGTTCGTCATATAGTTGTCTTTCAGAATCTATCACTTTAGACTCTTCAATTTCACAGCTTTCAACTTCTGATGTTTCAGCCTGCTCAGTCAGTGGTTGCTCTTGTTGTTCTGCTGGGCTCGGTACTCTTCTGGTATGACTAGCATGAATCCAATTGGGCAAACCTGCACACTTCACTGCTGTGGTAGTGACTAGTATGACTTGACGCGGTTTATCCCACCTTGGTGCTAGACACGACTTCCTTGCGTGTTTCTTCACTAACACCCAATCTCCAGGATTCAAATCATGTGCTTGGTCTGGCTGTCTTTCAACTGCGTCTTCTCCAACCTGGTGAGAGACAGAACGCACCATTTCAGCCAATCCTTTGCAATAGTCCAATACCAGATCATCAGTTATAGTCATTAATTTATTTCCAGGAATAAATGCTTGTCTCATTGCCCTTTCCATGAGTACCTCATGAGGACTCATTCCGGTCTTTCTGTCAGGAATACTTCTGAGACCCATCAGTACAAGAAGTAATGCATCTGGCCATTTCAGCATTGTGGATGCACACACTTTCCCTAATCTTGACTTGATTGTGCCATTTAGCTATTCAACTATTCCAGAAGCCTCTGGACGATAAGCACAGTGCCGTTTTTGCTCTATGTTAAATGCAGCACAGATTAATCAAATTATCTCATTATTAAAATGAGGTCTTCTATCTGATTCCAAAGTGACTGGAAAACCAAAACGAGGGATCAATTCCCTCAACAGTAATTTAGCAACTGTAAGACTGTCCTTTCTTCGAGTGGGGTATGCTTCTACCCATCTTGAGAAGAGACACACTATGACAAGTACATATTTAAATACATTGCTAGGAGGCAACTCAATAAAATCTAACTGTAACCTGGTGAAGGGTCCTTCTGCCTTTCCAATCTTTCCCCAGCTAACCACTGTCTTCCTGCCTGGATTTTGCTGCTGACAGGTTAAGCATCTTTGGCAAAGGCTCTCTGCGACTACCCTGAACTTCGGATTGTACCAACTCTGTCTGAATAATCTGATCATTGAATCTCTCCCTATGTGTGTTGCTCCATGATATACTCTTGCCATTTTTAGAGAGCAAACAATCTGGCATGACTGGTCTTCCATCTAAATACACCCATACCTCATCTTCTGGTCTTTTTGTACATGCTGATTTTATCCAAATTTCTTTTTCCTTTTCCTCAACTTCTTCCTGCAACTGTCTAATCTCATCCCATGTTTCTGGTATTGAGAAAAACATAAGTTGGCAGCTGGTTTCATCCATTTCAATTTTTCTGTTTATAGCCATTGTATTTCTTGCACATTATCGAGCAATTTGATCAGCGTACCTATTGCCGGCTGCCAAATAGTCATTTCCTGACAGATGTGCAGCGCATTTAACAACTGCTACTTCTTTTGGCAATTGTAATGCTTCCAGCAGATCTTTCACATTTTTACTGTTTCTTATAGGAGATCCTGAAGAAGTCAGAAATCCCCTCTGCATCCAGAGTTGGCCAAAATCGTGCACAACCCCGAAACCATATTGACTGTCCGTAAATATGGTTATTCTCCAATTTTTCCCAATTTTGCATGCCTTTGTTAAGGCCACCAATTCGGCTACTTGTGCAGATTTGACTCCCGGTAAACAGGATGCTTCAACTACCCCTGTTATCTTACATACAGCATATGCAGCACTTAATCCTCCTTCTTCTGTTCTCAGACAAGACCCATCCACAAATATCTCATGATCAGCTTCTTTTAATGGGGTTTCTTTAATGTCAGGACGGGGCTTAGTACACAATTCAGTCACATCCAAACAATCATGATCAATTTCATCTCTTACTTCCTCATTGCATGGATCTGGTAACAATGTGGCAGGGTTCATGACCGTACATCTTATTACTGTCACATTTTCTGCTCCCAAAATTACTCTTTCATACTTAGTCAACCGACTAGGTGTAAGATGTTGCGTTCTTGTCAAAAGAATTTCAACTGAGTGTGGAACATAGACCTTTACAGAATGTCCCATCACTATTGACTCACTTTGCTCCAGACTCATACAAGTAGCAGCTACTGCTTTTAAGCAGCCAGGTAAGGCTGAAGCCACTGGATCCAATGTGGCAGAAAAATACGCCACTGGACGTTGGCTTAATCCAGGTCTCTGTGTTAAGACTGAAAGTGCACAATTTTCTCTCTCACAGCAAAACAACGCAAATTCTTTTGAATAATCAGGCATGCCCAAAGTAGGAGCTCTGCATAAACAATTCCGCAATTTCACAAAGGCTTCCAAACATTCATCATTCCAATCAATTGGATCTTTAGCTCTCTTCCTTGTCAATTGTATCAATGGTTTTGCTAGCATGGAAAAACTGTTAATCCACTGCCTACAGTACCCAACCACTCCCAGGAACATTCTCATCTCTCTGTGTGTCTGAGGTAGTTGCATTTCTTTGATTATTTTTATTCTCTCCGGTGTCACTTTTCTAACTCCTCTTTTTATTTTATGCCCTAAATATCTAACTTCTTGTTGACAGAACTGTAATTTTTCTGGAGACTCCTTGTGTCCTCCTTCAGCCAAATGGTTCAGTAATGCAATTGTGTCTGTGACACAATCTTCTCGTGTTTTTGATGCCACCAGTAGGTCATCAATGTACTGAACCAGAACCAAATTTCCAGGCATGACTAATGACTCTAAACACTTTTTCAGGATCTGATTAAAAATCGAGGGACTCTCTGTGTACCCTTGAGGAACTCTGCACCATGCATAGATACGATCCTCGAACTTAAATGCAAAAAGATACTGGCTGTCTGGATGCAAAGGAATATAAAAGAATGCTTGGCACAAATCAATTACTGTAAACCAGCCTGCATTCCAAGGTATCTGATAAAGGATTACTGCTGGATTTGGCACTATTGGGCAACATGGCACTACAATTTTGTTTATTTTTCTCAAATCCTGCACTATCCTATATTTTCCGCTAGGCTTTTTCAGTCCTATTATTGGCGAATTACAAGGACTACCCATTATTTCTTTTAAAATGCCTTGTTTAACCATGCGTTCGATTTCTGGAGTAATTCCTGCTTTTACTTCTGGACTCATCTTGTACTGTCGCATGTTTGGATAAACTGCACCTTCTTTCACTGTCATTTTAACTGGGTCTACATTTGACATCAGCCCAATATCTTTTCCTGTAAAATCCCACACTTCCGGATTAACTGTGGCTCTCAACTCTTCTGGCAATTCATTTTCAGTCATTAATGAAAACATCTCATCTACTTCTGTTCCTTGCTTGACTAGCATCATTTTGTATATAACATCTTCATCAGGGGTCTGGAAAGCGACACCATCTGGTGTACAATAGATCGTGCAATTCATTTTGCACAGTAGATCTCTTCCCAACAGATTTACGGGACTGGAATCGCAAACTACAAACCAATGCATTTCTTTAAAGTTTCCAATGTGCACCTCCATCGGTTTCGTGATTGGGGTTCTAATCTGTTGATTTGACACGCCTACAACTTGGATAGATTCTCCCGAGAAGGGTAGGTTTGGGATGTCTGCTGTTCTCACAGTAGACCGGGTAGCATCAGTATCCAATAGAAAAGTGATGTCTTTACATTCTACTTTCCCATCAACAAATGGACCTGACTGATCTACCGGCAAGGATGCGCCAAGCACGCACTTCTCTTCCTCCCCCCTCAGGCACCGTCATTGTACAAAGTCTGAATTTTCCTTATCATTCTGCAACAAATATTGCGTAACTGTCCTATTATTCTTACCACTTTCTCCTTGAAATCCGGTGTTCATACTGAACTTTTGGTGGTTCACAAAGTTTGGCATAGGAGCTGGTGGCACCTGATATTGTGGAGTAACTACCTGCTGCTGCTGATTCATAAGTACTTCATTCTGCATTTGTGGGATTCAATTTTGATTTGGCCCATTATTATTCTGAATACTCTTACACTCGTTCTTCCAATGTCCAAGCTTTCCGCCCGCATGACAAGGAAACTTCTTCTTCGCTTCTCCTCTGTTCATTCGTCCTCTAAATTTATTTCCATTTGCCACTTGATCATTCTGACTCTGCTCTTTCACTTGGTTATCATTCTGGTTGTTTCTTTTATTCTCCTGCTGTTCTGCCAGTTTTACTTGTGGCCACATCATTTTCTCCTTTAGTTTTCTACGCCTTGCCTCGATGTCGTCCCCGCAATATTTTGCATACTTTAAAATCTCATCCACTGTTTTGCTTTGCCAACACAACATGTGCTGTTGTATCATCTGACTAATCTCTGGTTTCAAACCATATACAAACCGATACACGAAATGTCCCATATCCTTATCACCAATATTCTCAAAACCACCATACTGCTTAAACACCTGCAATAACCTTTCATAATACGCATGTACAGATTCATTTGGTTCTTGTGTTGTTCTATCTATTTTTACCCAATCTGTTTCTTTAGGAGGAATTTTCCCTTTCAAATAAGTAATCACTTGGTGATATTTCTTCATCACCTCCTCTGAGGGTGCTCCTGTCTTTGAGTCTCTAGAATACTCCTCACTAGGCCAATCTATTGTGATCTTACATTCCGTCCATAAATCAGCAGGTACCACTATATCAAATAAACCATCCAGATCTTTCAATAAAACCTTTACAAATCTTTCTACTTGTTTATACCATTTAACTGGTTTTTCTCTCAATTTTGGAAAATCATTTGTAAATGACAAAATATCTTGCCTACTCCAAGGAACATGAACATATCCTCCTCCAGGAACCTCTCTCATTGGACACAATTTCTCAACTTTATCTGATTCTCTCACTGGAAATGCAGCTGCTGCTTCCCTTGCTTGAACTTCCTCTTTCTTCCTTATCCACCTAATTCTCCACTTATCAAGGTCTCCCCATTTTCGTAAAATATTCATTACTTCCTTTATCTGCAGTCTCTTTCCAGATGCATTAACACTTTCTAAATCTTTATCAGTAAAATCCACTCGATATGGTTTCTGCAACAATTTCGATTTCCCTATATCTATTCCAATTTCTGAAGCAATTTCTGTTAATTTCTCATGAAATACTCTAGCTCTTCTGGTTATACTCTTACATAAGAACAATAACTCTTCATCATTATAAACATTCAATCTTTCTATGCTCACACTTCCCACTATCATTTCTTCCAATTCCACTTTCAATCTACTGATGTCTAAAATCTTTGGCGGTGGGTTCCTATTATCTATTTCCTGTGCCCATCTCTCTATATCTTCAGGGGTAACTACTGTTGCACCTCCAGTTCCGATAGGAACCAAAGATCTTTTCTCTCTCAAATTTATAGGCGAAACTCTTTTCGGAGTTTCAGTTGAAGGTTCCACATTAGGGAGATCCATTAATGAAATTACTGATTCACTTTCACTGACCTGGTCATCTGTAATTATTACTTCTTTTCTGGGACTGTTTCACGGAATTGTCACAGTTTGTGGTTTCTGGCAAATCTTTTTATCTCCGTACAATGGGATTACCGGACCAATAGTCACTGGTACTGTCAAAGCTTCAGTATTCAAATTTAATTGACTTATTTTCTGAACTAATTCTTCTCAAGTTTTATTTAAAACATCTCTCTCATTATCCTGCAACACCCTAGTGAATGACGCATCATGTAAAATTTGTGGGGTTAAAGGCATTCCTATCACTGGTGCGCTTGGGGTAACCTTACTAGTCGCTTCTTGATACGGTGGTGGATTTTTAATCAAAATATCCTCTAATAACTCATCATCCGATTCACCATATCCTGTTGTATTCATGTGTTTTGTTTTTTCTTTACACTTTCCTCCAGACTTTTCCTCAGCCATTAACACTGGATATAAACCTTCAGATACCATAGCTCTCCTCCACTGTTTCATCTGCCCTTCGCGTGACTCATGCCAATATCTAGGGAAAATATCCTCTATATTTCCCACCTCTGCATTTCTCACGTTCATATGACTCAGTCTCCCATTCCTCCAAAGCCTCATATTGAGTTAACCTAGGTCTTGGTTCTAGATCATTCATTCTCATTCTCAAATTCTGAAGAATTCTCCAATTAAACGTACCATTTTCAGGAAACGCTAGCACTCCATCACCTTTCGTATATTCTATCCAATTTTCCAACCACACCCAAGTATGATATCCTCTTTCCATCATCATAAAGGATGCTGGCGTCTTCGGTGGCGGAATAGGAATTCCCTCCCAAGTTAACACAGGCTTATCCTTCTTAAAGAAATTCTTAATTTTCTTTATAAATGACATTTATCTCTTTTCTCCATACATTCTAGACGAACAATGTATAAAATTATATTCTGCAAACCCTTGAAATCTTCGATCTGCACGTCTCACACTAGCAGTCAAATCAAAATCCTGCATACAATCTCTCTTTCCACCAATCCTAGCGCGGCTTCTAACTAGTTATCCAATCAAAATCAGGCTCACGCTCGTGGTCTGACCAATGCCAGCGCGGCCTTTTCTGACGTCAGTTCTGCTCCTTACTACTGACTCCTCCTTTACAAGGCTGCTTCGGTCACACGCCCACTGTTCCTACCAATCCCAGCGCGGCTCACTGTGACGTCAGTACAACTCCGGTGACTGACCCTCCCTTCACAAGGTAATACCGAAACTTATTTCTTAATATTTTTCATTATATTCTTTGTTATTAACAACATAAAACATTCGCTACTCTGTTTGTTCCACTAAACAAAAGGATAGAATTTTTGTTGTCTTATTCTTGAGTCTCTTAATTGCTCCTCTTCTACTGCGAGTAAAAACCTGTTTACCCTTCACTCAAGCTCCAGAGAACCTGCTACACCTCCAGTGTCACCCGTATTGGGAAATGAGACCGAAGTTTCACCAGCGAACCCCTTTTGCTATCATTCGCACTCTACTTTTATACGAAATAGTCCCTAGTTTAACACTGCCAGCCCTACCTAGCTTCTCAGTGTTATTCCAACAAACGAGTAACCTCACTGCAGTATGGCTTCTGTCACCACCCGCTATTCATTCCCCGGGAATTCTGGACAACATAAAACAAAGACACCAACTCTTTTGTTAAAACATAAATCGATAACCAATAATCTATACTTATCACCAAACTAATCAATAATAACCATAACTCTGCTACCAGAAAACTGATCCAGCGGTGTACTAACAACAGATAATCTACTACCATATACTCACCTGGGCCCATAAACACTTGCACAAATCCAAGTACACCGCTGGGTTTTAGTTTATAATTTTCATATTTCAGGATTAGTTATTTCTTATTCCTAAACTAACCTTTCACTGATCAAAAAATTCTTTCCTCTGGTCGATGGACCATTAGTTGAACTAGTTGATGGTGATAATTAACATAACTTATTAACTATTCTTTAATTAAAGTAAATAATCACAGCCTCAGGAAGTTTTAAAATCTTTATCTAAATTAAATGAATGTGAACCATCTCAAAGTTTCAGTACAAACACCCTTTGTTCGTAAGAGTGTAAATTCAATCAAATAATCATTAACAAAATACTTC
Organism: Calotriton arnoldi; assembly: GCA_963921515.1. Taxonomy (NCBI): domain Eukaryota; kingdom Metazoa; phylum Chordata; class Amphibia; order Caudata; family Salamandridae; genus Calotriton; species Calotriton arnoldi. The sequence continues at coordinate 249,674 of CAWUFW010001591.1, forward strand.
AGACTCATACAATAACTATGCTCAGAAAGGAGAGGACAGAGAGAAAAGAACATCTACAAATACCATGAATTTATAGTTACCAAGGATGGTGTGAAGACCAACCCCCTGGCCAAAGGGCTGGTAAGCGTCCCCCGGGATAGATCAGGAGACAAAGACTTCAGGACAGGATACTCAACCTCTCTAAATACCGACAATTGCGTAGCACCCCTTTCTGACACTCTCTTCCTCCTCAAGATTCTTCCGCGATCTTCTTATCTAACCCAAGTAAATTAGGATGGAGGTTTCTGCATTTGGCCTCTTCATCAGCATCTCACAGCGTCACTCCCAGCATCGGCACCACTCACAGCACCGACAGCATCTCGAGCTCTCGGCTTCCAGCATCGACGTCTAACTAACTAACTAAAGCTACCTCAGTTATACCTTTCGTTTACCATGTACCACCCACTAAAGTTTCAATATCGCAATAATACGAAATCTAATTGGTCAGGCAAGGGGGGATGATCATCACACCATGCTTACATATTACTTTTTCCATTGAACTATTGTTCGCAAAACCCATCCCCTTAAACTTTATTCTTTTCTTCCGTTCCCATACATGTCCAAACTTTATTAGATACATTTATTTCAATATTATGAATACAAATCTTCTTGAGTGAACTCTTCACCCTCTGTTCACAGGGCACATCATTCTCGTCCTTGGACGGCTGTCAAAAACTTGGTCATTCTTCCGGGTTAACTCGTGTAGGCATGCGCAAACTTGAATCAGTTGGCTCAATTTCAGATAAACGTGAAAGGCCCAAATGCGCACTAATAATAAAGTCAAAAGAAGAAATGTTACTTTCACAAATAAATGGTTTCACTGTATACCACCCATCTCTACTCTAACCCTCCTTACTTATTAATACTTTCCCCGCATTAGCATTAGTAAAATAGCAGGTTTTCATTTCAGCTAAGCAGATGCCATGCACGCGAGTCTTAAAGACTCCATTTTAATGCCTTCTGCACATGCGCTAGAATTTCCCTCCAAGCGTTAGTACCATCATACTGCGTAGATGCAGTTGACGCATGCGCGGTAAAGATTTCCCAGTTAAAGCTGGATTAGTCCGTTTTCATTGTTATCTATATTAGTACACACATACGCAAGCTTCGCTAACCCGTGTGTTTCTGTAGTGCGTGTTATTATTTACAAGACGTTGTTAGTAATTCGTTAGCGAGTTAAATGAGAGGATTGCTTCCGAGCAAGTCTCTTTTACGAGTCCTTGCTCCATCAATATGACGCAGTTCCAAGTCGGGCTCTTAATCTTTTTTTTGGGTGCGATTCTTATTCTGGATGAGGTACATGTCATTATCAGGATATATATAGCAACTGGGTAGAGTCAGGGAAAAAGAACCAATTCCTACATCTGAGCAGATGCAATTTCTCTAAATTATGTCACATATGCTTGAATGAAGATGACTTCATGGGAGTGATAGGTGTTCAGCCGTCAAAGGAACTGTATTGGTGAGATTGCTCTGACTTTATATCGTGCCTGCTGACACATCAGCCCAAGGAGGGTTTCAGTTTGCCTTTGGTGTGCCACAGGTGTATCTGTTGTGTTGATATTCATTATATTATTCATAAAAAAAAATGATGGGATCATCATTCGCCAAGTGGATTAGAACGATTAAAAAATTACGGCTTCGCAGCAGCTCAGCAATAAAATGTGTACTTTGGCCACGTTTTGAAAACACTCAAGGAAATTATCAGCAAACAAAAAGGAGTCACAGGTGTGGAGTAAATCTTGCATTATAGAGTGGCAGTGGCCACTGTGTAGTGATAGTTCAGATGCACTTTCCATTGAAAATAGATGTTTTTTTATTTTACCGAGGACTTTGGCCCCTGTGGACAGATTTGCACAAAATCTGGCAGACCCAGCTTCAGCATGCCAAGTTTTGTGGAGATCTGTGCATGAGAAACAACATTAAGGTGGAGAGGGGCGGCGTGGAAAAAAAAGTGTTTTCCCATTTTTGCTCCCTTGCACTTCTGGTTTTCGGTCGGCTAAAGGCTGTGCGCGGCAGGGGATTGGCCGCCTGTGAGATGTTGGGTGCCTGCAGGGCATGTGTTTGTGGTGGGAGGTTGTGGTGAGGGAGGAGTTAGGAGCCGGGCTTGTCCACTTTTGAGATGTTGTCACTTGTGACATAAATGAGGTCATTTAACATGTTATGAGAGATGTAATGTGTGAGGTCATAAGCAGTGCATGGTTGGAGTGCAAATTATAGTTAGCTCAGTAGACTATGACTGGTGAATTTAAGTGTTTTTTTTTTTTAAGTTCTCAACACTTAACTAAACCATCCCTTTCACCTTTGATGTGTCAGCGTGTATATATATATATATCAAAACACCAATCTTACACGTACATGCAACAGATTGCGCCGAGCCCAGTATCCAATTTACACGTGGTTTATTTCTTCAGAAAATAACAAACAAACGCCCAACGCGTTTCGGAACAGCCGTTCCTTTCTCACGGGTCAACTAGACATTTGATTTCACCCATTACATATAGTGCACCAAAAGTATAAACATAAACATAGGACTACTTGATAACTTTCAAATTCATGGTATTTATGATTACAGTGTTTATAATGCAAGCGAACTAAAAGTATTATCATTGTTCTGCTTTTTGCATCTGTTATACTCAATAGATAAATTTGTTTAATTGATTAATGTGCATGTATATTCATGTATAATACCATTCCAAAATGGATGCCGTTTTTACCATGAATTTGAAAGTTATCAAGTAGTCCTATGTTTATGTTTATACTTTTGGTGCACTATATGTAATGGGTGAAATCAAATGTCTAGTTGACCCGTGAGAAAGGAACGGCTGTTCCGAAACGCGTCGGGCGTTTGTTTGTTATTTTCTGAAGAAATAAACCACGTGTAAATTGGATACTGGGCTCGGCGCAATCTGTTGCATGTACGTGTAAGATTGGTGTTTTGAGGTGATAAGGATCGCGTCCTTGCCGGAGCCCGCCGCCATTTGCTGGCAGAAGTAACGCGAAAAAACTCTTGTTTATATATATATATATATATATATATATGCATATACAACCACTAGGTGATAGGATGACAGTGGTAGTTGATATTTTGGCAGGTTGATATTGTGGCAGAATAGCATTCAAAGGAAATGTAAGTAAACAAGCGAATGTTGCGTCAACTAAAAGGCAAATAAAAACAATTAAAAGACTAGAGGAATCCAGTGTAAAATGTGATGTCTCAAGATTAAAATACAAACCCTACAAGCATTAGACAAGATGTTGAATGTGGTACTGGCGAAATCCAAAGTATTTGAATGTGTGCACGCATGCAGATGTGGCTGAACCAGGTAGTGCCAAGTGCAGCTAACCATGAAGGATTTTTTTAAGTGGAACGCACATGGTATGGGGACCCTGAGGGGCACAATTACCTGTAAAAGAAAATCAATCTTTCAGTGAAATTAGCCTTCATTCGAGGCTCCCACTCATGAGCGTTTTATGAGTGTTTGCCATTTTGTGACAGGGATATTTATTACATTTGCCTGTGTTTATGAAACCACAGTACCTCCCTTTCATGTTATCAAGGTGTCTATCATATAACAGATAATGAATCTGGATCGTCCTCAGGCAAGTCCATAAATATGTCTCAATGTAATTGTGCTATCCTCTTTCATTGTTGATCAGCTGCAGCCAGGGTTAACAGAACACTCATATGAAATATCGATCAACAAAAATATCAGCTTAGAACAACCACTCCCAGGGTATCATACTTTAAGAAACCGTATATTGCACATCCAGAAAGCATCAATGAGAGCAATTGTCCGTATAGTTTGGCAGGGTCGGCTCAGCCTGGACTGAGGCTGCACACGAGTATAACACTATGTTGCAGCATTCTGACAATTAAATAAAATGTATATCAGGTTATAACGTCCCCCGTCTTTGCTAGGCAACTGTGATGCAATGTTGCTGCAGTGAGGACCCAGCAACATGGATCTCCTATATCCCAGCGAAGACCCACTGCTTTCCTATGGATTTATCTTGAAGGACACTGGTAATGCAGAGAAGCATGTTGCTGATGGAAACAAACTTTAAACTATTAACTGAACATTTACACAAATCTACTGTTGCGTAAACTGAGTCTGTGGCTCAGCTCTATAAGGTTTGTTTTCACACCCATGAGTGACACGAGTGAACTTAGTTCAATGCACCAACGTTTGAATGTGAAAGATAGGTTTTTGTAGCTGCACAGAACCCCACCCAATACACAGTTGAAGGGGTGGCAGTGTTTTGGGGTTACTAACAGTCCCTAAACAGGAATCCAGAGATATTGTGGTGATTAGAAACAAACCTCTTTCATTCTCTTCAATACCACACACAGAGGCTGCACTTAGAAAAAAAAAAGACACTTTAACTAATAGGAGTGTTTATCTCAACAGGTGTATCCTGTTGTTCAGCACATCTAAAATAAGCACACAGAATACAATTAAACAACACAAATGCATGTTGTCAACAAGGAGAATAAAATGAACATTTCTACCATGGTTAGAAATGTCATCTAATAAAAACCTAACACCCTAAAACCTGCTTTTATGTGCTATGCTAGGAGAACATGGAGTAGCATAACGTGCATCTAGATTTTCTTAGGGAGAATGAGCACACTGTATACCTATTGATAGCAAAACACTAATTATCAGGACTCAGAGAGGCCGTGTTTCCTGGGCAAGGCAAACACGTTGCATCAGCATCAGCTCCTCCCGGACTTGGCCTCAATATCAGCTTTCAGTAGAAAGAGCGATAGGGCAGCATCTCTGGCAGGCAGGATCTTCTCTGGCAGTATCTTGCACAATAATTTGGGGCAAAGGACCTCTCCTGACAAGTGGTCGATTGGCAGTCCATTTAAACCAGATCTTATCTAAGACAGAATTTCCAAAATCCCCTTAGAAATGTCTGGTATAACCAATGAGCATCCAGATGCTAGTCTAAGATGCATTCTTTAAAATAAATAAGTTGAAAATACAACAATCCAGACTACACTGTTTTGGCAATTGTTCTTGTTTGACCTTGAAATTGAGAAAACAAGGTATCGGGTGTCTTGTTGATGTCTATATCTGAGTGATTTCACAGTTTCAGAGGATCTTGGAAAGATAAAGACAGGCCACATCTGCGGCAAAGGCAGACCTGCTGATGATTCTGCAAAAATACAGAAAATGGAACCTCAGCCTTCTTAAAATGGAGCCTAGCCTTAGGATCTTTACATCACTATTAAGACTAGGAGATGTTACATTTGTTAGGTGTTATCCTGTGACTGAACATGAAGGATTCTTAGACTGGACTATATATGTTGCTTATGTTATGTTTTAATGTCGAGTATAAGTTATTACTGCTCTAGGGAGCAACAGAATATTAAACTTTTTGGGTAACTTGCACTTCTGCAATAGTCCGAAAGAATTAGAATTCATTATCCACAGGCAGTGAATATTGATGAATCTTGAGGTAGTTATTCAAGCCTTAAGAAGTGTTAGCGGACATCTAGTTGAGGTATTCATTACTGAGTGTTTAATTTTTGGGAGTTGCAAGTTCCACATCAGAGTACAGACAGTTCATTGCACAGAGATATGCAATGGTGCATCCATACACAATTACAATTAAGTATAGAACACCTAATGACAAGTTAATTAAGATCTCACTTTGCGTCGTAGATATCTACTACATCATGCAGACATTCTTGATCAAGAGGAGCGACGAGTCAGAGTGGTGGAGTTCGGAGTCTGTGTTTCCCCACTGGCCCTCATATTCCTATGTATGAGTCATTGGTGGAGCCCATGAGAGACTAAAGAGTGCATCGCTCCCACTGGATTGCACTCAAAAGGTTAGTGCATCGTGACACCCACGGTGAACCATCAATAGAATAGAAACAGCCTGCTGTAGGCAATTAGCATGCAATTGTTGTATGACCTTGCTTTCTAAACATTTGAGGTATCAAGACAGTGCACTTGCCTTGACTTCACATTCAGTTTATCACACTAACAACTGACCTGAAGCACTGGACAAACTTGCTAATATCTTAGGGCTTCTGGTAAGATTAATTTTTAAGAGTAAATCCTAGATATAAAACTATCAAATCCGGAGTGAGGAGCGGGCCCAATGACGAAGCACACAACTTAGGTGGGTTAAGGCTAGAATCCATTTAACTCAAGTCTCCATAGGACAAATTTAAGTAATTAATCTGGAAACCAGCAGACCTGCCAGTGGGCAGTGTTTGAAACCATGATACCTTCTACATTATGCCTGCAGTAATTGTTGTCAATAGGGCTTGATCTAGGAGCCTGATAAATCTCCAAGCTTATTCAATGGAGTACCAGACCAGATGTATTCCTCTGTCATACCACATGGAACAAATCAGATGTGAAGAGGTCATCTGGTACCCGAGAATCACAAGACATGTAACTTGATGTTCTCCCTCAACAGCTACCTGCAAATTCGAGCTCCAAAAAGAACTCTATCATCAACGACTAGCTGATGTACCAGAATGGGGGATGCAAACCTCTTACTGGTACAGATAGGTGATGTCAACCATGTCCCGTAGTAAATGGCACTTACTTATATGCATATTATATTTTTATATTGTTTTGTAAGCCAGGCCCTTGAAAATAAATGTGGCCTAATAAAACCTGTTATGTGGTGCAAGCGAACTAATGAATGTACATTCACACATTTATTAATTCCGTGCAAAAGTAAAATTCCATGTTAACCCTAGTAGAGCTTAAATGGCTTGAGAAAACCCTGCTTAATGCCTGATCAAATCCATTCTAGAATCCCTTTTGAAAAGAAAACAACTGATTACTATTCACAAGGCCTACTTATTATAATCCTCTCTCACTGCATGGATTTAACCACTTGAACTCTGGTTATACCTTTATTTATAACTACTAGACGTGAAATAGATGTATGCCCTAAAACATATGGGCAGATCCACGTAGTTGAGGAAAATCCACAATTTATCAGTGTGCAGATTCCATCTTACATTATTGTAGTTTTCCCCTATTGGTATAGGTGTGTCTGCTTGTACATGTGAACTTAAAGAGGAAATGCGTATGAAAGCTAAGGTGAAATGTCTACTAATTTCCATTCTCAGGAGAGGTACATGGTGCAGATTCATGCTTTACAACCCTTAAGGCTAAGGTGGAGAGAAAGTAGAGATAGCTTGAGTGAATGACAATTTCAAAACTCTCTGACACACAAGTGCTTCTAAGAAGAATGTCAACACAGTAATGTTTTGTGAATGTGTGAGCAGATAGCCATGTTGCTGCCTTGCAAATATCTACAAGTGGGTTTTTGCCAAGGAAAGCCACGATGGAAACCTTTTTAGAATGAGCCTACGGAAAGTGTGCAGGTTGCTCATTTGTGCTTGCATAACAAACCTGAATGCACAGCAGAAACCATTTTGTTGTGCGCTGTTTGGAGATAGGCTGGTATTGCACAAAGGTCTACTCCGAGCTACACAGTGTAAGAGAGCTTGCTTGATTGCTGTGCTCTTTATGCCCTGCTTGAAGGGTTTGAAGGAATGTTGGAAGGTCAATGCTTGATTCAGGTGAAAAGGTGATCTCAACTTTGGAAGAAATGTTGGATATATGTGTAAGACTACTTTGACTTTGTGTACCTGTATGAATGGTCCTTCCACGGACAGAGCTTAAGGGTTGTGTCTGGGTGTACTTTTTGCACTTTGGGCTTTGCACGGAAAAAACGAAACAAAAAAGTTATGGGTGGAATGCATGCGTTATCTCAGCCACTGATCATTACTCGGACTGCATTCTACTCAAACATCTTTTTCTCACCGTGTCACCTTAGAGAGGAATCAGCCCTATAAAATATAGTCCTTGCTCCTGCTCCAAGAGGAACAGTTCAGTCCGAACTGCCAGGCCACTTTAATGAAACGCCAGCCCGAATTGCCAGGCTGGGTGAATGAAATTGGAATACAAGCAAGCCCATCCCAGTTTATGCCCATTTGGTTTCTGAGATTAATTTAGGCATTCCTTCTATTCTTTCCGTCACCATGTTGTTTGTTGCAGCAGATGCCCTAAACGCAACAGGTATGCCAAGAAGTGAGTACTGTTGCGCTTTCTTCTTTTGCCTTTGCCTTGTGGAGAGCTGGGAAACGGACTACATCCCCCAGGCTCCCTTGCTGCTGCTGACACTTTGCCAGGCGCCCAAAGGCGCATAAAGCCAGTTGTGAGCTCCCGCTGCGCGGGACGCGCTTTCTTCTTTTGCCTTTGCCTTGTGGGGAGCTGGGGCATGGACTACATCCCCCAGGCTCCCTTGCTGCTGTTGACACTTTGAAATGCGCCCGGAGGCGCATAATGCCAGTTGTGAGCTCCTGCTGCGTGGGCGCGCCCGGGTCAAGGGCAGGCCCGTCCTCGCCACCGTCAGAGGCTGGGCCTACCCTCTTGGTTTTAAATATTGAGAATTCAGGAAACGCAGTGCCACACTCCAGCTTTGTGAAGATATCAGAAGGTAAAAACTCTTGCTCCTCTGCTGCACTTTGCCATGGTCCTCTTGTCCTTTTGTGGGCCAAACTCCACCTGTAGCCCGGTCTATTTGAGCAACTATGGGGAAACGGAAAACAACGCCCGCCATAAAATCTACTGATACTACTTTGGACGGCTTCCTTCAAAAGGCAGTGGGGGCCATTAACAAAGAAATAGAGCTGGCAGAGCGAAGACTCTCGCTAGCCCCCCCCCCCTTTGTCTCACCTCCCTCTGCTAATACAGACTCTTACACTGACACGATTGAGACGGACATTGAGCTTAGGAGCCAAGCACCACTTTCGCCCATTGTTAAAATTGTGAACCAGGTTGGAGCAGGCGCCACATATGATTGAAACAAGCAGGCCACCAACCCAACCCTTGAGAGTAATGGATTTTTGCAATCAGCAGGGGGAAAGAGGAAACGACCTGAGATGGTAGGGGCTGATCACAAGCTGAAGGGCCATTAACCCAAGGTTAAGAGAACTAGACAAGACCACGTAACAGGAAGCGCATGCAGAACACGAGTGGGGGCAAGAAGAGGGGTCACACTTGAAAGACCAGACATTTTCCTTGATAAAATTAGTAAAATAGTATCAGAAGCGTTGGCCCCCATTTCAGCTCGACTTGTCCTCATTGAAGAACAGCTTTCCCATGTGTTGCAGGATTTAAGCAAGAACTCAGAAAACTTAATAGACAACTTGCAGAGGGATAAGACCACCCAACCAAGCAGCACAGTTAGCAGTACAGATAATGTTCACCCTAATAGGATGGTCCCCAAAAGTTCTACACTGACTTTAAGTATGGGTGACCCCCTTCGAGAGGCCCCCAATACCAATCCCCCTGTCAGACCCCCTGTGAATTCGTATCCCAGAGAAATAACCAAAAGCTGGGACAAGGGGCCTCAAACCGGTTGAGATCTGATCTGTTAAATGGGGGCATTTCCCAACAAGGAAACTCCAGTATTAATGCACTAGTACATAGTTGCCCTAGTAGGGTGGGTGCAAAAGACAAATTAAATTTACCACCAGATTGTACACCATATACATTGATTTTGATGGGAGTCCCCCATCCTTCTCCCGGCCGCCAAGAAAGGTGTCAAAGCCTAATTAACAAATCAGCCCACTGGTGCCTTAGTAAAACTTCATCTCAGATTAACTGGTTCAATCATATCATCATGGTCAGGCGGGTGAATTGGTTGGGTCATACAGCCAAGTCTGTTGAAGGGGATTGTGTGGTCCTAAATTTTAGGGATGCCAGAACTGTGCATTTTCTTTTGAGCACCTTAAAGACACATTCAATGAGAATGAATCGATAAGGGCCTACCCACTGGGATTCTTCTATCCCCCTCATCGGGGATTTTGCGTGAGACAAGGGTCCCTCCCAACAGGTTTGAATACACACTCTTGCACACAGCCTCCCCATTTGTTCACTGCAACCGCTTTGAGGCTCTTTCAGGCCTCACTGAAATCGATTGACTACATATTCATCTTGGACAGGTAGCCGTGAAGGGAGGGCTGGGACCGCAATGCAGTAACCTAGGGAGTGACTCTAATGAAGGTGAGGCCAGATGTAAAGGGCCCGTATACTCAGTTGGTGCCACATCGCACATACCAATTAATATTATTAAGGGTTCAGACAACCACAAACACACAATCTCACTTTCTGATAACATCCTTGCAGACGAACTTGAAGTTGAAGGGTTCGGACTATTAGCCCACAAAACATCACCCGCTCTCAAGAACATTTCTGAGGGTCCATCAAATCAGAGTCACACTACACTTCCCTTTAAAATTATTTCCTGGAACATCGCAGGAATTTGCCCTAAGCTCACGAATGAGATATGGCTAGAGTATATCAGAGGTTTTAATATCATCTGTCTCCAGTATACTTGGTCCAGGGATGATATTGTTTTAGATGGTTATCGCTCTTTTACAGTCCCTGCAATACCTTCTTCAGCAGGAAGGGCCAAAGGTGGTATCGCGCTGCTAATTTCGGTTAAATATGGAACTTTAAAAGCCTCCTGTATAAGCTCATCACCCTGGTACCAATTAATCATGATATCCAATTTAATTAAGGCTAAGATACTAATAGTTGAATTGGTATTATAACATAATGACCAAAATAGCTGTCATGTTATTGAATCCCTACAGGTGGAAATTACACAAATTACCGGGAAGTGGCAGCCACTATGTATACTTTGGGTGGGGGACTTTAATTGCACAACCTGTAAGTATAATTCCCAACGTGTCTATCGGATGCTGGATACTGAGGGTCAGCCTCAGCCACATTTCATTCATTCGCCCAAATGCGAAGCTTTAAATTCTATCCTCGTTGGGAATGATCTAGGTTTCATTAACAGCATCTACTGAAGAAGAAGGGGCCCCTGAAAGTAAATGTAGGAAGAGATACACAGGGGAAATCAGTACAATACTCTAAACAAAGGATCTCAACCTATATATTTCAAGCTGTGCAATGCATCACATTTTTTTTTATAACACCTAAAGAGCTGACCGACTGGCAACCAAATATCAAAACATATCAAAATGTATTAATACTTTCATAATACAAACATTGAATACATCACTTTAATAAATTTAAAAAACAATGTACATCCCACATAACAAGCAAAACAGACATTCATCAAAACAAATTCATACTGTGACTCACTCACACATCATGCAATCTGAAAAAACATCATACATACACCAACAATGCAAACAAGAATTACTGCGGACCAAAAATGCTGCTCCATGTTATATATTTCATCAACAATAAATATGGTCATTAGATGAATCAGAAGACAGCTCAATAAGTCTCAGTTCAAGACAGGAATGTCCAACCAGTTTCGAATCCACAAATGGACTGTTACATCTGCGTGCAAGATTACAGCTCGACTTAGAATGGTCGATTTATGTAGGTCCACGGTAATATTTCAGCGCCGACGCGCGTTTCGGTGACTAACCCGGATGAGGGTCTCACCTTCCTCAGGGCGATAGTGTCAAACAATGATAACAGTGGGACGTATCTATAATGAGATAAAATAACAAGATCTATATGGAAAAATAGGACCAATGCCCTAACAATTAGACGGTACAGCTTCAAACCAGGTTGTACGCTTAAAATACTAGTCAACTCGTGCAAACTCATGCAGACCAGGGAAGAAAATAGATATAAAGGGATACGGCCGAGCCGGGCCAACTGAAACAGGATATCACCAAGAATAAGCCAAGGAAATAGACCAAGAAAATAATACGTGCAGAGCTCGTATGCTAACCATACAAGTATTCATGAGATAAGTGAAACATCAATTAGCAACAAAGAAAACCCTTGGTGAAAAGCCAAAATAAGAAAAAGTAATAAGAAAAATCAAAAAAAAAATATATATAAATAAAATATGTGAGAACGGTGATATGTAACGACATAAAAAATGAAATAAACAACTGACAGATCACAATACCTGGACTTTAAAATATGAGGTAAAGATGAAACTGCAGATTCTCGCGGGGTAAGTAATAACGAGACAAAAGGGCTGCAATGCAAGGCCTAAAGGTGGAAAAGCAGAACTGGAATGAAATTAACGCATAGCTATTGTCCTAATGTGGCAAGAAAACACACTAAGTACCAATGATAATGGCAGCCCAATGTAGAGGCTTACCGTTAAAGCTGAAGCACGATATTAAGCAGATAGATCCAGTCAATCGGTGTAGTATACAACAGAGAAGAAAACCATGTAGGATCACAAGTGCTTCGCAAGTTGAAAATACGCGATGGAGGCAGCCGCGTCCATCAACGGTAAACGATAGAAATCGTATTTTCGATCCTAGGCTCTGCAGCGTGGTAAGAAACAAACAGGCATGTAGGAGACGCTAAAGGTTTACTCAATAACAAACTGCTCCTAAGGTGCGAGGACTCACCCTTCTGGATATCGGTTGCGTGATCAGTAATACTGTCGGTCGGTCGCCAGATAGAATGAATCACCGTGATGCCGGGGGCGTCTATTTAAATAACGTTTAGAAGCGCGTCATGGGACGTAGAGGCGAGATCGCACGCAATGCGTAACTACGAGGTTTCAGTACGGCAAACCCGGATATATTGAAGAGTCCACAGATTTCAAAGCAGTAAGCCCGGATAGGCTACAGTATCCCCGAGATTTCTAAGAGGCTGGTCCTAATAGGCTGCTTGATCACTAAGGAGACCACAACGTGGAACGTACGAAAAAAATCGTAATCCAAGACTCTGGTGCTTGGAATGCTAAACAAAATGGTCGCCGAGAATAGTAAAATCGGTACAACCACATATAAATACAGGTAAAAAAAAAATATATAAATGCTAAAATGCACAGAAATAAAAAATAAAAAATAACAAAATGTGCAGAATCCCATTCAGAACGAAGGGATGGATCAGGTAGAGTTTCTCAGACTAATGGCTATGGCTAGATCCACCCCACAGGGGACTGGTCAGGCCAAATTCATATGATGGCATTCTCCCACGGGAGATGTTCATGTAATCCCTTATTTTTCGTATCAAGAGAATAAATCGAGAACACTTCCCGGGCCTTACGTATGATGTTGGCATCTTTGCCCATGGGCACTCGAACTTTCTCAAGTATAGACCATCTAAGTTGTGACTCAGTAGGTTTGGCTTCTATCCAGAGGCCAACCAGTGGGGCAGAATGTTTAAGCAATCTGATGTTGGACTTATGTTCACCGATACGTTTTCTGCATTCTCTGCCAGTTTCTCCAATGTATGCAAAATTGCATTGGTACTTTATCATTGGTACTTTGTGTGTTTTCTTGCCACATTAGGACAATAGCTATGCGTTAATTTCATTCCGGTTCTGCTTTTCCACCTTTAGGCCTTGCATTGCAGCCCTTTTGTCTCGTTATTACTCACCCCGCGAGAATCTGCAGTTTCATCTTTACCTCATATTTTAAAGTCCAGGTATTGTGATCTGTCAGTTGTTTATTTCATTTCTTATGTCGTTACATATCACTGGTCTCACATATTTTATTTATATATATATATATTTTTTTTTTTCTTATTACTTTATCTTATTTTGGCTTTTCACCAAGGGTTTTCTTTGTTGCGAATTGATGTTTCACTTATCTCATGAATACTTGTATGATTAGCATACGAGCTCTGCACGTATTATTTTCTTGGTCTATTTCCTTGGCTTATTCTTGGTGATATCCTGTTTCTGTTGGCCCGGCTCGGCCGTATCCCTTTATATCTATTTTCTTCCCTGGTCTGAATGAGTTTGCACGAGTTGACTAGTATTTTAAGCGTACAACCTGGTTTGAAGCTGTACCGTCTAATTGTTAGGGCATTGGTCCTATTTTTCCATATAGATCTTGTTATTTTATCTCATTATAGATACGTCCCACTGTTATCATTGTTTGACACTATCGCCCTGAGGAAGGTGAGACCCTCATCCGGGTTAGTCACCGAAATGCGCGTCAGCGCTGAAATATTACCGTGGACCTACATAAATCGACCATTCTAAGTCGAGCTGTAATCTTGCCCGCAGATGTAACAGTCCATTTGTGGATTCGAAACTGGTTGGACATTCCTGTCTTGAACTGAGACTTATTGAGCTGTCTTCTGATTCATCTAATGACCATATTTATTGTTGATGAAATATATAACATGGAGCAGCATTTTTGGTCCGCAGTAATTCTTGTTTGCATTGTTGGTGTATGTATGACGTTTTTTCAGATTGCATGATGTATGAGTGAGTCACAGTATGAATTTGTTTTGATGAATGTCCGTTTTGCTGGTTATGTGGGATGTACATTGTTTTTGAAATTTATTAAAGTGATGTATTCAATGTTTGTATTAATAAATTTTGATATGTTTTGATATTTTGTTGCCAGTCGGTCAGCTCTTTAGGTGTTTTAAAAAAAATGTGATGCATTGCACAGCTTGAAATATATAGGTTGAGATCCTTTGTTTAGAGTATTCATTAACAACATCGACTACTGTAACGGGCTCTTTTTGTCGGCACACAAGAAAGCTTTAGACAAACTGCAACTGGTTCAAAATGCAGCTGCTAGGCTGCTGTTGGGGATCCCTAAACACCAGTCAGTCTCTAAATATCTGCCCCCGCGTCACTGGCTACCAGTCAAGAAAAGAGTTATTTTTAAATCTCTATGTCTAGCTTTTAAGGCTCTCCATTACATGGGCCCTGCCTCTATTAGACAACTCTTCTGCTGGTATGTCCCGTCCAGGAACCGGAGATCCGCATCCCAAGCAAACTTGGCTATTCCCAGGTTTAGGAGGGCCACTTGAGGAGGCAAGAGTTTCGCAGTTATTACGGCCAAACTTTGGAATACCATGCCATTCTCGCTAAAAACTACTTCTAATCTGCTCTCTTTCCGCAAGGCTCTGAAAACTTGGCTTTTTAACAATTAGTTCCCTCAGGTCCCCCTTTTGTATGCCCTAGTCGGGGGTTGTTAAAATCTGTTCTTTCACTTCCCCTTTTTGAAGGTACAGTGCCTAGACACCCGAGGGTAGTAGTGCGCTATATAAATTTTATTTTCATTTCATTTCAACATGGTCTGTGGTTCTTTACCCCAGTGCCCTTCCTATGTTGGTGGCGGTAGGGTAAGTTTTATTGACTATATGTTAATATCCAGGACATTTATTCCGTTTGTCCGTGATTTTATGGTGGAACCTAACTGTGCTAGTGACCATAATCCCCTTATAGTCTTTTCAAATATAATGATCCAGGCGGGGAAGGGCGATGATCACCCGATTCACTATAATCCGAACAAAGGGGTAAGATTAAACTGGGGCAAGATAAACCCTCTACAATTTGAGGAAGTTACCATTATAGCAAACTGTCACTCTATTATGAGGTGTTTGCAGCAAGATTCTCCCCTAGTTGAGGTTGTCCTGGAGTTTGGGCTGCTCTGTTCGGATGTAGCTAAGAAGTTGACCAGATCCGCTTGTCGTAGGGAACCCCATAAGGCACGGTGGTTCAATACTGAATGTACAAAGGCCCATAAGAATCTTAAAAGGGCCCTTCATGCTATACCTAGCGATAGAAACGTAATAAACAGCGCAAGGCAAACTTATAAAATCACTATTGGGAAAAGGAAAAGAAAAGAAGAATTGAGGAGACAGGCATGGGAAGACTTGGAGAGAGCAAGTTCCCTCAAGGATACTAAAAGTTTCTGGGACATTATCAACCGCTCTCTATTTATGGAAGAAGTGTCACAGATGGGCTCATTGATCCTGGGGGACGCCTGGGAAGTTCACTTTACTGCTATATTTAACCCACAGTTCAAGCAGTTAGAGGAGAACATAGGGGATTTACCTGTAGATTTAACTGCAGCCTCCCATTTAAGCTCATCCATCACAGTATCTGAGGTTGAGGAGGCGTTAGCGCAGGGAATTTGTTTGAAAGGCCCAGGCCCTGATGGGGTCCCACTTGATTTGTTTAAAAGGAATCCTAATCTGTGGGAACCTCTATTGACAAATGTTTTTAAAGCAGCAGTTATCGGCCCTGTGCCAGCGACTTAGAAGGAGGCTATTGTGGTTCCTGTTTTTAACAAGCATTTGCAATGCAATAGGTCTCGCATTATTAAAGTTTGAGCTATTGGCATTGCTAAATAATGCAACACCAATAGCTCAAACTTTAATAATGCGAGACCTATTGCATTGCAAATGCTTGTTTTGTTTTGTTGTTAAGGTGGGGGGCATCAACAATGTGCTGCCTGGTCCTCCCACCTAATAAATAAAAAGACAGTGGGTGTGGGGGCAACTGAGAAGCGGGTGGGGGGAGCATGGCAGGGGAAAAATAGCATACGAGCGAGAGCAACACGAGGGCAGTGGGAGAAGCACATAAGTGAGAAAGCAACACGGAGAGTGAGGAAGAAAGGGAGTTTGGCAGGGAGGAAAAGGACACACAAGAAAGCTTGCAACATGGGGGAGACAGCAACACACAACGTAGTGTGGATATTTGGAGGGGTAGAAGCATATGAAGGAGAGAGCTGGAAAACACAAGCACTCAAGTAAAACGAAAAATAGTTTCCTAGAAGTGTGCAATGGGAAGCCAGAAGCCAGCAAATCAGACAAAAGGCAAAGAGGTTATGCTCCAGGGACAAGCAAGACTGACAGGATGGGGCAAAGAAAGCCATCTAATAAGAAACAAGCAATTAGAGTGACAACAAAGCCAATCAACGGTAAGCAATGGGTGGGCTGTAAGCCATTAGACGTTCTTGACAAACCCAAAACTCGTCCTTTGCACCCAGACAACTTGTGCTGCCTAGCAGGCCAAATCTAATAAGGAAAGTGCTACTTCCCTGTCTTCTGGTTTCAAAGCGTCACCTAGTGAATAAAGTCACAATAGGTCTCAAAACTCAATCAGAAGCCATGAAACGAAAGGGCATTCTGCAGTCCTTATTACTGCCGATTTAGTCATCAGAACTATTTTATCGATTTCGTCATATGGCTCCTTTAACACTTCCCTCCAAAATGAAAGTATTAGGGGTAATTAACTCACCGTGCAAGGCGGAACTTAAACACACAATGCGGACAGGACTGTTCCCTTCTCCACAATGATTGTGCTGAGGTGTGTACCAGCATCTAGTAATGACCGACTACGACAATCAAAACAAACCTCTACATTGGTGTCTGAGGAAAAATCCGTGACTTTCTACTTGTCTTCAAATTTTACATTAACCGCATATGACTCGCCAATGAAAATAAATGCAGGCTAATAAAGCATTGTTTGGAACAAGTGTATTAATAAACCGAAAGTTGTGTATTAATACAGTGCAAAAAGTCAAATGCCTAGCTAATACCATCGTTCATAACTAACTATAATGAATGCTTACAAAACCAGTGGTGCGCGCGCACCAGAGGAGCGGGGGCTAGGGAGCGCGGCAGCAAAGCGAACGCGCGCTGCTGCGCGTGCTGGCCACCAACGGGAATGGGCGGAGCAAAGGCGGGACATGTGCCCGTCTTTGCCCAATTGCGTGCTGGCTTTTTAAAAAAGCATTTGCAATGCAATAGGTCTCGCATTTACGTGAGTTTGAGCTATTGACATTGCAAATAACAATGCCTTTTATTTTTGTTTTTGTTTTTAAAACATAAATAAAAGGCACTGTCATTTACAATGCCAATAGCTTAAAGTGGCGTAAATGCGAGACCTATTGCATTGCAAATGCTTGACCTATTGCATTGCAAATGCTTGGTCTGTGTTATTATTAACACGACCCCCCCCCACCCACCCCAGCGCAGACCCACCACCTTCTTTTGGCAGCAGCTGCTACTGGTATCTCGCGCAAAGTCATACATTGTAAAGGGGCCTTTCCAGGCATCGGCCGCACGATCACCAGACCCACCCTCCGATCCTGGCGAGAGTATACCTCAATGCTGTTCCACCAAAGCGCACCAACACACCCTACAGTGGGCTGGAACCTACAGATTGTTATCGTGTGCCATATTGTAATAGTTGTCACTCGAACAACACTGTCTTTCTAATAGGTTGTGCAAAATGTTAAAAAACTTCAATAAAAAGAGAAGAGTTTAATAAATAATAATAAATTTTTTAAAAAAGAACCACACCACCAGGCTCCAGTATCCAAACAGTGCACAACCCCCAAACAACGTGTGGCTGAAAAGATAAAAAAACACAAAAAAATACAGAGGAATTTATACCTGGAACCAAAAGCTGAAAGTGACTCCAGAGGACCTGCAAGAAGTGAGGCGAGACCTGTCTGTTCGCATTGTAGAGAGCCATTCGGCTACTCCACAACAATGTATCGCGCAAGCACCCCTCGTGACCGGGCTCGCATCTCTCTTTAACAAGGAAATGAAGAAAAGACAGGTAACACTTGGCACTAACCCGCCATGAACCAAGCGTCTTGTGAAATAACCAAACATGCCGAAAGGTTTCGTTTAATTAACAAACATAAACAAAGGTGCCTGGCAGATGCCAAAATAGCAGGCGTCTGTTATTTCTAGAGAACCAAACAGCCCATCCCATCGTAAAACACTGCATCCACAGTTTAACAAGAAAGCATCGTATGGAAATCAGCGTTTCAAGAATTCGGTGGCAGGGAGCCAAGGCAGGAGGCTGGCTCATACAGTCAGCACTATTTATGTGCGCCACAGTTTAGATTGAACGCGTAACAGTTGCAAAGTACCATCTTACCTCTTTCCATGTATGCCTGATCTTTTTGTGCCCTTCCTCGCTTACCTGCACGACGGTGCGGGGTCGCAAGGCGAAGGTGGGAAAGTTGCCTCGTCCGTGAATGGGCACGCTCTCCCCCAGGATGGCGTCCAGGCGCTGCACTTGCTCCCAGCTCAGCACGCTGAAGCGGCGCGAGACAAGCCGACGGCTAGCTGCCCGGTGACACTGCAGGGACGACATCACTCGGCGACTCCTGGGGTGACACGTTGCTGCTCCTGACGTAGCGACCGGTCACCTCTGGTGTCCGTGCAAGAGACAAACATAATTAATTTTCTAAGCCTGCACAGTTTCCTTATTTCGGCTCGAGTAATCTTGACGTCACGAGAGTTGTGACGTAAAGTAGCGAGACTGGCGTCGCGAGCCCCTCGGCTGGTGGAAAAGTAGCAAGTCTGCGTGAATGCAAAAAAAAGTGCTTAGGAGACAGTATAACACCGCCAGTAGAACGCCGCAAGTAAACGATCCAGTCCAGATGGGCGGGGCCAAAAGGAGACAGGGCGGTAACAAGGAGGGACTAAGAAGCCTTGTTCACAATAGAAAGCCAGAGTTTAGCAAGAACTATGACGCAAGCCAATGGGAAGAAGGGGCGGGACTTAAAACACCCTTCTGAAATCTGCTCGATTAGAAGAAGCCTCGCAGAGCGAGCAGCGCATGCGCGCTGCAACGAAGGCCTGCGAGACCTAAAAAACAGACAAAAGGTTTCCGCGACGGGAAACCATGCCAGGCCAACTCCCTTGGAGCTCTGGCCTAGGGACTGCTTCATATGTCTCTTACTAGCTCATGTTTTCTAAAATATTCCTAACAAGAAAACATACATTTACACACACATGAGTCTGTGGTCGCCTCTCTCCATCCACTGATCTCTAAGTGTCACCCACATTTTGCTCAAATCTCCTACAGCCTGGGGCAGTGGGTCTGCCTACTTCACCCATTGGCTGTCTTGCCCCTTGAAATACAGCATTTCCCTGCTCTCATGTGTGCTACTGCCTGGAAAGGAGTGCACTTCAGTGCAGGGCTGGTGGGGCAATACTTTAGTCTGCCAGTCCCCCCACCCCTCATCTTTATTCTCAATATTTATCCTATATAATTTTTGGGTCACCCATGAGTGTTTAAACTACGTTTTCAGGTTACAGTAATCCACAGCCAATGGCACCTCTTCTATGCCAAAATAAGTCACACTTTGCACCGATGTAGATTTCTAGGAAGCACTCGCACAGTCTATTAAAATTAAATGCTGGGGTGGACCGAAGCATAATATTAGTTACAGGTTAATGAAACAATACAGGAAAAGGACTAATCCAAAATGTTGTATTTATGAATTATTTTGAATACATTAGGTTGGAGGGGGCTAAAAATAAAAACGGAAAATAAATATTTTTTGTGGAAGAAAGAGGGATATCATAGGAGACTGGAAGGTGTTGATTACAAAGAAAACCATTCTTTATTCATGAAAGAGGCTACCAGTGAGGGGCATGCATCAACAACAAGCATTGGCAAAGCCAACAGGCCACACCTCGCCTATGTAAAGCATGCAGCCATCTTGATTGAGGGCATGCTCACTGCACAGTCCATAGGCCGCACGTGCTTGTTACAATCCTTTGAACAGTGGGAACATCAATGATGCACTGGTGGTACGTCATCACTTTGGAGGTACTTTAGTCAAGGATTTGCCAGCACCGGTGAATGGGAGCAGGACTTACAGCTAACATCCAACACTAGGGAGGAAGCAACAACTTACTAAGGAGCCACAGGAAATGGTCATAAACGCCTGACTATATGCTAGCCGGAAGTAATACTGCTGGATAACAAATGCATGATTGAGCACAGTAAGAGCCACAATACAACAAGTGTTATCTCCACCCCAGTGGCGGTTTTATTTAAGTCTACGGGCCACAGTGTCCTGGTCCGATGATTGGTCGGCGTTATGTGCCCCAGAAGTGAGTGGCAGATGCTCTTGGGCCAATAACAATATCCCAACATGGAAAGCAGTTCCAAATATTTACCACTCTTTCTGTGAAAACCTTTTCTCTCCTGGACTTTGCCGCAACGGGTCTGACACCGTTCTTCGTTCTAGAATGACACGCCTACTGCAGCATGCTCCCATCCCCCTAGCGCTTTATTTAAAGATCTCGCCCATTTCTCTCGTCCCTGCAATACCATACAGATTTTATCCATAGCATTCATCGTCACAGGCTTCGTGGTCAGGCTTGGCAACCATCTACGCTGCTCTTCGAAGCAGTGCACGGATATTAGGAATTGTAGGTGCAACAGGAAACATGCAGAAGAGGATTTAACTAATGGATACAGCTGGTGTTAGCGGTCGTCTGCAGATGTACATACCCATGTTCACAATCAACGAAATCAAAAGACATCATAGACAAGAAGAACAAAGGTTAAGCGGTCATTTGTAATCGAAAGGTGGAACCCTCTCAGCTACTGACAGCTGCCAGGCTACACTGATAGAATCCCCATAATCCCTCCCTCCGGCTAATCCCCTGGAAGAGCTGTGCAGATGGAGGGATCATGAAGAATCCACACACAAAATGCCCTCCTGCACCCTTCCCCCTGCCCTCAGGCTCCCCCTCTTCTCATACACAGAAATCCTGGTGCCTGCCACCTTCACCCCACTCCCTTCAGCTTTCCCTCTCTCGCTCACCCAGAGGGCTGCAGGCAGCATTTCTGTCAGAGTTCCTGCATTCACAGAGAGGAGATAGAAGGGCCATATGCCACAGGCCTGCACTGACCGGCAAAGCGAGACATTGGATGCGGATGGGAGGGCATCCCTCCTCATTCACCAATCGCCCTCAGTCTGCAGAGAACCGAAGGAGAAAGGGGAATGTGCGTGAAATCGCCAGCCAGCTAACGTCATTCAACTGCCAGCTTCTGATCTCTGGTGGGAACAGATTCAGTGTCCGCCCTTAGAGCAAATCACCTGGACCTGTGTAGACCAGGAGACCTTTGAGAAATCAGTGCACTGAAAAACTTTTACAGTTTCCCTTCTGTGCTTTCACAACAGTGAATCAAAGAGAAACTTTAGAAGTAGCTAAAAATCGACAATTTAAGCAAAAGGTAGCCCAATATCAAACACTGACCTTCATGTGGGGAAATCAGAGCAACACCACATGTCCGAGCACGCGAGAGCAGCCCCCAGAGTCATCTGATCAGGATGAAACGTGTTTTTGTCACCACTCTTCGACATCAGCTAAATAAAGCCCTGCTTGGAACATCCAGCCTTATTTTAGTCCCTCCACTGGAACCGGATAGCTCTACACAGCGGCCTGCTGGACCCACCCTGGGGCTGGACTGCCACTGCCGAAGCTCACACACTGCATCCAGTAGAGTTGCCGCCTGATGAGGTTTCGTCACAAACTCTACACGCGTCAATTATCACCTGAAAACGCACAGATCTAAACATACAGAATTCTGCAGTTATTCATGATTTGGGAGCTTTTGGTAGTAAATGAAATACAGGAAATCTAGGCATGAAAAGATCACAGGTGTCAAACAAGTTTTCGATCTAGAAGGCAGCACAAATTTGGATGCACTCACCACCCGCTAGTCTAATTGTGCAGTATTTACTACGCTTCGCTCCCAGGAG
This sequence comes from Calotriton arnoldi, assembly GCA_963921515.1. NCBI lineage: Eukaryota > Metazoa > Chordata > Amphibia > Caudata > Salamandridae > Calotriton > Calotriton arnoldi. Next base: position 272,010 of record CAWUFW010001591.1, read on the forward strand.
CTCCAGTGCATGCACAGTTAAAGCCTCGCTAAGTGCCGCTCGTGATAGCGAAGGATTCCTGTATTCTAGTCCTAGTTTCGGCACTTCTCTAAACCAGTGGTGCGCGCGCACCACAGAGGAGCGGGGCCAGGGAGCGCGGCAGCGAGGCGAACGCGCGCTGCTGCGCGTTCTGGCCACCGTCGGGAATGGGAGGAGCGAAGGCGGGACATGCGCCCGCCTTTGCCCAATCGCGTGCCGTTTTTTTGAAAAAAACGCACGCTACAGCCAATGAGGGCTTCTGAAAACAAAACCACACGCACGAGCGTGTAGGTCGTTTTCAGAAGCCCTTTCTAGAGGTCTCGCGCTGCGCACCTCACCGCTAGGCGCGAGACCTAAAAAGGGCAACAGGAGTGACCCGGCATGTTATAGGCCACTTTCTCTCATGAATGGCACAGCAAAGGTTCTGGGGAGAGTCCTCCTTGCCCGAATAGAGGCTTGGGCGGCCACCACAGGCGTTATATCTAAATTACAATATGGTTTTAGGAGGGGATTAGGCACTACTGAGCAGTGTCTCAATTTGTCCCCAATTGTCAACAAGTACATGACAACCATGAAGGGCTCTATCCACCTGGCCCTCATGGACTTGTCCAGTGCCTTTGACACCGTTAATCTGGATAAATTGTGGGACATGATGGGAAAAATGGGCGTAGAAGAAGCACTGATATCCCTCCTTCGCAGGTTACATCTTAAAACTTCAGTTGTGATAAGATATGGCACCCATGGTGAAAAGACCAAGCCGATTGTGTCCACAGAAGGTGTCCGGCATGGGTGCATTTTGGCCCCCTTCCTCTTTTTAATTTACACAAACGGTCTAGAGGCTTATTTATTAGGCAAGGATATTGCTTTTTCTCGAATTGGTGGTACCCCTGTCCCATTATTATCATATGCAGACGACACAGTGACCGCTAATAGCCTCCAAAAATCACTTAACGTTTTTACTGATTTTATGTCGTCACTTGACCTAAAATTTTATTAAATCATATACCATGGTATGTGGCCCCAAATCGACAAAAAACAGGAATTTTGCTGTAAGGGGCAAAAGATTAGAAAAGCTGAACAATTAAGATGAACTGGGAACCACTTATAACAGCAAGGATGCATCACACAAACAGGGCTGTGGAGGGGCTATTTCGCTTCGCATGCAAATTAGGTCACAAGCCTGTAAGAGAGTTAGTTACCCTTTACAAAGCCAAATGTTTGTCTGTTGCAACATACGGGGCAGGGGTGTGGGGACACCACAAAAGTCGCCAATTACAAGTCTTAGAAAATAAATTTATAAAATGATATTTGATGATTCCGATTAGTGCCCCCGCACTCTTTTGTCACAAAGAACTGGGGTTAGAGTTTATAGAGGACCGTATAGGTAGCCCCCCTCTGCTCTTATGGGCAAAAATCTGGCTGACTGACGATTTAAGGTTCTCAAGGGAAGTAATTAAAGATTGTATAAACTTGGATAGCACACCAACGATTCCATGGATTCGATTCCTGAGAGACAAATTTCAAGAGATAGGATTGGGGCACTTTTATGACAACCCAGAAAGCATTCCCACGAACGCAAAAGTTATTATAAAAGACGCGAACCACTCGAATTTTGCCTGATCTGTGTAATACCATGTCGTACTAAATGTTCTATTTTATGTATTGAACTTTTTAATTGTAGAACCCTATGAATTTTCTCCCTTTTCTCTTTATTTCTTTCACTGTGACTGTTTTTAAAAATAAAAAAAAATTGAAAAGTTTTTATTTGTTAAACTTTTATGGTTCTGTGAACCGCAATAAAGTTATTCTTGAGTACTGTTCTCACTGTGTCTTGGGACTCAAGCTATACTTCACTGATGAGGCCTAAATAAGCCAAAACCGGTCTGGATTTGCTTGTGTTCTGTTCTGAGGGGACCTAGCCTGGCAGATCTGGCTGGGCTGTTCTTATTGGAGCAGATCCCCAAGTGATTTGATTTGGCAGACTTCTGCTACAGTGGCAACGTAGGTTGAAAACAATTGACTGGAATTCAAAGTGATCGCCAGTGCCTGAGAAAAATTTAAGCATTCCTTCCAAACCCTTATTGTTTTCTGCAATATTCCCTGTTGCAGCTCACAAAATGCAGTTTTTCCCGTCACAACAGAGCTTTGGAGATGGAGCACCCCACTTAAGCACCAAACCCGATGGCAGCAAAACATATAATCTACTTTGGTGTCTGTGTGCTACATTTGGCGTTTTGGCTTAGTGGTGGAAAGTCCTTCTTGGAACCACAATGTAAATCTTGAAGTAAACAACTTGTAACATTCCAAACCCAACACTAGATGGCTAGCTACAGAGCATGTTACCTAAAACAACACAGGCTGCAGACTATATTTGTTACCATTGTTGAGGAAGGGAAGAGTGCATCATCAATCACTTGAAACTTCGCGTTTTGTGACAAATAGCCCCTTCCCACACACATGAAAGTCAATCCACATCATTTAAGAAACTTAGCTTGAACAATATATATGATAGTTATTTTTATTCCACAAAATGCAGTAGTATTAAAATCCATATTTCGCAGGCACCCGTGAAATATAAAAGATACTTCATGGGTCCCTTTGAAACATACAAAAAAGTCATTGGTCCCTTGAGCAGTATGGGTTTCATCATCATAATGACCGTGCCAAACACAGCTTTACTGTTATCCACTGTTTAATCAACTTTATATTCATGCAAGGTAAACAAAACCTGAACGTTTTAACTTAAATAGGAGCCCAATTGTTAGCTGTAGCTTGCAGAGAAAAGTTTGAATAATCTCTCCTTGTACAGAATCTATTTGATAGCCAAGCAAATATTGTTTTTCAAAAATTCTACATTCTTCACTCCATAATTATCTTTCACGTCTTTTTTCTACCACTACATAACAGTACAGTCCAGTTCTCAACTTACCGTTTTCAGAAAATGCCTTTTTCAAGCGAACTGCCCCACAATAAAGGTGAAGTATAAAAAATACTCAACTGGTGAAATATGGCCCTATGTTGCCATCTTGGTGCAAGTCACTCTGCTTTCGACCTGGCGGTTTGCGAGATCACCAGAATCCCTCAATGGCAATATAGTACCATAATGCTGATTACCTGTAATGGGAGCCCATGTACCACCTTGGACAATGTAAAACTGCTAAGTAGAAATGTTCCAGCAAGGGAGATATTTACTGCTTTCTAAAGAGGACAGACTTTATGCTGATCCTCTAATGGAATTAATCTTACACCAATTTTCATAGTTGCAACAAAAACATTTTTTGCAGTATTTCAGCCTTTTATGCTTAATGTGCTCTCCAACACCAGTATTATACTACATTTTTCAAAACTGGAATCTGCAGAGTGCTTTATATATTTTGTAAAATCCAGCCACCTCATCCGAATTTTCCTTAAAAACTAGCAAGTTCCAGATATTTTAGTTCTGAATCAGGGCTGCTAAAGGTGGTGGATAAGTAGCTTGACAATGTCAAATAATTTCTTTGGTCAATTTCTGGTGTGCTGATCTGAACTTTGAATTAAGAGATTTTAGATTCATAGATGTTTTCTTTCAGTGTTCTTCTAGTAAAATGAAAGGTTATGAAGAAGAGATCCCATGGCGTCTTTGCTAGGCAATTGTGATGCAATGTTGCTGCAGTGAGGACACTGCAACATGGATCTCCTATTTCCTAGCGAAGACCCACTGCTTTCCTATGGATTTATCTTGAAGGACATTGGTAGTGCAGAGAAGCATGCTGCTGATGGAAACAAACTTTAAACTATTAACTGAACATTTACACAAATCTACTGTTGCGTAAACTGAGTCTCTTGGTCTGCTCTACAATGTTTGTTTTCACACCCCCGGGTGACACGAGAGAACTTAGTTCAATGCACCATCGTTTGAATGTGAAAGAAAGGTTTTTGTAGCCGCACAGAACCCAACTCAATACATAGCTGAAGTGGTGTCAGTGTTTTTGGGTTACTAACAGTCCCTAAACAAGAATCCAGAGATATTGTGGGGATTAGAAACAAACCTCTTTCATTCTCTTGAATATTACACACAGAGCATCAGTTTTGCTTAGCGGACCATGGGATTTTAATTTTATCCATTACACTTGGCCAAAAGAAGCTGGGGCGATTTCATCAGTCACACTCCTTTTTTCAAGCTAATTCACTGAGGAAATAAGTCCTAGCTCAGTTGTGCTGGTGAGTAAATTTAATATAAGTTGGGCACGGTAGACATGCTGAGATAGTATCCAACAGATAAGCAAGATCAATGTTTTTTGGCCCTCAAACCCATATCTGCACTTTTAAATGAGCCAGCACTCCTTTTTATGACATCAATGACATCAATGAGGGTGGTCAGTCAAGTTTACTTTCATGAGGTTATCAGCCCGATGTCATCTATGGGTTGAAATGATGAGGTTCAAAATGTAGACCTAACTCTGGGTGGGTTTGATGCAATGCTGAATTAAGTCATTATTTATCAATATGGACGAAAGTAGGACAGAGTTTTGTCATTAATTTACATCACTGTATGTTGAGATCTCCCAATTAAGTGCTGTTTGAAAATGTAACCATCTGACAATGCAATTAACTAGGATGGTCAATGCATAGGTTCACAAAGGTAGAATACACAAACCACCGACAGCTGGGCGGTTTTGAGGATTGGGTATGATATGGAGTTTGATGATTTGAGAGCGGCCAGAAGTGGTCTCCACCATCAAGCATCAGAAGAAAAGTATGCTTTGGTCAGAATACATTTGCATTTCTACAATCCACCTCCAACAACGAAAGAGGCACATAAAAGAGGAAGTTTCAATATTATGGATGCCACTGGGGAGAGGGTCCAGTGGGCTCTGATTGAGATTGTTCTAGTCAATCTTCCTCACAGGAGGAGAGCCATTTAAAGGCTGTGATAGGAGGGTCTTTAAGCTGTGATTGAATAGAGGGCTTTGGAGAAATAAAAATCCATAAGAGAATCTACGTCTTCAGGCATAGGTTAATAGTTTACCTCCTGTGCCTAGGGTTTTGTTTCTTATTGGAATTCTGTACATGGCAAGGGATTTGGGTAAGGGCATCCGACATTGTGGTGTTCTTTTGATATATCCGCCCAAGACTAACCTGACGTCAAAAAAACTGAGAAACCGGTTTTGGTTTTGTGATGATAACATCCAATTTCAAGAATAGGAGTTAGATTATAAAGATGATGTTAGCCTTAGTCAGACATGAAATACACTAATCCACTGGGCCACGGTACAGGGATCTAAACATGTATCGATCCACAACTCACTGAGACTCAAAATCCTGACCGTTACCGCAAAACTTCCCATTCAGAATCGAAAATCACTTGTTTTGGAGTCACAGTGCACTTTGTTTCTTATATGTCCAAATGTTTCTTTTCTTTGTTGATAACAGTCTTACTGTGCAGTTTCAGACAGATGGCTGGTACTTAACCACTGACCTTAATCCACTCGACGGAATGCCTGCATTACATTCTCTGCGTTTGTAAACTAAAAGGTATACAATACACACATCCACCACCAGGCATAACTGTGGTCCCGCACATGACCAACTTTAGACAGTTCCAGTAGATCCATTCATGCAAATATTTGATGAGATATTGGTTAAACTTAAAGGGTAATTGTGCATACTCAAAAGTGGATCAAAACCCAAAATTTGCTAAATGTAAAAATCATTCATTTAAAACTCTTTCTGCAGAGACTGAAGTTCATCCCTCTTCAAAACATGGGTCCCCAGGTGTCTGCTGTAAGTTTTCTTTCTCCCCGCAGCACAATCTGAAGATAGTGTTGGCATTGTAGGTATCGGATCAACATCACAGTGTGATCTGAGGCACTTCATGTGGGCTATCATATTGTATTGCAAAAAGACAAGATGTTATATCCCAACTTCAAAACTACCTGGTGGAATTATGTACAGCATTTAAATCCCCAATACGTTTTTTCTGCAAAACTTCTCAATAAGCGCCCACAAGCCTCCACCAACACATTGAACAGCATTAACTTGGCGGGAGCGCCAGTTCTATGGATCAAACTGAATGTGTCCTGTGCATGAACAGTTTCTGTCTCAGCCTCCTAATGCAGAAATACAGATATGCAATGTCCACTAACAAATCGAACATCATTACCCTGGTGGATAATGCCAGTGCTATGCGAATCACATTGAATGTGCCCTGTGCATGTACTGCCTCTTTCTCAGGCTCCTGATACAGAAATGTAATGTGTTGCAGGTCTGCATTTTATCATGATTATTAGGGGAGGAAGTGTAAGTGAATTAATATTGGCATCATGCAAAGCATTTCAAGTATCAGGATATGGTGCACAGTTGCCGCTAGATCAAAATATAGGGCACGCAACCCAGGGACAGAATGCCTGTCCCAAACCAGTGGTGCAAACCAGTGTGAACCGTAATAACCCATTGATAACATAACATTTTATCAATGTCAGATATCGCAAACTGAAATACAAAGAAAAATGATTTTATGCCTTTTGTAAGAGAAAAACAGCACCATTCGTATAGCTATTTAAAATACTGATCTGTAGTTTTGCTTCTGAATCATGTAAGAGTATTTTAAAATTGAAAAAAAACAACAGTGGGAAACTTGACATCACAAGTCTGTTATACTATAGTCCTGTACAATTGTCAAACTCCAAGGTACTTACTTTACTAGAGTACAATAGAATTTTCCTAACAGCACAGACCCACTGGTAGTAAGTAACATTTGCTGGTACTCCTACAGTCCTTACACTTAAGGAAGAGAAGTGCGCTCTGGAAACCTTGTTAGCCGAGTCTGCGACCACAGTTTTGTAGGTACTGGTAAACAACAAGCATTGGCAAAGCCAATAGGCCTCACCTATGCGAGAGCTATTGGCTTTGGCAGTGTGTTTTAGCTATTACGTACACCAGTCTGGCTGCTGTTCAATATGGCTAAAGGTTTTAGGCATGGAGTGGAGTGGTGTAGAGTGGAGGAAGAGTGGGATAGAATGGAGTGAGGGTTTGGGGTATATTGGGGTGGGGGAGTTGGGTAGATTAGCGTGGTAGACTGGAGTGGGGTAGATTGAATTGGGGTGGAGTGGGGTAGACTGGGGTGGAGTGGGGTAGACTGGAGTGGAGACAAGCAGATTTGAGTGCCAATTCCAAACATACTAAGCAGGATCACACCATATTAGGATTATTCTACTCATGAAAACAAAATTTTGTTCCTTCATCTGAATTACAGAAAAGAGTACTATCTTGGTATCATCACATCCCCTTTGCAGGACATTCAGGGGAAAGGAAGTCTTGCAATTTAGTTAGTAGACATTTCTGGTATGCGACTGTAAGAACAGATGTGAGCAAATGTCAAAGTATTCCGTTTATGCACCAATGAAGTCCTCACATCAGAAACCCATGGGTCCTTTAGTTTTCTTAAATTACTTGTGAACGACCTTGGAAAAAGAATCTCTGGATTTTTCTCCAGACCTTCCCTCTTCAAAGTAAAACGCTGTAGTGTTAATTGTGGTCGACTACTTTACTAAAAGTGCTTGCTTCATTCCTTTGCACAGATCACTAACAGTGCCTAAACTAAGTATAATATTTTTGAATAAGATAGTAGGATTACATGGGTTACTTTCAGAAATAATCACGGAAAGAGGTGCCCAAAATACATTACTCAGTAGGTTGGGGGCAGTCAACTTCAAGTCTACTAGACATCATCCTTAAACCTATGGTCAGACTAAGTGCCTTTATCAGTGCCTTGAACAATTCCTAAGGTGTCATGCTATGAATAAATACAAACAATGGAATTTGTAGCTACAAACAGCTGGACTAGCTTATAATAATACACTGCATTCCTCCTTGGGCCACTCCCCTTTCTTTTGCTCCGCTGGATTCCATCCTCAATTTTTTCCAAAAGTCATTCAGGCCACTTCAATCTAATCTATTACACCCCTACTAACATTTCGTCCGTACAGGCCAATACCCTACTCCAGCAATAGCAAGCCAAGGTTGATTATAAATGATTTGCTGATCGTCATCGATAATAGAATCCAAATTACAAGAGAGGGGCTAACTTTTTCATTACTTTACCTAGTTTCCACCCCAAGTTTGCACTTAGATAAGTTTTACCATTCTCAGTATCCCAATTGCTGGGACAAAACGCAGTGGCTTATGACCTTCCAAAGAGTTGATGAATACATCCGGTCTTTCACATATCCACAGGTAAACCTGCGACATTGTAGGAAGCTGGCTCTGTATATACTATACCAAAGTAAGGTAGTGTGCACACAGAGTCAAGTGGATCCCCAAAGGCTTACGGAGGTAAAAGTAGATAATACCTTACTCTCTATCTGTGGTAGTGTGGGCGAGCAGTAAGGCTTTATCAGAGGGTAGTGTTAAGCATTTATTGTACACACTCAGGCAAGGAATGATTTCAGACACTTAAAGACTAAATTCTGATCCAATTGTTTTGTATAAAAATATTTCTTTGTTGTATTTTATTTTTAGAACCAAGCAAGACTGGGTGCAGGTAAGTAAAATAGTACTTTTCAAGGATGATAATGTTCAATGCAATGCAACGCAGTTACAGGTAGGTCAAATGTTCAGAAACAGTTTAAATTACTTTTTAGTTACTTTGTGGTTACTTTTAAAGTTACTTTTCAGATGACTTTTTTCTACTCCGTGCGATATGCCTAGATATCACACTTGGACATTTCCTGGATAAAAGGGGAGTAAAACAGTTTTTATCAAAACCCAGTTTCTTAGGTTTCCATACAAAACACCCTCATCACTTTCAGCGGAAACAGTCAATGCAAGCCTATGGAAAAAAATGGGGTTATCGTTTTGCAGGTAAGTACCCGGTCTTGAAGGTAGAGTTTCTGGGGTTGGAACAAGGGTTCCCCCAGGGTCAAGGATGCACTCAAAAAGCACCCTCAGCGGCACTAGGGCAGAGTGCTGAGGCCCAATGTTATCCAATTGGGAATAGGGGGCCACCGGTTGGTGGCTGCTCACAGGCATGCCACTTGAATGTGGGAGCAAAACTCCTAGGGTTAAGCTCAGGGCAAAGGGGCATCCAAGATAGCACACAAAGTGCACCAACAATGGCACTGGGGCGGATGGGTGCAGGGTGCTGGATCGACGTCGGGAGCCCTGTTGGTTTCAATGGGGAAGCTCCGGGCAGAACAAACACTGCAGGCTCGGGCACGAAGATCTTCTGGAGGCGACCACCGGTTGGAGAAATAAGTTGGGATGTCGTAGGATGCCGGGACACCATCGTTTGGGCTACCCAAGGCTGTGGGGTGTCAGGTGGAGGGGTGTCTTTTGGCGTCGGGTTTTCCTTACAGTAGGTCAGGGATCACCAGATCTCAGGTCAGGATCGCCGGGGACACCTCCTAGTGGTGTTGGGCAACTCGAAATTGGGCGTCGGGTGCAGAGTGGTGCAGACTTGCGGATTTGGCCGGAGCCAGAGTCTGTTAGTGAGCAAATCTGGTGCTCACGGGAGACAAAGTCTTGTTGGGGAAGGCAGGGCAGGTCGGGCGGCTGGCTGCAGGACACACTGGGATTCCGCTGGAGCAGGTCGATGTCGGGACAGGCCGGTAGGGCTGGGGCCAAGTCAGTTGGTGTCCTCCTCTTCTTCCTTCAGCACGGCTCTTCGGTCCTTCTTCTTCTTATTTCCTCGTCTGAGGAGGCAAGATTCAGGGTTGCCCCTAAATACTAAATTTAGGGGCGTTTCAGGTAGGTGAAGGTTGGGACCAATGGGTACCTTCCTTGGGGTGGGTACACCTCCTGTTATGCCACCCTCCAGTGGGTGGGGGGGCATAAGCCTCACTCTGGTTGGATGGGTTCCCCCATCGTCAAGATGGCGGGGACTGAGAGTTGTGTTTCACCTCGCCTCCCCCATATGAGGGGTGGGGTTGTCAAAGGTGGGCACACCTCTCCTCCTGTCTTGGTTTTCCAGCCGATTCTCCTGCCCAAAGTGTGGGTCAGAACCAGTGGGGGCCAGTTGCTGGGAGCAGCAAATGGCTGAGTCAGCTCACCAAGGCGGCAAGCCTTTGAAGCTTCCTCCTTGTGAACCCTGGCTTGGGACCTCTGCCCAGGATGTGCTTTGTTTCCAGACCCAAGAGCGGGTGGCTCTTGACCCAGGGGTCCAGAAACATGTCTGGGGTGGCAGCTGGTGAGCAGCCAGTCAGCCAGGACACTAGAGTTAGGTCGTTTTTCAGGGGGCATCTCTAAGATGCCCTCCTAGTGCATTTTTCCTTAAATCACACACTGGCATCAGTGTGTGGTTAGTGTGCTGAGAAGTTTGATACCAAACTTCCCAGATTTCAGTAAAGCCATTATGGTGCTGTGGAGTTCGTAATGGCAACCTCCCAGACCATATACTCTTTATGGCTCTCCTGCACTTACAGTGTCTAAGAATAGACTAAGGCACTTTAGGGGTACAGGGCTCATGCACCTGTACCCTCACCAGTGGCATAGTGCACCCAGCTAGAGAGGTGGCTGACCTATGCCATAGGCAGTGGGTTGTAGGCATTGCACACAGGGATGTGTACCATGTTGACTTTTCACTTTTCTCTGCACCAAAACACTCAGCCTGCAATGGCAGTGTGTGTGTGTGTTAAGGTACATAACCTCTAAGGGTGGCACAATAAGTACTGCAGCCCTTAGAGGCCTCCCCTGGTCACAGGGCCCTTAGTACCTAGGGTACCTTTTACAAGGCACTCACGTGTGGCCAGAGGTGCCAATTTGGGGGTACATAGTACAGTTTTAGGGAAAGAACATAGGCCCTGGGTTCCTGGTTGGCAGGAACCCAAAGCACGCTCAAAGAGCATCAACATCAGGCAAAAGGTGGGGGGCAACCATGCAAACAGGGGCACTTTCCTACAGACATGTAAAACAATAGCTCCCCCAATCATCATGGATGGGTCTCTTGAGTGTGGAATTATAAGTTATTCTAGGAAAGTTAAGAGACAATTGCAATACTTGATGGCCTGGAAGCGTAATGGACAAACAGAACACTCATGAAAACCTTCTATATTTGTCCATACGCCTAGATTAGTAGCTTTTTTCACCAACAGTTCCCTCCTAAGCCAGCACCAAGAGGGGAGGACCCTATGGAAACGGGGGCTCCTTTCCAAGAAGGAAGCTCACAGAATCAATATGAGACCTTTAAGGATGTGGAACTTAGTCAATGGTTGCTGGGGCATCAGGATCATAACTTGCAGGTGATGAGTGGCAGCAGGGCTTTAAAGTAGTCCACTTCCCTTAAAAAGGTGTCTGGTAACTTAACTTGTTGCATCGGCTCCTTCGCTATCGCTTAGTTTGTGCACGGTATTATCAATCCTTGCTGTTGTTTGTTTCCCTTCTATGTTCCCTCGAATCTTTGACCCTTTTGTCTTTTGCCCGAACAATGACTTGAATCTGGATTACAGTTTGGATTTGTTTGCTGACCGCTTGCCTGAACTCTAACTTGCCTCTAGAGTAATATTTGGTATTGATTGTTCTGTTTGTTCTCCCACTTCTTCTCTGAATTCCACCATTGATGCTACCGGCTTCCTTTGACTGTGGCTTAGTTTATCAGCTGCAAGATTTTTCGATACTGCTAAACAATAATACCGTCTTTTCTAAGATAATGCCCGTGTTTATAAATCATAGTTAAACTTGGTTTACTTTTCATACTTTCAGTATACTTTTGGCACTCACTCTTGAAAACTCTTTTGTGTATACCCTTAAATATGAGAGACATGTGGTTGACAAGTTTGCAACTCTCCATCTGTCTCTTCTCTCACAGCCCCATTCTCCCTCCCCTTCAGAGTTTAGTCCTATTGCTCGAGCTCACATACCGAGCAGAGCTAGTTTCTGGGGAGTGAGGTGGAAATACAGTCCGCAAGACCCATGAATCCTGACCGATAATCATTTGATATTTATCCATGCCTTAAAAAATGTGTTTCTAAAAATTTCTTCTTAGTCTACATGGTCATGATTACTCATTCAATGTTTAATGATTTATTAATTATATCATACTTACGAAATGTTATGAAAATGAAACTTTGATGAGCCCTTCTTTTGTATACACACTCATGTTTCACATTCCATTTGAGGTCTATTGGTTGCTCCTGTGGTTTATTACACATTAATTAATCTGGCTGTCTCAATATTATAGCTGATGCAACCCTGACTGTTACAAACACTAGCCTCTCCCAAGATCATGTTACTTGTGATAACCTTGTTGACAGCTGCTTTTAGAGCGGTTACATCTGGAGCCTTGCATTGGGACTAGCCACATGCAGGATGCCCATATACCAAACAACTGTCCTCAATGTGATAAAATATTTTCTATGTATCAGACAATTATTAAGAGATGGATACAAATAAATGGACATCCGGCATAAGAGTTCAACCACAGAGATCAGCCATTAGAGCTGAATCAGCAAATAGTGAGAACAGAGGATTGATAATGTGTTAGTCACCACAAAACAGATCGACCATAAGAGTTGAATCAGCGAAAAAGTGAGAACAGTGTTAGTAATGTGTTAGTCACCACAAAACTCAGCTATTGTTAATTTCAGGATGTGTCAGTAAATTAAAATGTTTCCTTGTGGGAGCGTCACTGTGGAGTCTCCATCTTGCAGACTTGTTGCAATGGCATTTTAAAATGTAGAGTCTGAATGTATCTGTATCGGAGTTTTCTTCATGTACTACTCAAAATGAGGAAATAGAGTACACTCCTTTGGGTGGGTGGTGAAGAGATATTTGTACAAACTCAATGCAATATCAGCTAGAGACGATGGTGAACACCCAAATGTCGGAGGTGATTTCTTCCTATCTATGCAGAACAAAACTCAGTCATTCACCAACAAATGTTACATAATTAGACGGGGAGGTAGGAGTGACCCGGGATAGGGTATTTTCACAAAGGTGAATCTTTTGAACTGGTGAGGCAGCTGCCACTAATACTGCGTTTGTTGTTGAAAAGGCTGATGACTTTGCGAAGGTGTTGGCTGACCGGTAGTTGATGTGTATAGACATAGCAACACTGGTATTCCAAAGTCCTATAGGCCTGGTTGTGCCAGTATATTGATTTTTTTTATTTTTTTATGTTATTGACTTTAGGGTCCAAAGAGGAAATTTAGGAGGTGCATTTGTATCTGCGGCCAAAAACTTGACACCCAAAGCCAAGAGTTGTGCAAGGCAAGGTGTTTAGATGATGGTTGGCAGAATCTTTTGCATCTAAAGAAGAATTAATACCTTTATTAATAATGCATGCTCCCAACTGCAGTATTTTCTGTGCCGTTTTGCAATTTCCTTCTGGAAGATGTAAGTATTACATTTCTTACCACTGGAAGCTATCATAACTGCTCGACAAAACTTGTGAAGTGGCAATACATAAACTCATGGTATCTCCAGTGGCTTGTCTACATCCAGCTGCATTAATAGGCTCTTGACTTTGTATGGTAAAGGTCCATCAGTAGCAACAGTTTTGAATGAACACTAGCAAGTATGATCAACTACTACTGAATCCGGCTCTGTGTGAAGAGGGATATGAAGAGGGTCTTGTGTGGCGGCCCTACATTGTTTCATTACAAGGTGTCACCAACTTCTCAACTGGAGAAGGAAAGCGTCTTTGGCTGACTGAAGTATGGTCTTTAATAGGAGCAGGTCTTCTTTATTCTCATGACTATTACAACAAGGAAAGAACCATGTAGTTCCACAACTTGTATGGTTACACCATGCTCTAACACTTCCCATTGGAGAATGGCATGCTAGGCTAATGTTTCACCTGAAGACACTCTTCTGGGCAAGGAGGTAATAATTTGCACAGGTATCATTCTCCACACCTTCTCCTTCTCCTCCTCGAGATTATGTTGCTCTTTGGATTGATCCTCCCGTTCGGATTCAAGAGGCCCTAGTAAAATGTATTATATTTCTGATGACGGCTGTAAGCCAGAAACCGGTCCCAGGATGCTTGTTTCCGGTCCAGGGAAGACATGGCTTGGCAGTTCGGGCTGGACTGTTCCCATGAGGCACAGGGTCAGACTGATTTGCATATGGCCATGTCTGAACTGGGGTGGCGGAGTGAGCTAAAGAATGATGATGGATTAAACCCAGATCAGTTGACTGGGGGTGAGTGCTTGCAATGTTCAACACTCCGTCTATCATCCCCTTTGGTTTTGCTATGTTCGCCCTAAGTTGGCAGGGTATGCCCAGACGTCGGTCCCTTGCTCACTTTGCCACTAGATTCAAGATAGCCTGGCTGATGACGGCTGTAAGCCAGAAACCGGTCCCAGGATGCTTGTTTCCGGTCTAGGGAAGACATGGCTTGGCAGTTCGGGCTGGACTGTTCCCATGAGGCACAGGGTCAGACTGATTTGCATATGGCCATGTCTGAACTGGGGTGGCGGAGTGAGCTAAAGAATGATGATGGATTAAACCCAGATCAGATGACTGGGGGTGAGTGCTTGCAATGTTCAACACTCCGTCTATCATCCCCTTTGGTTTTGCTATGTTCGCCCCTAAGTTGGCAGGGTATGCCCAGACGTCGGTCCCTTGCTCACTTTGCCACTAGATTCAAGATAGCCTGGCTGATGACGGCTGTAAGCCAGAAACCGGTCCCAGGATGCTTGTTTCCGGTCTAGGGAAGACATGGCTTGGCAGTTCGGGCTGGACTGTTCCCATGAGGCACAGGGTCAGACTGATTTGCATATGGCCATGTCTGAACTGGGGTGGCGGAGCTAAAGAATGATGATGGATTAAACCCAGATCAGTTGACTGGGGGGTGAGTGCTTGCAATGTTCAACACTCCGTCCATCATCCCCTTTGGTTTTGCTATGTAATCCCACTCATGAGCCATAAACCCCAAGATGAAAAGTATAGGCCTGTTAATGATGGGATTTTTTTATTATTAATTTGTACCTCCACAGAGATCCATATGTATAACAATATGGTTTGTACCAAGTAGAAACCTCATACAGTCATAATATCAATTTTGTTACAAAGGTAAAACACTTAAAATTGTTTTTTTAATATATATCATTTCATGATCTGAAGACATTAGATATTGGCGAGCCTTTTCAACTGACAATATACCAAATCAAATAAAAAGAGGTTTCAGAAATTGCTGAAGCCTAAATGTACAAAGCTGGATAAATAAAAATAACATGATCAAAATCATGAACAATACTATTTCAAAGTTCACAAATTCTGTTTTTAAAAGGACGTTTTTGCCATGTGTCTGTGAATTATCTCAGTGGTAACATGTTCATTCTTAACAGTAAAATCATACGACGAACCCCATGTTCTAAGTTCCATGTCAGTAAAACTGTTTCCCCCCACCCCAAGACATAAGTGAATTTATACTAATCCATTTAAGAACAGTATTCAATATCTAAATTTTCAGCTGACAATAGGAGAAAGCGAATGAGACGGAATTTCAACTATGACAATACTATGTACTCAAATTGTTCCTACAGGATCTCAACAAGTTCCAAACTGAATAGAAAGTTTTTTCGACATGTACCATCTACTCTCTTTCAAACAATTATTTCTACAGGCAACATGCCTCGCAAAGAGTTTTCTTCACAGTGAATCAAAAGAAATCTCCAATGTAAGACTGCTACCAGACCCAACAGAAAGGTACTATTAATCCAAATTCCAATCGGATTGCCTGTGTGGCAGCCACGGAATTCAGTTTACACAGTTTACGTAGTATTTCCCTTCAATGGAGCTCATAAAAGATCAGTTATAAATACTTATGGTTTCATACATGAGATTGGGGGGATTTTTCAGGCGACATAATGTCAGAAGATGGCCAAAATGTCTATGTCCAGGTGCATTATGAAAAGTACTAAGACCATTTGCAAGCAATATTGCTTTTCTGGATAGTGCAAAGCATGATGCTTATCATTCAAATTAGACGAAACATTTTTTCCTGAGAAAGGGTTACGTTTGTACAATTTCGAGCAAGTTATTTCCAAGGAACCATCTATGTTTAATTTTTTTTAAATGCCTTTTACACTTAAAAATAAGGATTTTACTTTTTATGGTATTTATCTTTAAAAAAGGGTGTGTGGCGTGGGATTGTAAGCTATCTAAATGTTTGTGTAGGTCTTTTTGAAGTAAGATCAAGCTGTACAATATCATCTGCGTATAACAGACACGGCAAATCACCTATCCCTTGGAGCATCACCATCAGATACTGATACTGAAAACGGTAAATCATATGTATGTAGGGAAAACAATAGCAGTGCAAGTAATAAAGCCCTTTTTTTACTCAATTTTTGTAAAGATTCTAGATGAAAGGCCCTACTTTCCTCCAAGTAACACCTGGCACCTAGTGGAAGTATGTAGAGCCACAATATGCTGCAGCAAAATTTGAGGGACCCTTAAAATTTGCAGTTCTATCCAGAGAATTGGTCTGCCTATGCGGTCGAAAGAGGTAGAAAAGTCTATAAGGGCCACCTATACAAACTGACCTCTCGCGATTACATATTTTCCAGTGATAGACTGTAATAAAGCCATGTTATCAGATGTTGTGCTAATCCCAATTGTTCTATAGGTGTTATATTATTGTCAGTAACCCAGCTTTGGAATGTTCCAGTATACTTTTTTCAAGAATTTCCCCACTGAATCCAAGAGTCTTATTTGTCTATAGTTATTGGGGAGACTGCCCTTTTTAAAATCTAGGTACTACAATGCTACCTGTCCAGGATCTTGGAACTTCTCTATGTAAATAACAATAAGAAAATAACAGAAATAAAAACAGGGATGGAAGAGTTGTCTATTTTTTTTATAATTATAATGGGAATTTCAACAGGTCCCGAAGGGCCAGAGTAGGATAAATTCTTTAATCTGTGCTTCTGAAGAAGGGAAGTATTCATTGTCAATATCAAAACAAGGGGATTTGTTCACAATGGTATTGGCAGAATAAACAGACTATGAGTAATACAAGTCTGTCATTAATGAACCCACTCTTCATTGCTGATGGAGATTGGATGTCGCTCGACTCCGTTTCAGCTAATCTCAGCGTTTATTTTCAAATACCTTCTTGTGTTTTTTGATGTTGCAGCTTCACGCAGATTCATAGGTGATCCACTTGCAGCTTTCTAATGTCAACTCGATGTATAGCTCTTCTCTTTAGAATACTAATTACATTTCCTCTGGTTGGGGAAAAGCATATAAATTGATGTCTAAGCAATCTATTAATTTTCAGAAATTGCAGTCGAACTGAGAGTCCATCAGGATTCCTTCGACTTAAGATGCCTTTGTGCTGTTTCCTGGCAAAATCTTCACATAAGATTTGTACTCTTCAAGTGGGTTTTCTACAGAGTCAAGAGTTTCATCAATGGGCACCTTTAGCCTTTGGCTCAGATTGACTATTTTTTTTGCATCCCAGTGCATTCGCTTATTAGATTAATGACAGTACACTGCTTAGCCCTCATATTCCAAGGGGATACATCCTCTAATAGAAAATGTACTCTAAAGTATAATATTTTACGGTCACTATGGGGGTTGTCTATGATGTTCATATCAAATAGAAGGCCAAAAGTAGAATAGGAGTCAACTACATAGTCAATTTTGGAGGATCCCCTGTTGCAGTAATAAGTATAATGAGGAGGGATATTCTTTTCCAAGCAAACATTTAAAATAATATATTTGTGTTCTCTCAGGAATTCTAGAATTATCAGCCTGTGTTTACTATTCTATAATTAGCTGAAAATATCGGGGGATATTTAGTGCTTTCTCTCTTTCTTTATCTGTATAGGCCCCTACTTACTAGTTCAATACTTGAGCATTGAGATCACCCAACATAATTAAGAAGCAACATTTCTCTGATTCAATGATTTTGGATACAAAGGACAATATTAATTTGACCGGGGAAGAGTTATTTAGACCCAAAGGCATGTACTCATTGATCCAGAGTCATGAACAATTACTCATTGTGCTAAATTAGAGGAATGATTAAAAAGATGATAGGCCAATACTTATTTTGTAGACAACAGAATTGACATGTTCCAGCCTGGATTTTTTAGCAGGACAACTTAGCACATAATAGTGGTCTAATTGTATATTAGTGGTGACCCATGTTTCTTGGATACATAGAATATATGCGTTTAAACTATCTAAGAATTGTTTTTGAAAATCTATAGAATAACATGCCAGGTTAGGATATTTATGCCAGCGTTAAATTCTATGGTGTGTCCTATGACCTGGATTAGATTTATAATTGAGAGTTCTGGCTAGCCAATCCTAGAGTGTCATATCATTCGCCAAAGTGGAGGATCGTAGTGCATTGTTGTGCTGTAAAACAGACAGATCTCCCATCTAGCCCTAAAGAAACTACAATTGCTTCCGTACCTTTTAATAGACTTTCTGAGACATAGTCGTTGCCATGTTGATGGTCTTCCCTGTGAAACTCTAAGCCAGAATTTTTACCTTTTAATGAAGGAGAAAAAGGCAGAACATCAATTCCTTTACTTAGAAAATATTTGCAGTTTTCTAAAATCAAGTTTAAAATTACCTTTGAAGGTGACTCTAGATCACTTACCATAATAAGATTTCAAGATGATAACAGAGTATATATCACTACTTCTCACCATTTTTAATGCTTTTAATTCAGACAATTTAATACAAAAGATATATTCAGAGAGATATTCTGATCATTGAATAGAATAATTAAATCTAATACTGATGGTGTTATAGGACTAGCATCTGAGTGTAATAGACTGGTTCCATTCAGCAGGTAAAGGTGTAAAACTTTTACATATGGGCTTAATTCTGAACTGAACCTGGAGTTCTTTTCTTTAATATTCCTGTGTGTTAACTCATCTATCTGAGAACAGACTATTATGTCCGAGTGACTTGGACAGTTGTTTTCCCAGTTATCCAAAATAAAGACTGTGAACGGAGGTGTTTTATTCACTTATTGACTCATTACCGAACCACGACGCTCAGACCAATCACAATGCTGAATTGCAGCATTGCGATTGGCTTAGGTAGCCTGGGTGTGCTTCCTGTTCTGTTCCGATGGTGCAGAGGGACAAGGAGGAGAGACGGAGGAGAGACTCAGCGGTAAGGTACGTTTATTTTTTCTCCTTATTTTCGATCCCCTTAAACCACCCCCGAGCGGAATGCAAGATCAACAGCAAGTGGGGTGAATCTCTTGGGTGGTGCCATAGTAGTGGCTGAATCTTAAATGCCTGGTGTGGTGGCCCAGTTAGTCAGCTAAGGGCTGATGTTTAAAAATGTTCCTACTGTATCCATAAATTGGACCAGGCAGCAGGCTAGCTGGATATCCCCGCCTTCGAAGCATGCTTTCACTGCCTGCCTGCATGTTCTTATTCCCTTTTTCTTCAGGGCAGGTTTTAATATGAGTCTTCGTCCCTTGTTTAGTCTCCCACATATGCACAGTAAGTGTAGCATGTCCTCTTTTGATTCTCCGCATAATCGACAGTGAGTTGTTATCTGTTGTCGTTTCCATGGGGGCAAATGAAGCAATGATGGAAGGATGCCCAGCCGCAGATGAAGGTACTTTTCCTTTGTTGCTCTCGTGAAGCCTGCACCTAAGTAGGGTTGAGGGTAACCTCTCGAATAGCTCTGTAAGACAAACCAGCCATGTGATCTTTTCTTTAATGCGGCTTTGTCCTCCACAAAGGGCCTTCATTTTTACCGTTTTGTTTACCAATTCTTTGAAGCTTTTGTGGGACCCAGCACTCTGCCAGAGATCTCGTAGGGACAGACAGTCTATTGAGTCTTACAAGTAGATCATGGCCGTGCTACCTTTTTTTTAACTTAAGCTCGTTCCAAAGGTGCGTGTTCAGAGTCCCAGAATCCGCTTCCTTAATTTTGTGCCAGCATTTGACGAAGGTACCCTTACATGTTATTTGTTGATTCTGTAAGCTGAATTCTAGTCTTATTTGTGCTGGCGAGGTATATTGAATATTATTCTCATTACCCTAGCTACCGTGCTGTCCAAAATGCATGCGTCTCTTCCTCGCAGGAACTCGCTCCCATAGGTGATAGTGGGGAGGAGCTTCGCATGGATTACCTGTAGCAAAGGAGTGAGGCTTGGGCTGGTTATTTCGTGTTTAATGCTTTTTAATGCAACTGCAGTTGCATTCCCTCTTCTTGCTATGGCTTCTTTTTGTTGCGAGAACGTGCATTTGCTGCCTAATATTATGCCCAGGTATTTGTACTCTTCAACAATTTCAAGTGGGAGTCCAAGTTGCCAGCGGTGTCTGTGTGCATTCTTTTTCTGATTTGGCCCCATCACTTTTGATTTGTCTAGATTTATACGTAATCCGTTGTTGGCAGAAAAGTTGTTCGTGGTGTCCATTAGGTGCTGCAACCCAACCGGAGTGTGGCTGATTAGTAAGAGGTCGTCAGCGTAAAGTAAATTTGAAAGGCTGAGACCTCCCAAATTTGGGGTGTGGGAGTTGCAATTATCTAGCTAGAGCGAGTGGTCTGACATAAAAAGATTAAACAAAGTCGGGGCCCAAACACAGCCTTGTTTCAGCCCCTTAGTCGTCGATATCTTTATGGAAAGGCAGTCACCAGCTCCCAGCTTTATTTGTACCCACGTATAGGTATGTAGTAGGATCAATTGAGTCAGAAGACTCGGTGGGATTTTTCTTTTGGATAGTTTGTCCCATAGTTTCTTCCTGTCGAAGTTATCAAAGGCAGATAAATAATAAATGAAGCAAACAAAGAGTGGCTGGTTGACATTTTTGGCAGCATCCATCAGAAGCGATAAGGTGAGTATGTTTGTTGTTGTTCCAGTGAATTTCCGAAATCCCGTTTGATTGATAGGAATTATTGCCATTTCGGTTGCCCAATCTGTGAGTTCTTCCAGTAGAAGGCCAGCATAGTATTTGGCGTCATTATCTATTAACCCTTTCACTGCTAGGCCTTCCGCCCCCCCCGTGCTAAGCCTTTTTCTAGCTATTTGGGGTAGTTCGCGCTTAGGCCCCTGTAACTTTTTGACCACATAAGGTATCCACGCCAAATTTGCGTCCTTTTCTTCCAACATCACGGGGATTCTAAAGGTACGAAGGGTTTGTGGATACCCCTGGAGGAGACCCAGAAATTAGCCAAATACAGCAACATTTTGGGTTGTGGGGGAAAAAAGTGCCGCAAATGAAAGCGTCTGGTTTTTTCCCTGCAAATGGTATCAACAAAGGGTTTGTGGGGCTGAAATCACCATTTTCCCAGCTTTCAGGGACTGAGAGACTTTTGTCAGGAACCAACATTTTTTACACAGTTTTGGCATTTTACTGGGACGTAGCCTATTTTTGCTATTTTTTGTGCTTTCAACCTTCTTCCAGTTAATGGTAGAAATGGGTATGAAAGCAATAATGGATCCTGGAAAGCTATACATTTTAGAAATGTAGACAAAATTCTGAATTCAGCAAGGGGTCATTTGTGTAAATCCTTCAAGGTTTCTTTATAGAAACTAACAGTTGAAAATAGGAAAAATTGAAAATGAGTTGGAAAAAAAACAGCCATTTGTGCCAACGTTTTCACCTGTAACTTCATCTAATTATGACAGATGTTTGAAAGCAATATACCGTTACATCCGCTGGACCTTTCTGGTTGTGGGGATATATAGGACTTTTAGGTTCACCAAGAACCAGACAAACCCAGAGCCAATAACTGAGCAGCGTCTTGCAATGGTTTTTTATTATGTACCGGGTATATAGCAATTCATTTGGGAAAATATTTACAGTGAAAAATCGGGATGAAAGACACTTATGTATTTCTGAAATTGGAACAAAATATAGAGTTTAGAAACAGTAGCTATTTGCACATTTCCGAAATTGTGAGTACCAATACTAGCATAAGAATTATAGGACATTTTTCAAAGCGACTTCTTTTTTACACATTGTCTTTCATTTGGAAGGCAGAAATGCATGGAAAGTCAATAGGTAATAACAGTTGCTCTACAATTCTGTGTTACCCTAAGTCTCCCGATAAAAATGGTACCTCACTTGTGTGGGTAGGCCTAGTGCCCGCAAGAGGAAATGGCCCAAAACGCAACGTGGACACACCACATTTTCACAGTGAAAACTGACCCAATCTTTGCAAAGTGCCTAGCTGTAGATTTTGAACCCTAGCTCTAGCGGCACCTAGGGAAAACTAGCAAACCTATACATTTTTGAAAACTAGACACCCAGGGGAATCCAGGATGGGGTGACTTGTCTGGCTCTCACCAGGTTCTGTTACCCAGAATCCCTTGCAAACTTCAAAACTTGTCAAAATAAACACATTTTTCTCACATTTCTGTGGTGGAAAGTTCTGGAATATGTGTGGATCCACAAAATTCCACCCACCCTGCATTCCCCAAAGTCTTCCGTGAAAAATGGTACCTCACTTGTGTTGGTAGGCCTAGTTCCCGCGACAGGAAACGGCCCAAAACGCAACGTGGACACACCACATTTTCACAGTGAAAACGGACCCTTTTTTTGCAAAGTGCCTAGCTGTAGATTTTTACCCTAGCTCTGCCGGCACCTATGGAAACCTAGCAAACCTATAGATTTTTGAAAACTAGACACCCAGGGGAATACAGGATGGGGTGACTTGTCTGGCTCTCACCAGGTTCTGTTACCCAGAATCCCTTGCAAAGCACAAACTTTGTCAAAAAAACACATTTTCCTCACATTTCTGTGGTGGAAAGTTCTGGAATCTGTGTGGATCCACAAATTTCCTACCACCCAGTGTTCCCCCAGGTCTCCCGATAAAAATGGTACCTCACTCCTGTGTGTGGGTCAAGTACCCGCGACAGGCAAGGGCCCAAAACGTATTGAGGAGACATCAAAATTACCTATCACAAAACAACCTGGTTTTGCAAGGGGGGGGGGGGTCACCTGGGTTTTTGGCCCCGGGCTCGGCGGCCATTTTGGGAAACTACCAAACCCACACATTTCTGAAAACTAGACACCCGGGGGAGTCCAGCGAGGTATGGCTTGCATGGATCCCCCAACGTTTTCCGACCTAGAATCCCCTGCAAACCTCAAATTTAGCTGGAAAAAAAACACATTTTCCACATATTTTCGTGTGGAATCACAGTGCCGGCACAAATGTCCTACCCCACAGCGTTGCGCTCAGTCTCCCGAGTAAAATTATACCTCACTTGTGTGGGTGTTCAACGCAGAATTGGCTAAAAACACATTTTTTTTAAAAAATGTAGCGCTTAGAATTCTCGGTGCTATACCCTTAATCCCTATGTTTTGGGCTCTTCCCAGTCACAGGCCCTTGCCCCACCCACACAAGTGAGGTATCATTTTACTCAGGAGACTAGGGGGAACGCTGTGGGGTAGGACATTTGTACCGGCACGGTGATTCCACGCAAAAATATGTGGAAAATGTGGGTTTTTCAGCTAAATTTTGGGTTTGCAGGGGATTCTGGGTGGGAAAACGTTGGGGGATCCACGCAAGCCATACCTCGCTAGACTCCCCCGGGTGTCTAGTTCTCAGAAATGTGTGGGTTTGGTAGTTTCCCAAGATGGCCGCCGAGCCCGGGGCCAAAAACCCAGGAGACCCCCTTGCAAAACCAGGTTGTTTTGTGATAGGTAATTTTGACGTCTCCTTAATACGTTTTGGGCCCTTGCCTGTCACGGGTACTTGACCCACCCACGCGAGTGAGGTACTATTTTTAATCGGGAGACGTGGGGAACGCTGGGTGGTAGGAAATTTGTGTCAGCCCAGTGATCCCACAACTTTCCCACAGAGAAATTTGAGAAAAATGTGATTTTTTTCAGCTAAATTTGAGGTTTGCAGGGGATTCTGGGTAGGAAAACTTTGGGGGCCCACGCAAGCCATACCTCGCTGGACTCCCCCGGGTGTCTAGTTTTCAGAAATGTGTGGGTTTGGTAGGTTTCCCTAGATGGCTGCCGACCCAGAGACCAAAAACGCAGATGCCCCCTACGTATCCGAAAAGGACCTGGTTTTGCACGGGGGGTCACATGAGTTTTTGGTCCCGGGCTTGGCGGCCATCTAGGGAATCCTGCCAAACCCACACATTTCTGAAAACTAGAGACCCGGGGAGTTCAGGAAGGTATGGCTTGCGTGGATCCCCCAACGGTTCCCTACCCAAAATCCCCTGCAAACCTCAAATTTTGATGAAAAAAATCAATTTTTTCTCAAATTTCTGTGTGAGGAAGTTGTAGGATCACCGTGCTGACACAAATTTCCTACCACCCAGCGTTCCCGCAGGTCTCCCGATAAAAATGGTACCTCACTCTTGTGGGTGGGTCAAGTACCAGCAACAGGCAAGGGCCCAAACCGTATTGTAGAGACACCAAAAATACCTATCACAAAACGATCTGCTTTTGCAAGGGGGGTCACATGAGTTTTTGGTCCCGGGCTTGGCGGCCATCTAGGGAAACCTAGCAAACCCACACATTTCTGAAAATTAGAGACCCGGGGAAGTTCAGGGAGGTATGACTTGCGTGGATCCCCGAACGTTTCCCTACCCAGAATCCCCTGCAAACCTCAAATTTTGATGAAAAAAATTGACTTTTTCTTACATTTCTGTGTGGGAAAGTTGTAGAATCACCGGGCTGACACAAATTTCCTACCAACCAGCGTTCCCCCAGGTCTCACGATAAAAATCGTATCTCACTCATGTGGGTGGGTCAAGTACCCACGACAGGCAAGGGCCCAAAACGTATTGTGGAGACTTCAAAATTACCTATCATAAAACGACCTGGTTTCGCAGGGGGTGGGAGGGGACCTGGTTTTTTGGCCCTGGGCTCGCGTCCATCTACGGAAACCTACCAAACCCACACATTTCTGAAAACTAGACACCCTGGGGAGTCCAGTGAGGTATGGCTTGCGTGGATCCCCCATTTCCCTACCCAGAATCCCCTGCAAACTTCAACTTTAGCTGAAAAAATCACTTTTTCCATACATTTTTGGGTGGGATCACCGTGCCGGCACAAATGTCCTACCACCCAGCATTCCCCTTGTTCTCCCGAGTAAAATGATACCTCACTTGTGTGGGGTGGCCAAAGGCCTGTGACTGGGAAGAGCCAAAAACATAGGGATTAAAAGTATAGCACCGCAAATTCTAAGCGCTACATGTGTTTAAAAAATACGTTTTTAGCTGATTCTGCATTGGACAGCCACACAAGTGAGGTATCATTTTACTCGGTAGACCAAGGGGAACGCTACATGGTAGGACATTTGTGCAGGCACAGTGATCCCACATAAACATGTGTGGAAAAAGTGCTTTTTTCAGCTAAATTTGAGGTTTGCAGGGGATTCTGGGTAGGAAAATGTTGGGAGATCCACGCAAGCCATACCTCACTAGACTCCCCAGGGTGTCTAGTTTTCAGAAATGTGTGGGTTTGGTAGGTTTCCCAAGATGGCCGCGAGCCCCGGGCCAAAAAACCCAGTCCCCCCCCCCTGCAAAACCAGGTAGTTTTACGATAGGTAATTTTGAAGACTCCACAGTACGATTTGGGCCATTTCCTGTTGCAGCCACTATGTCTACCCACACAAGTGAGATACCACTTTTATTAGGAGACCTGGGGGAACGCTAGGTGGTAGGAAATTGGTGTCAGCCCAGTGATCCCACAGCTTTCCCACACAGAAAAGTGAGGAAAATTTGATTTCTTTCAGCTAAATTTGAGGTTTGTAGGGGATTCTGGGTAGGGAATCGTTGGGGGATCCACGCAAGCCATACCTCACTGGACTCCCCAGGGTGTCTAGTTTTCAGAAATGTGTGGGTTTGGTAGGTTTCCCTAGATGGCTGCTGAGCCCGGGGCCAAAAACCCAGGTTCCCCCCCCCTTGCAAAACCAGGTCGTTTTGTGATAGGTAATTTTGATGTCTCCACAATACGTTTTGGGCCCTTGCCTGTCGCGGGTACTTGACCCACCCACACAAGTGAGGTACCATTTTTATCGGGAGACTTTGGAGAATGCCGGGTGGGTGGAAGTTTGTGGTCCCACGCAGATTCCAGAACTTTCCATCACAGAAATGTGGGAAAAATGTGTTTTTGGGAAAAAGTTTGAGGTTTGCAAGGGATTCTGGGTAACAGAACCTGGTGAGAGCCACAGAAGTCACCCCATCCTGGATTTCCCTCGGTGTCTAGTTTTCAAAAATGTATAGGTTTCCCTAGGTGCCGGCATAGCTAGGGTTCAAAATCTACAGCTAGGCACTTTGCAAACAAAGGGTCAGTTTTCACTGTAAAAATGTGGTGTGTCCACGTTGTGTTTTGGGCCATTTCCTGTCGCCGGCACTAGGCCTACCCACACAAGTGAGGTATCATTTTTCTCAGAAGACTTTAGGGAATGCGGGGTGGGTGGAATTTTGTGGATCCACGCAGATCCCATAACTTTCCATCACAGAAATGTGAGGAAAATGTGTTTTTTTTAACTAAGTTTGAGGTTTGCAAGATATTCTGGGTAACAGCACATTGTGAGAGCCAAACAAGTCACCCCATCCTGGATTCCCCTTAGTGTCTAGTTTTCAAAAATATATAGGTTTGCTATGTTTCCCTAGGTGCCGGCTGCGCTAGGACCCAAAATCCACAGGTAGGCACATTCCGAAAAAAAGTCAGTGCCTAGTGGACTTTTTGCCGCTCTGGGGAGGGGGGAAATTGGGGGCTACTGCCCAGATATGCCCCCGACGGGGGCAGAAAGACTGTGGCTATTCTTTTGGGGGGGGGCTTTGGGATGCCCATTCTGGGCAGCCCCCACCCCTACGTATAAAAAAAGCCAGCATAATCGCTGGCACATTGTGGGCTCTCTGCCCCCCCCCGGGGGCAGATCAGGGGCTACTGCCCCCATCTGCCTCCTGGGAGGGGCAGAAAGACTGTGGCATCTTTTTTGGGGGGGGCATTGGCATGCCCATTCTGGGCAGCCCCCACCCCGAACTTTGGAGAAAAAAAATCCCTGGTGGCTAGTGGGCTTTCTGCCTCCGGGGGGGAGGGGGGGGCAGATAAGGTGCTTTTGCCCCATCTGCCTCCCAGGGGGGGCAAAAAGACTGTAGCATTTTTTTTGGGGTGGGGGCATTGACAAGCCCATTCTAGGCAGCCCCCACCCCTACCTATATAAAAAAAGAAATCCCTGGCGCTTAGTGGGCTTTCTGCTCCCCTCACCCCCGGGGGGCAGATCAGGGGCTATTGCCCACATCTGCCTCATAGGGGGGCAGAAAGTATTTTGTTTTCTTTGGGGGGGTAGGGTGGGGGCTGAAATGCCCCCACCCCGGGCCTATAAGAAAAAAATCCCTGGCGTCTAGGGTGCTTTCTGCCCCCCCCCGGGGGGCAGAAAGACTGCACTTTTGCGGCAGGGGGTGGGGGCATTGGCAGGCCCATATTGGGCAGCCCCCACCCCTAATTCAATTTAGAAAAAAATCCCTGTTATCTAGTGGGCTTTCTGCCCCCCGGGGGGGGCAGAAAGACTGTAATATTTGCAGGAGGGGGGTGGGGGCATTGGCATGCCTGTTTTGGGCTGCCCCCAACCCCAATTCAAATTTGCAAACAAATCCCTGGCGTCTAGTAGGCTTTCTGCCCCCCCCCCCGGGGGAGCAGATTGGGGGCTACTGCCCCCATCTGCCCCCCAGGGGGGGCAGAAAGACTGAACGTACCCTATTTTTTGGGGGGGAGCAAAGGCCCTTGCCCAAGGGGCCGCTCCCCCCTCCCTGGTGGCTAGTGGGTGGATCCCTGCTTGGGGATCGCCCTCCTGGGGCGATCCCCAAGCAGGGATCCACTAGGGAGGGTTACCATTGGAAAGGGGAGATTCTCCCCTTTCCAATGGTACCTCTCCCGTCTTTCTACGTGCTCAGGGGGCTGAGATAGCCCCCTGAGCACGTAGAAAGCGAAACTGAAATGAGCCTCTTGGCTCATTTCAGTTTCGGTTTCACTGAAAAGACGTCAGCGCGACGTGCGCACTGATCGTCGCTGAGGAAGCTCTTCCCCAGCTCCCGAGGCTGTTGGGGGTGAAAGGGAATCCCTCTGGTGCCCGCAACAGAGGGAATCCCCTGTGCCATGTGCTCGGACGGCCGGGGGCCGTCCGACGCACATGAGCACTGGTGCG
Source organism: Calotriton arnoldi (assembly GCA_963921515.1). Lineage (NCBI taxonomy): Eukaryota > Metazoa > Chordata > Amphibia > Caudata > Salamandridae > Calotriton > Calotriton arnoldi. Next base: position 300,054 of record CAWUFW010001591.1, read on the forward strand.
TCGGACGGCCCCTGGCCGTCCGACGCACCAAAGGGGTTAAGGCGACGAGCCTGTAGTTTTTTGCTTCATTCTTACTGCCTTTCTTGTGGATTGGGGAAATGATTGACCCCTTCCAGGAGTCTGGTATTCTTTCCACTTCAATAATCTGTTTGAAAAGTGGTAATAATGCTGCCGCCCAGTAATCCGGATCCTGCTTGTACAAGATTGGAGGGATGCCATTAGGTCCTGGCGCCCTCTCTGCCCTGCCTTTTGCAATCCTGTTCATGATCTGTTTGTTTGTGAAGCCATAGTGATCCTCCTCTAGTGATTTGGCCAGATTGGATAGAGGACTCCAAGTTCCTTGCACTTCTTGCGTAATGTCGGCTTGTTCTGTGTTGAGATGATGCCAGAGATAATTAGACCAGGCTTCTTCTGTAACGTGTGAATTAATTCCAGGTGCCCTTGGGTTCTGGAGGCTGTTCACTGTGCGCCACAATCTTGTGCTGTTTGTTTTTGCGTTGTGTAAAAGTTTGACGCACGCCTAGTCTTCTGTTTCCCTTTTTGCTTTCCAGATAAGTTCTTCTTGCTGATTTTTAGGTTGCTTAGTTCCTTTTGGATGCCATCATCTGGGCCCGTTTGATGGAGCCTCCGCACTGCTCTATTTATTTCTCTCTTGAGGTGCCTTAGTTGGATCTTTTGTGTAGTTGAAAGTTGGTTGCATTGCTGGCTGTGAGGCACAGGAAGTATCCTCCATTGGGAGTTTACTTCTGTTGTTGCGCGAGACTCTTCTTTTTTTGTCTGGGCTGCCTGAGGCTTTTGGTGAAGTTTTTCCAGCAGGTTAAAATACTTGAATCCATCGATTTGTTTTCTTCCCAAAGGTTTTTTGCCTCGACCAGGAAGCTTTCCAGATTGCACGTTTTGCATTTAATTCTTCTGCAGCTGACTGTATACATTGTACTCTGGTTCCCCGCTGGCTGGGTTGGAGTTATCCCTTGTATATTCAGAGTAATCTCTTGTGGCAGATGATCGCTGAGGTCTGACGTTCCAATCCGGAAGTCTGCGATTTTACTAAACAATGATAATGATACAAAAGTGTAATCTATTGTTGTATTAGCTAATGCGTTGTAAAATGTTGCTGCCGGCGGTCGATCCCCTGGGAAGCGTTGTTTAGTGCCACCAGGCTTAAGTGTTCTAGGTCCTTTAAGAATTCTTTTTCTAGCCTTGTTTGTTTGCCCCATTTGCATTCTTCTGAAAGGTGCATGTTGAAGTCGCCTGATACAATAAGATTCGGGGTTGACTCCTCTGAAAGTATCCTCGTTAGTTCCGAACCCAGGAGTTTCGTCCCAGCTTTTTTGTCACGTGGGTGGAGATATATGTTTAGAAGTATTAATTGTTTGTTGGTGTCGTCACCTCCTAAGTCCATTTCTATTGCTTTTATGCCATTGGTTGTTGTCGTTTTAGTGTCCAGTTCCTTAATTGTGTTTATACTCTTGATTGAGGTGTAGATTGAAAGACCTCCTTTTAGATGCCCGAATTTGGCGCTTATATCAGCTCGAAGATGGTATGATTTATAGCCTTGTAGTTGATATGGTTGATCTAACCAGGTTTCTTGTAATAAGAGGTCGAATTGTTGAAAATACAATAAAAGTGGCTTGTCCGTGATTTTATTTCCTAGTCCATTTATATTCCAAAGCATAGTCGTAGCTGAGAGGTAACTGTTACGGGTTGTTTCATACCTTGTCAGGGGTGCTTAGTCCGTGTATTAATTGTTCTTGCTATCCAGGTCCAGTCGTTTGATCTGATGCTTCCCCTTGTTTGCCAAGGGCTCCAGGCTTTAGTCTCTGTCTGCGAAACAGAGATGCTTCGTGCCCCTTTCAGCACAGATTGAGTCTTCCCTGTGTTATACATGTTTGTGGGTCTGCAGCCTTCCTGCTCTTGTTGGTTTTGGAGCAGAGGCTCTGGGAAGCGGTCTTTTTTATAAGGTTTTAATTGGATCCCCAAGACATTTAATTGGCTTTCCTCCTTCATAATTCTCTAATAATGCTATTTCCTGTGTGGCCCAGGTTGCCCTTGTTACCTCTTGGTCTGACAGATGTTTGAGATATTTGAACTCTATAGACTCCAGATCTCGTGAGCCTATGTTTGCCAGGTTACTGATGGATGTTAGTAGTCGCAGGATATTCCCTCTGTTGAAGAGGTTTCCCCGGTCTTTGGATTCATACTAAGGGATGAGCAAGATAGTATGAGTCTTAAGCTCCTCCTGGCAGTGGCTGCTGGGGTTGGTTACTACAGCTGGCGCTTCTTCACGATTCAAAGGGGTGGTATCTGTAGAAGTTGATGGTGCTTCAGTCCTTAGGATGTTTGTGATGCCACAGGTGATCCCATTTTGGTTACCCTCTGTTGGTCTGGCAATATGGCTGGCCTGCCAGTCAATCCTATTTTTCCCTCCAGGATCTATGACCTCATCATTCATTTGGATCGGCTGCCTAGAGGGGGACTCCATGATCTGCAAGGTTATCGATGCCCGGGTTGACCTTTGTGCTGCTTTTTCGCCTGTTGAGGTCTCTGTGCCTGCTTGGAAATATGCCATTATGTTGGTGTTCGTGTTCCTCCCTTTCCTCCTCTGTTTCCGGCGGGGTTTTGTTTCTTGCCGTTTTTTTACCTACTTCTTCTTCTCCTTCAAGCCGCTCTAGCGGGCTGTGGCAGCTGCTGACAGCTCGTTCAGTTGTCTGTTGTTGCAGGACGTCGGTAGACTCTGAATCTACATGCCCAGAGCCTATACTCTCCCCGTGAATGGGTCGATCCGGCATCCCTTTGCACTTGAGGGGCTTGTTCCTAGAGCAGTTGCGTCATTGCCCCTAAGCTGCTAGAGGCTGAACTTTTGATGTCTTTTACTTGGCTGGTATAATGTTCCGTTCTTGCAATGTTTGTTGTCTTTTTTAGGTCAGAAAAGAGCTCCCCCATTATAGATGGTAGTGTTGAAAGTTTGTCGACAATAGTGAAGCAAGTGCAACTTGGCTTGATTATTTGTGTTTCGGCTTGGGCCCTCTTGATCATGTTACTCATATCAGATAATTTGCTGTCGATGTTTGAGACATGTATTGCCAAGAAATTAAGAAGAGATAATTGAATATCCATTTTGTCTGAATGGTACTGCATTGCTTTTATTGAGAGTTGCAAAGTGTTTAGTAAGGATGACCATACATTTTTTATTCATGTTGGCGTTTCCTCAGTATCCCTATCTCGCTGGGTTTTGTTGATATCCTCCTGAGGTATGTCTGGGGAGTATGAGGCTACCAGCCTTTCCCACTCTTCTGTTGTAAGGTACGATGTATTACTTGTTTCAGCTTTTGCGGTTTCCACTGCTTCAGGGTCTGTCATCTCTATGCCACAGTCAATTCTGTCATGAGGATTTGCTGCCTGAGATTCGATTATATTCAAGGCCAAGACCCTAGCAGTGATTGCTGCCCCCTCCTCTTTCCAATCCAGTTGTTCTTTCTCCTTGGTGTTAATCTGTGTTTGGACGGGAGAGTCAGAACTAATGAGCAAACAAAGTCCTTCGCGGTTGGCTTTTAAGTGGCTGTTTTGTATGTCTTCTGATCTAGTTGCAGCTGTTATTAGAGATGTTGTTGGAGATGTTGTTGGAGGTGTGTAAGGCTTCAATTCCAGGAACAAATAGGGCTTTGAGTGCGGTTTGGGCAGGATTATAATTTTTGGTTCAAGCGGGGCCTCTGAGGCCTCCCCATAATAGGGGATGTGGTGTCTTCGCAATCCGTGTTTGGTTTGGGCGTGCTCGCTGCGGTATTCCCTGTTTGTGTGGGTATGTTTATTTCGCCCATTGCTTGATGACGACTTCCTCTTTCATGTGCTGCATATCCATAATTGCCTCCTATGTTTCGTGCTTATTTGTCCATATTTTCATCCCCGTTACTTGCCATTGTTAGGGCCGTGGTTACTGCTTCTGTTTGAGCTATAACCTCTGGATGCAGAGGAGACGGGAGACCCCTAAGCTCTTTGATGCTTGAGCTCAGTACTGCCCGTGCATCCTTCACAAATGAGAATTTTGTGTATATCTTTGGTTGGTAGCCAGTTCTTGTTGTTTTAATTGGCGAGACACAGTCTATCTCTACTAGGATCGTGTGGTCCGGTGTGTCATGAGCTTCTGACGATGCATGGCCCTTGGTAGATTTGCTCAACCCTTTGCTCTTCCTTTTTCTTTTGCAGACCGCAGAAGTGGCTGTTCGCCTCTCTTTCCCAGACCTCATAATGCACCTGAGGGGTTGGAGGCTTTAATGTGAATAACACCCCTGGGACAGTGGGATGAGTGTCGGGGAAAAGGAGGAGCGTAATTCAGGAGGTGGGTGATTCAGGTGGAGAAAGCGCCTCTACCTTGAAGCAAATAAATGCTCCGACAAGGTGCTGCTGCCTGTGTCTATATCCGACTGTCAGGCAATAACTGTAGCTGTGCTGCAGTACAGCAGTGCAGTGAGAAGCCAAGAGAGGGAGAGGGAGAGGCAGTCCAGAGAACCCAGGGCAAGGAGCAGGGAGCCGTGGGGCTAGGAGTGGGTAGCTGATGGAATCGGGCTTCCGCATTGTGCCTCCCTCTAGCTCCTAATTGCACCCCCCCTTGTTCCTCCTGCAAGAACTTCCCAAGTTGATCCACCAGACCGACAAAACCTCTGTCCCTCCGGCCCTCTCCGCCTCTCACCTCACCTCTGCTTCTGTCTGGATCTGCTCAATCTCCTTTCTCCTCCTCTCTTCTGGCACTGGCACTGACACTGTTGCTCTGGCAAGAGGGGGCTGGCGAGTAGGGCTCACCCGGGCTCTCCAGGGGTGTCCGCAAGCCGCACCCGTTCCAACCGGGCCGCCTCCGCGGACTGTCTGGGGCACTCTCTCTGCAGCCGGCTGCCGAATCGACCTTTGCCCCGGTCGTCCTATGCCCCTGTGTGGGAGTATGGCCAGCAGAAATGCTCGGCAGAGACCCACACAGGCCTGCAGGGGAGCCCGGGGTCGGCGTGCCTCTGCTGTCTGGGCCTGCTTGGCACCACTTCGCTCCAGCCCGACTCCCGTCAACATGTGGCGAGCGGTGATCCAGCCGCAGCACCCGCCACACTGCCTCACTCACTTCCTGGTTCCTGTGGCGCCACAGCGTATCCGCTTCTGTCTGCCTTCATGTGTCTTTTCTAGCATGTAAAACACAGTGCCTGCAGAATTAATCTCTCAAATGAGAAATAATAGACCAGCACTCACACTAGCTCAATGACTTACGTGCCTGCTGACTATATCTTTCTCTGAGCTCTGGGTCTTAAATTTACAGCCTGGAAAGACTTACTCCACCTTTCACAGTAAATGGCTGATAAACCGAGTACTAGCGAGCAGACAATTATTTTCTACCGAAACAAAATATGAAAAAAAATAAATGCAGAAGCAAGCACTTCTTAAAACTTCACGTTTTTCAGAAAAGGGCCAAGCCAGTTTTTTTTTTTTTAAAGTCACAAAGCAAGTAATGAATGTTACACCTGGGATTTCCATTACATTTGCTTCTTTTTTTGTCAATCGCAACAATACCGAGAGGTGCACAACTAATTGGATGGAAAAAAAAAATCAAAGATTTCTGAGGACAGAATGCATCAGTGATGAAAAATCCATAAGTCTGTTATGCTCGAGGTGCAAGTGCACCTTAACTCTTTTTTTTTGCCCACTTGTAAAATATTTTTTCTGGGTCAACAAATACCTTTTTATACTCCCATAAAATACGGGGTGGCTGGATGTCTTTCTAGGCCCAAGTGGAACTTTAGTGTAGTCTTTTGGCACTAAGTGTAGGTGCATAAAATGGGTGTGCTAAATTACTGAGACTGATTGTGAATATCCCACAAAAGGTACAATTTTGGGGGTGCTTTTCCTACAGTATAGCCATACCTTTCTCGCCCCTAGGGAATACCTTTTGCCTGATCCTACAGAAAACTAGCAGATTCAAAGTCAGAAGTGAGATTTCTGGATGTGAAACAGGTGTGCCTATGCTAATTAGAAGGGGCATAATGTTTTGTGAATTATGTCCTTGGAATAAACAAATGTTATAGAGTACGCAACATGCACTCACCTGCATTTTCCTCTCACTTAGACATCAGACAATTGATAGCCACATTTTAGGGTTGACATTTTCTGTCACTTTTGTTACTCATGTTCTTTCAAAGAACTACAAAGTATATGGCTAACATTCGCTGGGTACACTTAACTCGTGTCCAAAGATCAGAGAATATAAAGGACTATGGGCCTCATTCACAAAGGTAAACAGATGAAAGTCTAACTTTACGACTTTCGGTATTCACAAAGGGCATTTACGAGTAGTAAAGTTAGACTTTTGTCTCAGTTTACTTTTGTGAATCGGGTCCAATGTGTTTGTCATGCATTGGCAAGAATAAACAATTATGGTGATGGGATGCACACCTATTAATCAATAATTCTCCATGTTTCTCAAAGTACTCCAAGAATGCGTGCCCACTGGTGAAATGCTATGCCCAAATGGCACCTAGGTAAACAACTATTCGAAATGGGGCGTCTTCTCGCCCCAAACCAATCGCACAGCTTAATTGCGCCGCTTGGCGGTCTGTTTAAATTTTCCTCCAATAACTCATTATCTTCCAAGTATTCCATCATTTTTAAATCACACTTTGTGTTGTCCAACTCTGTTTTCATCCACACGCGGAATGGTATGCTATTTTCAAGGCTTCATTTATTCAAGTTGTGCCCCTCCGGGCCTCTAACTAGAACATGACAGATGCAAAGTTCGTCACAAGGCAGTATTTATTAAAAGAACCCAATGCATTTCGGGCTACAAGCGCCCTTCGTCGGCGGTCACTGTAAATGACAATAAAACATTTCACCATTACCAGTTGCCCAGTATTATACAACCTATTTTTATCATTCATCATAGTTCATTATACAGTTTCTCCAAAAGCCATGTTATGTTACAGCCCACTCAAAATTCCTCTAATTGGCCCCTTCAAAAACAGTTTAAATGGTAACTCGCCATTCCCCTATCAAACCCTTCTTTCTACTCAACCACTACAACTACTTGGACACCTGCTCACTCTCTTCCTTCACAACAATCATTTCCCCTTTCCATAATCCAGTATTAACAACTCCGCTCTGCCCCATACTGCGCAGACACTCTTCATGCGTTCATTACCATCAACTCTCACTCCACTTCCATCCCTCTCCACCCTGCAACCCTTCGCCTGCCACTCTTTTCTCGACTTTACATCAACCATCTATCTCCCACAACTCACTTCCCCTGTAATTACATTTCATTCCTAAGCATTCACTCGACCCAGCTCTCTTTCTACCTATACATCCCCCTCCTCTCCACGCCCCATCGGAATACACCTATTTACTCAGCCTGGCGTCAGTTCTCAATTTCTCACCCTTTTATTTAAATACCATGCGTACTCATACACACCTTCTCTCTCATTTCATACTACCACTTCACTATGAATTGACACATCACCACATTCTCCCCTCAATCACAATTAACATCATTTCCTTCCACATACCTGCCATGTCCGTTAGAACCATCTCGTCCCCATCTCAATACGAAAAAATGTTAACACACCTCCTCCTCCCACCTGTTTTTAACCAAAACCGCCCTCACTGATCCCGCCCAATTAACCCATTGCTCTACCTATTCTCACCAAGTAACTGCTTCCCAATTGCTTAAACATTAAATAAACTGCAATTCCCATGATGCAACGACTTCATAGAAGCCAAAAACGGAAAAAATGACTCGTCAAATGTCTTTAAGTGCTTCTCATTTTGTGATAACGTGTATAATAAATATTGCCATCAGTAACTGAAGCCGATTGCCAAGTAGTAATTATTTTACTGTTCTTTGTCATCTTTCTTTAACACCAACTTGCTTGACGAACACAGTTATTTCGCCGTCCGTGTGGATAATGAACAATGTCGTCCAAATCTGCTTCTTACTCCATTTTATGCTGACGAGTGCAATCCCATATGTAGGGCAAATTTCATGAATAAACAATTATGGTGATGGGATGCACACCTATTAATCAATAATTCTCCATGTTTCTCAAAGTACTCCAAGAATGCGTGCCCACTGGTGAAATGCCATGCCCAAATGGCACCTAGGTAAACAACTATTCGAAATGGGGCGTCTTCTCGCCCCAAACCAATCGCACAGCTCAATTGCGCCGCTTGGCAGTCTGTTTAAATTTTCCTCCAATAACTCATTATCTTCCAAGTATTCCATCATTTTTAAATCACACTTTGTGTTGTCCAACTCTGTTTTCATCCACACGGCGCAATTGAGCTGTGCGATTGGTTTGGGGCGAGAAGACGCCCCATTTCGAATAGTTGTTTACCTTGTGAGGAGGAGGTGTGTTAACATTTTTTCGTATTGAGATGGGGACGAGATGGTTCTAACGGACATGGCAGGTATGTGGAAGGAAATGATGTTGATTGTGATTGAGGGGAGAATGTGGTGATGTGTCAATTCATAGTGAAGTGGTAGTATGAAATGAGAGAGAAGGTGTGTATGAGTACGCATGGTATTTAAATAAAAGGGTGAGAAATTGAGAACTGACGCCAGGCTGAGTAAATAGGTGTATGCCGATGGGGCGTGGAGAGGAGGGGGATGTATAGGTAGAAAGAGAGCTGGGTCGAGTGAATGCTTAGGAATGAAACGTAATTACAGGGGAAGTGAGTTGTGGGAGATAGAGGGTTGATGTAAAGTCGAGAAAAGAGTGGCAGGCGAAGGGTTGCAGGGTGGAGAGGGATGGAAGTGGAGTGAGAGTTGATGGTAATGAACGCATGAAGAGTGTCTGCGCAGTATGGGGCAGAGCGGAGTTGTTAATACTGGAATATGGAAAGGGGAAATGATTGTTGTGAAGGAAGAGAGTGAGCAGGTGTCCAAGTAGTTGTAGTGGTTGAGTAGAAAGAAGGGTTTGATAGGGGAATGGCGAGTTACCATTTAAACTGTTTTTGAAGGGGCCAATTAGAGGAATTTTGAGTGGGCTGTAACATAACATGGCTTTTGGAGAAACTGTATAATGAACTATGATGAATGATAAAAATAGGTTGTATAATACTGGGCAACTGGTAATGGTGAAATGTTTTATTGTCATTTACAGTGACCCCCGACGAAGGGCGCTTGTAGCCCGAAATGCATTGGGTTCTTTTAATAAATACTGCCTTGTGACGAACTTTGCATCTGTCATGTTCTAGTTAGAGGCCCGGAGGGGCACAACTTGAATAAATGAAGCCTTGAAAATAGCATACCATTCCGCGTGTGGATGAAAACAGAGTTGGACAACACAAAGTGTGATTTAAAAATGATGGAATACAAGCGGCGCAATTGAGCTGTGCGATTGGTTTGGGGCGAGAAGACGCCCCATTTCGAATAGTTGTCATGCATTGGCCCCACGCTACTATTTGGAGCAATCCTCAAATGGAATATTTGTTTCATTATAACGCACAATGATGCTGCAACTTTCCAGTTTATTTAAGGACAGAAACAAATGGAACCGAAACAATGCTTTTAAGCATAATGATTTTATATTACCCATAGGAGACCTGATGCACCAAATGGATGGCGAATTTGTAATGCTAAATGCATTTTAGGGTCCACAAATGATCACTGTGCATAAATGAGAAACGTAATGGAAAGCCAATGTTGAACCAGACATAATGATCAATTAGTGATAGCAAACAAGGTATTTGTTGTGTACCTCGGTGTGGATCCAGCTCAGACAATCCCTTAAACCTTATCTGCGTTATTGGACAGAAAAACACCAAGGGACAAATTCCCTAGGCGGTGAGGGGCTCACAATGTTTTTGCACATAATTTACAGATAGGCATAATGCATCTGTTTTGCATGCACTATTTCCCACATTTTACAGAATTTGTGCGCGCAATTACCACCAGAAAAAAGGATGTTGCTAATGGGCCTGTGCAAATCGCAATCAGGCATAATATCCACTCTGCTCTGTGTGGGTACCTGTGTAAAACAAACAGAAATAATGTTTGCAGCTGTTTTTTGTACTAGAGCCATGGTCTAAATGAACCTGTTGATGATGATCCTGGTCCATATGCAGAAAAACTGCAAAGGAAGTAAGGCTGTTAACCAAAAATATACCACCGCCCCAATGAAAATGCAAAGGAGACTCACAAATAAAACATATTGGGAAGAAAGGATCACACAATGGGAGAAAGTGATTTGCCCATTTGCTCAATATGATGACGCCAGAGCAACAACAGTTAGGTCACGAACATGAAGTGGCAAAGCAAGGCATTGGTAGGACACACTTCATGAGTCGTCTTGACTAATGTTAGCTCAGTGGTGCAGAGTTCTCTCTAGAAGAAGTCATCATAGTTGGGCACTGCACATTCTCCCCATACACTTCGCTTCATATGGGCATCAAATGAGCAACGCTCATTCCGCGTCACTCGCCATTCCATTATTGGTGAGCATAAGGACAAGCACAAAAATACATACAGAGCAAGTTTACAGAGCCTGAAAAGACATTTACTATGCTGGAATGCAGAGCAATGCAATAAGAAACATAAGAGTCAAGACAAGTACTCAATGAGCACCAATCGGCGAGGTAACATTTAGATGATAACAATGTAGTAAAGGTGTCTTAGTTGTAACAGTTACATGATAACAGTATACTAAACCCATCTTAGAACTAAAAGTAATTGATCACATATGTTAAAATTGCTTACTCCATTCAATGTCCCCTCCAGCGTGTGTTCTTCCTGCCTGTGGCCAACACATCTTTACAACCATGCCCTCGTGCATTTGTGCCTGCTGTACTAAGAAGCGGCATTGGTTGCTATTGCCATTCCTTGAAGAAATCCATGGACTAATTTGCCATAGGGTAAAACACATGTTGGCTGAACCTCTATATGGCTGAATCTACATGTAAAGATTTTAAGAGTTCAAGCTCTAATGAACATTAATAGAGAAAAAAAAGATTTTCCCTAAGATCTGATCTTTAACTTATTGATGCAACCAATATATATGAGAAAATAAATTACAAATATAATGTACCAGACCATCCCAAATGTCTTCTGATACTTACAATAAATATAACAGGAAAGAGGGATGCCTGCTTAAGCGTGCCATCAATACCAATAACTATTTCTTATATCATTTTAAAGACTGGCAATGTTTGTTGTACTGGGTATTGTTGGGGCTCTATGCATCATTTTGGTGATACCAGCCTCAGAGCTCTGAACTTATTCCCTATAATGGTTGGTATATTAGCGTATGTAACTGATGGTCTAGCACCTGTGGCGTACTACTATCCATGATATTGGTAATGCCAATACTGCTGGTTGTCCATGTTATATAATGAATCCAGTCAATACTGCTGCTGCTAGAGCAAATTATTCAAACCGACTCAAATGCTCATCGCCTATGGTCAGGTACAAAAGAGAGAGACAGAAAGAGTTGTTAACTGTAGACATGGTAAGCAGCTCCTCTTTGTCTTTTTCAGGCACACTGGTTACTACCGCCATGTAAAGACTTGCGCATGTGTATTGGTTTTGCAGACGTGTTCATGCCATGTTTGGTAATGGTTGAGTGGGGAACAAGGTGTGAAAATGCCACTACCAACAGCTATGGGCTACTTCAGATGCTTCACAAAAAGATGATGGACGGAATGTTGAACATGGTCAAACATTCACCCCAAGTCTCGGATCTTGGTTTAACCCATTGTTATTTTGCTTGCCACGTAATTCCAGTTTGGACCCATCCACATGCAAATCAGCCTACATCCTGTGTCCCATGGGAACAGACCAGCCTGAACTGCCAGGCCAGGTCCTCCCTGGACCGGAAAACAAGAATCCTGGGACCGGTTTCGGGACATCACCCCTCATCAGCCAGGCTAGCTTGAAACCGGTGGCGTAGCAAGCACGGGACCCACGTCTGGGCATACCCTTCGCCCTTAGGGTGAAAATGCAACACAAAAAGATGATAGACGGAATGTTGAACATTGTCAAACATTCACCCCCAGTCACAGATCTGGGTTTAATTCATTGTTATTTTGCTCGCCACGCCATTCTAGTTTGGACCCAGCCATATGCAAATCAGCCTTGACCCTGTGTCCCATGGGAACAGACCAGTCCCAACTGCCAGGCCCTCCCTGGACCGGAAAAAAAGCATCCTGGGACCGGTTTCGGGGCATCACCCCTCATCAGCCAGGCTAGCTTGAAACCGGTGGCGTAGCGAGCATGGGACCCACCTTCAGATGCTTGTCGAGTTAGTCAATGCTGCTCAACGAGAGATTATGTACAGACAACTACAGTGCTCCGTGCTTTTTTTCTACCACTTTCAACAGAGCGGCTTCCTGAGCATCTGACAATAAATGGTAAAGTATGACTCCTCGTAGTCATAATATTTATGTGTTCTCTGTCACATTTATGTGTGATTTGGAACATATACAGCTATTTAGCGTGTCTTCAGGGTTTGCATGTTAATCATGCTGTATTAACATGCAGGTATGTGTAGAAAAGTTGTCTCTCTCTCAGGCAAATGGTTTGGTACATATGCATTTTCTACTGAAGTCTTTCATTTTGCTTGCTGAAGTATTGACTATTGTGGAGCACTTTATCCACGTAAATGCCGCTGAAAGCTACAACCTGTGAGCTCCTGGGGCAACAAACCATAAGATCCTTCAAAGATTTCTCCATCGACAATGCAAAAATTAATCTCATATCTTGCCCTGCCAACTCCCGATGTGACGTCAACATCCCTCTAAACTTCAGTACTTTTAAGGAAAGCCATGTGAACATCCACGTTCCAAATGAAACATGAAAGTGCAAGCCGAAATCTTCAGCAACCTCTAAGGACCACCCAACAACAAATGCTCAATTTACAGAGAGGAAAGAAAATGTAAGAAAAACAGTACCTCCGATGATCTTAAACTACTTCAGTCACTCCGTGCAACACGCACACAACTCATCACATCAAGCAAAACCATAAATGATACCAACACAATCAATGAAGCTGCCAACAGTAGAAGACTCAAGACAATCAAGCACTATCAATCCTGATTGAATGTCCTGACCAATACTCTACAGACAAATGCAATGCCATCAACCATTTCTTCAGTGAAAATCTAGAGAATACCAGACAATACATCGATAATGCCAAGGCTGTATCACTTCTTAGACCCCTCCATGTAGCATCCCGCAATGCCAACCTATCAAAGTCCTATTTCTGGTAGATCTCGCTGACATACTCAACCCCCTCAAATCCACCACATTTGAAGAGGAAGTCCTACTCTTACTCTCCATCAAACCCCTCTCTGGACACGCTCTCACATCTACTCACTCAAGACATCTTCCCAGAAGCTCTGAAGACAGGCCAGATCCTCGCACTTCAAAAAAATTAAAATAAATATTTTTTAAAACCTACCCCACACACTGATAACCTGTCAAATACCTGCCCATGAGTAATCTCGCCTTTACTAGCACACCAATTGATAAGCAGTTGCATGCTCAATTCCATGATCACATCAACACCAAACATATCTTATTTGACTGCTAATCTATCTTCAGATCATGCAGTAGCATGGAGACAGCTAATTTGCAAATCTTAGACGACACCCTTCTGAACACAGACAAAGATGACCCCTGCCTGACACTATTGCTGGACTTCTCAGCCACCATTGAAACCATGGACCATCCCAACGTCATCCACACCCTGAGGTCTCAAATGAGATTCACTGGCAATATTCTTCACTGATTTTCCTAGCTATCCAACTGACACCAGTTTGTTCACACTGGTACCTTCTGGTCTCAGGACATCCCCATCACTGAGAGAATCCTCCAGGGTTCCATTTTGTCCTCAGACATCTTCAACATCTAAATGGAGCTCCTTGGGGCTCTGCTCACCAATAACAGCATTATATTTCACTGATTTGCTCATACACAACTAAATTCGAAAGCCTCTTCTGTGCTACAGATTCAACACTTCCGGGCCTTCCTGGAACTCATCCAGACCTGAATGTTCAGCTCCTACCTGAAACTCAACCCCAGCCAGAATTCCTGATATTTTCCAAGAACAACAAGCATTGGCATAGCCAATAGGTCTCGCCTTTGGGAACTTATAAGTGTTTAGCCAGAGATATTGACTTTACCTATGTCTTTAAGCTGTGCTGTACAGAAGTCTGCAGCATGCTGAAAAGTTATAATAAAGAAGTGTCAGAAGCATTTTTGTTACCTTAGATATGACCAAAAAAGCATTATGTACAACTGAACGACCATATTAAAAATAATGTCTTGAGTTTTTTTTGTCCTTTCAATGCTGGAAACTTGTATCTGCCTGTCCCAATGGTTGCTTGTTGTGGTTTTTTTTTGTTATGGGGGGGCATAAATAACAGGAGGGTGAAGGTCAGTCAGTCAGTTAGTCAGTTAGTGAGAGTGAGTGAGAGAGTCAGTCAGTGAGAGAGAGTCAGTCAGTGAGAGAGTCAGTCAGTCAGTGAGAGAGTCAGTCAGTGAGAGAGTGAGAGTCAGTGAGAGAGTGAGAGAGTCAGTCAGTGAGAGTGAGAGAGTCAGTCAGTCAGTGAGAGTGAGAGAGTCAGTCAGTCAGAGAGAGTCAGTCAGAGAGAGAGAGTCAGTCAGAGAGAGAGAGTCAGTCAGAGAGAGAGAGAGAGAGTCAGTCAGTCAGAGAGAGAGAGAGTCAGTCAGAGTCAGTCAGTGAGAGTCAGTCAGTGAGAGAGTCAGTCAGTGAGAGAGTCAGTCAGTGAGAGAGAGTCAGTCAGTGAGAGAGAGTCAGTCAGTGAGAGTGAGTCTGTCAGTCAGTGAGAGTGAGTGAGTGAGTCAGTGAGTGAGTCAGTCAGTCAGTGAGAGTGAGTCAGTCAGTGAGAGTGAGTGAGTCAGTCAGTGAGAGTGAGTGAGTCAGTCAGTGAGAGTGAGTGAGTCAGTCAGTGAGAGTGAGTGAGTCAGTCAGTGAGAGTGAGTCAGTCAGTGAGAGTGAGTCTGTCAGTCAGTGAGAGTGAGTGAGAGTGAGTGTCAGTTAGTGAGAGTGAGTGTCAGTTAGTGAGAGTGAGTGTCAGTTAGTGAGAGTGAGTGTCAGTCAGTGAGAGAGTCTGTCAGTGAGAGAGTGAGAGTGAGTCTGTCAGTGAGAGTGTGTCAGTGAGAGTGTCAGTGAGAGTGAGTCTGTCAGTGAGAGTGAGTCTGTCAGTGAGAGTGAGTCTGTCAGTCAGTCAGTGTCGAATAAAAATTGCGTAAATATTTTTTAAATGAGGAATACTCCTCAGCTTGAAAACACGTAACACTACAGCACTCGTACCACAAAGGCACCGAACTCAAGGTCACACGCCACATTTGACATTTACGCCACGGAATTTTCCCCCGTTCTTGTAACGAGCTAAGTGTTTTTGGTTAGGGGGCAGGGGGCGAATTGAGCTATTTTGGTGCAGTGCCATGCGACCTTTATTGTAGTATACATCCTATTTCCGAATTTAGGGCCACCCTTTGTAAATAACAATAGGAGGTTCATGATATACTGGAATATTTATTTAAAACACACATTATGTACAGAGCAATATTGCCCAGCACGCATCCACTCCAGGGGAAGCTCAGTGCACACGAAGGAGGGTGTCAAACCTCACACACCGCAGCCTATTAACCTTTCACTGACTCCAGCAGCACGATCAAGCCTTCCCCTAGAATGATGGCTTTAGGAAGATGTGTGCAATGATAAATTGACAATAAAAAATTCAACGGCCTGGTAATTACCAATTACTTTGGACATCGGCAACATTTTTCAGTCCTATATTCATTGGCCCTATGACCCCGGAGGAGAGCAAAGGTCACTAGTCTTTGTTTGGGAAGATCCAGAACAGATAGAAGGAACGTATAGCCCTATTTCAGCAGGACACCATCTTTCAAGCTGTGGGGTTTGACTTTACACATAATTAGAATGAGGTACTTTTGTCCAGCTGGCTCAATCGAGGGCAATCCAGTCCGTCTATAAGTCCCAGAGTGCATGCAAAAAGCAGTAGCACGACTGGAAACATTGTGCTTCCGTGACACAGAGAAACATGTCACACTTCCCACTTCGGTGGCAGGTCTCTGTGCAGGTAGATGGCAGATTAAATGAACCGTCACTGATAAAAATACCGACATCAATTGTGGATATAGTCGCTGGCATTTCCTGTGCTTTACATAAGAGTGGTCATTCTGGGGTTATCAGATGGACTTTGCACACCCAGGACTCGTTTCCACTCCCACGGAACAATCGACGGAGTACCTGGCCGCGCACCAATCAATCTTGTCACAGAGAGCTTGCCCTAATGAGCGCTGACATGTTTCCAAGTATCTCTAATGACAGGCGGCGCAGAGTGCATGCATAAGTCTAAGTGCTAATACAGCTGATCGGTTATCTCCCCTCAGGTTTCTGATTTGGATCATTGGCTGTTTCTATTTTTACAGAAACTATCAGCCTTCACTGGCAGGCAATGCCGTTTATCTGACTTTGAAGATAAGGCATATTAAATCATTTAAACTCTTGTTCCGTATCAGGGAATTGTGCCTTATAACACGTGGCTGACAGTCAAAGAATAGTTCAATAAAACAAGCATTGGCAGCGCGGCCGTGAAACTGACACGGCCGCGCGGCCGTGAAAGTAATCGCGGGTTTTGTAAGTGCAAACAGTGGCTTTTGCTGGCGACCAGCTTGCGTTCACGCGAGCGTACAGATGGCGAGGGAAGCCATATGGCGCCTGATCGCGCGTGCACGCTCGCGTGAACGCAGGCTAGTCCGCAGCAAAAGCCACTGTTTGCACTTCCAAAACCCGCTTACTAAAAGTCTCGCCAGAGCAGCGCATGCGCGCTGGCTCAGGCGAGACCTAAAAAACAACAACTAGTCCAAACCTAGCTCAATCACATGGTCCTGGCCATATTCAAACACAAACTTTCACCCAACACCAAGTCACTTGGATTCTACCTGGACATATAACTCATCTTCAAGGAAGATATCGTAGAAAAAAAAAACTGCCTGGTGTCAGCTCTCTAGTAACTAAAATAAGTGAAACGGTTCCTCCCATAAAGTGACATAAGAACTGTCGTTCAAGCCCCTGTACTCCCCATCAAGATGGCAGTACACCCTGCTCCATGGTTTTCCAGATTCCACATCGGCCCTATTTAAAGGCATCCTATGTCGCACCATGCCTCATCAAGAGCATGAGGTAATATGCTGACATGATCACCACCCTGATGGAATGCCACTGGCTCCCCTTACAGGTTTTCACCATCTTCAAAGCCAGTTGCATCACCTACAAAGACATCACAATCTGCACGCTCTCACCAACTCGAGTGTTTTTCGGCACTTACAGCCAGGACACCATCAGACTGGAGATGAAGTGCAAAAAAGAAAGGCAAGGCAACTGTCATTCTTCATCTATGCACTCATGATCTATAACAACATTCCCTTGCCCATCAGGTCTCCAGCAACCCTTCTTGAATTTAGGAAAGAGCCGAAGACACACCTCTTTAAAAATGGCCTCCAATCACTCTATGACTCGATCTTTGCCTTCAACCCTGTACTGCACTCTGCTGCCTCTCTGCTGGGTTCGCGCTATAGAAATAGTGGATACATTCATTAGCTTGCATCCCAGAACTGCCACACACAGGACGTCAGTGTGAAGGGTGCACTCATCACATCTAATATGCATAAGCACTCTTTAAAGTATAGAGATCTGAAGACCCACAGAGGTGTATTTACAAACTGCTATTATTAGATGGGTACAAGTTTGGCAATCACAAAAGTGTAGATTATGTGGTTATATTAATGAAACGTTTTTGCACATTGTATGTATTTGCCCCAAATTGTGTCAAGAAAGATTAACACTTTTAAAACCAATATTTAACGAACAAGGGGTGAGAACGTGTCGCCAAGCAATGATACTGTGCCTCCAAGGGCGTATCATCAATTTAACAGTTAACTTTGTCAAATTTATCATTATAGCTGAGAAAAAACTGGCTCAGGACGATGTTGTGGTCATATAATAAGAATAGAAAGCAGCTATGATTCCAACTATATTGTTTTCCCCTATACTGACAATGTAACTTGATAAATTTTATAAAGTATCTGAGGTTGGGGGTAATTTTAAGAAATGTGGATGCACTTTATATTTTAAGTACTAAGATCACAACTGGACCAAACATGTGTTACTGTATGCTCTGCTTCTTTTTAGGGGCTGTTTAAAAACCTGAGAGGGGACTCAAAGATTATCTGTATGGATGGGTTTACTAATATGTATGGTGAATAATAATGAAATGTAATGTTTATATTCGGTTATGAACAAAATACCTTTTTATGATATTTTATGTATTTCTAACAGTTATAAAGATATGTTAACACTTCCTCATTATCTTTAAGGAATGTAAGAAATTGCCTTATTTTATGAACTGTGTTGTTTTATTGTAATGATTTTAATTAATCGGACAATAAAGACTATATATATATATATATATATATATATATTCACTGAAAAAAACCATAGGTTTCAGACATGTTATAGTTAGGAATTAGCATTTAAAAACCTTTGAAATTCACTGAAAAAACCATAGGTTTCAGACATGTTATAGTTAGAAATTAGCATTTAAAAACCTTTGAAATTCACTAAAAACCATAGGTTTCAGGCACGTTATAGTTAGAAATTAGCATTTAAAAACCTTTGAAATTCACTGAAAAAACCATAGGTTTTAGGGACAGTTGTAGTTACTTGGACATTGCACTTGTACAAAACCCGTGAAATTCCCCGTTATAGTTAGTTCAGCTAACTATAACTCGCGCCCCGCAATGCACTGCTGATGACGTCACATATTACATCACTCATGACATGGTCAGTGACATCACTGATGACATCACTGATGACATCTCAAATGACATCACTGATGACATCACTGATGACATCATCCAGTGACTGTGTGTTTCTGTAAAGTTTAAATATGTTTAATATATATAGGGAAAGGCGTATTGAAGAGTGAGTGGGTGTATAAGTGTCTGAATGGATGATTTAGTAGGTGCGTGACTAACTGTATAAGTGAGTGATTAAACTTATCTTACTGAATGCATGGGTTAGTGACTAAACTGGGTGAATGTCTGTATCCGTCTGTCTGTTGCTGTGTAAGTGGCTGCATGGGTTTGTGAATAGCTACATGAGTGTCTATATGAGTTATTGATTGGTTGTCTGAGTATCTGTATGGGTGCCTGAGTGTTTGTGTGGGTGGGGTGTGTGCGACTCTGTACATAGATGTGTGAGTGGGTGATTCACTGGGTGCATGATTTGAAGAGTGCGTCTGTGATGGACTGCTTGGGTGGGTGAGTGTGTGTATGGGTGTGTTAGTGAGTGAATGTATATCTCAGTGGTACATGTGCGAGTAACTACATATGTAAAAGGAAGTATATATATGTGTTAGAGTATTTAAAAGGCTATACGTGAGAGTGTGTGATTGTGAGAGTGGCTGTATGGATGCGTGTGTGCTTGTATCAGTTATTGTATAAGACCGTAAGAATGTGCTAGTATTTGTATGAGTAAGTGAGCTGGTGTGTGTATAACTGTATAGGTGAGTAAATGGGTGTGTGATTAAATTTTTGCATGACTGACTAGGTGTGTGAGTACCTCTATGGATGAGTGGCGGTGTGTCAGTGTTTATATAGGTGTATGAGTGCATATGATAGTCCTGTACTGAGTGACCGTAAGTATGAGTGACTGTACGGGTGAGTGAGTGGATGTGTGTGTAGACCTAAGAATCAGTGAGTGGGTATGTAGTTATTGGTGTTGGAGTGTCTTTGTTTTTGAGAATGGCAGTCTGTAATTTAGAGTGGGTGTATCAAAAGTTATATTAGGGTGTGAGAAGATGCATGAAATTATCACATGGTTGATGTCATCAGTGATGTCATTTGAGATGTCATCAGTGATGTCACTGACCATGTCATGAGTGATGTAATATGTGACGTCATCAGCAGTGCATTGCGGGCGCGAGTTATAGTTAGCTGAACTAACTATAACGGGGAATTTCACGGGTTTTGTACGAGTGCAATGTCCAAGTAACTACAACTGTCCCTAAAACCTATGGTTTTTTCAGTGAATTTCAAAGGTTTTTTAAATGCTAATTTCTAACTATAACGTGCCTGAAACCTATGGTTTTTTCAGTGAATTTCAAAGGTTTTTTAAATGCTAATTTCTAACTATAACATGTCTGAAACCTATGGTTTTTTCAGTGAATTTCAAAGGTTTTTTAAATAATAATTCCTAACTATAACATGTCTGAAACCTATGGTTTTTTTCAGTGAATTTCAAAGGTTTTGTAAATGCCAATTTTTAAATGTATTAATTGTTATTTTTATTTTTTTCATACTGATTTACTACATTTTTTTAAACTATTTATTTTTAGATATTTTATTTTTTAAATTACATTGTAATTACATTATACATTACATTACAAAATATACTTTCTCAGAATGAATTAATTTACTTTAAATACTTTGCAAATAGGCAATAGACTTTTAAGTACAGTAGTTACAGTTGTTGCAATGGGCAACACAATTTCAAACACAATGCAACATTGAGCTCAATGTGAATTTCTAGCTAAATGCAATTAGTTACTTTATGGATTACTTTTGTAACCACAGGACTGGATCCTAGATTCAGTCCTGGGACATCTCCTGTAAACAGTTGAGTAAAAGCGTTTTGGTTACAGTAGTGATTTTTAAGGAATATTATTGTATTTTAAAAGTTGACACTTAGAAACTTTTTCACATAGAATCACCAATGTTATCCTATGGGAGGAAATTCACTTAGCAGGTAAGTAGTGTTATCGTGACTTTTTCTCACTCAGTGGTGGATCCTGGATCCAGCACTGGTGCATCTCCTGGAAACAGTTGAAAGAATGCATTTAAGTCATACAGGCGATTTTAAGGAATATTTGTAGTTTGTGAAAATCGACACTTTGAAACTTTTCTGCTGAAAACCAGACAATGGATTACTATGGAAGGAAATACAAGTTACTGGTAAGTACGGTTAAAATTACTTTTCAGGGTCAGTGCTGGGCTAAAAGATGCAGCACTGGGTTCTCTCCTGATAACAGGTGAGTAAATCGGAATTCGTATTTCGGCTGATTTTAGAGGAATATTTGTATGTTTCAAAAATCGACACTTAGAAACTTTTTCAGCAAAAAGCAGGCAATGATATCCTATGGAAGGAAATTCAAGTTACTGGTAAGTACGGTTAAAATTACTTTTCAGGATCAGTACTGGACTGAAAGATGCAGCACTGAGGTCTCTCCTGATAACAGGTGAGTAAATCGGAATTCGTATTTCGGCTGATTTTAGAGGAATATTTGTATGTTTCAAAAATCGACACTTAGAAACTTTTTCAGCAAAAAGCAGGCAATGATATCCTATGGAAGGAAATTCAAGTTACTGGTAAGTACGGTAAAAATTACTTTTCAGGATCAGTACTGGGCTGAAAGATGCAGCACTGAGGTCTCTCCTGATAACAGGTGAGTAAATCGGAATTCGTATTTCGGCTGATTTTAGCGGAATATTTGCACAATGGTGAAGGGAGGGGGCGGGGCCTGAGGTGACATCTGTGCAAACGCGCTCGTGGCTGCATTTTAAGTTGGGGGATTAAGTCCCCTTTAATCATGAGGGTCCCTGGGGCCAACTAGCCCACCAGGAACCTCCAGTATGCGCCAGGGGCTGCGTTGCAGAGACGTGTACAGAGGCCACACCCCTTTTACACCTCTCTGCAAGGCAGCTCTGTGGCGCTTTTTGGAAGTACATGGTGGGCTAGTTGGACTCCAGGGACCCTCAGGATTCAAGGGGACTTAATCCCCCATCTTAAAACACGCCACGGGGCCTGTTTGCACACATGTCACCTGAAGCCCCGCCCCTCCCTTCACCACTGTGCAAACGCGCCCGTGGCGCGTTTTAAGTCGGGGGATTAACTCCCTTGAATCCTGAGGGTCCCTGAGGGCCAACTAGCCCAACAGGTATATCCAAAAGCGCCACAGAGCTGCCTTGCAGAGAGGTGTAAAAGGGGCGTGGCCTCTTTACACCTCTCTGCAACGCAGCCCCTGGCGCATACTGGAGGTTCCTGGTGGGCTAGTTGGCCCCAGGACCCCAGTATTGAAGGGGAATTACTTCTCATCTGCAAACGCGCCAGGGCGCGTTTGCAGAGTGGTGAAGGAAGGGGCGGGGCCTGCGGCCCGATCGTTTTTTGTTTTTTCTCTGAAGGGGGCTGTGTGGCCCCCTTCCTTTTTCCTATTTTTAGGCCCTGGGGACCCCATCCCCCAGGGCCTTATCCCCTATTTTTTAATTATACGGGAAGGGGGCCGCGTGGCTCCCATCCCCTGGCCGAATCCTACTCCGGGGACCCCATCCCCGGGGCATGGCCACACTTTTTCATTAATTTTTAAGGAGGGGGCTGCGTGGCCTCCCTCCTCAGGCCTCCTTTTGCCCCGGGGACCCCATCCCCCGGGGAAGGCCTTTTTTTTTTTTTTTATTATTTCTGGGGAGGGGGCCGAGTGGCCCCACTCCCGAGCCACTACTTGCCCCGGGGACCCCATCCCCCGGGGCCTGGCCTCTGGTTGGGGACTGTGGGGGTCCCCAAACCCCCCACAGTCCCGCCGGCTCCCCGCCTCCTGCGCGAGCCGTGCAGTTGCTTCCACATGGGGAGCAGCTAACATGCTGCTCCCCATGTGGAAAAGCAATTGTCTTTGGATATTGGAGCGAGAGCAGGTTTCCCTGCTCTCTCTTCCAATATCCAAAAGCAGTTTGCAATGACAGGACGGGAGCCGCGAGGCTCCCATCCTGTCATTGCAAACAGCAGTGTCCCGGGGTAGGCACCCCGGGACACTGCAGGAGCCGGCTCCTGGGGGTGGCGGTCCCCAAGGCCACCACAGGCTCCAGGAGGAGGGCCGCGCGGCCCCCCTCCCATCTAAATGCACAGCCCCGGGGAGGTGGATGTCCCCGGGGCTCGGGGTCCTTGACGGACCCCCATTTTCAACTTTGTTAGTGCCCCGGGAGGTGGTGGTCCTCGGGGCGTGTGGGGGCTGGAGCCCCCCACAAATGTTAATTTAATAAAGAAGCCCCGGGAGGTGGTGGTCCCGGGGCTGCGGAGGGCTCAGAGCCCTCCCGCTACTTTTTCAAATAAAGCCCCGGGGGTGGCGGTCCCCGGGGCTTGGGGGCCTTAGAGGCCCCCCATACATAAAATAAACCCCCCCCCAGCATGCCCCCGGGACTTGGCCCACCCGGGGGCAAATTTACATCGAAGCGCGGGAGACCGCGCTTCGATTTTTTTTTTTTTTGGCAGGATGCGCGCACCCTGAGCGCATCCTGCCGATTTTTTTTTTTTTTTTTTAAATGCTTTTTTTTACCCAAGGGGTCCTTGTGGGACCCCCTGAGCAGGCCTAGGGGGTTAGGGGGTTTCTACCCTGCCCCCTTTGTGCGTTTTGCGCACTTGTTTCTTTTTTTTTTCTCGGCGGGATCCGCGCACCCTAAGCGCATCCCGCCGATTTTTTTTTTTAATGCTTTTTTCTGCCCAGGGGTCCTTGTGGACCCCTGAGCAGGCTCTAGGGGTCAGGGTGTTTCTACCCTGCTCCCTTTTGCGCTTTGCGCACTTGTTTCTGTCCCTCGGTTCTACCGAGGACAAAATGGCTGCCAACACTTCTTGATTTGGAGTGTTGACAGCCAGTTAGCATGCAGCTCGTGATCGGGAGAGTGCACGCGGATCCGACGCGCCCATAGATATATATGTGATTTTAATTGTGAATTCTCAGGAACTACTGAACGGATTTACACCATTTTAGCAAAAGGCACCAGTCTGAACCAAGGGCTACCCTCTTTGCCAAATTTGGGGTAATTCCGTTCAGCAGTTCGGGCTGTAGCTGCGACTAAAGGTTCCTATGGAAAAATGAATGGGGAAAACGCGTTTTGGGACCCCCTTTTTCTCGGCCCCCGCTTGACGTATCACCCCGAGACTTTCAGGGTAGGAGCGGACCGGAGCGCCCCAACAAGTTGGAAGCTTTCGCGAAGATTCGTCAACCGGCGCCAACGTTATTGCAAATAGAATGTCGCGGATTTCCTATGGATAATAGGTCCTAACTATAACTATCTACTGGCGACCGCCAGTAGATAATATATATATATATATATATATATATATATATATAAAAAATAAAATAAAAAAAAAGAGTCAATGTACAGCTGATAATAACTCTTCACGCTCTATGGATCCTTACTGGTCCTTGTTTCTTTGCCAGGACCATAACATTTGAAGGTGTACTTTTCATTTCAGTTTTTTTATGTTTTGGACTTTGAGAAGGCAGGAAATTTGAAGCGAGTTATTTTCTTTTACGTACGCATGAAAATTGGGACACTATTTTTAAGAAATTGATGGTGTTCTTTTTTGCAGCTCCTTTGTCTTCTTGTTCTTTATTCCTTTCCACTGTGCTGTCTTGTTTTATTGCACCTCTAACTCCTTCATGAATTATATGGATTCCCTTTTTTGACTGAGACAAAGGGATATGGCCTTTGTGGTCTTCACTGCCACCAAGACCTTCTTATATGGTGGAAAATAAAGTCTGAAATTAGCCCAAAAAAACATATTCAGCCAAAATGATTTGCTGAGAACCAGCTGCAATTGTTACCACACAGGTGCAACAAATTCAGACTGCAGCAATGGACAACAGTTTGCAGTTGCTGAGAGGATTTAATCATTGCAGTGAAAATATCAGAACAAAACTCACAAAATGACTGAAACCAGTGCAGCTGGGTTTTTTTTTTAATTCCTCAGCCTGCAGACTCTAAATCAAAACCGCAAAGACCTGTACCAATTTAGATGCTTTCACAACATTAGGGAGAAAAGCAGAGACATCCTTTAAGGACAAACAAGCACCAAGCTGGGTGGACAGCTGGGCTGTCCTCCCCTTTCCAAACGTTTAGCTATCTCTGTCAGATTTCCTCAGTGACATAACAAGCCCAAACAAGGAAGACTCCTCTGGAAGATGCCATTAACCTTTACTTTGATGCCGGTCAGAATAGGTTGAGTGGAGTCAAGCACAGGAAGGAGGAGAAGCAAGGGTCCAACGGTGGACCAGCCTACTGGAGAGATGACGAGTAGGTGGGGGTGAAGGGGAAAGTTCATGTTCACATGGAGGAGAGAAAGGCCCGGAATTGGTGGGGACCCAGATAATTGAAGGCCGAATCATTGGGCAAAATGCAACAAAAAACAACAGGGCAACACAGTTCATTGTACTACGGTCCTTGGTTATATTGTTTCAGAAAGATTTCTTCTAACTTGCCTATCAATTACACTCCATAGAAAGCAACAAACTGTTAGGAACTCGCTAATCTGTGTGCCTAAAAACATGTCTGCCAAAATTTAGAACACATCAGAGCTGGAATAAACCCAGTATGTAATCAATTTGCATTTAACAAAGCTTGTGTATATTGTGTTTACCTTAATTGGACTAATTAAATTAAACGACTTCACTTGTGTAACAATAATAATGTGAACAAGGCTATAAATAACACTATTTATTAATACTCCCAATTTTTTTTACCTACTCCCAGAATTCTGTCTAGTCTGCAGGGGAGAAGCATGCACGTTACTTAGGACATCTCGGGCAACTTCTCCTGTTCGAACTTGTGTTCCCTGCTGCAAACTGCTTCCAAATATGATTAAGTTAACAACTGAGCAACTCTATTGTAGGGGCTGACCCAAAGTCTATATATGTTTTTTTTATGCACCTTTATTTTTCACAATTTCAAGAAATAGACAAACAGGCTAATCTAGTTCTATGTCAGATCTACGAAGAGCAAATGGGCATTTGAAGAGGTTAGTCGTGTGTTTTTATTTTGTGTTTTATTTCCCGAATTTTCAACGCTAACCTGGCCTCAAAAGAAGGATCAAAAATTCTGTCTGTATTGCTCAACTGCAAGAAAGGTGGGAAATAAATGAAAAACAGGTCAAGTTTCGAAACACTGGCCCTTGTGGATTCTGAAACACTAGCCCATGTGGTTACAATAGACACCCTATCCGAGGGTACCACAGGCAGAATAGGAGAATATGAGAACGAGTCAACTGGTGAACGAATAGCTGCAAGAGCAGGTCATGTATGCAGGGCTTTAAGTGGGGGAGGGGGTCTGTGGGGTCTGAGCACCCCCAGTTTTTTTTGGGGGCCTCGAAGCGGGTCTCTAGGGGGCTCTATTTTTAGGCCTCAAAGGTCAAAGGTAGGGTGACCAGACGTCCCGGTTTTGTTGGTGTTTCGGGTGAGCATGCGCGCGCACTGCTTAAGGCGTGACGTCATTGTAGCAGGAAGGGAAATCCTTTGAAGAGAGACACTTTCTCTCGGGATTTCCCTTCTCTTTGAACACGCAGCGCCACATACGTCATCGTGCCAGCCATCGGCACAACAACAGCTGGTTAGAACCGGCACGACCCTGCTTTTACGGCCTGCAGCAAGATTTCTCCAGCAACCAGTGTGACCCTGCTCTGCCTTAAAGCAAGCGAGGGACGAGGGTCTACAACAGAATCCAGCAGCAGTGAAAAGTTAACTAACCTTCGTGACGCCTCCCCAGCCCTACCAGCACCGTCGGGACCCTGCCTCCGCATCAGAGCTGCCTCAGCCAGGATCCTTCTGAAGCCACACAAGACTTGCCCTCCCAGCCTGCAAGCCCGCAACGTGAGTATTTTAATGGCCGTTTTTTTAATCCCCTTCCCCGCAGCTTTCTCATTCCGCCGCAAAGCGCCATTCATCTTTTCCAAAACACTCTCACTGCCAATGCTGACTTGTTCTGTTTGTTTTATATATGCGGTGGTAAAGCACCCTCATAGAAAGCACTGCGTATGCGTAGAAAAGATTGAACAGCCCTCCGAAGGGAAATCAAGGCAAATATTGAGCGCCACTGGTTCCCAGAATTCGAAAATATTGTTACAATTGAGAATTTTAGTTTTGCTTGTGGCTGCATTGAAAATGTTCAGGCACAATTCAGGAGTAAGTAGATATCTCAAGTCAATATAGTAAAGCCGACCCAGACGGACCCCTCTGCAAGTTGCTGCCTTTCTTTATCTGCCTTTATTTATTGAGAGTGGTTTTGCATATTAATTTAAGTGAATGCGACAGTAGATGGCGCTGTTGCCGCATTCTGTGACCAATTGTGAGTTAATCATCAGCTTAAATTTACTTTTTATGCGAGTTTGTTCTCCCGGAGTTAACAGGGAGGGCTTTTAGTGGGCCAGGTGCTTCAAAGCAGGTGCTGAGACGGGTAGCTATCGGGGGCTCCATTTTTGCCTGCTCAGAAAGCCTTTGTCAGTTCAAATCGACATTCTTTCAGTCTCATCATTTCAGACCTGAAGCATTTTCAATATTATATACAACAAAGCCATAGTTTTTGCTTATTTATCTTATGCAACTAACAACCACTTGGGTCTCCATTTTCGTCCTTAGATAAATCTCAACTCAACAGCAGCACAAAGCCTTTGATGTAATTCCAAATAGGCTCGTTTAAGTTCTTTCACAGTTTCATCATTTCAGAACTGAAGCATTTTCAATGTTATATATTATATACAACAAAGCCATAGTTGTTGCTTATTTATCTTATGCAACTAACTATTGGGGTCTCCATTTTCGCCCTCAGGGTGAACAAAAAAATCTCATCTCAGTAGCAGCATCATTGCTCAAAGATTTTGATGTAATTTCAAATAGACTGGTTTTAATTCTTTCACAGTCTCATCTTTTCAGAACTGAAGCATTTTCAATATTATAATTTATATACAACAAAGCCATAGTTGTTGCTTATTTATCTTATGCAACTAACAACTATTGGCAAAGCCAATAGTCCTGACTTGTTGCAGGTATAATGTTACTGGTTGTATCTGATATATCTGGATCCAATGACAAACAGCAACATACCAGAAGGGTGGCACACTATGCTAAGCACAGATTTTTGTTTACATGTTTTTAAGCCATGCCCTTAATTTTATTGGTCATGGCCCTTTGAGAGAACCCCCAGGTTTTTCATCTCACTAAAAGCCCTGTAACCAGGCGATCCATGTTAGTTATGTGTATATATCGCCGTAGTTCGATCTAAAAATCTATTTTTAGGTTCTGTTGCGTGTCTGTTTATAGTAGAGAAATACTGCTATTTAAAGAGAGAGACTGACTGACTGACTATGAGAGAGACTGACAGAGAGAGTCTGACTGAGAGGGAGAGACTGACAGAGAGAGAGAGAGAGACTGACAGAGAGAGACTGACAGAGAGAGAGAGACTGACAGAGAGAGGGAGAGACTGACAGAGAGAGAAAGACTGAGAGAGAGAGAGAGAGACTGACAGAGAGAGAGAGAGACTGACAGAGAGAGAGAGAGACTGACAGAGAGAGAGACTGACTGACAGAGAGAGAGATTGACTGACTGAGGGAAAGAGATTGACTCAGGGAGAGAGACTGACTGACAGACAAGGCCACAATGAGGGAAAGTGAGAAGTGCTGGCACATTAAAATATAGCAGCCTGCGAAGAACTGCTGGCAGTGCCCCCTTCTAAATATAACAACGCTGGTGAGAAGGGCTGAAAACTGTGTAGAAAACACTTAGAGGGCCTGTTTCCATTGGCTGTGTGTGCTTGGCTTGGGGTTTTTTTTTGCAAGCAGACCAGTTAGAGGATTGGGCACATTTGTGATATGTTTGTAATTTTTCTTCACACTTGTGCTTTAAAATGCTATATTTGGTTCCCGCTTTTGCAACAATTTGCAGTAAATATGTGGTGTAAAAGCCACCATTTGAATCAATTTTTTGTCTGTATTTATCCATATTTATTTTTTGCTAATATTCTATGAAGCGAAGGAGAAGGATGGAAGTGCCCTGGGATAGTCATTTCTAAGTAATGTAAATATTTTTTACTTGTTTTTTAAAGTGTTTGGTATTTTATGGCTTATACTTAATAAATATACCTTTTTGCCGGTTTTATTATCCTTTGCTGGATGCGACTTCATGATTTTCTTAAGCACACAATGCTAGTTATCTTGATGTAGACCACGCCCCTACTCGGATAGGCCACACCCTTTAAGAAAGTTGCCACGCCCTTTTAGAGCACCCCCTCGTTTTTTTCCCACTTAAAGCCCTGCATGTATGAATGAATGAATGACTGGGCACAAGGCTAAAGTATTAGTTAATGAGTACTGGCAGAGCGCAGGCACCTCTCACCAGCAGATGACACCAACCTACTACATCCTGGCCTCGCTCAGTTAAGCGCTCAGTCTTAAGCATTCATCCACCCACACTGTAACTTGTTTTTCACTCATTCATGCACTCTCATTCATCCATTTGTGAATACATCATTCATCCATACACTAACTTTTTCGTGCATTTATTCACCCACGCACCCTAAGACTCGCCCATTCATTCATTCTGCCTTGCACTCGGTCAATAACCCATTTGCCCATGCACGTCATTATACTTGCATTCGATCGCCCCTTGATACGCTCTCGCCTTCACCCAGACACCTATAGACACAACCACTCATACAAAATTATATTTTTTTAAAAGACGACTTATTGGCTTTTCTAGCGCTCTTTCTGTCCGAAATAACAATCGATGCGGCTCTTCTCAACCTGGTCGCAGATTCAAGGCACATGGACTGCAAACAATACAGTCAGCGCTGTTCTTTTGAAATAAAAGCAACCACTCCATTTGGTTGTCACGTGGTCAGCGCTCCGACTCCCATTGGTTGCTGGCCTCATGTGAAGTCTCTCTGCCATAGCACAGTGGACATGCCTACTTGCCATGTTCACTGTGCAGGCTACCTCCAGCTGATGTTTACAATCACACACTTACAAAGGTAGCGAGGACTGGAAAATGTAGGAGTGCCATCGAAATGAAGTCCTATGTGTTCCCTTGTAAGCTGCGTTCCCACATGAACACACGAAACACGCATTCGCTGTGAATTCAATTGTGTACGTTCGAGGCTACCGCAGTACGGAGCAGAGGCGCCTAACACAACATTCTCTGCCTACCAGGTAAAGAAAGGAGAAAAACCCAACAAGGCTGGGGGGTAGAAATACAATGCGCTCACCAAGGATGCTAGTTGAATACAACACGACCCTGGGCAGCTCACCGTTCCTAAAGAGTGGTCTGAATTCGCTTTTCTTTTATTAAATATAGTTTTCTCCAGCGAAAAGAAAAATCTTATAAAAACATACAGATGTTCACAGTACAAGTGGACAATGAATAAAATCATAAAGCTTGACTTTTTAACAGTTTAAGCGTTCCCAAAATCTGCCAGTGCAGACACTGCTACCGAGGCTACCACAGGCGCAAGAGTCTGGTAAGGAACATAAATTACCGGGATCGTAATCCGGAATCCGAGCTTGGTAATCAGCTCCCACTCTCATCCCCACATCTAGAAAGACAAAAACAAGGGGATGAGTCTGATGGGCATTCTATTTTCTCCCCCACATAGCCCTCCATGACCTCTCATTCACAGCGTTCGAGGCTCCCACCGTGCTCGTCGTCGCTGCCGCTCTCGTCGCTCATGAGCCCGTTGGAGGGACTTTTGGCGCCGTTCGGTCGGGTCTTCCCCAGGAACTCAATCCCCTTGTCCATCATGCCAGGCATGGTGCTGCTGCGGTGTGTTAGGTGTGAGTAAGGGGCACCCCCGCGCCTGGCCGGCTCTGGGTCTTTGGGAGGTGGGGAAAGTTAAACATGGAGTCGCGGTGGTGCTGCTGCTGCAGGCGGCGCTCGATTACGCTCATAAACGACGCCCCTTTACGCACAGCAGGAACGTCAGAGCAGAGGCGGCGGCGGGGTGTCGAGCCGGTGGTTGAGGTCCGTTTGCCTCCTGTTATACCGTCTGAGGTAGTTATTGGGTGCCACTTTCCAGTCCCTGAGGTCGGTTACGCCGTTGTTTCTGTCCATGCGCTGCCTTCGCTCGTCGCAGGCAGCCGAGGAAAGGAGCTTTGGTCAGTATTGCGGGGCATACCGGGCTTTGCCTGCCGATTTCTATCTCCTAGGAAGAATCCCTTCCGCCCGCATGTGTGCTCGGACAGCGGCCGCCCTGCTCCAGGACTCCTAAACTGGCAGGGAGCTCGGTTTGTACTCCGGAGGGGCAGCCTTGCAGGTGACCGAGCTGGCCCCTTGAGCGGCGCTGTGATGGCTGGGGACCAAGAGAAGAAGCACCTCCGCTTGGTTCTTCCTGGACTCAGCCTAAAACGCCTGTGCTGGTTCATCTCCACTGTTCACTTGAAACTACTGGGCTGGGTGGATATTTTGCCAAGTGAACAGGACCGTGGGGTAGGCATTTCCGGTTACTATAGTAGATTATTTGAGTTGGGACTAAGGGCTTAAAAAACCTTGTTCTGGGTGTGGTTTTTTTAACATTGGGTTAACGATTTCTATAAGGTGTGTGGGGATCAACGTCTCGTAATATGGCGCAAAAGTCTGAAATACGTTTGATTTGACAGGACCGGAGACTTCAGATTACGTATTCTCTTTCTTACTTTAACCGGCAGCAATTTTGCAAAGGCAATGCCCCAAAGTTAAAAAACATAACTACAATGTCCATGGATCTGTGAGAAAAAAACTAGAAGTCCCATCGATATAGTTAAGCACCAATATACGGTATATACAGACAGTCTAAGCAGTCATAGCGCTGCCTCTTTCTTGCTACTCAGCGGGCATAACTACCTCACTTTGTGAAAAATGATTTTATACATTATTTTATTGTTGACATTGCCTTTGTATTGTAAAGGGGGAAAAAAATCCTTTCCACAGGATTTTTCTTCCGAGAACGGTACCTTATGAATATTTGGTGGCACCACTACTCCCATTCTGGTCTTGTTCCACCTTTACTGTGTGGTTGAGCATGTTGCATGCCTTGTTTCCCCCCCCCTCCGTCTTTTCTGTTTTTATTTTCTTCCAGTTCCATGCCAGCTCCATTTTCTTTATTGCCAGACTCGGACCTGGAAACGTGCTTGCCTCGTAGTTTTCCTTCTGTGCATCTCTTGCTCTTAGCTGCTTTTTCTGGCGCCGCTCCTCCGTCTTCTGCTTCGCTGTTGATCTAGCTTGCAAGAGGGAGTCGCTCTCAGGGCTGGTTCTGTCCTCCGCATCAGATACACCCAGTCCCGCAGTGCAGTGCGTGGCGTTCTTTTGTCTTGATCAAATTTAACCCTTGTTCTACTACTTCTGTCTGCCTTGTGAGCGAGGCTTTGGCTCAGAGTTACTGACCAGGTTAATTGAATCAGGGAGTAAACAGGTCACAGAGCAGAGTTAACTCGCCAGAGGCCCCCCATCACACCTTCCAGTAGATTGTAGCAAATGCCTGTTATATGTTCAGGGATAAGTGGTATAGACGTAAATTATAACTGCCAATAGAAATGTGTCAGTACTACATGGATAATGTCTAAGTACTTCCCTACAGTGCCGTCCATTGACCTCATGCATGATGGTGTGGAGTAATGTTGTGGGGAGGGACAAACTTGTAGTGGATTAGGCCATTCAAAGATTCATCCGAAAATACATTTGTCTCCCTGGACCGCAAAACTCTTTTCTCCTTGCTATGAGCACCTGATCTACCGCCTACTTCGGTCTCTGTGACGCTTCCTTGTCAAAACCAATAAATATACTTTATCAGGCAGCTTCCTTAGATAATCAAAAACAGCCCATTTGGACTACCTCCCTAGGGGAGCGCAAGAGTTTGAAGCAATGTATTTTGATAAAGCCCTGTCTGATTAGGATACCCAGGATGATGGTGAGACCGGTGCCTCTTGGGAAGATGTAAATTGTTCTGGCGCCCTTTGTGGTAAACATGATGACCAACTATGTGTTTTTCGTCCAAAGTGTTAAAAGACGCTTTTGATCCTGAGGAGATGGTACATCTGCACTTTCAGTCTGGATCCTTTCAGTTAGAATGGCCCCCATTGTCCAGGCTGAATTGAGTAAAACCCTTTCTGAAGAAGGTCCAAAACCGTTTAAGAGCGAAATAGCCTCCACCTTCAGTGGATGGTCAGGGTACCCCAGAAATTGACCCTAAACTATCCATCTGCTTGGGGAATTGAAGACCTAAAAAATGGTACTGATAGGCCTTGGTGGGCCTGTCAAGATAAATTGTTGGATCTTTCAGGACTTCTTTGTAAGATTTTGAACTTTGCTTTGGCAGCTAAAGAACATAATTACAGTATCGACCCAGAAGTCTTAGTTGGCTTAGAGCTATTAGTTTATTCGGGAATGCAAACGGCGCCCCCTTGCTGAAAGGCGCAGGTCCATCCTTCTAAGAACTGTCCTGAAGCTCTGTGACGTCACCACAAATGAGGCTGGCACCTCTGCAGGGGGTTTACTGTTTAGTGCCCATTTGTTAAGGAGGTTACTAGGTTCGTGAACACAATTACCTCTTTACACAAGGGACAGGCAAACTTGAAGGAGGTTTTCCAACATTAAGGCATGCCAGTAGAGATGAGGCCTACCTTCAAGTCCTCCTTCAAAGCTTTTTCCAGATGGTGAGGCAAATGGAATGACTGCCACTGTGGGGAGGTGTAGTTCCCTTCCAAAGCAGGTAGATGGCAGATATATGGTGGAACCTCCCACGGAGGACCCTCCAACTCTTCTTTCACAGGTGAATCTTTAGTTTTCTTCGCTGTTGGAACTGCAAGGCAAAACTGAACTATTATGCCAAAGTTGGGCACTCGTGATTAAGTGCACCTCATCAAAAGCACACCACTTCATTTCTCTACAGAGAAGCAAGCTTTTATAGAAGAGGAGGTTCTCTCTTCTTCAAAAGAAAGACATTTGCGAGACATTCCCCACCTGGGAGGTTTACAAGCAAGGTTTTTCTATGTGGGCAAGAAAAGGGGATGTTATCAATTGATCATGAGCCTCAGAGAATTCAATGCCTGGATTCTTTATAGAGCCTTCAAAGGCGAGGGGATTCACATCCTGCGAATAATGCTGAGAGAAGGAGACCTCATGGTATTTTGGAACCTGAATGGCGCCTACCTTTCAGTCCCAATTTCAGGACCATTTGCATCTGTTTTGTTGGAAAACGTCAATTTACAAGTTCTTGGTGCTTTCGTTTGGGTTGCCATCAGGCCATTAGTGTTTTACCAAGCTAATGAAACTGGTTCGGTTTCTAAGATAGAATAGAATCAGATCAATGATCTATCTCACCAATATCTAGTTAATGGCTCCGCGCCCGATCCTTCCAAAACTCCACCTACAGGTGGTCATCTCCCTTCTCCAAAATCTGGGGTTTGTTTAAACTAAGATAAAGCTCTCTCGACCCCAGTCACTCATAGAATTCCTGGGTTTTGTAATAGACGCCTTGACAACTTTCACTTCCAATCAAGAAAAAGATTTGCAGTCTTGGCAAAGAACAACTCTACACTAGATTGCTTGATTGGTGGGTCTATTGTATGCCTTAATTCAAGTAATTTTCCTGGGTCCTTTCCCATCCATTGCAACACATGAAGAGGATAGATATTTGCAGGGGCCTCTCATATGCATAGTCAGTTCTGTTATCTCAGGAGGTGAGACGAGCTTCAGTGGTTAGATAACCTGGAATGGGCATGCTTGGAATTGGCATGCCATCTTCTATCTCATGCCAGACATCTTGATTGAGCTGGGCATGCATCACATAAGATGGGGAGCAAGATGCAGAGAGAGCTCCACAGGGAAAGGATGGTCCCAAGCTGAACTGAGGCTTCACATTAACTGCCTTGAGCTTTTGGCAGGGCTGTTGGCCATCCTATCTCTGACTCCAAAGAAATCATCCTGTTGCAAATTGCTCAGGATGGACTTACTGCAAGTCTGGTATATCAACTAATTTTGGGAGTAGAGGAGAATGGGACGGGCAGGCAGACGAGATTCAGCATTCTAGCAACTGAGGTAAAGGAGTTTTGGAAGTTCAGCCTCACCAACATTATTTCAGTGCTAGCGATTCACCTTCCTGGGAGGTACAACCAGGTAGTGGACTGGAATTCCCAGTTTCTCTGTAATTTCAGCAAATGGATACATCACCCATCTTTGTTCAAGAAACTGATGGATAAATAAAGACCCCACAGGATGGATCTCTTTCACCCCAGATTAACCTTTCAGATGCCCTTGTTTTACATCTGGAGACCAGATCTGTTAGTGGTGACGGATGCCTTCCTTCAGGAATGGAAGGAATTATGCTTTCCCTCCATTTGCGTTGGTCCCCAGAGTCACGTGTCAGATTCAGAGGCAATCAGTGGATGCAATCTTGGTAACCCCATTATGGATAGTGCAACTCTGGTTCCTGGTCCTACTCGAGCTACCTTGCTGGTCACCTCTCCTTCTTCCATTCTTTCCTAACATACTCTTGGACTGCACAGGTCAATCACATTCCTTGACCCTTCGCAGCCAGTTCCAGTTTGTGGCATGGAATCTTTCAGGGCTGATTGGCAAACACCCAGGACTTTTGAGCAAAGCTTTATTTTTCATAGACGAAGCCTGGCCAAATTCTACCCACAAGCGCTACCAGATGAACATGCTGGTGCATGGAATAGGATCTGGATCCCTGGGAGCAGATGTAACTTTTATCATCAACTTTCTAGCCAGCCTGATATCCTCTCTTAAAATTATTTATCACCAATCAGCCATTTCAGCAGGTCATATTCCTATGGTGGACCATCCAATTGGTGAACACCCCCTGCCCTCCAAATTTGTCAGTGGGATCTGCTTTACTTCTCCTAAATCCTGGTACAATGTCTTTTAGGATATATCCATAGTACTGAGATTTTTTTTAAATGTGGTCATATGATGGTCTTCAAAACTGACCTTATTTTTTCTGTCTAATATCTTACTGGAGAATATTTAGTCTCACAGCCTTAGATCTAGCAGGTTGGTTCTTCACAATCGAAGGTGTTACTTTTGTCCAAAAAACAGAAACTTCTTCAAGACCAGTTTCATATGCATGTTTTCTTACACATTCCAAACTGTGTTGTGGAGTGCCTTTGTGCTTATGAGAACAGCACAAGAAATTTTTGTCACTCATGCTCCAGTGGCAAGGTGGGTAAAATGGGTTCTCAGAGACCGGTATTGATACCGCCTTTTAAAAGGCCCACTAAGTGGTTTGCAACATGGCTACTAAATCCTATTTGCTAGGTGCCAGTCTGCAGACATAACATACAGGACCTCAGAATCAGTCTTCAAGCCGGTTTATTCCACACGAGTAAGTGGGTCATTTTCCGTAGTATTTGAAGAATTTTAATGTTGGATGATCCAATGCTTCCGGTCCCGTCATAGAATCAAAATTTATAGCTTTTGTGGGTAAGGGTTTTCATTTCTATTAAGGACATGGAGGTAAGCGTTATCCTACTTGGCCTGCATGTCCTGTAATATGTTCTTTTTAGCATTTATGAATGTTATGTATGTATTCAATCATTTGGTTATGATCCCTTCCATTAATTGCTGACAAACCATTCTAGACTGTATTACTGATCTACTTTGATTACAGTTCCAGATAAAAAAGAATGATTAACATTCAGGAGACATCGATCTTTCATGGAGTCATTGCAGCAAGAAGAGCCTTAGCTATGATTGTTGAGACTGTTCATACCTTTATCTGTAATGTTATTGGTGCTTGACCATGTTGAAGTCGGGTCTGGTGGCTTAGTGGACTAATGCATCCACTGTGGGGGCCTGTGTTCAACCTCATGGTCACAGGTTCAAATCCCGGTAGGTCCACTCAGCCTTTCATCCTTGTGAGGTCAATAAAATGAGTACCG
Organism: Calotriton arnoldi; assembly: GCA_963921515.1. Lineage (NCBI taxonomy): Eukaryota > Metazoa > Chordata > Amphibia > Caudata > Salamandridae > Calotriton > Calotriton arnoldi. The sequence goes on from CAWUFW010001591.1 coordinate 336,809, forward strand.
TTGAGTAACAATAAACATCTGTTATTCAGCGCCAAGAGGCCTACGAGTGAATGTGCGGTTTAAAAATACCTGTTATGTTATTGTTGTAGTTCATTGTTTTTGGAATTTAGATGCGTTACTTTTGTAAGATGGATGCTGTTTTATTAACGCGAGAAAGAATGCACAGACCTAAATCATGAGTCCTAAATAGACTTGCAAATTCTTGTTTACGGATGCTATACAATTTTCGTTTAGTGCGCATGTTCAGTGGACACTGCTCTAACTTCTTTTCCATGTTGAGGCATTTTTCCAGGTGCTGAGACAGGTAGGGGTTACTGGTGAGTATTCCTCGTGTACTATTCTAGTCAACCTCAAATAAAAATAAAAAAAAGGGGGCAGGGGGGTAGGATTATGAGCTGTGCCTGTCCTAGGATTTTTGGGGCCTTGGACAAAAGCGGTAAAGGAGGTCCTCTAGCTTTCATGCAATGTGGCTTCACAGGATGATTGATATTCTTTGATGTTCTTGCAGTGACTTGCAAGAAGCAGCTTCCCTGGTGCACATATCATTAAGTTGATAATGCATAAATACCTCCATTAAATAAATGCATACATTTAGCACTGTTAAGTGAATAAATATTAGTCACAGTTTGCTGTCTTTTCCCGAATTGTTATCAGATTAGCTCATGGTTAAAATTCCAAAAATAGATTGTCTCGGACATCAGGACTGGAATAAGATGTTTTTCAGCAGCCAAGTGTAAGATAAGGTATGCAGCATAGAACATTTGAGCCAAAAAGATATGAAAACCAACAATGCGTAGTGGAAAATGGCTTCGAAGGTGTTGGGTGGGAAAAAGTTCTCTGTATAGTTATGGGCGTGTACACCGTCCCTGAGTGCCAGCTGTACTGATGCCTAGATCCCTAATGCAGAATTTTTTTCTTATTTTTATTATGAGCAAACATGGATCATGTGTGTGCATCATGACATGGGCCTGTCTCACGGATTGTGATCTTGTTGGACTGGGAGGAGTGCCCTGAGTGCTATCCTCATAGTGGTGGAAGGCTACTGCCTTCACCATGATTTAGCCAGCATGACCGAGGTGGCGGCAGCATACAGTGTAGTGATCAGTAGGATGGGACAGGTCCTATTTAACGTGTCACTGGAGTGAGGCCTACTGGCTCACTCACATTTTTAAAGTTCAGCTGCTGTGTGATTAACTCGCCATTGGCCTACATCAGTTAGATGTAGGGTAGGCTACTGCGCTGGGTGTATGTGTGCCTGGAAAGGGTACAGTACACTAATAGAGCATTAATGTGCAGTACAGTCAGGGTGAGTGTGTATACTAGGTGTATGTAGACCAGAGAGGATTACATTACATGAGATGTAGTGCTGTGCAGTGTGCACGCAATGAAAGCATGTATTAGATATATCTGTGGTGTCAAAAAGTACAATACATAAAGGGTGACGTGTTGTGCAGTGCGCACATGGAGAATGAGTGTACTGGCAGTGTGTGTATGCATGTAGCTCAGCATGGCACAATACTGAAAAGCTACAGTACTGAGCAGTGTGCAGTGATTGTGTCCTGAATGTATGTGTCCCTGGGATGGCACAATACATGGAGGTGTGTGTGCGCGCTCTCTGTACATACATTAAGTGCAAGTGTACCTGTAATGAGACATTACATGGAGGACCCTAGGTTTCATTGTGGGAAACCCACGCTTGTCTGATTTAGACCGAAGGAGTAAAGCCCCCCCGACAGATTTGTGTATTGCTGGGTAGGACACACTGGATAATGGAGGTAGACTTCCCCTGTTCACTTCAAAGGATGCTCTTTGATTCAGTGAGAAATTACAAGGAAGGGTCCTGGACACATCTCAGGAAGGCGATGGGGCTTATAAGGGAATAAAAGAGTAGGGCTAGTAGCCTGAGATTAACCTTTTGAGCCACGTATCACTGTGGCGAACATCTAGGTGTGAGCTCTAGTCACTGTCATGGCCTGTGTTGTGGGACTATTTGCTTTGTAGTCTCTCCTGCTGTGACAACCTTACAAGAGGAAGAAGAGAAAAGAAAAGTATGCACTTTGAAGAAAAAAAAAAAAGCAGAACCCAACATACAACTTAAGAGCCAGTAGTTAAAGGGCAATTGGTGTCTGGACATGGACTACAAGAAGGGGAGGTTAAAATGTGTCCTCTTCCAAGCAGTCGGACGAGTGTGTCAGGAGGGGAAGCTCTGCAAGACTTTTGCCTGCAACCAGGACTGGGGGACAACGCCTGCTAGTCTCCCTGCTGAGTGAGGTGATATCACCCAGCGAAACCAAGACCACCTGCTCGAGATCCCAAGCACCTGCCTGCTTGCCGAGACCAGTGTGCTCTGTGAGTAAGAGGAGAGTGTTGGAGTGAGTGAGGTCCAGTGGGGACCCCTCCTCAGATGACTCTCGGTGTGAGGAGGCAGCTGCTGCACTGAATGAGTCATTCTAATTTACTTTTGGATTTATTTCTGCCACCCGTGAACTGCAGCTCATAGAGTGTCCGTACCTGCCGCGTGCTGCTGCGCCTCCTGTGTGCAGCCCGACTCTACACAGCAGGACTGAAGCATCGCAAGTGTCCACGGTTGGGGATCCCGCTGAGATGCTGAAGGCTTCATCGCTACTGGAGTGAGTAAGACTTGACATGGGCCTAGAAGGCCCTGAAGGACTCGCTGCTATAGGTGCTACAACACCTAAGACACTTTTGACTACTTTCTAAGAGTAGGAGTGGACACTTGAGTAAGGCCTACTAGTGAGCCTTCTCTGGATGCAACCACCAATGAATGGGGAATAACCCCGACCAAAGTACGAGAAGCAGGTTGGACTGAGATTTGCCAGTGAGGCTAGAGCCCCGACCTCAAGGAGATTTGTGTTATTACTTATTACTTATTACTTGTGAGTGTTGCATTACGGGAGCCTTTGACTGTTCAACCATAGATAACTACCACTGAGGGTCCGGTACAGAAGGGGTTATTGGCCCAGTAGCTCAGAATCCATAGTAAATTGGGCCCTGGGACATCTGGTTGGGTCAAGTAACCCCTGCGTGCCCCATGGCCCTCTAAAAAGGATTCTCGCAGAAGGCATCACTCGTGTCACTGCTCTGAAAGTTTTCTAATGTGTGGACAAGGACAGCGGAGTGCTCAACATGCAAATCATTCAATATTGGGTTACATTAATACTTAAAATATTTTAAACCGTCTGTAACCACTTATTATTATTAGAGGAACCAGGGCAGAGTTGGTATGTTAAAATAGAGCCGAAATGATTTTATATAGACTCTATTTTAGTGTTCCAGTTCCTGGCTTTCCCAGAATCAAGAAACCTGAACTAATGATGGGTGTTCTTTTTCATAAAGGTGGTAACTTGACGTTCAACTGTTCGGTGGATGCTATCTGCCTTGGGTTGCCAGATGATCAGTATTGTATCTGCTTGTCTGATATTTTTATGCCAAGACATGTTTAGCAATAAAAAAATGCAAAAAATTGTATTTTTCTGCTTTGAAATAGGAATCTACCTCAACAGATACAAGACAAAGGCCCATCTCAACTATTACAGAATTGTCTAAACTATACCGAATTGGCTTTAAAACTTACATGCTAAAAAGCCAGTTATAAAAGAATAAGGAGATATTAAAGGAACTTTATTTTTAAGTGCAAGAATGTTAAAACCTATACAATGTATATATCCAGTCCACTGTTTTATCTGAAAAATATGTCAACTCTACATCTACCAGGGAATGTGACCCTTCCATGGGGTCGTGCAGCTGTGGTACTGTGCCGTGAGGGCCTGGTAAGGGCAAAGGTAAAAGTGGCAATGTTCTATTGGAAGCGACGTACCATTTTTTTTTTATTTTATATAAAAAAAAGTTTTATACTTTGTTAAATAAAAACATTCTGAATGGTTCATGCTGATCTTCAGCTGCTTTAGCTCAAAGGAAAGGATGGGTCTTTATGTACTGTGGAGCAAGGACAGGCAGCTACAGAAGAAACAAACCTGCCAGGGTGCCTGCTGCCTGAAAGAAAGGTAAATGTATGAATTCGGTAAATCATTGAATGTAAGGGTACTGGAAGGAGGTGTTGCCACCTGAGTTCTGTTGGATATCCTTTCTATAGAAACTTACAAAGTAGGTTTGCAATTGGTACAGTCTGACTGTTACTAAAATACATATTCTGAAACCATGCTTGATCTTAAATGCTCCATCTTTTCAGATTTTGCATGCAACCTTTCTTATACTGTTATACACTTTTTAAAAGGACTTTGCGTATTAACAGTGTGCTTGTAACTGCATGTGATGTGTGTAACTCACACTGCACATTTAGGCTTCCCAAGGCACTCCACTTGTCTTCCCAAGCCTTGTATTTGCAAGCTGTATTGTGTATAAAAAAGTGCTTTTCGTTTTTTTTTGCAGTGGCCCTTTGTTCACTTTAAAAAAAAAAAAATCTCTCCTTGTGTGTTGATTTTGTCTTGTTTCTTCCTCCGGTGTCACAGTACCCGATGTCCTAATGCTGGTGTGAGAATTAGATCTGAGACCAGTACCACTGTTCTGAGAGAGAAAACAGGTTAACCAACTAAGATGTTCTTATTGTATTAACCTTAATCGACTGATTTACGCAGCCAATGCACAGAACCAGTCAGAAAAGTCAAGACAAATATCTATGTTGAACAATAGATGTCTCTTCAGTGTGAAGCTGGTTATATTGTTATCCCCCTCAAGGGTGGTTTGTGAAACCTGAGAGCATCAAGTTTGCTAGGTTGAACCCTACCGTTCTTCCCAGCAGGCTTTCAGTCCATTGAGCTTCAAAGTAAAGTATATATAAGTAACATAGCTAATATATAAAAAAACAACAAGCACTGGCAATGCCTTTAAGTGTGACTTTTGTGTGGTAATGCAAGCAGACTGTGCACACCTATGTTAACACAAAATCTGTTGTCTTTGCCAAGTCTTGTTTTGCTGTGGGAATAAGTAGTCTTCCTTTTTTTTTTCCTCCTTCCTCCCGAGTAAATACCCCCAAATGTCCATATACCATTTGTGTCCATTTTATACTGCACAAGTACCTTGCGTGCTAAAGGTTGCAGTCATTTTCCCCTTAGCTGGTTCAGTTATCTGTTTGGGTGCAATATCAATTATAATGAACATGGCACCTCTTAGTCTACATTTTCTATCTCTTCTGGTAGTGCTTTTTTGTGGGACTAACTATAAAATAACACTAGCTCTCAGGTTGTCAACATTCTTTGAAAGACTATGGGGTCGATTCCGATCCCGGTCGGAGGCGCACCTAACACCATTCGCCCGGGAAAAAAACCAGGCGAATGCGTGTTTCCTGACCGATTCGTACATACGTCCGAACGAGCAAGTACGATGCGCATAACTGCCCAGATCCCGACCCAGTCGCACTCGCCCAATCCAGGTCCTGTTCTCCGACCGAGCCGGATCCGGAAACGCAGAACCGAGTCGCACAGAAGCCAAAATGCAGCCCCGTCCAGCTGGACTAGTACGATGCGCACCCCGTACGCGCCGAACCCGTCGCTACGTACGGCACGTCAAAGCATCCGGGAGAGGCGTACATAAGCTCCGATTCGCGCCCCAAGACGATCCACGGCTATGAGACGAACACGCCAGCCACTAGTACGAGGCGAAGCAACGACAAAGACGAACGAGACGAACCAACCATGAATCCAATCGCGCAGATCCTACCAATACTCTACATCTATTACCGGAACTGGTACGGACGCGTACGGCGCAGAAGGTAAGTCAGACACCCACCACACAAACAAACCACACGTACCCGACATATCACACACACACATAGGGATGCAGAAATTACTTACACCAGCAACAGCAGCACCATAGGGGCGGGATGGCTATCACCAATGCCATATACACACACATAGGGGCCTGGATGCCAACCACTAACACCACCTCTACACCACTGGGGGGCTGGATGCCTACCACTACTACCACCCCTACTCAGGGGGGCTGGATGCCTACACCACCACCCCTACCCAGGGGGGCTGGATGCCTACCACTACACACCCCTACTCAGGGGGGCTGGATGCCTGTCACTACTACCACCCCTACTCATGGGGGGCTGGATGCCTACCACTACTACCACCCCTACCCATGGGGGCTGGATGCCTACCACTACTACCACCCCTACTCATGGGGGCTGGATGCCTACCACTACCACCACCCCTACTCAGGGGGGGCTGGATGCCTACCACCACCCCTACTCATGGGGTGCTGGATGCCTGTCACTACTACCACCCCCAACCCATGGGGAGCTGGATGCCTACCACCACCCCTACTCAGGGGGGGCTGGATGCCTGTCACTACCACCACCCCTACCCATGGAGGGCTGGATGCCTACCACTACTACCACCCCTACCCATGGGGGCTGGATGCCTGTCACTACCACCACCCCTACCCATGGGGGGCTGGATGCCTACCACTACCACCACCCCTACCCATGGGGGCCTGGATGCCTACCACTACCACCACCCCTACTCAGGGGGGCTGGATGCCTACCACTACCACCACCCCTACTCAGGGGGGCTGGATGCCTACCACCACCACCCCTACCCATGGGGGCTGGATGCCTACCACTACCACCATCCCTACCCATGGGGGCCTGGATGCCAACCACTACTACCACCCCTACCCATGGGGAGCTGGATGCCTACCACTACCACCACCCCTACTCAGGGGGGGCTGGATGCCTACCACCCCTACCCATGGGGGGCTGGATGCCTACCACTACCACCACCCCTACTCAGGGGGGGCTGGATGCCTACCACTACCACCACCCCTACCCATGGGGGGCTGGATGCCTACCACTACCACCACCCCTACTCAGGGGGGGCTGGATGCCTGTCACTACTACCACCCCTACCCATGGGGAGCTGGATGCCTACCACTACCACCACCCCTACTCAGGGGGGGCTGGATGCCTACCACTCCTACCCATGGGGGGCTGGATGCCTACCACCACCCCTACTCAGGGGGGCTGGATGCCTGTCACTACTACCACCCCTACCCATGGGGGGCTGGATGCCTACCACTACCACCACCCCTACTCAGGGGGGGCTGGATGCCTACCACTACTACCACCCCTACCCATGGGGGGCTGGATGCCTACCACTACCACCACCCCTACCCATGGGGGGCTGGATGCCTACCACTACCACCACCCCTACTCAGGGGGGGCTGGATGCCTACCACTACCACCCCTACCCATGGGGAGCTGGATGCCTACCACTACCACCACCCCTACCCATGGGGGGCTGGATGCCTACCACTACTACCACCCCTACCCATGGGGGCTGGATGCCTACCACTACTACCACCCCTACCCATGGGGGGCTGGATGCCTACCACTACTACCACCCCTACCCATGGGGGGCTGGATGCCTACCACTACTACCACCCCTACTCAGGGGGGGCTGGATGCCTACCACTACCACCACCCCTACTCAGGGGGGCTGGATGCCTGTCACTACTACCACCCCTACCCATGGGGAGCTGGATGCCTACCACTACCACCACCCCTACTCAGGGGGGGCTGGATGCCTACCACTACTACCACCCCTACCCATGGGGGGCTGGATGCCTACCACTACCACCCCTACCCATGGGGGGCTGGATGCCTACCACTACCACCCCCTACCCATGGGGGCTGGATGCCTACCACTACCACCACCCCTACTCAGGGGGGCTGGATGCCTACCACTACCACCACCCCTACTCAGGGGGGGCTGGATGCCTGTCACTACCACCACCCCTACCCATGGGGGGCTGGATGCCTACCACTACCACCACCCCTACCCATGGGGGCTGGATGCCTACCACTACCACCACCCCTACTCAGGGGGGGCTGGATGCCTACCACTACTACCACCCCTACCCATGGGGGGCTGGATGCCTACCACTACCACCACCCCTACTCAGGGGGGGCTGGATGCCTGTCACTACTACCACCCCTACCCATGGGGGGCTGGATGCCTACCACTACCACCACCCCTACTCAGGGGGGGCTGGATGCCTGTCACTACTACCACCCCTACCCATGGGGGGTTGGATGCCTGTCACTACTACCACCCCTACCCAGGGGGGGCTGGATGCCTACCACTACCACCACCCCTACTCATGGGGGCTGGATGCCTACCACTACTACCACCCCTACCCATGGGGGGCTGGATGCCTACCACTACTACCACCCCTACCCATGGGGGGCTGGATGCCTACCACTACCACCACCCCTACTCAGGGGGGGCTGGATGCCTACCACTACCACCACCCCTACCCATGGGGGGCTGGATGCCTACCACTACTACCACCCCTACCCATGGGGGCTGGATGCCTGCCACTACCACCACCCCTACCCATGGGGGGCTGGATGCCTATCACTACTACCACCCCTACCCATGGGGGGCTGGATGCCTACCACTACCACCACCCCTACCCATGGGGGGCTGGATGCCTACCACTACTACCACCCCTACCCATGGGGGGCTGGATGCCTGTCACTACTACCACCCCTACTCATGGGGGGCTGGATGCCTACCACTACCACCACCCCTACCCATGGGGGGCTGGATGCCTACCACTACCACCACCCCTACCCATGGGGGGCTGGATGCCTACCACTACTACCACCCCTACCCATGGGGGGCTGGATGCCTACCACCCACACCACCCCTACTCATAGGATGGGTAATGCATGACACAACCAGCATACTCCAACATAAGGAATGTAAGACAAAAACAGCCTCCCAACACCATGACAAGCGTGTGTAGACTGTGTCAAATGCCTACAACACTGAACATGACATTGAACATACAACGTGACCCCCTATCACATGTGTCACACATAAATGTGTGTGGCCTCCACAATGCAAGCAGACCATGACCACTGTGGCAATGGGGTCCAAGCCCCCATCATCACAGTGACCAAAATGTAAGTGTGCTGTCCATAGCTGAAGCACATTTTGAACAATGTGGCAATGGGGTCTAAACCCCCATCATCACAGTGACCAAAAGGTAAGTGTGGGGTCCATAGCTGAAGCACATTTTGAACATTGTGGCAATGGGGACTAAACCCCCATCATCACAGTGACCAAAAGGCAAGTGTGGGGTCCATAGCTGAAGCACATTCTGAACATTGTGGCAATGGGGTCTAAACCCCCATCATCACAGTGATCAAAAGGTAAGTGTTGACATTGAAAAAGCTGCAACTGCCAAACTGCATGGATGATTCCTGGTCACAGAACAACAAACACATCAGTGGCAAAGTAGTGGTTGTGTCCCATAGCAACATAGATTGGGTGAGGCAAACAGTGCAGTGCAAAGAAGACATACCTTTGGCCATGTGCAGACAAACATCACCCATGGGGGCTGACACTGTCAACATTCATCAATGACACAATGACAGAAGTGACCATCATAATGCAGACCCACATATTTGCACCAATGGGCACACAAATGGAGATATCCTGTGGAGACTGTAGATGTGAGGTGAACAGATACCATACCATGGCAGCAATGGGACACACAAACCATGATCATCGTGCTGACTGATGACCTAGGAGTCCCAGGGACAGCAGGGGGAACCCACTAAACAACATACAGCCAATGGCACACCGAAGATATGCCAATGCAGTGGTGCAGATGCACAAACACAAACAGGCAGCCCCACACTGCACATCAAACACAACAGGTGAGGGGGGTGTGCCAGTGTCCCCAGGCAACCACACAACACATGAGGAGGCCTGAATACCAATTACACAGATGCGCATACAGTGCCACACAAAAGTAACTCATGGATCCAAATCCCCTATGTGGGCAATCAGGCATTGTTAGATGAGAGGGAGCACAAATCACACATGTCACACAAGCATGTAGGAACAGCAACTAACACAGCAAGACACAGACACACCACAGCACTACCCCCAGGGTCCCCACAATGTGGTGACCCTGGGCTGCATGAGAATCCCACTGTGATGACAAAGCTAGATGTCGTTCACACTGTGAACCACAGTCATGTGTCCTGAGCAACAAACTACCATCACACCTACACAAGCACAAATCAATCAGCACGGCCAGTCAGCCAAGGCCAACATGGAGGCAGGGGCATAGCCGGCCAACAACTCTCATCTGCACACACTCAACACCACACACCTCGACCTCCAACAATGTGCAGCAGTGAAGATCACATGCACTGGTGACATTGCACATGCACCCATGACAATCCCAGGGGTGGCGGTGGCAACTAAGGTGCAGAAACCCATCACACATGGCCAGTCAACAAGACTCCTGAATGTCTGACACACTGCACAGTACGCTGTACATGGACATGACGGCAATACCACACCAACCAATGGGATCCCGGCCACAGTCACACACCAATGAAGAAGCCAAGGTCACCCACAAAGAACACACATAGACAACTTCCAACATTGCAGCCCTGACCCTGAGGAGTGCCAGCAGTCACACACACAACGTGTCACAATCACTGAAAGATAACACAAACTGGAAATTACATGACAGGTGTAAACAACAAGTGCCAAGGGGAATCCTGACTGTGTCCCATCTGCGTTTGCCCACAAACTCAGCCCTGACAGCAAACACACCTATGGGTGACACCCTGATGACCAGTAATGTGCCATGCACCCACATCCCAGAGAACCCAGGGAGAAGACTTTGGGGGAACATAGGTCAACTCAGCAAGCATCACAAACAGGAACATCACTAGGGATCCCAGCATGCCCAGCAACATGGAAGTGAACACACACAGACATGCTCACACAACACACACCTTGGGCTCAGGCAATGTCACAGAATTACACACTGCCATGAGGGGACCCCACTCCTGTGTGAGGAAAGCTGGCCCATACGTTGCCTCAGTAGGGCTCCATCATGTCAACAGAACACTTGGTCACACAGTCAACAATTAGCACCAAATGAAGGCTCCCGTCATATCAGCCTGGTCATGGGACTGTCACCGAAATCATCAGCACAGATCCAACACACATGTATAGCAAGTTGCACTGATAACACAGATGAGTCCTTCCCCATTGATGCCCAAACTTGCATGTCCAGTGGAGATGGCCACACGGTCAGGGAAGTAGACTAATTGAACAATGGCAAGCACAACAGATGTGCAGGGCTGTAAGCCACAGATGTTATATTGCCAATAAAACCTCGGAATTCCCATTGCCAAATCTTGGAAACATGACACCCTCATATGCTGCAAAGGATGACATGGATACACTACAGGATAGGACACATTCCCCGTGGACCACATGGGTTCCTGCACAGTAACACTTCATTTTCATGAGACCAAAAATCAGCATCACTGCAGCAAGGGCACGGTTAGCATCATCAACAACATGTACATCAGAAGCAAAACAACTAGAGAACATAAAGTTGCTTTATTCAGCATTTGGGTGAGAGAAGTGAAAGAAAATATATAACAAAGGCCAATGGCCAGTCCATTACATTAGTCCAAACAGGGTGACAGTGCCAGATGTCACCCTTCGCATGCCTGCACTGCTACACACCAGGGACAATCCCCTCTGAGGGGCATACGGGGGGCAGGCCAGGCACCGCAGGGACAGGATCAGGGCTCACCAGAAGGAGGCAGGGAAGGGGTGGTGGGTGCTGGAGAGTCACTGACAACTACAGTGGAGGTGTCTGACATGGTGTGTGCCGGCACAACTGGGGGGCATGACTCAGATGGTGTGGGTGCTGGCACGACTGCAGTGGGCCGTGCAGATGGAGTGGACAGGTTCCCCACTGCAGTGCCCAAGTCAGACGGGGTGGTAGTGGACTCCACTGCAGTGCCTATCTCCAGGGGAGGAGAATGGGGTTCAGGTAAGGTGGGCAGGACAGAGGGGGTGGACACCGTCTCCACACCAGTGGCACAGACATGCGCAGCGGGGGTGTGGTGCTGGAAGAGCAAGTGGCAGGGGGAGAAGGCCGGATCATTTTGGGGATGGTGTATCTGTGGGTGGGGGAACCTGGGGCAGGGTGTGGTGGGGGCACCTGTGGAGTGGGGGCCTGAGGGATGGAGGAAGGAGACTTGGTGGTTGAGCTGCAGGGCGGCGGCGGGGTCTTGCTCTTCCGGGTCCGGGGGGACTTGCGGATGGGGGCCTCAGTCTGTCTGCGCCTGGGGGAGGGTGTCCGGGGGCGAGGGGCACTCCCCTCTGTGTGGGTGGACTTCCTCTTCCCCCGGTATGCTGGATCAGCTGGATCGGAGGGGAAGAGGCCGAGGTCACAGAGGAAGACCCGCTGTGTATGTGGGGTTGCAGGTGAGGCAAGGGAAGGGGCCTTGGAGGGAGAGGTATCGGAGGACTGCGGAGTGACTGTGGATGCGTGTGTGTGTGCCTGGGCCCCATCCCCTGTGAGTGTGGTTTCAGTCCCCTGACTGTGCGTGCGTGTGCGTCTGGATTTTGGCGTGTGTGTCTGTGTGCTGCTTGTGTCTGTGCTGGTGTGTGCCTGTGCCGGTGTGTGTGTGCTTGGGACAGGTAGGGTGCTGGGGAGTGTGGATGGGGCAGAGGTAGGAGGTGTGAGGGACTGTTGGAGGAGGGACACTGCTGCCGTCAGGGAGGAGTCCATGGACCTATTGCTCCTCTGTAGGGCAGACATGCCCGATGAGATGCCCTCCATGAACGACACCAGCTGAGTCAACAGAGTGGTGTGGGCATGGAGGACACTCAGCATTGCTGTCTGCCCTACATGGAGCTGGCGAAGGAGGTACACAGACTCCTCACTCAGGGCAGCAGGGGACACAGGGGCAGGGGGTGCGGTGCCTGGCACGAAGGAGACATGCTCCCGAACACGGGAGCCTCCACGGACCTCTGGAATGGGAGCCGATGGGAGGGCGGTGGTGGTGGTGGTGGCGGGGACAGCAACACTAGCTGGGGTGTGGTGGCTGCTGACACCCGCCTCCACAAGGGAGTCATCCTCCGAGCTGCTGTGGTCCTCAGCTGAGGTGGATGCTGCTGAGGACTCCTCGGTGTGGCTCCCCTCGCCCTCCGTGCCACTGGGTCCCTCCGACCACTCCTCGGCTGCTGACCCAGTCTGGCTCTGCGGCTCCTCCTGGTCCGTGGAGCTGTCCCCTCCTGTGGCCGTGGATGTATCTGCAAACAATAGGGAAACAGACAAACATCAGTCACCTGCACCGACCGCACACACCACAGTAAGTACAGCACATTACAGACCAAGCCCTGGCATCCTTAGTTGAACACTGCCAAAAGTGCCCAAACAGAGTAGGAGAAGCCAATTGACAGTCTGATGGTCAACCATGGCACTCACATCCCTCCTGGCCTTGCACCCATCTGTCTGGTGTCTGTGGGATGGCAATACCCCAGTGTGGACACATGCACCACCTACACAGTAGTTGGACAGTGCAGAGAACACGGTGAAGTATGTGAACATGCACACATCACAACTCTTGCCACTGAGTCAGTACAGATGTCCGGATAAAGGGATGGCCAGAGTCAATTTTGAAATGCATGTGATGCATACCAGCACCAGACACCATGATGCACCCATGTCCTGATAGTCATTGCCACAATGGGGTGCATGTAGCACATGTCACTCCCCTGCAGGATCACTCATTGGAAGTTTCATGCCATGGCACAGGCATGCCTGCTAAGTCATACATCACTGTCTCCAGTCACATGGAAAGGGCAGCCAGACAACAGCAGTCTGCACTGTGTCACAATCCTAGGTCATGGGGAATGCAAGTCCTGGAGCTGAACAAGTGCACATGTCCATCCCCCACACACTACATCATCTGAACTCTTATTTGTCCACGTCATACCAATTGGACATATGGGAGACCTGTAACACAACCCTCGGAACCTGAGCACCTCACAATCTGCTGTGAATGGGAAACAGCTGCCTGAACTTCACATTCGCATACCCCAGTCTGCACGGTCAAGTGATCAAACACCTATGTGTCACACAAGTATCGTCTCCTATGGTCACATCTCCGGTGGCATGCTGAGCCCCAACCGAGAAACACCCCAGTAGTCCTGACAACGAAGCCACAGCACAATGACACAGAGGCAGACACCTGAGGGGACATATCACTGAGCACAACGTGTCAGCTGATACACGGGAGTGGGAGTACAGAGTGTATTGTATGGCCTGGAGTAGGCATGACTGTCCTGCCCCACGTGAATGAGGGATGAGCCCTGGACAGTAGGCAGGTGGCTAAGTATGTGTGACACACTTGATATACATACTCCTGAGGCCCAAACATTGTTCCCACCCGCAGCATGGGTGTGTGCCAAATACCCCAGGCACATGTGGTGGATCAGCTCAGCAATTGGACCACATATCAAAGTAACACGCAGATTACATGTCAGAACACAGGCATTGTGTAAGCAATGGACCCACCCATGATGCCCACCACAGAGTTAGGGGAACAAATGCTGTCCCCCACCTTGAGCTAAGCAAAATGCAAGGACACAGTACCCAAGTGACACAATTCCCTGACTGTAAGGGCCACACCTGGGTATCAGATGGGGAGTGGGCAGTGCACAATTGAGGGACATGGGTCCTGGACCACATGACTGATGTACTGTGGAAGTTTAACCAGCCCAGAGGAGGGCACATAGCATGGCAGACAAAGTTCACAATGCAGTCATGGACTCACCCCTCCTTGCTGCTGTCTGGCCTTCAGCTGCCCATCCAGATCAGGGAAGACCACCGCCAGGATCCTGAGCATGTGGGGGTCAGGGTCCGGTGTCCGCCCCTCCTGCGAGGAGGCGACAGCTTCAGCTGGACCCGTGCGATCCTCCGGGTCCAGCCCCGAAGGTCCTGCCACCTCTTCTGGCAGTTGCGGATCCGGCGCTTGTAGTCCCCCACGGATCTCACTGCCCGGACGATGGTCAGCCATATCTTCTGCTTCTGGTGGGCATCAACCTGTGAGGATGACAAAGTGAAAAGCCCATTACTACACATGCAACATTTCCGTGCATCACACATTTGGATATACATGTCAAAATCACAGGGGCACATGATGTACACAGGCAGTGCAACGATGGCTATGAACAGTTTGCCAGCAGTTACTACATGGTATCATTGCCTGGGAAGTAAAACCTCGTTTAAATGCACTGTTACTGCACTATACCTGTTCAGTGCATGTAACTACACACTATGGGGGGTGACAACTACTCAGTGAGCCTGCTAGCCAGTGGCGTGCAGACTGTAGGTCTTGCTAGTCAGACAACATGCACATTTAGTCAGGCAGTGGACAGCACACTCACCTGCTCCCCTGGTTTCCCATACAGCTTGCTGTACTGTGGAAGGAGGCTGTCCAGCAGGGCCTGGTTCTCCTCAGTGCTGAAGGCTGGGGCTCTCTCCACAGTACGTGCCATTGCAGGATCCAGAGGATGCAGATACAGCAGCAGTGGTGGTGGCAGATGTCGTCCTGGAGCATGTAGTGCAGGCAAGTGAGCTCTCAGGGGAACAGCCAGCATTATATGTGTGCTGCTGAGGCAGATACTGTCCCATGTGTCCAAAGTGATAGGTCCAAGTCGTTTGCATCTTCTGAATCTGGCCAATCCATGGATTTGCACCACTTACACACGCCCACAGCATCCTTCAAAAGTTCAACTTCATGACACCCATGAATTTGCAACATTGTTGTGGGTGGCCAACTGAATTTACAGCATCAGACTCGTTGAAGGTTTGAAAACGCGTCGGTTGCAATGCCAGGCCATAGCCAATGCGTGCGCACCGATCGGTCCATTGCTGTACAACGCGTATTGCGAATACAACGCGTACCCGCTCACATTGTATGCAATGGCCAATGCGTGCGCACCGATCGGTCCATTGCTGTACAACGCGTACCCGCTCACATTGTATGCAATGGCCAATGCGTGCGCACAGATCGGTCCATTGCTCTACAACGCGTATGCGAATACAACGCGTACCCGCTCACATTGTATGCAATGGCCAATGCGTGCGCACCGATCGGTCCATTGCTGTACAACGCGTACCCGCTCACATTGTATGCAATGGCCAATGCGTGCGCACCGATCGGTCCATTGCTGTACAACGCCAGTATTGCGAATACAACGCTGTACCGCTCACATTGTATGCAATGGCCAATGCGTGCGCACCGATCGGTCCATTGCTGTACAACGCTGTACCGCTCATATTGTATGCAATGGCCAATGCGTGCGCATCGATCGGTCCATTGCTGTACAACGCGTACCCGCTCACATTGTATGCAATGGCCAATGCGTGCGCACCGATCGGTCCATTGCTGTACAACGCGTATTGCGAATACAATGCGTACCCGCTCACATTGTATGCAATGGCCAATGCGTAGCGCACCCGATCGGTCCATTGCTGTACAACGCGTACCGGCCACATTGTATGCAATGGCCAATGCGTGCGCACCGATCGGTCCATTGCTGTACAACGTGCATCCGCTCACATTGTATGCAATGGCCAATGCGTGCGCACCGATCGGTCCATTGCTGGTACAACGCGTATTATGAATACAACGCGTACCCGCTCACATTGTATGCAATGGCCAATGCGTGCTCACCGATCGGTCCATTGCTGTACAACGCGTACCTGTACAAGTCACTGGCATATGTCACCATGCCTGTCACAGGTGAACGTATGCCAGCCACATTTACTACCCAGGGAGTGAGGGGCACACCTACAACACCACAGCCTGTCCACACTGTATCCTAAGGCATGTAAGGCTGCATCACCTGTTCCGTGTATGGGGGTGGCACTTGGGGGCAGCCACTCCCAGGCTGTGCACGTGTTCATGGGGACAGTATCCTTGGTGTGTTGTGCACATGAACACTGTGGTGTGCAACTGTTCATTTCAGAGCATGTGGCATGGTCACATTTCATGGTTGTGTATGTCATGTCACATACCCCCCTGAGTCCCATGTGGGACGGTATGTACGTCACAAGGTGACCCATTGCCAGAATTGTGATGGCCCTCCACAGTCTGTGTGCATGTTGTGTTTACAATGTCTCTGATTCCATGTGCACAATGGGAGACAGTCTCCACATCCACGTTGTTTGTGCATGGACTTTGATGTTGTGCGTGTGTGTGTCACAGACGGCCATGTCTGTCCTGCCGAGGCAACAGGGACCACTACCTGTGGGGGTCATGGTTGTTTAGCTGTGGTGTATTCATGATGCACCATGTCATGCCAGTGTCCATGTGGCAATACAGGGTCCCTGGGTATTTACCTGTCCTCACATGTCACTGTGGTGTGTGTTTGGAACGTGAGAGCAGTGCATGGGTACTGTGACACAGCCTAATGATATCCCATAGCACAACCTGGGACTTGTTGAGGACACATGTTGAACTGTGATGTTAGTTGTTAGCCATGTAGGTGACATACATGTCCTTACGGAACGGCACACGCATCATGTACTTGTGTCTCGTAATGATGTATCATGTGATATTGAGTCTGGTCTATGCCACATATGTGGGGTGACTGACAATCTTTCTTCCTTCACCTATGCACTGCAGGGCACCAGCTGTCCATCGGCCATTCCCTGACCTTGCAACAGTGGTTGAAACGGGACTGCATCCGACGGTACCGCTTCACCAGGCCACTGATTGAGGAATGTGACGGTGCGGTTGGCCCCACATTTGCAACCTGGCCGGACATACCCTACAGCGCTGACCCCCAAGGTGAAAGTGATGGCAGCCCTACACTTCTTTGCCACTGGTACCTTTCAACACACTGTAGGCGTCTGCTGGTGGGATGTCACAGACCATGTTCAGCCGTGTGCTCCGCGATGTTTTGGAGGCAATGTTGGGATACCTGAACCAGTACATCTATTTCCCTAAACGTCAACAACTCACTGACGTCAAGAGTGACTTCTATGCCCTGGGGAGGATGCCGCATGTCATTGCCTCCGTTGATGGGACACATGTAGCTTTGATACCACCACAGCGATACCAAAGGGGATGATGGACGGAGCGTTAGAGCAAATCAAACACTCACCCCCAGTCAACTGATCTGGGTTTAATCCATCATCATTCTTTAGCTCACTCCACCACCCCAGTTCAGACATGGCCATATGCAAATCAGTCTGACCCTGTGCCTCATGGGAACAGTCCAGCCGAACTGCCAAGCCATGTCTTCCCTGGACCGGAAACAAGCATCCTGGGACCGGTTTCGGGTTCAAAACCCTCATCAGCCAGGCTATCTTGAATCCAGTGGCAAAGTGAGCAAGGGACCCACGTCTGGGCATACCCTGCCAACTTAGGGCAAACAAGCGATA
This sequence comes from Calotriton arnoldi, assembly GCA_963921515.1. Taxonomy (NCBI): domain Eukaryota; kingdom Metazoa; phylum Chordata; class Amphibia; order Caudata; family Salamandridae; genus Calotriton; species Calotriton arnoldi. Next base: position 355,094 of record CAWUFW010001591.1, read on the forward strand.
CCAAAGGGGATGATGGACGGAGCGTTAGAGCAAATCAAACACTCACCCCCAGTCAACTGATCTGGGTTTAATCCATCATCATTCTTTAGCTCACTCCACCACCCCAGTTCAGACATGGCCTTTTGTATCGCTTTGTTAGCCCTAAGTTGGCGGGGTATGCCCAGACGTGGGTCCCTTGCTCACTTTGCCACTGGATTCAAGCAAGCCTGGCTGATGACGGCTGGAATGCCAGAAACCGGTCCTAGGATGCTTGTTTCCGGTCCAGGGAAGACATGGCTTGGCAGTTCGGGCTGGACTGTTCCCATGAGCACAGGGTCAGAATGATTTGCATATGGCCATGTCTGAACTGGGGTGGTGGAAGTGAGCTAAAGAATGATGATGGATTAAACCCAGATCAGTTGACTGGGGGTGAGTGTTTTTATTGGCTCAAACGTTCCGTCCATCATCCCCTTTTGTATCGCTTTGTTCGCCCTAAGTTGGCGGGGTATGCCCAGACGTGGGTCCCTTGCTCACTTTGCCACTGGATTCAAGCAAGCCTGGCTGATGGCGGCTGGAATGCCAGAAACCGGTCCTAGGATGCTTGTTTCCGGTCCAGGGAAGACATGGCTTGGCAGTTCGGGCTGGACTGTTCCCATGAGGCACAGGGTCAGACTGATTTGCATATGGCCATGTCTGAACTGGGGTGGTGGAGTGAGCTAAAGAATGATGATGGATTAAACCCAGATCAGTTGACTGGGGGTGAGTGTTTGATTGGCTCAAACGTTCCGTCCATCATCCCCTTTTGTATCGCTTTGATACCACCACAGGCACATGAGCAGGCATACAGGAACTGCAAACATTACCATTCGGTCAATGCACTGGTGGTATGTCTTGCAGATATGAGCATCTCACACGTGTGTGCCCGTTTCCCCGGTTCTGCACACGATGCCTACGTGATGAGGAGTAGTCGCATCCGAGGATGATGTCACAGATGCGGAACCAGCGTGCCTGGCTTGTCGGTGTGTACTGACTTTGTACCATTGTGTGTGTTCTGCAATGTAGTATTCCACCCTCTTTTCCAACTCAGCTAATGTGCAATTGTCCGTATGTAGGTGACTCCGGATACCCCAACATGCAGTGGTTGCTGACGCCCCTCAGGAACCCTGTGACACCAGCCCAGATGCGCTACAATGAGGCACATGGTCGGACCAGGAGAGTGATTGAGCGGACATTTGGTCTCCTGAAGAGCCGCTTCCGCTGCCTGGACAAGACAGGAGGGGCCCTCCCATATGCCCCAGCAAAGGTGTGCAAGATTGTCATCGTCTGCTGCATGCTACACAACCTGGCAGTGCGGAAGGAGTTGCCTCTCATCCTGGATGACGATGACCAACATCTGCCACCTGTGGAGGATCCTGGCCTGGACCACGATGCCAGTGATGATGATGATGATGAGGGTGATGTCCGCACACAGCTCATCACCAACTTCTTCAGCTGAATGTGAGTATCCGGAGATGTCATGTCAATGTTGTGAGTTTGCATGATATGTGTTGGTGGTGCTCTGGTGCTGTTTGAGTGTGTCCATGTGCTACATGACTGTATGCGTGCAGCGATGTGTCCTCACAGGTAGTCTGTACTCCCCAACAGTGTTGACATGCTAACTTGGTTCTGGGTGGGTATCTTGTGACATGAATTGGGCATGAGTATTGCAGTTCTGTCCTGTTCTTCAGTGCTTTTGACTGTGTGTCCTTTCTGTCCTTCACAGGGTACTTTCAGGGTTGTTTGGTCAACTGTGATCCCCCGACACCGTGAATCAACTTCCAGGGTGGTAGCTGTCGTTTCCCTACAGGTGATGTGCGCCACACCCATGGACTTCCTTTCTTCTACACTTGTTGACTGTGTGCCCACTGCCAGGTGGGATTACCTTGCATCTGTAGTGGTTACAACATGTTGCAAATGTGTAATAAACCTGTGCTTCACTTTGTGATGTGCGTTGTCTGTGGTCACACATCTGACTGACATTTGCTTACTGCACCAGTGGGCTAGTTAACACAGACTGTGAATAGGTGTTGTGTCTGTGCATTGCACCGTATTTCCTGCCAACATCAGTGTAGGCGATGAGTCAGATGGCCCTGGTGTGTATGTGTTGTGTAGCCCTGGTGGTGTGTCTCCCTCATATGTGTCACGTCGCCATGACTCACATGCCGGTGTTGTACTTGCTGTAGCAATTAGCATGCACAGTGTCATTTCGCAGATCATCATCTCCATGACAGAAACAACGTTGGAATCACAACAGAGGCAAGTATGGTGTATTAGTGAGTTTATTGACATACATGTGTGAGTATAGAGCACAGGATGGTGGGTGCTGTACATTGTGATTGTAATCCAAAGTTCCTAGATGATTTGGAAGTCCTGGTAGCAGAAATGTCCAGAGTAAAGACCACAGTCATCTGATACATTGGTCCAACTTGAACTCCCATGTCATGTGGGAGAGTTGTGTTGCATTCGACAGGGTGAACAGTTTGTGCACAAAGGTGATTTTCCAGAACAGGTGTTGGCTTCCTGGGGGTTGTGCATGGCCATCGGCCTCTCAGTCGTCCCTTCCTCGGACGACCCCTCTTCTTTGGGGGGACCCTCAAGTGCAGGCTGCTGCGGTGCAGGGGACTCTCCGCCAGAAGTCATCCTCCCTCCCTGTGGCAGTTGCAGTTGTTGCAGCACCAGATGTTGTGGGCACACAGGGAGGTGTTGACATGTTGGTGCAAATCTGGCGGAGGCATTGTAATATGTCCCTATGCACCGCCGTCAGTTCTTGCAATGTGTCCCACTTGGACTCCATGCGGGACATGTGTAAGTCCAAGCGGGCATGATGGGCAGCCTGCTGCTGTTGAATGTCCCTGAGGATCCCCACTACCTGGCTGAACTCTCCGGTGCTAGTCTGGTACGCATCAGCTATGCGTACCAGTTGTGGATCATCATGCAGTCCAGACCCCTCTGCAAGCAGCGACCTATGTCTACCACCCTCCCACCACCCCTGGCGACACGTGCAGGACCTGCGGTGGCACGCACAGGTGACCCTGGGCCCCCTTGGGGGTTGTTGCTGGTGTTGGTGTCCGTAGCTCCACGTTGGGCCGGGGTACGTGTGCTGTTGGTGGTGGTCCTTGGTCTGTCCGTGTCGGCAGGGGTGGTCTGTGTGTTGGCAGTTGTTGGAGGGGTGGGTGCAGGGGGTGCAGCTGGTGGTCCTGCTGGTGCTGCATGATGACTCACTCCGGAGGTGCCAGGTAGGTCTTCGTCATCCGAGGGTGTGCAGAGGCTGTTCCACAGCAGTGAGCTCAGTGTCCCCGGAGCCTGGGACAGGGACTCCTCAGCGTCTGCTGCTGTGTCCCCATCATCACCTGTATTTGGAAGAGACACACAATGTATGTAATGTTTCTACAGGCATCAATGGTTCAAACACCTGACAGTTGTGACTGTACCTCTGGATGCGGGCCTGTACATTGCATTGTCCTAAGTTGTCACAGTCAGCTGTTGATATTGGTGTAGCGCATTGTCCTGACAACATGAAGCATTTCAATGTGAATGTTGAGGGTGTGTGCATGGCCAGCATTGGTGGTATTTGGTTGACATCCGGACATCCTTCTCCCTCCAGCCCAGTTATCCCACCATGAAGCATGCCACCCTTGCAGTGGGTGCAGGTTGACTCTCAGGATGTCATTCAGTGGTGTCCTGCTGTTGGTTGGTGGCCAGTTCCCAGCATGGCCTTGTGCTCCCCACAGCTGAGGCCACTGTCAGACATCTTTGATGTGGCTTTTGACTCCCTGTGAGGTGTGCATGCTTCAGTGTGAGCTTGCTGGGCCATGTGGGTGGGGGATGTTGAGCTGTGACTACCACTCCCATCATGCTATTGCCTCCACCCCTTCCCAGCATGCCCATACTTCCTTCCTTTTGAGTGGACTTCACTGTGTGTGAGTGTGACGCACAAGTTACTAACTTGTGTAACGATAATCTGTAAGAACAGTAGTTAGTGACAGATTCCTTACCTTAGAATATCCCCAGGCGTCAGGCTGGATCCGGAAAGTTTTTTGCGTAGCAGTACCCTTGCGCGTCGGTAGGCGGCGTCGTGCGGCTCCGCGTCCGTCGTCGGCGTCGTGATCGCCGGGATGGCGTCGCGGGCAGTACTTAGAACGCCGCCCCTGCGCGCTGACATCAGTTCTGTACATGACTTTCCGCGCCAGGAACGCAGAGCCATGCAGAAGCTGACCTAGGTGTCTGAAAAATACTAGGGCCCTGAAAGGGATGTCCTTAACCCTAGAAATCAGTTCGCAGAGCGGGGAGGATGGGTGGGGCGGTAAGGAATCTGTCACTAACTACTGTCTCTTACAGATATATCGTTACACAAGTTAGTAGCTTGTGCATCTGAAAGAGACACGTTAGTGACAGATTCCTTACCTTAGAATAGATACCCCAGCAATACCAGCCCGGTGGTGGGTCTGCGAACAAAGATCAGACAAGGAAGTCCTGGAGGACAGAACGGCCAAAGAAGCCGTCCCTCCGGACCTGACTGTCAAGGCAGTAATGCTTTGTAAACGTGTGCAGCGAGGCCCACGTAGCTGCCTGACAGATAACCGGCAGCGGAACACCGCGGCCCAAAGCCGTGGTAGCAGCCGTTGCCCTGGTGGAATGGGCACGCAGCCCAACAGGAGGCTCCTTCTTAGCCAAAGAATAGCAGTCCTTGATGCACAAGGTAACCCAGCGGGAGATTGTTCGTTTGTGCACCGCCCGACCTTTTTTGGCGCCCACATAGCCAACAAAGAGCTGGTCATCCACCCGGAAGTGTTTTGTGCGGTCGATATAGAAGGAGAGCGCACGTTTTGGAGTCCAGACGGTGGAGCCTCTCTTCCTCTCTGGAAGGATGCGGAGGCGGAAAGAAGGTAGGCAAAGTGATGGTCTGCCCAATGTGGAAGGCAGTAACCACCTTTGGCAAGAAGGACGGACGCGTCCTAAGAACAACCTTGTCTGGATGGACAGACAGAAAGGGAGGTTTGCATGATAGAGCCTGGAGCTCACTCACCCGCCGAGCGGAGGTGATGGCCACCAGAAAGGCTGTCTTCAGAGTAAGAAGGCGAAGAGGACAGTTATGTAGAGGCTCAAAGGGAGCGCACATTAAAAAGGTAAGAACCAAGTTCAAGTCCCACTGAGGCATCACAAACGGAACAGGAGGGAAGAGGTGTGTAATGCCTTTTAAGAACCTGTTAACAACAGGGGACCTGAAAAGGGAGGGCTGATCAGGGAGCCTGAGGAAGGCCGAGATAGCACAAAGATAACCCTTGATGGTACCCAGGGCAGAACCTTGTTGGGCCAGAGAAAGAAGGAACAGAAGGACCTCAGAAGAGAGGGGCAGAAAGGGGATTCACAGCCTTTGCTGTGCACCATGCCACAAATTTGTTCCACCTGCAGGCGTATACCACCTTAGTGGAGGGACGCCTGGCTGCCAGAATCACATCACAAACTTCGGGAGGCAAGTCGAAAGGAATCAACTGCCGCCGCTCAATCTCCACGCAAGCAGGTGTAGACTGGACAGGTTCGGGTGGAGGACCGTCCCCTGCTGCTGCGACAGAAGATCCTCCCGAAGAGGCAGACGGATCGGGGATCTACGCTCATACTGAGTAGCTCGGGATACCAAACTCTTCGAGCCCAGTCCGGAGCCACAAGGATGACTTGGGCCCGGTCGTGCCGAATCTTCTTCAACACTCTGGGTAGAAGTGGTATAGGCGGAAAGGCGTACAACATGCCGCAACTCCACTCGCGACGAAAGCGTCGCCGGCGAGTGCCGCCTTGGAAATTCCAACGCGCAGAACTGATGACATTGCGCGTTCTCTTCGATGGCGAATAGATCTAACCAAGGCTCTCCCCATTGATGAAAGAGACCTTGCGCCACTTCCGAGTGAAGCCGCCATTCGTGATCCATCATGCACCTGCGGCTGAGTTCGTCCGCCCTGGCGTTCAGGGAACCTGCCAGGTGTTGAACCATCAGGAACATGCCCTGATGTTCCAGCCAAGTCCAGAGGCGCAGAGCCTCCTGACAGAGGGTCCACGACCCCACCCCGCCCTGTTTGTTGCAGTACCACATGGCGGTGGTGTTGTCTGTGAACACCTGCACTACCTTCCCTTTGACAGAGGAAGGAATGCCTTGAGTGCAAGTCGGATCGCCCGGAGCTCCAGAAGGTTGATATGGAGCCGGGACTCCGCCGGGAGACCAGAGGCCTCTGATCTCCGCCTCTCCCATGTGACCGCCCCATCCCAGAAGGGACGCGTCCGTCACAACTGTGTGCTCTGGCTGGGGAAGGGAGAGGGATCTGCTCATGACCCATTGCCGGTTCGAGAGCCACCACTGCAACTGTTTTGCAGTCCCCACCGAGATCTGGACGTGATCGGACAGGTTGCCCTGGTGCTGCGCCCACTGGAACTTCAGGTCCCACTGCAGAGCCCGCATATGCCATCTGGCATGATCGACCAGCAGGATGCAGGAGGCCATGAGGCCCAGCAGCCTCAGGGTCATCCGTGCCGAAACCCAGGATAAAGGCTGAAAGATCGGAATCATAGCCTGAATATCCCGGACTCGCCGTTCGGGAGGATAGGCCCGAAACTGCGTCGTGTCCAGAACTGCTCCGATGAAAGGAGCTGTGGAGAAGGAACCAGATGCGACTTCGGCACGTTGATGGAGAACCCCAGCGAGTGCAGGAGTTCGGCCGTAGTCTGGAGGTGGGAGACGACTGCCTGGGACGAGCCCGCCTTCAGCAGCCAGTCGTCGAGGTAGGGGAAGACTGAAACCCCTGTCCGGCGCAGATGAGCTGCGACCACCGCCATCACTTTCGTGAACACCCGAGGGGCACTGGTAAGGCCAAGGGAGCACGGTGAACTGAAAGTGCTCGAGGCCTACCGTGAACCGTAGGTAACGCCGGTGGGCCGGCAGGACGAGGATGTGGAAATAAGCGTCCTGCAAGTCCAACGCTACCAGCCAGTCTCCAGGGTCGAGGGCAGTCAAGACCTGAGCTAGGGTGAGCATCTTGAACTTCTCCTTCCGGAGGAAGCGATTGGCGTTCCGGAGGTCCAAGATAGGACGCATGTCCTCCTTGTCCCTTTGGGCACCAGAAAGTAGTGGGAGTAGCAACCACGCCCTACTTCTGGGGTCGGAACATGCTCGATGGCCCTCTTGGCCAAGAGGGCCGTGACTTTCTTCTGTAGAAGCACCAAGTGATCCCCTGACATGCGGTGGAATTGAGGTGGCATGGCTGGGGGGTGGTCTCGAAGGGAGGGAGTAGCCCCTTCGGACAATGTCCAAGACCCACCTGTCCGAGGTGATGGGACGCCAGTGGTGAAGGTGATGGCGGACCCTGCCCCCGACTGGCGTGCTGTGCACCTGAAAGGAGGGACTAGGAGGGCTTGGAGGCCGCGGGACGGGTTGGAGGTGGTGGCCTGACCCGCACGCTGGTTGCCCGAACCGCCACGGCGGTATCCACGTCCTCGCGAAGGCGCTTGCTGCGCGGGCCGTTGGCCGGGCTGTTGACGTGACTGGGCGCCCCTTCCGTGGCCACGAAAGGGGCGAAAAGCAGACGTGAGCGGAGGGCGCACAACAGCAAGGCCCAGGGACTTGGCAGTAGCCCGCGAGTCCTTGAAACGCTCCAGCGCATGGTCTGCCTTCGAACCAAAAAGACCGACTCCATCAAAGGGCATGTCCATGAGTGTATTCTGGACATCCCCTGAAAAACCAGTGGTCCTCAGCCAGGCGTGGCGATGTAGCGCCACCGTCGTTGCAAGCGATCTGCCCAGCGAGTCGGCGGTATCAAGGCCACAGTGTATGGTGTATTTAGCCGCATTACGCCCTTCCGCAATGGCGCGGGTAAGCAGTGTCTGGACCTCCTCAGAACACTGCGGCAAAACATTCGCCACCGAATCCCACAGGGAGTGGGTATATCGGCCCAAGAGGCAAGCGGTGTTAACGGACCGCAAGCCAGCACTGGAGGAAGAGAAAGCCTTCTTCCCAAAGTGATCCAGGCGCTTGGATTCCCTATCCGGAGGGGCGGTAGGGAAGGCGGTTTGGGAGGCAGAGGCTTGGACAACCAAGCTCTCAGGGGTGGGGTGTTGGGAGAGAAACAGGGGGTCGCCCGGAGCAGGGCGATGGCGTCGGGCCACGTTCCTATCCACAGGAGCCCCTGTGGTGGGCTTGGACCAGGCACCCAAAGAACGTCAGTGAGTGCATCATTGAACGGCAGCACAGTCTCCGAAGAGGAGGCCGCCGGCTGAAGCACTTCAGTCAGGAGGTTAGTCCTGACGGCCACTGTAGGCAACTGGAGATTCAAGGCTCCAGCAGCTCTACGCAACACCGTTGCAAAATTAGCCCCCTCCTCCGTAGCCACGGGAGGAGACAGCATGCCAGAGTCAGGGGAGGTGTCCAGACCACTGGCATTCCCAAGTTCCTCAACCCAGTCCGGGTCAAACTCGCACTGTTGTGTGAGAGGGTCCTCAGACCCCTCCCAGCTCTCCTGGTCCTCCTCAGGTTCATAATATGGAGGAGGAGGGACATTAGGGACCCAAGGTCTCATCGGCGCCGGAACCGGCGTCGGTCGGCTGCCGGTCCGGCTCCATGTCCGGAGCCGGAGAGAACCGGGGAACGGCGCCGTCCGGAGCCCCGGACGGCGTCAGAGACGGCACCGGGGACATCGGCGTTGGCGGAGGCGTGGTTAGGTCAACCGGCGTCGATGGGGGTTGCGGCACCACCGGAGCCGGGATCGAGGCCGGGGCCGGAGCCGAGGCCAAGACAAAGGCCGGTGGGGCAGGCGACGCCGGGACCGGAGTCAACGGCAACGCCGGAGCAACCCCATCAGGGCCCGAAGGCGCACCGGAGGGACCTTGAGGCCCGAAGAGGCGGGCCATGGCCGACAGGAACTCCTGTATTTGGGCCTGAGTCGCCCCCGAACCCGGGAAGGACGGGTAATGCGGGGGCAACTCGACAGGCACGTCCGGGGCCGCGGGGGTGGGGACGGTGCCGACAGGGACCTCAGCCGAGTCGCGAGACCGGCGAGGCGAAGTCTTAGAGCGATGATGCCGCTTAGACTTCTTGTGCATCGACTTACCGGAGGAGCGCGAAGACTTGGATTCCGACGAACGGCGGGGACTCCGCGTCCGGCCCCTCGACCTCTCCCGGGACCGGGGCTTGGTGCGGCGTGGAGCCGACTGCCGGACCTTGAGGAGCTTTCGAGACCACTCTCGCAAAGCCTTCGGATTAAGTTTCCGGCAGTCAGGGCACGACTTCGTGTCGTGGTCTCGGCCGAGACAGAAGAGACACTCGAGATGCGGGTCCGTGATCGACATCATGCGACCACATTCCTCGCAGGGCTTAAAGCCGGGCATCCCTACGACACCATAGGAGTCGTGAAGACTCGTTGAAGAAACAGTGAAAAAATTCACAAAAAAGATAGTCAAAAAGTGACTAGGGCACTGCTCTTCCCGGATCTGCGCTTACTGGCGCGGAAAAAGAAGAACTGACGTCAGCGCGGCGATCACGACGCCGACGACGGACGCGGAGCCGCACGACGCCGCCTACCGACGCGCAAGGGTACTGCTACGCAAAAAACTTTCCGGATCCAGCCTGACGCCTGGGGATATTCTAAGGTAAGGAATCTGTCACTAACGTGTCTCTTTCAGATAGCAATGGCAAGATGGCTGACAGTGGTGTCCTGCTGTTGGTTGGTGGCCAGTTCCCAGCATGGCCTTGTGCTCCCCACAACAGAGCACCAGTGTCAGACATCTTTGAAGTGGCTTTTGACTCCCTGTGAGGTGTGCATGCTTCAGTGTGACACGACTCAGTTTCGGGCCTATCCTCCCGAACGGCGAGTCCGTGATATTCAGGCTATGATTCCGATCTTTCAGCCTTTATCCTGGGTTTCGGTACGGATGACCCTGAGGCTGCTGGGCCTCATGGCCTCCTGCATCCTGCTGGTCGATCATGCCAGATGGCATATGCGGGCTCTGCAGTGGGACCTGAAGTTCCAGTGGGCGCAGCACCAGGGCAACCTGTCCGATCACGTCCAGATCTCGGTGGGGACTGCAAAACAGTTGCAGTGGTGGCTCTCGAACCGGCAATGGGTCATGGGCAGATCCCTCTCCCTTCCCCAGCCAGAGCACACAGTTGTGACGGACGCGTCCCTTCTGGGATGGGGCGGTCACATGGGAGAGGCGGAGATCAGAGGCCTCTGGTCTCCGGCGGAGTCCTGGCTCCATATCAACCTTCTGGAGCTCCGGGCGATCCGACTTGCACTCAAGGCATTCCTTCCCTCTGTCAAAGGGAAGGTAGTGCAGGTGTTCACAGACAACACCACCGCCATGTGGTACTGCAACAAACAGGGCGGGGTGGGGTTGTGGACCCTCTGTCAGGAGGCTCTGCGCCTCTGGACTTGGCTGGAACATCAGGGCATGTTCCTGATGGCTCAACACCTGGCAGGTTCCCTGAACGCCAGGGCGGACGAACTCAGCCGCAGGTGCATGATGGATCACGAATGGCGTCTTCACTCGGAAGTGGCGCAAGGTCTCTTTCATCAATGGGGAGAGCCTTGGTTAGATCTATTCGCCACCGAAGAGAACGCGCAATGTCATCAGTTCTGCGCGTTGGAATTTTCAAGGCGGCACTCGCTCGGCGACGCTTTTCGTCGCGAGTGGAGTTGCGGTCTGTTGTACGCCTTTCCGCCTATACCACTTCTACCCAGAGTGTTGAAGAAGATTCGGCACGACCGGGCCCAAGTCATCCTTGTGGCTCCGGACTGGGCTCGAAGAGTTTGGTATCCCGAGCTACTCAGTATGAGCGTAGATCCCCCGATCCGTCTGCCTCTTCGGGAGGATCTTCTGTCGCAGCAGCAGGGGACGGTCCTCTACCCGAACCTGTCCAGTCTACACCTGCTTGCGTGGAGATTGAGCGGCGGCAGTTGATTCCTTTCGACTTGCCTCTCGAAGTTTGTGATGTGATTCTGGCAGCCAGGCGTCCCTCCACTAAGGTGGTATACGCCTGCAGGTGGAACAAATTTGTGGCATGGTGCACAGCAAAGGCTGTGAATCCCCTTTCTGCCCCTCTTTCTGAGGTCCTTCTGTTCCTTCTTTCTCTGGCCCAACAAGGTTCTGCCCTGGGTACCATCAAGGGTTATCTTTGTGCTATCTCGGCCTTCCTCAGGCTCCCTGATCAGCCCTCCCTTTTCAGGTCCCCTGTTGTTAACAGGTTCTTAAAAGGCATTACACACCTCTTCCCTCCTGTTCCGTTTGTGATGCCTCAGTGGGACTTGAACTTGGTTCTTACCTTTTTAATGTGCGCTCCCTTTGAGCCTCTACATAACTGTCCTCTTCGTCTTCTTACTCTGAAGACAGCCTTTCTGGTGGCCATCACCTCCGCTCGGCGGGTGAGTGAGCTCCAGGCTCTATCATGCAAACCTCCCTTTCTCTCTGTCCATCCAGACAAGGTTGTTCTTAGGACGCGTCCGTCCTTCTTGCCAAAGGTGGTTACTGCCTTCCACATTGGGCAGACCATCACTTTGCCTACCTTCTTTCCGCCTCCGCATCCTTCCAGAGAGGAAGAGAGGCTCCACCGTCTGGACCCAAAACGTGCGCTCTCCTTCTATATCGACCGCACAAAACACTTCCGGGTGGATGACCAGCTCTTTGTTGGCTACGTGGGCGCCAAAAAAGGTCGGGCGGTGCACAAACGAACCATCTCCCGCTGGGTTACCTTGTGAATCAAGGACTGCTATTCTTTGGCTAAGAAGGAGCCTCCATGTTGGGCTGCGTGCCCATTCCACCAGGGCAACGGCTGCTACCACGGCTTTGGGCCGCGGTGTTCCGCTGCCGGTTATCTGTCAGGCAGCTACGTAGGCCTCGCTGCACACGTTTACAAAGCATTACTGCCTTGACAGTCAGGTCCGGAGGGACGGCTTCTTTGGCCGTTCTGTCCTCCAGGACTTCCTTTTCTGATCTTTGTTCGCAGACCCACCACCGGGGTTGGTATTGCTGGGGTATCTATTCTAAGGTAAGGAATCTGTCACTAACGTGTCTCTTTCAGATGCACAAGTTACTAACTTGTGTAACGATATATCTGTAAGAGACAGTAGTTAGTGACAGATTCCTACCGCCACCATCCTCCCGTTCTGCGAACTGATTTCTAGGGTTAAGGACATCCCTTTCAGGGCCCTAGTATTTTTCAGACATCTAGGTCAGCTTCTTGCATGGCTCTGCGTTCCTGGCGCGGAAAATCGTGTACAGAACTGACGTCAGCGCGCAGGGGCGGCGTCTAAGTACTGCCCGCGACGTCATCCCGGCGATCACGACGCCGACGACGGACGCGGAGCCGCACGACGCCGCCTACCGACGCGCAAGGGTACTGCTACGCAAAAAACTTTCCGGATCCAGCCTGACGCCTGGGGATATTCTAAGGTAAGGAATCTGTCACTAACGGGTCTCTTTCAGATAGCAATGGCAAGATGGCTGACAGTGGTGTCCTGCTGTTGGTTGGTGGCCAGTTCCCAGCATGGCCTTGTGCTCCCCACAACAGAGCACCAGTGTCAGACATCTTTGAAGTGGCTTTTGACTCCCTGTGAGGTGTGCATGCTTCAGTGTGAGCTTGCTGGGCCATGTGGGTGGGGGATGTTGAGCTGTGACTACCACTCCCATCATGCTATTGCCTACACCCCCTTCCCAGCATGCCCATACTTCCTTCCTTTTGAGTGTACTTCACTGTGTGTGAGTGTGACAGCAATGGCAAGATGGCTGACAGTGGTGTCCTGCTGTTTGTTGGTGCTCAGTTCCCAGCAGGGCCTTGAACTCCCCACAGCAGTACCCAGTGTCAGCCATCTTGTCAGTTCTTTGCCACTCCCTGTGATGTGAGCGTGGTTCAGAGTGGTGTTGATGGGCCAATTGTGAGGGTGACCAATATCTGTGACTGCCACTCCCATCATGCTATTGCCTCCACCCCCCTTCCCAGCATGCCCATACTTCCTTCCTTTTGAGTGGACTTCACTGTGTGTGAGTGTGACAGCAATGGCAAGATGGCTGACAGTGGTGTCCTGCTGTTGGTTGGTGGCCAGTTCCCAGCATGGCCTTGTGCTCCCCACAACAGAGCACCAGTGTCAGACATCTTTGATGGGGCTTTCCACTCCCTGTGAGGTGTGCATGCTTCAGTGTGAGCTTGCTGGGCCATGTGGGTGGGGGATGTTGAGCTGTGACTACCACTCCCATCATGCTATTGCCTACACCCCCCATCCCAGCTTGCCCATACTTCCTTCCTTCTGACTCTGCTTCCCTGTGGGGTAGTGTGCCTGTGCTGAATGGATGGCTGACAGTGTTGTCCTGGCGTTTGTTTGGCTACAAGTCCCATGTGTGTCACTGTGCTTCCCACAGCATAACCCAGGGTGGTGGTTCTTTGTGGGATAATTAATTTTAGTGTGAGGCAATGCATTTTCCCAGGTGAGTTGTGTGTAGTTTGTGTTAGGGGTGTGTGTGAGAAGAGCTGCTGGTAACTATGGTCAGAGCTGTCAGTCCTCCTTCCCACCCAACCAGATATCCCACCATGGAACGTGCTTCCATTGCAGGGAGTGCAAGTTGTCTTTCAGGATGTCAGTCAATGGTGTCCTGCTGTTGGTTGGTGCCCAGTTCCCAGCAGGGCCTTGTGCTCCCACAGCAGTAGCCAGTGTCAGCCATCTTGTCAGTTGTTTTCCACTCCCTGTGATGTGAGCATGGTTCAGAGTGGTGTTGATGGGCGTATTGTGAGGGTGGGCAATATCTGTGACTACAACTCCCATGATGCTATTGACTACACAGACTTGACCAGCATACACAGAATTCCTTCCTTTCTGTGGGCTTCCCTGTGTGGTGGTGTTCTAGTGGTGGCTACATATCTGACAGTGTTTGTTGGTTAGATTTGTGCCACTGCCTAGCTTTATTTGTTGTAGGGTTTGTACATGTCATGACACAGTTACATATCACTATGAGATGGCATGTATTGTGTTCATCTGACTGACATACACATCTTGGGATGATTCTGGTTTTGTTGCTGTGGATTTGCTAAGGGTGCATGGTTTGACTATCCCCTTGACAGTGATGTGTGTATGTTGTCACATGATATTGGGTATATTTGTTGTGTACTCACCAGGCTCTGGGATGTTTGATAGTCCATATACGCTCACTGGTGGTAGGATGGCCCGCACCTTCTCCTCCCAGGGCCTGAGGTATACTGGTTTGGCAGGAGGGACACTGCCGGTGTGTTGGCTCAAGATGTAATCCTTCTTCAGTAGGTCCCTGACCCTCCTGCGCACGTCATACCACCTGTTCTGGATGTCTTCCTTTGTGCGCAAACATGGTGATTGTGCGTTCACCCTGTCGACGATCCTCTCCCACATCTTGGTTTTCTGCGACATGGGGGTCTGTTGGACCAGTGTACCAAACAGCTGTGGCTCTACCCTGAGGATCTCATCTAACAGGACTTCCAATTCACTATCTAGGAACTTTGGATTCTTCTTTGGGGGCATGGTGATGGGTGGTGGTGGTGAGTGATGTGTGTGTTGATGTGCAAGTGAGGGTGTGTGAGTGTGTGTTTTGCTGGGTGTATGTGAGGGTGCTATTTGTTGAGGTGCTGATGGTGTGTGGCTTGTGTGATGGATGAGCTGTGAGTTTGTGTGTGGTTGCTGTCTGTTGGTGTTCTGTGCTGGCAGGTCATTTGAATTTGCAAAGGATCATGGTAGGGATTTGTGTCCTTTATATGGGTGGAGTTGTGGGTGTGTCTTTGTTCCCTGTTTCCCCCCCCCCCAGTATTTATTGGCTTTGTAATTGCTTGTTTGGCCTTTCTTTTGTGTTTTTCCCTTTGTACTTTTTGTGCATGTAGGAGACGTTCTTCTGACCGAGTCGGACCCTGCAGTTGTCTCGTGCGAGCTTCTCCGAGTCGTTCACGCTGTGTTTGTGCTGTTTCATGTGCGGCGTACGCATCGGTCGCGGAGTATTGGGTTGCTTCGGCTCGCTGTTTTGTATGCGTGTTGTTCGTACGGCTTGTACTCCGTGCGACTCGGTCGGGTTTTCCACCCGTTATATCGTACTGCGCGAGTCGGACTTCGCGGGTACGTTTCGTTCGGGTTCATTCCTGGTGCATGTCGGTCGGTTCGATTCACGTGGTTTTCCGGCCGGATAGCTGTTTTCCGCGCGGTTCGGTCGTTCGGCTTGTGTTCCGTACGAGTCGGTCGGATTTTGCACGCATTTCATCGTACTTGGCGGGTCGGGCTGCACCGGTACGTGTCGGTCGGAATTGATTCCCGATCCGAGTCGGTCGGTACGTTTTCCGGCCCGAATCGGAACGGCCCCTTTATCTGTAGTAGGTGCAGCCCCCAAGATTGGCCTGCTGTTCTGCCTACTCTTATGTCCTTTAGTCATAAGTTCCTTTCACCTCTAACTGCAGAGACCCATGCACAGCATTCAAATGACCGATTTTAATCCATGTCAGAAAATTGAGTAAATGCACCTCTTGAAGAAATTTGCGTGTGTCTTACAGGGCCCAGGTTCTGAAGGCTCAGTGGGATGTGACATTTATGTTGTGGTGGGAATGTCACCTGCATGGTGTCTAGTTGTGTTCCTCACCCTATGAGAACCCAGCTGCGAGTACATGGCATCCTAGTTTTTAATTTTTGTCCCTCGCCGTACATCTAGTGTGTGCGCAGGCCTCTCCTTTGGCATGCCTCAGCTAGAGTGTTTACTTAGAGCACCAATACACACACATCTACACTAAAAACTGAAAGCATTTTTATATTTTTAAAACGTGCAGCGTTTTTGTACAGGGGAATTTTCTTCTTGAATTTTGAACAAACTGGCAGTTCAGAGTGTGGTAGCATGAGTTAAGTGCCCCGCTCGAGAAAATTGTTTGCAGCATTAGTGAGACAGTAGCTGAGTTCGGTTTGTGGGCCAGTTGCAGCTCACTTTATATTTATGCCCCTATTTAGCCATGACACAGGTGCGATGCACCTAAACCACGCCTGTCTGTACCTGAATCGGCACAGTGATGACGATGCATCGTTTTTTGTTTTTTCTTTATAGAAAAACGGTGGCAGAACCTACTTCTGAGGCCCAGGACTGGAAGAGGCACCTCAAGTAAGGGTAGGGCTCGCAGATGGCAGAGACCAAAAGAATTGCCAGAAGTCTTTTGTGTCCCAAAAAACAGCCAAGCCAGCAAGCCCTTGGAGTCACTCTGGGTTCAAGTGAGATGGGTCCAGTCCTTGTCCTCGTCCTCAGCAGGGTTAGTTCAGCACAGCAGTGAAACAGTTCCTTGGAACAGTCCGTCAAGCAGAGTGTCAATCCTTGCAGCTCAGCAGCCCTTACTCCTGGCAGAGGTCTTCACAGGTCCAGTAGTGTACTGATTTGGTAGTGTCAGAGCTCTAGTACTTCTACCCCAATGTGCCTTTGAATTGGGTGTGACTTCAAAGCAGCTCCTTGAAGTGCACAGGTCCCCTTTCATCCCAGCCCTTTCTGTCAGGCTATCTTTGAGGAGTAATCAGCCCTTTATGTGAGGACAGGACAGATGTCAGCTCCCTCTCCCCCTTCCTTTTCAGGAAGGCTATCAGAATGCAGATGAGTTCTGTCATTCCCACCCTTCCTGTGTTTGTGGCTGTATAGAGAGAATGCTCAAAGTGTAGCTGTCACCGCGCCCAGATGTGGTTTGGAGAAAGGCTGCAGGTACACACAGCTGAGTTAAGAGCACAGAAATGTCTACTTTCTAAAAGAGGCATTTCTAAAATAGTAATATCAAATCCAACTTTACCATTACTATTCCAAAGATATGAAATGTGATTTAGCTACTCATTTCTAATCACAAATTAAAGCTTAAAGGTGTATTAAGGAATTCCCAATGCTAGCCTATGAGAGAGTAGGCCTCAGTAGTGAAAAACAAATTTAGCTGTTTATCACTACCACGACTTATAAAACATAAAAGTACATCTCCTACCTTTTTAGTTACACAGCATCCTACCCTTAGGGGTGACCTATGTATAATAAAAGGGAAGTTTAAGGCTTGGCAAGCGGTTTTAAATGCAAAGTCGAAGTGGCAGTAAACTGCGCACACACAGGCCATGCAATGGCAGGCCTGAGACCGGGTTGGAAGTCTACTTGTGTGGGTGGCAGAGCCAGTGCTGCAGGCCCACCAGTAGCATTTAAATTACAGGCCCTGGTTATATGGTATGCCCCTTTACAAAGGACTTGCAGGTAAACTAAATATGCCATCAGGTATACACCAAAGTCGCCATGTTTTAGGGGAGAAGCACATGCACTTTAGCACGAAAGCAGTGGTAAAGTGCTCATAGTCCTAAGGCCAACAAAAATATATGGCAAAAAGTGGAGGTAAGCAGGCAAAAAGTTGGGGGGAAGACCACCATAAGGTTAACGGGTCTAACAAACCCTAAGCACCCAATACCCTTACCCAAAAAGCATATGCGTGGTAAAGACGTGCTTGGTAATGGGCGCATGGTAAATGCATTGCGTGGTAAATACAGCGTTGTAAAGGTTTTTTCCCCCTCTGTATACTGAATCTAAGGCTGTTCGGAAGTCAACAAAGCAGCTATAAAATCCCTAGTTTTTTAGTCAACTCCTGAGTAAGAGCCCGGAGGGCAAAGCAATGGCCTACCGTACACGTCCACTCATCTAGATGAGACAATAAGATGTTAGAAAAATCTTGGAGATGTTATCTGTCAATCCTTTTAATCTAGAATGGCTTGGTTGGTTTCCATCTCCTTTTTTTATTAATTGGTTGAATTGTAGCACCTCTACAGGAGGTATGTATTTGACCTAGGTCAGCAATCAATTGTAACAGGTCCTAAGATTTTCAAACCACCAATTGACTTTGGTTTGAATAATCGCAGTAGGCAAATTATCAGGTCCTGCTGCCTCACTCGAGTCCGGTGATATTGCTTCTTCTATTCTTATCTTCATAAAAGACCTAATGATTGCTGGATCCGCTGTATGGATATGAGGAATGAAGTTTGTCTTTGGCATCACATAAAGATTATTAGGATTAATTGTCCAGTTTTCCTCTGTAATTCAACGCAGGAGGAATGTAGGGTTTGATTGCAAATTTTTAGAATAGTTTTTTTGGTTCTCGTTTTGGATAAACTGAATCATTTTTGTCCATTAGCAGAAAAAAGCTTGCTTTTTATTTATTAAAATCTTGTATTTTTTATTTTATAATTAGTATTAGTTTCTGAAGGAAAATTTTAAAGCATTTGTGCTTTTCAAATTGTATTTTATCTTTTGGCAAGATAAATTGTGCCATGTATTATTCATATGATCTGTGTTTTTTTTTAACTTATTCATATCCACATACTTATCATAAAGTGGAACTTGCAGGCGTGCATAAACATTATCAACAATTATATATAGCAGGCTTTTTCTCCTCGGATTTCCCAATGCTGTACACAAAATGTGATAATTGACACATATTGGTAGCTTTTGTATGCGAGAGGAGTCAATTCTCAAGGGGAGACAGGCGAAATACATGGGAGACCAGATACCCACTCTCAAAGTTGCTGTAGTAGTCACACAAGGCAGCATACACAAACATCTTTCCACAAGTGACTGGGACAAATTTGCCAAGTCTTTCTCTAGATTACTGTACTGTGGCAATTTTTGTTTAAAAAGAAATTATGGGGGGGCGTGGCTTGGACGGCAGAGCCGATGGCGGCTTGATTCCGTCTCTCTGTCAATTGCGGAGACAAAATGCAACGATTCCGGAGTTCGGGTGGCTGACGACACACCGGAGAACCAGGCTTTGGTTCCTGTTTGGGCACTGCTCCTGAGGGGGTGACATTGTCGCTGATAGTGGTGTGCGGATTCGTAAGGAATATCGTCTGTAATTTCGCCGATGGGGAATGCTCGAAGGCTCAAAATGGCGGATCACGAACAACTTCTACAACGGAGGTCTTTGCGCGACCAACGAGGATATTGAATGCCCTATAATGCACCCAACTCGGGCGGTATTGATCGGACCCTAATCCCGACACGGTTTTTGCACCTTTTAACAGCGTTTTGTCCCTTGCGGTGATTTTTTTCCTTGAACGTAGCCTGGCTCTAAAATGGCGTCTAAGGGAGGAAAGCGGGGAACATCTTACCGGCTAGGGTGGTGATGCAGAAGGAAGGTGAGGCGACTGATTATCGTTGTAGATGCAGAGTGAGCTGTCTGTGAGGTGCGTTTTATAGCGGGGCCATCTGCAGCTCCCTGACGAACAGTGCCTGACTCTAAGATGGCGGCCTTGTGAGGACGACGAAGTGCGCATTTATCCCCTCTGAGGTTGCCGAGCGGGGAAGTGTTGATGCAGCGCCAGTTCTACATGTGGAGTGGCTCAGTATGAGATCGATTTTGCCTCCATGACGATCGTTGTTGGTATGCAGTGTAATTATAACGGTGATAACGAAGAGGTGTTGTGTGCTTGCCTGATTGCCCTCCCGGACATCGGTTTCTTGATGTTCTCTCCGGTCTCGATCTACGCTGAGGTTCTTTAACTGCTACAACTCCATACTACCGCTTTCTCACACTTGCGGTGATCCTTTGCTGATGCAGCATTGAATGTCTAATTATAGACAAGTATTGGTTTTGGTGAAATACCGATGAATATCAGGAGTGTTAATTTGCACAGAGATACTGATTTTGTGACGACTCATATTGCGTGTGTTCTGACCTTAAGATGGCGCCAGTTGTAACTATCTCTGCAGTGATGATGAGCCCGCTTTAATTGTTGCCATTCACATCACGCTGGGGGTCACACACCCAACCGGATCAGCCCACCATCAGTTTGTCCTAAAATGTGTCAGTGCCCTGTATGATTTGAATTGTGCCCAGTCTATAGAGAGATGGTCTGTCTGTACCTACATTGCAACATTAAAATCTTCATTTGACTGCCAACCAAGTTTTTGTGGAGCTGCATTGCTGGCTATGGGAAGCATCAACTTTATATGCCTGCAGTTGCGTTGAGCACTGGTTCTAGAGGGGAAGGGTCTCTTAAGAGTAGCAAGGCTTTGTACACGCTGCACAAGCAGCGCATCCAACTGGCAAAGAAGTCTAGGTAGTCAATCACGCGCCATAGTACGTACACAGGCATCAAGTTGACCACCTGAGGGTCGGCCTGTCCTACCGCAGTATCTAATAACATCCCTGCGAGCAGTTTCTTTATTGTCATTTGTTTAAGACAGTTACTGCCAATTCCTTTATACGAAACAATCAAAGAGGTATATACTCTATCATATATAGACCATCTGCTCATAACACCAGTACTAGATTCAGCTGAACTAACTTCACAGGGATCTCACCCTGTCCCAATAAGTTTCTCACTATGGCAGAAAAGGAGCCCAAATCCCAGTACAAAAGAAAGGTGATCCTTCGCCGTCTGACTCTCCCATCAAAGCCAAAGCAGATATAAACAGTACAATGGAAATGATTCTGAAAAAGTTGGCTGGTGTTCATGATCTAGCTAAAGCTACCAAACAAAACACGGATGCTATGCAGCTGGAACTGACTGCTATACGGGCACACTGTGAACTTGGATTCTTAGCATGTTTTCATGCATTTAAGCCTGCGTGTCTCTCATAGTTGAGTGGTAATTGAGTGAACTAGAGTGATACAGGCCTGTATTTTCCATTTTGGAAGCACTTGGCCTGTCCACTTAGAAATTCTATTAGGGACTTTCTGATATAGAGGGCTGCTGAGTAGTTTTCCTGAAATGGTCATTTGGTGATGGCAGGGTAAGAGTGCATTATCTGTTGTCAGGGTGTGAAGGGTTCTTAGAAGGGGAGCAGCCCTTTGTCTCTCTCCCTGATCACTGTCAAACGTGGCTGTTGATAGTCAATGTGCAGGTTGCTCTGACCTCTTTTGCCTCTATTGTGACTGCTCCAGCTATAAGGAGCTTCACTCAGGACAAACGCAGAGTCTGGTAAACAAACAATGAAGGGCATGTGAAAAAGGAACCAACCAAAACCAGTTTTGGAAGGTCATACTGGGAATACACATACTCTCTCTGCCAGCTCTATAAAAACTGGGAGCATCTGACCCGCTTGTTGTTCCAGTTCGAAGTTCTCTTTGATCGAGGAGGGCTGGTGTCTTCCAGACATCTGGTTCCCCAGATGACGGGACATCACCTGGAGTGTGATCTGAAGGAAGAATTGTTCCCTTGTCCTAGCACCCAAGGACCTCTGCCTGAGTGAGAAGGAAGGAAACTTGCTGGAGAAGCAGAGCTTTGGAAGAGTCTGCTGCAAATGACCGTCGTCAGTGGTCTTTCTTAAAGAGACCCTCAAACTGAGTTATTGATGTGGTCTAGAGCAACAATTAATCTGCGCTTCGTGGCACAATGTGGCAATGATCGCATAGGACAACAAGGATGCCAAAGATCTCAGCACCCTATTTGATTACTGCCACTGTGGCGCAGTACATTGCCTATGTGTCACCAGAACGTGGCACCTCAGGAAGAGGGCTGCCAACAGCCTCTATCAGGGGAGGCCTCGGCATAGATGACCAAAGACACTGGAGTGACTTAATCTGGCTGACTGAATCCTTGAGCCCAGCCCGTGCAAAGCGATCTTTAGAAACCCGAAGTAGGCCTACGCCATAGCAAATGCTCCTCAGTGGCCTGTCTGAGACTCAGTCTGGCCTGCTGCAGCCCACCTTGAGTTTGACTATGGCATGCTCTGCGGGAAACCCCGCCCACTGCCAGTGACCCATCCACCATTATTGTAGTGTGTAGCATTTTGCTTTCTGTATAATAAAGTATTAGACCTTTACAAAGGGAAGAAATGGGCTGAGGGATTATCTTCTTGTGCTGCTGGGAGTGATGTGTGCTGAGCCCCAGTAGCCCCACACTTATCTCCGAGAAGCCTGTGACTACTCACTATTGCTACCACTGAGAATCAAGTTTACAGATCCATAGAAGGACAGGCCCAGGACAGCAGTGACAACTGACTCGGTGCTCAATACTATGGCGCAATAGTCCCTGCTTTGCTCATGGCCTACTGAACAGGGTCTGACTGCATTATGTTGGCTAGGATGACGGATTGTTTTGAAGCAAGCCTGTGAATTCTGATGAAGAGGGTAGTGGTTCCACTATTTCATAGGAATTTCCTGTTTTCAATGTCATACGAATTGCCCTTAGCAGGACACTTGGGTATTAGTTAGCTTAGGGGACAAGCTGGACCCACTATTCAACTGGCCAGGGATGCACACAGAAACCGGTTTTGTAGAACTTATCCCACTTTCCATTTGAGGGGTAAGACCGTAGGTAAGATCGAGGCACCGTTGCTGCCTCTGCAAGTTGTGACTGTTCCATTCAAGTGAGTTCTTCCATTGGAGTGGCAGAGAATTGACATTGTTGGTCTATCACCATGAGGCAACAAGTTCATTTTTATTGTAATAGATCGTGTCAATAGGGGAATTGTAAGCGCGCTACTCACCCGTGAGGGTCTCAAGGCGCTGAGGGGGAGGGGGGGGATCCGCAGATCTGTTTAGCCGAAGAGCCAGGTCTTGAGGGTCTTCCTGAAGGTGTTCAGGGAGGGGGCGCGTCTGATGTCTGCTGGTAGCTCGTTCCAGGTCTTGGCTGCAATGTGAGAGAAGGATCTTCCGCCTGCTCTGGCTCTGTGGATGCGCGGGGTTTCGGCCAGTGCGAGGTTGGAAGATCGGAGGTTTCTTTTGAGTACGTGGAAGTTGATTCTGTCGTTGAGGTATTTGGGTCCGTTGTTGTGTAGGCATTTGTAGGCGTGAGTGAGGATTTTGAAAGTGACTCTTTTCTCCACGGGGAGCCAGTGGAGACTTCGTAGGTGTTGGCTGATGTGTTCGTGTCGGGGGATGCCGAGGACGAGTCTGGCGGCGGTGTTCTGTATTGTCTGGAGTTTGCGGAGTAGGGACTTGTTGATGCCAGCGTAGAGTGCGTTTCCATAGTCCAGTCTGCTGGTGATGAGTGCGTGGGTGACTGTCTTCCTTGACTCAGGGGGGATCCACTTGAAGGTCGTGCGGAGGGTGTTGAAGCAGCTGGAGGTGACGGCGTTGACCTGTCGGTTCATGGTGAGTGATGAGTCGAGTACGATGCCGAGGTTCTTGGCGTGGTCTGAGGGGTAGGTGGGCTTCCGAGGGCGGTCGGCCACCAGGTGCTGTCCCATGCAGAAGGGGTGGTACCGAGGATGAGGACTTCTGTCTTCTCGGCGTTGAGCTTCAGGCAGCTGTTGGTCATCCAGACTGCGACGTCTTGCATTCCTTTCTGGAAGTTGAGTTTGGCAGTGGTGGGGTCTTTGGTGAGGGAGAGGATGAGCTGGGTGTCGTCGGCGTAGGATACAATGTTGAGGCCGTGTTGTCGGACGATGGCTGCGAGGGGGGCCATGTAGATGTTGAAGAGGGTGGGGCTCAGTGATGAACCCTGTGGAACTCCGCAGGTGATTTTCGGGGGTCGGAGAGGAAGGGTGGGAGTCTGATCCTTTGGCTTCTTCCAGTGAGGAATGATCGGATCCCGTCCAGGGCTGTTCCTTGTATGCCTGCGTCGTGTAGTCTAGCGACTAGTGTGCAGTGGGAGATGGTGTCGAAGGCCTCTGATAGGTCGAGTAGGATGAGGGCTGCGGAGTGGCCTTGGTCCAGGAGGGTGCGGATGTTGTCTGTGGCGGCGAGTAGGGCGGTCTCTGTGCTGTGGTTGCTTCAGAATCCGGATTGGGACGGGTCGAGGACGGCGTTCTCTTCAATGAATCGTGTCAGTTTCCTGTTGACTGTTTTCTCTGCAACTTTGGCTGCGAAGGGGAGGAGCGAGATGGGCCGATGGGGTCAGCTGTGGGCTTCTTGAGCAGGGGTCTGACTTCTGCGCGCTTCCAGTCGTCTGGGAAGGTGCCTGTTTTAAAGGTGGTGTTGAAGGTGCGTTGTAGTTTGGGTGCGATGGCGGCCGCGGCTCTGTGGTAGATGTGAGGGGGGCAGGGGTCGGTGGATGCTTTTCATGGTCGAGGCGGTGTCTTCGGCCGTGATCGGTGTCCAGTTGGAGATGGTGGGCTGGCTGGTGTTTCTGGGGGGCGGGGGGCCATCTGTGGCGCCTAGTGGATGGTCGATGAAGTTGTCGTAGAGGTTTTTGATCTTGAGGTGGAAATAGGTTCCAAGCTTGTCGCAGAGGTCTTGGGATGGGGTGATGTCTGTGGCTTCGCTGCGTGGGTTGGTGAATTCCTGAATGACACTGAAAAGTTCCTTGGAGTTGGCCAGGATTTTGTTGTGGATGAAGTTCCTCTTGGTGGCTATGATCTGGTTGTGGTAGTCCGTCATGGCGTCCTTGTAGGTGGTGTGGTTTTTGGTTGTCTTGGTGTTTCTCCAGTTCTTCTCCAGGCGTCTGCAGGTGCGTCTGGCTTCTTGGAGAGCGGTGGAGAACCAGGCGGCTTTCCTGGGGCGTTGTCTGTCGGGGTTGCGTAGGGGGGCGAGCTCGTCTGCGCAGTTGAAGATCCAGGTGTGGAGTTCTCTGGCTGCTTCGTTTGCTTCGGGTGCCCAGGTGTGGTTGTCTCGGGTGAGGGTGGAGTTAAGTTGCTCGTCGGTAACCTTGCTCCAGTTCCTTCGAGGTGGGCGTTGGGCTGGTTTGGGTGCCTTGGGTTTGTTGATGGCGAAGTGTACGCAGTGGTGGTCGATCCATGGCGGCTGCGTTGTGTGGCTGAATTGGACGCTGTTTCCTGCCGCGAAGATGGGGTTGAGGGTGTGTCCTGCTCTGTGGGTCGGTGTGTTGACGAGTTGTTTAAGTCCGATGCTGGCGAGGTTGTCACGAAGGATAATGGAGTTGGGGTCGCTGGGGTTGTCAAGGTGGAAGTTCAGGTCTCCAATGAGTATGTAGTTTGCTGAGGCGATGGCGTGGGGTGCAATGAAGTCGGTGATGGTGGTGGCGAAGGGTTTTCGGAGGCCGGGGGGTCTGTAGATGAGGGTTCCTCAGAGTGTGGCTGCGGGGGTGGTCTGGATCTGGAAGTGCAGGTGTTCGGCAGAGGGGAAGGTTTCGCTGGAGGTGGTGAGGCGGAGGGTGCTCTTGTGGGCGATGGCGAGGCCCCCTCTGGGGGGTATACAGAGACTGCACCTGGGAGGAGCACAATGGCAGAGGTCGTAACTAGTGCTCTCTTGGGCATCTTTTCTAGGGTTTGATTTGCAAATAAGGGACCAAGTTCATCTTCTTCTATCAGAGAGATGTGGTATGAAAGAAATATCAATCTCCAAGGCCTATTTGAAGTCTAACCGTGTTTACTGAGCAAAAATAAGCCCTCGGAGAGATAGCGATTTGTCTTTCAAAGTTATTGAGCATGTAATGCTAACCTCTTGCACAATTTACTAACTTTTATACATTTTCAACTCGTAAGCAGCGAGGGAAAGGATGCATGTGACAAACCAAAACTTTAGATAGTGGGAGTTAGCAGTGCATGGATGTTTCTCACAAGAAAGGCAAAAACAGGACCATATAATATACAGATATAGGAGTTGAGCTAGTCATTTTGCAAATGCTTGCTTGAAGGTGCCAGAATGAAAAGGAGGCTAAATATGTCAGAAGTGGGAACACTGAACTGGCCTAAGTATAACATGGGCATGCAACATGGCTCCGGGTCAAAAAATATGGAGTTGTGTAATAATGTAATGTAAAGCAGTATAAATCATAATGCAAAAAATAGTTCACAATGCTCTCCCTTTTGTACCTCCAGGTACAAACTAAAGTATATCAATAGCTATTATTCTATGCATTTGAATAGCACATTCACTGTCATGGTGTCTTTCAATAACATACATCCCTAATCATCTGCAGCAGCTGTTAATGTAAAAGTAGGGGCAGTGCCTTTATTTGTTTTGAGATGATCAATAGCATACATGTGTTGATGTATAAGAATGTAAACTATCACTAAAATACTTAATAGAGCGAATATTATTTCCATGATCTTCATTCCTTATCCCCTAAGATGCCCTTTATCCATGACCAAATCCCTACTGCATCCAGACTAAATAGGACATGTGCCGTATGGAATTCATTAATGCTATTCGTAATGGTGTATTTTTGTTCATGAATGCTGAGCCAGATGCTGGGTTTGTAAGTGCAACATTCAAACCCTATTATAACACACAAGCCACCCTTGGCAGCCAGAGCTACATCCGGAGCCTTTTTTTTTTTTTTTATCACATCAGTTCGTTGTGCATCTAGTTGATCCAATACAAGAGAATGTAGAAAAAGTGATTTGTTTCAGAAATGCGATGGGCAGTCTATCACGATGTGGGAACTCGTTGGTGGGATGACGAATAGCTGGAACCTCATAGGCAAGTTCATATGTTCCGGTCTAATTTCTAAACGACCAATGAAAGGCTTGTTTATGGCAAGCAAAGTATGTGCCATATTCCTTATTGGGTTGAAAATGAGTGTACAGCTCTCCGGAGGCAATTCTTAAGTTACAATGGAGTACATAGTCCGGGATCACGTTGAGAAATTTGTGCAAATCTTGAAAGATGAGAGGTTCAAACCCTGTTGATTCCTCCAAAAGGTCAAAATGGTGTTCTGCTAATTTACCGGGATCTCAGATGGGCAGCAAATGTGTAGATGCTTTCCGTACAAATGCAGTTCCGTACCTCGATGAGGTCCCAAATAGAATGACCAGTGGCGTAACAAAATGTGAGGGGCCCCCTGCAAGATATGCTGATGGGGCCCCTCACACTCACATCAGTAGGACCGACCGCCATTGTAATGAGGGCCTTAGTTTTAAAGTTATATTTCAGGTTCAGGCTGCTAGGTTGTTAGGGGCATAGGTTGGAAAGTTGATTAATAGTTGAGTGACAATTTTTTAATTGATTAATTATTTTGATGAATGGTAATTATGTGAAAATTAATATTTCTTATTTTTATTACATACATATATGTATATTAATAATATTTGTATTAAGAGTGTAATATATATATATATATATGGGCTCGCCTGCCAAGCTGCTGGTGCGGCAGGGCAGACGAATCCCATAGCTGATTCCGTTCCTCTGGAAAGCCGCTGCAGCGAGTAGCCGCTCCGGGAGACTGTAGCGGTTAGAGTTCAAAACCGCTCCGCTACGTTCCGCGTATGTTTGTAACAAAAAGTGACATGTTGTGGTGGGCCAGTATACTTCCAAATAATCAAGTATACTAAGGAGAGGAAGTCACTCGAAAAGTTATATTTACTTTCGGAAAAAGAAAAATAAGTTAAAAATTAAAACACACCAAGTACGAACTGCTTATAGAAACGATTAACCCCAGTGATTGAATAATATATCAAGAGAAATGGCTGAAAGAAGTTCCAATCGAGCACAGAGAGCCAATGAATTACTTGATGATAACATGGCAACTAAGGACTCACAGGTTTCTGGTAGTATGCATTTAGAAGGAAGGAGAAAAACGATTCAAAACCTTATTAAGGAACTACAACAAGCGAGAATTGTAGAGATCAATAAATGGTGGGAAAAGACTACTTTAGAAAAATATATTGAATTCAAAAGGGTACCAAGAGGCCTGCGAATTTTAATTATGCCCACATTAAATGATCTGGACATGGATTTGATTAAGCAGTGGCAATGGATACAAATGAATGCTCATTGAAGCTCATGAGAACATTAATCATACATGCTGAACGCAAACTTTGAAGGGATACTGGAAAGAATAAAAGATTTGGAGGGGGAACTGGAGAAATTCCCAAATAATGATGAGAAAAAGATCTTATGGAGACAATGGAAAAAAGATTCTCAAACATGAGATTGACGTGGAGAAACGGAAGGCCAGTAAATTTAATCGTGATCGCATTGACTATGCTAATGGTAGAATATATACATTCGCGAGGAAGCATGATTCGTTGAGGAACAGAAGCAGCAATGGATAGATGTGTCAGTCAGATACACAAGGCACGAATGATAGCTCTGATTTAAGCTCTGCAGATGAAGAAATCAACATATCGAAATTGGATTTTGTGGGGAAATGAGACTGGCCCAATGGAAACGCCGACAGCGAGGACGAGTCAGAGGAACAACATGGGGGAGGGAAGAGGGCAAAACCCACCCCAATCAGACGAAGCAAGAGAAGGAGCAAGGTCCAAAAGAGGAGGAGACAAGAAAAAGCCAAAATAAAAAGATGGAACACCAAAAAGATCTGGTGATAAATATCTCTAAGATGATTTTAAATGCTGATCATAAAAGCCTCCTAAATAAAGGACTTACCTTTTGCCCTCATACCAACATGGACCTTCCAAATTTTCGCATTGATTTGTATAAATTCTGTCGCAAAGCTAAATTAAAGAAATATTTTGAAGAGAGACCAGCCAGAACAGAAAGTATAAATTTGACAACAATGGAAATTTCCCCACTGAACCAATATGATTTACCAACTTTAAGAACTCTGTCAAAACTAGAGACAAACATCTCAGAAGCTGGCCCATCTTCCATTCCAACAATAGAAAAAGACATAGTGTTCTGCCAGAGAGAAGGTATTATCACCCACAAGAGTGGAGAAAGTGGATTAAGATCTCAGTCAAAATTCTGCCCACAGCTACTCCTCCAGGCAATAAAATTGATTTGTTCCAAGAAATTGTCGTAGAAGAGATAAATCAATTATCGATGATGAAAAGAAGTAACAAAAGATCATGGAATTTGACACATAATGAACAAAAGGCATTGAAAGATCTAAAGGAAAATCAGACAATTGTTATAAAGCCGCAGATAAAGGCGGAAATATTGTCATACAAGATCGTGAACAATATATCTCCGAAGCATATAGACAATTGAGGAAACAAGAACATTATCAAAGGCTGGAGAAGAACCCAATGGAGCAATGGACTAAAGAATATCATGCACAATTGCTCACTTGGAAAGAAAGGGACTAATAGACTTTGAGGAGTATATGTATCTTAAGGTGGAGAATCCAATCACATCAACTATATATTTTCTGCCTAAAGTGCATAAATCACTTGTTAATCCTCCTGGGAGGCCCATAGTGAGTTCTATGGGGTCACTATTGGAGAAGACTTCCCATTATATAGATGTGTTTTTAATGGAATTTGTGACATCTCTTCCCTCGTATTTGAAGGACACTACGGCATTTCTAAAGAGAATACGAGATATTAATTGGAATGAGTCTCTGATCATGATTACAATAGATGTAAATTCATTATACACATCAATTCTCCATGAAAATGGCTTGACAGCTGTTAGAAGATTTTTAAAGAGAAGATCATTGAGTTTTTTAGAACACTCTGAAATGATTATGGAAATGTTGAACTACTGCTTAACGCATAATGTTTTTCTGTTTAATGGGGAAATATTTCTCCAGAGACAAGGCACAGCTATGGGGACGGCATTTGCCCCAACTTACGCGAATCTATTCATGGCGGTTTGGGAAGAAGGTATTTTACAGAGCAGGTACAAGCTGAATATCAAGACCTGGATGAGATATATCGACGACTTGTTCGTGATATGGGAAGGAGACTCATCGGTTCTTGACGAATTCATACAGAGTTTGGATCAAAATGATTATAATCTATCCTTCACATCAATGTGCAGCAAAACACATGTAACATATTTAGATGTAGAAGTATTTACACAAGAACAGAAGCTCTGTACTAAAATACATAGGAAAGCCATCACACAAACAGCATCCTCCATGCGAACAGTGGACATCCTCAACATCTAAAGTGGAGTATTCCATATGGAGAGATGCTGCGCGTAGAAGAGGAATTGCTCAGAAGATATTGATGTTGAGCAACACCTAGATGAAACCAGCTTTAGGTTCCTGGCTAGGAACTATCCATTGGGTGTTATTGAAAGTGCTAAAACTAAAGTAAATGGAAAAATGAGATCTGACTTATTGACAAACCATAATCAAGTAGAAGAAGAAGATGTGACTCGTTTAATCTTAGACTTCAATGTGGAAAACAAAAGTATAAGATCCATCATTAAAAAACATTGGAGTATCTTAATGCTTGATGAATCATTAAAAAGACATTACCAATAACTCCAAAGATTGCGTTCAGAAAGACAGCTTCATTGGGTGATCTTTTAACACACAGCCACTTGCAAACATCAAATAATGAGAAAGGGAGTAGAACTTGGTTAACAACACCTGGTTTTTGGAAATGTTCCAAATGTAAGGCTTGTGAACATGGACATAATACATTAACATATGAATTGCAAAATGGAAAAAGGAGAGGATTATTGAACATATCACATGCAAATCGAAATATGTGGTGTATGTTTTAGAATGTCCATGTAAAAACTCTACGTTGGGAGTACTATCAATAAATTAAAACTTCGCATATTACAACATCTAAGGGCCATAAAAAACAAAGATCTCTCATATCCAATGGCAAAACATTTTTCAGAAAAACATTTGGGCAACAACTCAGAATTAAAGTATTTCGGTGCCAAGATGATAAAACAAAATGAAAGAGGAGGAGACAGAACCCTGGACCTAAGAAGAGCAGAATCGAGGTTCATCTTGGCACTTGGAACAGAGAGTCCATTTGGGCACAATTTGGATGCTGAGTTACATGTCCATCTGTAATGATGCAGGATGAATTAACAGCATAACTTTTTGGATTATGGAACTGAATAAGTTATATCAGTTAACCAATGAACCCATGTAGACCTACATGATAGAGCACCATCAAGTGAAGACATAATGGGAGTATGAACTAATGAGTTATAATTGTGAGATGGTACCATTGAGGAAAAAGGGATGTAATTGAGGGATACTAGAAATAAGTAGCGGAAGAGATGAAGGAAACACTGGAATATATGTGGTACATGTGGAAGCATGGTATTGGTATGATTACAATAAGAGGAATAGGAGTATTTATTGATTAGACCCCACATGAGACATGAAATCTGTAGTGATTTTATTGATACAAATTACTTAATAGATATGGTTCAGGGAATATAATTTTAGGAAAATGACCTCCTTTTTCTAAAGTAAATCTGCACAAATGCATTTCTCACTTTATTTCCTCAATTTGAGATTCATCTCAGAAGAATCAAGATTCTTGAAGTAAAATGGTTTGAAACTTAATCCTTGCACTGCAAATTTTTGCACATTGCGTGTTTGCACTTTGTACTTTGCACAATGCATGTGTCACTTTCCCTTATTCATCAGAACCATGACTTGCAGGGGTTCTTTCATATATATTTTTAAATATTTACAAGATATGTGGAGGTTTTTACATTCTGATTTTCTAATTGTCTTAATGCATCTCCCTTATCTTCAATCAACTCCACTCTTCCTCGTTTTTCAATATATTGAATTTGTTCATTCCCCTTTTTAAAAAAAATTTACTTTACAGAAATAGATTGTTCATATTTTACTGAATGTACTTTATGATGTGTTTATATATGCCTTTATCTTTCAAATCTGATGAAATCTTCCCGTCCGTCCCAATATTTCCTTTGTTATACTCCTTGTTCACATTATCTTCATCTCTTCCCTTGATGTGGTTGTTTTTATTGGATTTTTGTTGATTGGAACTTCTTATTTAAGTTAAGATACTTCATCATGATTATTATAATTAAGAAATCAGAAAGAAAGATGGAAACAGTTAAAAGCCGACATGAATATTTATAAACTGGGGTTAACTGTCTAGTCTGTTTTTAATGGAAACAAACAAGGGATTTATGCACAGTGTCACTTTAAATGGACAGTTTAGACGGCAGGACTCTATGGTCCAGTTGAAGGCATTCGCCGAAACGCGTTGACCGTCCTTTGCACGTTTGCACAAATAGTGTGATCAAGAAAAAAGAAAATAAAATACCTTTAAGTACCTAGTTGTGGATTTCCTCTGTGCCGTGGAGACTCTGGTTCGTGTACCTTGGACCGTGTTGGGTTTTTGCTGTCGATATATATATATATATATATATATATATATATATATATATATATATATATATATATATATATATATATATATATATATGTATAGTCATTCATGGTGTTACATATATATGTAATGTCTTTGAAGTGAAGTACTTTCCTACTCTTGTTCAGACTGCAGTAGGAATAGTAAAATTAACCTCTTTTCTATTTAACACTTTCCCTACTGTTGCACTGTTTGGAATGGGTATAGTAAATTTTACCCCTCCAAAATCTAACCCTCTCCCTACTGTTGCACAGACTGGAGTGGGAATAGTAAATTTCACCCCTTTGAAATTCATCACTTTCCCTACTGTTGCATAAATTGGAGTGGTAATAGTAAATTTTAACCCTCCAAAGTCCGTCACTTTCCCTACCGTTACATAAACTAGAGGGGGAATAGTATATTTAATGTTCTTAGACTCCAATAGTTTTAATCATGTTGGTTAAATAGAGTGTATAGCAATAATTGTTTTGTTTATATTTAACATTATTTGTTTTTATTTAAAACATTTTAATGTTTATAGTATTTTTTGTAACTTTGATGTTTGGATTTTGTTTAATTTTTAATATTTATTGTGTACATGATTCATATATTCTATCCTATTAAATTTCTTATGTTTTTATTGTGTATATATGATATATATTATTCTTCCATAATTAAAAAACATTTATTTTAGATTATATTAAATAATGTTTTTTTTTATTGCTACAAATATATATAGATATATTCAAATAAATTAATATAATGTAAACATTCTTTTATTGTTACTGTGTGTTTATATTTATTTAATTTATAGTATTAAATATTAGTGGAGGATATTTAATTTACATTACATTACCATCATGTAATATAATATTTAGCATTTACTACTTTAAATGCTATATTAAAAAATATTTTTGATGCGATTGGTAGCAACCAAATTTCCCCCTGACGCTTTTGTACTTGCCATTATGAGTATAGACTCACGATATTATGGTAAATGATATTTTTTCCAATATTTTTGACAATGACATTCTTTACAGCAATATTGTCAATGATCCTCTCAAAACCCCAGCTGGCATCATCACTACATAATGCATCTTGATGATTGTTAGAGATCCAAGATTTGCCAAAGACAATTGTTTTGGGTGGAGCCTATATGACAATGAGGCGCTCTGGTTGCAAAAGGGGAAACAGCCTGTACAACAAAGTCTTTATCATGCAATGCCTTTACCACACACTTAAGTATTTATACCTTTAACACACATGCCTTTACCACACAGGTAAGTATTGTTTTTTGAATAACATAAGTATTAGGTTATTTAATCAAAAAGGTTTATGTGCAGGTAGTGGTAAGGGGAGGTAAGGGCAATTTTAGGCTTTTAGGGGTGAGTAGTGACAAAGAGAGGTAAGGGCAATTTTAGGGTTTTGCGGAAGATTGTAATAAACGGAGGTAAAGGTAATTTTAGGGTTTAGGGGTGGGTAGTGGTAAAGGGAGCGAAGGGTAATTTTAGGGTATGGGGTGAACAGTGGTAAAGGTAATTCTAGGATTTAGGTGTGAGCAGTGGTAAAGGGAGGCAAGGGTAACTTTGGGGTTTAGGGGTGGGTAGTGCTAAAGGGAGGTTAGGAGTAAAGTAAAAACATGGGGGGTTGGTGGGGAGTTTCCTCCCCCCAAAAAAGAAGGCAATTAAATATATATATATATGTGTGTGTGTGAATGTATGTGTGTGTATATGTATGTATGTGTGTAAATATATATATATATATATATATATATATATATATATATATATATCCACACCTATTACATATATAAAGGGCGTTATTAAATTAAGCTATTCTTACCTTACACACATTTAACATATGTGGTAAAGGCTGCGCAGGAATGGCATGCATTGTAAAACATACATTCTTACAAAAGACTTGTCCGCTTGTCAATAACTTATAGTGGTCATAAAGCCCACCCATCCCTTACCATTGGTTGGCTTCATTGTCAATCTAATTTTCTTGCTTCTCATTCGATGGCTTGTCTTGTCATAGGTTTTTTATCCGTGTCCTTCCACTACTCACTTTTTTGGAACTACTTTTTTATTTTTGCTTAAGCGCTCCACGAGAGTGCATGCATTTTCCAACTGTATCCCTCGTGCACTTCTTTCCACTGCTCTCCATGTTGCACTCATCTGTGTGCTTCTCCATTTTCCCCTGTGTTGTTCTCTCCTTCTTATGCTCCTCACCTGTCCTCCTTTTTAGGTCCTTCCTCATGCACTTCTTTTCCCTTAATACACCACCACATGCTACCCTGACCCCCTTCTCCTTTGCCCTCATTGGCAATGCCAGTTCTGTACAACGTGAACAAAAGGCATTGGCAATGCCAATTGCCTATGCCAATGCTTATTATTCTGTGCTCTGGATGTCCTCTTTAAAACGCAGGCTTGGTGATCTGGCTCCCGCCTGAGCTAACCTGACTGTGTGAAATTCAACAACATCCTGATACTGTTGCAGTACAAATGCTGTGAGAAAACTGGAAAGAAAAAGAGGTGGAAAAAAGTTTTCAATGAAACTGGGAGGTGGGCTTGGTCTACAAACACCAGCTGTGAAGACACCATCCTAAGCATTATAACACAAAGAGGGAGAGACACCAGAGCTTATAGGAGATGTAAGTCCAAGACATTGAGGAAATCACAAGAGGAGCTGCCAGCCAACAGAGATTGGAAAGCCCAGAGAAGACATCCGACGAGAAGACTGCCGGTGCATTCCAGTGAATCCAGCTTGGTGTCAGAGACAAGTGCTAGTGGAAGATGCAGAGGAGTGCCCCTCCTGCCTGTCGCCTGAGCTAAAATAAACAAGGAGACAGAAACATTGCACCATGTGTCACCCACCTGGGACGCAAACATCTCCGGGGCAAGGCCTGGTGGAAGACCCCTGAATGGAATGGAAGTTCCTGTGCTCCCCCTTTAAGAATGTCACAATTGGCTTAACCCTAATTGGCACAATTAACTCTCCTATAAGGCCTTTGTATATGGTGCGGAAACACACCAAGATTAGAAAGTGAAGTAACACCTGTAGACTTCAGCATTTATTGTGCCACCCACTACAGTGGCAAGGGAAACATGGCCTACCTTTTGCAGCTTGACAGCAGCAGCTTGACCATTTCGACCAGCATGAAAACCTGATCCTAATTATTAAATACATCAACCCTAAGTGCACCTTGCTACCCACAATGTAGGGTGCATAATAGTTAAGAGTGAAACGTGTGACATTAGAAATGGCATATTCACACAGTAACTAAGTCCAAAATGACATCGTCACTGGTCAGGCTGTAGCTGGCACATAGGAAAAGTCTAAATATAGATTATACGCTTTAATCTATAATGTCTACCCTGAACCAGCTACAGACTCTATTCAAAAATATAATTTTAATTTCAATAAAAATCCAATCTGATTAAGTCGGATTTTTATTGAATGTATGGAACTATATAGAAAGTTTGCCTTACCCTCCCTGAATCTGCTAGAGGCTAATTTGTATTAGCTTTCTAGCCACTGCCCATCCTGTGCTCAGCCTGAATAAGGTGTGACATTCCTACACAGTTTGCTTGAAGGGTCAACCTAAATGGGCATGGATGACTCTTCTGAGCTCAACAGAATATTCTGGCTGGGGTCTGGGGCATCCTGTTGGCATATGTGTCAACCTACCTGACCGGTCTGTCTGAAGCACATGTATAACGTTGCGCTCTGATAGCGATCAAACAGAATGGAGGATATTTTGTATCTCCTGTCTCGACTCTTAGAGACCCTGCTTTGTTTTACTATACTTCTTTTCCCTGGTTTGTTGTGGGGCCAGGGCTAGCTTCAAACTGGATTTTAGTGG
The DNA here is from genome assembly GCA_963921515.1 of Calotriton arnoldi. NCBI lineage: Eukaryota > Metazoa > Chordata > Amphibia > Caudata > Salamandridae > Calotriton > Calotriton arnoldi. Next base: position 390,834 of record CAWUFW010001591.1, read on the forward strand.
TAGGTGCGGGAGGACACTTGTGCTTTCCTTGTGACACTCCCCACACAACCCCAGCCCTCAGAGCCCAAGTTTAGTAGCCAAAGACGTTTGCCCTGGCACTTGGCATTTCAGGTCTGTTTTCAGTAAGGCAAACAGGAACTACTGAAAAAGTGGGCTCGTTACCCCTGGGAACTTTTACCCCATTAGTTAGGAAGTGCCCAGGAGCCATCTCTACTCACTAGCTGGTGCCTGGCATAAATGTGGCATTTATAGACACCATCATTAGACTTTCTGGACCTGCGAAAGCTGGGCCTGCTATCTGTGACTTCAGGTAGCCTTGGAGAGGTAGACGAAGGTGCATATTCACAAAGTGCATTTTGTAGTATCCTTAGTGGTGCTACAATAGAGCAATTAAAGTACTACAAAATGCTATTTATAAACCTACGAATGTAAACCTCCACCTCTCCTATCTTTTCTATTGAGAGACCCTCACATATGAACGTTTACTACCTAACAGTAAATGTGTGAGGGAGTCTGGTACAGTAGGTGGAAAAAGGGGCATATTTACTACTAAATATTAGGGGTTTGGGGAGGAGTTGAGGATGCGATTTAGGGAGGGATGTGCACCCACTCCCAAAACCAAGAGTGCTTGGTTTTCTGAACTTTGGCAAGACTTACATTCCTGACTATGTTCAGCGTATCAAACCTCCTTATGCTTTGATACAACCGTCCTTTTCTGCTTCCTCCTGGCTTCCAGAACACACCGCAGTGCTGCACGCTTTACAATCGGATTTGCTTGCTACGCAATACTTACAGACTAGATTGAATACTACCTAATTGGTCATCCGGATTCTGCCTGGTGCGATCGGCTTCACTTATGTGACATTTAATGAGGGTGACACTGTCCCAATTGCTTATAAATCGCATCTGTATACTTCTGCAGAACTGCGTTTCTCTTCTACTGAAAAGATTCTGACTGCTGTGCAGGTGGCCATTCTTAAAGAATGACCTCTTGCTCAAGGTAAACGCATTTTTGCCATTTCGCCTGTGCCGGCCTTAGAGGCGGTCACGAAAACTAGTAATCCAAAATTCTAGAGCTCTGCATCCTCGTTGGATTCAATGGTTTACGTCCTTAACATCCATTGATGTCAGCTTAGTTTTTGACCCTTCCTTGCAAATGCAAGAGTTTCTTCAATATGAACATGTTCACCTTCTGCCGCCTTCTGTTTTCCTTGATCAGTACAAATGTATCATTTACACTGATGGTTCGGCTCAAACGCCCATTGGTTCTAAACAAGCTTACTCTGCAGCTTGCGCTATTGTCGTAGGGTCAATGAAAGATGGAGTTTTTCACTCCACCTTGGTTCCTACCCAGTCCCTTGGGGACTGCACGGCCCAGCTGGCCGAATTGAGGGCTCTCCTTTTAGCTCTCGAATATGCTGATCCTGAATTACCCACCCTTGTTGTGTGTGATTCGTTTTATTGTGTTCAGTCCTTCAATGACAATTTGTTTTTTGGAAACAAAATGATTTTTGGCATTCTAAAGGTAGTATGTTAAAGCATAAAACACTTTGGGTTCGAGTGGCTGCTCTTAAAGAACACCTGCCACGAGTGGCTGCTCTTAAAGAAGGTCTGCCACTAACACATGTTGTACGTACATTGGGCCATCAACGTGCGGGAGCGCACGCTGTTGGGAATTCAATGGCTGATGAAGCAGCCAAATCTGCAGTAGCCACAGTTAAAGTAGCTGCAGTTACATGTTCTATGACTAAAATTGATGATGAGATTTTGGCGGCCATCACCGCAACTCGGGATGGTACTCCCTTTCCTTGGGGATTTCCATCTAAATATACTTACCAGTTGACTACTGACAAAGTTCCTTTTTTCTCCATTCCTAAGTTTGGTTATCGTCTGATTCCCAAACTTGACCACAGACAATCTTTAATAGTGGCTGCTCATGAAGGTATCGCTTCTGCACATGCAGGAGTGGCTGCCACCGTTTTTCTTTTGCAGCAACGTTATTGGTGGTGCGGTTTATACCAGCAGACTCGACGATATGTGCTTTGTTGTGACGTTTGCCAACAAATTTAGAGTTCTACTGTGTCGCGACCACCTCAGACACATCTTTTTATTTCCAATCGACTGTATTTACCTTGATCATTGCGATCCTCTTATATCCGATAATGCTTTCAAATACATTTTGGTTGCAGTGGAGTCTTGCACTAGGTTCCTCTGGGTCTGGCAACAGCGCTCGGCTGATGCTCGCACTTTTATCGAAGATTTGCATGTATTTGTCAGAACTTATGCCTGTGGCACCTTCCATTCAAACCAGGATCCAGCTTTCGCCTCTAAGGCGTACAGAGATTCAATGATGTAATGCGAGTGCAGGTGCATTTCTCGTCTCCATATAGGCCCGAGGGCAATTCTGTTGTGGAGCGGATGAACTGTGACTTAAAGCAATCTGTAACAGCAAGGGTATTAGGTACGGGCCGTGGCTGGTTAACTCACCTTTATGGGCTTCAACGTGCGCTCAATAAAGTCCCTCGAAAATCTTTGGGTGGGCGGACCCCTTACAAAAAGCTCTTTGGCATCAAGACGTAGATAACCACTGTGCTGTCTTGCAGGATCTAAAAAGTGTTGTGACGCTCTGGCTAAAACCCATTTGCCTTTTACTCAGCCTTCTGATGCAGCGGCTCTGATTCCTGTTTCTGGCTGTCTTCCTAAAGTTGGAGATCTGGTTCATGAAAAGGTGGCAATCAAGAAAGAATTTGGTTTCTCCTACCGTGCTCCTGTACCAGTGCTTGGTCTTCAGGGTACCCAAACTGTGATTTTACCCCCACTTCCTAGATACAAAGAAAATTGATTTGTTTTAATTGAACATGTCAACTTACACCATTTGGCAAATACTCAATAGTATGCTTCGGGGTGTCCCAAGACGGGATATTCCTTTACAGCCTATGAGCTCCATTCCTACTGATTCTCCCCGGCTGCCAGAGAGGGATTTCGAGTCTTCAGTTGACCTGGTACTTTTTTTTACCGTCTTAACACTACATTATGGAAATCGTCTATTCTGATTCATTCCTCGAGGCCCCTTCGGGAGTGCAAGCCTCAGGCCTACATCCAGAATCCCAGCCTCCATTATTCCAGCTGAGTTCTTCTAGTTACTATATTGATCAAGATAATTTTTCTTAAGACAGTTCTTCATTGTCTTCTTGTTAGAACTGGGGGTCTCTAGTTGGCAGAGGTAGGTACCTTTGACCAAATAGGGACCCTTGCTTCTAGTCAGGGTAAGGGGGATACACACTTTAGATAACCCCTGCTCACCCCCTTGGTAGCTTGGCACGAGCAGACAGGCTTATCCCAAAGGCAATGTGTAAAGTATTTGTACCAACACTCACAGTAACACAGTGAAAACACCACAAATGGACACCACACCAGCTTAGAAAAATAAAATATCTTTATCTAAACTAAACAAGACCAAAACGACAAAAATCCAACATACAGATACTCAGTAGAATGTCTTTAAAAAGGTTGTTGCAAAAATAAGCTTGTAGATGATAAATGCGACACTTTACTCTCAAAGTACCTTGGATGCGTAACGCAGAACAAACAAAAGGGTTGCAGAGAAGGCGATGCGTCGATTCTTCCTGCGCTCCGACAAGATGGCGCCTCGATGCGTTGCGACGATCCGGTGCGATGCGACAAAATGGCGTCGTTGTTGCGATGCGACAACGTGGAGGCGATGCGTACACGCCAGACGGCCGTGCGGTGAACTCGGTGGTTTTCTGAGCCACGACAGGCCCTGCGACACGCTTCTCCGGTGATGCGACGACACCCTCGGTGATGGCGGCACGCTTCCCCGGTGTTGCGGCGGCGCGCTTCCTCAGCGATGCGACGACCCTGCGACACGCTTTTCTGGTGGTGCGACGGCACCCTCTGTGGCTGTGGCACGCTTCTCCGGTGATGCGACGGCGAACAGCAGCAGCGGCGACACGCTTCCTCGATGATGCGACAGCGGCTGCTGCGGCGGCGTCACGCTTCTCTCTCGTTGCGTCGCGCTTCCAGCTCCCACCAGCAAAAAGGCCTCACACACAGTTACAGGCCCTCCTGGCAGACTGGAACTCCCAGCAAGGAAGTTCAGGGAGCTGGGGGTGAAGTCCTTTTGTGCCTGGGACTTCAGAAACAGGAGGCCAGCTCTTCTCAGGCCCTTGGAGACTTCTCTTCAGTTGGACACAGCACTCAGCAAAGTCCTTCTTCAAGCAGGGGGGACACAGCACACAGCAAAGTCCCTTGGTCCTCTCCTCAGTAGAAACAGCAAACTGCAGGCCAGCCCTAGACACACTTGGGCAGTACTTCTCCTCAGTCTCTTCAGCTGATCTTCGTTGGCAGGAATCCTCTTGATCAGGAAGTAGTCTAACTTTCAGGGGTTTCAGCTCTAGTATTAATACCCCAAAAGTCTTTGTTCTCCATGTGTGAGGGGTCCTGGACCCAGTTCAAACCAGTTCTGGGGGCACTCTGCCAGTGCACATCTTCTTCCTTTGTGAGTGTGGGCCAGGGCCATCAGACACACCGCAGGAGGTGGAGCCAGCATTGTGGAAGGCAGGCACAGCCCTATTCAGGCCCAGGTGCTACTCCTCCCACCACTTCAAATGCAGATAGGTCTATTCAGCCTAGTGCTGACTCACCCAGACTCCTGGAGCCACCCCAGCCCCTGTCACTCTCAAACCAGACAGTCAATCCACAAACAGGCAGAGGCACACAGAAAGGTTGAACAAGAAAATAGGCACTTTCTAAAACTGCTATTTTCAAACACGGAATTTGAAAACCATCCTTCCTAAAAGATGTGTTATTAAATTCTGAGTTCAGGGATACCAGACTCCAATTTTCTATCTTGCTCCTATGGGAAGATATGCAGGTAAACATGTTACACAGCATTCCCCATTCTGTCCTATGGGCAAGATAGCCTTTCAAAAGTGAAAAACGAAATTGGCAGTATTTTCACTATCAGGACATGGTACACACCTCAGTACATGTCCTACCTTTCACATACACTGCACCCTGCCCAGGGGGGTACCTTGGGCCTACCATAGGGGTGTCCAATGTGTAAGAAAAGGGAAGGGTCAGGCCTGGCAAGTGGGTACACTGGCCAGGTCAACATGGCAGTTAACAAACTGCTCACAGGCACTGCAGTGGCAGGCCTGAGACATCTTTTTAGGGCTACTCATGTGGGTGGCACAATCAGTGCTGCAGGCCCACTAGTAGCATTTGAATTACCAGCCCTGGCACACTCAGTGCATTTTACTAGGGACCTACTGGTAAAACAAATATACCAATCATGGATAACCAATCATCATAACAATTTACACAGGGAGCACTTGCACTTTGGCACTGATCAGCAGTGGCAAAGTGCCCAAAGCATCTAAACCAGCAAAACGAATTCCAGCACAGTGTCAAAAAATACAGGAGGTAGAGGCAAAAAGTCAGGGGAAACCACGCCAAGGATGCCAGGTCTAACACTTCTGTTTTAACCCCACCACCAGCGTGGATTTGTGTTTTCATCTCCTGGTTAAAATGCGGATATCTGGTTCCACCTTGGATTTATATCTGGATCGTGTTTTCCATGGTATTTTTGTTCATGTGGATTGGATTTGTGACTGTTTGTTTTTTCCTTTTGATTAATGGGCAGTACCTCCCCGAACGTTCTGCTGCAGAACTTGTCGACAGGGTGTTGGCCCCACATTCTTCCTTGCATAAAATGAAAAGAGACCAGTCCCTTGTTAACATTTCAGCGGTCCCTGTCACTAATAGAATTGTATGGGATAAAGTACCATTCGATGTATTCGGTCCTGCGGAGACCCTACAAATACCATATGTATTCCATGTTTCCATGGGTGATGTGATAGTGCCTGGGTTGCAATCGAATGATTGGGATGTTGATGCTGTAAATTCTATGTTTTCTGAATTACAATATTATACTGTCTTGGACACTGAGGATTTATATTTAAATTCTGCTAACAATGTCGATTTGTTCTGTTACCAACATTATGGGCACCATTTTTTTTCATAGAGCAAATGAGAACATTGCCCAACTCCATCTCAGGGTAGTTCCAATACACAAAAGATGATGTATTCTTATTTTACCGGTTATAACCTTTCTGACCCGGCATCATACCATTTTAAATTGGTTCCCACTCTTTCGAAAAAAATATATGCTTACTCCGACCAAGTTAATATATGCATCCCTGTTTATTGATAATTTAGCCCTGGACGGATAATATTGACATGAAATCAGTATGGGGCACTAAATCATGGAAAGTACAAGGTACAGAATCTTTATTCCATGCATGTCTGATACCTAAGCAAATTATCTTTCTTAATAACACGGTCCCCCAGACTACTTGTCTGGGGTTGGCTAAGATTTAAGAATTGAATACTCCCAATATCCCATCTTTGGCCCTTTTTGATAATTGACAATCTTATACAAATGATACGGAAGACCAACTAAATAGTATGATACTAAATGGTACATTCAATTCTTCCATGATACCTCCAACTGGGTGGTCATTATGGCCTTCAATTCCAACTTTGAAAACAGATTTCAATAAGCTAAGCAGACTCAAAGGGTTATTGTTTCAACAAGAAGTGGCTTTCACTTTGGCACGTGAGACCTTCGAATTGCAGGTGGGGAGAACATCTAGTGAAATACAATCATTGTTCAACACAAATCTCCCCCTACATTTTGGGGAATTGATACATCAGATATTTAATGCGTCTGATACCACGGGCCTGGCACGCTTTTTTAAACTTGTGGGCTCCAGCCTTGTGACATCATTTCAAACTATTTTTGGAGTATCCCCTGCTTTTATACATTATATTTTTTCCAGCGTATTCCGTGGGTTCCTGCTGATGCTCGTCTTAATTTGTGGCATCATCATGCTGTTCCTGTTATTCCGCAATTGTTGCTCCAATTGTGGTCCTTCCTGGACAGGCATCGCTGCAACTCTACCGTGAGCAAATGCTACAACTTTTTGGAGTGGTGCTCCTTGGCACTCTGGATGACAAATTTTGTCTAACCTTCCACTATGCTTACTTCACCTGTGTACAATCTGTGTTCCATTGCATCTGGTGCCCCTTTCAATGGGCCGTGGACGTCTGCCTGGCTACACCACCTCACGCTGCCCTAGATTTGGAACTGTTGAGTCCCTTAGTGGCCCATAACCAGGACTGTTCCTTGGGCATGCAGCTTGTGAACAACCCGGCGTAGTGGCCAGTGGCTGGAGGTGATCCCTGTGCAACTGCGCAGCGTCTTCTGAATCTGTTTCATCGAAATCACCACAGGTTGTCCTTTCATGGTCTTGTCAACAACTGGATATGAGGAGCATGTTTGTTCCTTTGACCTGCTCAACTGGATGGCTGACATTTCTAATTTGGAAGGTTTGGATTTCTTACTGAAATCCTTGCCTTTTCACTTGGCATCCTACATACTGGGTCCCAGCGATACGCTGTAATTGGATACATTTTTCACCCCCAAAAATAATTTTTTCCAATTTGACTGTAAGGATACACTAACTGCAAACTGTTGTGAACGCTTTGGTTCTGCTTATAACCTGATTTCTGTCGTCATTTGGTGCTACCATCCTGACCAAGGGGAAAGTGTCATATGTCCGGTGCAGGCTCATTGTTTTCCCTATGTTAGAATGAGCGCGTTGTCGACTACCCTCTGCTTTGCGCACGTTACTATACAAACGTATTTTGCTTTGTGGCACCTGTACTTTTGCACAGAACCTGACGTTGTTTTCGCGTTCTGTTCTTTCCTTGGATTTAGTCTGCACACGGTAGACAAGGTCAAACAACACTGCCCCTTGTTATTATGTTCTGGTCAGGCCTCAGCACCTAAACAAAACATACAAATGCAGCTGTTGTTTGGGAACATGTACTTTGTCATATAGCTATGTACAGAATAGGTAACAGCACACTTGGAGAGGGATCTTTCCAGAGAAGAGATCGTGACGGCATCAGAGATGACGAACTTTCTTCTGTTTATGGTAAGGTACGGGGTCTGCAACAAACACCCAGAGATCTTCTGATATATAATCATTTTGCTCCTGTAGAAGGGGAGGGGTTAGGCTAACCTGCCTTGTATAATGACAGCTCCTTTTATGATTTATGAACTACTTACTATGCTGACTGTATTTGTGCTAGTTATTTTCTTACTCATTGTGGCACGTATACTGCATACTGGAGCACGGTAGTAAAAATAATTTTTTTTAACTTTTCTTGTGTCTCTGTTAGATCTTATTGTTGACTAGTAAGAGTGTGAGAGCAAAACGGTGTGTTCTGGAACCGCGATTCTGGAGAGGGTCAAGAGTGTTGTGTTCTGGGGAGTTGAATCACTTGTTCCTCTGTGAGTGAGTGAGTAGGAGTGCAAGTGAGACACTATAGCTAGTCGGTCCTGGGCTCATGGGTACTCAGGTGGTAGGATGACTCATTTCCTGCCTACTAAGGTTCTGTGATCCCAAGCATATTTCTGTGACTCCGCAGAACCCCTGCAACAGTGTCTTCAGAAAGTCAAGTCCTTTTTTTGGTGAAAGTTAAATGGACCATTTGAATGCTGGGCCCTGTTAGATTTAGGAACAGTGACTTGCTTCACAGACATTAAAATTGCTAAACCCCATGTTATTCCAATTCGAGGAAAGAGAAGACGCAAGCCCATCAATGGGATTGATGGTACTCTGCTTACTTTAAGAGAAGTGTGCAAAGAAACAGAAAACAGTCATAGCTATTAAACTAGGATACTGTGAGTATATTTGTTTTGATCTTTCAGATACTCCTAATTTTCACATTGTTAGGAACATCTTAGCTACTACAGCATGATCCACAAGTGGACTTGAAGACGTCTCAGGTTCACTTTACTTCTGAGTACTGTAAAAACTGATGCTTCCCTGAAGGGATCATTATTCCAACTCCTCCTTTATTGGGTGACAAAATTTTGACTCTCCCAGAAAAGAACTTAAGTATTCATGAACCTTACGCTGAATTTACAGATGTGTTCAGTGATAAAGTTGTGGACTCACTGCCACCTCATAGAGAATACAATAGTGCCACAGACTTGATACCAGATACCACATGTTTAATTTTATCCTTTAACGAAGAAAGAGGATGAACATCTGAGAGTATATTGATAAGAACTTAGAGAAAGGTTTTTATCTGTCATTCTACATTTCATACTGGAGCACCCATCTTTTTCATACCTGAGAAGAATGAAAATCGTAGACTGTGTGTTGACATTAGAAAATGAAATGGTATCACAGTGGAGAATAGGCATCCATTACCTTTACATTTGGAATTGTTAGACTTTGGCCCTGAGTACGGCAGTCCTGAGAGCCGCCATGAAAAGTTTGGTAGAAAGGCAGGGAAGGGGGTTTGGTAGAAAGGCAGGCAAGGGGCCCCAAACAGGGCCCCAGGGCATTGTAGCCCATGGGGGCACATGTTGCATGGTACACAGTACACCGACGTGCAAGAGGCAGTGCCATGTGCTGCAGGCTCTCTATGAGCTGAAGCATGCCGCCTCTGTAGCACTGCCGCCACAACACCGACAGCCCAGCGGTTAACTCATGATGAAGTGCTCGGGTTGCCACCAGTTTGTCAATGTACTCCCGACTGCTGCAATGGCGGTCCGGCAGTCGGACTGCCAAACTCTGAATCAGGGCCAAAGTCTGTTTTGCAAAAGTCTTCACTAAATTATATCTCAGAGGAACATGTAATCTCAAATTAAAGCAGGAGATAAGTGGAAAAATGTTTCATTCCAACACATGGTCAAGGACCTCTTCAGTAACATATCATATACCTTTATTATAATCTGCTTGGACTATATACAAACTTTTTCACAGACCTTAGAGGAACATAGACAATATGTCAGAGAAGTGTTGTGTAGACTACGTGAACATTCTCTATATGCTAAGCTAAACAAATTTCTCTTAGAAGCTACATCAGTATTTTTTATGATTAATCTTGTCTGATTAGGTTCTCGGCCACAACCCTCAAAAGGTATCAGCTGTGGCTCAATAGCCAATTCCACTCACTGTGAAGAAGATACAAAGATTCCTGCATTTCTACAATTTTTACAGACACTTTATTGAAGCTTTTTCTATGATTGTGGTAACCATTGTACCCTGAATTAAGAAAAGTTCCACTTTTCACGGAGTTATAGAACGACAATGTGCTTTCGGCGTGTTAAAAGAGGTTTTCGCGATGATCCTTGTTTTGAAGCATGCTGCTCACACTCTGCCTTTCATTGTCGGGATTGGATACTTCATCCTTTGATTTAGGTATAATTTTGTTGCAGAGAGATCCCATCACTGAAGCGGTTCATCAAGTTGCTTATTTCTCTCAGACCTTGACATCTACTAAGCAGAATTACACAATTTATGATGTAAAGACTTGCTGGCAATTGAAGATTCCATTGCCCATTGGCCCCATTATTTTGAGGGAGCAGCGTATCCAGTAGCCTGTTTGGACAGACCATAAGAACTTTGGATTTCTACAATCTATGAAGTGTTCATATGCTCAACATTCCCATTGGATGTTTTTTTCCTCTTGCCTTCAATATCAAAGAGCCTATCAACCGGAAAAAAGACATGGCAAACCATGTAAAATAAAGCCATCAAAATGTTTCATTAACAATGATTAATTAATAATTCTATACTTTTACAAGCTTGGTAAACAAACATTGGTTTAAAGTTTAAGTTTCCATAATATTTTACATAAGTAAATCACAAACCGCATCAATAAATGTTAAAGCTACAAATGAAATACACTACAAACCAAATTTTAAAGAGCAATTTAGAAACACATTTTTGTCAAATAGTACAGAAATCAGTGCTCAGGAAGCAGTGACTCTCATCCTGAAAATAGCCCTATGACAATGTTGACAATTCATCTTCATCAACACCAATCCTCTTAAAAAACAATGCATTTAATGATTTAGATACCATTTTTTAATTACCAATCTCATCAACTAACCTAAAATGTGATGAAATCATAGAAAAATATGATAGATGGCCCAAAACATAAGATCAAAGTACAGTAGCAAATTATGCATCTTTATTGCATGATAATAAAATGAACTCACAGAAATATATTTCTACAGCTCTGATAAACTGTATACAAAAAGATTACCATATGCAAGCACATTCAAACCAAGACGGTGAAAAAATAGATGCTACTTCTGTTTTAACAAAGTAAATGACAGTGAAAATCTTCTTATAAGAAATCATAAATTCTTTACTATTTATGGAGATAAGAAAACATCATTGAAAATAACATACTATGAAGCTACATTGCAATTAAAAAAACTGTTGATCACAATCATAATGAATATCATTTTAAAAATGTAATCAGTAATCCTTTAAAGATAATATTAATGAAATATTATGAGCAAACCTTTATCTCGCAATACCTAATTATAATCAAGCATCATATAACTCCCTACAAATACCAATTACTTATCAACCAACAAATGAACATGTAAAACATCATTAAAAAAAATTCATAAATTAACAATATTATGGGGCCGATTCCGATCTCGGCCGGTAGGGCTCCGAATCGGATTCGGCTTTACCGGATCCGATTCGGAGCCCTATTTCCCAACCGAATCGTACGTGCGTCCGGGCGAGCGAGTACGATGCGTGCGCTCGCGAAATCTCCGACCGACTCGTACGCAGGACCCGACCGCTCCGACCGACTCGCACGGGGATGACTCGCACCGCGCAATGGAGACGTTCCCCGGCCGGGTAAGTACGATGCGCACCTCGACCGCTCCGACCGACTCGCGCAGTCCGGCTCCAAGGAGCTGTCGGAGCCGCACTTGGGGGTCCGTGTCGGACCCTGCTGGAAAGCGTAGGCACGCGAGTCGCACACAGGGGAGCCATGGGTCCCCCTACACGTGCATGTACGGTGCGACCCGCATCGACGCGAACACGCTGTAGGGGGCGCCCTTGTTCGCGTCGTGCCCATTGAGTCAATGGGAGCCCGTGTACGCGTCGTACGACTGGCTCCCATTGACTTCAATGTGAGTCCGACCGAATCGAGTCCGATAGCATACGTGCGCATCGTACTCGTTCGGTCGGACTGCTAGGGTCCGATTCGGTCGGAAATCTCTCCGAGTCCGGCTCGGTCGGAGAGATTTCCGGCCCGAATCGGAATCGGCCCCTATGTTTTGCGTAGCCTAACTACTAAACATTCTGGGGCCTATTACGTTGTCGGGCGTACTTGCGTCAACTCAACACCATAGGTCGGTGGCTCTGCACCCCTTACTACGATGCGACCGCACATGGTGGGGTCACAAACTCCCATTTCTCTATGGGAGTGTGTACTGCGGTTGGAAACCGGCCGCAGCACAAGCTCCCATAGAGAAATGGAAGTTTCTGTGAATCCCTATACCGCGTGGCAGGCACCCCATGCTGCCTGTGACACGGTGCATGGATTTACAGGGGGGCACCATAGGTGCCCTCCAGGCTCCCAACCGGAGGCTGCTGAGGTATGGAGGCCCTGCTAGGGGCCCCCTAAGTCGCTTTCCGACAGGCATTCCATGTCGGAAAGCCCGACATAGAAAGCCTGTCTGAAACCGACATCATAATTCTGACGGTGTAAACGCCGTCCTAAAGGGATAATGAGTGGCCTCCGACTGGCCAACGAGCTCCTGGAGCCTGTCGGAAGCCAGCGGAATGACAGGCTGGTTTAAATTCCTACCACCTTCTTTGTAATATGGCGATCGGAGTTTAAACCAAGGATTTCGGTCAGAAAGCCTCCGACCTGCGGTCGAAGGCTTTCCAGCCAACATCCTAATCGGCCCCTCTGTCTCTTCATTTACAACAGCTCATATCAAAAGATATACATTATGTACCAGTGGTGGAGTAGTTGAAAAAATCTTTCTAATTACTGATCTGCATCAAACTCTTGTACGATATTACAATACACAAGCCGGAGAAAACACTGATAATATATAATTATCACTTAGTTCTAAAAAGACTTGCTAGCGTATCTGGAAATGCAATTCAGGTTAGAAAATATACAAAAACAATATTAACTGAAAACTAACACTACTATCGTATGCCTCTAAATTCGACATTGCCACTAGAAAATTTCATCTACATATTATTAACCAAAACATTTTTAGAACACTAATGTCTAAGCTTCCTTTAAACAACAATGTACATTTCTTATATTTTGTTCAAACTATCAAAATTAATTCTGTTGACACTGATAAGTTTTTTGAAACTTTTGCAAAATATGGCCCAGCTTTTGGAAACCTTAAATCCTCTGACAGAGCGCAGCCTGATCCAACCTACCAACTGAAGCCAGGGAATATGGCAAACCGTAACCCGCAAATCAGTTATGCATTACTTGAGGATGGTGCGTTCCAGACAATGATCAGTCCTAGGAGACTACAGGATTATTTTTTGTATTAGTGAGCTCCAAACACCTTTCACCATGAATGGCAACACATAAAAATCCACGCTATATATTTTTAAAATACTTTATCAAAATGAATGTCCTAGTGGAATGTATGTATATAGTTGCAACTATAAAAATAAACACAACAGTGATAATGAAAGTGATCAATAAACAGAGTATTAAAAAGAATTCAACATTTTGATGATTTTTCAATATATTTTTGCATTGAATGGTGAAATTCAGTCTTTGGTAAACAACCCCTCCCTTATAGCCCCTAGCTAAATTATCTTAGCACCAAAGTCTGGTCTCTATCCTACATACTGTAGCTGCAGTGGCGTACCTAGGCACTTTGCCGTCCGTGACAGTCTCTGCCTTTCCCGCCCCGCGGCCGTGCTGAAGAGCAGTGGGGGAGGTGCTGGCGATAATTCCTGCGTTTGCTGCCCCCGCGGCAAATTCATGTCAGAGCTGGGGGGGGTATTGCTGCCCCCAAAACTCGTGCCGCCTGGCCGGCCCGCCCCCCCCCCCTGTTACGCCACTGCATAGCTGAACAACAGAATTGTTGTTTAGTTAGCTTTTTTACTTGCAGGAGGTCACTATCTGTCTTAGTTATGACATTCCTGAGTTGATAAGCACCTCCTTGCTCCCCGGAGCTGGTGGCCTTGGCTAAGGATGTTGGCAGCACAGTTCTCACAAAGCTCCCAGAAAGCTGATGATGCCTATGCTTAATATGTGTCTCTAGCAGGCTAAAATAAAATTTTCTGATTATTTTGAAAAGACCAGACCGCGGGATGAATTATCTAAAATGTAAGAATCAGCATATGAATTCTGATACAACTTCACTAAATTATCACACATTATAGATCACATTAATGCATCTATATTAATAATTGATGCACTATTAACCTAGAATAAAGCAAACTATGTTGTTCATATGCTATCAATTCTAGATGCAGCACGTTTATAAATGAAAAATGTGCACTCAGATTCATGCATAAATGAAATGCAATGGGCATGCATAGGCAGAAAAGGCAAAGATCAAGTCAATTTGTTATAAAATATTGTTATACATGTAATTATTCACAGAGCATTTAAAGCAATATTTACATCTTATATCTCTTCCAGCTGTGCTTATACATTTAATGAACATTTAAAAAATACTACATACAATTGTATGTCTATTCCATTCATCCTTGTAACACTTTTTTTCTCAGCTACCACAATGTCACAATTACAGTGTGCAAACAAAACGACTCATTTATCTTTTATGAAGAAACAACAAAAATGATGTCTTTTGGAGGACAACTAATTGAGATTGAATCAGTTAATTCAAAGACTCGAGTAATAGCATTACAATCACACTATGGAGACAAGCCACTACTTAAAAAGATAAAATTGGATAAATACTGTGCATATAAATATTTATGAGTACAATGTTAAACATATTAAACTCAACAAAACACAGCCATTGAGGTTAAGAAAACTTAAAAAAATCAAAAATAAAAGGCATTAGTAACATAGGATTTTATATTTACAGGTAGCAGAACCACTGCCTGAGCATCTAACATTTTACATTTTTGAGATTGGAAATGAAAGTATGGAGACAATTACATTTACAACGCAAGATAAAAATCCAGAAATGTATTAATTGTTGAACATCAACACAAAATTCTCATTAATGGTTTTCTCATTGATGCTACAGTTGTAGAATTAAGAGATGCACTAAAGGCACATCTAGCCATTACTATTGATGTTTTATGTTGCAACAGCTGGATCACATACATTTTTTAAAATGTATTAAATACATCTGAAATCCAACAAATGTAAAATATAATTACACTGATTGTATATAGGACATTACCCTTTTCACAATTTAAATTACAAAATGTTTGTATCCTTTGTAAAATAATTTACTTATTTGTAAATACATTGTGTATTGTAATGGACACAAAACATTTTAACAGATTTGACAATCATTTTTTATTACGATGTAGAAAATGTAACTTTGATAATTTGAAATGTTTTGTTCATATTTTCTTAGTTGCAAGTATTCTCTACTAAATTAAATGACAATAAAAAATTAAATTTCTGTCTATTTATATTTAGTTACATAGGTCCAGATGTACTAAACTCTGGTTGCAAAATACAGGTCACAATTTGTCACCAGTATTTTTGCGGCCAGAGTGCTATTTTGCAAACTGACCTTTGTATATTAGGTTGGTTTGAAAATCACCAGTTCCTATTGGATCGCAAATTGACTTACCTTATGAATATTAATAAGATAGGTCCCAATTTCACAACCCAATAAGATTCCCAGCCAGCAGACCACCATGTATGTGATTGTTTTTAAATAAAGCATTTTTCTAAAGCAACCCATTTTATTAAAGATAAAATGGGATGTGTTTAAAAAAACAAACCTTTTGCTTACATTTTTAAGCGTTGGCTGTGGTTACTGGGACCACTGCCTACCCTTAAAAGTATTTTTATTAACATTCTCAAAGTGGAAGGTGCCAATTTGGTACCCTTTCCCATTTGTGAATGCATTACCACAACACTTCTGTAGTCAGTAAAGAATTTGTTTTACAACCGGATTCCGGTTGCAAACAATAATACATACCATTCCAATTCAGTATTTGGAAGGGACGCCCTAAACACTCCCCTTCCAAATACTGAATCAGGATTGGGTCACAAACCCAAATTGGGATTTGGTAACTGGTTACCTAATCGCAATGTGGTGTTTGTACATAAGAAAAATAATTTTTGCTATCTCAAACGGCCCTTACATTTGGCCCTTTGTCCTTTCAACACACACCCAGACATTCATCTCCGTTAACATGCATTAAGTTTAACAAACAAGCACCCACTAATCGTTATACTACTATATACACGATAAAATCTCTTTTACAATTTACAAACATTTTCCTAATCTATTAATTAAATAAAACGGTAACACAATTAAATACACCGACTTCCCAGATTATGGTTTCGATCATATAATACACTTGAGCAAATATGCAATAACAAGGCCAACAGCTCTGAATTTAAATATGAAATGTCAGACCTATTGGCATCACCAATGCTTGTTTACACAAGCTTGTGTGATAAACCAGAGTAGAATGTTTATCAGAATGACCTATTTAATATGACACATTTGTGATGGCTTTTAGCACCCAATGGTAATGCCATTGTTTAACATTTTTTAGGTAGAGCCTATCGGCAGCGCGCATGTGCTGCTCACTCTGCGAGGCATGCTGTATTAGGGTATGCACTAGCAGCCCCGCCCACTCTCCGTCCATATTTGTCATTGGCTTTGTGTCATTGTCCTTCTTAAATGCTGGCTTCTGATTCGTAAATAGGCTTGTTAGTCCCTCCTTGGTACCGCCTTGTCTGCATTTGTTACAGCCCATAACGACTGGACCTTTAAACTTGGCTTGTTACCCGGTCAGCGTTATCTAGTGGGTGAGCACTATTTTGTTTATGGACACTGATTGGGACAATGGCGGCTGCTTTTTTTTTTTGTATTTGCATGCTGAGCATGGCGCCCGCTTTAGGGACACCGCACTCAGTTTAAATGTTTTTTTTTTTTTTTAAACTTTGATTTTGAGCACGGCGCCCGCTTCAGGGACACCGCGCTTGGTTTCAAATTTTTTTTAACTTTAATACTGAGTGCAGCGCCCGCTTCAGGGACACCGCGCCTGGTTAATTATTTTTTGTGTGAAACTTTAGTAAAGAGTGCGGCGCCCGCTTCAGGGACACCGCGCCTGGTTAATTATTTTTTTTGTGAAACTTTAGTAAAGAGTGCGGCGCCCGCTTCAGGGACACCGCACTCTTTCTTTTTTTTTACTTTAATAATGAGCGCAGCGCCTGCTTCACGGACACCGCACTCTGCAATACAATAGGTATTGCTTTTGCAAAACTTTGAACTATTGGTATTGTAAATAACAATGCCTTCTAATTTGTTATAAAAGGCATTGCCATTTACAATGTTAATAGCTCAAAAACTCGCAATTGCGAGACCTATTGCATTGTAAATGTTTGTTGTTCTTATATGAGCCGGCGAGCCAACACCCTGTTCCATGTACTTTGCAGGGGGCCCCCTCAAGTTTTGTTCTGCCACTGTTCCTATGGGCAGGTTAAAAAAGTGCTTGCCTGTGCTATGTCAGTTTTAGTACTTACAGCTCCAACAAGTACACCTTCCAGCCCTAAGCCAGGCTCTGTAAACCAATCACTTTCTAGAAGGTGTGACATTTACCAATGCCATGAACAGCATGAATGTACATGTTTTCTGCACCATATTTATAAGGATCATGCACCGATGCTGCTAGCAATTTCCACACTCGGGGATTTCTCCATTTTCAGGACTGTAAAAATTCAAGGCATATCCTGCCTTCAAGGCACCACAGGTATTATACCACCCGTACACAGTGAGCATTTGTCCTGGCTGGATTGGGTTAAACCAGGATATTTTCACTATTTAGAACTGTGCAAATCCAATGACTAGATGTGAGAACTGCACTGTCCTCTTGGCCTGTATCCTGTTTTAATGCCTCTTTTGTATCCTCCCCACTTGCACCCCTGCCCTTCCTTTAGAATATTGGACACTCGTAGCATTGGGCCTGGTTTGCTCTGACACACTCTGTGGCAGGGTTCAAGCGGTACATACATGATGGAGCACGATTTTAGTAAATAAAATTTGCTCAGAGAAAATCCACCAATGTATGTTTAAATAAATTACTAACGTGTGTGAAAAACCAAAAATACTAAACATGCAATTTCCAGAAGTACGACAGAGAATTTGAGAGTCAGAATAAATACAAGTAGTGGAGTTAACATTAAGATGGATGGAAATTAATTAAAGAATGAAAGAGAAATTACTATCTTGTCTGTCTAATTGAAATGTTTTTATGTTTCCTGAACTGCAGGAATAAACAACTGCAAACACGAGAAAACTTTTTATTCTTCGTGAAAGCTATGTAGGCCTTAGGAAATGATTTTTCTCTCTCCTCTTTAGTGTGCTAAAATATGTAGGCCTCAGCAAAAGTATTTGTTAGGGGATGTGCTAACGTGCTCCTTTCCTATGTCCTTGCAAAAGATTACAAATGCTTCCTTAGAATGTAGAAAACTGTATAGCTCTTTCCTGTCTAGGCGAGGTATGTAAGGAAGTCAGAATGAAACAGTTGCAAAGTATTATGTACAATGAAACTGTAGTCCTTTCTCTTCCTCCCTAGGAAGTTTTTTAACTCTTAGACAAAGACTTGTTAGAGAAAATTTGTAAAGTCATCATCAGGAGATTTACCTCCCCGTAGTTATTAATTAACCAATAGAAAGGCTTGTAGAGGGATAGAAGAGAAACATTTTAGAGGAAACAAAGTAGCAACTCTACTATAAAGATGATGGTGGGAAAATGTTCGTCGGCTTGCTCACAGACTGGTGACCTGTCCTGCATTCGTGGTATGCTGTGTGTCGTGCTGATTCCAGAATACTCTGACTGGCGTTTTCAACTGGAAATCCTGAGGAAACTTTCCTAGAGACTTTGCACATCATCGGCTGATGGTGCTGCCCATGCTATATCCTAACGGCTGTGGGGTTAGCTTTCCGAACTAATTGCACGCTGTGCATTAGATTTCCTCATCTTGGTGAGAGACTGTATTTAGTGAATGCTTTCTTTCTCTCCCTCTCCCTCCGTTATACTTGATTTGTTTGCGAGATTTGAATTATTCATCTTGTAATGTTTGTGGTAATTTAGCCTGTAAACTGAGAACTAAATGATGATTTACAGTTTGTACTTGTGATTGACCATTCATATTTCTAAAATAACAAAAAAGAAAATAAGAGAAAGAATAGTGTCTGTCTTTATTTCAGGTGTTATGATTATTTGGGTAATTATGTGTTTCATATTGTTGTATAGCTGTTTCTTCATTATAGGTCCTCATGAGGGAATAGCTCTCCAAGGGGCATATTATCAAGAAACGGCGTTAAAATTATCGCCGCTTTAGCGTCAGAAAACTGCAGCTAAAACGGCGATAATGGGCTTGATAATATGCCCTTGAGAATTCCAATAGAAGCCCATGTTCTGGTGTCAACATGGGCTTCTATTGGAATTCTCAGGGGCATATTATCAAGCCCATTATCGCCGCTTTAGCGGCAGTTTTCTGCCGCTAAAGCGGCGATAATTTTAACGCCGTTCTTGATAATATGCCCCCAAATTTCATTACTTAGTCCCTTTTAGCTCTACCAAAGATCCGTCAGAGGACCTTTGATATTGTTATAAGGAAATGATAATGACTTATGGGCCTGTCATTAGAGTTACGTTTCCATTAGTGTTGTAAAGGGTGGTGTGGGACATATGATAAAAATAACCCCCACCGCTTCAGTTTTTGGTAGTTTCATCAGATGGTTAGTTTAGACTAAAATACTAGGTGATGAAAAAGGAGATTTTTGGACTAGACAAAAATGTAATGGTTTAAGATATATGTGAGTTTGTACCTTTATGTCACATTGAGGTTTGTTGAATCTCAATGGGAAGAAGTTAGCGGGTCCGCCGTAGGCCCAAGATTCCAGGATAAGCCTAAGGGCTGTCTTAGTGTGGCATACACTAAGCTTTATGTGCGTTGTCTGCTGTTGATGCGGTACTCGGCGGTCGTCAAACTGAAAGTTACTGCACAGGGAACTTTTGTTGAATGAAGTAGTGGAGGTTTATTTGGGTCACTTCAGAGGCGCAACTGAGGAAGTCCTGAGATTTTACCGTTTGTAAGAGAGCAAGAAAATCACGCTGATCGAGGTTTATTTCTGGAGTGTAGAGACTTCTTAGAGTACATGAAAATACTTTCATATTTCTTTTAGTGGAGCAGACAAGCTGTGTTTATGTAGTTTGTTATTGTTTGTCAAAGAATTTAAAGACGCTGACGCTGATTTTGTAAAGGGAGGGTCAGTATAAGGAGTGATACTGACGTAACAGTGAGCCGTGCTGGTATTGGACAGTAGTGAGAAAACGTCACTGAGGTGCTGCACTGCTATAGGTTAGTTAGTGTGAATCGCACTGGTATTGGACAGCGTAAATAACTTTGATTGGAAGCAGAGAACATAACACGGAAGAGAAATTACATAGATTTACATAAACTAGAATTAATACACTAATATTAACTTTTAGTTAGGAAAGATTCATGAAGATAATAAAATTGTTAAAAACTTTGTTTAGCAAAGATCAGCCAATACAAATCAGAGAAGGAATACTGATGCCTCCTGAAGGAACGCCTGCAGCATTCATGGTGTTAGAAAGGGGTTATCATACTTGTACATGGTTAGAAAATTGGATGAAATATACAGAGAATGATGCTAATTTAGCTTTCCCAGAAAATGGTACCTTTAATACCAGGATTTTAGAGAATTTGAGATTTCGAATGAATAGTTTGAGTCCACACCCAAGACCAATGCAGTACGAGGCTTTGGAAGACTGGGAATACGAGGCATGAGAAAGAGATAGACACCAGAAATGATATAAGAATACAGTGAGTAGATATTCTGAAGCAAAATGGGATGCTCTTAAGAAAATGTGTAGAAGAGATGTTGTTGAAGGTACTAAAATGTTCCCCGTTAGAAAAGTTGAAGCAAGTGAAGGGGGAAAATCCAAAGAGAAAAAGAAAAATACAGAATCCCAAGAGAAAAATACAGACTTAATGGATACAGATGAGACTGATGAGGATTTCTTAAATGAATGTTAATAAATAAGCCACCACCATATCAGGAACAACAGATTAATTTGAATACAAATGCTTTGAATGTTTCACCAAATGCTCCTTTGATTCAAATTGAAGAACCAGTAAATAGGCCTTTTGAAGATGTGAGTCAGATTCAAAATGTAAATAGAGATGAAGTAGTGAGAATGAAAACGAAAATGAATACAGAAGTTTTATCGGTTCCAGTGACAATTGGTCCGATAGTCCCAATGTATAATGAAGGGCAAAGACTTATTCAAGTACATGCCTTAACTGTTCCAGTGAGGAATAATGAACTTCCTCATACAGTTTATAGAGAAACAACTAGAACTAATGAAAGAAGCAATGGAAATAGTGGTACGAATGTGAGTGTAGTCACAGGACAAGAGGGACAATTGGTTGATTTTTCAGGGAGAAATAAAACCCCAAAACGAGTGGTATATCTTGAGCCCAAGAAAAAAGCTGAGAGGAGAATAAATACACAAACACCTAGTACACCGAGAAGTGAGTCAGGTGAAGAGGCACAAAGATCATTGGGTCCATCGCCAGAAGAATTAGATGAATGGATTAGAGAAATAGCTCCTGGATGTAGTAATCAAAGCAAAGTTGATTACATAGATGTGAGTAGATTAAAAGGAGATTTGGAAGAAATGATTACAGGTACGATTAGTCCAGAAAGATTGAGCAAATATCAGGAAGATGAATTATTATTTTTGTGTAAGACTATCACACGGAAAGCGAGAAATTTACATGAGACTTTTTCTGAAGTTGTACAAATGTATGGAGTAGATATTGAGAAGTCTAAAGCATTAAAAAAGACCTATAGATTGGATTTTTCTGACAAAGATTTAGAAAATCTGAATGTTTTAGGGAGACGATTGCAAATTAAAGAGTTAATTACTACTCTAAGAATATGGGGAGAATCGGACAGATGGAAAGGAAGATGGGCTAAAAAAAGGAAGAGGAAAATGCTAAAGCAAATGCTGCTTTACCATTGTATCCTTTGAGAGATGCAGAGAAAGAGGCAGAATCAGTTGATGCAGTTACAGCATAGCCGATGAGAGAAGTACCAGGAGGTGGTCTTGTTCATGTTCCATGGTCAAGGCAGGATATATTGTCATTTACGAATGATTTCCCAAGATTGAGAGAAAAGCCTGTTGAATGGTATAGACAAGTAGAAAGATTTGTGAAAGTCTCAAAAGTTTTATGGATTGATCTGGATAGTCTTTTGGATATTGTGGTTCCAGCAGATTTATGGGTCGAGTGTAAGATTGCTGTGGATTGGCCAAAAAAAGAATATCCAAGAGATCCTAAAACAGGAGCTCCTTCCGAAGAAGTTATGAAAAAATGTAATCAGGTCATTACGTATTTGAAAGGGAAGATTTCTCCAAGAGAAACAGATTGGGTGAAAATCGATAGAACAACTCAGGAATTGAAAGAATTAGTGCATGCATATTATGAGAGACTTTTTCAGGTGTTTAAACAATTCAGTGTTATAGAAAATATCACAGAAAAAGATATGGGACATTTTGTATATAGATTTGTCTATGAATTGAGACCAGAAATAAGTGCTATGATTCAGCAACATTTAATATGTTGGCAGAGCAAAACGATTGATGAAATACTTCGTTATGCAAAATATTGTGGAGATGACATAGAAATGAGACATAAAAAGTTGAAAGAGAAATTGATGTTAGCACAAATGAAAGCAGCAAAGAAAGGAGGATATTTAGGCACAGATTCGACAGATGATTATCAGAGTAATGGTCAGACTACTACTGGTATGAAAGCTGTAGTTTTGAATGGTAACACAGTGACGCAAATGATTCCAATGGGTCAAGGAAGAGGTAGGGGTAATTTCTGAGACAAAGAAGATTTGAAAAAGAAGTTACCTTGTCATGGCAAATTTGGACATTAGCGACGCTAGTGTAGGATGTTGTTTGAATAATGGAGGAGAAATGGGAACATGTGATCCAAATCAAATGCAGAATCAGGGCTATCGGGTACAAGTGAATCAGATGCATAATCAAAATCGACAAGTACAGGTGTCAAGCAATAGGGGACAAGGTTTGCAAATACCACAAGCTCCAATGCCAAATGAAAATGTGAATGGTCAAGTGCAAAGACAAAATGTGAATACTGGTTTCCTTACTAATGGTCAAGCAGGTTCAAATGTGCAGGTGGTTTCACAATATATATTACAAACAGAACAGAGTGATTCGGATTTGTCACAATGACGGTGCCTGAGGGGGGAAGAAGAGTGCGTTCTAGGTGCATCTCTAGAGGTAGATCAGTCAGGTCCATATGTGGATGGCGAGGTTGATGGTAATGCTATTACTTTCCTCGTAGATGCTGGTGCTACCTGTTCCACTGTGAGAACTGTGGAAATCCCAAACCTATCCATCTTGGGAGAAAGTATCCAAGTTGTAGGAGTCTTGAATAAACTAATCAAAACACCAATAACAAAACCAATGAAAGTTCAAATTGGAAATTTCCAAGAATTACACACATTTGTTGTGTGTGACTCAAGTCCAGTTAATTTGTTAGGACGGGACCTATTGTGTAAAATGAACTGTTCCATTTATTGTACTTCAGATGGAATAGCATTTCACACAAAGGACGAAGACGTCATACTCAAATTGTCAAGGCAGGAACAGAAGTGAATGAATTGTATCCATTGCTTACAGCGAATGATTTGCCAGTTGAATTGAGAAATACGGTGTTGACTGATGTGTGGGATCTTTCAGGGAAAGACATTGGATTGATGAAAGGAGTTGCTCCGATTCAGATTACAGTGAAACCAAAAGCAGAATTTCCAAGAATACCACAATACAAAATGAGTCTTGAAGCAATTGCAGGAGTAACACCTGTAATAGATATGTTGATTGAGCAGGGAATTTTGAGAGAAATGTTAGGAAGTCCATGCAATTCACCTATAATGGGAATTCGCAAACCGAATGGGAAATATAGGATTGTACAGGACCTAAGAAAGGTGAACCAGATTGTTATACCTTGTTGTCCAATTGTACCGAATCCAGCCGTGATCCTCTATCAAATCCCATGTGACGCAGAATGGTTCACAGTGATCGATTTGTGTCAAGCATTTTTCTCGATAACTTTGCATCCAGATAGCCAATATTTATTAGCTTTCCGGTTCGGAAACCGTGTTTTGGCATGTGCCGAGTTCCTCAAGGGTTTATAGAGAGCCCCTCAATTTTCAATCAGATATTGAAAAAATGTTTGGAATCATTGGTAATGCCTAAAGAGTCAGTTCTAGTTCAGTATATTGATGACCTATTGGTGGCATCAAAAACAAAAGAAGACTGTGTAACAGATACAATTGCTCAACTGAACCATTTGGCAGTAGGTGGGCATAAAGTGTCACCAGCAAAATTGTAGTTTTGCAAGAAAGAGGTCCTTTATCTTGGTCATATCACTGAAAAAGGAATTTGGAAAGTTTCTCAGGATTGGATCAATGCAATTATGCGAATGAATCTGCCAAAAACTCAGAAAGAAGTTCGAATGTTTTTGGGAATGGTTGGATATTGTAGACAGTGGATTATGAACTTTTCACTGATCGCCAAGCCATTACAGAGATTGACACACAAAGATGTGAAAGATCCAATACATCTTGATGGAGAGTGCATGAAAACATTCCTAGAGTTGCGAGACAGTTTATTTCGAGCACCAGCATTGGGGATGCCAGACTTTCAGAAAGAATTTGCGTTATTTTGCAATGAACGTGAAGGTTGCGCACTTTCAGTTCTAACGCAAACACATGGAACAGCACGAAGGCCAGTAGCATATTTTTCTGCTACTTTAGACCCAGTTGCTGCAGCATTACCAGGATGTCTGAAAGCAGTTGCTGCTACATGTGTGAGTCTTGAACAAAGTGAGTCAATTGTAATGGGATACCCTCTGAAAGTGTATGTCCCACATTCAGTTGAGATTTTGTTAACACGAACTCGCACACAGCACCTTGCAAGCAGTCGCTTAACAAAATATGAGCAGATAATATTGGGGGCGAAAAATGTGACAGTGGCAAGATGTACAAATTTGAATCCAGCTACCTTGTTACCAACTCCAGACTGTGAAGTAGTTTTGGATGAATCTGAACATGATTGTTTGGATGTGACTGAGTTGTGTACGAAGCCAAGGCCTGATATTAAAGATATGCAGTTTGCCTGAATCTGACGTTGTACTGTTTGTGGATGGGTCATGTTTAAGAGATTCAGAAGGATGTTTACGAGCTGCATATGTAATTTGCACAGTGGCAAATGTGATTGAAGCATCATAGTTTCAAGGGGTGAGTTCTGCACAAGTGGCTGAGCTGAAAGCTCTCACAAGAGCATGTACCTTGTCGGGACAAATGAAAGTAACGATTTTTATTGATAGCCAATATGGCTTTGGGGTCGTTCATGACTTTGGGCAGTTGTGGTCTCAACGTGGATACTTAACCTCTTCGGGTTTACCAATCCAAAACAGAGAGTGTGTAAAGGATCTACTGATGGCATTACAATTGCCAGCACAAATTGTGGTGGTAAAGTGCTCTGTGTACAGATCCCGTTGTGAATATATCACACTGAGTAACCGCTATGCGGATGAAATTGCTAAATTTTGCCCTCTAAATTCATATTCAATTAATGTGGAACAACAAGTAAACAAACAAAATGAACAAACAGAAGGCAGGTTGATGTTCTCATCTGTTCAAACTTAGGATGAAGTAAGATCTTCAGGAAGAAGCAAGTGATTCAGAAAAAGAAGGGTGGATCAAATCATGTTGCACACGCAAGTCAGATGATGAAGTGTGGGTGTATACTGACGGGAGACCAGTGATGCCAGTAAGTCTGCTTTCGCAGATGGCAAGGGTCTATCACGGTCCAACACACATAGGTAGAGATGCCATGATTAGATTATTTCGTCAAGTGTGGTTTAACCCCAAATTCAGGGTTATTGCAGAAAGTCTCTGTCAAAGATGCACCATCTGTCAGCAACAAAATGCAGGGAGAAAAACAGTAGTTAGCATGGGACGAATTGGAACAGCAGCAGGTCCATTTACCCGTATGCAGATTGATTTTATTGAGATGGCTCCTTGCCAAGGATTAAAATATGTTCTTGTTGTTGTTTGTCTGTTTTCTCGTTGGGTTGAGGCATATCCAACAAGACGTAATGACAGTCTAACAGTTACTAAATTGCTTCTCAGAGAGATTATTCCTACATTCGATTTCCCAGTCTCTTTGGAATCGGATAGAGGAACACACTTTAATAATGAAATAATTCTGATGATTTGTGCAGCATTACAAATTGAACAAAAGCTGCACTGTGCCTATCGACCTGAGGCTTCAGGTATTGTAGAGCAGATGAATGGCACAATAAAATCCAGATTGGCAAAAGTTTGTGCATCCACACCCTGAAAAATCCTGATGCATTGCCTTTGGTATTAATGAGCTTGAGAAGTATCCCAGAGAGAAGAACAGGACTGTCCCCACATGAGATAGTGATGGGCAGGGCTATGAGACAGCCGACAGTCCCAGCAAATCAACTGATGAACATTACTGATGATTTAGTACTATATTATTGCAAAGGATTGGCTGACGTGGTACGTTCTGTGTCTCACCAGGTTGGAGAAGTTGCAACAACAACACAGCAAGAACAAGGACATGATCTGTGTCCTGGTGAATGAGTTCTAGTGAAAAAACATGTGAGATAGTCTTGTCTAGAACCTCGTTGGCATGGTCCCTATCAAATAATACTGGTGACAACAACAGCTGTTAAGTGTGGTGGTTTGCGGAACTGGATCCACGCAAGTCACACAAGAAGAGTCCCAAGTCCGCTTGAAAGTAAAGAACTTGCTGAAGAAGAAAGACATGAACAAAGAAATGTTCCAGAGCGATATGAAAATCAAGTAGAGTGGGCACAAGTTACTGGGACTAATGAGAATAACACTGTCATTGTCAATACTGAGGACAGAGTAATTTCTACAGACAATAAAGAAAAAAGAGAAAGAGATTCCTCAGAACAAGATACAACGACAAAAGTTGAAAATGAAAATGGAAAAAGGACAAAGACGGGACAAATGGCCAAAAGGAGTAAAGAAGTTGAAATACACTGTTAATCAAAGAATTCCAGAAACAGTGCTTGAAGTGTCTAGTAAATCTGAACAAAGTGAACAAGAAGAAGAGAATCCAGTACGAAGGACAAAAAGAATAAAGGTGCCGAATAAGAAGTATACAGCACCAGAGTGGACATATGAGGTTGCTACACCAACTGTAATTGTGCCAACCAACGACTGGGAAAAATAATTTCTAAAATTCTCTGCAAAAGGAAACTATTCATTTGAGCCACCATAAGTGAACTGCTGTGTTGAAAAGGGTGTTAAAAAAAAAAGAGAGAGGAGATTTATGAAACTAAATGAATCCTGGAAAATTCTAAAAGTATTTGAAGCAAAAGAAAGAAGTGAAGAGCTCAAGTGGGGAAGAGCTCAATGCTCAGGGCTCAGGCTTAACAAAGTGTGGGGTGCACAACTTGAAACTAATCTAGCAAAATTTAGTTTAGTAATGTTTTGATGAAATTTTGTTGTTGTTGTTTTTATTAAGAAAAAATGATTAAAACTGAGACTGGTAAGTGGAATCAAGGAATGTTTAGGCGAAGATGTTTTAATGTTTGTCTTGCATGCGTTACATTAACAATGATAGTATGGTTGGTATTTACATTTGTAGTACCACATTTTATGTTTATCAAAGTAGTTAATATTACTAATAATAATAAGCATGTAACTTTAGATATTAAAAGAGATCTGAAAGAAGATCCAGAGACTGATATTAAAGAATCAACAGGGAATGTTCTACATTTAGATAAATCAAACAACGATTTCTCATTAAATGTCTTTACAAAACTCTTGTATGAATGTGTGGACTCTATGGATGCGAGAGATTGTTATGTCTGCATGCAATTACCTACGTCTGTGTCAGAAGGAGTGACTTATCACCACCTTCCTTTAACGTATGGTATTTCGTGTGGTGTACTAACCAGCTTGTTTTATGGCAAGGAGATGTTTCAATATTATTACTCAAACTTTGACTTAGTTTTTCTTAGAAGTGCCTATTAGAAAGAATATCAATATAGTGTATAGTGCTAGCAATGCGGAATATATGGGGGATTTTTTCCATACTACTAAAACAATTGATACAATACATGCACACTGAAATAATCTAACTTGTAAATTACATAGAATAGAAATAGAATTTATCAACACAGTAGAAGATAGACGTAGAGATTTTAAGCAAAGTGCTGCAGACCAGAAGAGTAAAGAACCACCATGGGCACATAAAGAAGGTAATTATAAACAGGGTGAGACTTATGCTGCAATGACTCTAGATTGGTCATAGAGGAATGCTTTGCTTACTTAGGCAGAAGACTGACTATAATAATTTTGTTGGTTCCAGTGAATGTGAGCATCCAGTGAATGTGAGCATACTTATTACAGGGGGTTGGGGATTAAGAGAGGTACTGATCCTGTATTCCCTGGTGTTTATTACGTGTGTGGTAAAAATGCCTACTATAGGTTGCCACCGCATTGGTATGGGGGTTGTTATATGGGTATTGTCTTTCCAAAGATATATCACATGGGAGATAAAACTGGAACCACTGAAAGAAGACTAACACGGAATAAAAGAGGTTTGAGCGCTGCAGAAATTGTGGGTGATATTTTTGGAAGCATTGATACCTTCAGTTGGGGTGATTCTAAATTCACAAAAGATTCGAAAACTGTCTACAGTGGGTGATCGTTTATCAACGGATACTGCTGGTGGGTTTTTGATGGTTGACACTGAAACGGTTGCTATGAGAACCATGGTTTTACAAAATAGACTTGCCCTAGACGTATTATTGGCAAAAGAGGGCGGAGTCTGTAGTATGCTGAAGATTCAACAATGTTGCACATATATACCTGGTAAAAGTAGAGATCTGGAAGGATATATCAGCAACATTACTCATTTACATGATGATTTGGCAAAACTGAAGGTTGATGGTGCTTGGGAGAAACTTGGTAAGGGTTCCTCCTCTATAGGTAATTGGTTTTCAACTTTCGCTAACAGCTTGTTAGGGAGGATACTAACACCAATAGTTGCTGTTACTGCTGCCATACTAATGATAATTTTGCTTTATAAGTGTCGTAAAAATAGGCCTCAAGTGGAGGAACGTAGGGCAAGAAAAAGGAGAAGAGAGGAAATTGAAAATCGAAGGGTTATATACTAGGATACCTGGAAAGATATAGGTGTTAGACTAAAACAGATGCGAATGGCTACAACTGCATTCTGAATATTTGTTATCAGATTGTAATCTGATATGGGTTGTTATGATGGTTTGGGATACCATCAGATGGGGGATTGCTGGAGCACGATTTTAGTAAAAAAAAATCTGCTCAGAGAAAATCCACCAATGTGTGTTTAAATAAATTACTAACGTGTGTGAAAACCCAAAAATACTAAACATGCAATTTCAAGAAGTACCACAGAGAAATGTGCAAAATAAGCACGTATTTGAGAGTCAGAATAAATACAAGTAGTGGAGTTAACATTAAGATGGATGGAAATTAATTAAAGAATGAAAGAGAAATTATTATCTTGTCTGTCTAATTGAAATGTTTTTATGTTTCCTGAACTGCAGGAATAAACAACTGCAAACACGAGAAAACGTTTTATTCTTCGTGAAAGCTATGTAGGCCTTAGAAAATGATTTTTCTATCTCCTCTTTCCTTTGCTAAAATATGTAGGCCTCAGCAAAAGTATTTGTTAGGGGATGTGCTAACATGCTCATTTCCTATGTCCTTGCAAAAGATTACAAATGCTTCCTTAGAATGTAGAAAACTGTATAGCTCTTTCCTGTCTAGGCGAGGTTTGTAAGGAAGTCAGAATGAAACAGTTGCAAAGTATTATGTATAATGAAACTGTAGTTCTTTCTCTTCCTGGGAGGTGCGTGGTGATTCCTATGTAGATTGTGTTGCTGTAGTCCGAGCAGCTAGTGATGAGGGCTTGAGTGACGGTGTGTCTGGTGGTGACTGGGATCCATTTGAAGGTCTTTCAGAGCATGTGAAGAGTGAGAAAGCAGGTGGAGGAGACTGCGTTGATCTGGGTTGTCATGGTGTTTGCCGTCCAGGATGATGCTGAGGTTTCAGCTGTGGTCTATAGGAGTGGGTGAGGGTCTCAGTTCAGCAGGTCACCAGGAGTTGTTACCGAAGATCAGTACTTTTTGTTTCGACTGTGTTGAGTTTGAGGCAGTTGTCTTGCATCTAGTCTGCGACGCTGGTCATATACAAGTGGAAGTTGGCCCTTGTGGTAGATGGGTCTTCCGATGGAGAGAGGATGAGCTGGTCTGCCTAGGAGATGATGTTCAGTCTATGGGACACAAACCACAGAAGTAGGGACGGGGTGTAGGAAAAGAGGTTCAGTACTCTAGCTTCCAAGAACAAGTATGTAAAACACCCAGGGGTAGCTGTTCCTAAAAAAGAGTCAGGCCAATTAGGTGCAGAAAAACAAAATAAGGGGGGGAGGGAGACGGTGTCTTAGGATTGGACCTTCACAGGCCGCAGATAACAATGTGGCAGTGCATCAATTTGATGAATGGATCAGATCAGCAGTCGATCAGGTGGCCCCGGAAAAAACTATGAAAACAAGAAGAACCCAGGCGTCATCACCCTGGTACGGCCCAGACCTTAAAAACATTAAGTCAAAATGTAGAAGAGCCAAACGACAATGGAGGGCCGACTATAGTAAGGAACATAAAATGGCATATAACCTAGTCCTTGAGGAATATAAGGAAGCTATCAAAAAAGCTAAGACGGATTATTACACATCTAGAATAGGGGCTACTAAGAACTCCTCTAAGGAGCTTTTTAAAACAGTTTTTGCCCTATCCAAGCGTCAGCAGGCTAATCAGTTCAGACCTGATCAAACCTTTTGTAACAAGATGGCCAACTTCTTTCAAACGAAGGTGCAATCAATTTACGATGATCTCCTTAAAACAGCTCCAGACGCTGCTAAAGCCCATATTGTGACCGTTGAGGAGAACTCCATTCAGGGTAAACTAACCAGCTTCTTGGCCCTCACCCTGGAGAAAGTGAACAATCTCCTACTATTAACCAAGTCGGGATCTCCTAATGATCCGTGTCCCCCTGCCACTCCACATCTGGTCTCAGAAAATATTAGTGCCCATTTAGTTCCACTCCTAAATTAAGTAATCAAGTCAGGGATTTTTCCTCTGTCCTGGAAGAAGGCATATATCAGGCCGTTTCGGAAAAAACCCTCCTTGGATCCGACTAAGGTTAAAAACTACCGACTGATATCGTGCCTGCCAATAGCAGCTAAAATCCTTGAAAAAACACTGAACAGTGAGCTAATCCAACATCTTGATTCCAATAATGTTTTAGATCCCAGCCAACATGGCTTTATCCCACGTCATTCTACCGAGTCTGCCCTGATAATAGCCACAGAGGAGATTCGCAGGCAGATGGATGGGGGGGGGGGCAGAGCCGTCCTTATCCTACTAGACCTATCAGCAGCATTTGACACCGTGAATCATGAGGTGTTAGG
Source organism: Calotriton arnoldi (assembly GCA_963921515.1). Classification (NCBI taxonomy): domain Eukaryota; kingdom Metazoa; phylum Chordata; class Amphibia; order Caudata; family Salamandridae; genus Calotriton; species Calotriton arnoldi. The sequence goes on from CAWUFW010001591.1 coordinate 422,569, forward strand.
AAGGCGGCTGGAGGCCGTGGGGATTAAAGAGGCGGCTCTGACCCTCCTCTCCTTTCTAGCGTCTAGAGCAGTAGCGGTCCGTGGTAGGAGTGCCGGCCGGGCGGGGGAGGGGCAGGGTGGGGGGTAGTAAACCACGGATTACGGCCGAATACAGGTAAGTAAACATTTAAATAAATAAAACGAATTTCGTTGCGCGCACTGCATCGCATTTGGCGATGCAGCGCTCACAACGAAATTCGTTTTATTTATTTAAATGTTTACTTACCTGTATTCGGCCGTAATCCGTGGTTTACTACCCCCCACCCTGCCCCTCTCCCACCCCACGTCACCGCCCGGCCGGCACTCCTACCACGGACCGCTATTGGTCTAGAGAGCAGAGAATACATTGGGATAATCTCAAATTGGACATTTTCCATCTTCCTTGCGGGGTGCCACAGGGATCGGCCCTATCACCGACCCTATTTAACATCTATGTCACCCCGTTGGCCAGACTTATCAGAGAGCATGGTTTCACTCTGGTCTCATACGCTGATGACAGTCATATCTGTATCACAAAAACCGGAGGTCACAGCTATCAGCTTCCACAACTGCCTGACTGACATCATGAGCTGGATGAACCATAACTTTCTTAAAATCAACACCGATAAAACGAAGGTTATGGAGTTCGGTAAGGGCATAACCCTGTGGAACCGAGCATGGTGGCCAACAGAAGCAGGCGAGTGTCCGTCTCCGACAACTAAGGCAAGGAACCTGGGAGTAATTTTCGACAACCATCTAAACTTCGCAGGTCAGATTAATCGCCTGACGTCCTCCTGCTTTTTCTTACTAAAGACCATACGTAAGATCATGCCTTTCATTCCACAGGAACTCAGGAAAACAGTCCTAGTAGCTCTCATCCTCTCCAAGATAGACTATTGCCACGCATTATTCTTGGGCATTGACAAGGCGCAGATGGCCAAATTACAATCTCTACAAAACGCCGCTGCGCGACTACTACTTAACATTCCTAAAGGTCATCCCATTTCCGCTAGTATCAGGCTACTTCATTGGCTTCCAACTCAACAACGGGTGGAATTCAAGGCACTCTGTCTGGTTCACAAGGCACTGTATGGAGGGAGCGCCCTGGATATGCAGAAACTGTTTCCCTGGTATTCACCCACACGGAATCTTAGATCTACTAACACTGTTTTAGTTCAGATTCCTAAAATTCGTAGAGCAAGATGGGGAGGCAGGAGTCTATCCCACTGTGCTGCTAAACTGTGGAATAAGCTGCCAGTCACTATTAGGCTGCAGCCAAATAGGTTGTGTTTCAGGAAAATGATCAAAGCCTGGCTGTTTCCCTCCAATTAATTTTACGACTGAACTGAGCAGCTCACCTCTCATTCCCTTAGCGCCAAGACGCCTCGGCATTCGAGCGCTTTATAAATATTTTACTTACTTACTATGTATATGCTGGGGATGGGGAATTTCCTTATTTGGAAAAGTTGCCCTCACACACCCGTGAAGGTGTCATGCTTCATCATTGGGCATTTTTGCTCCTCGTGAGGTCGGCACTGCAATACCCCACAGCCCCGCGAGAGGGCTCTTTGGTGGAGATATTTTGAAGTAAAAAAGGCTGTATTGGTGAATGCAAGTGTGTGGCGCTGGTGTGACAGTGAGTTAAAAATACCACGATGGTGCCCAGTAAAAGAGGGTTTTTATTTATGGGTGTCCACTGTAAAAACAGAAGCCAAACTCCTACTTTCCACTAAGGAGGAAATATAGTTTGATCAAAAGTATCGGTGAAGAGAATCGGGTCGACAAGTTTCACACCCTATTAGTCCATAAAGGATCCTCGGCGTTTCATCAGGACCGAATATAGTGTAAAATGTGAAGTCTCTCGCTGCCTGGAGTGCGGAGAGGGAAAAATTAGGTAGGGGGTGTCAAAAGGTAGCCCACCTGTATCTTAGTCGGCATAAGACTAAGCAGTTAGGTGCGGGGAAAAAATGCTTTTATATAAAGCATCAGTCACCTAAGAAAAATCCAACCTGGAAGAGAAAGAAGAGAAAAAAGGTGTAAGAATATATCAGCCACAAGGAGTATATAGTGGCTAGGTAATAGTGGCACGTGAGTGAAAAGGACGTGCTACATGTGTACAGGATTTCGCTTCATTGCTGTGTGTCACTCATACACAAAAAATTCAAGTGTGAGTGACTGGTGGTCACGTGCCCAGAGAAATGTACTATATCGTTAGCAGGAACACAGACTTATACCACATAACAAACACACAAATACATATGAAGGAAAATTGAGGAGTGGTATCTTGCTTACCATCTCAAAGTGAAGGAAAGAGCCTCTGGGGTGGTAGTAGGCGTGCGCTATATAAGACCTGTTGGATGAAGTAATAGGAAGGGGCTCGGGGTTACACATTGAAAATGACAGTTAGAGATAAAGGAGTTAGGCAGTCAAGGAGAAATCATAGCCGCTCGTCAAGATGTACTCACAGTGTTCTCTGGTAGCGTATGGCATAGTCACCTACCCACATCTGCTAACCCGGAAGGAACTGGTTTCTAAGAACAGCGGCATTCAAATAGTGCCGGCGCTGTCAGTCTGTCTGTCGGCTCTGCGTCACGTGACCCGGCAGACCGAGCCTGACGCGCGGGTGGGGGCGTGGTCCAGAATGGACGGCTGAAGGCAAAGTACTGTGGCGGCCATCTGAGAGGGGTAAAGCGTAGCCTTAAAAAACTATGTGAACGCCTCCACTGGGGGGGGGAGGGGGAGAAAAATGTGGCAAATAGGACGTACAGGTAAAGTGGTCTGGATAAGAGTATATAATCCAGTTGCACTGGGGATAGATGATAGCAGGCAGAATACTTAGGGAACTGGTGTCCGAAGGGTTGTGTATATACTAGGACACAGGAGGTTAGTGTTCCCGTAGATTTCTCAAAGGATTGCTGTTAGAGCAAGTGTCCTAAAGTTGAAGTGTGAGGGAACACTGAAGGGGGGTATGGTATACCCAGGGTGTTATCAATGTTCGTGCTTGCTCATATGATCCGTGTGTACCGGATCTAAACTGAAGATGAAAAATCGAAAAACATAGGATGTGAACACTGTGGTGTCTCCTTGTAGGTACAGCAATATGATAAGTAGTACTGGATCTCTGCTGAAAAATAAAATAATTTTTTATATAAAACTTTTGGTGTGTCTTTCTAGATATGTATATGCTGGGTACCTCAAGGGGATGTGTTGTTTACATAGTGCACTCAGACCAGGGGATATCATCGTTCAGTCCGTGAATGTGTGTCTTATCTCGGGACACCCACCGCTGTTCTCTAGAAAAAAAAGGTTTTTTTTGTTGTCATTTGTTGTTAGCCTCAATTATGGTCCATCTCAGATCATCCACTGTATGGTTGAGCTCTAGAAAGTGGGAGGACATCTTAGTACTTGCCCTCCTGCAGCGTATGGTACTGGAATGTTCAGTTATTCGAGTTTTCACCATTCTAGTAGTCATGCCTACATATCTAAGACCGCAGGGGCACGTGATGAGGTATATGCAATTTTTCATATTTCAATTGGTGTGGTGCCTTTGCTGCCATGAGTGGGGCGGGCCAATGTCAATTTCCTTGGTGATTTTTGTGAGGGGGCGTACTGTACAGGACCTGCAGGGATAGTGTCCCTGGACACAAGGTAAACCCCAGAGGGTGGTTTGGGGGGTCCCTAGTTGAAGTAGGTCGTGTGTGAACAAGCATGTCTCGGAGGTTGTCTGTGCGTTTCTATGCAAAAAGGGGTTGGTTGCCCACCTTCAGACTGCCTGTATTAAGAATGGACCAATGCTTTTTGATGATTTTCTGAATCTTATTTGACGAAGGGGTGAAGGTGGTGACACACGTAAGCATATTTGTTGATGGTTTCACCTTGCTTTCCAGAAGGCTGTCCCATGGTTATTCTTTGCTCTTTTGTATGCCTGCTTAATGATCTTCTGAGGATAGTGGCGAGTGATCAATTTGGATCTCAGGGTGGAAGCTTGTGATTCATACTCTTTTATGGTGTTGCAGTTACCTCGGAGGCGTAGGAACTAGACTACCAGTAGGTTGTCACGTGGGGCTTTCGGGTGATTACTTTCATAAAGTAATAGGCTGTTCCTATCCGTCGGTTTTCTGTAGTTGGTAGTAAGTATCCTGCCTCCTTCTTTGGAGATAAGTAAATTCAAAAAGGGTATGGATTGGTTTGACATAGTACTGGTGAACTTCAGAAAGGGGTTAAGTGTTTTGATCCAGTCACAGAATTCTGTACAGATGTTAGCATCTCCTTGCCAGAAGATAAGTATATCATCTATGTATCTACGCCAGGAAAGGATATTCCCTTTGTAGGGGTTGTCATCGGTGAGGATGTGGTAACCTTCGAAAGCTGAAGTGTACAGGCAGGCCAGACTGGGAGCGAAGGTGCTACCCATGGAAGTGCCCTGTACCTGATGGCATAGTTGTCCCTTAAATTCAAAGAAATTCTCCTTGCCAGGGAGTCATTTAGGCATTGAACAGAGTGGGGCTGAGGGGTGAACCTTGAGGGACACCACAGAGGATGTTCTTGGGTGCCGACGTGTAAGGTGTAAGGTGGACTCTCTAGGTCCTTTCAGTGAGGAAGGATGCGATCCATCTGAGGGCGTCCTCTTAGATTTCAATCTGATGAAGTCTCTTGATCAGGGAGCAGTGGGACACTTTGTCGAAGGCTGCTGAGAGGTAGAGGAGGATCAGGGCGGCCGCTTCTCCTCGGTTTAGGAGGGTTCTGATATTGTCAGTGGCTGTGATCAGTGAGTTTTCGGTGCTGTGGTTCGTGCGGAATCCAGATTGGGATGAGTCAAGGAGGTCGTTGTTCTCCAGGTATTCCATGAGTTGGTGGTTGATGGCCTTTGAGGACATTGGCAGGGATGGGGAACAGGAAGATAGGCTGGCAGTTCTTGAGCTTGTTGGGGGTCGGTGGACAGTTTCTTGAGGAGGGATTTGATTTCAGCGTGTTTCTATTCTTCTGGGAAGGTGGCTGTGGTGATGGATATGTTGAAGATGGCAGTAAGCTTGTTGCTGATAGTCTTGTTTCTGAGGTTGAACTTGTGGTGTGGACATGGTTCTGTGAGTGCTCTTGAGTGGACAGAGTGCATGATGGCTGTGGTGCTCTGTTAGACTTGTCACCCTTAGGGTGGTCTTCCCCCAAACGTTTTGCCTGCTTACCTCCTCTTTTTGCTGATTCTTTTTGTTGGCTGACCAGTGCTAAAGTGCATGTGTTCTCCCCTAAACGTGGTAACATTGGTGTATACGCAATTGGCATATTGAGTTTACTTGCAAGTCTCTTGTAAAGTGGTATACTGTATACCCAGGGCCTGTAACCTAAAGGCTACTAGTGGGCTTGCAGCACTGATTGTGCCACCCACACAAGTATCCTTTCAAACCTGTCTCAGGCCTATGTATGCAGATTACTGCCACTTCGACTTGTAATTTAAAACTACTTGCCAAGCCTTAAACTCCCCTTTTATTAGACATACGCCACCCCTAAGGTAGGCCCTAGATAGCCCATAGGGCAGGGTGCTGTGTAAGTAAAAGGTAGGACATGTAATGGTATGTTTTGCATGTCCTGGTAGTGCCAAACACCCAAATTCGTTTTTCACTACTGTAAGGCCTAGTCCTCTCATAGGTTTGCATTGGAAATTCCTTAATGCATTTTAAAGCTGTAATTCCTGATTGGAAAGGAGTAGCTGCATCATGTTTTATATCTTTGGGAAGGCAATGATAAGTCCTCTTTACTGGTAAAGTTGGATTTAACATTACTGTTTTAAAAATGCCTCTTTTAGAAAGTGAGCATTTACCTGCTCTTACTGCTCTGTGTGCCTGCAGCCTTTCTCCAATACACATCTGGGGTAGGTGACGGCTATACTTTGTGCATTCCCTCTAGACATCCACAAACACAGGAATGGTAAGTGTGACAGAGAACTCATCAGCATCCTAATAGCTCTTCCTGGGCAGGAAGAGAGGGGGGTGCTGACACTTACACCTGAATAGGCAGTGTCCCATTACCCACACAAAGTGCTGATTACCCTCTACCGATAGGCTGGAGCCAGGACTGGGAAGAAAAGGCCTGTGGCACTTCAAAGACCCTTCTTTGAAGTCACCCCCATTTCAAAGGCACCCCTGGGTAGAAGTACTGGGGGTCAAACACAATGGATGGTAGCTGTTCCTAAAGGGGGAGAACTCTTCAACCAATTGTAGTTGAGAGGTAGTGTTGTCGTAGTCTCCAAGAGTGAGACCGGTGGGATCTAGGTGAAGGTGGGGGAATTCCTCCTTTTGGAATTAGTGCCCTCACACACCCTTGCGTGTGTCGTGCTTCATCATCGGATTGGCTCCTCGTGGGGGTGGCGCTGCTGTCCCCCACGGGCCCCGCAAGAGGGCTCTTTATCGGAGATCTTTTGTAGGAGGTGCAGCAGTTGTGCATGCGGGTGTGTGGGCCTAGTGAAAAGGTGTGTGTGTGAGGATAAAATTACCTAACCGATACCCGAGCACAATTTTATTCAAGGGTCCGGAAGGTAAGGTTACAAAAGCTAGGGACTGGAGCCTATCCTTAAAATAAATATGTAGGAGGGATAAGTATACTCCCGCTGCTCTCAGTCCGTGAAAGTGGTGTAAAAGTGCAGTGTGGTCAACATGTTTCGCGCATCCGGCGGGTCCCTAATGGATCCCAGTGCGCTTCTTCAGGACCGTGAAAGACAATATAAAAAGTGGGAGTCAGGGAAAGACACCCTGTAATCCCACCGTACTTATAGTAAGGTCAAGTGCGTCTTGGCGCTAGGAGACACGTATTGTCCGTGTTCTAGTTATCCCAACCTGGTGGAGACACAGAGAAAAGACAGAAAAAATACCAAACATAGAGATTAAAAAGCATTCAATATGAGCATTAGCTGAAGGTTGAAATGCCATAGTTGTGGATCATGGCCACACGATACTACAGAGCATGCTCAGTGTAACATGCCATAGTATTTGTGATCAGGCACTTATGTGCGTAGCAGTGGTCTGCACGCAATTGCGGCCAGTGTGAAGGCATTTTCCCACAGGCAGTTGTGTCACCATATAGCTGCGATGTAATGGTGACATGTAATAGCATGCATGCATCATTTGTGGACAATCAGGCTGTATGACAGGATAAAGAGGACGATTTAAATGAAAGGCAGCGGTGCCTATACGGTAAGTGGTAGACCGTTACCTTATACTGATATCTAGCGCGGCGTGGTCTATATAACCCCCCGGTAAACATGTGCTCAAAGCGGTACATGGACTAGTGACAGAGGAATCATGAGGACTGGAGTCTCTGTCAAAATACCGCGATTGCATGCAAGTGTGCTAATGGCCGCTCGTGAATGTCAAAACAATATATACAACCAGACCGATAGCGGCTGGTTAGGGTGGTCAAAGCAACAATGGCAGAGTGGAAAGGTGAATAAAGGTGCTGGTACAGAACATACAATGCGCAGCTTGGTAAAATATTGTGGCAGAGAAATATCGCCTACCCCTCTGTAAGTAAGGATGGGCCTCGCCGGCGAGTGCTTCGGTTGCAAAGAGGCAAAAGCTACAAGTGCGAGAGAGGAAAGGTGGCTCCGTTAGCCTGTAAGTTACGTAATCAGAAACACAGTAAATTTACCTGTGTCCGTGGACAAGAGCAGCCGGAGCATACTTACAGTGTGCCTCTTGCTTGACAGCCTGATTACCTGCCCTACCGATCAGGATCGCCGGTGGTGTGTGTAAGTATCGGCTGTCTATGTCATGACTCAATCCGGGACATTGGCATGTGTCAGGGACTCTGGCAACGACTGGTGCCAGGGAAGACAAAGTGTTACAGCAAACAAATGATGGACGGAATGCTGACAATGCAAACATTCTCCCCCAGTCAAAAGATCTGGGTTAAATCCATCGTTCTTTTGCCCACTACGCCACCCCAGTTTGGACCCAGCCATATGCAAATCAGTCTTGACCCTGTGCCCCATGGCACAGACAAAGTAGGCAGAATACTAGGTACAGAGCTGCCCAAGATCACCCAGCGAGTCAAAGGAGAAAGGGAATCCAAAGAGGAAGCTCTGTATAAGAGAGGTAAGACTCAGAAAGGACAGGCCCTCAGAGGTGATTTAGCATTCAGACTAACTACACCCAGGACGAACGTGCAAGACATATATATAATACAACATTAACAAGAAAGGGAATGTGGGGTAAAGCACTCAGGAGCTCCACACGGTAAGACTGAAGCTCAGTAAGTTCCTCACCCACAATTGCTGTTACAGATACTGACTGAAAATACCCACATATAGGATATGTATGCAAAGGCAGGGTCTGTGGAGCTTATACCTATGGTGATGTTATAACTGTAACTCAAAGACAATACTCACAGTGAACAAGAAACATCACCTAGGTAGTCAGCTGTGCCCACGGATCCTGGCGATCAAACAGGAACACGCAAGGCAGTAACAGCAAAGGGGTAGAACTAAACACAAGCACAATAGACAAGGAGCTAGCAAGGAGGAGTGCTTAACCAGTTGACCGCAGCGCGAATTCCGCCGCGGTGCGGGTGATTTATTGAGTGGGCGTGTTTAGGACAGCCCCCGGCCATCCTCCGCACACGCCCACTGTGACGTCGGACGGCCGGGGGCCGTCCCGAGCACCGAAGCGGTTAACAGGAAAGGAAGGAAAACACAGGGCACACTTGGCAGAAAGCAGGTAACAAACATACAAGGTAACAGAAGCAAGGCAGCAGAATAGAAAGACAGCAAACTAGAACTGGAACCAAGGAAATGGGAAGAAAGGCAGGGACTGGAAAAGGATATACAGAAGGGGAGGCTACAAGGGTATACTAGAATAGTGCAGGTTCAGGAAGCAAGAAAACAAAGTAGCATAGAAGGCAGTGCTGGGGCAGGAACATGAATTGAGCTAAGGCTCAGGAGTCAAGGTAGCACTGCAGGCAGTGCTAGTTCAGGAACAGGGAATTACTAAAGCTCAGGAGTCAAGGTAGCACTGCAGGCAGTGCTGGTTCAGGAACAGAGAATTACTAAAGCTCAGGAGTCAAGGTAGCACTGCAGGCAGTGCTAGTTCAAGGAAACAGGAAATAGCTACAGCTCAGGAAACATGGAGTCAAGAGAGAACTGCAAGCAGTGCAAATCAGGAACAAGAAATAGCTGAAGCCCAGGAACATGAACAAAGACTAACTATAGCTCAGGAAACAAGGTAGCACTACAGGCAGTGCTAATTCAGGCACAAGGAATGGCTATAGCTCAGGAATCAAGGAATAGCAAAAACTCAGGAACAAGGACTGATCTCACCGGATAACAGCTACAATGACCAACCCTGGACTGAAGGGAGCTGAGGCTTAAAAGAGCTCACAGTAATCACATGCATCAGGTGTGAGCAGACTAGCAGCAGCCAGCCACAGGTGAGCTGAATTCCTCCACCCATCCTTGACCTGCAGGGGTGGAGACAAAGCAGTGAGCAGGGGATTATAGGTAATGTAGTTTGCAGCATGAGCAGACTGGCTTCCACAAAACCCGGCATGGATGGGGAATGGATGTCAATTCCCAAATGGTGTCCAAATGCCTGGAAGTCAGGATATGCATGCAGGGGAGTGTCTGGAAGCATATTAGAACACTGGAAAGCCCCACAATTCAGCCCCCTGGTGGTGGGCACGAGAATGCAGGGAGTGAATCGTGACAGTCTAGTTATAGCCGGGGGACTTCCTGAGAACGGCAGTAGCGGTGTGGGCGTGTCCCATTACGTGAGTCACGTATGGAGAGTTAGCAGGTAACTATGGTGGCCATGATGAAAAGGGGTGTATAGACTTGGATAAGGCAGTGTACCTATCTAAAGCATCATAACAAGAGTGAAGTCAACTATCCAACGGTACTTACTAGTTGGAAATGGACTACATGTTACCGTTGCAGTCCTAAGCATGGTAGCTATGGCAGTAAAAAGTATATGTTGTGTTCATCTGGTGACCTGGGAAGGTGTAATGTGAAACACGTGGAGTCCCACTGTCTCTAACAGGGACCTGATCTAAGGTGACCTCATAAATTCTGGTTAGATCTGTAATTTAGGACACCAGTTCCACCCATGGTATGTCATCATTCAAACCGCCCACGTTGCTTCACAAGCGGAACACCCACCATTGTTCTTGCCTAAATAATGTATTTGTGGACCAGTTAGGGTTGGATTCGATGATGGTCCAACGAAGACTGTCTGGGGGGTGGTTTTTTTCTAGGAAATGTTTCTGTAACCTTGTGCTGGTTTTCCTACAGCGAATGGTACTTTTGTGCTCCCCAATGCGGGTCTTAACCGGTCGGGTTGTCATGCCCACATACCTCATAGCGCAGGGGCAGGTGATAAGGTATATACAGTTTTTGGTGTTGCAGTTAGTATGACGTTTCTGAAGCCAGGGTCTGACCAGTGCAACGGTAACATGTAGTCCATTTCTGACTAGTAAGTACCGTTGGATAGTTGACTTCACTCTTGTTATGATGCTTTAGATAGGTACACTGCCTAATCCAAGTCTATACACCCCTTTTCATCATGGCCATCATAGTTACCTGCTACCTCTCCATACATGACTCACGTAATGGGACACGCCCACACCGCTACTGCCGTTCTCAGGAAGTCTCCCGGCTATAACTAGACAGCCGATACTTACACACGCCACCGGCGATCCTGATCGGTAGGGCAGGTAATCAGGCTGTCAAGCAAGAGGCACACTGTAAGTATGCTCCGGCTGCTCTTGTCCACGGACACAGGTAAATTTACTGCATTTCTGATTACGTAACTTACGGGCTAACGGAGCCACCTTTCCTCTCTCGGACTTGTAGCTTTTGCCTCTTTGCAACCGAAGCACTCGCCGGCGAGGCCCATCCTTACTTACAGAGGGGTAGGCGATATTTCTCTGCCACGATATTTTACCAAGCTGCGCATTGTATGTTCTGTACCAGCACCTTTATTCACCTTTCCACTCTGCCGTCGTTGCTTTGACCACCCTAACCAGCCGCTATCGGTCTGGTTGTATATATTGTTTTGACATTCACGAGCGGGCATTAGCACACTTGCATGCAATCACGGTACCTTGACAGAGACTCCAGTCCTCATGATTCCTCTGTCACTAGTCCATGTACCGCTTTGAGCACATGTTTACCGGGTGGTTATATAGACCACGCCGCGCTAGATATCAGTATAAGGTAACGGTCTACCACTTACCGTATAGGCACCGCTGCCTTTCATTTAAATCGTCATCTTTATCCTGTCATACAGCCTGATTGTCCACAAATGATGCATGCATGCTATTACATGTCACCATTACATCGCAGCTATATGGTGACACAACTGCCTGTGGGAAAATGCCTTCACACTGGCCGCAATTGCGTGCAGACCACTGCTACGCACATAAGTGCCTGATCACAAATACTATGGCATGTTACACTGAGCATGCTCTGTAGTATCGTGTGGCCATGATCCACGACTACGGCATTTCAACCTTCAGCTAATGCTCATATTGAATGCTTTTTAATCTCTATGTTTGGTATTTTTTCTGTCTTTTCTCTGTGTCTCCACCAGGATGGGATAACTAGAACACGGACAATACGTGTCTCCTAGCGCCAAGACGCACTTGACCTTACTATAGGTACGGTGGGATTACAGGGTGTCTTTCCCTTACTCCCACTTTTTATATTGTCTTTCACGGTCCTAAAGAAGCGCACTGGGATCCATTAGGGACCCGCCGGATGCGCGAAACATGTTGACCACACTGCACTTTCACACCACTTTCGCGGACTGAGAGCAGCAGGAGTATACTTATCCCTCCTACATATTTGTTTTAAGGATAGGCTCCAGTCCCTAGCTTTTTTACCCTTACCTTCCGGACCCTTGAATAAAATTGTGCTTGGGTATCGGTTAAGTAATTTTATCCTCACACACACAACTTTTCACTAGGCCCACACACCCGCATGCACAACTGCGGCACCTCCTACAAAAGATCTCCGATAAAGAGCCCTCTCGCGGGGCCCTTGGGGGACAGCAGCGCCACCCCCACGAGGAGCCAGCCCGATGATGAAGCACGACACCCGCAAGGGTGTGTGAGGGCACTAATTCCAAAAGGAGGAATTCCCCCACCTTCACCTAGATCCCACCGGTCTCACTCTTAGAGACTACTACAACACTACCTCTCGACTACAATTGGTTGAAGAGTTCTCCCCCTTTAGGAACAGCTACCATCCATTGTGTTTGACATTCATTCTTGGGAGCACTGGTGCTGGACCTTTTTCTCTCTTTAATTGCTCCCTGTCCCTCCCTCTTTACATTGTGTTACGTATATGTACTGGGGCTCTGACCCCACCAAGAGACTACACTACTAGATCTGTGAAGAGCTCTGCCAGAAATAAGGACTACTGTGTTGCTACAAGGACTGCCACTCTGTGGGACTGCTGGTCTGGAAGGACTGCTTTTCTGCTCTGATGTGCTGCCTGTTGCTAGCTGCTTGCTACCCTCTGCCCTGCTGTGGAAGAGGACTGGACCCATCTCACTTAAACCTAAAAGTGACTCCAAGGGCTTGCTGGCTTGCCCCCTGTTCTGAAGTCTCAGGGCCATCAAAGGCTTCCTCCAACCCTGCAACCGCATCTGGAGTCTGCCATCTGAGAGTCCTGCCTTGCTAAGTGGTACCAATCCAGCCCTGGGTCTTGGAAGTGCCTTTTTTTGTGCTGATCCAGTAGAAGCCACACAGCGATGACTTTGCACGTTCAGAACCAACACATTTTCCTTCAAAGCTCACGCAGAGGAGGCCCGACAACACCACCTTGACAGACTGTGCTGCTCGACACCGACAGACTGCACGGCTCGATGATAACACATTGCCAAGGGGTTCGTCGACGGAGTCTCCCAGACTGCGTGGATCGGAACCAACGCATCGCCTCCATCCACGGATTCAACCGCAACGTGGTGCCTCCTCGCATCGGGTCTTCGACATCCACACTTCCTCCATCCAAGGTATTTTTTCGGAAGGACCTGCGTGAGTCCTGTATCGGCCTACCCTCCATCGCAGTCATCTTGAACTTTGAATTCACCCGGTCTAGTGCACCCAGATGTCTCCAGTTGTTGCTTTATGACTCTAAGCTCTATATTTTCATTTATTCTTTAAAAATGCATGATGTGGGGGGGTGGTAACATCCTCCCAGGATTGGAAGTCCACAGAAGATCATGCAGCAGTGTGTCTTCAAGGAACCTGTCCCCAGAGGAGCTGGAGGACAGGAGGGAGGAGAGAAAGCTGAAGCAGGAGCTTGCAAAATTGAAATTGTTTAAGGAGCAGCCCTTGCTAAAATGGATAAAGAGCAAGCTCTAGAGGAGAATAAGCTGGCCGTGGAGGAGAGAAAGATGGCCCATGAGCTCAGCATGAAAGAGCTGGACATAAGAGTCCTACAAATGGGGTCTAGCATACCTACAGTGTCCACTGGTGAGTGCAGAGTCAGGATACCAAAGGAGTAGGTGCCCAGTTATGGAGTAGGGTATTACATAGATAAGTGGTCTGCATCCTATGAAGTGGCTAAATGAGTGCACAAGGCTCCAGAGGAGTTCTGGGGTGGTAGTTTATGGAGGTATATGCCCACAGTGGGAAGGGACACACTCCTTACACTAGAGGTAGAGGACCAGACATGCTGCACTGCTATGAAGGCCATCTTAGTAAGTTTGGATTGAACCCTGAGAGGTATAGGCTCAGATTCAGGGGCAGCCACAAGATCTATTTACAAACTTGGGTGAATTTCCTTGATTATGCCAGCAAGGCACTGAAGGGCTAGGAGAGTGGCAGAAAGGTTGATGATTATTGAGGGAAAAACAACTTGATTTTGAAGGTACACATGCTTGACATTTGTTTTCCAGAGCTGCACCAACACCTGGTTGATAGCAAGCTTACTGACACCAGGAAGCTTGCTGAGGAGGCAGATATCTGGATCAGCACCAGAGTGTCCAAGGAGGTATCTGGCAGGAACTACCAAAGGGGTGGTCAGGGTTCCCAACAGAAGAAAGGGGGGCGGGGGGGAGATAAAAAGACACAGTTCTCTAAGGGGCCTCAAAACAACTCGCAGGGGAAAGGGTCTGGTTCTCATTCCCAATCTGGCCACCAGAAGAAAAACTACCCTGACAAGAGTCAGCAGCCCAAGCCAATCAAGTGCTATGAATGCTACGAGTATGGACACTTCCAGGGGGATCCCAAGTGTCTAAAAAGAGCACCACCTCCCACTGGAGGGAATATTCCAGGGGTGGCTAGTGTAGTGCTGGGGGAGGAGTCTGTCCCTTTTAATGGGTAGGGAGTTTAGTGGGGTTACCCTAGTGTCCCTGGGTGACAGTGAGATGGTGCCTAAGATCCATGTGCCCTCTAATACTACTAGGTATAGGCAATAGGTCACCATCAATGGGCAAGGTGTTGAGGCTCTGAGGGATACAGGTGTCCGCATGACAAGGGTAAGGAGTCAGCTGGTGTCCCCAGAGCAGGTGATTCCCCATGCAGTCCAACACCTTGTGGTGGCTGACAACAGAGAGGGTTCCTATCCAGTGGCCCTTGTTTCATTTGAGTCGGGGGTGGGTTCAGGTCTTCTGAAGGTTGCTTTGAGCCCTGTCATGCCTGTGGACTGTTTGCTTGGTAATGTCCTTGAGCACACTACCTGGAAGGAAGTGGAGCTCAAGGCTGATGTGGATTTGTTGGGGTTACCTGAGTGGATCTGTGCTACCACATGGTCCATGACTGACCAGGATGGGAGTCAAAAAAGGCTGGAGCCTGAAAAAGAGGCCCAGGCAGCTGCTAAGAAGGGGAAAGACAGAGGGTGTGGGAAACCAGGCCCTGAGTGTCTTCTCAGTGAGGTGGATGGGGCACTTGCGGTAGCTTCCAAGGAGCCCACTGAGGAGGGCACTGCTCCCCTTGGTGACCTGCTTGAGATTGCTGGATGACTTGTGGAAGGAGGACTCACCAAGGAGGAGTTCTGTAGGGCACAAAGGGAGTGCCCAACTCTTGTGGGACTGAGGCAACAGGGCGAAGCGCAAGCAGCAGGTGATGCCTCTGGGAGTCATCACATTTACTGGGAGGACAACCTCCTTTACAGTGAGCCTAAGGCTCCTGTGCATGGTACAACAAGGGTTTTGGTGCCCCCCCCCCAATGCTACTGGGCCTTCCTACTGGAACTGTCTCGCAAATATTACCCTGGCAGGACACCTAGGCCAAGACAAGACCTTTGCAAGGCTTGTGTCCCAATTTTATTGTCCTAGGATCAAGACCTCCTCAGATGAGTTCTGTAGGACCTGTATGACCTGCCAGGCCAGTGGGAAGACAGGGCAGAGGCTTAAAGTCCCCCTTAATCCCTTGCCTGTTGTTGGTGCACCTCTTGAGCGGGTGGGCGTCAACATTGTTGGGCCTATTGATACTCAGACTGCTTCAGGCAACAGGTGTATCCTGGTTCTGGTGGATCATGCCACTAGGTACCCAGAGGCAATCCCTCAGAGGATCACGACTGCATCTGCAGTGGCAAAGGCCTTGATGGGGATTTTTACCTGAGTGGGTTTCCCCAAGGTATAGGGGCACCAGCTTCATGTCTGCTTATATGCAATCAATGTGGAAGGAGTATGGGGTAACCTACAATTTTCCACTCCTTACCACCCCAAACAAATGGGCCTGTTGAGAGATTCAACAAGACACTGAAGGGCATGATCAGAGGCCTGCCAGAGGCCCTGAGGAGTAAGTGGGACACCCTCTTCCCATGCCTGTTGTTTGCCTACAGGGAGGTACCACAGAAGGGAGTGGGCTTCTGCCCCTTTGAGTTTCTGTATCGGCACCCTATCCGAGGACCTCTGAGTTTGGTGAATGAGGCATGCAAGCAAGCTCCCAGGAAGGTTCCCCAGGATGTAGTGAGCTACATGCTGAACTTCAGAAGCCAAATGGCTAAATTGTGGAAGAAAGCTTCTGACAAGTTGGAAGCCAGCCAGGATGGCATGAAGCAGTGGTATGACAAAATTTCTACCACTGTGGAACTGACCCCAGGACAGAAAGCATGGGTAATGGAACCGATGGAGCCCAGGGCCCTCCAGGACTGTTGGACTGGGCTCTATGAGGTGATTGAGGGGAAGGGTGAGGCCTCCTACCTAATGGACTTCAAGACCTCTAGGCAACCCCACAGGGTGCTCCATATCAATCGCCTCAAACTCCACTTTGAGAAATCTGAGCTCACCATGCTGTTGGTAACATATGGAGAAGAGGAGGAGAAGAGTGAACCTCTCCCTGACCTCTTAGACTCCAAGAAGAAAGATCAGTCTGTGGAGGGAGTAATCCTTTCCCCCAGTCTGACTCCTGAAAAGCAGAGAGACTGCCCCCAAGTGTTAGGACAGTACTTTTCTCTGTTCTCCCTTATTCCTGGGACTGCCCACCTGTGTACCCATGATGCGGACACAGGGGGAAAACCTCTGTGTTAAGAATAAATCTTACAGGTTGTCGGATATGGTGAGGGCCAGTATTAAGAGTGAAGTCTCTAAAATACTGACATTGGGGGTGATGGAACCCTCCAGTAGCCTCTGGTCCAGTCCTGTGGTTCTGGTACCTAAAGCTACCCCATCTGGCACCACCTGGACTGAGATTCTGTGTGGACTATAGAGGGCTCAACTTGGTTACAAAAAAAGGTGCTCATCCCATCCCCTGGGCTGATGAGCTGATTGACTGGTTAGGGACTGGCCAGTACTTAAGTACCTTTGACCTTACGTCAGGATACTGACAGAATGCCCTAACAGAAGGGGCAAAGGAGAGGTCAGCCTTCTCCACTCTAGAGGTTTCAGTTCTCACCTGTATTTCCGCAGGAGCAATAGGAATAAACTGAAGCAAGGTCCCAACTTCCTCCTACCTACCACCAAGACTGCCCAACAATGTCAAAGCTAGTCGAGGTGAAACGAAGAAGAGGGGAAAGGAAGAGAAAAACACACAGTCCCACTGAGTTAGCGTAAGGAGATGTGTGGTGCCCAGGAAGTCTCTATGTGTCTCCTGCATACTAAGAAGAGAATGGGGACATCGGTGTCTGTGTTGAGCCTACAGGAATTATACAACAGAGTTAACAGGGATTCTTGAATCTATATAGCTGTATTGTAATACTTGTAACAATCCCCTCTGTGACTGCATACACAGGAGTGGTATACAATGTATGAAACAGAAGAAGAGAGAGCATAAGTTTGAGGGGTAAACAGTTTGCCTATTGTGTTAAACAAAAAATCAGGAAAGTACAAACATACCTAAAAGTTTTCTGTAATCAGCGATAAAGTAAGGCCCAAAAATGTGGTAATTCCAAATCCTGGAATAGTGCATACAATGACTTCTTGTATTTTCTCTCTAGCAACAAACCAAAACGAACACAAAAAAGGTGTAGGGCTTTTTTGTCCTTTTAAGTATGTGTTTCTTAATAAAGCAGAAACTGAGTACTAAGACAATATCCTGTCTTTCTCTTAGATCACCAGAATTGCAAGTACAAGGAAAAGAGCTTGATCTCCAATTGCCAGAAGAAGACATCAGATAAGTATAGGCACATGGCTCATAGTATAAAAGATGTCTGGGCGCTAAGCGCGTTACCGCCTTTGTAGATTTGTAATTCTTTAAATGGTCTTGTCCGTTTGTTTTGCAGGTAGTTCCAGACACAGGATCCAGAGCAGAGAAGAAGCAGAGGATGACGCCGAGCTAGACCAAAAGAGGACCGCCGAGCTGCAGCCCGCGGGAGACGTCGACTGTGACCTTAGGTGAACCCTGAAGCGGAAAAGGTACGCGTGAGGGCGGAAGAATCGCGCGCACTTCAACCAGAATGCGAATCGATCTTCTGCCCAGGAAGGCTGGTTTTATATCGGCAGTGCTCCGCCCTTACCACAGGCCCGGCTGGAATGCAGAGCAAGCCCGAAAAGAGGGCCACTACCAATTTCGTGTGATGCCTTCTTCTCCAGGAGGTTACCCCTCAGGGAACAAAGGTGGAGTGCTATAAAAAGAGAAGCTTTTCTTGTGGTCTGAGCACTGAAGAGGTTGAGACAATACCTGTTTGGTACCCACTCCCTGTTCATACTGATCACTGGCCCCTCAGGTGGCTCATGTAAATGAGGGGTGAGAACCCAAAACTGTTGAGGTGGTCCATCTCCCTACAGGGCATGGACGTCAGGGTGGAACACAGACCAGGGGAAGACTACCCCAATGCTGGTGGTCTATCCAGGTTTTCCCCGCCTTAATGATAAAGATGAGAACTCCCTAGAGGTTGGGTAGATCTCCCCACTTTCAGCTGCAGGTTAGGGGGGGCATGTGTTAGACCTGTCATCCTTAGGGTGATCATCTCTCAAACTTTTTGCCTGCTTACCTTCTCTTTTTGCTCATTCTTTCTGTTGGCCTTAGGACTCAGAGCACTTTACCACTGTTGACCAGTGCTAAAATGCATGTGCTTCTCCCCTAAACATGGTAACATTGTTGTATACACAATTTACATATTTAATTTACTTGTAAGTCCCTTGTAAAGTGGTATACCATCTTCCCAGGGCTTGTAACCTAAGGGCTAATAGTGGGCCTGCAGCACTGATTAATGTACCCACACAAGTAGCCTTTCAAATCTGTCTCAGGCCTACCACTTCTGGGGGTGTGCCTGCAGTTTACTGCCACTTTGACTTGTCATTTAAATCCACTTGCCAAGTTTCAAATTCCCCTTTTATTACACATATGTCACCCCTAAAGTAGGTATTGGATTTTTGTTGTTTTGGTCATGTTATACTCGTAATATCTATTTTTCAAACCCTTAGTGGAGTATTTTTGTGGTGTTTTTATTGTGTTACTCTGTGTGCGTGTTGCACAAATACTTTACATAGGCTCTTTAGATAAGCATGACAGCTCTGTGCCAAGCTACTGGGCTGTGAGCACAGATTATCCCCTAGTATGTATCTAGCTTACCCTGACTAGAGTGGTGGTTCCTGCTTGGACAGGGTACATACCTCTGCCAACCAGCAACCCCATTTCTAACATGCTCTGTGTGGTGAGCTGGTCCCAAGGGGTGATCTGGTGGTCGGAGATTGCATCTGTGGGAGCGAGGAGTCTGAATATGTTTTTGTCGGCGGGTTGGGGTTCAAAGTGTTTGTAGATGGTGGAGGTCTTGTCGTGGAAGAAGTCTGCCAGGGTGTCACAGAGTTCTTGGGAAGGGGTGATGATGTTTTGGGTTGCTGAGGGGTTCGACAACTCCTTGACGATGCTGAAGAGTGCTGTGGATGGAGCTGGCTTAGACGCAGTCGGCTAGGGCATTCTTTTTCATCTTTTTCAGGAGATGGTGGTAGTGGCTGAGCGATGTCTTGAAGGTAGTGCTGTCTGTGGGTTCCATACTGGTGTGCCATTTCCTTTCTAGTTGCTTTGTAATCAGCCTTCTGGAAATAACCTCAGTGAAAAACAACAGGGGTTCAAAGCCATTGTTCTCCCACTGACACCCCTACCCAGTGCTTAATTTGTAAAGCAAGTAAGTGCCAGGGCCCACATCAGGAGCCCACTGCGGCTTGCACCACCCATTGCCCCGCCAATGATAGTACCAACACAACTAATAACCATCACACTCTTACAAGTGTGACAATTAAGACTATTCTAGGCCCCCAAAGCTATAAGAATGGCTTGTGTGGCAGGTATTAGCCATGTTTAATGTACATTGAATTAATAAACAACTGTTATTGCGCTCGCTCATCTCTAAATTGAACAGATAGTGCCACCATGTGGCAGACTGTCATAAGTGCTGCTGTTTCAGTGGTACTACTGCTGTGTGCAGACACGGATGATCTCCCTCAATCACTATCATAAACTACTCCATTTCAAATTCCTTTGGCCGGTGTACACTATGCCGGCTAAAATACATAAGATATACCCCTCACATTCTCACACATGCCCCAAATGCCACGCACCACTAGCGGACTTCGCTCACATGACGTGGACCTGCGATAGGATAGAACGGTACTGGCGAGCCATATTTGCAGAGCTGTCGAACATGACTCACACTACTATCCGCACCCTCACCAGAGCTAGCACTCCTGGACTATGTACATGATATCACTAAATCCTCACACCGTTTTATTGCCATCTCCCTTATGTTGGCTAAACGGGAAATTGCCATAAAATGGGGCAGCAGGCATCCTCCTACACAAAAAGCATGGGTCAATAGCTTAATCAACAGTAACACTAACTGCAAACTACATGCTAACTTGCAACCAATATCGTCTAAACCTCGTGACATATGGCAGCCATTGCGAGACTATCTCCTTATGATGGAAAACACCCCCAGCTCCCTATCTAAGCAAGATCGCTCTCTATCGACACCTACAGACGGCATACCGAGGGCTGGGCCAAATGGCGGCAATGCATAGGACAACTTCCTTGGTTGACCTGTGTAATGAGGCGAGGTGACGTGGGTAGAGGCAACCTGCTTTATTGCAAGCCCACACACGAATGCCGTTAACCAACGGCTCCCGCCCG
Organism: Calotriton arnoldi; assembly: GCA_963921515.1. NCBI lineage: Eukaryota > Metazoa > Chordata > Amphibia > Caudata > Salamandridae > Calotriton > Calotriton arnoldi. The sequence continues at coordinate 443,086 of CAWUFW010001591.1, forward strand.
CTCCCTTCAGCAACGTTCCACACCGCGCGGCGGGCTCACGCGCACATACACAAAAGGTGGGACGGAGGCGGGGAAGGGACAGAAGACAAGGTAAGGTCAGGATATTACATCTTCTCCCGTTTTTTGAAGACAAGCTAATAAACTACAAGTTCTATGAAAATGATAGGGGCACAGTCCTTCTACCCTGAAGGAAAAACAACTAGCACATTACATAGTCTTTAAATCTGACAGGAGGAACAACCGTTCTCTTGTTCCGAACAGTGCCATCTTGACTGGTTACAAGCCTAGGAGGAGATATGTCGGCGTGATCCCCAGCAGTGACTGGGGCAGTGCTTGCACCACACAGTTGACTGTTATCAGCATTTACTGAAGATGCTGAGGCTTCGTTTTGTAGCCCATGATGCCTGCTCACTGGTTCTGGGGTCCTGCTACTAACAACATTTGATCCATTCCACCACTGACCATTGTCGAGTAGGACAGCAGTACCCTTGGTCTTGACCACACGCCTAGGCTCACTTTACTTGCTCATGTGTTTTTTTTTTTTAGGATACTTCACTCTCACCACATCGCCTGCCTTCACAGACATCTACTTCACCACATTCCTGGCATTGTAATTGATACGCATGCGTTTCTGGAATTTGTCCACCAGACTTCTCATATTGATCTCTTTTTCTCTGTAATTCTCGTTCTCCCATTTTTTCCAAGCCAAGGACCAATATGGCTGCAATCGTGTGATTGCTGCTCTGCCTCTGATTAACTCAAAAGGTGTCCCACCAGTGGTATTGTGTGGAGTGGTGCGGTATGACCATAACCTGGTACGGAGAGCTGCCTCAATAGGTATGTGAGATTTTAAAGCCATTTGGATGGTCTCTTTTACTAGGCGATTGGCCCGCTCAACCTGGCCATTGCCTTGTGGGTGGTACAAAGAGGATCTCACATGCTCTATGCCATTATTTTTCATGAATGAAACCAACTCAGAGGATACAAATTGCACCCCGTTGTCGGTGACTAACTGATGCAGGAAACCCTCTCTGCAAAACAACTCCTACAAGAAGTTCACTACTTCACGTGTGGTAGGTTGTGACACAAATTTGACTTCCATCCATTTGCTGAAATAGTCAATTATAACTATGGCATAGCGCATTTCGAAGTTTAAAGCATACATTGGTCCAATGAAGTCGATGCCGACTTTTCTTCAAGGTCCCTCTGGTAGTTCTACGGACTTCATAGGGCAATGGTGGGTTGTCATTGTCTTGTCTGCCTTGGTGCAAACTGAACAATGGGTGACAAACACATCAACATCACGATTCATTGAGGACCACCAGTATCTCTCCCTTAACCTTTGTTTGGTACCTGTCATCCCCACATGGCCTTCGTGAGCTAATGTTATCAACCTTTTCCTCAGGGACATAGGTGCCACCAAGGTCTCACCACGGAGAATGATATATTCGACAACACTGATGTCTTCTTGTATTTTCCAGTAAGGTCTAAGTGCCTCGTCTAAGACTATTTCTTGAGGCCATCCTTTGATCACGTACTTCTTAATTTCAGCAAACACATTGTCACTCTTCATGGCTTCTAACCATTCTGCTTTGGTAATGGTACCATTTGATTCCTCATAGTTAAGCAAGCACGCAACAAGCAAGTCATCTTCCTCATCCTCATCACAATTTGATTCACTCTCACAAGGGGCACGTGACAAGTAATCAGCCGACACATTAACTCTGCCAGGAATGTACTCCATCTTAATCTGATACTCCTGCAACTTACACGCTAACTTTGCTATTCTTGGAGAGGGTCGACTAGAACCCTTTCCCTCTAGTATGCTGACTAATGGCTTGTGGTCAGTGCGGATGGTGAATTCTTTGCCCACAGAAAACTTTTAAAGTTTGTAACTGCCCAAACACAAGCCAATAATTCGCGCTCAATTACAGAGTATTTTGTCTCTGGGCCTCTTAGCTTGCGTGATGCAAACACGATGACTTTTTCACCTTCTTCTGTTTTTTGGCTGAGTACTGCCCCAAGCCCGATTGGGCTGGCATCTGTGGTCACAATACTTTGCAACTTTTTGCTGAATGATTGCAGTGATGGTGCTTGTTCGAGTTCTTTTTTTATGATCTTTATGCTTTGCTCGCAGTTGTCGTCCCAAATGAACTCTGCATCCTTTTTATCAGTTTTTGTAGTGGCTCAACCTTGGTTGCATAATGTTGTATGAACTTTGAGTGAAATTCACACATGCCTAAAAAAGATGCAAGTTCTTCTCTATTTTTTGGGTTTGGTGACAAGGAGATTGCAGATATCAAGGACGGTTTTGGCCAAACTCCATTTTCATCAATGAGGTGTCCTAAGTACTCTACAGTTCCTTGGAGAAACTTGCATTTGTCCTTTTGCAAGGTAAGACCACAGTTCTGAATCCTTTGCAGAACTTTCCTTAGCACGGCTAAGTGTTCTTCTTCCGTCTTGCTGTAAATCAGTACGTCATCCTGAAATGATCTCACACCTTCCATGCCACAGAGCAGTTGGTTCATTATCTGCTGGAATACAGCATATGCTGAACACAGCCCTAAAGGCAATCTGCAAAATTGATATGCGCCTTCAGGGGTGATGAATGTTGGAAACATTTTTGACTCCTCGTGTAGCTGAATATGGTGGTACGCTGCACTGAAGTCTAGCGTTGTAAAGATTTTCGCCTGATCCAACGTCATCACCATCTCGTTTATCGGGGAAGAGGTTGACAATCTGCTACCACATGATGGTTTAGTTCACGAAGGTCTATATATAAACGGATCGTTCCACTCTTCTTCTTCGCAATAACCACGGGCGAAAGCCATTCAGACGCATTGATTGGCTCGATTATTCCTTCTTAGCACCGACCTTCCAGAATGGCTTTAACTTCAGCGCGGGCAGACAATGGTATGTTTCTCACACGTTGTTTACAGGGTAAGCATGACCCTTAAGAATGATCTTGTGTTTGAAATCCTTCAAGCATCCCAGTTGCTCGCTGAACACCCCCTTGAATTCCTTGAGAACAGATTCCAAGTCGTCCTCTTGAATACTGAACACATTGGGGGGGTTGGCATAGGTTGATCATCATCTTCAGTTTTTGTTGTTCTAACCAACCGAGGATATTCACATTATAATCTACTACAAAGATCCTTGTGAAGGTTTTCATTTCTTTGAACGACAAATCCGCTTTGAATACTCCTTCCAACTTTATTTTGTGTCCGCCATAGGCACCTGGAACTATTCTGCTGGCCTCCAACGGTGTCTTGCACTTTAAATCATTGTAGGTGTCCTTTAACAAAATCGTAATTCTTGATCCAGTGTCCACCAACATCTCAACGTTTTCTCCGTTCACACAGACATTGCATCTGGGCTGGTTCTGCACATGTTCTCTGTCAATGATGGCCACAAGTAACACCAAGTTTTTTAACAGTTCACTCTCATCAGAGTCTTCCTCTGATTTGGATTCATGCACTGTGTATATTTTTTTTTAATGTGAAATTCTGCAAACCTTAAGAAAGTGTCCCATTTTTCCTCATCCCGTGCAGATCTTGCCCCACGCAGGACATTCTTTGCTGGATGCCACATGCGCGCTGGAACCACAATGATAACAGCTGGATTTGCCACTGTATGTGCTGGGGTTTTTTCTTGAGTAGTTCTTCCAAGGGCGATTAGTTGTTGACTCTTCTTCTTTACGAACTAGATTGACACTCACTTGCTGGCTGTCAGGTTTGCGCAGCAACTTCACTCCCTTGGCTGACCTTTCGATGCTCTTAATGGTCGAAATTACTTTCTCCAGGCTCGGGTTCCTATGACACAATAACTTCTCTTGTGTCTTCACACAAGTGGTGCGCATCACCACTTGATCGCGTATCATTTCATCCATGTCTTTGAATGCGCATGTTGTGGCCAACATTCTTAGTGTTGCAACATAAGATTCGATTGCCTCATCTGGTGCCTGGTATCGGTAGTTGAAATTGTATCTTTCCATTATAACACTCATAGTAGTATCAAAGTAATTCTTCATTCTTATCTTGGCTTCAATGAACGCATTCCACTCTTGATTCTCCTCCTCTTTTTCTACAGGGGTTATGTGATCAAACAATCTTCTCCCCTCTGCCCCCAAACAATTATACATCATGGCTTGCTTCCTGGCTGGATTGTACTCAGTCCCATCAATAGCCTCCAAATGTTTCTCAAAGCATTTAACCCATTGAGTCCAACTTTCAGCAGGTGGCCCAGGGACTTCCAAAAAAGTGCTGGGCATAGCCACTGCATTCATTATACCAGCCATGCCAACAAAGTTCCACTAATGTCACTGTAAATGTGGCTACAATGTCTTTATACACTATTGGGAATTACTTGTGATGCTTTGGCTCCCTCCGGTGTCCGCTTCAAGTATCACCCACAAGGATAATGTTTATGGAGTCTATCACTCACCGGCGGTTCAACTCCTCCCAGGGGGTAGGCAAGAGAAACAATGCGAATGAGTAAGAGGCAGGGGATGGACAGCCGGCGAGGGCGTGGAACTGCTGGTGATGGGGAGGAGTCGACTGACACTCCTCCTGCCTCGCAACGTCGAAGAGCCGGTTAAAGGAAGGATCAAAGGACAGCAGCCAGCCATCAAACACTGCCACGAATTACCCTGTAGATATGGCAGGAATGTTTCGATCCCGTAATCATCGCCAGAAAATACTTGTAATGAGGCGAGGAGACGTGGGTAGAGGCAACCTGCTTTATTGCAAGCCCACACACGAATGCCGTTAACCAACGGCTCCCGCCCGCTCCCTTCAGCAACGTTCCACACCGCGCAGTGGGCTCACGCGCACATACACAAAAGTTAGGACGGAGGCGGGGAAGGGACAGAAGACAAGGTAAGGTCAGGACATTACACCTGCTGTGGAGCTAGACCCTGATGTTTACACTCCCCTGCTTCCAATTAGTGCTTAGTGTATGTCTGCATGGACTGGGGGGGAGGGGAAGAACTGTATTGCTTAGTCATGTGCTTGTTAAACTGCAATCACTGAGCGGTGCCTTTCTTGTTACTGTAAAAATTAAAAATAAAGTTTAAAATAAATAATTGCTGTTGTTTGCAATTAAATGCCAGTGCTGAGCACCGGAAACCACCGGCTCAAATTAAGAACTGCTCCTGCCCTGTCACACATTCCTTGTTCCATAAGTGTCCACTTGCTATAAACATACCTGGTTCAAAACCACCTTCTTGCTAACTCTTCAGCCATGTTGTGTCATTACTGCTCTCTTGTATAGAGACCTACTTTGATAGGCTCTGGCCCCTTTCCGATTGTCTTCCTTCCTATTGGTGGTAGTTTCACCATGGGAAGCACTGGACTGGTTTCTTTCTTCCTATAAGTCCATTCAAAAGGAAAACATCTCCTTTTGTAGAGATGACACTCCTCTTTCTGCTCTTTCAGGTCCACCGCTTCCGATGCCATCCTGTCTATCCATGGGCCTTGTACAGATTCTGCCTCTCCATTTTTCTATCCCTGTACCTTTCTCAATGCTTCCCACCATCTCTGTATGTGTGTCCTCCTCTTTGGGCTGCCACTTCTCTACCTTTGGGGAGAACAAACACAAAACCCGTAGATATGCTGGTTGAACCCAATAGAGAACCCTCAGCCACTCCTAGCAGCACCTCCACCGTGTCCTCAGGACTTGACTCAAAGGGCCTAGCACCAGTCACTTGCTGCTGCCGAGATTCCCTGGGGTGGTGTATATTCGAATCATACCAGTTGGGCATGGCTGTCAGTTTGCCGATGCATCTCCCATTTTAGCTCCCTGAAGAAGCCGAGGTATGCTGTAGCACCCATAACACCCCTACAGTTGAGAGAATTCAGACGACTCCAGGTCCCCAAAGCTATAAGAATGGCTTGGGTGGCAGGTATTAGTAATTTTTAATACATATTTAATTATTAAACAACTGATGTTGTGCTAATCTCTATATTAGACAAACTGCGCCACCATGTGGCAGGCTGTCATAGGTGCTGGTGTTGACAATTAAGTGCCGGTGCTGACAATTAAGTGCCGGTGCTGAGCACCGGAAACCACCGGCTCAAATTAAGCACAGGACTAGCACCCCACACAAATTTCCCTGCAGACTGGGTAACGCCTGTACAGCCGACGAGGTATTGTCATAGTTAGTAAAATGCTATTCCCATGCTGCAGCACTCAACAAAATCATTAACTATTGGTGAATAACGCTTCACATAGGATCTGCGGAATGTGTGCAGTATTCTCATTTAAGAAGCCTATGTATTTTCTATTCCCTTGGGATCCTTTGTGCAGTGGAACGTTGCAGCACATACTTGGTACCATATGTTCTGCTACATAATTTGCCTTTAATCACTATATGCCACATCTTTTTCCTTTTCTTGCAAAATGCTTTATGAGTGGCCTAATTGAGAATTCTACTGAGGGAAAGTGTGCTGATGCAAAAAATCCTTGGTTTGACATGCAGTGTTGTGCCTCTAGAAGAAACGCGTGTCTGCATTTAGGAAAAGTCGTACTTTTACCGACAGTGGAAAAAAGAATTATAAGCAAAAACATAGAATTATGTGAGGTAAGAAGGGGGTACTTTCCATCAGCATCTGGCAACAAATGCATGACAATTAACATTTAGAGATTGTTGAATTTTTGGCTTCTGGCGAATAAATCTGCATCAAGTTTATTAACGTCCAGAGAATGTGTAAAACTGGAAAATGACTACGCCAAAATATGTATTATCGCCACACAACAGCCCTGCACCAAAGAAGTATGATCTTCCTCAGGTTATGTGGGTAGCTGTTTCATTTCATTAAGATAGGCAATGTTAAAAAGATAGGCCTTTTAATCAATAGAAGTCGCGCTGCTGGAGCTGACGATATACCAAGTTATTGCTTTGTCCATATACCAAAAAGATTGTTCCTACTGCTAAGTCCCTTTTTTAAATGGATTCTGTCAAATGGAGCTGCCCCTGGGCATTGCTGGGTACCATGAAAAAAACAATTTTTAAAAGGGGGCAAGGCTCCCACTCAGTTTTATTAGACACAACTACAAAGGTTTTTGCAAAATGAATGTCTAAATGGCTAGTCTTCCAAGTTTAAAATAATTTCAGGTAAGTCTTTTTACAATTAATCATTGCAACATGTTGCTCAGAGGTCCACAGAGTGACTGGTTGAGCGTTATTGTTTAGAGGACGTCCTATCAACCTTCAGACTAGCTGATAGGGAGAAACTGGGGTGAGGAAGTTAAACCGCAGAGAATCCCCCAGGCTTACTATTTATCACACATCTTCTGTACTCTGATACATGGAAGTAAGTCGAGATCTCAGATATACAGCACCACCCTGTACCGTGGCACCCACCTGGCTGAGCCACCTTCCTCTGGGAAGGACCTGTCCCCATGCATGGCAGGAGGCCCCGGGGAATAAACAGTTGCCTCCCACATCGCCTGTCAGCTTCAGGACTGGTTTCCTGCTCCTGTGGCTCTCTGCAATTCGTGGAGGTCCATCAAGCAATAACCACTTGCCACATCGTTAATTTAGCATAAAAGGTCATTTATTAGACCAGGATTGCAACAGTTATTCAACTTTTTAAATAATAACCTCAAACTTCATAAATATGACAGTCCCATTCCTCCCTGCACCATTCACACCTCATGCCACTTTCCATCTCAAAGCCCTGATGCCTTGCTTCATTCTTCCCCCTTTCACTCACTGACCTCGTTCCATATTTCCAGTCGCTCCCTCACTTGCCATACCTAACATCCTCCTATGAAGATCTTTGCCCTGATTGGCGCATCCTGCTCACCGCCTTCAGTCACCTGTGCTCCCTTCCTTCCCCGAAGGGTGGATATGCCGGCATGTGACTCACCATCCCCCAAAATACCGCGAACCAGGAAAACCCAGTAGGGTGTTTTCCTGCCCCCCCATCATGCACCTTTTGCACCTCAGCAATATGTTCTATTGCACCAGATCCTCTCGTTCCACAATTTGCTTACCACATCCAGCAACTCTATCATGAAATATGCATTCCGCAAGTGCGAAAGGAGCACCTCATCATCCCAAAAAAAACACTGCTCCTCTTCCTTAATGCCCCCATGAGCTGCTTCCTTAATGTCTCTCGCCATGCATAAAACACTGAATGCCCTGTGAAGCTTCCTCCGAGCTTTATCAATCGCAGCAGGCTTCAAGGCCCCCCTCCAGACTCTTGGAGTGGCACAAGAACAGTCCAAGCCAAACAGGTCCCCGAAAAGTTCCTTTTGATCACCTCCAAGTCCTGCTCCATATGTTGAAGCAGCGTGAAACCTGACAACTGAACCATGTCATTCTCACCCAGATGGATCAGGAGCATAGCCGAGGCAGCACCTTTGCAGATCCAGCTTCGTCAACCATGGCAGCAAACTTCCCCAACGCATCCTTCCTTACCTCACCATAGCACCTCATGACGGCTGCTCTGCAGTCCCAGGTTATGTCCATACACTTGCTGGTCCGCATACTTCACCACCCAGTGCACAAAGGAATGTCCCACAATCCAGGTCACCGTCTTGTTCCTTGGATCGCTCACGCACCCTGCAGTAGAAAAAAGGCAATTAGCTCAGGCAAACCTTCTCTAACCCCCCACATCCCACCTAGGAACCCAATCACTTCCACACAAAACACTCACAGCACCTCAACCTCCACCTGCTAATCTGCCGAATCCGTCCCCAAGACCACAGCAAACCTGCAGCTGCTGTCATCACCCCAATCCAGAAGGAATGCGTGCCAAAGCCGGCCGGGTCCTTACCAAGCTTACGCAAAGCCATGCGCAACACAGCTAACAACTAGAAAGCAGTAACCCTGCTGCCCTTCTTCTGACAAAACACCACCTGCTGTCCCCGAACGGGCCAGTCCTGAAACCTGCGCCATTCCCTCACAGGACAAACCTAGATACTACCTCCTTCGCACAACTACTGCCACTTACCCCTGCCCGTTTTGGATTGATGCAGTTAGATGCCCATTCGCCCCGATCCAGACACACCTCCTCATGCAACACCCCGACAGCTCGAGCGGACCCCAAAAGCTCCACCACTCGAAAGGTATAGTCAAAACACAGTGACTTCAAAGCGATCATGACAACAAACTGGTAAAACCGCCAACAAATCCCGCAACAACTCAAATGTAATCACCTCCTGCAACGTCGCCCTCCCCGCACCCTTCTCCCTGCCCCACCCTTTTAGAACACAGCCCAGTATCTCATCCCTGGCAGGGTCAAAACCCCAATACAGCTTGCCATAGAATCAAATACTCGCCAACTTTCCCGCAATTTCGTGAATGATAAACCTTTGTCAATACAAAACAAAGCGCAACACTCCACCTCCAATTTCCTGACAATCCTTCGTTAATTCCTCCAGTGATCAACCCACAAAATTTCCAAACTCGCTCCATGCCAGCCTGTAGCTCCTCCTGGTGGACTCAGCCAGACCCACTACTCTCACTCCCAGGTGTCGGCAGGCAACGGTGTCTTGTACTCCTCCACTCCAGGCACCAACTGGCAAGAATGTTGCCACTGCAAACGAGATAAGGAGTCTGCTATATTATTGCTGGTACTTGCAACATGCTTAGCACTGAACACAACATTCAGACGCAAACATGCCAGCATGAATCTCTGCAGCAATCTCAACACTCTCAAGTCCCTCGTCCTCTGCCCGTTCACCAGGTCAACCACCGTCATGTTGTCCACATGGAACAATACCGTCCTGTTCATCAATTCGCTGCTCCAAACTGACAATGCCACCAACAATGGAAAAACTCAAGGAAAGAGATGCTACATCCCTGACTCAACCAGTGCACAGGCAATTGCTCTGTACACCACCTCCCGTCCCAGAACAGACCAAAGCCCCAAGCTCCCGCCTCTCAAAGACACACCATTGAAGTCACCCAAGAAGGTTTGCCAAATGCAAAGGTCAGCCCTGACAGCCAAAAAATCCACACCCTGTGATGTGGCAGCACCATCCCAGACATAGCCATGCCGAGAAGTCTGCAAAACGTCTGACACTGGATGTCCAGCATCTTCACCCATTGCAGCCTCTGACCATCCACTGCACAGAGTCCAATTCACATCCTTGCCCAGCGCTCCTCCATCTCCTGAATGAGCAAGCACAGTCCGCCTATTCACGCTTTTACTGGCAGGGGTGGCCCCGGACCCCAGAGGCCCATGACCACCAGAAATGCCCTCAATGGTGGAAGTAGCAACCATACCGGGGCCCCCCTCTCCCCGACACATCCTGTTGGGGCCCAGCCTCCACAATCCTACATTTCTTACTGGCTGGGCCCTTTGGCTAAGCCACCAGTGACTTGGTACCCCCCAGGGGAGGGAAGTCCAAAGGCCTGTCAGTCCCTGCGGGCTCATTGGCCATAAAGGCAACTTGAGGCAGTGCATGTGAATGTGCGCCATCCACATCGGCAGGCCCGCCACCTGCCCTCCACCAAAGACAATGGCTCCTCGACTGCCTTGCTTAAACGGTGCCTCCCAGCATGCTTGGATTCGGACGCCGAGCGCTTGCGCTCCTGCCGTGGTCCGCCCCCACCTTCATCTCGGCCTCCTACTCTGGTAAGCAGGCGGCCACCGCAGTGGCAACCCTGCCTGACACGGAACACGACGGATGCCACATGCCAACCCAGGCCTGCTTCAGCACACTAGGCCTGAGCACGCCCGCCCTACCTGCAGTGCCGAGGGTATGGAGCGCGGCCAGCACAACCTTGTTATTCACCGCCGTCATCGCCCGCTGTAACAGATGGAACAACGGTCTGATGAGAACCAGGCCTTTTCAACACGAAATTCTTCCTGCAGAACTTGATCCCTCCCAGTGGTGCTAGGAGTCAGGAAGAGGCCAGACTTGCCCTTCCTGACACCTTTATGGCACCCTAATTTCCCGCCCCTTCCCCTTAACTATCCTATCTCACCCTGTCTTGTGCCTGTCAGCACAAAGCACCCCGGGGGAAGACTAGCCTGCGACTATCCCTTCCCCCGGGGGCCAACATTTTCGCTTCATGCTGCTGCTTTCTGCTGTCTCCTCCCAGATCCCACCTCACTCCATACCACGTCTTCCAATCAGACTCTTTTCTGTTCTTTCTTTTTCTTTCAGGTTCGCGTCAAGTCCCTGTAGGAGAGTAGGATATTGAATTTCCTCCCTTTTAATTTCTGTGTTGTCCCAGCGTACATGTGTGGTATTCTTCCCCTCAGTATTGCTTAACTGGGGTGCTAGAGCATGGTTGGTTCTGGTGGTTTTTCTCAGTGTGGCAGATCATCATCTGTGTTTGCTATCTATATGTATGTGTAAGTCTTTGATGTTAACTTTAAAAGCAGGGGTGGCTTCATAGTAAGAGTGTGGGGGGTATGCCCCCCATATTTCTTGCCTCTTATTTTATTACATTAAATACATGAATCCTACTTGCAGTAAGTATTTACAGCTCAGCATAGCTTCTGACCCTCGCTCTGCAAAAGGATCCGATAGTCACAGCACTGACAGGCACATGCATTTATTGCGCATGTGCCATGTCAGAGGTGTTTCAGGGCTTGTCTGAAATCAGCACTAGTTTGTGTGTTCTGCCCAATTGTAGTGCCACTTCTTCCCCGTGATGTGTCCCACCCTCGCTGACTGACTGCATTTGGGCTCTTCAGGCTACAGCCTGTGCTTTTGAAGACAGTGTGTCAATCAGCAAGGGATCACCTTTCCCAACTCGTCACAGCATGGAGTGGATCCGCAAGCCTTACTGATCCCACCCCACTCTGTGATGAGTTGGGAACAGGAGGGCAGGATTGAAGACAGGAGGGCAGGATTGAAGACAGAAGGGTTGCTGACTGTGTATGTTACAGGCGGCATCAGTGACACCGGGCCACATGCTGTAAACGGATATAGTGTACATGTTTCAGTTTTGTAGAATCAAACACTGTATCAGATCATCAGAATTAGCATTTATGGACGTACAAGCATAGAATTGTAGTAGGCTCCAACCAGACTGTATTGTGATCAGAGCAGTGGGATTTTTCTCATCCTCTAAGTCTGTCACAGGCTTAGCAGCTTGTAGTCCACTGTCCGTGACCTGCAGCTAGCCTACCCTTGACAGTGAATTAGTCTATGATGTTATTATTTCATTATTTTTAGCATTTTAATACACATTTATATTTTCTGGGCAGAAATCTCATTCCACTAGTCCACTTTAACACCTGAATATAGCAACCAGCATCTATAATGTGATGTGTTAACCTTGTGAAGGGTCTGTCACTGCTCAACATCTTGTGTGGCACATGTATCTTTACACCCAAATGAGCTAGAAACATTTTTCTTTGCGGAAATCTTCAAATTATGAAAGAGATGTAGCAAGTGCAGTAAATCCAAAATTATCGCAGAAAATGCCACAACTGCAGAATTTCATTATTCTAGTGGCCATGCATATGTCACAGTCCTCACAACTACCTGGGTCAGAATTTAGCTTATTTCAGTGACTATATGAAAAAGCTAACCTGCTGCTTTGCACACCACCGGGTGTACTGGAGGTACTGTGTGTGTCACAATGTTGCAGTGCTCACATACTTGCCTTGATCCTAGGCTTCGTCTACATCCTGCTGCAATGGCATTATTATGGGAGAGATGCTGGGGTGGGATTAGGATGTCATCTGGTAAACACCCTTTTCAAAAGACTTTCACATATTTTATGGCTTCCTATGACATCTGACAAACGCTTGTCAATGATGAGCAATGTTCAAGACTTTCAGGCCAGAAGCAGCATCACACGACCACTATGTTGGTAAGTGAGTGTCCCATCATACATATTCAAATGCCTTTTTGATGCACGTGGCAAAACACAAACAGGGTAGCAGAACTGTATTGCAATAGAATTGAAAGATATTAATGAATGTATGCCCTCCCTAGTGCGACCAGTGGGGCCTATGAATGATTTAAATTCACTGATGTCATTCAGTAAATGAAACGGGAGTAAAAGGTGCCCCAAATATTTTTTGTCTAAAGTTCCGATGCTTGTGAAGAAAAGGGGGGATTATGTATTCTGTAAAAGAAGGGTTTTGGAGAGAAGGGGGACACAAAAGTATAGTAAAAGGGTGAAAAAAGCCTAAGGTGCAAATGGGGACACAAAAGAATAGTATAAGGGTGGCAAAACATATGGTTGTTAGCTTGCACACAAAGGGAAAAGATTCAGTCAATGGTAACAAGACCGCAGGTTCAGGGAAATACTTAGGGCAGGAACTAACCCGAAAATGGGAATTTAAAAAAATAGTGGTGAAGCAAGGGGAGAATTCAGGTCTCAGGGCTAACGGGGCTCCAGGTGGCACTGAACAGCAATCGCGTACTGACAGATTCCTTAATGGTCCGCCCACACAAATGGGACTAGGAAACTAAATCCGAAAGGTCGGGGGATGGTAGATCGGGTTATCAATATCAACATTGTTAAAATGAATAACCCTGTTTATGATGGGAGTCTGCAACCACGTGAGGATCCGTTAGTAACTTATTTCAATACTATTAAACAAGGGAAGAGAGCTAGTAAGATGAGACCATTAAACAGGTCAAAGTTACTTTGCGTCTTCCATACATGTGCAAGCCTAAAGTATATAACCACTAGTGATCTCTAAACAAGTGGGATTTCTTTGCGGTGGCTCCTCAAAGGAAATAACAGTAGTTACTTTTCATTCTAAACTTAGAAAGAAAATTATAGGGGCTGCATGGGACGAACTAGCTGCAAAGGGATTAAAATTTGTATTACCACATAAAGTAAATACCCCGCAAGCAAGGCCATTTTTAAATGTCAGGCGGGGCTAGATGTAAGGCAAGTAAATCTGGTCCTAAAGGACTGTAGGACCAATAGTTAAATAGAACAAGGGGATATACGAGAGATAATCTCTGCAGGTCTATAACAGTAGATAGTTATAATAGATTTGATCCAATCAACCCAGAGGAGTCAATTTGGCTTCTAATTTTCAGGTCTTAGTGATATTGATCAGGATGCATCCTCTCCTGACAGTCTCTTGGGACTGGTATGGAATGTGTATGGGCTAAGACTTATCCTTGAATTTGATCTAATCTAAACAATTCTTGCAGAATACAAGATTTTATGCTTCCAGGAGACCTGGCTGTCGGAAGGGGGTGGGGGGGGGGGGGAAATTGCTCTTCCCAGGTTTCACTCAGCTCTATTCTGAAGCTTTGGCAAATGGTTCTGGGCGCAATTCGGGAGGATTAATCACTCTGGTTTCAATGCATAGTGCTAAGGGAATAATTCAGGTGCAAACAAAAAGTGAGTGGCTACATGTGGCTAAGATAGATCTGTTTGATCATGATGGAGATAAAGGGAGCATGGTGATAATAAATGTGTACATCATTCAGAAGGAATACAAGAATAATCTAATCCAATATGAGCTATTGGAAGAAGACATTGGACAAATCCTAGTGCTATATCCATTGAGTTTGACACTAATCTTGAGGGATTTTAACTTGAGGCTACGACCAGATCAGGAAGTGATGAATGCTGGAGATATTTTGGAAGCATATAGGATTTCATTAGCCTTTTTTCCACTGAGCCAAAAGTCTAAAACATCAGTCAAATTGCAGAGTTTCTTACAGAGAGGAGTTGGCCTAACGGCTAGGGCGGTCGACCTCGAATCTGGGGAACCGGGTTCAGTCTCGGCAATGACGCTGATCTTCCTGTAATTCTGGGCAAATCACTTAATCTCCCCGTGCCTAACAAAAATGAATGTGTCCTCATGTAACGCAACTGGTGCTATGTAAGGCGCTCTGATACCCGATACCTTCGGGCAGGGCTTTAAGTGGGATGAAAAAACTGGGGGGGTCTCTCAAAGTGGTGTGGTCAGTGTAATTAAGGCCGTGGCTTAAAAACACGTAAGCTAAAAGTCTGTGCTTAGCATACTGTTAAACAAGAAGGGGGACTATTTAGGCTTGTTAACGGGGTCCAGCACACATGCCCAAACAATAAATAACATGAAAGGTGAGCTGTTCCCCAATAAAAGGGTGTGGACAACATGTGACAAAAGTGCAGGATGAGGAAATACTCCTTTCGGAACTAAAGTCCTCACACACCCAGCAAGCTAGGTGTCATGCTTCATCATATGGACTTGCTCCTCGTCGGGTCGGCGCTGCAATACCCGACGGGCACCCATAAAGGGGCTCTTTGGCGGAGATCTTCAGTTCCTTGCCGTATGGTGCTGTGGGTGTGAGGGCCCTAGAGAACAGTGTAGATGTGATGTGAGTAAGTGATTATAAAAAAGGTTGGATAATCCAAATAAACTTTTTATTAGGGTGGCTATCCACCTTATTAAAAGAGAAATGGAGTGGCTGCTCTCTGGCACGAAGTCCCGCCAGTCCTAGTTGTAACCTATCTGGAGGGAAACACTCACTCCATTCGGTCTTGTCAGCTCCAGACACCAATGTGGTGGTGTCCTGTCCAAGGAGGACATATGCCGGTAATCTACCCGCCGCAGAGTATCCGGCTTTCCAGCTCTGCGTGCTCGTCTCCACGAAGAGTGGTAGGTAGGAACTCCTCCACCCACCACCAAGTGTAGATAGTTTTACACCTAGGTCCTGATGAAATGCAATGGATCAGTATTGACCGCAATGCATGAAACATGTTGACCACTTTGTAAGAGTTGAGCTCTGCTCCGCTGGACCATTGCGCCAGAGAGCAGCCACTCCATTTCTCTTTTAATAAGGTGGATAGCCACCCTAATAAAAAGTTTATTTGGATTATCCAACCTTTTTTATAATCACTTACTCACATCACATCTACACTGTTCTCTAGGGCCCTCACACCCACAGCACCATACGGCAAGGAACTGAAGATCTCCGCCAAAGAGCCCCTTTATGGGTGCCCGTCGGGTATTGCAGCGCCGACCCGACGAGGAGCAAGTCCATATGATGAAGCATGACACCTAGCTTGCTGGGTGTGTGAGGACTTTAGTTCCGAAAAGGAGTATTTCCCTCATCCTGCACTTTTGTCACATGTTGTCCACACCCTTTTATTGGGGAACAGCTCACCTTTCGTGTTACTTAGCATACTGTGCCACCCGACTTGTATTTTGCTGTTTCTGTCATTGCATCCAGATATATGATACAACAAGTAACATCATACCTACAAGAAGTCAGGACTATTGGCTTTGTCAATGGTTGTTAGTTGCATAAGATAAATAAGCAGCAACTAGGGCTTGTATATAATATTGAAAAAGCTTCCACTTAAAGCCCTAGTGACACCACGACAATGTTGCTGCTCCTGAGTTTCAAAAAGAGAAGGGAAATCCAGAGACAAAATGACTCTCTTTAAAGAATTTCCCTTCCCCTACAACGCTCACCTGGCATGACGTCATGCGGTAACTTCTACACTAGTGAGAAGTGAGGAGTGTGAGCACGCGCACATCGATGTGCCTGCGGTCACTGCAGTCCGGAAAAAAACAGACCGCCTGTGCCAGGGCACAAAACAGAGCCCCATAGAGACCCGTTTCGAGGCCCCCTTAAAAAAACTGCCGGTGCTCAGCACCGGTGAGACCCGACCCCCTTAAAGCCCTGCCTTCGGGTCAAGTTCGCGCTATATAAAACTCTGTAAAAAAAAAAAAAAAAGAAAAAAGAGACAAATCTTTATCTGCCTCAATGCCCGTTACGCTACGGATCCACCATCGCAGTTGACTTATAGACATGGCAATATGGAGGGGCTCATAGATTACATTTTTACCCATGGATGGTATTTCTCCCCTATTGAGGACTTTCAGGTTCTACCATACCAAGTGAGTGACCATTTCCCATTGATAGCTAAACTTCAGCTAAAAATGTCAAGAAGCGTAGTGAATATGCCGCTAGATATTGAATTTCCCAAGCGTCATACGATGCGTATAAGTGCTCAACATATTCAGGCTGTAGAAGAACTACAAAATAACACTGACCCATACTCGCATTTTCTTCAGAAAGGAGACCTGGTAAAGAAATACATAGGCATGATAAAATCTTTGGTTACATGCCTAGTTACCGACTGGCAGAAGAAATTTGAGATATTAAAGCCTTGTACTGGGAAAGAGAGGGAAAGGAACAGACGATTTGACACTGAATCATAACTGATGAAGCAAAAGTTAAGAAAGTTACAGTGGTCCCAGAAGCTGATTAAAGATAGTTTGACCTATTGTGAACTTTTGAAACAGTAGCAGAACAGATTAAGGCATAATAAGGCAATATTTCACAAGACAAGTTGGGAGGAATTAATTTTCGGCTATTTTAGAAAAAGACACCGAAAACTTATGGAGGGTGGTAAGAGATGGTACTCGGGGGAAGGAGAGAAGTGAAGCTAACATGGTACCTGAGGAGTCATGGGTAGAGTTCATAACTTCTCTAAATAAGGGGAAGGGTGATGTCGCCCTCCAGATCCCCGGCCCCACAGCTAACGAGACCCTAGCATCCTTCTCTGAATCGTCCGTAAAAGATTGATTATCTAGTATCAGGCTCACCCGAGCTGCAGGGCCTGATGAACTGCCGGCAACAGTAATAAAATAAAATCAGGATTGGTGGGCCAAATTCCTCTCCGAGGCATATAAAGCTTTTACTGCTACAGGCATTTACCCTTTAAATTGAAAATAGGCTATTATCAGACCTATACATAAAAAAAGGTGACTCCATCGTCCCGAAAAATGGCAGGTTTATTAGCCTTATTGATGTGGGGGCCAAGATCTATGGGAAAATACTATTGAACAGTCTTAAAGTATGGATTGATGAGGGGAACTTAATTCCAATTGAACAAGGGGACTTTAAAGAAGGCCATTCCACAATTGACCATTGTCTTAGTCTCTGGGCAATTGCTCATAAGACAGTTGAACTGGGGGAGCCCTGTATGCTTGTTAAGTTGATTGCAGATCAGCTTTCACCCTAGTAAACCATGAAACCTTGTGGAAAAGATTTAAAAAAATGAAAATCCCAGAAGATCTACTGAGAATCCTGAAAGAACTCCACACTTTTAATGGGGCCAGGGTAATAGTGGATAAGGGGGGGAAGCCTCTTTAAAAAAAAAAATATGCAGAATGTTTTGGGCCAGGGATGTGTGATGGCTCCAACACTCTTTGCGCTATGTTAAGCGGATCCACCCGAAACCCTACAGTCTACACGGTCGCTTTCACCAAAATTGAGAGGCTCCCATATTCCCTGCCTCCTTTATGCTGATGGTTTGATAATTCTAGACAACACTCCAATCAGCCTGAAAAGGAAGTTGGAGGAATTTAGGAGGTACTGAGGAATTAATGATCTAGTGATAGATTTTGATGAGACTAAAATTATAACATTTGGCAAAAAGAAAGTGTGGAAGGGATTGGCTATTGGGAGTACTCCAGTCGGGGAAGTATCAAAATACAAGTATTTGGGGATGATTTTCACTAAATCTCTCTCCTCTCCACATTATTAGTCTGAGATCTAAAGACTTCTCAACCATCAGTGGGTTGAAAAATTGTAAACGTGATTGTGGTGGTCCATCACTTCATCCAGTTCTGCCGACATTTGGAGCTATGGTTGTCCCACAATTTCTGTACGGAGTGGAGGGTCTAGGTCTGAGCTGGTATTGAGGATGGGGCAAACGGAGGGCTTGTGTGTAAAGAATCTGCTCTTCCTACCAAAATGTGCTATAGCCCAGGCAATAAGGATGGAACCTGGGTTGGAATCATGGTCAAAGATTGCTCGTATTCGCTCCTCGAGATTTTGGGATAAATAATTACAATCTGCATAGCATCCTTATGTAGACATGAAATAATGAAAAGTGAATTAAGTTGGGCATGAGAGGTTAAAAAGTGGTTGCTTGATATAGAAAATATATAACAAATAATCAATTATAGTATTGCTCTCCCTACCGCCCTTTCAAAGAATGTATTTAAGAAGTGGGGAGATTGGGTCGTAAGAGAAAAAGATCTAGAATATTTAAGATAAAAATTGCCTGTGCAGATTTTTGCAAAGTTTTGGAAAACAATATCTCCTTTCCCTATCTGTATAAGCTGCCCAACCGTGCAATGCGCAATGCAATCTTAAGGTTTAGAATTGGTCTGCATGCGCTGCAGTCCCACACAGCTGGGAAAGCAGTTTTTAAGAATCAAGAAAGTTTATGTAGCTGTGGGTTAAATATGCATCTAACGACCTTGCATGTTGTATTCGATTGTCTTTATTTTTTAAATGTTCGTAAGAAAATTTTAAAACCCGTTTTTTTAAATATAATATAAGAGCAAGATTAGCAGCAAGATATTGTTTGTTTCATATGCAATACATGGATGTAATCTGTGTATTGGCTGGATTTGTAATGGCTTTGAAAGGTTTTATGCCTGCGATACATGATTTATAATTATCAGTAGATTTTATCATTCACTTTTAATGTGTATTGCAATACTATGCTTTATTACATTTTGATAATTATGGTTTAAGGGACTTTGTCTCAAATAAATGTATTTATTAACTGAAAATAAACTGATGCACGTGGTTACTTAAATGCTGGCTACAGAAACGAACGGTCTGCAGAACATCCTCATGCAATGAATACCAGACCCATGTGACATGCATCTAATGATACACCTCATAAGTGCCAGAGATGCCAATGACTGCTGTATTTCCAGCTGTGGACAAAATGTTTCATGTTTTAATTCTTTTACTCAAAATTTCTTGTTGTTGTTAAATTTGGTGAGGTTTTCGGTATTTACTGAAGTGTAAAAAAAAAACAGTGGTTATCATAGGTCAATGTTTTCAGAATCTTACAGAGAAGTTTGCTTTATAACTGTATGGTTTCTGCAATGAATTTTATAAGAATGAGCTACTTACTCCTTATATGGGGCAATTTCAAAATCTCCAGCAGAAGACGGTCAGTGGGAAGGAGAGTGAGAATGTTAGAGCAAAGGTGGAAAAAAATTGAGAGAAGAAGCAGCCAGAGGAAGAGAGAGAGAACAATGGAGATAATACAGGACAGGAAGAATAAGGGAGGAATAAAGTGAGGTGTAGAACATCAGTTAAAGCTGGCACGGGATAACTTGAGCTCTCTGAGGAAAGAGGATGGGAGGGAAAAGGGAGGACATTGAAGTGGAAGACATGAAGGACTGGAAGGGAGGGGAAACAGGCTGGGCAAACAACTCTGAGGGTTGGGAATGAAGGGTAGGGAGAGGGCAAAGGATATGGAGGGAGAGGCAAAGGAATGGAATTAGCTATCTTTTTTGTGGCAGAGTATAGAGATGAAGAGAGTAATAGAGGGAGGGAGGAAATGAAATGGAAGGGCATAGAGGGCGCAAAAGAGGGGGTCGTATGTTCGAATGGCAGCCATAAAAATCCTGTGCTACAGAAATATCCTAGCCAGGCTATCAAGTGCCAAAATATACTTCGGGCAAATATATACAGCCAAATACGGATCTACAGGCGCAACTGTAAAAGTATATTCTATATTTATTTCATATCTATAATTCTAGTTGCAGGGCAGTGTGGGCCTGCTTTGCAAATCTATTTACAGCTCGGAGCCTACATTTGAGACCAAAAATGGCTTCATTTATGTCTGAGGGTTATTCACAACAAGGATACCTGTGAGGGGTGAATAGTTTTACTACTCAGTGCTTATACACCACAACAGTATGCAATCGCACATTAGTAAACCCCACACAAGTTGTGGGGCGTTGGATATGCAAGGCCTCCTTTTGGTTGAGAGGATGTGAAAACTCACAAAGTCAAAAATTCTGCTTGGGCCATTTCCGGCCCTGAAAAGACTCCGAAATTTACTCCAGGAAAGGGCGAAACTCTTATCTTAGAGGGGGGAAGGGAACCAGAACACATCCAAACTTAGTGGGAGTGTTGGGGAAAGGGATTTTATGTGTAAAAGTATTTTCTACACTTAGAAATAAAAACAAAAGAAAAATATTCATGTTTGCACTTCAGGATGCATATGGGGGCATCGAAGATGTCTGTCATACGTCATTCCAAGAAGGCCCCTGGAAAGCTGCGTCTGACCCACCTTACTAGACTTACAACTGGGAATATTTATGAATTCCCAAAAGTTACATATTAACACCCAGGCAAAGGGAAGTCTGTGTATGAAAATGTATTCATGTTTTGATACTTTCGGCTGCAAAATTATATTTAATATAACAAATATGTTTTAACAGGAATATTTCTATGATTCAATGATGTGGACTTTTCATACCAGTTATTAGTACACTACCATGTTGCATTTTAGTCATACACTGTACCCTTGCACGACAAGTGCAATCTATGCTTTTTAGGTAAATTGCGCCATCTACTGGGAAAAAGGGAAACTGCTCAAAATATAGTTAACGTATTTGAAATCATTCCCCATGCTATTCAAATAGAAAATACCTTGTATATCATAAATCATAAAGCATAGTTTTCTCGGTTCTAAGCGCTGTAAATAACATAATATATGCATTTGTAAACTACACCGTCACCTTTCAGTCTCTTGGTGCAGAAATAATGTTTGTTACCCAATTCAATGCTACTTATTTTATAGACCTCTAAAAAGAATGAAGCGTACACTGCCTTTGATTTGAACCTGTGACTATGAGATAATACACAGATTCCTGGTTGAAGTATTAGTCCACTGAGCCAACGATCCAGCTCTTACTGTTAATCAATTTAATTGTATATTTATTTGTCTGCAAACGTATAAGAAAATGTCAACCTTCATGCATAGTAACAAGGCAGAAGTTGGACGAAAACAGATATTGAAATTTCAATATTCTTCTGTGCAATTATCTACGGGGTTTAAACAGAGAAGTTTTAAGGCATGGTCAAAGTGGGCTGTAGCCCAGTGCCCCAGCCTTTCAGGGGGCCCCTGATAGAGCCCACTCTGTTCTACAGGAAGTCTTGTCCAGATGACCTTGAATAATTATTCTAAACAGATTATTTTAAACACCTTTTTCCTTTAATTTATTTTAATGTGGGTGATCTGTGAGAGTCTAGTACAGACATTTTGCAGAGAAATGTTGTGTTATGTTTTATGCAACATCCATAAAAAAGTTTCTTTTAGATCAAAACAGGACCTCACATATGAGAAGTGTGAGGTTGCTGCAGAGATTATTTGCAGTAATATTAGTGAGCTGTTGCTGTTACAATATTTTCACTTTCCCTGAAAATTAAATGTAAAAACATTTAGAATGTGGATTAGTGTGCCTGTGAACTGTGGTTGACCTGGCTAAAGAGGGCATGAACGATCTGAAATTGGATTATAAATCCCAAGATGTTCCGAACAGGGGCCTCCAAAATACGTTTGGCCCAGGGCCCCCAAAATCCTTAAGATGTCCTATTTAAACCATTTTTATTTTGTTTCTTACTTTTGATTGTATGGTTTTTTTCTGTGTAATTTAAAGTTGAGCAAATGGTGCCCGGCTCTGGGCCATTTGTTAGTCTAAGGTATATATATAAAACAAGGGCTTCTACTTTATTACACTTCAGACGTGAGTCCAACTCCCATAGAATAACACCATTTAGTTTACCATTTAATTTACTACTTTTCACTTTGGTGAAAGTGTGGATATGTCCTTCCCCTAGAATGAGTCTTTAAGGATCACCTACCAGAAGACACCTGTTTTATCAATCTCACTGGGCTGCCATCGCTGTAGTCTGGGTAGTGTTCAGATGGCGCTTCATTTCCTTATTGTATGTTCCTGGAGCAGCATAAATTAGAGCCCCACCTCTTTATAGGCAACATGTATATTGAACGTGTGTGTGTTTAACAGCATTAATCTGTGTGCCTTATATTAACCAAGAATAGTAGATGACTATATTTACCTTAACGAGAGCCATCCGTATATCTAATTGAACCCATATTAGTAGTATCCATATTAAATGGAATAATGTATATCTTTCTTAAATACAAATCACTATGGGGCATATTATCAAGGGCTCTATCGCCGCTTTAGCGGCACTTTTTGCCGCTAAAGCGGC
This sequence comes from Calotriton arnoldi, assembly GCA_963921515.1. Classification (NCBI taxonomy): domain Eukaryota; kingdom Metazoa; phylum Chordata; class Amphibia; order Caudata; family Salamandridae; genus Calotriton; species Calotriton arnoldi. The sequence continues at coordinate 466,033 of CAWUFW010001591.1, forward strand.
GATATTTCTATTGCCCTATCAGCAAGCTGTCGCTAACAGGTGTTAGCGACAGCTTTTAGGCGATAGCGACTGGTTTGGGTGCCGCTTTGCATGTCAGCGATATTTATCGCTAATGACATGCAAAGGAGGCATTCCCAACCTAACAGCGACTGAAAGCAGTCGCTAACATCGCTATCGCCTATTAGCAATAACCGCGAAGCGATAAAAAAACACGCGCTAACTGCGATTAGCGCTGGTTTTTTAGAACTGGTAAAAACATGACTTAGCCATTATAGTCAACGGAAGGTGGATTCTACGGCTAAGTCCCCACCTGCCTATTAGCGAGATTCCCCTTAGCGATAGGATTTTTATCGCTGGAAATCTCACGTTAACCCTTTCCATGCGTCCGTCGGCCAACGGCCGTCGCGAGCACTACCTCCGTAGTGCTGCGCACGTCCGTTGGCCGTCGCGGCCCCGCCCACTTAATCAAACCGCCGCGGTTAAGCGGCTAATGATGGGATTCGCCGCTATAGCTGGATTTTTATCGCCGTGGAGATAAACGTTGGTAATACTGCGTTATCTCCGCGATCAAATCCAGCGATAGGCGGCGATAAAAAAAATCGCGCTAAGCACTGTTTGCGATAATTATCGCAAGTTGTTGCTAATATGCCCCTATATTTGTTATGCTTAACGTAGTAATTCGAAAGCCATCTTAACGTTAACATGGCCTAGCGTGTAACCAGGCCCGAGCAACATAAATTTAATTTTATTAAATGCTTTATCAGTGTCATGTTTTTCTTTCCTCTGCAGGTGTCTTATCATCGCCTTCATTAAGTTAGAATAGGTTTATTGTTTATTGTATTAGTCTGATAGGTAGCTGCAATTTAATGAGAAGTTGGCCTCAGAGAGGGAGACTGAAATGTTGGGAGAGATCCTCCTGTGCCAGGCAGACTGGACTATCTCTGGATGGTCTGTTTGGAAGGAGCTGATATGGAAAGTCTCCTGGAAGTTTCTTTCATGCTTGAACTATGTGTCCTTTAGAATAGTTTTAGCAGACTTTGTGCTGCCTTCATGAAGAGACGATGTCTTCTCAACTCTGCTGAATTTCCTGTCTGAGTGTTGGGCTTCATGCTCGAGCCCTCATGCTTTTATATCTTGAACCTTTAATTTGGTTCATCTGATGCTGACACCTTCTTCATAGAATTTGCTTTTGCCACTTTTTTGTGCTGTATTTGGAATAGGGAAATCCCTTTATAGAACCTGCTTGGTTGTTATTTTGCTTGCTATATGTAGTTCTATTTTACATCTTTTTCCTTATATTATACACATTTAGACTGCATGGTCATTTAAATATTTATGCTGTTACAATGTGTTTCCTTTAATTTTTCTGATTGTTTTACCTTGTATTCTGAATTGAATTGCTAATAAATTCTTAAGGTTTGGACACAATCCTCTCTGTCATTCCTGTGGAGCCATATTGGTTTCATGGTATTTAAAACGTATTGCCGATGTTATCTCCTTGCGTACACTTTAAGTCGACAATCAAAGTTCCATATGACCAGTGGGGGGTTGTCTTTGATCATTTCAATAAGAGTTTAAGATTCAAGGGTCCCTGCTCCATCATTTCTCTCCAGCTGCAGTCATTTTAGGTACACAGGAAGAGCATTCCAGCCAGGACTTGTGCCTGTATTATCAAGGGCCCTCAACTCTCAACTGTAGTGTTCTGCAGTTCATCTGGTGAGGGCACAGTTTGGTGGTTGCCTGATACTGTCTTCAGAGGTTCTGCACCTATTTGCATTCTGTGGACTTTTGACCACTGCCACAATTTCATCAAATTATGATTGGAGGGTGGTGAAAAATCATTAAGACTGGAGGAGAGAGTTTAGCAAACAAGATAAATCTCTTCACCATGAGAGTGCTTTTTTAATGTGTTGATAAATTTGGTTATAAATGGTATGTTTACTTTACTCTGTGGACTTTACTCCACATGACATTTATCCAGCAGTCTTTGCAATGCATGTAAGTACCACACAGGTAAGTGATTGCCTATGGGATTTTACATTTACAGCGCAATACTTTACTCCGCAGGTAAAGGCGTGGGTAGGGGTGTTTGTCTGGAAGAAGTGAGCTCTCTGTGAAGAGTTGTGCACAGGAGAAGGCTGTGCATAGTAGGAGCTTGGCCTCCTGATGCTGCTTGGGTAGCTGGAGGGAGTGTGGTATTCGTGAACAGTTCTGTACAGTGTATAGGCATTGTGTAGTAGTGGCATGTTCACATAAGGTGCCATTGGTGTCTTGAATGAGTGGGCTTCACTATAATAATTTTATACATATACATATGTGCATGAAATTTGTGCTTTACATAATTGTGTGCCATTTAGTGCTTCTTTACATATATGAAATCCTGTAGTAGTTTATAATGTAAATTGAAGAGTAGTAGTTTGGATAATGTCATCTGTGATGTGGTTAATGATATCATTTGATATGTCATGAAGACCATCAGCTGTACCAAATCCATGAACACCTCATCCTCCAATATGGAACACCTGTTGTTCAAGCTCCACGTCACAGCCAACTTCACCCTAAGCAGCACTCTCATCTACAGATCACATGAACCGCACACCACTACGCACCAACTTCATCGACACCATCACAGACTTTGTCACACCACTCTTCCTCGATGCTAGCAATTACATCAACTCGTAGACATGAACTTCCACCTGGAAGACCACGCCGACCCCAACTCAAAAGCACTCATCAAAGACCTTGGAACCCTGGGCCTAACCCAACAAGTGAAGGGACCTAGCCATGTTGCCAGACACCTCCTAAACCCTATTTACACCACCTTCGACAAAATCCAAGTTGATTAGCCCACACCAGTGCCCTGTACAGTCCGTGCCCTTGTCAAGTTCAGCATTCCCATCCTGGTCCATCGCACATGCATCACCACCAGACCAGCCCACCGAAACTTTAACAGCATCACTAACAAGAACTTGAACACTGCTCTCAAATACCGCTGACCTGAACACAGCAACAGCCTCCCCAAAGCCATCAAGAATTTCAACAATTGGATCACCTCCTTCCCCTACTCCCTGCCCTCCCTCAAACACAGCAATGTAACAAGATCCAAACCCAACCCAGCTGGTACATGGAGGAACTCAGACTGATAAAATGCTACTGCAAACCACAATTCTTATCAGGGTGAACCCCAAATGTCACCAAATTAACCTGTGCCCAACCCTTTGGTAGCTCGGCACAAAAGCAATCAGGTTTAACTTAGAGGCAATGTGTAAAATATTTATGCCGCACTCAGGCAGTAATAACGTGAAAACACAGTACAAAAAAAATCACACACCAATTTAGAAGAATAGAGTAAAAATGAATGAATTATTTCACACAAAAATGACAAAAATCCAACCAGTAGAACCGGAGATTGCAATTTCAAAGATTTAGGTAAGTATAGCATCTAAAAGCACAAAGCGCCATTTGTGGTTATCTGGTCGTGCTAGACCAAGGGAAAGTCACAAGTTCAGGCTCACCACGATGAAGTGTGAGCCGGATATAGGGACCAGGTTAGTCCCGCTGAAAGAGTTACCTTCTCAAAGTTTGGTGCGAAGAGTCCAGTTTGTGGTGCAGGAGGCTGCAAGGTGCAAGAAGAGCGTCGCATATGGTTGTCACTGTAGCGTGAAGAGCAGGCTGAGCATCGTGGATGGTTGTCACTATAGTGTGAAGATTCTGTTGGGCATCAAAGAAGGTCATTGCTGGAGCTTCACGTTGACGGTCACCGTGGGCTGTTGATGCTGTAGTGCGAAGTGCAGCTGTTGCGTTGACAGTCGTCGCTGGTGGTCACTGTACCGCAAAGAATCTGGTTCACTGGAGCACTGCGTTGGCGGTCAGTGCGGGTGGCAAGATCTTGGCGTGAACTGGCCCATTCATGGTTGCAAAAAGTCCAAAACTTCAGGATTTCTCCTTTGTGTCCAGAGGAGTGCGCTCTGATTTCAACCAAGGGCCCAGGACCTTGGAAGGCACCACTTGATGATCAGAGACCCACTCTTTCAGAGGCCAGCAGGACTCATCCAGGACCAGTTGCAGGTCCAGGCAGGTCCAGTTGCCGAAGGTTAGCTGGGCAGTTACAGGGAGACCTCTGGAGCATGTTGTGTCCCTGTAGCTCAGACAGAAGATCAGCTAACTGACCCTTGGAGTCACTCAGGTAGTCTGGGATGAAGGGCGCAGGTCCAGTCTTCCTTCTCAAATAGCAGGGCAGGCCTCAAGCAGCAGGGCAGTCATCTGCTAGCAGGACAGTCCTTCTTCTGTAATATCCACAGGTCGAGTAGTGTTCTGAAGAATGGGTCTGAGGGTCCGATTTTTATACCTGGTGCCAGCTTTGAAGTGGAAGAAACTTCTGGAGTTTCCCACCATTAAGACTTAAGGAATTTCCTTCCTCCCTGCCCAGGTTTCAAGGGGTCTAAAGTGGCAAAATACTAGTGTGAAGTTCTTTGTGAGTGTGCTGAGGCAGCTCCTCTAAAATGAAGTGGGAGGGGGGCGTGGCCAAGATGGCGGCGGAGTAGCACCGTTTCTTCGGAGCGCCGCTCCCCAGGGCCGAGAAAGGCATCCACACCGCATCACTGTGATCCCAATTTCGGCGGAATTGCAGCCCTGCAGCCCTGGACATTAACAGGCTGAGTGAGAGCGAAAACGCTTTCCTGACGCTGCCGGGATCTGCATCGTTGACGCCGGGGCTGCGGACTGGCACTGAGGCCTAGATAACGTTGCGGCCGCCGCGCCCGGCTGCTGCCGCAGGGGGTGCTCGGCACGGCTGCGGGGATTGCTGGAGGCGGCGTGGATGAGGCCCCGGCTGCGCCCTGGTGACAACGTGGAATTGTGCTGGTACCCCCTGGGGCGAGGTGCCCTAGTGCCCCGTGGGGGCCTGGTTGGATCCCAGGGTAGCCGGAGTGGCGGCTGCGGGGAAGGCCTGACGACGGAGTCGGGTTGCTGGAAAAGTGACTGCAAGCAGTGCCCCCACCCTGGTGGGCAGGCGGAGGCAGCAACAAGAGGCAGAGGACGCCGTTTCGGAGGGCAGAAGGGCCAGTGAATAGCAGAGGTGGCGCAACCAGTGCGGGGCGGACGCCTCTGGAGGGACTGGTGCTGCAGCGGCTCTCCAGTGCAGAGGCCTGAGCTAGGCCCAAAGGATGAATCCGAGGCCTGCAACATCCAGCTGATGCCACTGATAAGGTCAGCCACGACTGGTCCACGAGCCTTCCAAACCAGGTAGGCCGAACCTGCTGGTGACTGGGACTCGCGCCGATCACACCGGTACCGCACTGAGCTCTGGGCGCTGTGGATCGGCCCTCTCCTTGCTCCCGGGGCTTACATTGCTTGGCCGATAGCCCTATCTGAACTGTGGCCCACTTTTGAGCCCCAACTGGAAACGCTGAGGGACGAGGAGTGTAAACGGCCACGAGGAGGACCCCTGAAGCTCAGCATAAATTGCAGGTCGGCCGGCCATTTTGTCTGCAGCATAGTGACCCTTAATTTGGAGAAACTACCCCCTGAGTGCAAGAGGTAGTCAGTGCCGGTGCGGTGGTGAGTAGAGGCCCTACAGGAGCTGGTGAACAAACCTCGACCCTCCCCCGCACCCCCCAGGGGCAGGAATCATTCGACAGTGATTCAGGAGGAACAAAGGTCATTGATATACGGAACTCGCCCTTTGACCCTCCGACTGCGCAGGCCCTTGGCCCATCCGGCGCTGCCCCATAGCAATGTCTACGCAACAAGCTAAGAAGGACCCTACGATTAAAGACCTCCTTCAGAAGCCAGGCGCCAAGAAAACGGGGGGCCGCGGACCTGAACAACAACTGGCTCAGCCCTCCGAGAAAGACATGGATCCGGCTGGAGACCGCGCAGATGATCCGATCACACGGGGCTTTAGGGAGAAACTGTTTGGCACACTAAGGGAGGATTTCGCAAGCCTGTGGCAAGATGTAGCCTCAGACATCAAACAGCTGAGAATGGAAATCCAAGAAGTTGGGGACCGAGTGGACTCCCTAGAACGGAGCAGGGACCGCAGAGAAGAAGAAATCACAGAACAAGCCCGGGAATTAATAGATCTGCGGGAGCGCAACGAGGAGCTTTATCTCAAGCTGGAGGATCTCGAAAACCGCTTGAGACGATCCAACATCCGCATCAAAGGCGTGCCACTTCAAGCGGACGGGGGCAAGCTGGAGGAGTGGGTAATCCGCTTTTTCTGTCATGCCGCACCAGCACTAGGAGATGGGGAGATCATCTTGGACCGCACTCACCGCACCGGGAGGCCTCCCTCCGGTCCGGGACAACAGCAGGATATCATCACCTGTCTCCACTCCTATCGGCAGAAGGAGATCCTCATGAGTGCCACCCGAGACAAGGCAACCGTGGCGTTCGAGGGTCTTCAAGTAGGAGTCTTCCAGGACCTCTCACGCCTCACTCTGCAACGCCGCAAAACTCTGAAGCCGGCCACGACATATCTCTGAGACCAAGGTATTCGATACCGATGGGGACATCCGTTCAGTTTATCTTTAATAAAGAGCTGCGAGTGGTGCAAACCCTTAAAGAAGTGCAGGAAACCCTCGGAATCGACCTGGAGGAAGAAGGAGGCCCGGAGTCGCTAGAGGAGGACCCAATCTCTAATCGGCCACTTAAGCTGAACCGAAGACGGGGTCCCAGATGAGGGAACAGCGCAAAACCTTCTGAACAAGAAAGCCAGAAAGAAAGGGAAGCTCTTCTGCGACAGATACAAAACCGCGAGGGTCTTAACGAGTGAACTTGATAGATGCCGATCCGGGGCCCACGGACTGAGCCCGCAGTCAGACAAACCTGGGGCGAGCGAATTCGGCCTTGGTGAGGGGAGCCCGACCCCTTGGATGCGTGGCCGACTACCGGACACACGGACCCATGCACGTTGGTGCGATCCAGTGCAGACGGACGGTGGATCATTTATTTCTTTTGACTCTTTTGCTCTGTTTCTCTCTCCTCTCTCCTATTCTTCTTTCCACATTTCTGACGTCAGAGGTCATTACACACTTAGGCAGGTATATATCCCAGCGTAAAGGATCATTCATACCACGAAGTGGCTTGGGGTACACCGATCTATATCCTTGGTGGGCACGAATAGAGTGGGAGGATACACATCAGCACCCAGCGCCTCTAGCCGGACACTCTCTGGTGGATAGTCTGACCCCCCAAGGCGAGCAATTAAATCCACGAACGCAAATTACATAGAGAGATTGCTGCATTCTGCCCTGCGGGTGGCCTGTGGGGGTGGGCCAGGGGGAGGGGCTCGGGTGGTGGTGTCAGGCCCACCAGCTAGACCTTACGGGGGTTGGGGCTGGGAGGAAGCGCTTAGTCAGGCCTACTGTCACACACTTAAGTTTCGCCATGGCTTATGCCCACACATCCCCCAATGACAGTTCTTAAGATTCTTATCCTGAGCTTCAACGTCCAGGATCTTAACTCACCCATTAAATGGAGGGCGCTCCTTGCTATGCTAAGAGACGCTAAATGCAATATCTGTCTCTTATAACAGACTCATCTCCTGCGCGTTGACTGGAAACGTCTCAGATCGAAATGGTTTGACAGACAGTATTTTCCATCGGGGACTGGGAAGAGGGCGGGGGTGGCCACCTTGCTGGCAACGCAGTTTCAGGGGACATGCAGAAACACCGGGCAGGCTGCTAGCACTGAGGGTATCGGTGGGGGATCATACATACACAATAGCTTCTGTTTATAGCCCTAACGAACAACAGGAAACCTTCTTTCAGGACTCGCTGAACACTATTCTTGAATCTCCAGATGAGGGCTTGGTGGTTGGGGGAGACTTCAACCTGGCCCCAGACGCCCGGATGGACAGATCGGTTCTCCACGTGGGGCACTCCGGATTCCTCTCGGAATCTATGTTACAGAGGCTGGGGGAGGTTGCGCTTACGGACGCTTTGAGACACCGCTACCCAACAGCTCGGGAATACACCTTCTGTTCCGCGGCACACCAAACCTGTGCGTGCATAGACCTGTTCTGGACTTCCCCAAGGGTCATGAGGGCTATGGAGGATGTTGCGATCGGGACGGAGGCGCTCTCGGATCACTCCCTGATTTCCCTGGTGTTGCTTCTGCCCGGGGGATCTCCTCGCCAGAGAACGTGGAGGTTGAACCATAAATTACTCACATACGATTCTAATGTCACCGAGATACGTACCACTATACAAACTTATTTAGCAACGAATGATGATGGCTCGGTTGCGGTCCCCTTAGTGTGGGATGCGCTGAAGGCGGTCATAAGGGGTCGGTTCATAGCTATTGTGGCTGGATTGAATAAAGAGAGGAGAGATAAGCGGGAACATCTGGAGGGCCAGATTAGGGAGTTGGAGGGGGTCCACCGCCGGACAGGGGCAATCCAAACGCGTCGGTTACTTAACACGACGAGGAAACAGCTAAGGGCCCTTGATCTTGATCGGGCTGAGTACAACTTCTACGTACCAGACAGTGCTATTACGAAGGGGGGAATAAGGCAGAGAAACTCCTAGCACACTTGCTTCGAGCCCAGACAAACGCCCGCCGTATAATCGAGATTAGGAATGGTCGCTGAGAGATCCTCCGGTCGGATAAAGACATTGCGACCGAATTCGAGTCCTTCTATTCTGCCCTCTACACAGCGGATCAACTAGATCAGTCAGCGGCCGCGGAATACACTTGTGGGGCTCCGGTGTCCTCCCTCCCACCCACGGATGCGGCCAAGCTGGAAACGGACATCCGACCTGAGGAGGTCCTGCGGGCAATACAGGGTCTTACCCCTGGGAAAGCCCCGGGAGAGGACGGCTTTTCGGCCGACTTCTACAAAGTTTTTGCATCAGATCTTATCCCCCTCCTAACCCGACTGTTCAATACTTTTAGTGCGACTGGGAGCTTGGCTCTGTCGATGTCAATGGCGGAGGTGGTCGTGATACCTACACCGGGAAAGGACCCTCTAGACTGCGCATCATACCGTCCTATATCCCTTCTAAATGTGGACCTGAAGATTTTTACCAGTATTCTGGCGGCACGTCTCGCTCCCCACATACAAGGAATGGTGGACCCGGATCAATCGGGGTTTATCCCGGAACGAAATTGTAGTGACGGGACTAGGTGACTTTGCCACCTTCTGGATAAAACTCAGCGCACGCAGATTCCTGCGGTGCTCCTGTCGGTGGACGCCGAGAAGGCATTCGACCAGGTCCACTGGCCCTACCTGCAACAGGTCCTACACAGATTCAGCATTGGGGAGCGATACATGAAGTGGGTGAACTGCATATACAACAGACCAGAGGCCGGAATTAGAGTAAATGGGGTTGCCTCCCGTCCCTTCTGGATTAGTAGAGGCAATAGACAGGGGTGCCCACTCTCCCCCCTACTCTTTGCGCTCTATATGGAGCCGTTTACCGAATGAGTTAGGCTGCTCCCTACCATTACTGGGATTCGGATGGAGGATATAAAAAATAAGATTTCGCTTTACGCGGACGATGTAGTGCTCTTTCTCACACAGCCGCTGCTCTCCCTGCCCCCCCTATTGACGGAGATAGAGGCCTTTAGCGCCGTCTCAGGCTTTAAAATCAACCTTCGGAAGTCACAGGCCCTTAGCCTAACCCTTCCCACAGCAGATCAGCAACAACTGGAGACACAATTCCCATTCGCATGGGCTTCCAGTGGCATTACGTACCTAGGGCTGCGGATATTCCCCATGACTGAGAAGATTGCTCAGGTGAATTATTCAGAGATCCTAACTAAAGTACAAAGGGAACTCCTTACCTGAAAGAAACACATAATGTCATGGTTGGGCAGACTGGCTGCTATCAAAATGACTCTCTTACCTCGTATCATATATAATGCAGATGCTTCCGCTACATCCCCCGCCTAGAATACTGGCTCAACTTCAGCAAATCATTGGGGGTTTCATATGGGGAAGGAAGAAGTCACGCATGGCTCGACACTTGACGTATCTCAGACAAGAGGTCGGGGGACTCGGGGTCCCACACCTGGGGCGATACTTTGAGGCAGCGCAATTACGCTGCACAACGGAGTGGTATAAATTGGAATCGGAAAAACACTGGTGCTTTATTGACCGCGCTATCACAGGCATGCATATTTGGAAGCTTCCCTGGCTCCCCAAACGACATCGCCCGCTCGGAGTGTACATCTCCCCAGTCTTGAGGTCCACCATGAGGGTGTGGGACAAAGTGCAGGAGAAGTGTGGACTCTCGACCGCTATGTCACCTTTGACCCCCTTCATAGGCAACCCTGACTTCCCTCCCGCTAGCAAAGGGAATGAATACTTGAAATGGAGGCCAACTGCAAACGAATCCGGGACCTCTTCGACGAACAGAGTGTTATGGACTTCCCCCAACTAGTGTCAGGATTTGGGATCCCCAGAGATGCGTACTGGCAATACCTGGCGGTGCGCCACTGGGTCACCCAACCCCAAGTGCATCCCCACGCAAGCCACTCCCTTACTAAATTTGAGCTCTGGTTCATCACCCGTAACACTGACAAATGCCTACTGTACGACATTTACACCTTTCTGAACAAAGCTAAAAATAACAATAAGTCCCCGGCGCAGCGAAGGTGGGAATCAGAATTGTAGCGGGAATTTTCCCAGAAGGAATGGCGAGACATTATTCATAGGGCCAGAGCCTCCTCCTGTAGTACTGCTGGTAAGGAAATGTTTTTAAAGATTGCGCATTACTGGTATTATACTCCGGGCCGCATTGCAAGATGGAAACTAAGAGGGGGCGATCTCTGTTGGCACAGATGTGGACAGTCAGGCACACTAACACACATTCTCTGGCAGTGCCCTAAGATACAGACCTTTTGGGACTCCATCCTACCGGACATTGACAACATCTACAACACCGAAATCCCTAGATTCCCCAGCTATATCCTACTGGGACTCCCTAACCCCCTTACATGTCCCCTTAGCTCTTGCAGGGGTAGAGCGATCACCTTAGCGCTAGGGGCGGCTAAGCAAGTGTTGCTGTGCAAGTGGGGAACGGAAAATATCCCAACTAAACTGGACTGGCTACACAAGGTCTGGGAAGTGGTGGGCATGGAGAGGATTACAGCGGGGCTCTCCCGAACTCTACCCAGATTTGACAAGACATGGGGCTCCACTGTTGCCTATCATCCGAGTTTGTAGAACTTACGTGCCCACGATACCTGCGGGTTCTCAGGCTTACTACCATGACTCCCACCAAAAAGGAACACACTCACAAGGAGGGGGGGGACACCCCCACTAGCTAGAACCTCACACGCTCAAGCTATGAACAATACCTAGGCCTCTGACTATCTCCTTCTCTATCTCCTTGATTCTTTTCTCTCTACCTTCTACAGTATACTCATATTCCTCATTTCTCCCCACCGGCCAATGGTTGTAGGTGGTGGTTTTGTTTAACTTTGTTACCCAAAACTCAATAAAACGATTTAAACCATAAAATGAAGTGGGACAGGGAACAGCTCTGTCCGCTACATCCTGGCAGGATGGCTCATTCTGCCAACACTTAGTCTCCCTTTGGCTCACTGTCTGGGAGGAATACACAAAGGCCAACTGTGACTCTAATCATAGTCATGTGGGCCAGGACAGTGGCTACAGGCACCAAATGGTCAAGACAAGAAAATGCCAACTTTGTAAAAGTGGCATTTTTCAGAATTGTGGCTTAAAATCCAACTTTACCATTAAAGAGGATTTTAAATTGCAATTGTTTAGAGACCAAACATGATGTTTCTATATGTTCCCAAACAAACGTTACAAATGTAAAAACATAACCCAATGTTATTCTAGAGAAGTGTTAGGCCTCATAGTAGTGAAAAACGTATTTAGGAGTTTTTCACTACCAGGACATGTAAAACGTAAACTGACATTTTTCTGTTGTCGGAAATTATGCTCTAAATATGCTGGTGGAGTAGTGGCTTTCCGTCGCTCTGTCTGTCATGTTTAGGGTATTACTCCATCGACAGAGAAATGAAAATGTGGCAAATGTAGTGAATGGTTTATGGTATACTCAAAATCTGACTGAGCGGCATGCAAGGTGGTGGACAGTAGACAGGAGGTTTTTGATGCCCTTCCGCATCTCTAATGAAGTCTTTTGTCTCGCAGGAGCCTGAGTGACTTAGCTGATTGTACAATTTCAGAATGAAAACCAGCAAATTCGATTGCATCTGTCCAGTCTCCATTTATGAGGAAGTGTGGGTACTGTGATAGTAGTTGAAATTCTATTTTAAGTACCTTATCTTTTAGTTGCCTGTTCTTCAGCCTCTTTTGAATTTTGCTTAGGAAAAAAGCCAGATTTGAGTAGTCAGAACTAGAGGTACCTTTGCTGTACAACTAAATATCATCCTCATAAATGTGATAGTGAATACCCATTTGTGTTAGAAGGGATGGAAGGAGTTCAACATAGATCTTGAATAGTAAAGTGATTAATATTGAGCACTGGGGATTCGGGGAGTGGCCAACAACATGGCCGGGTAGCTGCGTTCTGAGTGAGCTCCGCTGGCCCCGTACTAAATCCTGCAGGCATCCTGTTCCTCTTCGCCAACAAAACACAACATCGTGGATCGGAAGGCGCGGGCGTGCACTGGAGTGCCCGGTGTGAGGTTTGGAGGCGATTTCAGACGGTAATCGAGACCTCTTCGGCGCGCTGCTCGGCGCGCGGTCTCTCAAAATGGCGGCCGGGGCGCAGTAGTCGGAGCTGAGAGCCGGCGTGGAGGTGCTCTCCCCGAGGGGGCAGCCATGCGCTGAGAAGAGCGAGGGCCGAGACGCCTCTGATCGGAGCTGCTACGCGCCCCGATCCGCCAAGGTAACAGCGAGCTCCGTGACCTGTGGCTGCCCGGAGGATTTCCCATACTGGCACGGCAGAGCCGACCCTGACGACGAGGAGGCTGAGAGTGCCGGGGGCTCCCCTCCGGATGGCGAAGAGGTGACACCTGGGAAAGGAGCGGTAGCCGTCGGAGCCTACAGGCTACAGAGGGGTAGGTGACCCAGCGGAGAAGTGACCGGCTCCCTCTCTCCTAACCCTGCCGGAGCGTGGCCCGAGAGTGGTGGATCGGACGGGGTGGCGTGGGTGAGGCCCTGGGCATCTGGACTCCCCCTGGCTGGCGGATAACGGATCCTGCACTGCATAGCGGGGCTGGAGGTGCGCTCCGGTGGTGGACTTTGCCCCCCCTTTTTGGCCGCAACACTTTCTGGGGGTGCTCCCGCTCCTCCGCCAGTGTGTGCCGCTATCAATATACTCTCACTGCGGGGACACATGAGGGCTGGTGTGCCAAGACCTATGGCCATAAGGTATCTGTCAGCGCAGCGTTGGAGGCAACTACGCACCCGGTCGGAGGCCTAATGCTTTGGTGAACGCAACAGTCTCTTGCACTGGGAGGAAGGCAGCTGCGCAGGGGGGGACTTCGAGGCCGGACAGGAACAGTGCCTGAGACTTACCGGAACCCTCTGGAAACAGCATTGCGGTGGGGAAGCGACCCAGGACTGGCCCTGTGGGGAGTTGGAGGGGATGAAGCGTGTGCATGACTCCTCTGTCCAGAATTGTGGGGACACTACACGCTAGCTAGCCTGCACACTAGAGCCGGTGCCATTGGAGGGGTGCTACGTGGACTGTTTCTTTGCTGGCTAGTCTGACGAGAGTGATAAGTGTACCCTACAGAGACTTTTTGTTGCCTAGCCATAGTAGACATTGTGGTCTGGGGGCCCGGTTATGGCAGGGAGTGACCTGCCATACATTGGGTTAAGATGGCGAAAGACAAAGACCCCAAGGCTTCCAAGCAGGGAAAGCTGGACCAATTCGCCAAGGTGCTGTCTACCCCCGCTGGGGCGGAGGGTGGCTTGGCCCCCCGCCCAGACACCGACGCAATTCTACAGGCGATTCACGCGTCTCGAGAAAGCCTGGAAGGTAAGATTGTGGAGGTTCGAACAGAGGTTTCCTTTCTGCGCCAAGACCTGCGAAAGGTTTCCGAAAGAGTCACCAAGGTGGAGCAGCGTGTATCAGAACTGGATGACACCTCTCGAACCACAAGTAAAGATGTAGCGGGACTTATGGCAACTGTAAAGGAGGTGGTATGGAGAGTCGATGACGCCGAAAACAGGGCCCGCAGGAATAACCTGCGTTTTATAGGTTTTCCAGAAAATGCGGAACGCTCTGACCCGGGCCACTTCGTACTGACATTTCTCAAGGATGCCCTTCCAGAGACGCAATTCTCATCATGCTTTGTCATAGAAAGAGCACACAGAATGCCTGGTGCACGGCCGCAGCCGGTGGCTCCCCCCAGACCGCTGATAGCCCGGTTCTTGAATTTTCAGGACAGGGATCTTATACTCAGGGAGCTACGAAAGAAGGGTGAGATCAAATATGAAAACACTAGAGTGATGGTGTTCCTGGTCTACTCACGAGATGTTCAAAAATTGCGACGCACCTTTGATCCTGTAAAAGTGAAACTTCGCGCTCTTGGAATCCAGTATATGCTGTTGTTCCCAGCCAAACTTAAAGTTATCTTTCAGGGTACTACGCAGTTTTCCAGACACCGGAGGAGGCATGGTCCTGGGTTGAAGAGCGGCCTCAGCTGCGGCGTGGGTCGCCAGCTGCTGCGGCCCTGCCTGTTGACAAGCAACCGAGCTCTAGTTGGGAACGTCCTAAGGAGAGTCGGCGGAGAAGAGTGCTAAAACGCCGGACTCCCATCGGGGCTACGCCGGCGAGGTCCCTGAGATTGAGGGAGCGGAAAACCACTGTATCAGACACAGACGATGACACGGCCCTGGAATGTGTGTCTCGTACGTCTCAGAAATCGATGGAAAATGAAGACTCTGACCAGTCGGAGCGACAGGAATCCATGGACGCGGATAGTGAGCACCCTCTTTTGGAACATATTCAACGGCTGGAGACGTCAGGCCCGGGCCTTCCGGTGGTGGACTCCCGACCACCGCATCTACAGAGTGAGGGCGAAGAGGAATGAAGATATGGGGCCAGACGCCCACCTAGAGACGCTGTAAGATTCCTGAGGCTTGGCGAACTTTTGGGACCTTTGCCACGATAAAGGAAAATATACAGTGGGTTGTTGTTACTGTATTGAAATTTAGTTGAGTGAATAAGGGGAAGGGGGTGGGCCACAGACCTCTGGGTGGTTTACCCGCGCCACTGTTGTCATGTTGACGAAATTGGGGGTGGTGGGGGTGCCTGCAGAGTGTGGGGAGGGGGGGCGTATTGGATATGGCTAAATGTTTTGTATTATGTTTTTTGGGAAGGGGGGTGGGTAGTTTTGTTCAATTAACGTGCAAGAATACTGACACTGAGACGGAAAGGCATTGTCTGGGCGATGTTCAGGGACCAGGGGAGGTGGGGGATGTTTTAGCTCTTGTTCGGCGATTGGGCATGACTACAGATATTAAGCGGAAATGGTACTGTCGGGGAACTGTTATGGGACCGAGGTGGGCAGATGATGTAATACACCTTCTTAATCCATGGCCGGGGGAGACTACACAGTAATGACGTGGAACGTCAACGGGCTAGGGAACAAAATTAAGCGTGGTCTGGTATCTAACTACCTTAAAAGACTCAAACCAGATATCATACTACTACAGGAGACGCATCTTATGGGTCCACATTGTTCGTTTCTGGGTAGGGGGCAATACACCACCCTGGCTCATGTGGGGTTTACGCGAGGCTCGAGGGGAGTGGCAATCCTTATTCGAAAATCACCCCCCTTCAGGGTTACTCGAAGATGGGACGACCCGGAGGGCACATACGTAGCGGTCCAGGGCACCTGGAACCACACACCATGGTTAATAATTAGTGTTTATGCTCCCCCACGTCTCCAGCAACGTACGCTTGACAAATTGACGGATCTCCTCTTACAGTCTGGCCCTGCCACGCATATCATAGCGGGCGACTTCAACGATGTGAGTGATCCCTCCCTGGACCGTACACTAACGAGACCAGGGCCACATGAGGCCACTGCCCTGGCGAGATTCCAGGTGACTCTTGGGTTAACTGATCTCTGGAGGCGTCACCATCCATCTACATGTGCCTACTCGTACTTTTCGGGGGCACATAGGGTGTTTTCAAGGCTGGACTACCTTTTTGCCCCAGCCGGAGAGATTGAACAGGTAGAAGAGTTGGAATACCTGGCCAGAGGTATCTCAGACCATTCACCGCTCAATTTGAGGGTGGGGAGGAGAAGGGGAGGGCAGGGCACCTCCTGGAGACTGAACGCATGGGCCCTGAAGGATGAAACGGTTGCCAAAGAAATTAGGGTGGATACGGAACGCTACTTCCAGGAAAATAATGGTTCGGTGCAATCCGCTGTCACTCTATGGGAAGCTTTCAAAGTGGTAATACGCGATAGAGCTCAAAATATCATTGCTCATAAAAAGCGGAGGGAACTGCAGGAGCTTTTGACGTTGGAGCGTAAGCTGGGAGATCTTGAGAATAGGGGTCCTCCACCTTGAATGCACACACCCTCCGCCAGATTGAAGTTACTAAAAGAGAATACCAAGCATTGGTCACCAAGGAGACACGGGCACACCAGCTCGCAGTCCAACATCGACTGTATGAGACTGGAGATAGGGCGGGAAAATTGCTGGCATGGTTGGGCAGGAAGGAACAAGAGTCGAGGTGGGTTATATCTATTAGGGAGCTAGACCAGATCTACACCACGCCACAAGACATTGCCGGGGCTTTTGCCCGATATTATTCGACACTTTATGCAACTCAGACACAAGTTACTGAGACACAAATAACACAATACCTTGAAGGTATTGAAATCCCTTGCCTCGCCCCAGAGGAGAGTGAGGGGCTCGATGTAGACATTACATTAGACGAAGTACTGGAGGCCATTGGTCGTCTGAAGATGGGGAAAACCCCGGGCCCTAACGGTCTCCCGGGGGAATTTTTTAAACAACATAGTACCCTTCTGGCTCCGCATCTACTTAAGATGTTTCAAGCTTCTAAAGATATTGGGATGCTCCCTGCAGATCTTCGAATGGCAACAATGGTGGTGATACCCAAGGCAGGGAAACCCCCGGATGAATGTGGGTCGTATCGCCCCATTTCGCTACTAAATATAGAAACCAAAATCCTGACTGCTATACTTGCGACACGCCTTTTAACAGTCATCACCTCCTTGATTCACGAAGATCAATCTGACTTTATGCCAAAACGAGCCACCCGCTACAACCTACGAAGAGTGGCCAATTGGATGGATGCTGTCCGAGACCGGGAAGAGGCCCACTTGCTCCTTTCCCTTGACGCCGAAAAGGCGTTTGACACCATCCACAGGTCTTTTATGAGACACGCTCTCGAGAAATTCGGATTTGGCCCGGGTTTTAGGGAATGGGTGGCGCTGCTTTATACTGAGTCCGAGGCTAGGGTTCGGGTTAACGGAGCTCTATCGGAAACCTGGCCAATTCAAAGAGGGACCAGACAGGGCTGTCCCCTTTCCCCTTTACTTTTTGCTCTTGTTCTATAACCCTTGGCCTGTGTCATTAGAGCTTCCCCAGGGTTGGGTGGATTTGTAGATGAATCCCGATTGCTAGATGAAGAACGCATATCCCTCTATGCGGACAATATCTTACTATATGTGACGAACCCAAAAGAGACGCTTCCTCAATTCCTACAAATTTTTTAGACTTACGGGCGCCATGCGGGATATAAAATCAATTGGAGTAAGTCAACCCCATACCCAGTCGGGGAGGAGGTGGAGCCCCAAACATACCTCGGTTGTTTACGCTGGTCGACCGAAGGATTTACCTATCTTGGCCTCTACATCACTACAGATGGGGCAGCGAGCCTAACACGTAATATTAGGCGGGTCCTCTCAAACTTTCAGGAAGACGTCAAGAGATGGAGAAGACTTCCCTTAACTATTATGGGGAGGGCCGCTATGTACAAAATGATTACACTTCCCCAGCTGCTATATGTGTTACAAAACACTTACCGTAAAATTCCAGACATGATGTTCAAACTCATAGATAGCGAATTGCGCTTGCTCCTCTGGGACGGGGTCCATCCACGTGTGGCACTTCAAACTCTACAGAGAAATCCATATAATGGGGGTTTGGCCCTCCCAGGCATTAGGGCGTACTATAGAGCGTTCCACCTCATGGTTATCAATGACTGGATCCACGCACCGAGGGGGTCACTCGACATATCGGCTGGAAAGGTTACAGTTTAGAGAACGTACACACCTTCACTATATTTATGGGGGCAAGGGATGCAGACGCTTGCTACAGGCGACCCAGAGATCATTAGAGGCATGGAAAAGCTCCGAACGACAAATGCAATGGGACCGGAGGTGTACCAGGGAGACCCCGCTGTGGGAAGGAAATAGGTTGACCGAGGTGGGGAAGCTGAGAGGCTTTAAGAAATGGGACCTGATAGGCATTTCTAAAATAGGGGATATCTTGGACAGGGGTGAGGTGGCCTCTTTTAGCACACTCCAGGACAGGTATCAGCTACACGACACTCAGGCATATGCGTACCTTCATCTGAAACATGCATGGATTGCGGAAGGGCTGGAGGGGGAGACATTCCCGAATACGCCCCGTTAGAGGGTCGACTCCTGCAGGAAGAGATCCCGGCTAAAGCCATCTCATTTACCTACAAGACGTTACTCAACAATATGCCCGACAAATTAGGTCCACTCCGAACTAAATGGGAAACCACCACCGGTGTTCTGGAAGATATAGACTGGGAGGCCGCTCTCATGCATCCATGGGAAGTGGCAATCAAACTTCGGTTACGTCTCATCCAATACAAAATCCTCCATCGAACCTACTTTGATAGAGCACGATTGCATAAAATAGGGAGGGCGGAAAGCCCAGAATGCCTTAGGTGCCATGTAGCAAGCGGAACGTTCATACATACCCTGTGGGAATGTACAAGGATCCAGGAATACTGGGGAAAGATTGTGAGGGAGCTTAATAACATCCTTGAAGTCCAAATAGAATTAGAGCCACGGTTTCTTCTCCTAGGAATCCCAACAGACGTGGATATCTCAAGACGCAAACTTATATTAGCCAACTTGGGGTTAGTGGTGGCCAAACGGGATATAGCGAAATATTGGGGTGCCCAACAAACACCGACACTCAAGGAATGGAGGACGAGTCTTGATCTCTATATGGTGGCGGAACTAGTGACGTATAGGGCTAGGGGCTGTCCGCGGAAATTTCGGAAGATATGGGCACCGTGGATAAAATATTACGATCTAGAGGTGGAAGGGGAAGCGGAGGGAGGGGGTTTGTTCTCAGGAAAACTGGGGGAGGAGCCTTGAATGATGTACTGTATGTCCCTGCTGTTGGGAAACATGTGTATTATAGTCTTGGATTGTTCTTCATGCCTGCCCGTCTCGTCCAAACTCATCGACAGATCCACCTACAATGGCCTTTACATTTAGACAATTGCCATATGAGACAAGTGTGGAACGACAATTATTGTGCATTGTGTATTCATGCCTTGTTTAATGTGTTATTTTTCTTTTCAAAACTAAATAAAAATATTTCACAAAAAAATATATTGAGCACTGGGAGCCACCACAATTTACACTGTTAGATTTTGAAAGTGCTTCATCAAAGTTGACTCACTGAAACTGAATTAAGACATAAAACCAATGTAGTACAACCTCGCCCACACATAATTGTGTGGCATGCTTCCTCCTAGGTCCTCACCTGGTAAGTCTAGTACCCCAGGTGGGCTTGCCTGAGTAGGGAGCACTTTGATTATATTTGGTTGGGATCCTGATTGGTTAAAATTGCCTCAAGGAAACTCCCTATTCTGCATCTAAGGGGAGCTTGAGCAGGTTAAAAGCAAAGAGGATTGGTCCTAAAGAAAGTCGGGTGTCTCCATGGGCATAGGATATCCGGCTGAAAAATGTAGACCGCGTGGGATGCACGAGAACTAATTTGCTTCAAGTATATCCCTCTTGAACAAGTAGATGACTTCTACACTGCAATAGTTGAACCTGAATATTATTTTACACAATGAGGAAAAATTGGCACTTTGCTAAAATATTTTTAGGAAACATGGATTGGCTATCTAAATAGAGTGAGACGCAGATGAGTACCATGATTCCAAATTTGACTAGTGGAACTGCTACTCAACCTGTTTAGAGGGAGAAGTAAAAACTAACAATACCATTTAATGATGGCATAACCCTTTCTCTACATCTATTGGTAAGGCACAACCCACTTTCCACCCTTTGATGGAAATTTTGAAAAAAGAGCAAAGTTTTTAGCAAATGCACAATATTTTACAGGTAGTCAATATTTGCTAACTAAACTGATCTCATTTGCCCTCCTCTACAATAAAAATTCCCATCATAGGGGCTAACAGGTAAAAAAATAAAGGGGCCAATTACGACTTTGGCGGTGCTGCGCTGGCTCTCCGCCGGTACAGCACCACCATAGCTGCACAAGGACCACCCACCTGATTACGAGTTCAACTCGTGCAGGTGGACTGTCCTTTTGCCTTTCCCACGGTGGTGCACTAAAAAAGGACACCGCAATGTAAACAGCAAAAATGTACTAGCACGGCATGAACTGTGAAGTCCATGCCGTGCAGGCAGACAGGGGGGCACATGTTGTGCCCCCCCTGAATGAATCACCATGGCAGGGGAGCATGGGGGCCCTGAAGGGCCCCCTGTGTTCACCCACCACCAGCCTTTTCGTGGCTGGCTCACCGCCATGAAAAGGCTGGCGGTGAGAGGAACTCGTAATATGCTCGGCGGGACTGCGCCAGTCCCGCTCAGCATATTGTATTGCCCCTCCGCCGCGCCACCACCAGGGAACAGCGGTTCCCTGGCGCAGCCGGGGGTCCACCGCCAGAAGGACTCAGAGAGTCGTAATCCAGCAGACGGACCACCTCCACCGCGAGTCTGGCGATCCATGGACTACCAGACTCGTAATCAGGCCCAAAGTTCCTACCTGACCGGTGCTGCAGCATCCTTCCATCCTTGATCGTGACACTCCGTCGACTGAAGAAACTTGAAGGAGGAACTGGGAAAACATAAAAAAGTGGTGCTAGTAAAAATAATAAAGGACAATTTCATGCATAAAGAACAATAATAAACTGTGGGGGAAAAATAAAAAAATTGAATAAAATGTTTAAGAAAAAGTATTTTTATAAATATTATAAAGTATTAAGAAATGTGTTTTGTTTTAAATAATTCAAACGTTTTTATTTTACAATTATAATATTAAAATATGAATGGAAAATGTTTCTAAACATATGTGTTGATCCATGAACATGGTGGGCCCGATTCACAGAACTAACTTACGACAAAATCCTAAACTTACTACCATTTTGGTATTCACAGAATGAACTTACTCATTTTGGTATTCACAGAATGAACTTACTACTATTTTGGTATTCACAGAATGAACTTACTCATTTTGGTGTTCACAGAATGAACTTACTACCATTTTGGTATTCACAGAATGAACTTACTACCATTTTGGTATTCACAGAATGAACTTACTCATTTTGGTATTCACAGAAGGCACTTACTCATCAATGAGTAAGTGCCTTCTGTGAATACCAAAATGTGTAAGTTACACAAAATGAGTAAGTTACACAAAATGAGTAAGTTACACAA
The DNA here is from genome assembly GCA_963921515.1 of Calotriton arnoldi. NCBI lineage: Eukaryota > Metazoa > Chordata > Amphibia > Caudata > Salamandridae > Calotriton > Calotriton arnoldi. The sequence continues at coordinate 487,651 of CAWUFW010001591.1, forward strand.
AATGTGTAAGTTACACAAAATGAGTAAGTTACACAAAATGTGTAAGTGCCTTCTGTGAATACCAAAATGAGTAAGTTCATTCTGTGAATACCAAAATGAGTAAATTCATTCTGTGAATACCAAAATGAGTAAGTTCATTCTGTGAATACCAAAATGAGTAAGTTCATTCTGTGAATACCAAAATGGTAGTAAGTTTAGGATTTTGTCGTAAGTTAGTTCTGTGAATCGGGCCCGTTGTGTATGTATTATATTAAAAATTTAAAAATAACATAATATGGGAAATGGTAAAAAGAAATAACTTTTAAAAAGTAATAATAAAAGAGTAATTACTCCAAAGTCGGGATGCTCCGTGTCATAAATTTATACCCCAGTCTGTAACCAATTACTCAAAATTAAAATGCTCTTCAACCAGAGCCCCCTTGGTATTCCACCCTAAAAGGTTAATGCACATGATTAATGAAATTTTTCCCCACAGCTAAAATCCCAAATTAAATTGTGTCATTCCACAAATAAATATCCCCACCCCATAACAAATAAATTAAAATGCTCCCCACCCAGGGCCACTGTCACACTAGTAGCCCCTCCCAAAGGTAATGGACATAATATTTTAAAATTTAAAATAAATAACTGCACCCCAAAAGAAGTAAATACCCACCCCACAAATTAAAAATGCCCATACATCTACAACCAAAGACTTAACCCTATTTACTACTTTCTTTTGGGGTGGTGGTAGGGGTAAAATTCCCACCCTCCAGTTTTTTTGGAGATGGAGGAGTAGCCCCCCACCCCGTTCTAATTCTATTCTGTTTTATCCTTAATTTGTTTTCAATCTTTATCCCTTAAAATGCATTTATATTCCTTAAACCCACACAATTCCTTAACCCTTAAAACTTCCTTACTACTCTTGACCCCTTAGCTGCTGAGGCTTTTTCACTTCCAGTGCTGATCTCTTTTTTTATGTTTGGGGCACTTCATAACTTTTTTCCACAGAAGGTATCCAGGCCAATTTGCGTCCTTTTTTTAAGCACCCTGGGAATACTAAAGGTACCCAAGGTTTGTGGGTTCCCCTTGAGAAACTAAGATAATAGCCAAAATATAGCTTGTTATTTGTTTTAAAAAAAAGGTGGAAGCACGAAAGTTCACTTTTTTCCTAAAAATGACATCAACAAAAGGTTTGCTGTGATAGTATTACAGGAAAAAATAAAGTTGTATCAACATAATTAATTTTACCACAATTTTTGCATTTTCTAAGAGGTAGTCCATTTTTCCTAATTTTCGTGGTTTCAACCTACCTGCAGTTTCTGATGGATACAGGTGTGAAACCCATGGGTGATCCTGAAATGCTATACACTTCTGAAAAGTAGAAATAAACTTGAATTCTGCAAGGGGTCAATTGTGTGGTTCCCTTAAGATTTTCCCAAAGAAACGAAGGGCCTGATTGCAATGCCAGCGGTCGGATCGCCGACATCCCGTCGTTGGTGGTTTGACCACCATATTTGTATGGTGGCAGTTGGACTGTTATCAGCCCAATGCTATACCACTGCCACCACCAGGATCCTGGATCCCAACTGTGCGACAGTCAGATGAGCGCCAGGGAATGGCAGCGGTGTCGAGGCAGGCACCGACGTCGGTATTAAGATGTCCATTTTTGACAAACTTTTCATGGGAGGAACCCCACCATGAAAAGGTTGTCGGAAAAGGGACCCCAAACAGGGCCCCCAACTGTCGGACTCCCTGGAAAAGTGTGCCTTCTATGGCACTGACCTCTTTGCACCATGTGCCATGCACGACATGGTGCATGGCACACGGTGCACAGACGTGCAGGAGGTGCTGCATGGTGGCAGCATGTGCTGCGGCCCTTTTCCATGGGCGCAGCATGCCCCCGCTGTGCCACCGCTGACTTTGGACCGCTAAACCGGCAGTCCGATTGTAATACGGCAGTCAACAGTCCGACCGCTGGCTTCCTAAACGGGCCCTAAATATTAAAATTAAAAAAATGTAAATAAGTAGGAAAAAATAGCCAATAACAACCTTTTCATCTGCAATTTTCTGACACGATGGCCAATTCACAAAAGCAATATATCGTTATGTCTTATAGATCTTTATGATCACGTGGATAAATAGGGTTTGTAAGTTCTTTAAAAACATGCAATACCCATAACCAACAACTGAGCTGCAGCTTATTGTGATTTTCCATTGTGTACCAACCACACCACAATTCATATGGTAAAATATAATAACTGAAAATGGGTATGGCTATGTATTTCTGAAATGTGCACAAGATACTGAGCTTAGGAATTGTGGTTAATTGTACACCTCTGAATTTGGGATTACCCATATCATGTGTTTCAGAAAGCATTTTGTCAAATGCCTTCCTTCTTGCACAACGGCTTACATTTGGAAGCCAAACTGCAGAGAAATCCAATTGGTAAGAATGAAAGCTCTACTGTTCTGTATTCTCACACAGCTGCCAATTAAAATCAGTACCCTACTTGTGTGGCTGGGCCTAGCCCCCATGACAAAAACGCCCCAAAACGCAACCTCAAGACATAGCAATTCCTGCAGCAAAACCAATGTTTTTATGTGGGTACCTGCAGAATTTGGGTCCTAGCTCAGCCACTACGGACCAAATTCTGGGAAATGCCAGTCAAATGTGTGTTTTTTGGCACAGTTTGAGTTTTGGGAGGCATTGTGGTTAAGAAAGGTTATGTGGATCCATGCCAGGCACACCAACATGGACTTCCCTGGGTGTCTAGTTTCCAAAAATGACTGGGTTTGGTAGGTTTCCTTGGCTTCCAGTTGAGCCTCGGCCCAAAATCTACAGCTATGAACACTGCAAAAAACAGGGCGTGTTTTGAGTGGAAAAATTTGAACTGTCCATGTGGTGTTAAGAGCGCTTCTTGTCATGGGCACTGGGCCCACCCACACAAGTGGGTAGTATTTTTTATCATATGAAGTATGGAAACGCTGGCTGGTAGGAAATTTGCGAAATCCTGCAGATTCAAAGGTTTCTGTCACAGAAATGGGAGGAAAATGTGTGATTTTCAGCAAAGTTTGACGTTTGCAAGGCATTGTGGGTACAAACATGTCCTAGGGTCCACACAAGGTACACCAAGCTCCCTGGTGTCCCCTGGGTGTATATTTTTCATAAACATTTGGGTTTAGCAGGTTTCCCTAGGTGGTGGCCGAGCACAGGCCCAAATGATGCAGCCATTCAGCATGTGAAGAGGAAATTTTAATTTACCCCCACTCTGCCGGTCCATATGTTAAAACTATTCTCAAGTGAACCCAAATGTCCTCTTGCATGCCATGGGGATGGAGGTGCTCTGCGTCCTAGGTGGGCAGAAATACTGTTGGGGCTATTGAGGAGGAGAATAGCCTGAACAACAGGGCAGATGGCCCATACCCCATATTATTTCTAAAAACTAAAAAATATATCCATGGTGTCTAGTGGGATTTTTGCTGCCCTCAGAACCCCAAATCAACTCCCACCGGGGGGGGGGGGCATAAAGACTGTTAGGATCATTTTGGAGATCAGACAATGTCTGATGTCTGGGTAGTCAACCCCAACACTCATTGTTTTGTATCCTTTTTTTTCTCCTGATGCTCTAATGGGATCTCTACCCCCTGGGAGGCAGATTGGAGGCAAACTCTCTCAATCTGCCCAGGGAGGGGACAGATGGGCACAGGCCGATGCATGGGCGAGCTCACCTCTACATTTTCTTGGCCTTTTGGCCCTGGCGACTAGTAGGAGGGGTAGAAAAAGCATAAATGCCACTTATCCAACCCCAGAATGGCAGAAAGACTCTTGTGCCTGGATTGGGGAGGGAAGCACAGGCCCATGTCCATGGGGGCCACTCCCTTTTGAAAAATGTTGTACTGTTCACATTCCCTGGTGCTGTGTGGGCTTTCTGCCCTGCCAGGGGGCAGATTGGGGGTAAACACCCCCTATCTATCCTCCATTCAAGGTACGCAGAAAGACTGTTGTGCCCAGGTTGTGAGGAGGCACAAGCCATGCCCATGGGGGCCGCTCTCCCCCAAAAAGGTAGTGTTGTTCACATTCCCTGGTGCCTAGTGGGCTTTCTCTCCCCACAGGGGGGCAGACTGGGGGTAAATATCCCTTATCTGCCCCCCATGGGGGCAGATAGACTATCTTTCCCTGGTTAGGAGAAGCACAGGCCCATGCCCATGGGGGATGCTCCCCCAAAAAAGCAGTGCTATTCAGATTTTCTGGTGCCTAGTGGGCTTTGTGCTACCCCGGGGGTAGATAGGAGGTAGCCACCCCCAAGGTAGGGAGAATGACTGTTCTGCCTGGGCTGCGGTAGCACAGGCCTATGCCCTTGAGTGCCAGTCTCTGCCAAAATTGATGCCCTTGTGGGTCACTCCCTTATAAAAAGTTAGTGCTTTTTACATTCTTTGGGGTATAGTGGGCTTTTTGCCCCCCCGGGGTGCAGATTGGGGGTAAATACTCACTGTCCTCCCCCTTGGGGGCAGAAACACTGTTGTGTTTGGGTGGGGAGAGCACAGGCCTATGCCATTGGGGGCCGCACCCCCCTCCCAATAAAAGTAGTGCATTTTACATTCTCTGGTGCCTATTGGTCTTTCTGCCCATCCAATGGGAACGTTGGGGGTAAACATCCCCTATCCGCCTCCCCAGGGGGGAAGAAAGACTGTTGTGCCTGGGTTGGGGGGGGGGGAGCACGGGCCCATGAGGGTCACTCCCCTCCAAAAAAGTAGCGCTGTTTACATTTCCTGTTTCCTAGTAGGCTTACTTTCCCCCGTGGGGGCCGATTGGACTGTTGTGCCCACATTGGGGAGAGCACAGCACAAGCCCATGGGGCCGCTCCCCCAACAAATAATAGTGCCATTTACATTCCCTGGTGCCTACTGAGCTTTCTGGGCCCTCCTACCAGAGACAGACTGGGGGTAAATACCCTCATTTGTCTCCCAGGAAGGCAGAAAGACAGTTGTGGCAGGGTTGGGGGAGGAGGACACATACCCATTGCAAGGGGGACCACTGCCCCCAAAAACGTAGTGCTGGTTACATTCCCTGGTGCCTAGCAGACTTACTGTCCCAGTGGGGTAGTAGGTTGGGGGTAAACACCCCCTTTCTAACCTCCAATTGGGCAGAAATACTGTTGTGTCCGAGTCCACAGGGGCTGCTCCACTCCAAAAAAAAGGTTGTGCTATATACGTTCCCTGGTGCCTAGTAGGATTTCTGTCCCCCTGGGGGGGAGCAGATTGGGGGTATACACCCCCTACCAAACCCCCATGGGGCCAGAAAGACTGATATGGGTGGGGAGGAGCACATGCCGAAGCCTATGGGGGCCGCTCCCCCTAAAATCAACATCCCTGGCAGGTCCCTAGCTAGAAGTATATGTTTAGGGGGGCTGACCCTCAGCTATGACCAAACATTAAAGCTGCACTCTATAAGGGCATTATTTCCCATATACTGGTTGTATACTAAATAATGACCCCCAGAATATCATGATACAAGAATATTGAGGACAGAATATTGAAAGGTAAATGTATATAGGGAAGTATAGATTTACTATTTCTAACTCCACATGCACATACCCTGCAGATATATATATTGCGTAGGTGCATATATGTTGAGGAAGGTATAGAAATATTATACTTACCAGTCGATATTTTGGATTCGATATTCAGGTGCACCCCATATGACTCCATTTAAAGGAATATGTGGATAATTTAAGGTACAAACTAAAGCACACGCAATCAACTCCCACAATTCAACTTTAAATCCTATCAGTTAGATGGGACTTAAAGTAGAAGGATGTAAAATTGTAAAGTAAGCTGACTCACACCTTTGTGTATTTTCTAAACTATTCAAGCTTTGTGTGATGCAAAGCTTATCAATGTTTTGTTGTTGTTTAAATAGGCTGGTCTCAGCTCAGATCCCTCACTCCCACACCTCTTACTTCAGGTGATGGAAGTCTTGCCTCCACACTCAAAATGTATTTGCTGGAGGATGTCCTTCCTGGGACACTCTGCATCGGCAAATCTTCACACCTGCAAGGCCTTAAAGGATAGCCTTACCTTACTTAAATTTAGAAAACTTTGGGGGATATTCACAAAGAAGTGGCGGTGAGAGGCGTTAGCCTCCTTGGCTTAACGCCTCTCACCGCCACTTCGGAAACGCCAGGCTGCACCCTATTCACAAGAATGTGGTGCAGCCTGGCGTTTCCCCCATCGACGGTGCTAAGTCTCACGACTTAACGCCAAAACAGGCACCCTTGCACCAGAGCGCATGGGTGTCTGCGAGCAGGGAGGTTTGTTAATGCACAGGAAGGTGTCCCTTCCTGTACATTAACAAACCGAAAATGCCAGTTTGCTTTTTCCATGTGTGCTGCTACATGCAGCACACAAAGAAAATGCAAAATCGAGGAGAAGTAAAGCTTTTCTCCTCGTTTAGCCACCTTAAAACCTGATTTTTCTAGGTCTTAAGTTTGGCGCTGCCACCTATTATCGCCGCCCTTGATAATAGGCGGTAGCGTCAAACTCAATGGGTTTTGCCGTGGTACGCCCACCGCAACACCCACTGCACGCCCCCTTTCACGCTAAGTTTAGTGCTAAAGGGGCCCTATTCTCAAGGCAGCGTTAAGCCACTTAACGTGGCTATAAGCCACGTTAAGTGGGTTAACGCTGCCTTGAGAATAGGGCTCTGGCCCTATCGCCACGGGAACATCAAAAAAAGTGACGTTCCCGTGGCGATAGGGGCTTGTGAATATGCCCCTTTGTCTGCTTCATAAGGTTTGGAGTTTCCTAATTGCAACCAGTTTCGCAAGTGAAGTTTTAATTTAACTTACCACTAATTTTAAAATAACTTTGCAGAGAGCTTGGAGCAGTCCATCAAGAACATTTTAGGAAATTAGTGGTGAACAGTGTGCTTTAAACATTTTTTTCTGAGATGCAAAAATGGTGATAACTAAATAGATTTTAAATGTCATTTTACAGGGGAAGTTAGGAGGGTCCCGCAGTGAATTTCACTATCAGGTTGTGACAAAAGATAGATAGTTCAATTACATTTCATCAAAATCACTAATCAAAACTACATGGACTTGCAGCAAGCTCCGACATTGGCATACAACAACCACAATCCCTGCAAACACCAAACTTTGGATAAATCACAGATTTGTCTCATATTTCTGTGAAGGAAAAATCCAGAAGCTGTTAAGATCCATAAAATTCCAACAACCCAGCGTTCCCATTCTCCCAATAAAAACGCTACCCCAAATGTTCACTAAATATTATGCATTTAGTATATTAATTACATAGGACCTCATAACAGCAATTTATTTGCTATGGCCATAAATTAGATAAAGATAAAGCAGAATTTCAACGAAGTCAATAAATTTCAAAATACAGATTCATACAACACAGATCTTGAATTATACAAAAATCTGAAAATGCTAGCCGATGTTCTGCGGAGATGTCTAAAGAGGTCAGCTATAATACAAAGGCTTACAGCCTCAGATGCTCTGAATATGGTTTCCACAATATTTGATTCAAGGAGATGACTCCTCAGCATGTTGACCGTGGCAGGGTTATCTGGATATAAACCATTTTTGAAAGATAGTCTGCTATAGCAGCCCTTTACACCATGACAGGCTATACTGGGTCATTTCAGATTCACAGTACTTCTAGCTAGGGTATTCGCAGTCTTCTGCAGCAGGCACATTAACCAAACATACTATCTGGCTCCTGCAAACAAAATAACGATCTGTAGAGCAGATACATTATCTCACCAGGCTATGTTTCACAAAACCGGCCAGTGCAGGCTGGAGCAAGGACAGTCAAATGTAAGTCGTGTCTGACTTTGACAACTCTACTCCAGCACAATAGACTATTCAAAGCACCATGCCGTGTTGGAATCTGGATTTTTCTGATTGAACATTGCCTCTGAATGAATGATAGGTTTGGGTAGTGCCAACCACTTACGTATCTTGAATAGGAAATATCATTATAGTTGCTGGCTTAAGAACAACATGACTCAATGTCCTGTACAGCTGTGCAATCTTTTCACACAGCAAATTCTTGTTTGACATATCATATTTGACAGGTGAGATGGGAGTTCAACTAATGCCCATTGAATTCTTGGTCTCTCAGCTGTGACAGCGAACTTGTGTTGATACCACTTTACATTCTAGCTCCTCACACACACAACACTGTGGCATCCCACTGGCGTCCATCATATCCCCTCTGTTATTCAGCATCAACCTAACCTCCTTACCAAACCTGATTAAACCATTCAACCTCACCTGTTACAACTATGTAGATTCACACCCAAATCATTTTTAAAACGGATGGTCTGGAAGTCCTTAACAATTTAAAACTTTATGAGTGCCTTCGGGCCATAAACAAAGGAACGATGAATAACCATCTAAAGCTAAAAACCGCAGCAAAGACAGATCTTATCACCTGTGGACAGTAACAAAAATACTGACGTAGCACTATATGGCCTAAGGAACATGAGGCCCCTCTAACAATATCAAGAGAAGTCAGAAACCATGCATTCAAACCTATATTTGAAACCATATGTTAACAACATAAAACAGAGTGACTTCAGCACAATGGAAACAATACTTAGCTTCTTCCCATACTTTGGATACAAACAGAACCTGCAAGCCATCCTCACACTCGTAATCTCCAAGCTTGATCATGCCAGCAGCATATACCTTGGTGCACCATCATTTACCATATGTAAAATTCAACTCATCCAAAATGCAACTGCAATATTTCTTCTCTGCCCAAGAAAACACATGACTCCAATTGTGCAATCATTCCACAGGCAACCTGGAGAACAAAATTCTGGTTTGGATATCTTGCTCATTTCAATGAGTTGATTGTAGAATATATCCTGACCATCACTACAGAATTTTTGTTGGATCTCTGTTTGAAAAGGATGGAATAATATTGAACATTGGAGCTGCCTTCCCTCCATTGATCCAAATATGTATCCACTACGGCCGTTTCTTTGCATCTCACAATGGGTTTCAGAATTGATAGTAACAAGACACATCCCAACAGAACTCTCCACTTCACTCTCCCTCCTACAGTGCCAGCTCTGGCCCAGAACTATACACTAGGGGCAGATTTACTAAGATTTTGCATCAGTGTTGCATCACTTGTGTGGCACAGCCCCCGATACAAATACATTTTTGGTATTTACAAAGCGATGCAAAGCTGCTTTGATTGTTTAGTAAATGCAAAGTAATGAAAGGTAGCGCATATTGATGCCTTTCGTTGGGAATGCATTCCAGTGTGGAGCATGGGTATTCCACCCATGGATTTTGGCACATATTCAGATTTACTAAAGCTAAGAAAACTAGGAGTGCGTCAAAATGCTACGCCTTCCCCAGTGAGGCACAACAAGGAGAAATGCCTTTATTTCTCCTTGTTGCTTCCTCATTCTATGTGTGCCACATTCTGCAGCACACATAGAAAGAGGACTATGACTTAAGGATTGTTTACATGCAGGAAAGTGTCTCTTCTTGCACAAAACAATCTTGCCCGTAACACAGGCCCCCTTGCACCATGGTGCAAGGGTGCCTATGTTGCTGTTAGGCAGCACACAGTGCGCCAGTGCTAGGAGACAGCAGAAATTTGCCATATCTTTGTAAATATGGCGCATTTCTGCTGTCTGCCTTTCTCGCAACACAGTGCAGCAAGTTGCCTTGCTGTGTTGCATTGCATGAAATGTAAGTAAATCTACCCAAACATTTATGTATGGATGAACTAGTGCAGTAACCTGCTAAGCAGACTGTAATCATAAGAAATGCAATTATTGGATCTGCAGAGCTGTTCAAAGTTACCAGCGTACTGAAGAACCATAAACTGCACGTCTGTGTCTCTCACACCTCATCATACACTACACTGCTACACTCTGCCTCTCATACCATGATAACTGTACCTCAGTGGTCATCATTCACAACATTGAAACATTTCCGCAGTGGCGGGAGCGTCGTCCCACTGCTTTTCGCAGTGTAAAATAAAGGAAAAATAAAATGATAGTAGCTCAATGTTATTATCATTGTCTTTTTTCCTGCTACGGCAGGGTTGTGGGGTGGGGCGAGCGGGCGGGGCTGCTCTGCTCACAGAGCAAGGGGATAAGTGGTGGGCACTCTGTAAGTGCGCATGAATGTTTGGCCGGCCGTCTTGGGCCGACCAAACTGCCATGTGCACTTTGCATGTTCTCCACCCTGTATTACAGCCTGGGTGGAGAACATGCACAGGCTCCCAGTCCCCATCTGAACGCTGAACCATGGCGCTCAGACCAATCACTACGCTGCATTGCAGCGTTGTGATTGGCTTAGGGGAGCCTGAGTGCTTCCTGTTGCGGCCGAACGCGGAGAGACGATGGAGGAGAGACGCAGCGAGGAGGTAAGTTTATTCTTTTTCTTTACCTCCTCCCTCCACCCAGCCACCCCCGATCCATGCCAGCCGCCACTGTACTCCCCACATTAGATCACAAAAAAAACCAACACTCTTTTAACCCTACACCACTCTCTATGGCCTAGCTTGCTGCTTATGTAGGTAAGCATTTCAGTGCCACACATGGGGGTAATAAGCGCTAAACAAATGTGCAATACAATAAAATACAAAACAATATTTATCATTCGTGTATCACCAAGAGTTGTTTTGAGCCTATTAAAATCTTTGTTTCCATTACATTTCAGAATTCTAAAGCAAAATGTGCTTCATTTGTGCTTTCATAACTTTTGGTATATGTTGAAATATTTGTATTGTTAATTTACAGGTATTTACATTTTTGTCAATTAGAAACAAATTGACATCCTACGGTATTTCTTTTTACACTCCCTGTACTGAATTATGTGATTCTGCGTCATCGAATTATGCAATTCTGTGATTGCGGCGTTTTCCACATAATTATGAATTTACCTCATTTGCCACGTAATCCATAATCTGCTGCATAATCTGCAGATTTAAACATAAAACAATTTCTTTTTCTAGCTCAAATAAATCAAAGGTTCGTAAAAATGCTGCAACACGTGCTGCCATGCAGTGGAAGGTCCTTCTCAAAGATTGACTGGTCACCCTTCAATTACTTACAGCTGTATTTGGATGTGGAACTGGTTTTATTAAAGTGAAACCTTTGCCCAAACAGTGCTAAAATGTATAAAAATGTCAAATTAATGAAGTGACACAATTCAAAATATGCAGCTTTAAGCTGCATACTTTGAGTTTTCTTGCCACACAATTTAGTCAACATTGCCACATAATTTAGGCCTCCCCTGCCACAGAAGTCCAAGGGCCCTGTCTGTACCCCAGAGAGAATGTCACATAATTCACTTTACAAAATCCTCTCTGCTTGCAGCCAAAGAAAGAAAAGTAAACAACATCACCTCATTAAAAAAATAAGCAGCAATTTGTAAAGTAGACTTAACCTGCAGCAAATGTAACAAGATAAAAACAAAATTTAAAGGCATTTTTATTTGCTCATTCACCTTCTGAACTCCCACACCTCTATACGGTGCCAGCTTCCTTGGTCGTTTGGGGGGGGGGCAAAGATTACTATGGGCTGGCCCGGCCCTCAAATGCTCCCCCGTGGCTACGGCCCTGATCCCTGACGATCTAGTGCTGTGTTCTCCAAAGTAAGTACTGGAGGGCTGGATCCATGCCCTATTTTTAGCATATCCCCATTTAGATAAATATAGTTATCTTAAAAATCTGGCCTGGGTCCATCCTGGATCCCCGCTTGGTGATTGCGTGCCCAACACAATCCCCAAGCAGGGATCCACTAGGGAGAGACAGCACTGGAAAGAGGACCATGCTTTGAAAAGAGGGGTTGCGTTATGCTCCCCAGTACGATCAGAAGTGAAAGCTGACCGCGCCATTAGGGCGGTCTGCTATCATTTTTGTTTTGCTGTGACGTCAGCTTTCTGTGCGCGTTGCCATTACAGAGGAGCAAATAAAAACAAACTTAGGCTTGAGGGAACCTGTTCCCTCACATTTCAAGTTTGATTTCGGAAAAGAAAATGCTTCTGGTGATTTCACAAGAAGCATTTTCTTTTCCTATATAGAGGACGACTTGTTGACGACTTGTTGGCTTGTTACCATGACATTTTTTGCTGGCTGTAGAACTTTGTAGATTTTAATCCTGCTAAACAGTGGTAAAGTACCTGTGCTCTCCCTTACCATGTGATAAAATCAGCATACCCCTAATTACCATATTTAACATACCTATATGTCCCCTGTATATGGTGCCAAATATACCTGGGGACTGTGAGTTAAATGTCACCAGTGGGCTGCAGCACCCATTGTGCCACTCTCTGCAGTGACATGGTAAACATAACTGCAGGCCTGCCATGTGTGGTACAACTGAGCAGTTTTAAACTGCAAACGCGACCTGTCAGCGTTAAACTGCAAACTCGACTCCTTTTTGACAAGCCCAAACCCTCCTTTTAAATATTAGTACGTCACCATTAAGTAGGCCTTACTGCCCATAAGGCAGGGTGTTTGGTATTTAAAAATGGGACATGTAAAGGTTTTGTCAAGAAGTGCTCCGACACTTAAAAGGTTCAAGTCTTAATTCACATCCACCTCCAGTCAACATCGTACACAGCCTCCAAGTTACAATTCTTCTCCTAGTTAAAGAGACAGCAGGCTAGGAGAACACAGGTTACAACAGGTTTGATGTAAGACCTGTCCTTACAGTGCAAAGGCCCAAAAGCTTTTTTCACTGTGGCAGGGTTGGTTGCTCCATAGAAAAGCATTATGATACAATATTAAATTTAATGATGCCATCTCTGGCTAGGAAGGGTTGTATGACAGAGGCACACGTGGTTCAGCCTGGCAGTTCGGGCTGGACTGTTCCCATGGGGAGCAGGGTCAAGACTGATTTGCATATGGCTGAGTCTGAACTGGAATGGTATGGGGAGCAAAAATATCGATTTAGGCCCAGATCTCTGTACTGGTTGTGAATGTTTGTCATTGGTCAGCATTCCATCCATCAATTGTTCTTTTTGCATTTTTCGCCCGAAGTGGCCAAGGGTATGCCCAGACGTGGGTCCCTTGCTCACTGTGCCACTGGATTGAAGCTAGCCTGGCTGATGAGGGGTGATACCCCGAAACCAGTCCTAGTCTGCTTGTTTCCGGTCCAGGTAGGACCTGGCCTGGCAGTTCGGGCCGGACTGTTCCCATGAGGAGCAGATTCAAGTCTGATTTGCATATGGCTGGGTCCAAACTGGGGTGGCATAGTGAGCAAGAGATTAACTTTTAAATGAGTTCGTCAAGAGATGCCGGGTGAGAGTTAATCCAGTTTGTTTAATGAAGTCGATACAAAATCAATTCCAGTGAATGCGAGCACGCTCGCTTTTGAGCAGAAGAAATGCCTGCCTTTGCAGAGTCTAATATCGGACGAACTCATTTAAAAATTGTGAGTCCCAATCCGAATAGTTCCTGTCCATGCTCTGCAGCCTTTGCGCAAGAATTATACACAGTTTAAAGTGTGCACGTGGTGCTTTAAAGCTACAGTAGAACGAGTCAACTGACATATAGATAAAAACGCGTGGAATTAACGAACTGGAGCGGCTGCTCCTACTTCAAGAATCAGAATATCCCGATCATTTGTTTGAAGCCCTGACGAGAGTCCCAGTACTATCCAGCCTGGGTCTTGAAACGCGTTGGCATTTTCAAGAGGCATTTTGAGAGGCATTTAGTTAAATCTAAATGTGTTGAGTGTCGGATGTATTAAAGATTAATTCATTATTTTCAACACTTTTGTGATATTCTTGCTGAAACAATAAGTTTAGTCAATAGAATTGGACATTTTTCGCAATCACCGTTGTGTTTTTTTCACAGATGATGCAAGCTTTAAATGTTTTTGTATTTGATTTACGTTTGTTTTCATTTAGTGATTTTGTTGCTTGTTGTAATTTGTTGCAAATAATCCTCACTTTGGTGTATGTCCAAATTGTTTTTGATTGTGCATTGTGTTATTTATATGTGAAGGTTTTTGTGTCAATTTGAGAAATATGTGTTTCTTTTTCAGTCTTTTGAAAAAAAATGTTGAATCAATTTAAAGACTAATAAAAATTCTACTTGGACAGATAAAAGAATAGTCTGCCCTTTTCTCCATAAATAATAGGAGTGTAGGTTAGTACGGAGCCAGGTGTTCATGTTGTGTTTTGAATTTTGAATAGCCCTACCTGGCCCCGGTCCCTTGGGCTTAACCCCTATTGTTGTTAATAACTTTTTGAAAGTTGGCATGTTCTTGTCCTAACCATTTGGTGCCTGCTGCGTGTATCCTAGTTCATGTGACTAGGTGTAGCTGGCAGTTGGTCTTTGTGTATTGCTCCCAGACAGTGAGACAAAGGGCAATAGGTGTTGGCAGGATGGGCCATCTCTGACTTGATTAGGGGGAGGAGCTGTCAACTACCACACTTGCACATCACAAAGGCTCTGCCTGGTCACACTCACAAAGAGTTTCATACTAGTCTTTAGTGACCCCAGACAAACTGGAGCCAGGGCAGGGAGGTAGCAAATACAAACATCTCTGGGGGTGGAAACCTTCAGATCTTTCTCCTACTGCAAAACTGACACCAGGTATAAATATTGGACCCTCAGACTCAACTCTGCAGTACACCTCTGGAACTGTGGAAACTCAGATGGACTGCTGTGCTACCCTGAAAGAAGGACTGCTGCTCTATTGCCCTGCTACCCTGCTGTCTGAGTGAAAGGACTGGTCCTGCATCTTGAACCCAGGACCACCAGAGTGACTCCAAGTGCTAGTTGGCTCTTGCCAGAATGCTAACCTTGTGCCAACAGATTCCACAGGAGCAGAAGAGTATTTCTCCTATGCCCTCCGATGCCTACTGACAGGAAGATATCACACCTGCCAGCACACAACACGGGGAAGGGGAGATGGGATGAGAAAAGAGAGACTGCCCAGGTTCCTTGCACTGCCTTCAACTACGCCCTCTAAATCTTCTTTCTTTACTGGACACTGTGCTGAAGACTGGTATCTAGAAAAGACATCATACATAAACAACATGTAAATTTCAACTAGCCTCTCTCTTAGTAATTTTGAATAAACCTGAATGGAGAATTGTTCTGCGAAGAAAACTCAATAAGGAGAATAGTTGAAGAATTTTCTCAATAAAGTCTTTTTCTTAACATCACTTGGGAATTTTCAAGTCTTAATGTTTTTTCCTCTCTTGTTCTCCTAATGCGCTGAACTCAAGGAAAAAGAATGGAGAGAAAACCTTACTTGATATCAGCCTACGATAAGAGTCTGGATAAACTGACTGACTGGTTCTTCAGGAGCTAGGCACTGGGATCCTATCTCAGGATTTTCGAAGATTGGACTAAAAACGAACTGGTTCTCAAAGAGGAGAATTAAACTCCCCGGTATGCACACCAGCCTACCAAAAATAGGCATTACCAAAAGGA
The DNA here is from genome assembly GCA_963921515.1 of Calotriton arnoldi. NCBI lineage: Eukaryota > Metazoa > Chordata > Amphibia > Caudata > Salamandridae > Calotriton > Calotriton arnoldi. The sequence continues at coordinate 503,086 of CAWUFW010001591.1, forward strand.
GGAGTTTGTTTCCTCAGAAAAATCCTGTCAGAAAACTGGCGTGCTGGCGAGACACTGCTTCTCACGGTGCCGCTACAGTTGAAGTGCGCAGAGCGAGGCTCGTGCCGGAGCTGTCAAGCTTGGAGAAACCTGTAGATTGCTGTGGCATAGAACGCTAACCGCGTTAGACTTGAGTCGGCGGCCATGTTGGAATTCCGCAACCTCTCGGCGATCAACAATCCTTAGGAGAAGTTTCAGAAGAAGTCGAGAAAAAGGTAACTGCCTTCTCCAAAGTGGATATTTCCTGACTTTGCACCATTTGCTTATTCTAAGGCCTTGGACGGTGGCCATCACAGAGTCATTCCTGACAGTACCTCCCTCCAAAGAGGCTCCCACAAATTGAGGCTTTTTTGAAAAAGTCTTGTGGAATTCTTTTACCAGTCTTGGTGCATGGACAGTTGAAAAGGGCTTCCATGACCTCTCCTCTGGACCGAACCCTTTCCAGTCAATCAGATAAAACAGACAACCTTTCACAATCTTAGACTCTAGGATCCTATTTATTTCAAACTCTTTGTCGGATCCCACCAGAATGCTAGGGGAAGATTCTTTCATTGTCAATTTTGGAGGACTTTTTTTTTATTAAAGACACATGAAAAACTGGATGGATCTTTACTGAGGGGGACATTCTCAATTTAACTGCTACTGGGTTTACCATTTTCATAACCTAAGGAGGCCCTGGGAATCTGGGTTGGAATTTCCTATTTCCCTTAAGATGCAAATGGCGCGTGGAAAGCCACACCTCATCACCCTATCCATACTGGTGACTGGGTCTTCTTTTCTTATCTGCTTGTTTCTTGTACGAGATCTTTGCCTCATTCAGATTTTTCCCAGCTATTTGATAAGCCAGTCGCAATCTCTCAGTTAGATTCTCTACAGCTGGAACTAAATCATCCTTCTTACCAACAAACATATTCAGATTTTTTCCATAATTCAAATAGAAAGGTGAATAACCAGTGACAGAATGAACTGCACTATTATATGCGAATTCTGCTGTCCAAACCAGCTCCTGCCACTCCCCTTCCTGGTCCTGTAAGTATAAACGTAGGTATTGTTCAAGCTCCTGATTAACCCTTTCTATCTGTCCATCTGTCTCTGGGTGGTAACTGGTAGAAAATCTAGTGTCAACCCCTAGGTGAGTCATGAAGGCCTTCCAAAAACGGGACACAAACTGGGTTTCTCTGTCTGAGATTTCAACTACTGGTACCCCATGAAGTCGAACTACATGTTGAGTAAACAACTGAGCTAAATCTGGTGTTCGGGGAATTGTCTTTAAAGGAATGAAGTGACCCATCTTTGAAAAGGTGTCTACAAAAACTAGAATTGTGTTAAACCCTTTACTAGATGGTAGGTCAACAATTAGGTCCATGGAAACAGTGTGCCAGGGATAGGGGGCAGAAGGTAGTGGCTGTAACATCCCTGAGGAGCCTGTCAGGTTACCTTTCTCTTTACACATTTCTCACAATTTTGAACATACTGTCTTATCTGATGGTTCATTTCTGGCCACCAAAAATATCTCTTGATTAACTTTGTAGTTTTCTTAATACCCTTGTGTCCGGCCAAAGGATCATCATGTAGGATTTGCATGGCCAACTCCTGAAGCTTGGTTGTTGGTAAATATAAGGCTTCCTTGAAATAAGGTAGATTATTTCTTATTTCCCTTTCTGCATCTACTTCTGCCCATCTATTCATTGACACAGTTGATAAGGATTCTTGAATTCCACGTTCAAACCTTGAATACTCAGTGGCTCCGACAAACTTTTTACTTGGAATGATTTGTGAGATTTCTGATTTTTCTGGGATGACTTCCGAACTTAATCTTGAAAGAGCATCTGCCTTTCCATTGGACGAACCTGGTCGGTAAGTGATCACAAAGTTAAAGTCTGCAAAATATAAGGACCATCTCAATTGCCGGGGGGTTAAAGTCTTGGCAGATTTCAAGTATTGTAAGTTCGTATGGTCCGTGAACACAGTTAGAACATGTTTTGCTCCCAAAAGATAATGCATCCATTCCTGAAATGCATCTTTCACTGCTAGCAATTCTTTATCAGCAATGGAGTAAATAAATTCTCAGGGTGTAAGTTTCCGAGAACGAAAAGCCACTGGATGTAGTTGGCCTGTAGTTTTGTGTCTTTGAGAAAGGATCCCACCAATAGCTCGGTCAGAAGCGTCGGCTTCTACGTAAAAGGGTTCTTCAGGATTTGGATGTAACAAAATTGGAGCAGTAGTGAAGGATTTTTTTAGAAAATTAAAGGCCTCTTCTGCCTCAGAGGTCCATAAAAAATTAACCCCTTTCTTCAAAAGGGGAGATATGGGTACGACCTTTGTGGAAAAATCATTGATGAATCGTCGATAAAAATTGGCAAAGCCAATGAAGCTTTGCACTTCCTTCACAGATTTTGGGGAAGGCAAATCTTGAATCACTTGAATTTTAGATGGATCTATTGATATCCCATTGGGAGTGAGGAGAAATCCTAAGAATTCAACTTCTTTTACATAAAATGCACATTTCTCGAGTTTTACATATAACTGATGTTCCTTCAGTCTCTGAAGAATGGCCTTGACGTGCTGTACATGTTCTGACTCGTTTGCTGAAAAGATCAAGATGTCATCGATATAGACCACTGCCACTCTATCCAGAAATTCTCTCAGAACATCATTGACAAAATGTTGAAAAGCCGCTGGGGCATTACATAATCCGTAGGGCATTACTTGGTATTCAAGGAGCCCAAAACGTGTACGGAAGGCGGTCTTCCACTCGTCTCCTTCAGCGATTCTAATCAAGTGATAAGCTCCGCGAAGATCCAATTTTGTGAATATTTTGGCGCCCTTCACCTGATCCAGTAAAACTGAGATCAAAGGAAGGGGATATCGATTTTTGATGGTGACTTGATTTAATGCTCTGTAATCTATACATGTCCTAAATTCACCATTCTTCTGAGGAACAAAGGAGACGATACAGGAGATTGGGAAGGTCGAATAAAACCATTTGCAAGGTATTGATCTAAGTACTCCTTTAGATATTTATTCTCAGCTTCGGTCAGAGCATAAATATGACTGCATGGTAATATTGCTCCTGGTTCCAGATCAATCTTGCAGTCATACGATCTGTGTGGTGGAAGTTTATCTGCTGCTGTCTCATTGAAGACTTCTTTAAATTCTTAGTATTCTCTTGGAATGTCTGTGGTGATCACTGAGTTGATCGTCTGTGGAAGTTGAGCTAAGAGATTCGTTTGTGACTCTCGTTGCTCCTTCTGGGCCATATGAAAACAATTCTCAAGGCAATAATTCGAGTTCATCTTAACAGTTCTCTTTTCCCAATCTATGGTTGGATTATGCTCCGTAAGCCATGGTAATCCTAGTATCAGCTGAAATTGTGGAGCATCTATCAGATTGAATTAGATTTTTTCAAAATGACCATTAAATCCTGTGAGCTCAATTAGCTCAGTTTCTACGGTTATGGGACCAGAGGAAAAACTTGTTCCATCAACAGCCCGAACTGCTTCGAAAATCTTCTTCTTGGTAGAGCGAATGCCTATTTCCCTTGCGTACTTGATATCACAAAAGTTCCCAGTGGCGCCGGTGTCTATCGCAACTGAGACCTCTTGGATTTTTCCTTCTTCAAATCTTGCCGTCAAGGAAACTGTTAGATGAGGGGCTGCAGCTTGCAAAGTGTTAGCTACCTGCTGACAATCAGGAGTTGTCTTTTGTTTCTTCACACCCATCAGAGCAACTCCCTTTACTGATGGGGTTTCTCTTTTAATGGCTGAATAGACTTGGGTTTCGTGGGACACTCTCTTACAAAATGCCCAGCATTTCCACAGTACATGCAGAGATTTCCTAACCTTCGCTTCTCCTTCTCTTCCTTTGATAACGGACCTCTAATGCTTCCAATTTGCATTGGTTCTTCACTCACATTGGATTCAGTAGGTTTGGTTACTTCAGATTTTATCCTGTCAAAACTTGGAGAAAAAGGACGAAAATCTCTTTTCTTTTCCGTCTTTCGTTCGTTTAGCCTTTGATCCATCTGCAAAACCAGGTCTATGAGCCCGGAAATCTCGGTGGGTCTATTTGGTATTTGAGCCAATGAATCTTTCAATTCGTCCTTCAGACCTCTGTAAAAAAAATTGCTGCTCTTTTAGACTCAGGCCAGTTTGTTTCCACCACCATATTGTTGAACTGTGCCAAATAAGAAATTAGATCTCTGTTTCCTTGACGTAGCTCAAGTAATTCGTTATCAGAGGCTTGAGTGACTGCTCGTCTGTCAAAAATCCAAAGAAACTCAGACTTGAATCTTTCAAAATCGTAAAGGACAGGGTCATTTCGAGTAACCAAGGGCATTGACCAAGCGGCCGCATCACCGCTCAGATAAGACAGTACAAAGGCCACCTTAGATTGATTTTCCGTAAAAATAATGGGTCGGCACAATAAATGTAATGAGCATTGGGTCAAAAAAATCTGAGCCTTGTGAGGGTCTCCACAGAAACGTTCTGGCGGGGCTAATGGAACTATGGGAGAAACTGCATGGATAATCTGCGCTGACAACTCTGGGGTAGATGTGGACGAGGTACCTGTTTTATTTTCCTTCGAAAACCCTGAAGAGCCAGCTGAAAGTTCGTCTACCTTAGCTCGTAGATTCTTATTTTCTTCTATTGTTTGATTTAATTGTCTTTGCATTGTCTCTAATATTGTTGCTAATCCCTTTAAATCTAAACCTTCTGCCATTCTGCTCAGGTGGAAATAATCTTTCTTTTTTGGCACTTCAATCTGTCAGAATGCTAATCTTGTGCCAACAGATTCCACAGGAACAGAAGAGTATTTCTCCTATGCCCTCCGACAGGAAGATATCACACCTGCCAGCACACAACAGGGGGAAGGGGAGATGGGATAAGAAAAAAGATACTGCCCAGGTTCCTTGCACTGCCTTCAACTACCCCCTCTAAATCTTCTTTCTTTACTGGACGCTGTGCTGAAGACTGGTATCTAGAAAAGACATCATACATAAACAACATGCAAATTTCTAGGTTACAACAAATGCAATTTTAGACTTTAAAATCAATTTTCTATACCTAGAACCTATGAGGCACTAGCCTCTCTCTTAGTGATGTTGAATAAACCTGAATGGAGAATTGTTCTGCAAAGAAAACTCAATAAGGAGAATAGTTGAAGAATTTTCTCAATAAAGTCTTTTTCTTAACATCACTTGGGAATTTTCAAGTCTTAATGTTTTTTCCTCTCTTGTTCTCCTAATGCGCTGAACTCAAGGAAATAGAATAGAGAGAAAATCTTACTTGATATCAGCCTAGGATAAGAGTCTTGATAAACTGACTGACTGGTTCTTCAGGATCTAGGCGGTGGGATCCTATCGCAGGATTTTCGAAGACTGGACTAAAAACGACTGGTTCTCAAAGAGGAGAATTAAATTTCTCGGTGTGCACACCCGCCTACCAAAAATAGGCGTTACCAAAAGCAGGAGTTTGTTTCCTCAGAAAATTCCTGTCAGAAAACTGGCGCGCTGACGAGACACTGCTTCTCTCTGTGCCGCCATAGTTGAAGTGCCAAGAGCGAGGCGCATGCCGGAGCTGTGAAGCTTGGAGAAACCTGTAGATTGCTGTGGCATAGAACGCTAACCGCGTTAGACTTGAGTCGGCGGCCATGTTGGAATTCCGCGACCTCTCGGCGATCAAAAATCCTTAGAAGTTTCAGAAGAAGTCGAGAAAAAGGTAACTGCCTTCTCTAACGTGGATATTTCCTGACTTTGCACCATTTGCTGATTCTAAGCTCTTGGATGGTGGCCATCACAGAGTCATTCCTGACAGTTGGCCTCCAGATGAGGCTTCAACGACCCAGAACCCTGCACCTGGACTTTGCCTGCTTTGAGACCTGGCCCCCAAAATGGTGCCACCCCAGTACTGGACCCTTGGAAGTGGACCTGAAGGTGCTCTGCCAGCCCAGCTGTCGTCTCCATCGGAACTGAAGCGAAGCAATGCACAGCCCAGCAAAGTCTCGCCATGCAGCTGTCACCCTCATTGGAATCCACGCCAAACAGTGCAAAGCTCACTGCACAGCTGCCAGCTTCGTCGGAAACTATGCAAATTGATGCCCTGCCAAGCTTCACTGCCCAGCTCACCGGAACTGCTGCAAAGCCTCACTAAGCCTTGCAGCACAGCTTCATCGGAACAGATGCCGGACAATGCAAAGCTCCACAAAGCAATGCCGTGCAGACCATGCACCAGGATTTAAGGTAATTGTTCAGCGGGCTTAATTTGGCCCCTCTATCTGGCCCATGCTCATCCCGGTCAGCCTCAAATTGTGACTTTGTCCCAGTCCGGTGCGACCAGATAACCACATTTGGCGCTTTGTGCTTCTAGACACTGTTTTCACTTACATCGTTAAAATTGCATATCCTCGGTTCTACTCATTGGATTTTTGTTGTTTTGGTCTCAAATAATTTAATAAATTTTCCTCTATTTTTTCGAAATTGGTGTGGGATTTGTCTTGTGTTATGCCTCTACTTTATCACTGTTTTAAGTGCTACATAAATACTTTACACATTGCCTCTAAGTTAAGCCTGACTGCTTTGTGCCATGTTATCAGAGGTTAAGCACAGGTTGAGTTGGGGCTGCTTGTGTTTCACTCTGACAGATGTTTTGGTTTCTCTTTTGGTTGGGTTTTACCCCCCTCCCTCAACCAGTAAACCAATTTCCAACAGTCCTTAACAAACCTCCTATAGTGACCAGTGATGCCTAGGAATGCCCTCACTTCAGTCTGAATTTTGGGAGGTTCCCCATTCAGGATAGTCTCAACCTTGGCCTGGAGTGGCTGCACCGTGCCCCCACCAACCAGGTGTCTGGGATACACTACTGATCCCTGCCTTATCTGGCACTTGCTGGCTCTCATAGTCAGGCCTGCCTGTTGAGGGCTTGAAGCACCTTCTAAAGGTGAACAGGTGGTCCTCTCAGCTGGAACTCTAGATAGATATATCATCAAGGTAGGCCGCATTAAAGGCTTCCATTCACCAGGAGCATGGTGACCTCAGCCCTCTCAAAATAGGGTTTGAGGTGATCAACATGGAATACCCTTAAGGGGTTTCTACGGTCCACCAGGTAGGTGCCTTCCTCTTTTCTCTCCTTCACATCATAAGGCCCTGAGCAGCAGTGTTGTAGGGGCCTGCGGTTTACTGGCTCCATCACCCACACATTATGTTCAAATTGAAACTCGACCAGAGTGGCCTTCTGGTCAGTACAGAGTTTCATTACCCCCTCTAGGTTCTCAGAAGCCTTCTAGAATTGTTGTGTCTGGTTTCTGAGAGCCAGCATGTAGCTAACTACCTTCTGGGGGGCTTCATGGGAGCTTGCTTCTGCCCCTCATTCATCAGACTGATAGGTCCCCTAACAAGATGACCAAAGAAGAGCTTGAATGGGCTAATCCCAACTCCCTTCTGTGGTACCTCTGTGTTAGAAAGGGGATTCCTAGTTGGCTGAGGTATGCATCCAGGCCAGGCAGGAACCACCACTCAAGTCATGGTAAGCTAGATACACACCAAAAAGACCAATACAACAAAAATCCAATCAGTAGAAGTCGAGATATGACTTTTTAAAGAAAAAATTCAAAAATAGTGCTTAGAAGTCACTAGCGGTCAAAAAGCTATTTGAGGTCATGAGGGAGCAGTGCAAATCCAAATTTCAGGCCGACCGCAATCGATGAGAGGCCGGCTACAAGACCCAGATGTGTCCAGCTGAAGAAATACCTTGGATGGAGCTTTCATCGACGTCGAGGTCTACTGCTTCGTCGTTGAGCCGCGCAAATGGAGTCCCGCATTATCGTTGAGCTCCATTGAAGTGAATGCAATGCTTCATCGTAGAGCCGCTGTCGTTGTTGAGCCATGCAGGCTGTAGAACTGCTGTTGTCGAGCAGCCTCTGTGTCGGCGTCGAAGGGCGATGCAGCGGAATTTCTCTCAAGGTCGATGCAATGCGTCATTTTTTGTAGAAATCAGCTGCAGAACAAACTTCCGAGGCCCAGAACTTGGAGGGGGTACCTCAGGCAAGGGTAGGGCTCACAGAAGGCAGAGTCCAGCAGCACCAGCAGAATGACAGGAAGTCTTTTGTGTCTCTGAGACTTCAGAAAACAGGAGTCAAGCCAGCAAGCCTTTGGAGATCACTTGGAGGGAAGGCAGAGTCCTTCCAGCACAGTCAGGGAGCAGCAGGCAGCATGGCAGCAAGCAGAAAAGCAGTCCTTCCAGACAAGCAGTCCCATAGAGTCCTTTAAACAGCAGAGCAGTCCTTCTGACAGAGGTTCGATTCAAGATCCAGAAGTGTCTGATTTTAGTATGGTCAGCAACCCAGCACTTATACCCAAAAGTGCCTTTGATGTAGGGGGTGGCTTCAAAGGTACTCTCTGAAGTGCACAAGGATCCCTTTCAATCCGGTCCTCTCTGCAAGGCTAACCCTGGGGGGTACATCAGTGCCCAGACACTTCCGATTGAAGTGTGTCAGCCCCTCCCATTCCTCCCTGCCCAGGAAGACCCATCAGAATGCAGATGAGTGCTCAGAATGCAAATGAGCCTCACCTTCCTGTGTTTGTGGCTGTCTAGAGGGAATGCACAAAGTGTAGCTGTCACCCAATCTAGACATGTATTGGAGACAGGCTGTCAGACACAAAGAGCAGTAAGTACAGAGAAATGTCCACTTTCCAAAAGTGGCATTTCTAAAACCGTAATGTTAATTCCAACTTTACCAGTAAAGAGGATTTATCATTACCATTCCAAAGATATAAAACATGATGCAGCTACTCCTTTGTAATCAGGAATTACAGCTTAAAAGTTAAAAGAGTTAGAGTTAGCCCAGAGCGTAGAGATTATATGTTTACAAGAAACTTGGCTATGCGACAAAACCCCAGTAATTGAAGGATTTGTCCAACTTCATAGGCCAGCGAAGAAAAAAGGGTTTGGACGTCCAGCGGGGGGATTATAACTTTAATATCAACCAGGATTGCGAAAAAGGTGACGCCCATAAATGTAAAATGCAAATGGTTGCTTGCTTGCAGGGTATCCTTGTTGGTCTCAGATAGGATGTATGAAAACGTGGTACTTATGAATGTCTACATGCAGTGGGGGTGCCACGAGGAATATAGGATAGAGATGGGGAATTTTAAGGAAGACGTGGACACTCTGTGTGAAAGGCATGGTAATGATATGATTATTGTAATGGGAGATTTTAATCATAAACTGAATCCTAAAAGGTTAGAACCCTGGTTTAAAAGAAATATTGCGATCATATAACGTAATGTTAGCCGACTTTCCTGACTGTATTTCTTCCAGACGAGATATAGCATTAGGGAAGTATTTGGGGACAAAGGATTCAGTCTGAATGGCAGGATAGTAACCGATTGCCCAGCTAAGCAAACATTTAAGATAGGCACACAATATTGCCCAATTCAGTACGTCTTTCTTCATGCATGGAATTTTGCAAAAATAAAAGGGTTTCAGGTAACTCAAAGAGAAGGTAGCGATCATAATCCCTTGCGACTTGAATTATTTAGTGGTGATATGAGCCCACGTGATATAGTAATTCCCCAACAACTAGAGTACCCCAATCGCTTGACAACGAGACTATCAGATGAATATTTGGTCAAATTGGCTAACTTTCAACAGAAGCTAAATGTGGAAATTGTTAGGGGTCAGAAATTGGAATGGTTTGAAGAAAACATTGAACAAGTAGTACAATGCCTCAGAGTAAAATTAAAAAATAAGAAATTAAGCTCTATGGAGAACCAAACAACCCAAGGAAGGCGAACGAGGTTCGATGTGGAATGTATGAAAAAGAAAAGGTTGATAAGGAGAGAGGAGAGAAATCTTTGAGCTAGATACGACCAGGGAAGACTTATAAAACTTGACAAGTTGAGGAAGGATTATAAAATGTTAGTAAGGAACCACAAAAGGATCCATAAAGAGAAATGCTGGGAAAATCTGCTGGAAGCCATTGAAGCTAAAAATGTACGGAAGTTTTGGAAGCTGATACAGGATGCTTCAGGACAGCCCCTAGGGGCTATGAGTTGTATGGTGGAAGAAGCAGCATGGGAAGTGTACTTGGGTGAACTGTATGGTACATGTAAAACGCCTGTAGAAAGCAAAATATTATAGGGGTAGCTGAAGATATAAAAACATACTTCACAGTAGATAATGTAAAGCAAACTATAAGGAAGTTAAAGTTAACCAGAGCAGCAGGACCTGATAACCTTCCCGCTATCATAATAAAGTCACAGCTGAATTGGTGGGCCGAATTCTTATCACAATTGTTCTTGGCTATATTAGATTCGGGCTAAATCACCAATAATTGGAGGGGAGCTATAATTAGACTGATTAATCTGCTGGATGTTGGTGAAAAAGTATTTGCCAAAATATTTCTGGGAAGACTGAAGGATTGGGTGGAGCAGGGGTTGATTGTGGCTGTGGAACAGGGTGGCTTTAAAGAAAGCCACTCCACGATTGACCACTGTTTTGCCCTATGGGCGGTTGCATGGAAGTCTATTGAGCAAAGAGGGAAGTTGTACTGTTGCTTTGTAGACTTCCGTGCAGCGTTTGACCTGGTAGATAGGAAGTGCCTATGGGAGACCCTGAAAAAATATGATATCCCAGAAGGACTATTGATCGTAATACAGGAGTTACACAGATGGAATTGGGCCCACATTATTAAGGATACAGTAGGGACATTGACACCGAAAATAGCAATAAATAATGGTCTAAGACAGGGCTGTGTGCTGGCCCCCCTACTCTTTGCCATATTTTTAGCAGATCTGCCATCTGTGCTGGAGGTAGATAGAAGTGCAAGCCCGAAAATGAACGGAAAACAATTATTGTGTCTACTGTATGCAGATGATTTAGTAATTCTTGACCAGACAGAGTTGGGCCTACAAAGGAAGTTAAATGCATTTAGAGAATATTGTGTGGCAAAGCATTTAACTGTAAGTTTTATGCTTTGGAAAAAGAGATCCTAAGTGTAACAGGTATTTGGGCCCAATAAAACTGGAAATAGTGAATGAATACAAATATCTTGGAGTCTGGTTTGACAAGTCCCTAAAGTGGCACACACATCTAGAGGCCCTGAAAGCTAAGGCCCATATATCAGTGTGTGGATTGAAAAAATTCAATTGTGCCTATGGAGAAATGTCCCAGACCGCTGATAAAACCCTACAGTGCCATGATACCCCCTCAACTACAATATGGGGCAGAAGTACTCTGCCTAAGTGGTAAAAGTGGATGGGATATTGAGGAAGGGAAGTGTATAAAATCCCTAATGTCATTACCAGGCTCATCTATGATCCAGAGTTATACAACAATAAGGTAACCCGAAATAACACTGGACCCGGGTAAATTGCAGTACAAGAAAAAAGGTCACAGCGGTATACAATTCAATAGACAAAATGTAACATCACCGTAAAAACAAATCTTACAATGTGTCAAATTTTAATTTATACTGATTTATTCAGTGAAACAGCATGAATAGTATGTACATCTGTATACAAAACGTCGGTGCTCCAGAGGAAGGGAGAGAAAAGTGCTCGAAAGGGAATGTACACTCGTGAAGGTCGTAAGAGAGGAAAGGCAGTGTGCAAATGATAACATCAGTGGACTGATAGAGACCTATCCAGCCGCATGAAGGCAATATTTACATATGGACATAGTAACATTTGACATAGATAATCAATTTCTATTGCCTGTACTTGTCCACTCTGACAAGGACCGTCGACGTTTCGACCCCCTGACTCGTGTAGGTTGATTAATCCTTACATGGGGTCTTCATCAGGACCAAAAGGGGGGGGGGAGGAGACACCTATAGTAAATTAATGGTGCAAGCTTATCATTTAGGTGATGGACATCTTGAAATCGATGATGATTAGGTAAAAAATAATGAATATATTACCATTCACGAACGGCTTGAAAAATCAGGCCGTCGTTTCCAGAAAGAATGGGCCCGTAGGCTCCAAATGTCAAGGAGGCGAAAAAGGCAAGGGACTCACTGTAAATGAAAAAAGCTGTGTAAACACCAGTAAAGGGAACATAAATGTTGTGTCTAACATGGATGAATTCCACTGCTACTCACCAAAACGATGGTTCTAGTAGCAATCAAAGGTTAAAAGGTCCCATGGTCCAGTATCAATTGTTCTGGTCATCTTGGGCAAGAATGATAATGGTAAAGATGTAAAGCCACTGCGAGTCTATACCATCCGAAACGCACTGGTTCTGTGGTAATCAAAGTTCCAACATACCCGTGAGTTAATTTCATATAGGTATTTTCTGTAATGACATAACGTAAACGAAACCATGTAGTAGGGTGCGCTGATGTAAGTAAACTATTCCTTCTACAGAGACACTGTGACATACCTTATAGCCTTGTCACGGTCGATGAATAAATCCGACCTGTTGAGCAGAGATGGAAAATTACTATTAGGGCCAAAGTTCTGTATTTGAGAAAGGTAATTAGACACAGATCTCTGAAGCCTTGGGGCTATATTCTAAGCCATGTCACTGTTATGTTATGTTATATATTGCTTATAAAGCGCACGTACACCAGATTGGTTTCATGACGCTACTCTAAGAGATGCCGTAGTCCTGGATGTTACTCATATTCCTGTCTAAATAGCCATGTTTTTAAAAGTCTCCTGAAGCTCGTGAGATCCGTGCAGGATCTAATTACTAAGGGCAAGGAATTCCAGTATCTGGGGCCTAGTACGGCGAACCTTGTTCCGCCGAGACGCTTCAACTTGAAAGACGGAGAGGCCAGAAGATGCAAGTGGGCGGATCGCAGATTGCGAGTCGGAGTGTATCTTTCAATCATACTGTCAACAAACTTGGGACTCTTGCCGTTCAGGGATTTAAAGATGATACATCCCACCTTAAAGGCGCATCTCTGAGTTATAGGGAGCCAGTGCAACTTCCTCATAAGAGAGGTGACATGTTGACGCCTATTTTCCTGTAGGATCAGTCTTGCTGCCCGATTCTGTACCAATTGGAGTCGGTGGACAAGATTAGCTGGGATGCCAAAATATAGAGAGTTGGCATAATCTATATGCGATATCACCATAGCTAAAACCGCCTGTATTTTAGCTTCCTGTGTAAGGAACCTACTGATTTTCCTTATTTTTCTCAACTGGAAAAAACACGTTGAGATCACAGAGCCGATTTGAGTCTTCATTGTGAGGTCACTGCTAATAAAAACCCCCAATGTTTTGGCAGAAACCGAGGGGGTGGGGGGCTGTCCCAGCTCCTTATGGCAAAAGAGGGGACTCCAGGGATTCAGAGAGCCCCCTGTTAAAATCACCTCCGTCTTATCTGGATTTAGCTTCAGGTGATTGCTGTTCATCCAGTCAGGGATGAACAGCATCGTAGTCTGAAATTTGTTGATGGATTCTGGGGCGTTACTAATAGAAAACACAAGTTGGAAATCATCCGCATAATTGAAGGTGCGGACTTTCTTTTCTTTAAGAGCATAGATCAGAGGAAGGAGGTATAAATTAAATAGGTGAGGGGAAAGTGAAGAGCCCTGTGGCACACCACAAGTAGTATTCATCTTGTGGGTTGTGAACTGTCCTAACCGGACTGCTTGAGATCGGTTGCCGAGAAAGGAACGAATCCATTCAAGAGCTGAGCCTTGGATTCCCACGCCCTCGACACGGTCGACCAGTATGTTATGGTCGACCGTGTCGAACGCTGCGGAGAGATCCAGTAGCACCAGGCCTGCGTAGAGCCCCTATCAGCCTCTCCCCGCAGGGTGTCCAGTACTGTTAGTATAACTGACTCTGTGGAATGGGCTGGCCGGAACCCTGCTTGGTGGGGGTCCAAATATTCGGACTGTTCCAAAAAGGTAGATAAACTCACCTCGTCGTACCGTAAGAGAGCCTCTGGATACTAACAAGGGCGCTCGGCGGAATGCCGGGTTTTATAACGTGTGAGGGATGGCGTGCACGTTGTGCACGTAGGGCGGGCTGGCGCTGGATGCTAGCTCGTTCCACACGAACGGCCTGTCGAGTACCGAATACCGAACTCTTTCGGGGCGTGGCATTTGACGTTCTATCATGAGCAATTCTAGCTATGAAATAATCGGCAGGCAGCAACCATTACCCAGGAAACATAAATGTTGTGATACATCACTGAGAGAACATTTTGAACAGTACAACAGAATAAACATCGTAATTCACAAAAAACATAAATGTTACGATACATCTGAGAGGGAGCATATTAAATGAGTGGTCCAAAATAATGCACCTTAACATTAATACAGCGTGGGTAAATCTGGCAGAGCAACCAAGTGATAGAGCCATGACATGCCCCAATTTTTTTAATAATCACGGCGTTTCAAATGATAACAGAACGGGTAATATAAGGGCACAGTCGTCCGTGGTACATACTTTGGTAAATTACATGACTGTGTGGAACTACATTTGTGCACATAAGGTCAACTTCCCTCGATGTCTTTGAACCCCATCACATGTTATTGAGAATTACATTCACAGGGTGATCATGGTATTGTTCTCAAGTGCTTCATTGGACAAAGTGCATAGAAGGCCAATATCACTCAAGGTACACATGTGTCAGTGACCTGCCAAAGGGGTCTTAATTACATTAGAGACCACCGTGAGTGTAATCACATAGTAGTCAGGGTCGATACTTGCCTAGATCATGTTGGCATTGCACTCACATTCATAGAGGGTCAGTTATTCCCTAGTAAGGCAAGATAATTGGGCATTGGTTGTATCTATTTAATTCAAACCCTCCTGTACCGTCTTCAAGCGATGCATCCATTTGCATTCTCGGGTATTAAGGACAGCACTAATGTCCCCACCCCTGATGCCCAGTGTAACCTTCTCAAGTGCCACCCATCTGATGCTTTCAGGTGGGTGGTTGAGGGCCTGAAAATGCTCCACAAGGGGTGCGCCCACCGTGCCACACCTGATCCTACTGCAGTGCTGCAGGATACGCGTCTTCACTTTCTGGCGTGTCTGGCCTATATACATGGGTTCGCATGGGCATGTAATTGCATAAATTACATCACTAGTGTTGCAGTTAGTGTGTGATTTCAAGTCTATTGTGTGTTCTTTGTAAATGATGTGCTTGGTCTGTATGGTAAGTTTGCACGCCTTGCAGTGGCCACACTTAAAATGTCCCACAATCTCCGGCAGCTGTCACAGAGTTTGAATAGAGGGCTGTGGGGGAGTTGGTAATAAGGAGCGGACCACATGGTCACGGATGTTTTTTCCTTTCTTAAAAGAATGCATCAAAGGTCAGGTAGTTCCAGATCGTCAGAGATCAACTTCCAATGTTTATTGATCACTCGTTTGATATCATTACTGCGAGTGCAGTATGTGGTGACACAGATCAGCCTGTTCATAGGATCTGTGGTGCGTTGTTTTGGTGTCAAAAGGCTCTCCCTGGGGTTGAACCACGCCCTCTTCCTGGCCCGTTTCACAAGTCTTTTTGGGTATCCTCGTTCTATCAAGCGATCCACAAGGCTATCTGACTCACTGAAGAAGTCTTCCTTGAGTGAGCAGTTGCGGCGGATTCGGAGAAACTGTCCAAAGGGGAGATTGTCACGTAAGCCCCTGGGATGGTGACTGCTGTACCTCAATAGGCTATTCCTCTCACTGGGTTTCCTAAAGAGACTGGTGTAGAGGGAGCCATTCCCAGACTTGATAGTAATGTCCAGAAAATCAATGCTGTTGGGACCTTGATGAAACGTAAACTTGATGTCGCTGGACCTTTCATTCAGCCAAACAAAAAAAGCCTGTAACTCCGTGGAAATCCCTCTCCACAAGACCAAAACTTTGTCTATATAATGCTTCCACACAGTTATATGCTCACAGTAAGGATTAGTTGGATGGTAAACATATGTATCCTCAAAATGGTCCATATATAGTATCGCTAAATCCAGAGCGAAGCTCGCGCCCATGGCGACCCCTTTGGTTTGTAGGAAGTACTCTCCTTGGAAGAAAATCTTCATCATTGCTAGCTCAAGAAGCTGTATGATAAAGCTCGTGGGAACTTGAGCTGGTTGGGGCCTCCTCTCCAAATCTCTGCTGATCACTTCCAGAGCCGGTCGTTGGGGAATGCTAGTGTACAAAGACACAATATCCATTGTGACTAGTAGTTGACAGGAGGGATCAAAGGGCATGTTATCAACCAAGTTGATAGCTTCCATCGTGTCCCTCAGATAAGACCTGGTGTGCTCCGCCAAAGGCTTAAGAAAGAAGTCCACAAACTTGCAAAGTGGCTCAAGTAATGATCCACAACCAGACACTATTGTACGTCCTGTGGGATTTTCCATGTTCTTATGGACTTTAGGCAAAGTATAAATTGTAGGTACTCGCAGTTGCTTTTCATTGAGGCAATTGAACTCTAGGTCCGATAGAAACCCGCATCTCTGCCTTCCTCTGTGACCTTCCAAATCAGCTTGCTTATTTCCCTTGTCGGATCTGTGGTTAAGCTGATGTAGCTCACCCCGTCCCTCAGTTGCGAGTAGATCTCCGACTTATAGTTTGTAGTATTTTGCACTATGATGGCCCTGCCCTTATCGGCTGGCTTGATCACAACCGAATTGTTGTCCTTTTGGGATTTGATGGCTTCCCGTTCACCTTTGGTGTTGTTGTATTTCACATATTGCTTGGTGGAGCAAACTTTCAGGACATCCCTCAACACGACACTCTCATATGTCAAAATCTTGTGTGACATCATGTGTGTCGGTGGCATAAATGTAGAGGGCACCCTGAGACCAGTGTGGGACAAAGATTGTAATTGTAATTGTAATTGCATTTATATAGCGCTTACTACCCCTGACGAGGCGTCGAAGCGCTTTTTCGGCGAGTAGCACGCTACTCCGGGACCCATAGAGGATTAGTGTAGAATTAGTATAGTGAAATATGAAAGTAATTTTAAGTGGTGGATAGGTTAGTCAGTTATTTGGATTCGGAAGGATAGCAGAAGGATAGAGGAGGAAAAAAGGTTTGTATTTATATAGCGCTTGTTACCCCTGATGGGGTGTTGAAGCGCTTTTTTTTGGCGAGTAGCACGCTACTCCGGAAACCCATAAAGGATAAGTGGTGAATTAGTATGGTGAAATATGAAAGTAATTTGAGTGGTGGAATTAATCAGTTATTTGGCGTGAGAAGGATAGCGAAGGGATAGAAGGGGAAAGAAAGTTTTGCATTCATATAGCACCTGTTACCCCTGATGGGTGTTGAAGCGCTTTTCTGGCGAGTAGCACGCTACTCCGGAACCCATAAAGGATTAGTGTTGAAAATTAGTATAGTGAAATATGAAGTAATTTGAGTGGTGGATATGTTATTCAGTTATTTGGATAGAGAAGGGTAGGCGGCGGGATAGAAGAGGGAAAGAGGTTTATATAGCGCTTGCTACCCCTGATGGGGTTTTGAAGCGCTTTTTTGTCGAGTAGCACGCTACTCTGGAACCCGTAAAGGATTAGTGGTGAATTGGTATAGTGGAATATGGAATTTGGGAAGTGAACATGTTAGGCTGTTATTTTGATTGAAAAAGGATAGTGGAGGGATAGAAAAGTGAAGGATTTGGATAATTTTTTTTGAGGTCATAGCATTAGGAGGAGGCTTTTGGATGAGTAAAAAGGGGTTTGGAGGGGAAGAGTCAGAGGGAAGATCCCATAAAGGATTAGTGTTGAAAATTAGTATAGTGAAATATGAAGTAATTTGAGTGGTGGATATGCTATTCAGTTATTTGGATAGAGAAGGGTAGGCGGCGGGATAGAAGAGGGAAAGAGGTTTATATAGCGCTTGCTACCCCTGATGGGGTTTTGAAGCGCTTTTTTGTCGAGTAGCACGCTACTCTGGAACCCATAAGGATTAGTGTTGAATTAGTATGGTGAAACATGAAAGTAATTTGAGTGGTGGATATGTTAGTCAGTTTGGATTGAGAAGGGTTGGGGAGGGGTAGAAAGGGAAAAAGGTTTGCATTTATATAGCGCTTGTAACCCTGATGGGGTGTTGAAACGCTTTATTGGTGAGTAGCACGCTACTCTGGAACCCATAAAGGATTAGTGGTGAATTGGTATAGTGGAATATGGAATTTGGGAAGTGAACATGTTAGGCTGTTATTTTGATTGAAAAAGGATAGTGGAGGAATAGAAAAGTGAAGGATTTGGATAAAAAAATTTGAGGTCATAGCAGTGGGAGGAGGCTTTTGGATGAATAAAAAGGGGTTTGGAGGGGAAGAGTCAGAGGGAAGAGTTTAGAAGGGTTTGTTTTTGGGGGATTGGTATAGTAAAAGAGGTATCAGATGATGCAAGGAGGGGTAGATTAGGGGAGAGTCTAGCAAGGGTTATTTTGGGGATCATAGTAGTGGTATGGGGTTTGGGATAAATGAGAGAGTGGATGTAGAGGATATATTGATAGATGTATAGGCTGAGAAATAGGGTAGTGCATTGGAAAGAGTAGTATTTTATTTTCATTTATTCTTTATTGTTTGATTAATTAAAATCTTACAATATGATAACGATCGCTCCAGCTATAAAATTCCAGGTTTAAAAAAGAGGAAACGGATATATAGTAAAAAGATGAATAAATGAAGCAATATTTTTAAGTAGATTAAATTTGATAATATCAATTTCATAATACTATTTACATATTCATATACATCATACCGTACATTTCAGTTAAATTTTGCTGGTCTAATTTTGTTCCAGTTCTTACTAAAAACTTTACAAAAGCTGAGTTCAGTGATATATCGTCAGAGTGTAGACACTTTATCAAGGCTTGCCTGCAAGTCCGTACTCCCCGTGCGTTAAAATGCCTCTTAAGTATAGTTTTTCTTTCAGTTTTCAGTTCTAGGCATACACACAGCAAGTGAATAATGTTCTCTTCTCCCAATTTACATAAGCGACAGCGAGTCAATTCCTCTGTTCTTAGCCACTGCATAGCATGACATAGGCCGGGAAATCCACCGAAACGAGCTTTCATGAAGATTCGTTTATGCTTCAGGGTCCATGGGGTTTCCAGGTACGGTTGGACTTTCACCTTTGTGAAACCATTCATTAGTGGCCAGGCATGTTTTCTTTTTACAAAAGAGTCTTTATCCATAAGCATCGATAGATGTTTTGTTATTTTATTAATAGATTTTTTAAATGATTCTGTAGTTATTGGAGTGTCCCAGATTGGAGTCGCTGAATATTCATCTAATGCAGCATGTAAGTATTTCCAGACATGGGATTTCAGATTTGCGTTTATTTCCTGCCATAATAGTTTGGACATTTGATTTACGTTATCCTTTTTTATTCTATTCCATACTTTTATAAATTGGCCTTTTCGTGCAAATAATTGGTTAGTTAATCCAAATTCCAATCTTATCTTTGCCAGCGATGCATTGTGAGGAAGATAAAAGAGGGTTTTAAAAGTTTTTGTTACCGCATTATTGATGATCTCAGAGTCTTTCCCACACAGCGCTTCGCTACCATATGTTAAGGTTGGCAATAATTTTGCCGATATTACTTTTAGAAACGGTCGGTAGCTCAGCTCTCCTAGCGACTTCTGCAAGATTCTGAATGCAGATATCAAAGTATTTGCTTTCCTTTGGATATCAGTCTTATGTGGGAGAAAAGTTCCTTTATCATCAAATAATTCTCCCAAGTATTTGTATGTTCCTACTTGCTCTAATTGCATTTTTTTTTTGATAACCAACTTTATTGACTTTTGTAAGAGACATTCGTGAAAAGACAAAAGACCAACAGCAAGTGTAGATTTCAGCGCATATGAGAAACATAGTGTCCTTAAGGCATTATACATGATCTTGATGGACAATAAGAAGCAGAATAATACCCACCACATCTCGGGAGTGTCCAAAGAGAGCGTTAGGCTTCTATCACCCCCACCCATTTACCCCACACCTTGCGATATTTCTTCGGACATCCCCTGGCCTCGTACAAGGGCCGCTCTTGTGCCGCACACCAGTCCACCCCTCTGCGCCACCATGACATGGCGGGGGCAGTCGAGTTCAGCCAGTTCGCCGCAATGTCTCTCTTAGCCACCATCATGGCTGTATTCAGAAAGAGTTTGTCGGCTCTAGAGCCGTCCAGCCCTTCAGTGATTCCCAGGAGTACATTCGTTGGGTTAAGAGGTACTTCCCAGCCTAGGACCTCAGTAAGCTCCCCTATCACTGATTCCCAAAAGCATGTGATTACAGAGCAAAGCCATACCATGTGGAAGAAATCAGCCTGTGGGTGGTTACAGCGTGGACAGGATGCCTCGGGACGGAGCCTGGCGCGGTGGAGGCGCAGCGGTGTGAGATAAGCGGCGTGTAGGTAGTATATTTGGACCAAGCGAAGCCGCGCTGAGGCTGTGATTGTTCTGGGGGCCATTAGCGCATCCCTCCAGTCATCATCTAAGGACCCAAGCCATCCCTCCCATCTGTCTCTGAGCTGTGATAGCGTGTTGGGGGTGTTATTCGTGAGGGAGCGGTAGATACGAGAAATCCCCCCTTTCCCCAGGTTGTCAGTCATAATCTGGGCTTCAGATGGGCTGTATTCGGGTATAGACGTGCCCTCTGGGATGTGTGAGTGAAGAGCGTGGCGCAGCTGCAGGTATCGGTAAAACTGTGAGGTATGCAGGGAGTACAGGTGTTGAAGATCCTGAAAGGTACGCATATTGTCCCTTTTCCAGACGTCCCCCAACTGCGAGATCCCAATTAGGTCCCACGCTCTAAAGCCAGATAAGCCGGCGACCTCCCGGAGCTGGGCGCCCTGCCAAAGTGGGGTGTACTGAGTCAGTTTGCCCGACCAGTGGGTGTGGCGCAGAGAGGCCCGCCAGGCCAGAAGTACCCTGCGCGTGACCTCGGGTAGGGTTCTGGGGACAGTGTTCCTGTACAGCATCCCCTGAATGTTGGGCAGACCTAGGGTGTGCAGTTCCAGTCTATATGCCGGGTCCGACCAGCCACCGTTGAACCAGTCATGCAGGGTAAGGAGCCGGGTAGCCAACAGGGCCGGACTGGGAACAGAAACCGGCTCTGGCAAACTGCTCAGCCGGCCCCCCCTGGGGTGAGGGGGAGTGCGGCCGAGTAGTTTGCGAGGGCCGGTTTCGGCCGATTTTGTTACCGGGGGCCGATATTGCCAACCCCCGGTAACAGAAACGGCCCCCCAGGGGCCCAAAACCAGCCCCCACCCTAGCGGCCTACCGGGGAAACGCCCGGTGCCCGCTATGGCCAGTCCAGCCCTGGTAGCCAAATAATAGAGGTACAAGTTCGTCATCCCCAGACCGCCATCAAAAGGCGGGATCCGGCACTGAGTGAGGGCCAGACGGGGCCTCCGACCCCCCCATAGGAACTTGATGGCCAGACTGTCCATTTCCCGGAACCACGCACGCGAGATGGGAAGGGGTGTGTTCTGAAGCATGTAGAGAAACCTAGGCAAAATCATCAATTTGAATAGGGCTATTCTGCCCATTGGGTTCAGCTGCAGTGTTTGCCATCTGAGGAGGTCAGCCCGAGCTTTCTTCACTAGGGGAGTTACGTTGAGCGCCCAGGCGAGGTCCGGGAGGAGGGCAACCCAGATCCCAAGATACTTGAAGGACTGCCATCGAAGGTGTATCGTGGACTGCCACTCAAAGCACTCTCGAGAGAGGTGAAGTGGGACCAGGACGGACTCAGTGGAGTTCAATCGAAGGCCAGAGGTCTGTTCAAAGAGGCTTAGCGCCCGGAGGCACCGGGGTCCCGACTGCGCGGGCTCCGCCAGGTATAGGAGGACGTCATCCACGTAGAGAGCGATTTTGTCCTCCTCTAGTCCAGGCCATCTCCACCCCATAATTTGCTCGTCTGAGCGTATATGAAACACGTCAATGGCTCTATTGCCAAAGCAAAGACGAGGGGCGAGAGGGGGCATCCCTGCCTCGTACCCCTTCTGATGGGAAAGGACTGCGACAGAGCTCCATTGACCAGTACTCGGGCCCTCGGCCAGCAATACAGCGTCTTCACTAGTTTGCAAAAGTATGCCCCGAATCCCATTTCTGTCAACACCACATCCAGATACCGCCAGTCCACTGAATCGAAAGCTTTCTCGAAGTCAATGAGAAGAAGAGACAAGTATGGAGTCAAACGCTGGCGGTTCGCTAGGGTGAGGTGGAGACGCCTGAGGCAGTGTCTGGTGCCCCGCGATGGCATAAAGCTGCATTGGTCAGGATGGACTAGTTTGGCCAGGTACGGTTGTACACAATTAGCCAAAACGGAGGCAAACACCTTAAGCTCCGAGTTGATGAGCGAAATAGGACGGTAGTCAGAGCAGTGCTTCGAGGGGGGCTGAGACTTGGGGATCACCACGATGGTGGCCATGTCGGTTTCGGTGCGAAACGAGCCTTTATCAGTCGCCTCCGCGTACAACTCCAAGAGGTGGGGGACCAGCGTGTCCCGGTGGGCTGCGTAAAACTCCTGTGGGAGTCCATCTGGCCCCGGGGTCTTACCGGACGTCATGCGAGAAATTGCCTCGTTGACCTCCTCCGGAGTAATCGGGAGGTCCAGCACCTCCGCCTCAGGCTCACTAAGTCGCGGAAGAGGGATCCGTTCTCGATGAAGCAGCTCCAAAAGTAAGAGAGTGGGGGGTTGCGCGGCATAGAGGGCGGTGTAGTATGCAGCGAAGCACTGGGCCACTGCCGCCGGGGACCGTTGGACCTCGCCGCTCGGGGCTATCACTTCGGGAATGATGCGGTTGGCCATCGGGTATGTGGCCAGCCGATGAAGGAGCTTCCCATTCTTGTCTCCCCACCCGTAAACTCGCGCCACCGAAGACCTCCATAGCAGTCTGGCAGCCTCCAGGGAGGTTTGCCTGATCTCATCTCGCAGAAATGCCAGTCTCCTGTCCAGGGCCTCGGTCCTCTCTTTGGGCGGCTGGCCTTCAATTAGGGTTTCTTGAGCTTCTAGGAGGGTAAGACAGAAATCCTGCGCAGCTCATTTAAGTTTGAGCTGGCCCTTGGCGAAACCACGAATGGTGGCCTTACCAGCCTCCCATAGGGTACCAGGGGAGGGAACGGTGCTCTGATTGGCAGTGAAGTAGTGACAGAGCTCGCTGCCCACTGAGTCTCGAAATTCTTGGTCCAGGAGAAATCAGGCGTTCAGCCTCCAAATCGGGCGCAAAGACTCCGGGAGGACACCCACCCGCAGCTTCACCGGAGAGTGGTCGGATATACCTCTGGGGAGTATGGTTATTTCTGTGATTATCTGACAATCTAGGGCCGACATGAAAATGTAGTTGAGTCGTGCATAAGTGTGATGGGCTGCCGAGGTGTGGGTGTAGTGTCGGGCCATGGGGTGCCATAGTCTCCAGGCGTCGCAGACCCCTAGGGCAGTCGCCCAGTTCGACAAAAGCTTGGCCTGGGACATTCTAGAAGTCGAGGGGGTTCCAGCCGCATCGAGGGCAGGGTCCATGACCGCATTAAAGTCTCCCCCTATGATGGTCATACCTGGGGACATCGCAGCTATCAACCCCGCAATTCACTTGAGTGTGGGAGCCATCAGCGACGGTGGAGAGTATACGGACAGCAGGTTTAGAACTCGGTCTCCTACGGCTCCCTCCAGGGCGACGTAGGTACCCTGAGGATCCGTCGTGACCTTGCGTAGAGCGAATGGGAGGGCGCGGCGCACAAGGATGGCTACACCTCTCGACCCCCTAGTAAAGCCGGAGTGCCAAACCCCATCATAGCCGTACCTCGCCAGGAAGGGGCAGTTTTTTCCTACCAGGTGGGTTTCTTGGAGTAGCAGTACGTCAACAGTGTGGCACTGTGCATATCGCAGGACCGCTGTTCACTTGACCCTATCTAGCAGCCCATTGACATTCCAGGACATTACGTGGAGTGACCCCTTTCATTTGTGGATGTCAGTCATGGGGGATATAAGTGCAGGAGGAGACATCTTAAGTGGGAGTCAAGCGCCGGCGAAGTATTCGGCCTAAGTGAGGCATTGGGAGTATCTCTGTAGGGCTGATAGTGTGCGCGCTCGCTATTCTGCTGGTCAAGGATGCGAGTGTGGTGTACGACATGGAACAACGAAGAGCCGGGACAATGGTCTCTATTGTGCGTGCGGTCATCGTGCTGTTGATCAAAGATGCTAATGTAGTGAACAATATGTGGCAAAGAAAAACTGGGACAATGGTCCCCCCCAACCCTTCCCCCTCCCCCCTCCCTATACTTCAGGAACTGAAGCATCTGTCGCCCTAACAAGGAAGTACTAAATGAGAGAACCAAACTAAAACGCTTGGAAACGTGGAATCGTGGAGGACACCTCCTCATAGCAGAATGTTCAGTGATAGTGTCCATCGAGAGATAGAAGTGATGATAAGCTGAAGTGCAGCACCAAGGGCCGCGGAACTGGTTACGGCCGGAAGGTTATGGTGGGCTCAAGAGGGCCCCGTGGGAAGGGTCGGGCTTTGGGAGAGGTCTGTGTCCGCTAGGTCCAGCAGCGATGGTCGGGGTGAGGCGCTCCCCGGGTCCGAACGGTTCGAGGAGCCAGTGCGCCGCAAGGCGAGGAGATCACTCGGGGGCGCTCCGGATGCTGGCTGACGAGAGGGACCCAGCGGTGAGTCCGAACGGGCCCGCCTCGGGCCCCGCCGCCTTCGTGAGCGGGTGCGCTGCGGCCGTGGGCCAGGCAGGCCCCGGCGGGTACCTCCAGTACTGTCTTTGGAAGAAGGACTCCGGGTGTTGAGCCTTAAGGGGCGCTCCTCTGTCACCCATGTCCAGGCCTCCTCAGGGGAGTCGAAGAAAAGGGTTCTGTTCTGGAACACTACCCGGAGGCGGGCCGGGAAGATGAGCCTGTATTGGATGCGGAGGGCACGCAGCTTTTGTTTAACTTCTCCAAACGAGCGACGTTGGCCCTGGACCTCGCAGGTATAGTCGGGGAAGATCATGATTGTCTGGCCTTGATACTTGAGGTGTTGCTGCTTACGTGCTTCGGCCAGGATGGAGTCCCGATCTCTAAAGTTAAGGATCCGCATTATTATCGGTCTATGGGGGGCACCCAGCGGTGGTTTGGGTGCAAGAGATCGGTGTGCCCGCTCAATTGCGAACCATGGGGAGAGGGAGCCCTCGGGCATCCACGAGCGCAGCCAGCGCTCAGTGAAGTCAGCTGTCCGGCCTTGTTCCGCACCCTCCGGAAACCCCACCAAACGGCCGTGACCTGTTTTCAGCATCTTCGGCCCGTCTGTGTAACTCTTGGGTATGAGTCTGAAGGCGAGCGACCTGGTCTTTAAGTTGTTGGACGTCATCCTCCACCGTGGATATACGGGATTCCGTTTCCTTGATCCGGGCCGTAGCGTTGCAGAGGTCTTGCCGGATAAGAGTCATGTCAACCCGGACTTCCTCGATTTTGCCCTCCACCGAGGATTGGGAGGTACGAATGGCTTGGAGGATAGTGGACAGGTCTGTGGCGGAGGGGGTGTCTTTTTCGGTGGTCCCTCCCGTCGCCCCGGAGTCCGTAGTCGTATACTGGTCCATTTTAGTCTGTGTGGCGGGGGGTTTCGGTGCCTGGTCTCTTCCCATGCTTGCTGCTCAACAAGACTGGAGGTCAATGTAGTCGTCCGGCATTCAGGTGGATGGCGAGCAGATAGGGGACCCTTGCTCCAGAGGTGTCCCAAGGGGAATCACGGCTGGGGAGAAGGGAAAGAGGAAAAGAGAGGAGGGAGGGAACAGTCCACCCGGCTCCCCGCCGCCCAAGCCGACGGCCGATGCTCCCTCTCAGCAGTGTCCCTCCGCGCCCCCAGACAAGGAGTCTGACGTGTGGGCCCCACATTCGGGCCAGGATCGGCGCTGGGTCCGGGGCGCAGGGGCCGGTCCAGGATAGAGTACAAGAATAGTGTTCAGAGGAGATGCAGGGAGCAGGCCATCCAGGGGGGGGAGAAAGGAAGACCCGCTCACCTCGCCACCCGATGTGGCGGCCGGACCCCTCCGTGGGGCACCCGTCTACCCCGGGACCGCAGCCGAGCGCGGCAGGTCCCACAGTAATTCCGCAGGGGAGGGAGGGAGGGGGGGAAATCCACCAGCCTGCCACCGCTGTCCGGATTGACAGCCGAGACACTCTCCGCACACCGCCGCAGCACCGGGGGAGAGAGCATGCGAATCAAGGAATGTTCCACGTGGCAGCGGTTGGCCCGGAGCCAGGGACCATCACTTAGTCGGGGCGCAGGGGAGCCCCGTGCACCATTAGCCCTAAGACACCAAGAGGGCGGGGGGGGAGGGACAGGACTCTCACTCTCTCTCTCTCTGCCGCCCGAGCCAACGGCCGAACTCTCCCTCCTGTCCTCTGCCCACCCCGGGGTCCACGGCCAAGCACGGCAGGCGGGCCCGTCCTAGGCCGCCCCCCAACTCCTCACCTCCTCAAAGCGGGCTCCGTGACAGGTCAGCGGATGGCCTTCCGGCTCGCTGTTGGCCCGGCGCAGACAGCTCCTCAGGGCCTCATGCCCAACCCAGTCGCTCGAACCCCTCCTGGGGGAGCCACCGCCCACCCTGGGGCCTCTGCTGAGCGCGGCCGAGCCTCTGTGTAATGTTGCGGGGGGATGAGTCCGCCACCTCCTCCACCACTGTCCAGATGATAGCGGAGGGCTCCCAGCGCCCGCCATGGCACCAGGGAGAAAGAGTGCAGGTCCGAGGCGCTCTAGCCGCCGGCAGCAGGTCCAGATTCCGGGGCCCAGCACTTGGTCAATGCACGAGGGGCAACCCCGGGCTCCAATGGCCTGGATCACCAAACGGGCGGGGAGCAGAACGCTAAGCCCCTCGCCGCCCAATTGTAGGCCGATCTCCCTCACCGGCCCTCCGGCACCTCGGGAGCCACCGCCGAGCGCGGTGGGCGGGGCCGTCTCAGGCCGCTCCCAGCGCCCCTCACCTCCACCAGGCACGGTCTTCAGCGGATCGATGGGCGGTTCTCCGGTCCCCAGCCGGGTCGGCACCAGCAGACCCTCGGGGTCACCCCTCCTTGCACGGCACACCAGGCAGCTACAGACCGCGGGGGTGTCAGGAGGAGCCAGGACTCCACTCCGGCGGGGCCGCCATCTTGGATTCGCCGCGAGCCGGGACTACTTCTCCAAGGCTGCCTGCGGCGTCCAGATGCCACCCACACCGCCTCCAAGATTGGTCCCGGGACCCAGGGCAGCTAGGCAGCAGGATTCTGAGGTAGGCACTCCTCGATGGTGGTGGATGAAGGAGTGGATGATGGAGGGGTCCGGAGCACTAAAGTGCGACCGCCATCTTGACGCTTCTGGCCACGCCACTTCTAATTGCATTTTATCAAGAAACCATTTGTGCTTATATTTTGACCTTGAATTTTTGTTCACCTCTATGATTTTTGTCTTTGTTTCATTTATAACCATTCCATTTTCTTTTGAGTACAATGATATCCTATTTATCAGACGTTGCAGCCCGACTTTTGTTTGGCTAAGTAAAATGACATTGTCTGCGTATAGTAAATTTGATATCTGAGTATTAGCTAATTTAGGAGGATAGGCATTCACTTTGTTCAGTGCTATCGTTAAATCTGCTAAAAACAGGTTAAAAAGTAGTGGGGCCAATACACACCCTTGCTTTAAGCCTGTTGAAGTTGGAATTTCCTTCGTTAAAGTCGAACCGTCTCCCATCCGAACTCTGACCCAAGTGTCAGAGTAAAGGAGTTGGATTGATGTTAAGAGGGGCACTGGGATACCTTGCTCCTTCAATTTTTGCCACAAGAGTCATCTGTGCACACAATCGAAGGCCGAACTAAAATCCACGAAGCACAAATACAGGGGTTGTTTCATTGTAATACATTTATCCATTAGCACTGATAGAACTAGTATATTTGTTGTGGTGCCCAGTCCTTTGATAAATCATGTTTGGTTGGGTGGGATTATCTGTTTCTCCTTTGCCCATATCGATAGACTTGATAATAAAACTCCTGCGAATAGTTTGGCATCTGTGTCTTGAAGAGTAATTAATCGGTAATTTTCAGGCTGGGCCCAGTTTCCTTTTTTGTAAATTGGTGATATTAATGATCCCCTCCATGATTCGGGTATTGTCGATGTCCTGACAATTTCTTTAAACACTTTTGTAAGATATTCTGACCATAGATCAGGGTCTTCCTTAAAAAGTGCAAATGGGATACCATTGGGACCTGGTGCGCCGTCTTTTTGTTTCCGTATTAGTTTACATAATTGATTTTTTGATATATCAATTTCGTGATCCAAATCCTTTCTTGACGTATTGGTCACATTCCCTCTACTTTCCAGATGTGTTGTTTCACTGTCGGAGTTTAGGTGTGTTGTCAGGAAACTAATCTAATCTTTTTCACTCAGAGTAGATGATACCGCTGATTTATTAGGTCGTACTAAACCATTTTTCGTTTTCCAGAATTCCCTAGAGTTCATTTGGTTACTAGCATGAAGAACTTTAACTCAGAGATCATGCTTTGCATGGTTCCTTTCGTTCTAGATTAACTTCTGCAGATTTTGGTTAATACTTTTTCATTTAAAAGGCAATTCCATGTCATTTGGGAATTTTTTATCTGTCTCCTAAGACTGTTGCGAGTACTTCTCATAATCTGTGTTGTATAGGATAATTTGATTTTATTTCCTTTTCCAGCTTGCGTCTTTTGATTTTTCTTAAGTTTGGGTGTTAACTCACAAGTTTTAACTAATTTTTGTATAAAATATACCCATTGTTCCGTTACAGATAAAGATTTTTCTTCAAAGCATTTTTGGGCCAATTTGTTTGTGTCATCTTTAGTGTGTGCTTTCCAGATAAGTCTCCTGTAATTGATAGTTCCCGTCTGTCCCGGTGTGGTTAGATATGTTTGATGTTTTATACTGGATAGATTTGTAGTAAGTATTTGCTGACTATGATCACTGTCAGACATCTTCCCGATACGAAAAGAAGTTATATTGCTAAAAATATTTAACGATACTATCGTATAATCAATTCTTGATTTGTGGTTTTGTGAGTGATATGTCCATGCTGGAGGTGAGTCTTGGGGGAGTCTCCCATTTAAAATTCTTAATCCCATTGCTTCTATATCTTTAACAAAGCTTATACCTACTTTGCTTTGCCTGTAATTCATTGCTGTATATGTTGTTTGCTGGGGGATTGCCCATTGATAATCCTGTTGTTGAATGGCGTCATCTCTTAAATAGGGCACGAGCAAGTTTAAATTGAAGTCCCCTGAAATTATATAGTCTGCAAATGGGTCCTCCATCATTTGCTGTAACAAAAAACTAGTAAGAGTAGTGCACATGTTACTCATTGAGGTTACTGTAGGGTGTATATATAAGTTAATTATTAGTAGAGATTTTAATTGTTTATTTTCCTTTTATCGTAGCTTTACTGTTAGAAAATTGGGGTTGTTCGTATTCACTTGTTCATGCTCCACTCTCAAGTCAATGGCTATAAATGTTGCCAGGCCCCCACTGGGGCGTCCACATTTGTGTTGTTTAATTGCAGGCTCAAAGTATCCTTTATACCCCTCTAACATTACAGAATTAGTGGACCAAGTTTCTTGTAATAGAATAACCTGATAGATATTTGACATAGAGTTTAAGTGAGCATTATTTATCTTTTTGCGTTCCCCATTTATATTCCATGAGCATAGTTTTAGTGATTCGCTATCATTATTTGTTTTTTCTTTTGTGCATCTTGCTATGTTCTGTCATTGTGAGTTGGTTCCATGAAGAGCCGTACATATCCATTTTTCATTTATTCTAATTGGCTTTTCTATTTTAATTTGTTTCATTGTCATTTCATCTGCTTTATCCATTTTTCCGAGAGGATTTTTCAATATAGAGAAAACCTGCTGGCTGGTGTTTCTTTGTTGGAGTTTCGAGCTCTCGTGTATGACGAAGGGTCTTGGATATACCTTAGGTGGAGGCCGACTAATTATTATTCCCCAGCTAAGGAAAGTTTCTTTTTCATTATTAATTAATTCCGCTATAAAGCCAGAGTTCAGAGTTATCAATGTCATTTCTTGGCTGCTTTCTGTGTTTGGTAAGTATTCAATAGCTTCGATGTCTTCGCTTGAAACTTTCTCTAGCGATGGAATAGATTTAAAGAGGTGAAGAATATTTCCTCTGTTTAGTATATCTTGTCTACCTCTAGAACAATATTCCGGTTTAAAGATCAGTTGTATTTTACTATTGGCTAATGACTTCTCACTTCCTTCCTTTATGGTGCCTAGATGGTCTTTATTTGTGAATGCTTTCTCCTTTCCATTCTTTACGCTGACCCAGTGATCTATGTTTAATATGTTCCGATACTCCTCCGTTTGTTCCATCATATCATTTTGCGTCATATTTATATGATTTGGTTTATTTATTTGATTTATTTGGTTTTGAGAGTATTGCTGATTTTGTTTTAGACTTTGAGTTGTATTTTGAGGTACCAGGAATGTTCTTTGTACTGCTGGTGCAATATATCTTTCCACATCATCTTTCCACGGTTCTCTTGCATTTGAAGGTTTAGATAGACTCTTTAGTTTTTCCCTCTTTTCCCACAATACGCCTTTTTTATCCATTGGTGTCTTCTCTAAACCTCTGTGGTTTTCTAGGGATATAACGTCTTTTCCGTTGAATTTGTATTTATCCCTTCTATCTCAGGTTCGTAAGAATTTCCTCTACTTATATTTGTTACACTAGGTGTACTGTTTTTTGTTGCGTGATTCATTAATTTGCTCTCTCAACTTTTTTTCACTTGTACCTTTATTGAATAAGGCAAAATACTTCTTATTTTTACCGTTGGTTATAGAAATCTGTTCTCCGTGTGATTCTTTTTCCTGGTTTCCCATTGTTTCCTTATTTTGTTTTACGCCGTCAACACCCAATTCACTGGGTTCTTCTTCTTGAGATTGTATTGTGATTACTGAATTGCGTTTGGCCTTATTTCTTGCTTTTCGTAGTTTTTTCTATGTTTTTTTGTCATACTGAAAGGTGGAGAGACAGCTTCCTTAACCTCCTGGTCTTCAGTGGTATCTTCTATATGAGGGACCATTGATTTTTTTGTAACATTTGACCTCTTCCCCTCTTGATGTAGGTTCTGGCCTGCTGTCGATGTTGAGTTATCCATACTAGCTATATCACTCGGGGCACTCAGTTGGGCAGCATCACTTAACTGTTTTATATTATTGATTATTCCAGTATCCTTTATTTTACTGCTTTCCCCTTGATCTTTGGTTTTTCCGTTTTGAAGACTCAATTTTACATCTTCAAGTATTGAGTTCATTACATCCGGTATTGTTACCACTTTGTTAATTATTGGGGCGCATGTACAGTCAAGGTATGTTGCGGCAGCTTGTGTTTAGGCTCTTATTATCAGGCTATTTAACTGAGCCAGTTTGTCATCTATTCCAGCTACTGCATTTGCCATCACGTTAAGTAGGTCAATTTGGATCTCCATTTTATTAGACTGAAATGTCAGAGCTTCTAAAGTCAATGATGACGTTCGATAAAAGATATCCCAGATGGACCCCAAGTCCTGATTGCCTGTGACTTGGTATTTTTGATTCTGCTGGAATCCGTGATCACTTTGGGTAACATTATCTGAACCCGCTAGGGGATTTAGTTGCTCTTCATTTGCCTTTTTGAGGTTGTTAGTGCGGTTATTATCATTACAGATTTTCCTAATGCTCGGTGTACTGCAAAGCTGTATATTGTCCTCTTTTATTCCTAGTTTTCCGTTGGTTCCATGATGGATGTCTAATTCTTCAATTTGATCATTGGAGGGTAAGCTATTCTCCATATCCGTTCTTAATTCTGAGACTGTGCCCCAGGGGGCATTACTACTACTTACTCCAGACTGGTTTGCCTGGGTACCGACTACTGTCGGCTCCTGAGTGACCTGGTTAGCCACCTACCGTGGAGGTATAGTATCCATCACCATCTCAATTTTTTTCCTAATTTCTACTTTGACCTCTAAGGGTGGCGGAGCCCTCATTGACCACTTTTTCTGGGATATTTCCAGTACGTCCATATCATTTTGTTCCACTTGTGTTGTTGGTGTTATACTTAGCATTTCAAGGTCTGTAATATGCCCCTCTGTCGTGCCTACATTTTCCCCTTCCTCAAGTTGGAAGCTCTTGTTCAAGAATTGCAAACCTAGTTCTTGTCCGGCAAGTTGCATTTTATTATCAGGCTTATTGGTTGGCTTGATCGGAGATTGAAGGTTAGTTGCTTCTGTCGCTGATTGCATTGTCATCATAGCTCCTCGTGGGTCTTTCATAAAATCAAACTTATGTGGGATTTTCATAGATTTTTTGAACATACGTTCAATTGGTGAGATTAGCAGTTGGTTCCCTCCGGCAATATTTGCTTTTACTTTTTTTGTTGCTTTTGACGCCTGTACTTTCCTTGCTCTTCTTATGGGAGGACCAGATGCCCTCTCTTTTCCTGAGCGCATGCTAGCTGTTAGTAGAGTTGATGGCCATGTTCCGTTTTCCGTGTACCTTTAATGTTACGTTTAGTCTCAAGGCTTATTATATTTCTAGCCCTAAGCTTTGGAACTGTGAAATAATGTGACCCCACCAAGCTTCACCTTTCCCCCACAGGGAAACTCACCGCTTGCTGTCCTGCTGTCCTTCTCGGCTTGCTTGGCTTGGCTTGCTTGGCTTGGCTTTAGCTGGTTGTACTCACTCTGGCTTGTATCTGGGTTATATCTGGCTTGTGTCTAGTAAGAAGTCGAGTCAAGATACAAGTACCTCCGGGATCTCCTCTCTCCACTTGTGGTGGCCATCTGTGGTGGCCACCTGCAGCTCTGTCAAACCGTCTTGCCCGGCTGTTGTCCAAGGGAGATTTAAAGCAAGTAGCAAGCAGTAAGTAGCAAGCAGCAAGTGGGGGCGTGCCAGATGAGCCACAAACCGCACCCAGACTAACCGGGCCGTCTCCGTGGCACCTGGGGCCCACTGCGGCTGCCGTACTTGCTACTCTCTGCCTGCCTAGCCCACTGCCTCCCTCTTCCTACCTCCTCCACCTCCGTAACGACCCAGAGGGGAGAGAATGGTAGGCGTGATGGGCGTGCGTGATGGGCGGGAGCGAGCCTCACGGTGCGGGCTCCTTGCAACTAGCTGCTGGCTCCAAATGCCGCAGCTCCCACACCGCAGCTCCAAACGGCGAGCAACAGCTACAACACCGGTGAATGTCACGGTGCAGACTCCTTGCAATTAGCCGCTGGCTCCAAATGCCGCGGCTCCCACACCTCTCTGAAACGCCGCGGCTCCAAAAACGTCCAAACTTCAAGCTACATCGCTGGCTCCTGCTCCGGCAGCTACGGCTGCTACGGCTGCTACGGCTGCTACGGCTGCTACGGCTGCTACGGCTGCGTGTTGCGTGTTTCGTGCTACGTGCTGCACCAACCAATCCTCCCGGGCAGTCGGGCAGAGCACTCCCTGTGAGTAGAGTAGTAGAAAGAAGTTTGAGATGAGTCAGAAAGTTGGGCTAGAAGATATATTGAGAGTATAGGCTGAGAAATAGGGTAGTGCATTGGAAATGCTAAATTAGAAGAAAGTGATAAATATATAGATCCATAAGTACATTGAAAGTATATAGATGCATAAAGGAGGTAAGTATATGTAGATTAAAGATATTGATAGAGGTACAGGATGAGAAATAGGTTAGTGCATTGGATATGCTTTTTCAGGGGAAAAGTAACAAACACACAGATCCAAGTACATGGAAGGTACATAGATGCACAATGGCAGCAAGTACATGTAGACCAAAGATGCACCATATAAACTCCGTTTTTCAAGTGTTATTGTAGTTTGATTTTTTTTTTTTTGAGCAAACTTTCAGGACATCCCTCAACACGACACTCTCATATGTAAAAATCTTGTGTGACATCATGTGTGTCGGTGGCATAAATGTAGAGGGCACCCTGAGACCAGTCTGGGACAAAGATGGAGATGGCTGAGAATGTTTGAAGTAGTACCTCAGCCTCACCTTCCGGAAGAATCGATGTAGTTCTGTTTTCAAGTTGAAATGGTTGGGATGGTTGGTAGGTACAAATGATAATCCTTTACTTAGCACTTTTCTCTCATCCTCTGTAAGTGTATACGATGATAGAGTAATGATTGGACTGCTCACCATCGGTAGAACCGTTGCCGGGTCTGGATCTCCCCGTGGTTGTCTGGTGGGAACCGAACCTGTTTCTGATTCTGGCCTCGTGGTCTGACTCCTTCCCAACTTTGGGCCCGTTGTTGTTGGCCCCGTTGTGGGCCCTGGTGTAGTGCTAGAGGCACTCTTGTGGTCTGACACCCTGTGATGACCTTTGACTATCATCATTTTAATTGACTTTGGTGTGTTATTTTATCCTAGCCTGAATGTACAACGTACTGCATATGCCTTGTAAGTCTTAAAGGTTTCTTTCTTGTAATCTTGCAGTCTTTCAGTGGGAGCTATCACAAAGTAGGACAGCCTTGCCAAGAACAGAACGTGTGGGATGTGCATTTGAAAAGATGAGAGAGAGAGAGAGGTGTGGAATGTACTTTTTGGTCTTAAAGTGCAGTGTTATGAGCAGTGGTGCACAAATGTGCACTGTGTTGTACATTGAGAGATGAAGTATGTGATGCTTTAAGCAGTGGTGCACAAATGTGCACTGTGTTGTACACTGGGAAGAATTATTAATTTCTTACTATTGGCTTTGACATGGCCTCATGTCATCCTGAATTCTGACTCTGCCTGGCTTGAGCTTTATCTGCGCGCACAGACACGCTTGCAAGTTGTTTGGGTTAATCACGTTTGAGGATTGTTTTTGTGAGAGATTGTTTGATGTACCCTGGAAGGCTTTTGTGAGCTTCGTTAAGATAAAGGCTGGAACTTGCGAGAATGTAGAGGGGACGTGGGAACTCCTTTCTGCCCTGGAATGCTTGCCTGGAAGCTGGCCAGTTCCAGTAAGTTTCCTTGTGCGGGGAGGAAGACTCTCGAACCTTCTAGTGTGTGTTTTGAGATTATAAAGCTGAGGGTTGTTGACTTAGAAACAGGGATTTTGGAATCCGAATGGGGATGGACGCGTCTATTTCGGTACAGCGGAACCCTGGTTGCTGAGGCTCTTATCCCCGGCTGTTAAATCCCCCGGTCAGGAGTGGGCTAAGATGCAGTTTGCACCAGGTGAAGTGTTGAGTTTTGACTAGTGCCATTGTGATACGTGGTTCCAGTGGCTGTGGTCATTTGAGGTGTTTGAGTTTTGATTATTGCCATTGTGATGTGTGGCCAGTGGCTTTGATCATTTGAGGTGTTTTCTTTGTGATGTGTAAATGAGTCAGAGTCCACATCCAAAGTAATAATTTGATGTATCTAGTGTATATATCTCTTGTAGGACGTCCAATATATTTTCTTGAATCTTATCTCATATTATTTGCTGCTTGTTTATTCATCAGTATTATTCATGCATTTAACTGTTGCATCTATCAAGTGTGTTATTATTGCATGCATATAAATATATATATATATATATATATATATATATATATATATATATATATATATATATATATATATATATATGTATTTGAATGTGATCCATTTTGGCATCTGGGAAAGCCTTTCTGTTAGAGAGCATTGCCTAAATAAACCCCAAGCCTTATTCTAAAAGAGAGTCTTTGCATCTTGTAAAATAAAACCCTTTTCTAGGTGTTGCTGTGTTTTATGTCTCCTGCTTCGCCGTGTTTGAGCCACCATGTGGGAGATTCTGTATTATCTGAAAGGCGGAGCAAGACACCTGGCTCCAATTGTACCCCCTCTCTCTGGGTGGTCTCCATTGGGCATCTTCTAAAAAAGAAGCCCCTTGTGGTGGCTGGTACCAATTATCCAGATGTTGAACTAGTGCCTGGTTGCTCACTCTCGCTTCCCGCACTGTTGGAGCCGGATGACTCTGAAAAAGTCGTGTAGCGTCTGTAACTCCTGTATCCCCCTCTGCCTCGGTTAAAGAACCGGCCTTGAGTGTCCTGCTTGTAGTAGTCTTCTTGGAGGTAGAGGTAGGTTAGCTTTTTATCATAGAAGCGAATGTACTTAGATAGTTTGTCGAGCTACTTGGCTTGGGTGTTCGTGTCAAAGTCCTTGATCATCTTCTCTAAGCGTTCTAAGGCTTCCTTGGCGTTTGTCAATGCATTGTCCTCAGAGATCTCTCTTTTAAGATCTGTAATCTCCTTCTGGAGTTTCTCAACTTGTTCCAAGGCGGTCTCGATTCCCAGCACCATCCAGTGGCGCGAGCAGTTGTTGGCCACGTAACTGAAACCCTCCTTAAACTTAGGGCCATCCACAAATATCGCCGGATTCGTTTTTGACCTGCAACCCTACAGGGATAATATTTGCCTGCAAATATTTAGCAAGGAGGTACCCATGTAGGCGTGTCCATATTAGCCTCTTCTCAAGTCTCTCTAGCTTGTTGATTTTGTCATTGAGTGTGAAATCAATATTAGGGGTGTTGGATGATAGAAAACTGGTGCTAGACTGCCCCTGTATCAGCCTATTGATGTAATCCTCAGTATATGAAAGAGTTTCGCTCTCTGACATAGTGGAATGCAAATCCACCGAAATACCCTCGCAGGAAGACTGCCTGCTCTAGGAGAGTTATACAACAATGGGGTAACCCGAAATACCACTGGACCCGGGTAAATTGCAGTACAAGAAAAAAGGTCACAGCGGTATACAATTCAATAGACAAATTGTAACATCACTGTGAAAACAAATCTTACAATGTGTCAAATTTCAATTTATACTAATTTATTCAGTAAAACAGCATGAATAGTATGTACATTTGTATAAAAAACGTCGGTGCTCCAGAAGAAGGGAGAGAAAAGTGCTCAAAAGGGAATGTGCACTTGTGAAGGTCGTAAGGGAGGAAAGGCAGTGTGCAAATTGATGCTGGACCATGGAACCTTTTAACCTTTGATTGCTACTAGAACCATCATTTTGGTGAGTAGCAGTGGAAGTCATCCATGTTAGACACAACATTTATGTTCCCTTTACTGGTGTTTACACAGCTTTTTTCATTTACAGGGAGTCCCTTGCCTTTTTCGCCTCCTTGACGTTTGGAGCCTACGGGCCCGTTCTTTCTGGAAACGACGGCCTGATTTTGCAAGCCGTTCGTGAATGGTAATATATTCCTTATTTTTTACCTAATCATCATCGATTTCAATATGTCCATCACCTAAATAATAAGCTTGCACCATTAATTTACTATAGGTGTCTCCCCCCCCCCTTTTGGTCCTGATGAAGACCCCATGTAAGGATTAATATACCTACACGAGTCAGGGGGTCGAAACGTCCACGGTCCTTGTCAGAGTGGACAAGTACAGGCATTAGAAATTGATTATCTATGTCAAATGTTACTATGTCCATATGTAAATATTGCCTTCATGCGGCTGGATAGGTCCCTATCAGTCCACCGATGTTATCATTTGCACACTGCATTTCCTCTCTTATGACCTTCACAAGTGCACATTCCCTTTCGAGCACTTTTCTCTCCCTTCCTCTGGAGCACTGACGTTTTGTATACAAATGTCCATAGTATTCATGCTGTTTCACTGAATAAATCAGTATAAATTGAAATTTGACACATTGTAAGATTTCACGGTGATGTTACATTTTGTCTATTGAATTGTATACTGCTGTGACCTTTTTTCTTGTACTCTCATCTATGATCCAGGAAATTAGATTAGAGCTGAGGATGACATCATGAAATGTACAGGCTCAAGTGGCTCTATTAAGATTTTGGAAAAGACTGGGTCCGGGAGAGGACCAGAAAGTCTCGCAGTGGTGTAAAAATGAGATCTAGTATAGTGACTTAAAATGGGCCAAAGAGGTTAGAAAGAAATTGTATTCTGTATGTGGGAACCTGAAGGTGGGAATATGTCAACAAACACTACAAGTAGAAGCTACTAAGAGTGAACTCAGAACTCTAGGGAAGGAACTGTCTAGGAAGGAAGACAGGGAGTATCTGAGAAAGAAATAATCGGTGCAATTTATGTTAAATAGTTGGCAGAAAGAAGCCTGGTTCCCATACCTGGATACATTACCAAATTGTTGGCTCCGATATGAAGTATTAAGATTGAGAACTGGTATTAACCCATGGATGATAAATGAGAAAATAAAAATAGAAATGATGCAACCCGATGGCAAATGTACATGTATGATAGGCACAAAATGTGATATTTTGCATATATTAGTGGATTGCTCAAAAGTATTAGCTCAGCGGAAATTGTTTTTACATCCCATTTTTTAAAAATATGGTATTGTATCCCATGCACAAGCTGTAGAACTTCTTGTAGATATGCCAAACCTTGACATTGCAATAGCTATTGGGAGATATATGAATGCCGCAAAAAGGTTTTTTATGGAAAAATGAATCTGAAGATTGAAAGCCATGATGGAATTGGGTTTTAAGGATAATTCTTAATAGGAATTTTTATAATTATTTTTAAAAAAGTATTTCTCTTTTATACAAGGGTGTGACCACGATCTATATATTGAGTAATTGTGTAATTGTGTAATGATCGGTAAGGAAATCCGTTCTGTTTTCTTCTTCTACTTACAGGATATCTATTTTAACCCCTTAACCGCGGCGCAAATTCTCCCGCGGTGCGGGAGAATTAAAGAGCGGGTGGGGCTGCGACGGCCAGCGGATGTGCGCAGCACCAGGGAGGTAGTGCTTGCGTCGGCCATTGGCCGACGCAAGCACCAAACGGGTTAATGGTAACTGTTGATGAAATTGTGAGGATATTAGAATATCTATAAAAATGTTATGTTTTTATGTTGTGTAAAGACCTGTGGTCTAAATAAACGTTACTTTAACTATACAGCTTAAAAGTGTATTAAAGAATTCCCAATGTTAACCTGTGAGAGGAGTAGGCCTCACTGTAGTGAAAAACGAAATAGGCTGTTTGTCTCTACCAGGACATGCAAAACATTCCAGTACATATCCTACCTACCCTCCATGTCATTTACACAGCACCCTGACCTTAGGGGGGACTAATGTATAATAAATAGAGAGTTTCTAGCTTGGTAAGTGGTTTTAATTGCCAAGTGGAAGTGGCAGTAAACTGCTGTAGGAAGCTGGCCCTGTATATACTATACCAAAATGAGGTATAGTGTGCACAGAGTCCAGTGGAACCCCAAAGGTAGGCAGAGGTAAAAGTAGAAAGCACCTTACTCTCTATTTGTGGTAGTGTGGGCGAGCAGTAAGGCTTTATCAGAGGGTAGTGTTAAGCATTTGTTGTACACACTCAGGCAGCAAATGATGTCACACACTCAAAGACTGAACTTCAGACCAATTTGTTTGCATCAAAAATATTATGAAGTTATTTTATAGGCTCGGTTCAGGAAGTCTTCCAAGAGGAACCAACAACTGGGCAGGCAGGTAAGTTGGAGGGCTCTGGGACGTAGGTGCACCTTGGGTTCCCTTCTCCAGGGCGCGGGGCGGCTGGATGCAGGGGTGTCTTTTGAGGTCGGATTTCGCCTTACTGGGCCACTTGCGGTTGGGGTGTCTCTGTGCAGAGGCTGCAGGCGACGTCAGGGAGTCCTGGAGGGGTCAAACGACGGTGAACTCGGACTCTGGAGCACTGGGGGACCTCGCTGGGACTGGTGGGCCACTCGAACTCGGGCCGTAGGCGACGCGTGCAGTGGTGTTTCCAGGCGTCGGATTTCTTTGTCCCCAGCAGGCTCCGAGTCTTGCTTTGGAGATTCTTTTGAACAGAGCTGCTGTTCACAGGAGATCCGGTCTTTGTTGAAGGCAGTCAGTCCTCCCAGGGGTTCTGGAGGCCGCTACCTGCAGGACAAGGTGACTTTTGGCGCAGGATCTCTGGAAACTGCAGACGGGCCGGTAGGGCTGAGGCCAAGTCAGTTGTTCTCTGCAGTCTCCTCTGCTGGGCGTCTTCTTTCGTCCTTCTTCTTCGTAGGTTGTGGGAATCTGTCTTCTTTGTTCAGGGCTGCCCCCTAAATACTGTATTTAGGGGGCGTTTTAGGGGACTCGAGGTCAGTAGCCAATGGGCTACTGACCTTAGGGTGACTACATCCTTGGTGTGCTCACCCCATGTGGGGGAGTGGGCACAATCCCTAATCCTGATTGGAGAGTGCCAGCCATCTGCAAGATGGCGAGCACTGAAGAGTGGGCTTCA
The DNA here is from genome assembly GCA_963921515.1 of Calotriton arnoldi. Taxonomy (NCBI): domain Eukaryota; kingdom Metazoa; phylum Chordata; class Amphibia; order Caudata; family Salamandridae; genus Calotriton; species Calotriton arnoldi. Next base: position 543,222 of record CAWUFW010001591.1, read on the forward strand.
CCTCGACTCCCCCACCTGAGGGGTGGGGTTGGCAGAGGTGGGCACACCTTCTGGGTTGTGCAAATTTTTTCCCGCCTGTCTTCCCGCTGAAAAGGAGGGGAGACAGGTAAGGGGACCTGCTCCTGGTAGCAGGAGAGGCTGGGGTTCGCATTACAAAGGCGGCAAGGCCTTTGAAGCTCCCCTGCCACAGATGGCTCTTCCTGGCCTGCGGGAGGTATGACCACCTCCGCCCAGTAAAGGCTTTGTTTCTGGGCTCAGGGAGCGAAGGCTCCCACCCCAGGGATTCAGAAACATGTCTCGTAGTGACCAGAGGCTGGTCGTTTTTCAGGGGGCATCTCTAAGATGCCCTCTGAGTGCATTTTTCATTAAATCCCACACTGGCATCAGTGTGGGTTTAATGTGCTGAGAAGTTTGATACCAAGCCTCCCAGTTTTCAGTAAAGCCATTATAGTGCTGTGGAGTTCGTAATGACAAACTCCCAGCACCATATACTCTTAATGGCATTACTGCACTTACAATGTCTAAGAATTGGTCTAGACACTGTCGGGGTACAGGGCTCATGCACCTGTACCCTCACCACTGGTATAGTGCACCCAGCTAGAGGGGTGGCTGACCTATGCCAGGTCAGTGGGTTGTAGGCATGGCACACAGGGATGTGTGCCATGTCGACTCTTCACTTTGTTCTGCACCAAAACACGCAGCCTGCAATAGCAGTGTGTGTGTGTGTGTAAAGGTACAGAGCCTCTAAGGATGGCACAATAAGTGTGGCAGCCCTTAGAGGCCTTCCCTGGCCACAGTGCCCTTGGTACCCATGGTACCTTTTACAAGGGACTGACATGTGGCCAGAGAGGTGCCAATTGGGGTTACAAGGTACAGTTTTGGGAAAGAACACAGGCCCTGGGAACCTGATTGGCAGGGACCCAGGGCACATCAAGTCAAAGTGCATCAGTAGTCTGGCAAAAAGTGGGGGGGTTACTGCAACAGAAACCCAGCTTCCTACAACTGCACACACAGTGGCAGGCCTGAGACAGGTTTGAAAGGCTACTTAGGTGCGTGGCAGAATTAGTGCTAAAGGCCCACTGGTAGCATTTGAAGTAGAGGCCCTGGGTATATGATATACCACTTTACAAGGGACTTACAAGTAAAATAAATATGCTAAACAGGTGTACCCCAATTATAGCACATGCACTTTAGAGGAGGAGGAAGGTAAAAAGTTTGGGGTGACCCTTCAGAGAGGGCCATTTTCCAACAGTAGGCATGGTAACATGATGTCCTACTTCTGCCTCATGGACTCAGGCAGGCCCATAATCATGCAGTTTGGTGTCTTGTTGAACCTCTTAACAATCCCATTGATCTCATTCCACATTGACTTCATGTAGTCAGACATGAAGCTGGTGCCCCTGTCAGACACCACTTCCTTGGGGAACCCTACTCAGGTAAAAAATCCTCATCAGGGTCCTAGCCACTGCAGGTACAGTCACAGACCTCGGAGGGATGACCTCAGTGTATCTAGTGGAGTGGTCCGCCAAAACCAGGCTAAACCTGTTGCCTAAGGAAGCTTTGAGGTCCATGGGTCCAACAATGTCAATGCCAACCCTTTGAAAAGGGTGCAGATGATTAGTAAGGGATTAAGTGGTGCCTTTAGCTTTTTCCCTGTTTTCCCACTGGCCTGGCAGATGAGAGAAAGTCGTGCAGAAAGTATCTGAGGCTATCCTCATCCAGGGCTAATAAAAGTGAGAGGCAAGCCTGGCAAAGGTTTCGTCTTACCCGAGATATACAGCCAGGGGAATTTCATGAGCCAGTCCCTGTGCATTGGGGTCCACCAACTTATGCGTTGCCCGATAAACTGAAGCCTTAGGCTCACTATAATACAGGAGGTCATTCTCCCAATAAATGAGGTGTGTTAGACCTGTCAACCGTGGAGTGGTCTTCCCCAAAATGTTTGCCTTCCTCCTCCATTTTTGCTGATCTCGTTTTTGCTGGCCTGAAGACTCTGCACACTTAACTGCTAACCAGTGCTACAGTGCATGTTTTCATTCCTTAAAACACGGTAACATTGGCTTATCCCCAATTGGCAATTTAATTTACTTGTAAGTCCTGAGTAAAGTAGCACTATGTGCCCAGGGCCTGTAAATTAAATGCTTCTAGTGGGTCTGTAGCACTGATTGTGCCAACCACTTAAGTAGCCCTTTAGACATGTCTCAGGTCTTCCATTGCAGCCTTTGTGTGCAGTTTAACAGCCAAGGTGACCTCACAAAACAAACCTTTTGCCAGGCCTAAACCTTCCCTTTTTATATATGTATGTTGCCCTAGAGTGAACCTGGACAGCCCAGAGGGCAGGGTGCAGTGCATTTAAAAGGTAGGACATGTACTTTAAGGTTTTACATGTCCTGGTAGTGAAAAACTCTTAGATTTGTTTTTTCACTACTGCAAGCCCCACCTTTCCCTTAGACTAACATTAGAATTACCTCATTACCTTTAATAAGCTCTAATTTTCAAATGGGACCAGGTAACCAGTTTGTGTTTGGTGTTTTTGGAAATGTAATGGAAAATCCTAAATTATGGTGAAGTCAGTTTTTAAATTACAATTGTGAAAATGGCACTTTTAGAAAGTTGGCATTTTCCTGCCTTAGCTCTTTAGTGTCTGTAGCCTGCATTTAGGTCACATGACTTGGTGTAGCTGACAGTTGAGCTTTGTGTATTAGTCCTAGACAGCCACACACAATAGGGAGCTTAGGGGTGCCTGGATGGGACATCACTGGCAGGATGGGAGGGAGGAGCTAGGCACAGCCCCACTTACACCTGAATAAGCTGTGTCCTGCCTCCTCACAAAGGGCTGCATACCCCTGTAGTAAGTCTGGAGCCAGGACAGGGAAGGCAGGATGCCTGGGGACTTCAAAGGGAAATTTCTAGAAGCTTCTCCCTCACTTTAATGGCACAACTGAGAATAAATACTGCACCTCAGAAACCACCACTTCAGCATACTTTTGGACCTGTGGATACTCTGCCAGGAAGAAGGGCTGCTGTCTGCTGAGCTGCTGTAGGACTGTCACTCTGCCAGACTGCTGCCCTGCTGGACTCCTGCCTTACTGTACTGCTGTCGTGCTGTACTGATCTGCTGCCTGCGGCTCTCCTGCCTTGGTGAGAAGGACAGGATCTGCTTTTCTTGAACCCAGAACCCCAGAGTGACTTCAAGGGCTAGTTGGCTGGCCTCCTGACTTGAGCCTTAGGGACAGAAGCCTCCAACAACCTTGCTCCTACACCTGGACTCTGCCATCTGTGAGACTTCCTTTCCAAGTGTTTCCACCTCAGTCCTGGACCCTTGGAAGTGGGCCTAAGGTGCTCTGCCAGCCTCTGTGGATCCAGCGGATTGGACGCATCCCCTTTAATGTGTGGATTGGAACCACCGCAAAGACCAGCATCACAGCCCATCATTGTGGCGGGACCGCCGCGAAGCAATGCATCCTTGGTGCAGGCCCTCGCATTTCTCGTCGACGGCAGCCTCGTCAATGCTGCCAGACTTTGCATCGCAGATCCTCGGAACCAATTCATCGTCCCGACTGCATGAGGCAGCCTTGACTCCGAACTGCGCATCGCAAGTCCTCGTTGAAGTGATCTTCGATGACTATGCAGCAGGACCTCACACCTCAGTTTCGCCACATCTTGGAACTGACGCATCGCTTCGGCTGCATGATGCATCTTCAACGCGGATCCTGGGAATGCTCAACAACCCAGGATTTAAGGTACTCTGTTCAGCAGGTCTAACTGGGTGCCTGTAGCCGGCCCATGCACCATCGAGGTCGGCCTACACTTGAGACTTTGTCCCCGTGTAGAGCAACGAGATATCCACAGTTGACGCTTTCCGCCTTTTGGTGCTATTTTTACTAAATTCTTTAAAACTGAATATCTCCGGTTCTACTGATTGGATTTTTGGTCTTATTTTACTTTTATTTATTACAAATTACTCTATTTTTCTAATTCACTTGTGGGCTCCTTTGGTGGTGTGTTTTCACCGTGTTACTGTTTGAAGTGTTGCACAAATACTTTACACATTGCCTCTGAGTTAGGGCTAACTGCTCTGTGCCAAACTACCTTAGGGTTGAGCACATGTTAATTTAGGGTTTGCTTGTGATTTCACCTTAAGAAGTAATGTGGTTACTGCTTGAGAACGGTTCTACCCCCCTCAACCAGTAGCTCAATTTCTTACACTGGTGAAAGTGGTGGGATTTGGACTTGCATTTGTGCAATACCATACAGTAATTTTGTGCTACACTACCATCCCACATAAATAATATAAGACCAATTTGAGTTGTTATCTTCTCCTTGATTGGCTCTTTTTGTTTTTCCAAATCTGCCCTCAGTCCTACTACTGGATTGTCTGAAACCATACCTGCAGCAATGGAGTTTGAGCTGGCGAACCTGGAAAGTTATACAGTGGCTGAGCTTAAACAGTTTTGTCAGGAAAGGTGAAAGATGAAGAAGGGCACCAAAATGTTGGAGCTGCAGAAAGCTCTGTGGGCCTGGACAGAGGCCCACCAGTTGACCAGTCACAGAGGAGCAGGATGATGGGGATGAGGATGAGGATGAGGTGGAGGAGCAGGATCTGGACATAAGCCCTGAGGTGCATCCTACAATGGAGGAGGATGACCCCACTCCTCAGTTAGAATTCCCTGCCAGAGAAGAAAGCAGTGTGTCCTCGCATAGCCTGGCCCCCGAGAATCTGGCGGAAAGGAAGGCAGATAGGGAGTTCAGGCTAAAAATGACTCTACTCAGGTTGGAGGAAAGAACGTTGGCTTTAAAGAAGAAAAGGTTGGCTCATGAATGAGCCTCAAAGAGCTGGAACTGAAGGCAAAACAAACAGATTCCAGCAATGGTGGCATCCATGTCTGAGGGCGATAAGAAGGTCTGATCCCCAAAAACATGGTACCCAGTTATGTGGTGGGGGTGACATCAATAAATGGTTTTCAGTTTATGAGGTGATCCTGAAAGTCCATACAATCCCAGAGGAGCACTGGGGGTGGCCTGTGAAAGCATATGCCTCCAGTGGGGAGGGACACTCTCATGACCCTAGAAGTAGAGGACCAAACAAGATACACCCCCATGAAAGTCATCCTTTTAGCTAAATTTGGGCTGACCCCTGGAAAGTATCACCAGAGGTTCAGGGACAGCCACAAACTCCCCAGTCAATCTTGAGTGGATTTCCTGGACTATTCTAGCAAGACAGTGAATGGCTGGGTGAGGGGCAGCAAAGTTAATGATTACAATGGACTGCACAACTTGATTCTCAGGGAGTACATGCTCAATCCTTGCTTTGCAGAGCTGCGCTAGCACCTAGTGGACAGAAAGCTGACAGATCGAATGAAGCTTGCTGAGAAGATGGACCTCTGGGTCAGCACCAGAGTGTCCAAAAAGGCATCTGGACGGGGACTCCCAAAAGGGTGGCCAGGGGTCCCACCAGAAGAAAAAGGGGGTAGAAAAACTTAAATGTAAGGAGTTTTCAAAAGGCCCCCAAAATAATTCCCAATGGAACAGAGGTAACCAGCCCCAGTCTGGGCCCAAGAAAAAAGGATTATTTGACAAGCAGACAGGGAGGTTTTTTCTCCCAATGCACTGAGTGTTATAAGTATGGGAACTCCAATGGAGACTCCAAATGTCCCAAGATGGCACAGCTCCCCACCGGTGGGCAGACACCTGGGTTGGAGAGTGTAGCGCTCGGGGAGAAGGTAGTCCCAGTTAGCTTTGGGGAGCAGACAGAAGTGACCCTAGGTTCCCTGGGGGATAAGGAGAATGTGCCAAAATCCCATAGCCTTCCAATACTTCTAAGTATAGGTAGTGGGCCACCATCAATGGGCAATGGGTGGAGGCTCTGAGGGACACAGGAGCCAGCATGACTGCTGTAAGGTGTCAGCTGGTGTTCACAGAGCAGGTCCTCCCTAGCACATTCCACCAAGTCATAGTCACGGACAATTGTGAGAGTTATCTACCGGTGGCTCTAGTTCCCTTTGTGTGGGGGCAGGGTCTGTGGTTCTCGAAAAGTAGCAGTGAGCCCTGCCATGCCTGTAGATTGTCTGTTCGGCAACGACCTGGAGCACACTATCTGGAAGAAGGTAGAGTTCAGGTCACACTGGGAGATGTTGAGATTGCCTGGATGTGTCTGTATGACCACAAGGCCCATGGCTGCCCAGGAGGGGAGTCAAGGGCGCCTGGAGCCTGGAACAAAGACACAGGCAGCTGCCATGAAGAGTAAGGGCAAGGGGCGTGGGAAACCAGACCCTGAAGATCCCCCAGTCAAGGTTGATGGGGCACCTGAGGAGGATGCCCTGAGCCAACCGGGGAGGGCATTGCTGTCCTAGGAGAACTACCTGAGCTTGCTGGTTGGCAAGTTGAGGGTGGGCCCACCAGGGAGGAATTCTGCAAAGAGAGTGCCCCACTGTAGAGGGCTTGAGTCAGAAAGCCGAGGCCCAGGTAGCATGTGATACCTCTGCAGATCACCTCATCTATTGGCAGAATGACCTCCTGTATAGTGAGCCTACGGTTCCTGGATCTGAGGCAGCCTGTTTGCTGTTTCCCCTGATGGGGATTTTTACCCATGTGGGGTTCCCCAAAAAGGTAGTGTCTGACAGAGGTACTAGCACCATGTGGGATGAGTGTGGATTAAGTTATACGTTCTCCACACCCTATCACCCCCAAACGGCCTTGTGGAGACATTAAACAAGACCCTAATGGGCATGATAATGGGCCTACCTAAACCCATAAGGCAGAAGTGAGATGTCTTCCTGCCCTGCCTTCTCTTTGCCTACAGGGAGATGCAACAGAAGGGTGTTGGGTTTAGCCTCTGTGAACTCCTCTATGCCCACCTTGGTAGGAGACCTCTTAGCCTTATCAAAGAGGAGTGGGATCAAGCTCCCAGGAAAACCCTCAGGATGTGGTCAGCTACATGCTGGTCCTCCGCAACCAGATGCATCGGTTCTGGAAAAAGGCTAAAAGCAGTCTTGAGGCCTGTCAAGAGGTTAAGAAGCTCTGGGATGACTATGACCAGAAGACCACTCTGGTAGAGTTTCAAACTGGCCCAAAGGTGTGGGTCATGGAGTCTGTGGAGCCTAGAGCTCTCCAGGATCACTGGACAGGCGCATATGAGGTGAAGGAGCGGAAGTAGCCGTCCACCTACTTGGTGGATCTCAGGACCCCTATTAACCCCTTGAGGATGCTCCACGTGAACCGCCTCAAACCACATTTCGACAGGTCTGAAGTGAGCATGCTCCTTTTGACAGATGAGGGAGTGCGAGAGGATAGTGAGCCTCTCTCTGACCTTCTGTCTGCCCAAGAGTATGATGGGTCAGTGGAAGGTGTCAACCTCTTCTCCTAACCTGACCTCAGAACAGCAGAGTGACTGTCGCCAGTCGCTGGGGCAGTTTTCCTCTCTGTTCTCCCTCCCCCCTGGACTCACAAACCTGGGCGTCTATGACATAGACACTGGAGACACTTCGCCTGTTACAAAATAAGATTTAGAGGTTGTCAGACAAGGTGAGGGCCAGTATCAAGGAAGAGACCACCAAGATGCTGGTGTTAAGGGTGATTGAGTCCTTCAACAGTCCCTTGTCCAGCCCAGTGGTGCTGGTACCAAAATTATCCCCACTGGGCGCCACTCCAGAACATAGGTTCTGTGGACTACAGGGGCCTCAACTCTGTCACGAAGACTGATGCACACCCTATCCCCAGATAGACAGGCTGGGCACTGCCAAATTTCTCAGTACTTTTGACCTGACATCAGGGCATATTGCTTTGACTGAGGAGGCAAAAGAGAGATCTGCATTCTAAACCCCAGAGGGCCACTTTCAGTTTAGGGTGATGCCCTCTGGGTTGAAGAATGCCTCTTCCACCTTTCAGAGGTTGGTCAACAGGGTCCTTGCTGGGAAGGAGGCATTCTCTACCGCCGACGTGGACAACACAGCTGTCTACAGCTGGGAGGATCACCTGCACCACCTCCAGGAGGTGCTTTAGGCCCTTCAGCAGGCAAGCCTGACAATCAAGGTCAGTAAGTGCCAGATAGGGCAAGGTTCAGTAGTGTATCTGGGCCACATTGGCCCCTCCAGGCCAAGATTGAAACTATCCTAGCCTGGCAACCCCCCTAAAGCACAGACTGAGGTGATGGCTTCCTGGGCCTCACTGGATACTATAGGAGGTTTTTTAAGGGATATGGCACCATTGTTGCCCCCTTAGCCGAGCTGACTTCAAAGAAACAGCCCAGAAAGGTGATCTGGACAGAGGCCTGCCAGAAAGCCTTTGATACCCTCAAGGAGTCCATGTTTACTGCACCCATACTCAAGGCTCCTGACTTCTCTAAGGAGTTCATAGTACCGACAGATGCTTCAGAACATGGCATAGGGGCTGTCTTAACACAGTTAAATGAGCAGGCCCTAGACCAACTGGTAACCTTCATAAGCAGGAGGTTACTTCAATGGGGACAGAGGTGGAGTGCGATTGAAAGGGTGGCCTTTGCTGTGGTCTAGGCAGTGAAGAAGCTGAGACTTTACCCGTTCGGGACTTACTCCCGGGTTCAGATAGACCAGAGGCTACTCAGATGGGTCATGCAAATGAGGGGTGAAAATCCCAAATTGTTGAGGTGGTCCATCTCCCTACAGGGACTGGACTTTACTCGTGCAACGCCGTTCTAGGTCAGACCATGCCAATGCTCTATTTAGATTCTTCCGCCTTAGTGATGAGAACTCCCAGGTGGTTGGGTAGTCCTCTCCACTTTCAGCTGGGGGACACACATGCAGGGCCAGCTTTAGCGATGGTGGCGCCTGGTGCGACAATGTTTGTTGGCACCCCCCCCATCCATTATGGCGGTGGTGACCACCTCCCCCCTGGATTCCCTCACCACCACCTTTTAACAGTGCCCCTCAAATCTCCATAACCACTCTCTTTCAGGTGTATTTAATTAGTTATATAGCGCCACTCATACCAGTGTAGGGTGTCAGAGCCCTTTTTGCATCACACACACATTACACAGAGACAATCAATAATACAGGTATAAATCAGCAGATAGGAAATGTAACATAAGCCAGAGGACAACAAGGTGTAGGAGTCACATATCATCCATAATGGTAGTCAGTATAGTTTAAGAGTGCTAGGTCTGGAGAAGCACAAACTCAGAATTGAAAATGGAACACCATAGTTGGGGGTTCTCTTTAATAATAAGAATCGATTTCTACCTAAATGAACCCTTTTTGCAACATTAATCTATGATCTAATCTATACTTTGCAGTGTGCACGCAGTTCTTTGATGACAGTTAATAATTCACTCTTCTATATTAGGATTTTAACTTATAAACTGCAAGTAACAAAAGGATGTCTCTAAGAAAAGCAGTAACCCATTGACCTATTTACATTATATGCACTTTGTGATCTGCATGGTACACGTTCTTTGCAGCAGGCATATTAATCCTATGTGCTATTTTATGATCAGTCAAAACCTCAACTAGACAAAACTCTGATCTCTCTCCAGGAAGAACATTAATCACCGGAGTTATCTTGACATTTTTATTGTTGCCTAGAAATTGCTGGAGGCAAGGAACGCGGCAGCAGGTGCTTTTAAAACCAAAATAAACTTGCAAACATGGCACTCCCTGAAGTCAGCACCTGGTGTGGTGGCACTGGTTGTACCGCCCTAGAGCCGCGCCTGGACACATGTTAGACCTGTTAGCCTTAGGGTGGTCTTCCCCCAAAAATGTTGCCTTCCTGGTCCATTTTTGTTGATCTCGTTTTTGCTGGCCATAGGACTCTGCACCATTTACAGCTGCAAATTGCTAAAGTGCATGTGCTAATTTCTTAAGTCAGGGGAATATTGGCTTATCCCCAATTGGCATATTTAATTTACTTTTTAAGACCCAAGTAAAGTGACCCTACATGTGCCCAGGGACTGTAAATTAAATGCCACTAGTGAGCCTGCAGCACTGATTGTGCCACCCGCTTAAGTAGCCCTTGAAACATGTCTCAGGCCTGCCATTGCTGCCTGTGTGTGCAGTTTAACTGCCATGTCGACCTGGCAAAACAAACATTTGCCAGGTCCAACCCATCCCTTTGTATACATATAAGTCACCACTAGGGTAAGCCCTGGCAGCCCAGAGGGCAGGGTGCAGTGTATTTAAAAGGTAGGACATGTACTTTTAGGTTTTACATGTCCTGGTAGTGAAAAACTATTAAAGTTGTGTTTCACTACTGCAAGGCCTACTTCTCCCCTACACTAACATTGGAATTACCTCATTTCATTTAATAAGGTGTAATTTGCAAATGGGACCAAGTAACCATTTCATGTTTGATGTCTTTAGAATTGTAATGGAAAATCCTAACTTATGGTGAAGATGGATTTTAAATTACAATTTTGAAAATGCCACTTTTAGAAAGTTGGCATTTTCCTGCCTTAGCCCTTTAGTACCTGTAGCCTGCACCTGCATCACATGACTAGGTGTAGCTGACAGTTGAGCTTTGTGTATTCCTCCTAGACAGCCACAGACAATAGGGAGCATAGGGGTGCCTGGATGGTCCATCACTGGCAGGATGAGAGGGAGGGCACAGCCCCACTTAGACCTGAAAAAGCTGTGTCCTGCCTCCACACAAAGGGCTGCATAACCCCTGTAGTTGGTCTGTCGCCAAGACAGAAGGCAGGATGCCTGGGGACTTCAAAGGGAAACCTATAAAATCTTCTCCCTACTTCAAAGATACAACTGGGTATAAACCATGGACTTCAGACACCATCACTTCAGTACACTTCTGGACCTGTGGATACTCTGCCAGAAAGAAGGACTGCTGAGCTGCTGAAAGGACTGTCACTCTGCCATTCTGCTGTCCTGCTAGGCTCCTGCTTTGCTGTGCTGACCTGCTGCCTTCTGCCCTCCTGACTGGGTGAGAAGGACTGAACCTGCATCTCTTGAACCCAGAACCCCAGAGTGACTTCAAGGGCTAATTGGCTGGTCTCCTGATTTGAGCCTAAGGGACAGAAGGCTCCATCAACCTTGCTCCTGCACTTGGACATTGCCATCTGTGAGTCTACCCTGCCAAGTGATGCCAACCCAGTCATGGACCGTTGGAAGTGGACCTAGGGTGCTCTGCCAGCCTATGTGGATCCAGTGGAACCCACACATCTCCTCTGCTTCATGGATTGGAACCGCCACAAAGACTCGCATTGCATTGCAGCCCATTGCTGCATCGGAACTGGTGTGATGCATCCTCGGTGCAGGCCTCCGCATCTCTCGTCGATAGCAGCCTGGATGGTGAAGCCGGGCTCTGCATTGCAGCCTCGCAGCTTCTCGGAATGGGCTCATTATCCCAACTGCACGATGCATCCTTGACTCCGGACTTCACATCGCAAGCCCTCATTGATGGGATCTTCGACGATACAGCAGGACCTCACACCGCAGCCTCGTCGCATCTCGGGAACGACGCGTCACTTCGGCTGCGCGTTGCATCTTCAATGCGGTTCTTTGCAAAGCTCCGCAAACCAGGATTTAGGGTACTCTGTTCAGTGGGCCTAACAGAGTCCCTGTAGCCGGCCCATGCTCCATCGCGGTTGACCCAAACTTGTGACTTGTCCCATTCAGGCACGACCAAATATCTATGGTTGACGCTTTAAGCCTTTTGGTCCTATTTTCACTAAAATCTTTAAAATTTAATATCTCCTGTTCTAGTATTTGAATTTTTGTCGTTTTGTTCTTGTTTTATTTATTCAAATGTACTCTATTTGTCTAATTCTGTTGCGGGCTCCTTTTGGTGTGTGTTTTCACTAATTTATAGGACCTAGGTATACGGTATGCCACTTTAATGGGGACTTATAAGTAAATAAAATATGCCACTCCGGTGTAAGCCAATTTTACCATGTTTTAGGGAGTGAGTACAAGCACTTTCTTTAGCACTGGTTAGCAGGGGTAAAGTGCACAGAGTCCTAAAGCCAACAAAAACGAATTCAGCAAAATAGGAGGGTGAAGGCAAAACGTTTGGGGGCAGACCACACTAAGGCTGACAGGTCTAACATCCATCCTGCCAACAGCTAGTCCCCCTTTGTCTCACTGTCTGGGAGGAATTCACAAAGGCGAACTGTCACTCTAATCACAGTCATGTGACCTGGGACACAGGCTGTAGGCACCAAATGGTTAGGACAAGAAAATGCCAACTTTCTAAAAGATCTAAGATTGGAGCACGAGCACATGGTACATTTTTAGTTCACTAGTTATTGTTTGATTTATGTATTGATTTGTTTTACATTTGGTATGCACATTTTTTATTCATTTCAGTGTGATTTTTAGCTTTCTCACGTGTTATATGTAAATGAAGGTTGGATCGCAGGTATGCGTAAAACATCTTAAGTAGTGTAATATGACTCTGAATGAGATATATTGGTGATCTCTGTTATATGAGGATGGGCACACGTTGCCCGAAATGCATTGGGTTTGGTCATTAACTTAACGTCACGCTATAAGGAGGGGTGAATCCCCAGTTGTTGTTCGAAAGGCCTGGATGGGCATTCGGTGAACATGGAGTACGACATTTGCATTATATATGGGTATCAAGCGATTATGTATCAACACTTGGAAATTATAAAATGGATTTAAATAAAGAAGAAAGTTTACAATCAAGTTTGTTGGAGAAATTCCTTTTGGCAGTGCACTCTGGTTTGGAACCTGACGAGGCTCCATTATCATTTCTCACAGAATTTCTGCGCACGGATGGAACGCACGCATGACAGGGTGCACGCTGTAACACTTAAAGATTATGAACCACACGTATGTTTGGACAATTTGGAGTGCATACTTACCATTGTTTGTAGCTTTTGCTGATTTTCCATCCAAGACAGTTTTGCACCCACAAGACGAACTTTGGCCATACAAATGTGGAACAGTTGTGAAGTATACAACACTGGAGGTTCACCTCTCTCTGATAGAGTTGATGTATCGAGATAATCAGCAGTTTAGGTCTCGCCTAGCGTTGCAGCACGCATGCGCTGCTTGCTCTGTGAGGGCTATTGTGATTGAGGAGATTTCAGAAGGGGACTTGAAGCCCCGCCCATCATTTTCATTGGCTGGCGTCATCGTTTATGCTAAACGGTGGCCTGCCATTGAAAATGAGGCTTCTTTGTTTCCGCCCTGTCTCCATTTGGGACGGCCCATCCGGACTGCATCGTTTGCTTCACGGCTGTCGTGAGGCTATTTCTTATCTTTAGGAGGCGTGTAGTGACGGATCATGTTTCTGAAGTCTTGTTTTTTTTTCACCTTTCACCGAGCTTGTTTATTTAATTATTTTACCCCCGATTTGCTTTCACCGCGCTTGTATCTTCTATCCGCTCCCTCCCAAAACAATCTTTTTTTCAGCTTTCCCAGCGCTTGTTTATTTAATTATTTTTCCCACGATTTGCTTTCACCGCGCTTGTATCTTCTATCCGCTCCCTCCCAAATGACGGATCATGTTTCCGAAGTCTTGGTTTTTTTTCAGCTTTCACCGCGCTTGTTTATTTAATTATTTTACCCCTGATTTGCTTTCACTGCGCTTGTATCTTCTATCCGCTCCCTCCCAAAGCAATCTTGTTCAACTTCTCTCCGTTTGAGAGGGGGCCTCCATACCGCCAGGGGTGGGTGAAAGCTCAGCTGATGGGAGGGGTGGTCGAACCAGTTTTTCACCGAGTGACTTGGGGACGTCTACTGAGGGTTTCAGAGTGTGCGTGTATGTGTGTGGGGCGGTGGGGGGTCCCTTTCCCATAGCGGCAGTGGCTAGAGACATCCTTTCACAGAGCGAGTTTGCGATATAGGGAAATGGCTGGGCCACTTCGAAACCTCACCCCCCCCCACCCCTCAGGGAGGACGGAGGACGTGGCTACCTTTTCCACAACAGCTTAGCTGGGGCAGCCTTTTGCCGAGTGACAATACACCAACATTTAACCACTGACGGGCTTGCGGCCAGCCATGCCCTACAGGGTGACGACGAGTCCATGTGGGTACACAGGGAACACCCGCCTCTGCCATACCTTAGTGTATACATTGATCTACTTTAGGTTTTCTATAGCGCGAACTAAGCCAGTAGGTTAGCAGCCATTGGGCACAGTATACACATTACGTCTACACATTGCAGAGCACAATGGCTATTTTACTTTAAAACAATCGTATGTTTAACGCAAACTTTCCAATGTCTTTCTCTTAGCAAGGTCAGATGCTACTCTGTATTTTCCAGTTACTAATTCGCAGTTGTATCTTGTTTGTTACCCTGGACACACCTTGTTCTGTTGTAAAGCGCTCTAATGCCCATGGGCCAAGTCCGTGCTATAGAAAACCACGACTAAACAAATAAAATAAAGAGCAGAGCATCGCCAGTGCCTTGTTGTTCTGTTGCAGGCCCCTGCATGTGAGGTGGAGTCAGACATCCAACAATGGCCTGGGTGTGGGGTTTTTAATCAGCCCCTGTCCACAGGGAGGATAGGGGGACATTGTCCTGATGGTGACAGAGGCGGGCCCTCACCCCAGGGGTCGGTGGAAGAAACGACGCTTGCTGCTGAGACGCCCGCTCCCTGTGGGTTGTGAAGAGCCCCCTTCCTGGTTCAGAGGGCTCTGCATGCACCCCCGACGAGCAGCTGTGAGGGGCAGGCCAGGTGAATGGACCCGCACCCCAGGAGCCGGGGAGATCAGTGAACTCCCACCCCTTCCGTACACCCCTCCCCCCCAAACTTTCCATATTACTTAAGTGACCAAAAGGGAAGCACACGCAACCTGTATTCCCTGTTAAAAGCCTTATGCAAACAGCTGCAGCCAAGAGACCCAACCCCTGCGAAGGCCTCCAGGCAGGGGGCGGGGCCTGCATGGAATTCTGTTCACTCAGGCAACATCCAGCCGGATCCAGTGCAGATACTGCTCTGAGTGTAAAACCTGCGGCACTAGCCAATCTCGGTGCCGGCGCTGGGGCCCCATTGCATCCCATATCACCTCCCAGCAGAGCTCGCAGCACTACAGCACACCCTGGTGCACTCCAGCACACCGCAGTGCACCCAGCACACCCTGTGCGCTCCAGCACACCGTAGTGCACCCAGCACACCCTAGTGTGCTCCAGCATACTACAGTGCACCCAGCACACCCTACTGCGCTCCAGCACACCGTAGTGCACCCAGCACAACCTAGTGCGCTCCAGTATACTGCAGTGCACCCAGCACACCCTACTGCGCTCCAGCACACTGTAGTGCACCCAGCACACCCTAGTGCGCTCCAGCATACTGCAGTGCACCCAGCACACCCTAGTGCGCTCCAGCACACCATAGTGCACCCAGCACACCCTAGTGCGCTCCAGCATACTGCAGTGCACCCAGCACACCCTAGTGCGCTCCAGCACACGCTAGTGCACCCAGCACACCCTAGTGCGCTCCAGCACACCCTAGTGCACCCAGCACACCCTTGTGCGCTCCAGCATACTGCAGTGCACCCAGCACACCCCAGTGCGCTCCAGCACACCCTAGTGCACCCAGCACACCCTAGTGCGCTCCAGCACCTCTCTCTGCCCCATCTTCTTCTGTTATCCTCTTTTCTTTCATCATCCGTTCTTTCTCTCTCAGCTGAGCTGCCCTCACTTTCTTTTGTCCCTCTTTACTCTCACTGTTTCAACCTCCTGTCTTTCTGTCTCTGCATATATCTTTCTCACCATAATTGTTCTCTAATTTTCACACTCTCTAGTAGTGCTACTGCCTGTGAACTCTAAGTCTATGTTCAGTAGCACAACGCTGCTTCTGGCACTATCATTCATTGTCGGCTGTCAAATTCTGCTTGGTCTGTATACGTTTGCATATTTATTCATCTTTAAATAAGTTCAACCATATGTGAATGTTTGCTCAATACTCCAATTTGTAATACAACTAAAGGACATAAACCTATTTTGGCTTGTATTTTTGTCAACTTTCTATTTTATAACCGCGCAACCCCCTCAGACGTGTCAGCAAAAATGACCTTTTGTCCAAAATTTTGACACTTTCTCCTGAATTTTTGTCCTGAATTGTGACCATTTGTCCTGAATTTTTACTGACACTGTGCAGAATTCACCTTCTTGCCAGGTGTTCACCCTACCCCCAGCACCTCCCGGTGCAGCACTGTGCACCCCAGCGCACCCTAGTGTAGCCCCTAGCACCCCCCAGCGGAACTCAGTGTATCCCAGCGCAACCAAGTGCAGCCCGCAGTACCTCACAGTGGAGCTCAGTATACCCCAGCTCTCCCTAGTGCAGCCCGAAGCATTCCCCAGCGGAGCTCAATGTACCCCAGCGCACCCTAGTGTAGCCCATAGCCCCCCTTAGTGGAACTCAGTGGACCCCAGCGCAACCTAGTGCAGCCCATAGCACCCCTTAGCAGAGCTCAGTGTACCCAAGCACACCATTGTACAGCCTCTAGCACCCCAGCGGAGCTCAGTGTACCCCAGAACACCCTAGTGCAGCCCATAGCATCCCCCAGCAGAGCTCAGTATACCCCAGTGCACCCTAGTGCAGCCCATAGCCCCCCCAGCAATAGATTTCGCAGTTACAAAAAATTTAGCTATTGCCATTTTACATTAGAATGCATTTCATTTATGTTTTACAAAGTAAAAACAAAACAAACTAACAATGTCATTTACAATGTCAATAGCTCGAAATAATGTCATTGCGAGACCTATTGCATTGCAAATGCTTGTTATTTCAGGACTCTGAGATTGATAACAAGCGATCATTGACTGCAATGGCAACAATTTTTATGAATGTTATAATTTTGATAATGTCTCATTCTTATTCATTCATTTCTTTGCATGATTACACATTTTTGTATTTGTGTTAGGCTCATGTTTTTTAATGCTGCAATCACGTACTTTTTGTGTTCCTAATCTGTTTGGATGACTCACGGGGTTTAGGCACGAAGAGGTCATTCTGAGTCTTTTGTTTAGTTTCATGGTTTGCTTGTCAGGTGATTGAGTTCAATCATGCGATTTGTTTTTAAAAAAGCACCGGTAGCGTTTACGCTTGTTCAGCTGGCACACTCACTTCGGTGTACGTTAACGCTTGGCATGCACACAAGGTAAATTTCAGTTTGTTAGAGCTCAGTAGCTTTGAAGGCACCTTGAGTCTGGAATTATTCATTCATTCAGTTATGACAGTAGTTATATTGTCTGGGGGAGATCTAAGATTGGGGCACGAGCACATGGTACATTTTTAGTTCACTAGTTATTGTTTGATTTATGTATTCATTTGTTTTACATGAGGTATGCACATTTTTGATTCATTTCAGTGTGATTTTTAGCTTTCTCACGTGTTATATGTAAATGAAGGTTGGATCGCAGGCCTAAGTAAAACATCTTAAGTAGTGTAATATGACTCTGAATGAGATATATTGGTGATCTCTGTTATATGTCTCTTTACAGTTACCCCTGAGGAAGGGCACACGTTGCCCGAAATGCATTGGGGTTGGTCATTAACTTAACTTCACACTATAAGGAGGGGTTAATCCCCAGTTGTTGTTCGAAAGGCCTGGATGGGCATTCGGTGAACATGGAGTACGACATTTGCATTATATATGGGCATCAAGCGATTATGTATCAACACTTGGAAATAATAAAATGGATTTAAATAAAGAAGAACGTTTACAATCAAGTTTGTTGGAGAAATGCCTTTTGGCAGTGCACTCTGGTTTGGAACCTGACGAGGCTCCATTATCATTTCTCATAGAATTCATGCGCACGTATGGAACGCACGCATGACAGGGTGCACGCTGTAACACTTAAAAATTATGAACCACACGTATGTTTGGACAATTTGGAGTGCATACTTGCCATTGTTTGTAACTTTCTGAAAGTGGCATTTTCAGAATTGTGACTTAAAATCCGATTTAAATATTAAAAAGGATTTTAAATTACAGTTATTTAGAGGCCAAACATGGCTTTTCTACCCATGCCCAAACAAACGTTATCACTTATTAAGTGTAATAAGGTAATACAATATTATGCTGTGGGAGAGGTAGGCCTCACACAAGTAAACAAACATTGACAATGCCAATAGGTCAGACTTTAAAGGAATGTTGTATGGTAATGTGATACAGCAAACAAATGATGGACGGAATGCTGACATGGTAATGTGAAGCAGTGCGAGTAAATAGCATAAGAATAGATATGTATTTGTCGTATGATGGTTTTATGGCTCCATGTAAATTTTAAAAGCAGATCATTTTTAAACTATTTTTTATCATGTATGAGATTGATTTTTAAAACTACTTTGTATGGGTCTGTTTTTATATATGAATTTAAGGTATGATCATGTTTGTACTTGTACTTTTATGGCCCTGGGGGGCGAAATAAAGTTAATTGATTGACTGATATGCATTTGTGTTGAAGCAAAGAACTGTAGAATAATATTGAGATATGTTAAAAGGACAGGTGACTATCAAGCCAGACCTAAAAATCCATGTAGGTTAATGACTGTCCTCCTCTCATCTGTGCTGCTGCCAGGGAAAAACAACATAAATTATCTAGTTATCTAAGACACTTTAATAGCATTCCAATGTCATGTGTGTGCCCCTGAAAGTCCAAGGTAGGCAGCTGGATAAAAGAACTAAATTATCACAGCTGTGTGGAGGACAAGCATTTTTTGTGGAAGCACACAACTTCTGCCCAATCAAAATATGTACTCCTGGTTCCAACATGTGGGTGGAGCCAAAGCCCCTCTCTAGTGATGCTCCCATAATTGTCTGGCGACAGCTGTGCTGTCTAGCCAGACCATAAAAACAATGATAGTAGTTTTTTACTACCAGGGCATAAAACTTTAAAGTACCTGTCCATTTTTTTTTAAATACAGGGATTATGGGTAATGTAATTTGTAGTTGTTCATGTCCAAAACAGTTATCATGTACTACAAGGGATTATATTAAGCATTTATGTTGTTTTCGTAGATTTTTTATTTAGTTTATGTTTAATTGATAGTACTGATGGGTGTCTTTTTTACCATTTTACATGGTAGTTACCCCCGAGGAAGAGAATAATCCCGAAATGCATTGGGTACTATGTAAAGACGAAGTGTCATGAAGAATATTGAACCCTCTAGTGCTGCTAACAAAAGCCTTGAGAGGCACTTGTGAAAACATTGCAATTAAATGTTGATGAAAATGAACTGATAGAATATCAAAAACTATCCGATTAACCATGGAATTTTTGGAAAAAAGATATGATAAAATGGTTGAAATTCTTGGATTTATTATACTGGTGGCTGTGCATCTTGTTTGGGGACCTGATGAGGCTTCTTTCTGTGACACTTACATGTAGCGCGGACAGATGGAGCGCGAAACAAGGAAGCACACCTTCAACGCTGTTGAGCATTATGAACATTGGATTATAACTTTGAGTGCATTCTACCATTCTTTGTGTGCAAAAGGTATATTTTGCCAGGTCGAATTGGCACTTTAAAACTGCACACAGGCTGCATTGGTGTTTTAAAGAGCTTCTTAAGTGGGTAGCACAATAAGTGCTGTAGGCCCACTAGTAGCATGTAATTTACAGGCCCTGGCTACATGTCGTACCACTTTACAAGGAACTTATAAGTAAATTAAATGTGCCAATTGGGTGTAAGCCAATTTTACCATGTTTAGAGGAGTGAGCACAAGCACTTTAGCACTGGTTAGCAGTTGTAAAGTGCACAGAGTCCTAAGGCTAACAAACTGTCTAACAACAAAAAAGACACTTGTTTGCATAAATGCTGCTGCAATTCCTCAGTTAAGCACTGCCTTCTTACTGAACTCTAATTCTGATTGCAGATGCTCTTTTTCGCTATAGGATTACTCTTCCTTAGGCGGATTTACACTCGTGCAAGAGCAGAATGCATTCACTCACAGTGAAGAGAGGCACTGGCTGCAGTGGATTTGCCCATGTCCTGGGCGGTTTGTTGTGGTAGGCAGAAGCAAAAAGTGATTGACACTACAACAGACCAATGGATGACAAAGGCTGCCTGAAAGCCCCTCTATGTATGTATAAATATGATTTGTAAGGATTTTTTTTTTAAACAAAAGGTCTCGGCTAACGCCAGACTTAAAAAGTTATATTTTTCCATACTAATGGTTAGCGGTTCTATAAACTCATGTTGCATAACATTCAGAAAACATGTTCTGATAACCAGGGCAGTAGAGGCATGTACCAAACTCCATACCCAGATAGTTGACATTTAAACTGCAATAAGCATGAAAAAGACTTGGGCTGACACGAGTGCAAAGCAGAAATGGGGCAAGAAGTGGGGAGGCACATTGGGTCTGTGCACGCGAATAACAAGCAGAGTAAGGGGCACACACACTGAACGTGCCATCCCCAAGCGCAATTTTCGTGTCAACATATTTATATATGTTTTATTACGCACTCCTAAGTGACCATTCTCTTCATTCTGAAAATGCCACCATTTTCAACCCTGTCGTATAAGGTGTGTGCACCACTGAGGAGGGTTGGCTTTTGGCATGGGCACCCTGGGCCCAGGGCAGGGGTGCCAATCTTCAACAGGGTGCACAGAGTTATCTGTGTCAAGGTCCTGTAGACAAGCTTGCCCCTCTCACTTGGCTCCAATTATTCAAATTAAACTGTTTTGTAATCATTTTTTGCTTGCTGCGGGTGCTGTTTCACACCCCATTATCACATTTCCTTTTTTTTGCAGTTTTATATAGCGCAAACTCGACCCGAAGGTATCAGAGTGCTTTACATGAGCACCAGTAACATTACACAAGGACACATTCATTAGATCGAGCCGAAACAGCGCTTGCGATGTCAGGCGATCTGTAGTCTGTACTTTGTGGGGTCTGACTCCTCCCACGCTTTGGATAAGCTTTTGTGTGTGTCGGTTATAAATCGTAGCCTGCAAATGGCTAATGGTGGATGCATGTGCCACTTTCTCTAGCAAGTTCACTGCCATGGAGTATTGCCCCGGGAGCGAGCAGGGACACGTGCGCTGCACGTTTTAAAAGCAGCGCTGCACACAGCGCTTTATTTTATTTTTTCCTTGCAACAGAAACATTCACCTGCATATCAAACATCACTAGGAACTTCGATTTCCTAGTTGTTGGTGCATTTTAGGAGCACTTTTACTGTGATGTACTTTGTCAGGCACACGAACACATCAGTAGGCGTGTTCTACTGACTAGCGAAAAATTGACATTTTAGTTGCTGTCTCTTCTCATCAAACTAATGAGCGTGCCGTAAGGATGCAATGGACACCCCCAGCCGACACCATGACTTCGAATATTGCTCCAGTGCCTATGCAGCAAATAGTTCTTGCATGTATTTAAACTATCTACATACTGCATCAGGCTCCACTGAGCAAGCAACTTTAAGGCATATTAAGCACCTCCTCACCAGTCGCTCCAAAACGGAAAACATAGATAATACAAAGGAACGCTAAAATCTCCTCTTTACCTTATTTCATATATTTTTCAACTGGTGCAAAACCGTGGACACCATCAAAATACCCTATTCTTCTGACGGAGCACTACAAAAAGCTCATATATGCCCCAAAAAATAATCCAACCTGTATTACACAAAACATGTCAAATGTATGTAGTGGTGGGCATATCGCAGGCTGCAATTGTTTTCATTGTCAGCGATGATTTTTCCACTCAGCCTCTGCGTGTGAGGGTGGGGCGCTGTGAAATGTGCTGCAAGGCAGCGCGTCGGAGTAACAGTGTATGCTGGGATGCGTGCAGAAGACAGACCGCATGCAGGAAGCTAGCCACACTTGTCCTGTGACGTTCCAGATACCTGATCAGATGTTGACCACGGAGACAGCCAGCCCCACGTCTTCCGTGGTTACTCGGGTCCAGGCCCACAGATGCTTCTTTAAAAAATATATATATATATCCTGAGATAGTGTCTGGGCCAATGACTGAAACGACGCCACAGTGGGAGATTACAAATACAGATTGAAAAAACACATCATGGCTGCTGATGAATGCCAGTTCAGCAGCCGCGTCTCCATATCACGCAAGGGTATATAAGGTGCCGAATTATAAATGTGAGGTTTGCTGCAAAGCCTGCAGATGCTATTTAAAGAAAGGAAACGTTATCAGATATGAGAATAATTGAAACCTCTAGGTGATATCAAACATCTTCTTAAAATATTCAGGACTATAAAATTATGGGCTTCAGGATGCAAGCAGCATTTGGATGTCCAGGTCCATACCATTCCACAGGGCTTCAAGTGGGATGAAAAAACTGGGGGGTCTCTAATAGGGGCGTGGCCACTGTAATTAAGGGTATGGCTTAAAACACAAGCTAAAAATTTGTGTTTAGCATAGTGTGCCGCCGGACTGGTATTTTACTGATTCTGTCCATTCATCCAGATATATAACACAACAAGTAACATTACACCTACAACAAGCCAGGACTATTGGCTTTGTCAATGGTTGTAAGTTGCATAAGATAAATAAGCAACAACTCTCACTTCGTTGTGTATAATATTGAAAATGCTACTCGCACTTGTGGGCGAGGTTGTGGCATAAGGCTAGAGCAGCCGACCTTCGAGCTGAGAAAACAGGTTTGAGCCTGACATCCTGTGATTCAGAAAATGAATATGCCCTTGTGTAATGTAACTGGTGCTCATGTAAAGCGCTCCAAGTTTGCGCTATATAAAACTGAAAAACGAGTCTCTTTGAAGTTACATCAAAGTCAGTGACGAGTTAAACAATTGCAGAGTTAAGGATTTTTTTCACCCTGAGGGTAAAAAAGGAAAGCCTGATAGGGACCTGTCTCTGCACCTGCTTTTAAAAACTGTTGGTGCTGAGCACCAGCAGGACCCGGCCCACTTAAAGCCCTGCCTTTCCAGTAAATGAGCGTGCAGTAAGTGCAGGGGAGCGTCATCATTCAGTACAGAAAGTCCTTTGTGTGCAAATGTACAGCGCTCCAATACCTTCAGGTTCGCTATAATACTGTAATAAATGAAAAAAATGCTAATTTCTATCAGCCATCTTAGAGCAGAGAGCAGACAGTGCGTACCCCTGTGGGTCTTGCGTGAGCAAAGCAGAGGCACTGGCGACTGTTTAAAGTCCTGTAAACCAGGTGCCGAGACGGGTCCCTATCGGGCTCTCCATTTTTACCCTCAGGGTGATAAAAAACACACAAAAACGTAACTCTGCAATATTACAATCCGCCACTGCTTTTGATGTAACTTCAAAGAGACTCATTTTGCAGTTTTATATAGCGCACACTTGGAGCGCTTTACATGAGCACCAGTTAAATTACACAAGGACATATTCATGTTTTGAATCACAGGATGATGAGCCGACGTCAGGCTCGAACATGCTTGACAGAACATAAAATGCTGGCGCTCGAGCGGAAGTGGCAGGGGGGGGAAGCAAAATCCCCTCATGAAGCTCTGAACAAAAGCATGGCTGTCAAAGGACAACAATAACGGAAGCATTTTCAATGTAATATCAGCGAATTCATAGTTGTTGCTTATGTACCTTATGCAATTTACAACCATTGAGAAAGCCAATGGTGCTGGCTTGTTGTAGGTGTAATGTTACTTGTTGTATTGTATATCTGGATGAATGGATAGAAGCAACAAAATACCAGTGGGGTGGCACAGTATGTGAAGTACAGATTTTTAGCTTAAGTGTTTTAAGCCACACCCTTAATTACATCAGCCACGCCCCTATGAAAGCCCCCAGTTTTTTCATCCCACTTAAAGGTCCCAAAGCCGAGACTTATTGGCTATGCCAATGCTTGTTTTTTTGGTAGTCACATGGAGGTTATGTGATTTGCCCAGAATCACAGGATGTTGAGCCGATGCCAAGACTCGAGCCTGGGCCGACGCCGAGATTCGAACCTTATTCCCCAGCTCCCTTCCGCCATGGGCCAACAACCCCATCGGCCTCACCAACAACTTCACACCAGCGTGAAGTTGAGTGTGAATTGGGATGGTTGGGGGAGGTGCTCAGATGTTTCCGTTGGGAGGACAGTCACTGTTTTCATGTAAGCCTTCAGTGACCAACCTGTGAACACAAAATCGGCCCCTTACTATCTCATTTTATTTACCAGCAACAGCGAGGGCATCAGATTTCTTTTCGCCCAGGGCGCAGTATGAGCAAAGGCCGCCCCTGCCTAGGAGTACATAAAGCACCTGCCTGCCGAGGCACCTGTCAAACTGAGGTGAATCCTCAGCAGCACTATAACCGGCATCACTTGTAAAGGCAAGTTCGGGCTGAGCGGAGCACCGCCAGGTGGCGCTCTTGCGCTGGACTTGAGACGGGCGCCTTCGGGTCCGGCTTTGAGAGTCCCGCTGTCCAGCCCGAGTGTGCAGGTGCTGTCGGCACTGCCGGGCCTCGGCCGCCAGAGGGCGCCGCGCGGCCGCTTAGGGAGTCGCTGAGCGTGGGCAGCGGTGGGACGAGGGACGCGGAGGATGCTGCCCGGCAGAGCAGCCGCCTTCGCTGGCTGCCAGCTGCTGCCGGGGCTCGGAGGACCATGAGTTGCGGCTGTGCGGAGCGGGACCCGGGGCTCGCGGTTCTGCCCCCCACCCCCGAGCATCCCTGAACCTCCCGCGGCGGCGGGAACATGTCGATGGCCGGGGGCCGGAGAGGGCTGGTCGCCCCCCAGAACACCTTCCTGGAGAACATCGTGCGGAGATCCAATGGTAAGCAAGCGGCTTGACCTCCGGGTGCAGTGGAGACTGACCTTTGCTCCGCAGGGGAGTTCTTAGAACTCACCACTGCTCTGCTGGGTGAGGGGTCCCCAGGAAGTGACTTCAGGGTGATGCTCAAACACTGCCCCCGGTGCTGCGGGCGTCTCCTGGGACTGGCCTATATAACCTGTGGTGCTCTCCCAGTGTACTGACCTGGCCCCTAGATATGTGCCCCTCCTCCTGCAGTGGTCCCTGGTTTGCGAGGCTCCCCCGGTGCACTGTGCACTGCACAGGGTCCATCGGGACTGGCACTTAACATGCAAGTGGGGTGGGCGCTCACCCTTTCTCTGCAGGGTTATCGCTTCCCTGGGACTGCCAGGTGGTCTTCAGGGGTTGCCCTGAATGGGGGGAGCCCCAGTCCAGGGGCAGTGAAGGGCCGGAGCCTCCCCGTGCAGTGGCCCCTGCGCTGGGGCACTTTAGGGGATTCTACGTGCTCTGCACACCTCCCCAGGGCTGGTACTGAACACCTGCACTGCAAGGGGGCTCTCCCCTGACCTCAGTGTTACAGAGGGAGTCTCCGGGCACTGACACATGCAGAGCACGCTACATGTGACGATTCGTCACTACTGCCTGGAAGTGGGGGAGGGGAGAGTGGCCGTACCCTCTGTACTCCAGGGTGTTCTCTACACTGATGCCAGCTAGGTACCAAGCATCGTGTCATCGCCCCTTGTAGACCCCGTACTATGGGGCTCTTCTGGCATTGATCCATGCAGAGCCGGCTGCCCCTGTACAGTACAAGTACTCCTGTACTGACCTCTGTACTTGGAGGAGGGAGGCTGGGGGTGTCTCTCCATAGCAGTACACTGATGATGCAGGGAGTTTCCGTGCACTGCCCCTTGCCCCGCAGGTTTAAGAGGGTCTCCCTTCGCACTCGGTCTGCCCCTGCCCCGCACACCTCCAGGGCAGGACAGGCCCCTTGGCAGCGTCTCACAGCATTCAGCGGCCAAGCCCTCAGACACGCACCCAAGGGCAAGGAATTGAGAGACACTGCTGAAATGTAGCGTCAGGCGGGCACACGTACCACCCCGGCTGCTTCAACCAGCTGGAGTGAAACGAGGGCGAGATTTGTCTGGGATTGCTGGAGGCAGCACCCATACCCCCCCCCCCCCCCAATTCCCCACCTCCCTTCCCCACACACCACCACCACCACCCCCAAGCGCTGCGTCTCCATTCACCTGCTATTAAGCGGATAAACATACCTGTAAAGCATAGCGACTTTTTATGGCATGTGTTAAATTGTTGAAACGAGCGCTTTAGAGTATGCAATGAGTATAGAAAGCGCTATAAGAGTAGGTGTACTATACAGTTTGCCGTTGCTTGCGGATTCGGGCGCAGAGGAGCACGGGCTCTGTCCTCGGCATGTAAAAGGTTCGGAACTGTGATGGTATTTACCGGTGGTGCCTTGAAATAAGCCCGGTCAGTCAATGTTGACACAGCTTTAAGTAATTGCACTATTGTTTGCTAATATTATTGAAGGAGTGATACATTCTCATTAGATTATCTGATTAATGTGATGTTATAATGCTTTTGAAACACGCTAAAACTGTATATATAAATGTTTTTAAGATGCAACAAAATATATATTCATAACAAAACGGTAATACTGTGTTAAAAACGACAGGGAACCCAGCGTCCGGGAGAGTTATTGCAGATATTAAGGTTTTGCAGCACATCGTCTTAAGTATGCAACATTCCGTGAAGTCACAATCCGCACCTCCTTGATACTGAACACTTACACCAAAACTTTTGATAGAAGTTCCTTCTATGCTTCTCACTTGGCGCTTATACCTGGTACTTTTCACTCGGGGGAGGGGGGGGGGTGTATCGATAGGAACAGACGATATATAGGGGTTGTCCTTTCACCTCCTCTTTCTTTAGCCCTTTCCCTTGTGGCTGGACCGCCTCTCTCTCCCACCTACAAATCTCTGCTTCCTACCGCTATACGCACGAGCCCTATTGACTGTAACTGATCTCTTGCATTTTAAGTCAAATAATTAAACTCTGTCACAGTTGCACTTGTATTTCGTGTAATTAAGAACACCATTTCGCTTTAAACATGGAAGCACCCTGTCTTCCGGTTCCTTGTCTTTGGATGTCCGCACAGGCGTGTGTAGGTGTGGTTCTGCCTGCTCAGTTTACCTGTGCGTGCATGTGCTTGTTGCTTCTACACCTGTGCTTCTTCGGGCTATTTCCACAGTCGCGTGCAGGCGTCCACGTGCGTGCTCAGTGCGCGCGCCCACACGTCAGCTCTTGGGGCCTTTGGCTATGCCCCAGTGCCTGTCAGCGTCCCTGTAAAGATGCTTCGGTATCTGCGCCCCTTTAATGAATCTATGCACGCGCCCCTGTGTCCGAGCATGCTCAGTCCAAGTTCCTCCATGCCCCGGATCTCCTCTCGCTTTACAGTGTGTATGTACCCACCGTATCTCTGTATTTTCCGTGTTCTGTACCTGTTAATCATGCGTCCACCCTGTGTGCTTGTTCACACTTCCTATGTGCCCTGCCTGTGCAGACAGTGTTCACTGCCTCTGTACTTCCCGTGTCTGTTCTGTTTGCTTGAGTGTGTGACCAAGTTTTTCCTGATAAACATGCATCTCTGTTGATGTCCGAGATCTATGCATGTTCTGCTTGTATGCAGGTCTTTAGGTGGGGTGGGTCCTGCCAGGTCAGGCCCTGCTGTAATCAACAACTGACTTTGAAATGGGTCTCTCTTGGGTGCGGTGTTCGTGTCCCTAACTTTACAAGCAAAACAGATCGATTTCTCAACCACTGTAAAAACCCCCACGGTAATCCATGTCAGTGACACAGTTCCTGTTTGCATTTCACACGTTTTACTTCGTACTGCATTCCTTAAGAGCAT
The DNA here is from genome assembly GCA_963921515.1 of Calotriton arnoldi. NCBI lineage: Eukaryota > Metazoa > Chordata > Amphibia > Caudata > Salamandridae > Calotriton > Calotriton arnoldi. Next base: position 570,755 of record CAWUFW010001591.1, read on the forward strand.
TTCCCTCTTCCCAGATGCGTTTGTGTCGTTTTTTTCTTTGCCACATAACACTCTTGTATGGTGCATCCTGGGAGCCGAGCTGCCTCTCGGTGTCTGGGTGAGTTGTGGCTGGGTGTTCATGACTGGGTACGATTGAGAGCTCTGGGATTGGGGCTCTGACTTTCTCACAGTGCTTGGAGGTGCTCAGACGACATGCCCATCCAATCCTTGGCCTCTCAGAACAACACACAGTACAGTGGTCACTTATGTTTGATTTGTAATTACAATTTTATGTGAAACAGTGTGGAGCAGGTATGTACAGCTGTTGAAATGTGGAGATCACCAAAATAAAATAAAATGCAGTGTTTACAACTGAGCGGAGTGTGTGTGTGTTGTAGGAGAGATGATGCAAGGTAGTCCGTGCTGAATGAGAGAATGGAAAGATAGTGATGAAGAGGAAAGAGATGACGTGTGAGATATGTAGATGGAGGATTCCAGAAAAATACTGAGAGAAAAAGGGATTGACTGTCTAACTTAGTAAAAGATTGCAGAGGAACTAGTGTGAGTGAGAGAACAGGAGTGATTGAGACACTGAACACTACCCCTTTCACAGATATTAGTGATGTTCAATTCACAGTCTTATATTTTCAGATTTCGTGTGATTATTGTTACTGATTTGTTTCATGCTGTTAACAAGCACTGGCAAAGCCAACAGGTTTAGCTACTTTCAGGCACATGCTCATGGTTGTGTGATTTGCCTAGGTGCAAGAATATGATTACTTAGTGTTTCTCTCCCTCTGTGTGTGCTCTGAATTTCTTTATCCATGCCCTGCTGTCTGTGTATTCTCAGTGTTTCTATGTTCATACCCCTTTCTCTGCAAATGCTTAGTTTGCCTTTGTCCTTGCCCATGTATATGCTTGCTCAGCATGTTTCTGACCATGCTCCAGTGTCTGTGAATGCTCAGCATTCTTCTCTGCCCATGCTCCAGTGTCTGTGAATACTAAGCATTCTTCTGACCATACTCCAGTGTCTGTGAATGCTCAGCATTCTTCTGACCATGCTCCAGTGTCTGTGAACGCTAAGCATTCTTCTGACCAGGACATCTCCCTGTCTTATTTCATACTAGCACTGGGATGCCTATGGGTAGCCATGCGCTCTATAAATCCCTAAACCTAAACCTAAACCATGCTGCAGCGTCTGTGAACGTTCACCATTCTTTTACCATGCTCCAGTGTCTGTGAACGCTAAGCATTCTTCTGACCATGCTGCAGTGTCTGTGAACGTTCACCATTCTTTTACCATGCTCCAGTGTCTGTGAACGCTCAGCATTCTTATGTCCATGCTCCAGTGTCTGTGAATGCTCAGTATTCTTATGTCCATGCTCCAGTGTCTGTGAACACTCAGCATTCCTCTGTCCATGCTCCAGTGTCTGTGAATTCTAAACATTCTTCTGTCCATGCTCCAGTGTCTGTGAACGCTCAGCATTCTTCTGTCCATGTTCCAGTGTCTGTGAATTCTAAACATTCTTCTGACCATGCTCCAGTGTCTGTGAATGCTCAGCATTCTCCTGTCCATGCTCCAGTGTCTGTGAACGCTCAGTGTGCCTCAAGTTTTTCTGTTCATGGCCAGGTCTGTGAATGCTTTGTGGGCCTCTGTCCATGCCCCTGTGAATGTTCAGTGTGCGCCTGTCCAGGCCTAAGTGTATGTGAATGCTCAGTGTGCCTCTGTTCACACCCGGCATCTGGAGTTGCTCCGTGTGTCCCTGTCCTTCCCCCTGTGCCAGAGATTGCTCAGTGTGCCACTGTCAATGCCTGTGTGTCTGTGAAAGCTCAGCATTCTTTGACCATGCTCCAGTGTCTGTGAACACGCAGCATTCTTCTGACCATGCTCCAGTGTCTGAACGCTCAGCATTCTTTGACCATGCTCCAGTGTCTGTGAACGCTCAGCATTCTTCTGACCGTGCTCCAGTGTCTGTGAACGCTCAGCATTCTTCTGACCATGCTCCAGTGTCTGTGAACGCTCAGCATTCTTCTGACCATGCTCCAGTGTCTGTGAATGCTCAGCATTCTTCTGACCATGCTCCAGTGTCTGTGAACGCTCAGCATTCTTCTGACCATGCTCCAGTGTCTGTGAACGCTCAGCATTCTTTGGCCATGCTCCAGTGTCTGAACGCTCAGCATTCTTTGGCCATGCTCCAGTGTCTGTGAACGCACAGCATTCTTTGACCATGCTCCAGAGTCTGTGAATGCGGAACATTCTTTGACCATGCTCCAGTGTCTGTGAACGCTTAGCATTTTTCTGACCATGCTCCAGTGTCTGTGAGGAGCACGTATAGTTGTTTTCTAGGGGGTAGACACCAATGTGATTTTTCTAGTATAAGTGAGAGTGGGCAGAGTGTGAGGTGAAAAAAAGTCATAAAGCTAAAAAAGCCACTTGGTGACTGAATCACAACTTTATTGGAAGACGGGGGATAAGACTTCAACCTGTTATTGGTAATGGAATAGACATGTTTCTGCCAATTACCAAAGCACTACAAAGGGGTGTATGGCATTTGCTAGGGCTTTATGTTGAAATTCTATCACTCTGCAGGAAGAAGTGGGTCAATGAAAAAAGAAACGTGTATCTACAGTGTGCAGTTTGAAAATACGACCTGTATCCCACATTCAATGTGGCTTGTTTACCATTGTCGGCACCTATAGAAAAACAATCGAGAGACAAACAGAGAGCATTATTATGGTGAGATGGGCCTTTCGAGCAAGCATGTCCACGTATCTTTCAACAAGTTATGACAATACCAAATATGCTCACTGTGCCACCAGAATCCCCCTAATGTGAGTTAATCAGATCTATGTACTGGTGATGGTGTCTATGTAAGTGCTTGCCAGCAATCATCGGTGTTAGGTCTCAAATCGCAGAATTTCAAACAGACTTAAAGCAGTATTATATATTAAAAAAAGATTTAAAAGGATGGCGGTGTTAGACATACATCCTTGGTGTGGTCTCCCCTCAAACTTTTTGCCTTCTTCCCTCCTGTTGTCTGGATTTAATTTTTTGTTGACATTAGGACTCTGTGCACTTTACCAAAGCTAACCATTGCTAATGTGCTTGTGCTCTCTCCTTTAAATATGGTAAAATTAGGCTATGCCTAATTGGGCACATTTAATGTACTTATAAATCCCTAGTAAAGTGGTACTACATGTGCCCAGGGCCTGTAAATTAAATGCTACTAGTGGGCCAGCAGCAAGTATTGTGCTACCACTAAAGTAGCCCTTTAAAGCATGTCTCAGGCCTACCATTGCTGCCTGTGTGCAGTTTTAAACTGACCAATCGACCTGACATACACCTTTTGCCAGGCCAAAACCTCCCTTTTTAATACATGCAAGACACCCGAAGTAGACACTAAACAGCCCATAGGGCAGGGTGCATTGTATTTAAAATGTAGGGCATGTGTTTTTAAGTTTTACATGTCCTAATAGTGAAAAACTCCCACATTCGTTTTTCACCACTCTCCCATAGGACAACATTGGGTTACCTTATTACATTTAATAAGTGATAGTTTTTAATTGGGAACAGGTATAAATATCATGTTTGGTCTCAAAAGAATTGTAATTTAAAATCCTCAATAATGGAAAAGTCAGATTTTAAGTCACAATTATGGAAATGGCACTTTTAGAAAGCTGGCATTTTCATGTCCTATCTATTTGGTGCCTGCAGCCTGTGTCCTGGTCACATGACCATGAATAGTTGGCAGTTGGCCTTTGTGTACTCCTCCCAGACAGTGAGACAAACGGGGACTTGGTGTTGCAGGATGGGAGGGGCAAGATGTTTCCTACCCCACTTACATTTCAAAGGACTGCCACCAGCACACTCACAAAGGAACTTGACAACAGCCTTTTGTCACCGTAGACTACATGGAACCAGGGCAGGGGAAGGAAGTAACTTTCCAGAATCTGATGTGGGGGAGCCCAAAAGTTTCACCCACTTCAAAAACTGGCACCAGGTATAAATACTGGATCTTTAGACCAACTTTTCAGTACACTCCTGGAACTGCGGAGGACCCCCAGCAGGACTATTTTGTACTTCAGAGGACTGTCCTCCTGCTTGAAGCTTGTCTTGTACCATCAGAAGACTGCCCTGCTGCTTGAGGTCTGCCTTGCTGCTTGATATCAGGACTACAAGAGTGACTCCAAGGAATCGTTGGCTGGCCTCCTTTGAGAGCTACAGGGACACAACAAGCTCCAGAGTCCTTGAACCCTACACCTGGCCTTCTGGAGTGAGTCCTGATTCAACCCCCCAGATGGAATCAAACCAGTCCTGGACCCTTGGAAGTGGTGCTCCTCCTGCCACAACTTGAAACTTGGGACATAAAAAAATGTTCACCAAAAAGTGACCTGAGAGCCGACCGGATACTGGGACCCACCTGCTTGTAGATCGTCCGTGGATCATCGCCGGTTGGCCTGACTTCGCGGTAGCTCCCACTATGTTCTTCTCCGCAGCAGTAAATCTTGTTCAGCAGGACCTCCGAACAATGGTATCTGGTCTCGTGGTGCCCTCGTCAGCTACATCCTGCAGCTTCGCCCCGCTGGGGAGTTTCATCTTCCAAAAAAGTGATAATGGCTGAGTGTAGAAATCTTCACTGGTACTTCTTTGAGCAGCTCTCAGACGACAACACCACCTCCTCGGACACTGCTGGTTGCCATGCCCCTCTGAACTTTACCTTCTCAGCAATTTTTCTTCAGAATTTCTTCTGAGTTAGAAGTCAAGCCGAGACTGGCCCAGTCCACCTTCTGTAGCCGTACCGTGCTACATCGCAGTCAGCCTTAACTTTTGACTTTGCCCCAGTTTTCAAGGCCAGATACCCACTGTTGGTCTTTTGATCTTTTAGGTGCTATTTTACTCTTAAACACTTAAAAAAATCATAACTCTGGTTCTACTGATTTGATTTAATTTGTTTTGTTGTCATTTTTAATTATTAAAATGTCTATTTTTTGTAAATTGGTGTGGGATTTTTCTTGTGTTGTGTTTTCACTTCATTACTGGTTGTGTGCTGAATATATACTTTACACAGTGCCTCTAAGTTAAACCTGACTGTGCTTGTACAAAGCTACCAGAGTGTTAAGCACAGGTTAGTTTAGTGACTTTTGTGGATCACACTGACAGGGATTGTGTTTGTTGCTAAGTTAACCTGTCTCCAAGGGTGTCACAACAACACCAATACTACTAATAGGGCAGAAGCACATCCATCCCAGTAGAACTAGACACAAACACTGTTCACCTGGCTACCTGGAACAGAATCATTGTAGGCTCCCAGAAAGTCATCTTGGAAAATTATCCTTATGCTTCAAAACTGAGTGGTGGATTTTTAATAAGAGTTCTGATACAGCATGCCATATCTTGTTCAAGTTTTATGTTCTATGTTCTATGTTTTTATGTCTCAAGTCTTTGATTTTGATTCTGTTTCTAATCTTGTGTACAGTGCTGTATTACTCTTGGTTCATGTTTGCGCTTTATAAAACCAGTAGCGGCTGGGGTGCGGGTGCAGTGGGAGTGGGGGGGTGGGGGGGTGGGAGGGGCGATGGGGAGGTGGGGAGGAGGGAATTGAAACGGACAACAAATAAACATTTAAAAAAAAAATAAAAGGAACGTACCTTCCGCCTGCCGCCCAATGCTCTTTTCCGTGTCCTCGCTGCAGCGCAGGCTCTGGATGCATCTCCTTCTTTCTCCTGGCGCTCTCCTCGGTGCTGACTCGGGCGTAAAGGGAAGGACTTCCACCCTTGTACAATGCGAAACCAACCAAACCTGGAGCTGCACCGCAGCTCCAGGATTGGTTGGAGCAGGCTAACCCAGCGCTCATTTTGAGGCTGGGGGCCTGCGGCTGCAAACCCTCTGCTGTTTCTCTGCCTTGGGATTGCAGGCTCTGGTACAGTGTCGGATTGGTAACGCGGGCACTCGGGCAATGCCCGAGGGGCCGGTATCCGAATTCCAGCTGTGGGCTGCTTCTTTGAGCAGCCTGGGGGTCCGATTTGGGCGGTTTCTGCATTGTTCGATGCCGCCAGCGGCCCAGTGGGTGCCTGAGTGGCCTTTCTGGGGGTAGATGGGCATCCATTACCTCCCTTTTATCAACGGCAGAGGTGTCACTCCCTTTCTCTCGCTGGGCCGGCACATTAATATATGCATATTGAGCGGGGGCAGGGGGCCTGAGCAAAAGTGGCCTCACTTGTTTTCAGGTGTGTTTCACCAGTGTAAACTAATCCGTGCATTTTTTATAACCCCCCTTTTTTTAAAATAAAATTTCGTCGGATCAGTGTCTTGCGGAAAGGCAATATGCAAATGTGGGCCACATTTTTTTTAGCGTGCCCGGGCCGATTTTTAATCCCAATCCAACCCTGCTCTGGAATGCGCATGTCGGATTGGACGGCTTCAGACAGCCGGCCAATCTGACCTGCGCACTGGCAGGGGCTGCATTAATAGTGCAATTGTACTAATCAGCCCCGCCCCTGCCAACGCGCTGTGATAGCGCGAGCCTGGGACACATTAATAAAATTATATTTATTACCATTTTATTAATGTGTGTGCCTGCAGCACTCGCAGCAGGCGGGGTAACGCTCCTCTGCCATAATGGAGGAGCTGCCGCTGTATAAAACACTTTAAATAAAATAACGGTCTTCACCCCCCCTCAATCATAAACCCAGTTTCCTACAGACTGTCAAAATAGGCACATTGACTGACTTGCCACAGGTTTTATGAAACTACTAGGATGTCCTCACTGTCAGTAAAGCATAGAGAAAATCCAACATTAGACCAATCCAATAGTACCAGACTAAAATGAGAAAAAAACATAGTGTGGTCATTGTGAGGAAAGGTAATGCCATGTGCAGACTCCAAGGAACACTACCAAAGAACGTTGAGAACAGGTAGTTTCTCCAATGAGCACCTAACCATAGGTAACTCCCCAAGTCCCTGGGGGAGTTTGTCCAAAAATTAGATTTCATAAACCAAATAAAACCTGGCCCACCCTGGGTGGGGGGAGCAGGGCAAAGAGGGGTGCATTCCTCTTTCGGTCCACTGCTACGGCTAATTGACTGCCTGGGGCGAGAAGAAACCTGCCTCCAAACCCGACTGATCCTAATGAATCCATCTCGGGATGCAGGGTGATGTCTATTTCCCGCGTTCACCATTAAGAACATGGTAAAGCTAGTTCTAACCATGTTGTGGCACCCATTCAGCAACTAAATTGATGGTACCACATCTGGATTCCAGGTATTGACTCAGCATTATTCGCTGTATGGTCTCGTACAAGCTCACCAGAGTAGATATCATCTCATTTCCTCTATAACATCCATGCCGTAAAATACATTTGTAAAGGGGGGATAAACACAATGCAGAAGGCCCATGATGTGTTATGCATCTTCAGGAGCATACAGCTGCTCTAATGGATGCAACCCCCCTCGGTGCGGGCTAAGAGACATACCAAGTAAACATGAAGAGGGCATGTTGTTCTGTTTAACACATGGTGTTCAATTTATTCCAAAATACATTTGGAAAATGTCAAAATTATTTGGAAAGAATCAAAAGGAGCTTATTCTCAACAAAGGCAGCCCATGCAATTGTGTATCTGAAAGCAATATCACCATTTTGTTGAATCTAACCACAGGCAATGCGGATTGAAGAGTGTATACATGTGTAAGCAGCATAAGGGGCTTTATAAACGCAGCACCAGGGCATGTGGTTACCTCTAGGATGTTGTTCTCTCCACAGCACAAATAAGGCCATAAGCAGACAATTTCACTGGAGAGAGAGGCATCTTTCGGGTCGAGGTGCCCCAAGGGATGTCATCATGTTAGCCCCTAATATGGGTCTTCAGCCTTGTAAGAAATTGGGTTGTTGGTTGACTAGGGTGTAAGCCCTGGTCAAGCAGCAACCACAATCCTTGTCAGGATGAGGCACAAGCCAAACCTTAAATTAACCAGTGCTCAGCCCTCTGGTAGCTTGACACAGAGCAGCCAGGCTTAACTTAGAGACAATGTGTAAAGTATTTGTGCAACACTTCAAACAGTAATAAAGTGAAAACACCACACAAACAGGATCCCACTCCAAGTTAGAAAAATAGAACTTTCTTTAATAAATAAAACAAGACCAAAACGACAAAAATCTAATCAGTAGAACCAGATATGCAGTTTTAAAGATTTTAGTGAAAACAGCGCCAAAAAGCACAAAGTGCCTACTGTGTATATCTAGTTGCACCAGACCAGGACAAAGTCACAAGTTCAGGCCAACCGCGATGGAGCTTTGGCCGGCAACTGGGACCCAGTTAGGCCCACTGAACAAAGTATCTTAAACTCTGGTTTGCGGAGCATTGCGAGGATCCGCGGCGAAGATGCGCCACACAGCCAAAGCGATGCATCGGCTCCAAGTTGCGGTGAGGCTGTGATGCGAGGGACTGCGCCATGGTTGAGGATCCCGTAGACGGGGCTTTTGATGAGAAGTCTGGCATTGAGGTTGAGTCGCTCAGTCGGGGCGATGCGTCAGTTCTAAGGAGCTGCGAGGCTGCGATTCGTGGTCCGTCGAGGATGCTGTAGATGAGGGATGTGAGGGCCTGCGCCGAAAATGCGTCATGCAGCAGCGGTTCCGGTGGGGCTGCAAAAGCATTGCGGTTCTTTGCAACCGGTCCAATCCACGCAGCAATGGCGATGCGTTGCTTCTGCTCGGTTTTGCGCCCTGCAGCAGAGGAGATGCGTCAGTTCTGCTGGGTCCACAAAGAATGGCTGAGCACCTTAAGCCTACTTCCAAGGGTCCAGGATTGGGGTGGCACCAATTGGCAAGGTAGACTCCCAGATGGCAGAGTCCAGGTGCAAGGTTGTTGGGAGCATGTTGTGTCCCTGAGGCTTCAGATCAGAAGGCCAGCCAAGTAGCCCTTGAAGTCACTCTGGGTTCTTGGTTCACGAGATGTAGGTCCAGTCCATCTCACCCAGTCAAGAGGGCAGGGCCGTATTGGGAACAGCAACCAGCCCTGGCAGATTGCTGCTCGGCCAGCCCTGGGTGCAGGGGGGGGAGGGAGGGAGGGGTTTGCTAGCAAGATTCACTGCTCCTACTTTTGTTACAAGGGGCTGCTGCAAAACCGGCCCCCAGTGACAAAACCGCCCCCCACGGGCACAAAACCGGCTTCCACCCCTTTGGCCCACCGGGGAAATGCCCGGAGCCTGCTACGGCCAGTCCGGCCCTACAAGAGGGCAGCAGGTCAGCACAATGGGGAAACAGTCCTTCAGAGCAGCAGTCCAGCAGAGTAGCAGTCCTTTCAGCAGCACAGCAGTCCTTCTTCCTGGCAGAGTATCCACAGGTCCAGAAGTATACTGAAGAGTTGCTATCTGAGGTACAGTATTTATATCCAGTTGTGCCTCTGAAGTGGGGAGAAGCTTCTAGAAGCATGCCTTTGAAGTCAACAGGCGCCCTGTCTTCCTGGCCCTGGCTCCAGATTAACTGCAGGGGGTATGCAGGCCTTTGTGTGGACAGGACACAGCCTATTCAAGTATAAGTGGGGCTGGGTCCAGCTCCTTCCTGTCATTCTGCCAGTGATGGCCCATCCAGTCACACCCAAGCTCCCCATTGTGTGTGGGTGGTTAGGAGAGATACACGAAGCCCAACTGTCAATTACCACCAGTCATGCGACCCAGAGACAGGCTGCAGGGACCAAATGGCTAAGGCAAGAAAATGCCAACTTTCTAAAAGTGCATTTTCAGGATTGTATTTTAAAATCCAACTTCACCATTAGTTATGATTTTTCATTACAATTCCAGAGACACCAAACATGTTCCCATTTGGAAATTACACATAAAATGTAATAAGGCAACTCTAATGTTATCCTATGGGGGAGGTAGGCCTTGTAGTAGTGAACAACGAATTTAAGAGTTTTTCACTACCAGGGCATGTAAATCTTAACAGTACATGTCCTACTTTTTTAATACATTTCACCCTGTACTCTGGGCTGTCCAAGGCCTAGCCTAGGGGTGTTTTAACTGTATTAAAAAGTAAGGTTTTAGCCTGGCAAAAGGTTTACTTAGCCAGGTTGAAATTGTAGTTCAAAACGGCACACACACAGGGTGCAATGGCAGGCCTGAGACATGTTTCAAGTGCTACTTAAGTGGGTGGCACAATCAGTGCTGCAGGCCCACTAGTAGCATTTAATTTACAGGCCCTCGGCACAGGTAGTGCCACTTTACTAGGGACTTATAAGTAAATTTAAATATGCCAATTGGGTATAAGCCAATCTCACGTTTTAAGTAGAGAGCACAAGTCTTTTAGCACTGGTTAGCTGTGTCCTAAGGCCATCAAAAAACGAAGTCAGCAAAAACAGGAGATCTGAAGGCAAATAAGGAAGAAAATGCTAAAGGATGAAAGGGCAAAAAAATTACACGGAATGATGAATGGATGTCTGGGTGAAAGGAATAGATGGAATTGTGAAAGGATGAATGGAAGAATGAAAAAATGGCAGGTTGGAAGAATGGGTGGATATATAAATTGATACGAAGATGGAAAGGTGAAGGCATGTACTGATTGGTGTATGAATAGATGGGGTGAAAGGATGGATGTATAGATGGGAGGATAGTGAAATGGTGAAAGAAAGTATTCTGAGGAAGGTAGGGTTTGCTCCCTTCACCTGCTCATGTGATTACAGGTATGGTTCAAGGGGGGGTGTTTGATTTTCTGACAGCTGGCATGGCCCGCTATGCCCCAGCCACTCCAAGGAAATAATATTTGCCAGCCTCTCTGCCATGGCTCCTGCGACACCAAACCAAGCCTCTTACCCATTCCCCGCGTGCCTGTTCTTCACAGAGGCTGCACTGTCGGCTGGTAGTGACAGAGTCCCGTGGGTGACGAGGCGCCGGGTCCCAGCAGGGCGATGTTTGACACAGCCGGCGCTGGGGTAGGAGTAGCAGTGAGCTCAGGCCGAGAGCGGAAGGACGTGCGTAGGTCTGAGAACAGCCCGGACTCCCGGCCCCTGGACTCGACCAGTGAACGCAGCACAGTGTATCAGAAAAGGGCCGGCGCTGAAAGGAAACTTGTGGGGAGGATGTGTCCACGGGTGGGTATGGGGCATTCGAGTGATTACTGGACAGAAATCACGAGGCGTTCTTTCTGCACTCGCTGTACGTGCTGTAACTACTAGAGACCAAGAAGTACGGACTGGCGTAACGAAACTTCAGGTGCCCCCCCCACACACACCCGCCTGCGCAAAGTACATGGAGGGGCCCCCTCCCCGACCCACCACCTATCACTTTTGCTGATGGAGCTCCCCCACCCACTGCAGCTCTGTGCACAGACTGTGCGGCATATCTTCATGTCAGCAGCACGTCATTCTGAAGATGGTGCTGCATTATGACCCGTGCTCTTTCGTCTGCAGTGACGTCAGTGACAACTTGCACTCTGATGTAGGCAATGACGTCAGGTCAGGAGCAATACCCGGATCCTCCCGCCTGGTATTTCAGGGTGGGCACGGGGACGCGATCTGCACACTCGTGCACCACCACGGTCACGTGCAAAGCTCCTTGGAATTGTTGGGCACAGTTAAGGTGTTTCTGTGATTTCTTCGTGCAGTGAATGTTTACGAGGCAGCGCATCGCAGACAGTGTAGAGTTGGTATATTTACTGTCCGTGCGTGAACGGGTAACTTGCTGTCAAACATCCTTTCACGTTTTCACGCACGGTGCGGCGTTTGGGCTGCTTCCTCCGCCCTGCACAATTTTCCGGCACTGCCCTGTCACAGAGCTAGCTCCTTGAAGCTGGTACAGGCTGTTCCAGAGGGCTCCCCCTGTCCACGGAACCCCCAGATTTCAGAGGAGCCACGCAGGCTCGGGAAGGAGCAGGTCCCAGTCTGGAGATACAATCTCGCTGCTCAGCAGCTCGGATCACAAACCAGGGTCTCTGGTAGCAACGAAATCACCATTTGTATCTATACGAAGTCCCTTCTTTCTACCGCTGCGGCTGCTCACACAGGAGATGGCACACACCTTCGTATATGAACACATCTACTGCCCTGTTGAACGCACGTGCACTTCTGCCGCGATTGCTTTTCTCCCTTGACGCGAGCTTCCCTCCCCCACCACTCAAGCCGCCACAAACCCAGCCTGCTCCTGCAATTACATGCCCCCTCTTGACACCAATGATCAGTGTGGCGGGGTAACGCGCGCTATCGTTATCGGTTTCCAAATAACGCCTCCAGGGACTCTAGATCCCAAGTGGGCGTTATACGGTGATAATGACCGAAAACGACTCGGAGGGGGGGGAGGACGGGGGCAAACCCCCCGCCAACTAGAGGCGACTGCTGTCCGATATGACCGAAGGCTTATAACTAGGAAACACGGGTTTATGGAGTTTACTTTTTTGAATTTTTAGTTCGTTTTAATCAATATTCTCGTTTTCTCCTCTTAGTCTATTTATTTTTGGTTGATGGAAAAATTAAGTAGCTCCTTGTATTTCCACATGTATTAAATTGATGCTTGTATACTTGCTTATAGGTGTGCGTTTTTTTAGTGCTCACTAGCCCCGTACTATGAAAAAACAATATTCTCATCTGAAACTATTTTCACTGCAGTACAGGTACATGCTCGCATGAGCAGCTACTTCAAGTTCATTTATAAATCCTATGCCCTTTTAAACTCCAAGTGCTGCTGATATGTATAGCTTTTGGGCTTATTTAATCTTGACTGGCAGCAAATAGAGACACTCAGAGTGCGTAATGTCTATATTTTCCAAATGCAGACCGGAAAACACGTTTTCGGTCTGCAGTATTGAGCATATTATTATTAAAATAATCGAAAATCCATAGTGCTATTTACAAAAGGTGAACACAAACACACAAAATATGCCCTATTAAACAGCACAAATGCATCCTTTCATGGTAGTGAGCCCTTACATGTGCATCCTAAAATGCCTTCATTTGTCACCACCACCAGCACTATGGTGCAAATTGGAAACAATACATCAGTACATTTTGCAAACAAATGTACACTTCTGACTGGAATATCCTTGGCGACGTAAAAGGCATGAGAACGCAACCATACATATGAAGAACATATTATAATGTGACTTTAAAAGCATGGACCTCGTAGTAATTAGTCTTAGACAAATATCAGAAAGTCATCTAATGACTCTTAACCCACTCCGCAAATATGACAGTTGGAGTAGTGAAAACGGCAGTGTTCATAGCCATTACATATTTGAAACCTCAGCGCAACTTCTTCAGAGGGCTTAGGTAGGGTATATGGGGGGCAAGAATTAGCCCGAAACTGGTCCTCCAGGAAGAATGATAGTCCCACTCAGTGCTTTAAGTGGGCAGGTACTGTGTAGCACTGAGTACCTGCACTTCGATTACCTGTACTCTTCAGCAGCGGTCCAAAACTTTCAACGGGAGGGCACTGGCACCTTTAAGTAGTACAGAGGTACTCTGGGATAGTGAGTATCCACGTCTATATTTTCATTTCAAGCACTGATCATACTTAAAACTCTGTGCTTCTATACCATGTTTTACAATCTTTATGAAATTAGTTGAGAACATATTCTCGAGTCCAAAGTCCATCAAGCTCATAGCCTCTGAGTTACTTTGTTGGCACCAAAGCAAATTTCCATGATTATTTGTGGAAATCATCTCCCACATTAAAGAATGAATCAACGCCGTTCCATTATTCCCAGCCTGACATAGATAATGTGAGCAGAGTAAAGCAGACTCCTCACACAATTTGCCAAGCGAAATCTTACCAAATTCCGGTGTCATGTTCTCTGTGGGAGTGCTCTGGTGTAGGTTAAAAAGGTGCTCTATAGTAAAGCGCCTCCAATGCGTCAAATTCCTCATGGTTTTTTCCCTTTATAACTGAGCAACAATGGAAAAAATTGAACAATCTTTGCATTAAAACATTTAGAATTATAGAATAAGGAACTGTATTATAATCCATGCAGAACTGTTTTACTTCAACAATTGCTTACTTGTATTTTTATGGTTTAAAAAACTCACCTGCGGTGTCAAAGACAGATTTGAGGACATAGAGATGCCCAGGTAATCATAGGTTCCAGGCTTGTTCAAAAAAACACATTTTACCTCTGAGTTACACTTAGGGTGAGACTGCCAAGGCGCACCCAAATCGGGGGTGCCCCGCCTATGGCGGACGCACCCAGGCCAGCCCATTTTGTTGGATATGGCGGCATGTTGCCACAAAGCAATATCGACCCCAGCAATGGCGCCCCAGGCCGGCGGTGACCCGGAAGTGGTTTAACACTTCCGGATCCCCGCCGACCCAGTCTGCGCCAGTCCTGTGCCTAAAATGGGCGACGGAGTGGTGGAGTGGTCTCTTTTCCACTCACTGCTCTGCCAACAGGACTCTGCTGGTTCCCCGCTGGGGTACCAGCTCAAGTTCTTTTTTGTGGATGGCAGGTGAGGTCATGATTGGTGGGGCACTTCAGGTCCATAGAAGGCATCCTTTTGCTTGGGATAGGTGGGGTGGCAGTCTCATTGGGCCGTCCAGGGGGTGATTGCAGCAAGTTGGCTAGAGGCTGCGGGGGTGTGGGAGTGTTCGCTGCCAACAGGCCTTTACGACCAAGATAGCACAGGCCCTTGGAGGGCTAATGAGGGTGTTTGGGGGTGCCTGAGATAGGTAACCTGGCGGGCAGATGGGCCTCCTGCACAAGTTACTCTGGGGAGATATTCTCAGGGGGTAATGAGGGTGTATGGGGGTTGCCTGGGGTAGGTAACCTGGCTGGCAGACATGCCTCCTGCACAAGTTACTCTGGGGAGGTATTCCCTGGGGCTGGGCATCTCCCCTTAAGGAGGGTCCCTCACAGGTTGACCAGTCATGATATCATTCAATGCTGGATACATAGGGACAAGGTTAGATATGGTTAGGAATGGCTATGTATTAGAGTCTATGTTAAGGTTAGCCATCAATCACAATTGTAATAATCATGTCTCTGGTTTATGGTGTTTCTGCGTATAATTTTGTGAAATGATTTGAGTGCAATTTGAATGTTTTTGTGGTTTGCTTTCATAATAAATATGGCTGGGGGTTTGCAATCCCTAACCCAAAAGTTCAAAGTGATGTTTTTGTGTTGTCTGTCGCAGTAGGGGATGCTGGAGGGCAGGGGGCGGTATCCGGGTCACTCCGTGGTAAGGGCTGGAGCTCGGCGATACCTGGCCATATTACCAAAAGTCATACTTTTGGTTTTGGTTAAATTCCTCTTTAAATAATTTCCCCTGCAATATTGAGACATAAAATCCAAGTATTATTGTAAACCAATGTGAGTCTTGTCCATCACAAGTAAGGTGTTGGTGTATGCCAAGATGGGAATATTTGTACCACCCAGTTTGCGAAGGCAGGGATTGACATTTCCGATTTGGTAGAATAAATCAACCAAGTAAAAATTAAATAAAGGGGGAGCGGGGATGCAGTCTGCTGAACCCCTGTCGTAGTTGGTAGCTGACTGGAAAACTCTGGACCATTACCAATTTGTAGCTGAGCCCAAGTGGATACATGCAATTTTTGAATAAAGGATAATAGTGTCGGAGTCATATGAAAGGCCTGCATATTGTACCATAGTTTCTTCCTGTCCACTCTGTTAAAGGCATTTCTAAAGTCAATGAAATAGCTATAGATTATGCTTTTATTTGTCTCTCAATTGAAAATCACGTTCATAGCAATTCAATAATCTTAGGCGCTGTGTTGGGCTCTAAAACCCAATCTACAAAAGGAGGGACAAAGGGCAGATAAAGGTTAAGCACACACCCCCAGGGATACAAGTATACACAGAGGTGTGCAGTTCCTATTGAACGAAAAGGTCGGAGGTGCCTGATGGATGAAGTCAGGGGATCTGATCCTTCAGGAGCAAAGGCCCTCACAAACCCCAAGGGGTGTCATGCTTCATCATAGGGCAGCTCCCCGATGGGCCGGCGCTGCAATTCCCAACGGGCCCCGCAGTAGGGCTCTTTGCCGGAGTTCTTTTAAGCTGCCGTTGTGAAGTGTGAGGTGCTATGCAGAATGCTGTGAGTGAGTAGAGTGGTGTATTGTGAATCTAAAAATAACTGGAGGCAATCACAAAGTGAAACTTTAATGAATGGATCCCTCAGTTATACTAAAAGCAGCTATAAGCCGAAGAGTGGATGTAATGATCCAAGTTGGCTTTAAATACAAGTGAAGGTCTAAAACCCACCTGCACCCAATCATAGATCTGTTCTCTAAAAATACAATCTTCATGGGTGCTTAGTAAACATTTTGCAAAAAATGTGTCCCATGTCCAGCATAGCAATCACGCAATCGTTTTTCACCAAATTTTAGAACCTTTTTTATATTTTTGGAATTAAAATACCTCTGTACCAAGAACTGGGAGTAATGCCACTTGGTTGTATGTGCTCTAACTGTAACGCTAGCCAGCCTGAACTAAAGGGAATATTAGACTTTAGGACTGATAATGAAAGGCTGATTGGCCCTGTGGCCCAGTATTTATTTAGAGACTATCTCAGAATCTGTATCTCGGGCACAGTCAGTCAACCGGTCAATTTGTAGACAGAGGGCACATTCAAAGTAGACACATTACCCTCCTATAGGTCGGTGATGAGAACTTGCCTTTCATGTTTATTGACTTCAAGATCGGTCTACTTTCTTCACAAGTCACCTCTTGACACTTCTTCCCCAAAAGGCTTTAACATCCTTTCTCTTACAGATAGCTATTAAATTTAACCTGATAATCTTTTTTTTTTTTTTAATCCTCAAGATGGCTTTGTAAACTTTTTTTAGCTGCTAACACACTGGCTTTACAAATAGTGGAATCAGAAGATTTATTTAGTCAGAGGACTTGAGAGAAGATGACCAGTATCCAATTTATGCAAAACGGAAATTTTGCAGAACTAGTTCTTAAAACATCCATTCACCCACATGTAACCTATAACTGGGTTTAAATCAGAGGAAACTTACAAGTACTGTGCGCTACACTTCATAGTTAAAGTTGCAATGAAGTTGGAGTGACAAAATAAGAATGTATCAGTGTTCAGATATGTATACAAATGTAATTATTATGTACAGATTCACATATTCCGTGTGAAACGTCCTCTATAAATGGATTTTTCCAGTTTCTTATGACTGCCAAAGATGGCACCAGTTATTATCAAGTATAACACCCAGGGGCCAAATATTCAGCAGATTACCCACGACTGTACTGACTTGATAAGAGAGTGAGTTATGTCAAGCTGTCACTACACCAAACCTCGTGTTGTCTTCCAAATCTCCATATAAATGTTTCAGTGGTATGATTTTTTACTTTCATAGCCGCTTTTTTATTGTTCTCTTTTCTAAACGAGGCAGCTATGTTGGAATTTTAAAAACCAAACACTATGTACAATACATTGCAAGAAAGCTGCTCGCTGCTATGTTTAATTTTAGTTTTGTATTGTCAGCGATTGCTCTCAAAGTTAAGTTGGCAACATGTATTCTTTTTTACCGTTATTAATTTAATTTACCTTGTATATGCTTGTTCAGTTTGTCAGTCTGTTTTATCGCGGATGATCAGGTGGATGAGTTGAAGAATGAGTCAGTGGGTGCATACATAGGTGGGTGAGTGATAGTGAATGTATCGTGACTTATTGAGTGTCTAAAGTTATCAGTGACTGACAAGTCGATTTCACTTCAAGATACACCTATTGGCATTGCCAATGCTTGTTAATGTTTAGTCCTATTTCTCTTTCCTACGATGTATGTTAAAAACCTTGCATAAACAGGTTCTGTTGATCTTTTCCTTTACTTCAGTGTGCGCTTTTTAATATTCAGCAGTTCGCCATTCTGTGCATTTGCGGCAGCTTTTTGGGGCAGATTAAATGAATAGGATTTAGATGTGATTATTAGGTTGCCTATGTGAGTTCATATAGATGGTCGGAAGACAAGAGGAGAATAAGTATTGTTAAGTTGGTTATGGGGAGAAGTGATCTATGAAAGGAGGTGTGGACAGTTTGTAGCCTTACAATAATGGGGAATAAGCCGAATAGTCCTACAAACTAGAGTAGGCCACACTCAGAGAGAGGAAGCATACAGAGGATGGAAGGCAAGGAGGGGGCCATTCAATGGAAAGAAAAGAGAGGGAAACAATAGCTTTAGTCAAGGGCAATTTTCATGCTGGGTTTAATAATATCGCGGGAGGAGGCTTTTTGAGGTAGCGTGCAATCCCAACAAATGGAATTGTAGAACAAATATTATTTGCATGTGAGTTTGTGTATTGTAACATTTATACACCGCCCACCACCCCTTTTGCAGTTTACATTTTCAAAAGCATCTGTTATGTCAAAAACACAGTCTTGTTTTAGTGTCATCGGCCAACTGTTCTACGCAGTTGTCTTCCTTGCAGATGCGTATTCTTTCCTTAACATATGCATTTTGGGTCATTAAATGCACACCTGTAATTCAGCAAACCACCCAAAAAAGAGGCACTCTCTCGCACACGTGAAGTGTTGTTGGCTATAAAGCTAGTCCTGGCTTTGAGTTTCACGTGCAGGAAGCCTGACACTTGGGATCCCTATAAACTTTAGAATGGAAAGCAAACTATTTCACAAAGCCTGCGGCTTGCTAGGATATTTAAATACTTGTGGCACAAAGCATCGGATGCAAAAGAATATTGCACCCTTTTTCTTTTAAAAAGACCACAAGCCAGCATTTTTTAGATAGCTGTGCCTTGCCCAGCCAAATGTGATTTCAAGTCCACAGTCAGATCTGAAACCTATTCTTACATCTCCTCCCTCAATACTGGCCCTATAAACTAACAAAACGAGTTGCAGTCAGAACAGGTTCCAAGATCAGTCCTCCAGCATGTTTCATTTGCTGGGCTTGGCAATGAAGACACTCTCATTGTTTAGATGGGAAGCCTTCAAAGCTGCCTTTGGGGTCCGACCATTAGTAAAGGAAAAAGTCTCCCAGTAGTGGGTGATAGGGGATTTGACTCAGACCTTGAATCTCAAATAAGCTCGAGTGTACATCGAACCTCAAATCACTCGATGGTTCCGAGGACTCGGGATTCTGCAAATTTGGTTCCTCCAGATGTACTCAAAAACTTCACTCCAAGTTTTACAATCAATAAATCCTTCTGCGATGCAATGGTTGAGAGAGGTATGGGTTCTGATTCATGATGGATCTACCATTTGAAACTCCTCTCTACACATGCGATGCCCCAAGTGTAACAGATGGAAGGTGCTAAAACCAAGAAGCAAAAACTAATTTGCTTCCCAGTTTTCATAATCAAACGCACTGCTAGGACTAAGGGCACCGATGGCTGCTGGAGTTGCTGGGCATCTAGACAGCAGTGATGCTCATTGATGGCACTGGTACAGAAGTTAAACTTGGTACCAATGCTGAACTGGGATCCTTGCAGTGATGGTCATTAGACAAGTTTGCACACTCGGGCTCATACAATCAACACAAGCCATGGCACACTGTGGTAATAGTTGGGAGTAGTGCCACTAGGGTGAAGTGGTATGCTTGAGCCCTGATTCCTACTAGGCGCATTCTGCTCTAGAGGCTCTGATACTCAATAAACATGGAAGCATTCTAGCACTGTTATTGTTGGGTGCAAATGGCCACTTGGGGACATGTGCTCTGTTTCATTGGCACTTATGATAATCAGTATATAAACATGTTTTTTACTATCTCTGCCAGTAATGGTTGTATAATACTGGGCAATATAGTTTTATATGAGGCAAAGCCACAAATAATACAAAATTAAAAATTAAAAGAAGCAAAATGGTCAGTGTTAATGTGGCTTCACCACGTACTATGAAAGAACATTCTAGAAAGACGGTTTGGGTAGAATTTGTAACTGAGAATGTTTTAGTAAAGAAGGGGAGACGAGGCACTGGAAGTGGAACAAATCAACATTATACTCGTGTTGCAAAAAAGGCTGCCTTTATTGGTAGCAAGTTAGGCTGATATTACATATAGTTCAGCTGAGCCACTAACATGTCCTAATCAAAGCTCTAACAAACCGATATTACTCCATCCCATAACCTTCTGACACATTTCCCACCCCTCATTCTTAAAAAATAGAACTATTAAATATTTATTAACTTCATCATCTTTAAATATCCCTCTCTGTCTAGGGTCTTCCCTTTTCCCCGCCCACTTCACTTTGTAGTCTATCCTGCCCACCCCAGGACCAGGCTTCCTTTTTGCTGAACCTTTTGTTCCCTCTCATCCTCTGAAATAACCATAATTCTTTTAACAGCCCCCCAATTGTTGTTCTTTGAGCCGTCACCCCACCACCAGAAAAACCCTACCTTGTGGTGATCTTTCTCTCCCCACTTTACTGCCCGGCGCTGTGCCAATCTTAAAGCACTTCCATACATTTTTCTAAATAAACCCTATTCTCCAACAGAAAAATATGAACTCAGTTATGCTGGAATAACACTGGGCATTCGAAAACTATATCCTTGTAAACAATAGCTCCTATCCATTTCTGCTTGCAAAATCCCAAAATGTCACTTCTTTCCTTGCCCTATTAATGGATGCTGGCTTTTTGCTCCCTTCCACGCCCTCATGGATAGCAGTTGTGTCCAAACATCGTTTTTCGCACCCATCTCTCTCCCACCTCTGACATGTCCCTTTTCATCATTTTATTGACCTCAGAAGGATAAAAGGCTGAGTGGACTCACCAGGGTTTGAACCAATGACCATGAGGTCAAACACAGGCCCCTATAGTGGACGCATTAGTCCACTAAGCCACCAGACTAGAGACCTTTTATATGGAGGCCAACCAGTGCTCATCCAATTAACCACAAATGATAGTAAGAAAATATTCAAACGAGTTACTGCTGTCAATACTCCTCTATAAATCAGTAAGACTGTATAGGTAATTGCACAGTCATATGTAATCATTACGAATCATTCATAAAGTGGTCCCGGTGCAGAATCTGCACAGTGCAGGTGAAAAGAAGAGACAGCGAAACATGCACATCGAGGAGTAATATTTTTAAAATTAGAAAAGAGAAGAACAATTGACATTTTGGCTGGAAAAAATGACCATTCACAGAAGCCGAGACTTCATTGGTCATGACTCTCCAAAACATAGATGTTGTTGATGTTTCTACTTCCAAACAAAATAACATCAGGAATTTCTTCACCAAGACAAAGGAGTAGAAGATATCAATAACAATTAGAGGTGGATAAGCCAATGAAAGATCGAGCCAGGCTCGGGACAGATGCCTCGCTTTGGCTCAGCTCGACATTCTCTTTGGACCTCGAGCCCAAAACGAGATGTGTCCACTGCCTGCCACTCACACTGTAACCGCGTGCCCCAAGACCTAAAGACAAAGCTTTAACCTTTGATCTAAAACCAGAGAGAGATACCCATCTAGTGACTGAACAACACAATGTGAAACCAGAAAACATGAGATCAATCCCGACTTCCCCGCTTGATGAAATTGTGTGATTCTCTGCAAATATTTTATTTCAGGAGCCTCATTTTTACATATGAGAGCACCCTCGAATATCTGAGTTCAGGGTGTGTTCTCTACAAAAACCGATTGTGTCTGATTTAAATGTTGCTCCATGTATGATAAAAATCTAGGACTCATACAGTGTAAGCATGACAAATTACTTGCCTCTTAGTTCATTGGTATCATTGTTCTCAAGATGGGGGGTCATGAATGATTTTAAATTCATATATAAAAACGATTAGTTTTAATAAATGTCTCTCAAAGCAGTGACATAATCTGATATACTAAGGTGAAACGTTTCCATATGGAAAAGAAATGTTTTGAATTTTGAAGAGACTCAATTTTATTTTTACTTGATGTTTGTTGATTGATTTACATGAAAAATTGTTGACAGCCCAGCTGGTGCGCAGGCTCTTAGAGTCAAGCCAGACCCTTGGCTTGGCTTTTAATCGTGTCTCCTTCCTAATTTCTTGGCTTGCCCACTTCTGATAACACTCAATATTTTGTCACAAAAATGACCTGTAAACCACAGGTGCATACAACGGAGAACTGTTGTTTGATTGAAAAACACACTCAAAATGTGGATTAATCACCCTGCACAATGAGTCTAATTAGTGGGGCTCTAGTCATGCCCCATGCACATCCGAAGAGTTGAAGGGGCCCTTGGGGAATGGACAATAGTGCACCTTGTCTATGAGTCAAAACATGTTAAAGGTCACTTTTTCTTTTACTGGGGACCAGGGGAAGGATTTAAAGGCTGATGTGTAACCTTTCTCATGCAACAACCACAATCCTTGTCAGGGTAAACCACAAAAGTCACTAAATTAACTTTGCTTAACCCTCTGGTAACTTGGCACAAAAGCAGTCAGGCTTAACTTAGAGGCAACGTGTAAAGGATTTATGCAGTACACAAACTGTAATAATGGGAAAACACAACACAGGAAAAATCCCACACCAATTTGGAAAAATAGAGAAAAAAATAAATAAATAAAATGACACCAAGACAAATTAAATCCAATCAGTAGAACTGGAGTTAAGAATTTTTAAGGATTACTGTAAAATAGTGCCTAAAAGAGCAAAGCGCCAACCGCGGGTTTCTGGTCATGCAGGACCAGGTCAAAGGTGAAAGTTACGGCAGACCACGACAGAGCGTGAGTCAGATACATGAGGTGGAATGGGTCTGGTCTTGGCCTACCCATGGATTTAGAAGACATTTTGAAGAAAAGTTCTTAGGAAGGTAGAGTTCAGCGGGGCAAGGCAGCTGCCAGTGTAGCAGGAGGCGATGTTGTCGGGGAGCTGCTGGACAGAGTCGATGTAATATTTTTACCTTCAGACCTTGTCACTTTTTTGGAAGTCTAAAATCTTCAGCGGGTCAAAGCTACAGGCTGTAGTCGATGAGGGCTCCATGAGGCTGGATACCTTTGCTAAGAGATCCAGCTGAACAGGATCTGCTGCTGCAGTGAAGAACGTAGCAGGAACCACCCCAAGGTCAGGCAGACAAGCTATGTACTTTATGGATAGGCGAGCAGGTAGGTCCCGGTCTTCTGTCGATTATCAGGGCACTTTTTGGGGGAACATTTTCTAAGTCCCAAGTTTTAGGGTTAGGCAGGAGCGGTACCACCAACACCACTATCAAGGGTCCAGGTCTCGGGGCAGCACTTGGTGGGGGTTGGGACTCACTTCAGCAGAGGCCAGGTGCAGGGTTCAATGTCTCTGGAGCTTATGTCATGTCCCTGTAGCTAAAACTAAAAAAGAGGAGTAACCCTATTATTGACTATAGGGACGGGGTAAATAGACAAGAAAAAGAACAAGTCCCTAATTTTGTGTGTGGATCAAGTGTTGTACTATTAACATGTACAATGGCGGTGGGGTCTATACACTCATTGAATATTTAGAAGACTTGTAATTACAAAAACCAGCTACGATTGTTCCATATATCCTTTACATATATGAAAATCACCAAAAGGCAAACTCGCACATGGATACACAGAGAACAGTAATGCCAAGGACAAAACAATTAAAAAAATTACAACATTAATTTTTATTCGTAATTGGTTAAAAACAAGCAAGACACATATAAAAACATCTTTTCAAGTAGTCAATACTAGTATCACATTTGAATTAATAATTAAAAATAAGCACAAACATTACACAAAAGTCATATACAATAATTAAAAATGAACAAGAAAACTACACAAAAGTCGACGCAGCGTTTCGGTGAGATTAGGATCAACCACCTTCTTCAGGACAGAGTTTTCTATTAAAATCTTTGTTGAATGTGACCCCTCTATGATTCAGATGGGAAACATTTTGCCAGTAGATTTTTGGTTAAAAATTAAGAAATGTCCTTAATATACGGTAGTATTCCTTATTATATTACGTTCGTAGGTGCCACCTGATAGTTTTGTAGCTATATTGATAGCGACCATTAAAACAAGCATTTGCAATGCAATCGGTCTCGCCTTTGGGACCTTATATGTATTTAGCTATGCAACACATTAGCCTTGTTGCTGAAACATATACTGTTCTTTAACATGGAGGGAAAGTAAGCACCAAACTGCGTGACACTCCAGTGTTTGGCTGAGAAAACATCTACGCTCCTTCTAAATACTGCTGTGTTACATAATAAGACGAGTCTGTGCATGCGTAGGGTTAACGTCTGTCTACACTGCGATTGTTTAAGATACGTTTGGTGAAAATTTGAACATGCCCTTTAGTTAAAATGGGCACACTCACATTTCCACCAATACTCTCTTGCTGAATCACAAGAATGAGAAGTTAGCTATACTGCTGCACTGGGTCGAATCATGATGCAACACAGCAGTATTAAAGGAGAGAGAGGCACTCTGTGGCATGTTTTTAATCTATTAAAATGTGCCGGTGAAGTCCTCCAAAAGCAAGGGCTGTCCCTGAAATCCGGGATGTCTGATTATCCTATTTCCACGTAGACACTTGAATCTGCTGCTGCAGGTTCAATGCTACAGTGCATGATTTTAAGCGCAAACTCAATAGAAATACAAGACGTGCTGCACCCTCAAAATGCTATTCGCAATCAATCCATGAATGCCGAGCAGCTGGTAACCCTTCGGTACTGCTTACACACCACTAAGCATACCCACCGAGATAATAATTACTACACATGTTGTAAGCACTGCATGTCCAGACCATCAGCAGTTTACCTAATCTCCTTACCAACTAGATTTGGCCGGCGCCTCCCTCACACCCTCCTTCTCCGGCTTAAGCCACCCTCATACAACTCACTGATGCACTGCCCCACCGGGGTACTAAACGGGTTCCCCAGCAGAAACTCCATCTTGATGACAACAAACACCAGCAGCGACTCACCCACTCTGCGCTGACATGGGCAGTGCCAGATTCCGCCTGCCTGAGTCACTGATTGATTCTACCCGGAGGTCCCACAGTTTCATTGGATGTTCAACACGTCAATAAACGCATCTTCAAATAGCTAATGTATATGATTCCTCAAACAACTTGCCAGTCAGCTCTCAAAGCCTAAAGGAAAATCTAGAGGTAGGCAAAAGTGATGCTTCCAGTTCAACGACGTCACAGTCTTGACTGCCAACAATAATAGACATTAAAAACGGACAACATACACCCCCCACGACCATTTCCACACCGTGTGCTTTATTGATAAAGTAAAAACTGCATACAAACACATATCATTGTGATAAAATTCATGTCGTTTTCTTTTTGATAATGTACAAATATCTATCACATAGACATTAAAAAAGTATGAATTGCTAACGATTTTTATACTGTGAATGTTCGCAAACACTTTGACACTCACAATAAAAGAGATTAAAAGGATTTAATAATTAAATATTCATGTTTGCACGAAAGAAATACATTGTTTCAATGTATTTTGGTTTTCCTTAAGAAAAACAACACCACGGAAAGTTGGCCGACGGAAACATTTAGTACTGCCCTACAATTAATATCTTTACTTATATGCATAGAATTCTCTAACACAATTGTAGAGTAAGTCAAATGGATACAACAATCTGCACAAGTGGACAGAAAAAGCTATCCTTAATTTCAACTTTCGCGTAACTCTGAATTTTTTATACCGGTAATACTTTGAAGATGTCCACGAAATTTGTAGAGTGTGTTGAAATGGTCCAACTCATACCGTCACTTGACCAGTTGCCTTGGTGACTAGCAGACTCTTACGGGTTGCGAGACAGTGTAAACGCCGAGGAAGCGTCAGACTCCGAAACTGGAACAGGTTGGCACACTCTTTTTTAATATTTTTTTTAATTTCCAAGATTAATCTATAAAAAGAACAAGTTAAACCAGAAAGCAGACTGTGGGCGGAGGGGTGGATGGGGACAGAGGCCTGCCAGCCGGGGACAGTGAGGTGGGAGTCCGGGGAAACTTACGGGATGAGACTCCGGGCCAATGCGGGCTCTGTGGTGCGGTCCGGGGCCGGCTGACATCTCGGCCCTTGACGCTGTTTAGCATGTCCGACGTGGAGCTGGCAGGGCTGGCCACGGCCGAGGGAGAGCTGGGATGGAGCGGCTGTGGCAGAGGGGCGGGTGCAGGCGCTGCGGGCAAACGCCACTGTTTTGTCCCGCATGCGCAGCGTAGGATGTAAGGCATCGCGCGCGCATGCGAGACAAAAGAGTGCGAATCCATCGACCAATTACACGATAAACAAGCATTTACAAATGCAATTGGACTCGTATTTACGCGAGTCCTATTGCAGTGTAAACAAAAATGCCGGTGCCGAAGAAGGCAGGAACAGGAGTGGGTGGGGGGGTCGTGGTGGCCATAGAAGTCACAGACTGCTGGAGGGAACAGGGGGAGGCAGGGGAAGAAAAGAGTTGCTGAAGTAAAGGGGCTGATAGCCATGGAAGGATAAACATGACGTCATGGCAGTAAGGAGGCGGGACTAATACGCCGGCAACCAATCAGAATGTAGCATTTTACATTTGAGCCAATCAAAAGCATGGACAGAAAGTGGGCGGAGCTTCCCCCACAATACTGTATACAGCATCTCTCGACGAGACAGCGCATGCGCTGAGACAGCGCAAGTGCTGCCTAGCCGAGACCTAAAAAAAGACAAGCACAAGCGCGCGCCTCGCGCGTCAGCAGAGGGAGGGGCGAAAGGAGGGGGCCAGCGCGATTCCCTTGCGGGAGCAAGCGGCAAGGCGCGATAATTAACATATGGCGCCAGCTGCTCGCTTCCGCAAGTGAATCGCCAGACGTGCACGCGTTGCCATTGGAAGCAATGCAACGCGTGCACGTTTTTGCAGGGAAAGCTGTGCCGATTTCTAAAGGTCTCTCCTATGCAGCGCATGCGCGCTGCGTAGGCGAGACCTAAAAACCAGTGACTTCATCAGAAACAGGTAAGCCGTGATAGGGCTATCGATTTTTAGTTTCTCGATGTACGATTTTTGATGATTTATAACTGGTTTTGTTGCTTTCTTAGATGATGCAACTCAAAGGATAAAAACTATGATAAAAGAACTCCGGCCTCCCTGCACCTTACGAACGTCTTCCGGGGTCAGGAAGACGTTCGTAAGGTGCAGGAGGCCGGAGTTCTTTAAGAAAGCAACAAAACCAGTTATAAATCATCAAAAATCGTACATCGAGAAACTAAAAATCGATAGCCCTATCACGGCTTACCTGTTTCTGATGAAAAGTCACTGGTTTTTTTAATGGTCGCTATCAATATAGCTACTATCAGGTGGCACCTACAAACGTAATATAATAAGGAATACTACCGTATATTAAGGACATTTCTTAATTTTTAACCAAAAATCTACTGGCAAAATGTTTCCCATCTGAATCATAGAGGGGTCACATTCAACAAAAATTCTAATAGAAAATTCTGTCCTGAAGAAGGTGGTTGATCCTAATCTCACCGAAACGCTGCGTCGACTTTTGTGTAGTTTTCTTGTTCATTTTTAATTATTGTATATGACTTTTGTGTAATGTTTGTGCTTATTTTTAATTATTAATTCAAATGTGATACTAGTATTGACTACTTGAAAAGATGTTTTTATATGTGGCTTGCTTGTTTTTAACCAATTACGAATACAAATTAATGTTGTAATTTTTTTAATTGTTTTGTCCTTGGCATTACTGTTCTCTGTGTATCCATGTGCGAGTTTGCCTTTTGGTGATTTTCATATATGTAAAGGATATATGGAACAATCGTAGCTGGTTTTTGTAATTACAAGTCTTCTAAATATTCAATGAGTGTATAGACCCCACCGCCATTGTACATGTTAATAGTACAACACTTGATCCATACACAAAATTATGGACTTGTTCTTTTTCATGTCCCTGTAGCTCACACAGGAGGCCAGCCAACTAGCCCATGGAGTCCTTTACAATGGTCCTGGGTTGAAAAATATGGTCCAGTCCTCCTTTAAGCAGCCAGGCAGTGCTCTGGGAGCAGCAGGACAGTCATCTGGGGGTCCAGGCAGTCCTTCTGAAGTCTTCCACAGATCCAAGAGTGTACTGAAGATATGTTTTCAGGGTCCAGTATTTATACCTGGTGCTAGCCTTTGAAGTGGGGAACACCCAGGCCTACCCCCACATCTGGTTCTGAAAAGTCCTTCTTCTACCCTTCCAAGTCTCCAAGAAGACTGGGGTGACAAAAGAACAGAGTCAGGTTCCAAGTGTGTGCTGGAGACAGCCCTTTGAAGTGTAAGTGGGGCAGAGGAACAGCTACGCCCCCAATCATCCTGGCAGAATGCCCCATCCTGCCAACACCTAGTCCCCTTTTGTTTCACTGTCTGGAGGGAATACACAAAGCCCAACAGCAGAGCCATTCGCAGTCATATGACATGTGACTAGGAGCAGGCACCAAAGGGTTAGGGCAAGAATATGTCAACTTTCTAAAAAGTAGCATTTGCAGAATTGGGAGTTATAATCTGACTTTACCATTTAAAAAACTTTTACATTTCAGTTCATTTGAGTCCAAACATGACATTTCCACCTGCTCCCAATCAAATGTTAGCAATTATTAAATGTAATAGGGCAACCCAATGTTATCCAATGGGAGAGAGTGGCCTGATAGTAGTGGAAAACGAATTTAGGAGTTTCTAAATAGAGGACATGCAAAACTCAATGCCGCGTGTCCTACTTTTTAAATACAATGCACCCTGCCTTGTGGGCTGTTAAGGCGTATCCTAGGGGTGACTTAAATGTATTAAAATGGGAAGTTTAGGCCTGGTTAAAGATTTATTTTGCCAGGTTGATTTGGCAGTTTAAAAGTGCACTACAGGCTGCAGTGGAAAGCCTGAGGCATGTTTTAAAGTGCTACTGTAGTGGGTGCCACAATGAGTGCTGCAGGCGCAACAGTAGCTTTCAACTTACATGACCTGGATACATGAAGTATCATATACTAGAGGCTTATAAGAAAATGAAATGTGCTAATCAGGTGTAGGACAATTTTACCATGTTTTAGGGAGAGAAAGCACAACCAAGTTAGCAGTGGTAAAGTGCACAGAGTCCTAATATCAACAAAAACTGAATTCAGAAAACAGGAGGGGTGAAGACAAAAGGTTTGGGGGGGAAGACCGCACAAAGGATGCCAGGTATAAAAGAACAGTCTGAGATCCAAAGAAGGGTCCTTGAAATGTTTGATTGGCAGCTGGCCATGCATGTGACCTTGCATCTGCCACACGCTCTCTAAGTGCGCTGTCCTGTGGAGATTTCCTTGAGTTGTGTAATGTTATCCATTGATCAGTATGTTGGTGCTCTTCCTCCTGTGGAAGTAAAAGCATTTTATTCTTTTTAAGCCATTTGAGTCTGTTATCCCGGTTGTGTGAGGACTGATTTCACCCTTTCCACTGGGGTTGAAGTATTTCTTTTTCTGTAGCATGTCTGACCTCGAGCATGGGAGCATTGGGTGTTGAGACTATGCATAGGAGTCAGCTTCAACCTTCTAGGATCTGCATGTCTATCAGACTTAGACATTAGTCCCCGGTTAAGTGTTCCAGCACATCTTTGTCTAGTAGTAATCATGTGATGCTGTTTAGATATTTGATGCTTCTCAAAATAAATCTATCCCGGAATATTTAAACACGTCAGTCCATTTCTACACACAATCAACGTGTTCCCTTCCTATTGTGTACCATGTGTACTTGCAAGCATCATGCTTCATCTGTACATGATAGAAACGCAAAGGGGTTTGATCCAGTAAGGGCTATTAGGCGCAGGGGAGGGATCAATATCAAAACACAAGAATACTCCGAGCCCCCACACGGCCATTAATCAAAATGAGTTAGAAAAAAGCACAGCATACACTTCAATCTCGTGTGCTTGAGTATTTATCTCAAATATTTTGTATACTTATTTGCAGTGGCAGCTCACATAGGGCGTGCTGCGGGGCGGTGGGGCGGGGAGGGGCAGGTGGGGGGTAGTAAACTCAGACATACGACGTAACGGAGGAAAGTAATTATTACGTTCCTCCGTTCCGTCGTATGTCCAAGTTTACTACCCCCCCACCCTGCCCCGCCCCGCAGCACGCCCTATGCGAGCCGCCACTGCTTATTTGCTTTTTTTTGTGTTAATCATATCCATCTGGTACAATCAAAACACAACTATAGACAGACAACATCAAAATCAATCAATACAGGTCACAACACAAAATGACATAAAGCAAAAGAACTTCAAAAAATGCTTTTTCCCCTAAACACAGGTGAGTTGTTGCCAATAAATCCAAGGTAACTCACTCCAATGAATTGTCCCACCCCTTATATAAACATGGGGTTTGATAGCCAGTATTGGCCGTGTGGGGGCTCTGAGTATTCTCATCTGTACATGAAACATGCTTCTAAATGCTCCTCGCGCAGCGTGTGCAGCGCACAGACTCAATGCCTGACCCTGAGCACGTGCTTCATTACACTGTGTGACTGCGCTCCCCGGGGTTTGTCGTGGATGGTGTTTTAGGGTTTCAGACACTTTCTGCTCATGGTTGACTTTGCCCCAGGCCAGGCTCCCGGCTGCGGTATTGGGTTAAACGGCACCAGCTGAGCACGAAGCAGGTGTTGAAAAGTCCTTCACAGCTGCAAAGACAACCTTCTACCTCGGAGTCTGCAGCCTCGAGAGAGTCCGTTTTGCGTCTAACGGAGAAGGGGGTTTGTTTTGTTATTTATGCTTTGCTAAGGTGGCCGGGCCTGACTGAAGGCTCCTGACAGCTGGCACCTGCCAGGGAGCCTCGGGTTAGTGTTCTGTTCTGTGGTGGGCAACAGGTTTGTTTGTTATGTGCATTAAAGATATTCAGCTTTATATCGCTAAGAGGAAAAGTGCTTTATGGCTACTTGGTAAACCACACCGTTATCTCTTTTCTAAGAAAGTGTATTTCATTTTTCCCCCCTTTTCTTAAAATTGGAGAAGGGCTTTTTTTCTTTACCTAAACACTGACCATAATCTGAACTTTGACTGCTCTGTGCAGGAAGATATTTTTACTGCCTCGGATTATCTCGCCCCTACACCTCTAGGGCTTCTACCCCCCCTACTCCTGTCCCCCCACCAGACCCAGTAAGACTCTCAGAGTCTTTCCACACATTGCAGGACTCGAGATATCCTTCCTGCACCTCCCAGGCCACTTTGAAGGGGTTGTGATGATGGTACAGTGAAATCACCCTTACGGCACCTCCTAGGCCACTTTGAAGGGGTTGTGATGATGGTACAGTGAAATCACCCTTACGGCACCTCCTAGGCCACTTTGAAGGGATTGTGATGATGGTACAGTGAAATCACCCTTACGGCACCTCCTAGGCCACTTTGAAGGGGTTGTGATGATGGTACAGTGAAATCACCCTTACGGCACCACCCATGCTACTTTGAAGGGGTTGCGACGCCGGCGCAGTGACATCACCTGCTGCAGTGCATGACATAATTTTGGTGCCTCAGATGTCGCCATACTGCTGGTAACTACAGTATCCTTGACTGGCTTACCATGTAGGCAGAGCTGGCCTTGGGCATGGGCGAGCTGGGCCCACGCCCAGGGCACCAATATTCTGAGGGTCACAACAGGAAGCTGCCTGACTTAATGTCACACAAGCAGCAGCTCGTCCATCCCACTTGGTCTCAATTGGGTCCTGTTAAAGACTTTGTATTCAGCCCTTAATGTACCTCAGTGTAATTGTTAGCACCCCACTGTTGGAAAGTGGGTTATTGGTAGGGGCAAATGTAGGTCTGGCGGACTATCAGTTTACATAAAACACGCAAGCCCCCTCGTAGTGACAGGAATAAACTTAAATTCATCTGGGCTGCAAGCCTTACAAATCGAAGGCTTGAAACACACTCTACAGCCAATGCGCCTCCTAATAATAAACTGCTACGTCAATCCAGCACAAACCATCATGAAAGATCAGTTGGAGGCATTGACATGGGAAATAGACAACCTTTTAAATAAATATAAAACTCATCAGGTAATTCTAGCTGGGGACTTTAACCTGAAGGACCTCGACAATGCCGCACCACCATATCGAGGGTCGGGAAGGGCCGCACCCTTTCACGACTTACTCGACAATCATAAGCTATCTTCAACTTACGCTGTGAAAGCAATACACTCGAATGGTGGGCAACTACAGCCGACCTTCCGGGACATCTCGAGAATCGACTATATTATGGTCAGTGAAGCAATGGCGGCCAGTTTGGAAGATTTTAAAGTCGAGGATAGGTCGGAAAGCGATCACAGGCCATTAATAGCAGTGTTCATGCTGGAAGTTCCATCAGCCTTCAAGTTCCAAGCTATCGGAGAGTCCAGAGGGGATGAAAATCATAGCCTCTTAAGGAGAATTAGATGGACAGATAAGACGTGAGTGAAGCTTCAAAACTGGCTGGACCTAAAACAGGAGGAGATCCTAGCAATGTCGCATTCACCAATAAAAAACTGTGAAACCATAGTTGAGGAGATACAAATGAGCTTGGGCGATTTCCAGCCACAATGCTCAAGCTCCAAAAAGAAATCAACAGCTGGAAGCATTCGCCCAACCAAGGACATACGCGATACCAAACGCCTCTTGCGTAAGGCACTTGCAATAAAGAAAAGAGGGGGCAGACAAATAGATGGGAAACCGATTGCATCATTGAGGGCAGCCCTAAGAAAGAAATGGTGGGAACACAAAAAAGCTCACATAGAGAGGGAATGGATTAAAGTTTTCTCCCTGCTTAAACAGAAAAACTTGGCAGGATTATGGAGACACATAAACCGGCTAAGTAGCAGAGGAGTTCAAAAAGAAAACGGTGTGGCAGAGCAAGACTGGCTGGCCCACGTAAAGCAGCTTTATTCAATCGCCCACGTAAACATATGCAATACAGAAGATCCCAACCAATCAAGGGCAAAGATCGAAGAAACGACCCTTAGCCCCCGAAACCTACCTGAGGGTCAGCGAGTCCAGGCAGAGATGCGATGCACACCGCCAGCTCAGATAAACCCTCAAATGGTCATCAAGATACTCAAGAACATGAAGAATGACGGGGCCCCTGGGCCAAATGGGATACCCGCCACGGTTTTTAAAAAGGCCCTCCATTTCTGGGCAACCGTCCTCACTCCTCTGTACAACCACTCCTTAATGACAGCAAAAACCCCTGATTCCTGGAGGGGCTCCATACTAGACCCAATTTTTAAAAAAGGGGATCGTTTAAAGCCATCAAACTATAGGCTTATCGCTCTACTCGACCTTGAAGCCAAGGCCTATGCCCGCCTCATATTGAAGGACCTGGAGACATGGGCCGAAGGAAAAAGCATCATCCCCTGCCATCAGACCGGCTTCAGACCACAGTCATCGACAATGGACAACATTCTGGCATTAGCGCACCTAGCAACGGAAGCAGTAAAAAAGAAAAACCCTCCACTCTTTTGCTGCTTCATCGACTACAGCACAGCCTTCGATAAAGTGGTATGAAATAGGTTATGGCAGAAATTAGAAAATTGGGGCATCCCGCCAAACCTATTGAAGGCAATTAGATCACTATACGAAGGCACCTGGGTACGGGTTAAAACCAGCGCCAGCACAGTGTCCCCAAAAATAACAACGAACAACGGTCTGAAACAAGGATGTGTGTTGGCGCCGATCCTCTTTAACCTGTATACGGCGGACTTGGGGGACGCTCTGAAAGGCGCCAGCCTAGTAGCACCGAGATTAGGCAGCATGAGGCTGCCGGTGCTACAATATGCCGATGACACTGCCTTAATGGACCACACGAGGGTGGGCTTACAGAGAGCCCTAAATGCACTGAATCAATTTAACAAAGATAACAATCTTATAGTTAACCAAGGGAAAACTAAGGTCGTCATTTTTGGGAGCTACCACCTGAAAAAGAAAGCACAGTGGCTAATGGGAGACTTACAAATCAGTACAGTGGCAGAGTACAATTACCTAGGGGTTTGGCTTACGGAACGGGCCAAGGCAAACGTCCACCTGAAGTAGCAGTATCCAAGGCCAACAAGGTGTCATTCCTGTTAAAGCAACTGAGCTTACACTTGATAAGCCCCACTGCAGGACCAATATTAACTGCCTTAAAAGCAAAACTGCTGCCAGCCATTAGTTATGGCCACCAGGCTTTTCCGGGGTCGCAGGACGTCCTCCTCATCGCAACCCAAGCTAAAGCATATAAATCAGTCTTTTCTATCCCAAGGTCGGCAAGGAAGTCGAGGCTAAGATTGGAGCTAGGCCTGGTAAGGCCAGACTTGATGTGCCAAGGGGAGATCATAAAACTAT
Source organism: Calotriton arnoldi (assembly GCA_963921515.1). NCBI lineage: Eukaryota > Metazoa > Chordata > Amphibia > Caudata > Salamandridae > Calotriton > Calotriton arnoldi. The sequence continues at coordinate 604,893 of CAWUFW010001591.1, forward strand.
ACTTAAGGATTATAAGGGCCCCAACAAACTCCTTAAGACACCAACTGAGAGTCATCTTTGAGGGGCCAAGATCGGTATGGCACACCAGCCTTGGCAAAGCATTTAAGACTTTAAAGATCGAGGAAAAGAGTATACCACTGTCTGAAATCCCACTAAATGCCTGGAAAAAGGCCATAAACAGACAAGTCCGCAAAACCTCATTTGACCTGGATCTTAAATCTCTTCGCTATAGCCCCCACTTGGTCTCGCTGAACGGCTCCTATATGGTAGGCAAGGCACAATCCTACCTAAACGAGGCCCTGACACCACAAGCCAGAACCAAAATCCTCTCCATGAGACTATGCACTTTAGGAATCACCGATTTTAACCCTGCATGGGCTCGCAAGGGGGAAATCACAAGCTGCAGACTGTGCCCCTACACGAGGGAATCCAGGCTTCACCTTTTATGCTGCTGCCCCGCCCTCAGGAACGAACGTCGACGACTTCTTCGCCCAGTCTGTATCACCAAGGGAATCAAGATATGCCGCGAAGTATCAGCCTTGTGCTTTTCTAGAACAACCACGATGACCTTGGCGAGACTGGGGAAATTCGTTCATTTGATTAGAATGGCCTTAAAGGCAGTAAATGAACACAATCAAACCAGGGCTACCAGCGAGGCAAAATAAGGGGGGTAATGCAGACTCCCCTTAAATGAGGGTAGAGCCCCGATCCTATTCACTCGTCCCACAGAGACCGCATAACATCTACGGCTCTAAATGGAAGGGCCAAGGAGAACGACCTATAGACTGCCGAAGCATAAAAACCGCTAAGGCCTACGCAGCCGTCTAAGAAACTCTGTGCAAGGACTCGTGATAAAGACTCGGTGCTGGTAGCCCGAGTGGTTGCAGTGGAGAGGGGATATAATATTTGAAGAAAAAAACAAAAAACTTTTAAATTGGCAGCCTCTACATTTTTAATGTGATCATTCCTTCATTCGCTCGTTTTTTATGCTTTTCTTACTGTAATGATTTTAATTAATTGTACAGTTAATAAATACTTACTTACTTACTTACTTACCTGACTTAATGTCACACAAGCAGCAGCTCGTCCATCCCACTTGGTCTCAATTGGGTCCTGTTAAAGACTTTGTATTCAGCCCTTAATGTACCTCAGTGTAATTGTTAGCACCCCACTGTTGGAAAGTGGGTTATTGGTAGGGGCAAATGTAGGTCTGGCACTGGCAATAAGGCCACTAACACATGATAGGACTCAGCATAGATCTTTGAAAATTATTCCTATGCTCAACCCTTGGTAACGTGGCTGCGAGCAGACAGGCTTAACTTCAAAGGCAGGTATGTAAAGCATTTAAAAACACCATTTCAGTAAATAATTAAGACACAACACAAAATAAAAATCCAACACCAATTTATAAAAATAGGAAATATTTTTATCTTTAAAATGACACCAAAACGACAAAAATCTAATGTAGGGAACCGGAGATATGAATTTTCAAAGATTTAATAAAATATAGCACTTAGAAGTTTATAGCACCATATTGGGATACCTGCTCGCGATAGACCAGAGCAAAGTCAAAGTTTCAGGCTGACCGCGATGGAGCCCTGGGCGGCTACAGCTGGCGGCAGGTCTCGGTCTCAGTTTCTACCTTCACACTTAGAAACTTGTCTGGAGCTTTTTCTCGCGAGGTCCCTCGAAGCTCCCAGCCAGTCCGGATCCGGTGCGGGTTCGCCGGCTTGCCTTTCGACGAACTCCCGGTCAACTTCCCTGGAGCGCACTTAGAAACTTTTTCTTTAGCGCTTCAGTGGGGCAACCCAGGAGCCCAGGCCGACATGCGATGGAAGGCAGGCGGCTTGGCGTTCGCGGTTGCTCCCAGTCACCTTTTCTATGAGCGGACTTAGAAGCTTTTCTGGAGCTTTTTCTTGTGGGGTCCCTCGATGCTCCTCATGTAGCCAGATCCGGTGAGGGTTCGCCGGCTTCCAATTTCTTCTACTCCCGGTCAAACTCTGGAAGTCGGACCGACGGAGCTTTTAGCGGAACGAACCTGGATGGCTTGGCCGACTCGCGGTTGAAGGCAGGCGGCTTGGCTGACCAGGTTGAGTCGGTCCCTCTATGGAGCTTTTTTCCAAACTTCCTCTAAAGTTCTCCAAACTTCTTGAACTTCTTCCTGAAGTTCCTCAAAGGGTCCCAAAGTGTCTCAAACTCACTCCAAGGGTCTGGAAGCTCCAAGATGGTCCTTGACAGTTGAGGACTTCAGTTCCCACAATCCACTGGGACGTCACCCTTACAAATCCACTGGTAGTTCCCCAAGGTGCAGATTTAGTTGGTGATGTTCCAGATGAGCTCTTTTAACCTGTAGCTTTCAGGGAGTCCACTCTTTAGTTCTTTTTCAGCAAAATGATCCGCAGGGCTGTAGTTTCAGATGGTGCAGTTTTCAGAGGTCAGGCCTTAGAAATCTTTGCACAGCAAAATCTTCTCAGCTTGGCAATGTCTTGCTTCAGTAAGTTTCAAGCAGCAGATCTGGATGGCTCTGCCCCTCTCAGATACTTATTCAAAATTCTCTGGGTCAAGCAGCAGGTCACTCCTGACCAATGGGAGCAGGGTAACTCCTCAAAGATATGACCACTTCCTGTAGAGTGTGGCATTATTTTGTCCCAGAGTGCATCAAATCTTCCAAATCCATAATGGCAGAATTTCCAGCAAGGAGGCAAGAGCTGGCTAAACACACCCCTAGGATGGCTAATTTACTTAGACTCTCCCCCTGCATCTGCTCATACCTTCCTTAATCCCCCATCTGCCTGAGGGATAAAGTTCAGAGTTGTAAACTGACACTGGGTTCTGCTTTTCCCTTTGAAGCCCATGGTTTACGACCCCTCCCCCTGGCCTGGCATTCCTGTGGACCAGCACACTGCCCTCCCAGCCCAGCTGCATAACCCCAGGGGCTCTTTATCACCTCTCCAGGCAGGCTGGCTAATCCACTTAACTCTGACCAATCAGGGCAGACCACTGGAAGGCTGAATCTGGACTTACAAACAAGAAAGTCTTATAACTTCTTGTATGTACACTTTAGGAGAAATTCAACAATATATTGTTGGATTTAGCATTACTATTCTGAGAAGTCTTTGAATGGTAGCTCTATCTCCTTCTTATCAGGAGTTATTATTTAATAACTTCCTGCAATGTTAACCTATGGGCCATGGGATTTGCAATGGGGAAAATGACTTGGGCTAGTTTTCTAGCACCAGGGCTTATAAAAACATATTTTATAAGTATTTCCCTAATTTCTACAGGACCCCCACCCCCTGTGCAACTAGGGGAGACTTTAGGGGTTCTGAATCTGCAGAAATATTGCAGATCCTCCCTCCACAGTGCTTCTAGCATCAAAGTCGAACTTGGGCAGCACTTTACCACAATGTGGGAGTGAAATGTGAAATTTCACTTTACCCAGGCATATAAAAACTCATTTTTATAAGGGTCTACCTTATAGATACCTGACCCCCCACCCCTGGGATATCTAGGGGAGACCCTGGGGGGTCCCTAATATGCCAAAACATTGTAGGTTATCTATTTTTAAGTGCCCCTACCACCAAAGTCGAGTTTGGGCACAATTTACTTTTTAAAAGCAGTCCTGGCACCCAGGGCTGCTTTTAAACTGACCTCAGGCTTCAGCAGTGCACACATGCAAGTGCAAAAAGAGCTGCTGGCCTCTAAACTGCCATGCCCCAGGGTACTGGGGACTTCTAGGTAGTTTCAATCCCCTGCCCTATTATATACTAGGGGCTTATGGGGTAGGTCATGCCAATTACAGGGGTACCCCACTATACCATAGTGTACCCTAGTGTATGTTAGGTGTTTTAACTGTATTCTAATGTGTAACTTTCAGCTTGGCACTGGCCCTGGGCCTGGTTAGGCAGAGCCCAGGGTCAGTCCAAGTCAGTTACCACCAGTACCAGTCAGCAAAAAGTTGGGGGGTGCCCAGTGCACAGGATGACTTTGCAACACCCACCAACCCCCTGCCCACCTCCCATCTTCCTCACACCTCCTGCCGTCACACCGCAATGACCCCCCCATCCTTGTCCCCACAACAAACACCAAATTTGCTTTCCCGCCCAGGGTACTGTCCTGGTCAATCCGATTTAGGGCCGGCCCTTTGTGGAGGTGTGGGTAGCCGCACTCTACCATGCAATCTTTCCTGTGTAGAGGGATGTTCCCATAGGTATCGCCGTGCAAGCATAGGAGTCTAATCCACAGAAAAGCATTTTTTTTGTTAAAAAACTATTTTATTGGACAGGCAGTGCAGCATACCATACAACAAAATCAGGTTCATCCATGGAGGGGACAGAAACGATTAACACATACGGAAAAATTGGGGTGCATCTTGTTTAGCCTACGGGGAGAAATCTACCACCTGAATAGAATTTTAGGAATTCCCCATATTCTGACAGCAATAGAAGATGTGTGTGCATGCCCTTTCAAAAAATACACGGCCAAATATCGTCGGCCAGGACATGGTTTAGATTCCTCTTCCAGCAAGGAACATGCTCTTTCCTTCAAGCAGGGCTGGCTCTAAATAGGAATGACGGAGACAGGGCCCCGGGCAGAAAGAAAGTTTGTTGATTGTTGTGGGGGGTAGTTGCGGTGTGACTGCAGGAGGCGTGAGGAAGATGGGAGGAGGGCAGGGGGTTGATGGGGTGCTAACAATTACGCTGAGGTACATTAATGGCTGATTACAAAATCTTTTTTTTTTTAAATCTTTTTTATTAGTAGTATGCAGATCAGAATCAATGTACAGACATTATATTACAAACATCGATGCAATATGCTGTTGCCCAGCCGGGAGAGCAGCTTGGTGCAGTTCCCTGATCATAGAGCGCATCCCTTAGGAGGCGCCATACAGGAGGTAATCTTACATTGTGATCCTGGCTCTGTTGCGAGTCCCCCCACCAAAATGGTCCATTTGCAATTGCATCCTGTGGTCACATTACTACTTTTTAGATTTACTTATTTTCTGATACGAAACAAAACGTACAAACGTATTATTGCTATTTGACAGCACCTGGCAGTATAGGCGTTCTCCCATAGGTTGTATTAGTATGTCTTTCTTTGATATTTAGGCAAGGTTTTTACGTGGTGCAACATACCATATCTCTAATCCCTGTACTCTGCTGGGGTGTGTCTGAGCGGGGGGGAAGGGAGCGCGCCGGGGGAGGCACACACCTAAGATAGACCAGCAGTAGGGGCCTTGCTCATCTGCAGGGCTTCCCAGGCATTGGCCTATGAGTCTGCTGGACATGAAAGTATGAGTGTATGTGGCCCAGGAGTGCTGCCTCAGCGTGAGATTACAAAGTCTTTAAAAAGACCCGATTGAGACCAAGAGAGATGGACTAGCTGCTGCTTGCATGACATTAAGTCAAGCAGCTCCTTGCTCCGCCCCTCCGGGCCCAACAAATGCCCTAGGCGGGCCCTGCCTCCCAGGTTCTCCAACACCCTCCAGTGATTTATTCATAGTGTCCCTGCTCTCCAGTACCCAACAAAAGAACTACAGAGTTCGACCACAAATAATGTATTGGGTGTTTATTTTGCTCAAAATTCGAAATTCCGTCCCATAAATTAGAGGGAAAGCATTGAATGGGCTGTACCATACAAGCATTCCTTGGGCACCTTTCATAGTGCACAAAAGGCAGTTTGAATTGTTTATTTTTCTGTTTTTGTTTTACAAGATGAGCCATGGGGTAATTAATGCACCACTACTGGGGAGAAATCCTCCAGCTCACAGCTGAAGGATTTTCAGGGCTGAAAGGAACAGATATTATCTCATAACGTGTGGAAATCAAAGCAGTAATACTAATATACGCATTTTACTCCTCATTCTGTGACGACTCCATTAATTCTGCATTCTAGGCTTATATCGATCAGCACTGTTTCGGTAATGGTGGCTGTGCTATCACTGCCCCGACGTTATTATACCCGTGTCTGTAATAAAGGCCTAAATTGTAGCTTTTCGGGGGCATAAATGTGAAATGCAGATTTAACACAGGTCCCACCAGCATTGCCCTGGCAAAAGTGAAGAGGCTGCAGGACCCAGATAATATGAGCATTGGTTTTGCCTCATTGGAATCTAAGGGGGAGGGGGTTCTATTAAGCGTTATAAATTTAATGGAGGTAATAGTTTTAAACTGGTATAAAGTATTTCTTGTAATACAACTTACACACTCTCATTTGAATTGTTCTGTGGTGGAGAGGCACTCCTGCTTCATTGAATAATATTGTGTTATAAGCTGTGTGTTTTTACTATACTATTATATTGAAATGTATTGTGTATTTATTGCCTACTATGTGTTTTATTCATCAATGACAGATTGTGTGCACTTTTGTGGTCCCTTGAACCGAACTAAAGTTATTGAATTGAATGTGAGCATGAGAGTGGAGGGAGGGAGTCTGCAAATCTCAACAGGAAAGATACTGCTGTGTGCAACAAAACCAACTGTAGGACTGAAGAAGCCTGTAATATTCAACATAATGGTTACTAAACGTCACATGAAATGAGGAAAACGCTATAAACTAGTCTGTGTTACAAGTAAAGAGGCTGCGGGGACACTGTTGTGTGTCAGTCACACTAAACAGAGTTTTGTAGTTACTTTTCAAACCAAAGATACCTGCATAGCTACACAGAAGCATGGTTATTAAAGGCAACTGATGAACATCATTTTTTTCCCCTTAATTGAAACCAAAGAAGGACTTTTTTCCTTTACCTAACCTCTGGCAGTGAACATTAGCCATTATCTGAACTTGGACTTCCCTGTGCAGATAGTGGTTTTTACAGCCTCTGATTAGCTTGCTCCTACACCCCTATGGCTTCTTCCCCCTTCCCCTTGACCCCTTGCCCCACCAGAAGCAGTGAGACTCAATAGCCCTCCACACGTGGCGGGATTGGATAGACCCACACAGCACCTCGCAGGCAACTTTGAAAGGTTAGTGACGTTGGTGCACTGACAACGTCAGCGCAGTGACATCACCCTGCTGCACTCCGCGCAGTCCATGGCTTAACGTTGGTGCCTCAGGTGTGACCATACTGCTGGCATCAACAGGACCCTTTGCTGGCCTAACCCATGGGTGTGGGTAGCTGTACGCTACCAAGCAATCTTCCCTGTCTAGAGGGATCTGCCCTAAAGTACCATTGTGTAGTTATCCTTGACAAGGGTATAGGGCTCTGATCCACGGAAAAACATTTTTTATGAAAAAAAAAGATTTTAGACAGGCAGCGCAGCATACCGTGCAACAAAATCAGTTTCATCCATTGAGGTGAAAAATCGATCAGCACACCCAAGAATTGGGGTACATCTTGTTTAGCCTAGAGGGAGAAATCTACCACCTGAAGATAATTTTGGGAATTCTCCTTATTCTGTCAGAAAAAATACATGGCCAAATATCTTCGGGCAGGAGGTGGTTTGGATCCCTCTACCAGCAAGAAAAGTGCGCTATTCTCCCAGGTTCTCCAACACCTTGTCCTTTTCCTTCATCTCTTCAATCGAGACATTTCTTAGCGAACCTGCAAACCTTACATCACCTTGCATTCCAATGACAATTCCAGAAAAATTACGACCACATTTTCTTGGGTCAGATTCCCTAATCCCATCCTAAAAATTAACGAGATGATTAGAACAGGAAGCAAGTCATATGCTTTTTATGGGATCCGTGTTGTATTGATCATAACGTTTATCTATATTTTTTGTATCTGTAAATCGGGAGCTAATTAACAAGAGAATGAATCACTTGATTAAAACAGTGGGATTGGTGTTTTATTACTTTTCAATTTTGACACAGTTAAAATGTACGAGGACTGGTTTGCATTCTGTAAAGGCCCCAAACATGTGCCTTTGCATTTTTAATCTTGAATGAGAACTTTGTATTTTCCTAAGCCCTCAGTGTTTGTATTTTCTGCCATCATGTTGGCTGTGAGAAAGTCATCCTTTTTGCCCTGATCTCGCCCATTTTTTGACTGATACTGGTGGTAGCTGACTCTGACTCCGCCCTTCGCTCTGCTAACCAGGCCCAGTGCCAGTGCTCTGATTAAAAAGGTATATGGTAATTAGGTGTAATTACAATTGGCACTGGCAACCTACCTGTAAGTCACTAGTATATGGTAGGGCATGTAGGTTTAGAGACCCAGCAGCTCCGAAGCACTTAAGTGTGCGCTGCAGTGTTGCCTGCTGTCATTTTAAAAGTCAGTTCTGCTTTACAAGCTGCTTTTGAATTGAAAATACATGCAAATTTGACTTTGGATTTAAAGGTACTTCCAAAGTATTAAACTACCTTTTTTTTTACACATGTCACCCCTAAGGTTTACCCTAAGAGCCCCCAGGGCAGGGTGCCATGTACAAACAAGCAGGGGCATTTTAAAAGATGTTTTATATGCCCTATTGAGGCGGAAAAAACTACCAATTTTGTTTTTCCCCCATTGTAGCATTTTAGCTCCATAGGCTAACATGGGAATACTGTAATACAGTATAACTCTTGACAGGAGTGAGCTAACATAATATTTCAAGGACTTAAAAGATTGGTAATGATAAATCCAACAACTTGTCACTGTTGAATTTATCATAACTAATATAAAAAAATAATAGAACTTTCTTTTCTGTGAACCAAAATCCAGCCTTCTAGCGGGCCCTCCTGATTGGCCAGCCCTTAACAGGCTTAGCCAAACTGCTTTGATGAGTTGAGAAGTGGCCTGCATAGAGACAGAGGTTATCTGGAGCAGGTAGCTCTGCAGCTGCAGAGAACAGGTGAGGAAGGGGGTGGGCTAAACAAACTGGGCTTCAAAGAGAGCTTGACAGTATGGAATGCCAGCCAGGCCTACCCCCTCTACTTGCACCCCCAGCCAGATGGGAGCCCCAGGAATGGAATTTGCAGGAGGTCTGGAAAGGGAGTGTTAGGAGAAATGAGCAACACCAGTAGATTGGCTTAGCCAGCTCTTACTCCCTAGGAGATAAATTCTCCACCTTGAATTTTAAAGTACAGTACTTTGTGAGACAAGACTATGCCACACTTTGGCGGAAGCTGTCATGCTTTTGATTGGCACCCTGTACCCCATTCGTCAGGGGTGCCCACCTACTTGTCGCCCCAGAACATTGGATAAATATGTGAGAGCTGCATAGCAAGTCAGATCTGCTGCCTGAAACTACAAGGAGAAGGACTGCCCTGCTGGAACCCTGGTCTGCACATCAAAGGATTGCACTCTGAAGGACTGCTCCTGCTGCACACTTGGTAATACAGCCCTGTGGATTTTGCCTTGCTTCAAAAAGGACTCCCTGAAAGCAACAGGTTAACAGAGCACACCTGCATCATATCCCCCAAGAAGACCCCAGGCTGGAGTGCGTCCAGTGGACTTTAAAAGGACTTGGCCAGGTGCGTTGTGGGAATTGTAGTCCCAAACTTCCAAGGACCAGCTCAGAGCTTCTAGACCCTTGGGTTTGTGTTTTGGACCCTTTGAACCCTCAAGAGGAACTTCAGGAATAAGTTCCAGAAGTTTGCAGAAGTTTGGAATAACGTTTGGAAAAAGCTCCATAAGGTGACCGACCTGTTGACGAGAGTCAGGCTGCCAACGTTGAACCGCACCCGGCCTGGATTTCCTGGTTCGTCCCGCTGAAAGCGCCAGAGCTCAAGACTGCCAGGATTTCACTGAGGCCTCGCGCTGAGCCAAGCCGCCATCGTTGATTCGAATCCCGGCCTAAAGAGGAGCCTCGCTCGACGATGAGAGAAAATCCTCCAGAAAAGTTTCTAAGTGCAAAGGTAAAATTTTGACCAGGGACTACTGCTTGTATCTGACAAGGGCTCCATCACGGTTGGCCTCAAACTTTGACTTTGTGTCTGTTAAGTGCGACCAGATGCCCCCAGTTGGGGCTATGTGTTTTTAAGCACTAGAAAGTTTTTATTCTTTAAAAATTCATATCTCCGGTTCCCTATATTGGATTTTTGTCATTTTGCTGTCATTTTAATCACAAATATTTCTTATTTTAATAAATTGGTTTTGGATTATTATTGTGTGTATTGGTGTTTTTAAATGCTTTGCACACCTGTCTCCCAAGTTAAGCCTGCCTGCTCGTTGGCAGCTACCAAGAGTTGAGCAAGGGAATTATTTATTGAGACCCTGTCTGTACCTTTTACTGCATTGGTGGCCTTATTGCTAGTGGTAGGTGCATACTTACCCCTACTAATAACACACCATCCAACATTGGCTCTTGGAAAACACAGAGATACACAGGATTCCTGCAGGTAGTTTTATAAATATATAATCTACTTTACACACTAAATGAAAAATGCAAGGTATAATCAGGTTGTTGTGAAAGTAATACACTTGGGGCCGTATTATACATTCTGGCCGCTTTGTACCCCCCTCCCTACCCTCGAACACAATGGTATTACCGAATCTGCGCTCTGGCGCAAACAGGAAAAGTACACCCTCTGCATAATATGGCCCTTGATGTATATTTGGAAAGGATGTGATTCGACATCTCTGATTAGGAAAGAGTTTAAAATATTGCTTAAAATCAGTTCAGCCAAATGGTTTGTGCAAACAAGACTGCCACTGCCTTAGTCTTCTTTCAAAGAGATTAATGTATGTAGTCGTACTTAAAGAAAATTCTCTGGGAAAGCAAGGTGTATTTCACATCTTTTACCTAGCAGGTTAATCACATATTAAACAGGTTAAAAATTCTTGGTCGTCACTGGGAGCAGGCCGCCATCTCTGAATTTAAGCCCATTGTGGATGCCCCTCTTCTGCTCTGCCTCAGTACATGAGGTAAGGGCTCCAAAGGGGTGGATGATGTAAAAAAGACTTTGCAATGGCAGAGTCAGTGCAACTGACCTAGCAAGGCCTAAATTCTCACTGCATAAGAGTCCATTGCAATGTTTTGGGATGAGAATGCTCTCTGCATGGTAAACGGGCCTGTCCCCTGCCCCTAGTGACCTGATTGCATGTGAAATTGACATCCTGATTTTTGTTGGGACAACTAATAAACTAATCCAAGGTCTCGAACCTTTTCTGTGACTTGGAGGGGCACACCAAAGGTGCCCCGTTTATTGACATTTGACTACTGTTCCTGTCCTGGTGTCAGCATACTAATTTTCTTGTGCGATTGATAATACTGAGCAGACTTTTTTTTGTTTCAGTAGGAGGGTAGCCCTCATGTAAAGTTCTGCTTAACTGTAACACCTACACCCTGGCACTGATATCCAGTGTGTGTGTCGAGTCCATGTATTATAAAGTGAATAGTAGAATTACTTTGGGTTTTGAGTTGTGGGCATAGAGAACCCCTAAATTTGAACATCCCAAATTTATCACAGCAACTTGCACTCAGGTTGATGATTTAGAAACAGTGTTAAACCTCAATTTCATGAGGCAATGTGTCCCCGGGTTAAGGCATCTCCAAACACATCGAAAATAGAATCCGTTACTTAAGGATCCTCTCATTAATTGAGTTCTAGATCAGCGGAACAACGGTTTTATTACAAAAAATTAAAAAAGATAACATACAAAATCATAAATTCAAAGCATAATTCAGTGCCATGTAGGCTATAAAATAGGGCATTACATAAAAATATGCAAATAAGGGGAAAAAATCTAAGTCCAAATGAGCAGCACAATCAATAAAGAAACAGACAGCACCCTTAGTAGCATTGGAAAGTCTTCTGGCTCTTCCCCAAATTAAGGGGGTTATAAAGTAAATGTTCTCCAAGAACAGAATAGAAAATGCATATTCATCATGGTGTGATCAAAAGTATTACATTATTAGCAAATCCAAGCACAGTTTCATTAAATGTCACAAGTAAATTTACTTAGCACCTAAACACTAATCCACTCCAAGAATATTGATTCTACACACTGTGCTAATGTCATCCAGAAATGGCAGGACAAACTAGTTACATGAACAACTGCAAACTATTATGAATGAATATGGCACAATTAGCTAGTGGAAGGTCCTTGAAATATACAAAATGTTGTATCCACACTAGAAAGTTTTTTATCGAAAACAGCAAGAACAACCTCAGTAGAAATAAACAAACATGACTCTGCTTGACTGTGTGCTGCAGAAATAATGATCAGTGAAATATGCAGGGGGAGACATCCATTTTGAAAAAGGTGGAGACCGGCCTAAATTGAGGCTTAGTTAACAAGAGGTAAAACAACATACTTCTGTATGTTATAGGAAGTGCTTTTCAAATGTAATATCAGGGAGTACATGCATAATCAAGAGTAAATTCACGTTCTGTATGTTGTTAAAAATCCACAAATATTTAAATACATAGACAAACTGTAACAGACTATGTTTGCTGGGACCGGGGATCCATGTTTGGATAGCACTTGGGTTGACATGGCACAAGATGGAGGATGGGATACAGCTTCTTCAAATAGTAGAAGTGTGTTTTGTGTATTCCTGGAGCTGAAGGGAGAAGACCTAGTCACTGAAGTGAGGGAGGATGGAGACAGAGCTAGCCTTAGAAATTCTCTGAGCACCATTTCGCAGGGGGTTGCTGATTAGTCCTTACTGATTACCGCATTTGGTGGTTAGTAAGGGATAGGGGGTGAGTCAGTAGGTTCTGTTGTTAATGGAGGGGAAGCTTATAGGCAGGGCCTGTCCTTTTTTTTATTTTCCTGATTGCTAATTCAGAACAAGCATTTGCAATGCAATAGGTCTCACATTTGTGAGAGTTTGAGCTATTGGCATTGTAAATGACAATAGCTTAAATTCTCGCAAATGTGAGACGTATTGCATTGCAAATATTTTTTGTTGTTTATAAGCGTCCCATGCCGCGCTTTCACGTTAATAGAGGCCGTGCCCCCTTCTTTAGACGAGCCACATCTAAAGAAAAGGATGCAGGTGCCATTAAAGTGAAAGCGCGGAATGGGGCGCTTTTACAAAAAAAAGCATTTATTTGTCAAGTTGACAAACAAATGCTTTTTTTGTAAAGCACCCCATGCCGCGGTTTCACTTTAATAGCGGCCGTGGACCTTTATTTAGATGCACCTCATCTAAAGAAAGGGGCGCAGCCTCTATTAACGTGAAAGCGCAGCATGGGGGGATTGTAAACAACAAGAAAAACTGAATAGTAAAAAAAAACATGCAACCACTTTTGGCGGCGCAAATAAACCAAAGGCGCGGCCGCCACTGTGGCGTGCTGTGCTATAAAAAAAAAAATAAAGGTTAGGAGAGAGCGTGTCTTGCATGCAATAGCAGGCAAGTGAAAACAATTTAACGAAATAGTGCTCGGAGGCTGTAAGTAAAGCCTACCGAATACCAACACACGTAAGAGGGCCAGTCCTTATGGGAGGCTACATGACGGTACTAAGGAGGGACTACTAAGCCTATTGACCAATGAAAAGCTACAGTTTACAAAGGGAAATGACACAAGCCAATGAAAAATACGGGCGGAGCTTCAAGTCCATACCTGAATACAGCATACCTCACAGCGCAGCGCATGCGCTGCCCAGGCTCGACCTAGAAATGGTGAAAACCGGAAGCTGAGTATTTTCTCTTTATTGTGCTTACGTTTTGGGCTACTCCTGCTTAGAGCAAGCATGTGAGAGCCATCTCCTTGCACAAAGGTTCTGTCTGCACTGCAGACAAAAAATGACATTTAAAAGGGAACCATCCCAAACTGGTTCCAGGACTTTAGGCAGTGGGTCAACATCCCCTGTCTGGAAATTATCATAAAGGTGGCATCCAACGCATCTCACTTTGTTCCAGTTCTTGACCAAGGATGGAAGACCTCCACAGAATATTCTTAGAGCTGCTGTGATCCAGGGCTCGTATCTGCATGACAGCCAGTGTCCTAGAGGTGAGGGAACTCTGCGCAAGTTGCTGGAGAAAATGTTTATCTGCCTAGCGCATAGAAACCTACCTGCTCAGAGAGGGAAGGAGAGTGCCTGGCTCTGGAGGAGTAGTGATTGTGCAGGAAGAGAGAGACAGTCATCTTCCCAGTTCGTGGAACACCAAGAAGAAGTGGACTTGTGTTCGGAGTAGGACATCAGTCGTCCCTGTTCGCTTCAGGTGGCAAACTGCATGAAGCAGCAACAACCCACTGAGTTCCAAAGTGAGGTCCACCATCTTCGTCGTGAACTTGTCCCTTGTCATCTGTCTCCCTGAGAAGCCGTTGAATACTCTTCTCCGCAACCCGGAGAATCAGTTGTGGAAAAGATGTACTTGGCCCAATTGAACTGATCAGGGACTACTTTACAATCTCTGCCTGATCTTCCTTGCTCCCTTCCACCTTTTCTGTATATCTCACTCTTCATTCCTCTTCATGCTTAAAGCCCTCCGGCCACCACCCCCTCATTCCTCCTTCCCACTGAGTCCTCTTTCCATTGTTTGCTCCTTTTTCCCTGTCCACTACCTGTTCTCTTTACATGCTCTCACCTGTTCCTCTTTTCCCTGCGCGCTCCTCTTTTCCCCCGCGTTATTTCTCCCTCCTTCAATTGTGCGCTCCTTCTTATCCTCGACCAAGACACGCTCTCCTTCACTCCTCCTTGTTTCCCTACCCACCGATCCCTCCCTCTCTGTGACTTATTATAAGTTTTGCCAGACCCGGGTATCTTTTTCAATTTATAAAAATGGAAGGCAGTCTGTATTGAATCTGTCTTGCCTTTAGAACGTTCCTGTGTTAAAAGAAGATCTGTTGCCGATGGAGCCTACACTACAATCCTTACGTTTCGTATCTTTTATGTAATCCATGTATTCTGAGTCCTTATGTAATGTAACTGGTTCTATTGTAAAGCGCTCTGACACCTTCGGGTAAAGTTTGCGCTATATAAAAATGCATAAATAAATAAATACTTTCTCTCAATGTCAGAGCCTCTAGAGGAAGGCTGTAGGAAAATCTACCCTGCTGTTCAACCTTGATATCACAGAGAAACAAAAACAGAGCTACATAGAAGATAAGGGTACTTCCACTTCAGACTGACTTTCCTTTACTTTGTCTGTCTTAAAAATGTCTATGCTGCATCCATTGACACCTTAAACCCTGACCTGTTGAATTTGCCAGTGTTTGTTGTTGTGCCTCAGTCTAATGTCCAGGGCACCTAGCGGAGTTAGGTTGTATGTTTCATTACCTGCATATCTTAGCAGAGACCTTCATTCTAGGACATGATTTAAACTTTCTCCTGAAGGCTTTGTTTCTGCAAAGAGTGCTCTGTCAGTGTTGGAGCGAGACACCTCTGTGGGCACAGAGAGAACCCTCTTGACGTCAGGTAACGAGAATGAATGTTCATAATCTAGGCACTATGGGGCAGATTTACAAGCCCCTTGCGCCACGTTTGCGTCACTTTTCCCATGTTAAAAATGACGCAAAAGTGGCGCAAGGGCCTTGTAAATAAGCCCCTATGTATTCAAGGGATCACTCTCGAAACAAAGTTCCACGTTTTAATTGCAGTGTAAACGGGCCAATAGCATAGCAGGTCTGTGGACATTATGTACTGCAGATGTTCACTGACACTCCGAGATCCAAGGGAGGGCTCAGCTGAATGTCTGATTGGCAGCAGGCCGTGCACGTGACCTTGCGTCAGCCACACCTTCTCTGATAGGGCGGTTCCTCGAGTTGTGTAATGTTGCTCCACAGACCCGCGTGTTGGCTGGCGCTCCTCTTTCTTTGAGGTAGTAAAAGCATGTTATTCTCGTTTAAGCCATAGGCGTCTGTTCTTGTTGTGTGCGCGCTGGTTTCACCCTCGTGCGGGCTGAAGTATTTCAGCTGCTGCAGCATATCTGACCTCGAGCGTACGAGTGAGCTTCAACCTTCTAGGAGCTGCTAGTCTTAGAGACTGAGGCATTGGTACCCGGTTAAGGGCTTCAGTACACATTTCTCTAGCAGTAGCCATGTGATGCTTTCCACATATCTAATGGGCTGTTGCAAAATACAATCTAACCCGGAGTATTAAAACACGTCAGTCCTTTTCTATACACAAGCAACATATTCCCTTCCTACTGTGTACCATGGGTACTTGCGAGCATCATGCTCCATCTGTACATAAAACATGCTCTTAAATGCTCCTCGCGCAGTGTGTGCAGCGCGCAGACTCAATGCCTGACCCTGAGCACGTGCTTCATTACACTGTGTGACTGCGCTCCCCGGGGTTTGTCGTGGACGGTGTTTTAGGGTTTCAGACACTTTCTGCTCATGGTTGACTTTGCCCCAGGCCAGGCTCCCGGCTTCGGTATTGGGTTAAACGGCACCTGCTGAGCACGAAGCAGGTGTTGAAAAGTCCTTCACAGCTGCAAAGACAACCTTCTACCTCGGAGTCTGCAGCCTCGAGAGATTCTGTTTTGCGTCTAACGGAGAAGGGGGTTTGTTTTGTTATTTACGCTTTGCTAAGGTGGCCGGGCCTGACTGAAGGCTCCTGACAGCAGGCACCTGCCAGGGAGCCTCGGATTAGTGTTCTGTTCTGTGGTGGGGAACAGGTTTGTTTGTTATGTGCATTAAAGATATTCAGCTTTATATCGCTAAGAGGAAAAGTGCTTTATGGCTACTTGGTAAACCATACCATTATCTCTTTTCTAAGAAAGTGTATTTCATTTTTTTTCTTCCTTTTCTTAAAATTGGAGAAGGTTTTTTTTTTCCCTTACCTAACCTCTGGCAGTGAACACTGAGCATAATCTGAACTTTGACTGTTCTGTGTAGATGATATTTTTACTGCCTCTTACTATCTCGCCCCTTCACCTCTAGGCCTTCTACCTCCCCTACTCTTGAACCCCTACCCCACCAGACACAGTAAGACTCTCAGAGTTTTTCCCAACATGGTGGGATTAAAGAGAACATCAACCTTACGGCACCTCTCAGGCCACTTTGAAGGGGTTGTGATGCAGGTGCAGACATCAACCTTACGGCACCTCCCATGCCACTTTGAAGGGGTTGTGATGCAGGTGCAGTGACATTAACCTTACGGCACCTCCCATGCCACTTTGAAGGGGTTGCGATGCCGGCGCAGTGACATCAACCTTACGGCACCTCCCATGCCACTTTGAAGGGGTTGTGATGCAGGTGCAGTGACAACCCTTACGGCACCTCCCAGGCCACTTTGAAGGGGTTGTGATGCCGGTGCAGTGACATTAACCTTACGGCACCTCCCATGCCACTTTGAAGGGGTTGCGATGCCGGCGCAGTGACATCAACCTTACGGCACCTCCCAGGCCACAATCAAGGGCTGGTGATGCTGGCGCAGTGACATCACCTTCCGCAGTTCTTGATGTAATGTTGGTGCCTCAGATGTCATCACATTGCTGGTATCTACAGTACACTTGACTGGCCTACGGTGTTGGTGTATGCATGCCAACACTTTCAAGCAGGCAAGTGGGAGATTTAAAAAAAAATAGTTGGGAGAATCAATTTTCCCCATTGACTTATATTGAAGCAGAAGCAATCTGTCTGAATCAGGCCTATTGGTATGTATGGTGACGGACAATCAGCATTTCATTATTGGCAGTTTTATAGCATAGCGCAAACAAAATCAGAGTTCTGAACTCTGTTTTGTTTGTGCTATGTAAAACTGCAAAAAATAAAATGTCGAGGCCTGTCATGTGCTCTAATCCCCGCCCAAGAATGAAAACAAAGCGTTAGTTAACCTTTGATGTCAGAGGTAATTCTTGAAAAGAGATATTGGACCGGCATCAACTTTTTATTTTTTGGCAGTTTTACAAAACTCTTAATCAGGTTTTTGCATGCAAGAATCGAGAGGCGGGAGACTATCCTTAGACTCAGTAGTCACCGTACTCTACCAAGCAATCTTCCCTGTACAGAGGGATGTGCCCATAGGTATTGTTGAGTAACTATTCTTGACTAGGGTATAGTGCTCTGATCCATGTAAAAGCATTTTTTGGGGGAAAACAGTTTCATTAGACAGGCAGCGCAGCATACCATGCAACAAAACCAGGTTGATCCATTGAGGTAAAAAATTGACTATCACAAGCAGAACAATTGGGGTACATCTTGTTTAGCCTATGGGGAGAAATCTACCACCTGAACAGAATTTTCGAAATTCCCATTATCCTCACAGCAAATGGAAGATGTGCGAGTACACCCTTTCAAAAATACATGGCCAACTATCCCCAGACAAGACGTGACTTAGATCCCTCTACCAGCAAGAAAAGTGGTCTATCCTCCCAGGTTCTCCGACAGCTTCCAGTGATTTATTCAGATAAAGTGGCCTCGCTCTCCACTACCCCAAAAAACAACAGCTTTCGACCACATTAACGCATTTGAGCCTGCGCCAAATCACTACTGCCCACAAGTAATGAAATATCTGAACATGAGTTTCAGCAAAGTTTAGACAGTATTGGGTGCTTTTTGCTTAGAATTTCCAATTCCGCCCCATAACTTAAAATGAAATTGCGTTGAATGGCCTACACCACATGGGCATTCCTTGAGAACCATACATAGTGCAGAATAGGAGAAAGATTGGATTGTTTCTTTCTGTTTTTGTCTTCCAGGACGCGACATGGGGTAATTCTGCATACAGTGTTACTGCATGTACAACTACTGGGGAGAAACTCTCCAGCTCAAAGTCGAAGGAATTTGTCAGGGCAAAACGTACCAGATGTTACCGCATGACATGTGGAAGTCAGGGCTGTAGTACTGATGTAGGCATTATATTCCTCATTTCATACAGGATCCGTTAACCCTGCATCCTAGACTTAAATCAATAACCACTGTATTGTTAATACTGGGTGTGCTACCACGTCACTGCAGTTACTTCGATGTCTGTAATGAAGACCTAAATAATAGGTTTTTTTAGGCACGCAAAGTTGAGGCACAGATAAAGCCCTGGTAGCACCAGCACTGACCTGGTAAATGTGAAGGGGCGACAGGGACCCAGGTAATATGAGCAAGAGAGTGGAGGAAGTGAGTCTGCAATTTCAAATCTGTATGTATGTTAGAAACCCAGCTGTAGGGGTAAAGAAGCTAGCTATATTCAGCATAATGGTTACTAAACATCTGATGAAATAAGGAAAATGCTATAAACTAGCCTAGGATACAAGTAAAAGGACTGCGGGGACACTGTTGTGGGTCAGTCACACTAAACCGAGATTTGTAGTTACTTTTAAAATGAGATACCGGTTTACTTACGCAGAAGCATGGTTATTAAAGCCAGCCGATGAATGCCATTGCTATCAAGTGTGCTTCTCCATCTAGTGTACAGATGTTTTGTTCTTGATATAAAATATAGGTTATAAATAGATTCCAATCTTTTCATATATCTTGTACTTGCATTTTTAGCCTTTTCCTGTCTGTTATTATCCCCCAACCCACTATAAAGAAAAGGGATATTGGAATACACCATAGCTTCTCCTGATAAAGGGGCCGATTACGATGTAGGTCGGAAAGCATTCCGACTTACTCGGTCTCGGAATGGTTTCCGACCTAATCAGATTCGGGGAGTTCGACTGACCGATTACGATGTGTCTGACCACCGTTCGGTCGGACTCCCATTGACTTCAATGGGAGCCTGTGTTCCGACCGACAACACAGGCTCCCATTGAAAAACGGGGTGGTTGCAGATAACCGTGCACCATGTGGCGGGCATCCCTTGGTGCCTGCCACACCGTGCATGGTTGGAAAGAGGGGACCCATGGGTACCCCCACGGGCCCCAACTAAGGGCCTCCGGGTGAAGGGGTCCTGCTACGGGCCCCCAAATTCAGATTCGACAGCCGATCCATGTCGGACAGACTGAATCGAAAAGGCTGTCCGAATCCAACATCGTAATCACTCGGTAGGAAACGAGGTCCGTAGAGACGCACGAGTCGGCTCCAACCGACTCGGTGTCTCCGAATGCCGTTCGTACGCGAGTCGGAACCGAGTCGGACAGTCCGAACGGTTTCCAACTATCGTAATCTGTCGGTCGGAAACAAGGCTACCGACACGGATTTGGACGGACCGAATTCCGTTCAGAGGCTTTCCGATCGATATCTTAATCGGCCCCTAATTCTTATTTTGTGAATCAATCTATTGTTTTAGACGCGCATCTCTCCTGGAATTTGCTTGTTTTTTTGCTTAATTTTTCCTCCAAAGATATTTGAATGATTCTGTAATGTCCCTTTCCTTCTCTTCAAATCGATAGATATTTCTCAGCGAACCTGCAGACCTTCCATCACCTTGCATCAGAATGACAATTCCAGAAAAATTGAAACCACATTTTCTTGGGTCAGATTCCCTGATTCCATCTTAAAAATAAACGAGAAGATTAGAACAGGAAGAGTGCCATAGGCTTTTTATGTGGTCAGTGTTATAACTTGCATTGATCATATGTTTATCTATATTTAAATTTAGGCTTTTAATATCTGTGACTCGGGACCTAATTAATGAGAGAATTAATCATTTGATTAAAACAGTGGGACTGGTATTTTATTAATTTCCAGTTTTGACACAGTCTAATGTAGGAGTACTGGTTTGCATTCTGTAAAGTCCCTAAACATATGCCTTTTCGGGGTATATTAGCAAGGCGATTATCGCCACTTTAGCGGGACTTTTTCCCGCTAAAGCGGCGATAATATTATCGCCTTATCAACATGGTGAAACAAAGAGTGGCTTTGAAGCATCCACTCTGTATTTCACTCAATGCGCTTCCCCCAACAGTGCGAATTTGCGGCTACCCTGGGGGCAGCACATTTCTTGTTATAGGGCACACTGTCCCTGTTTGTACCCGACGCACATTTTGAAAGGTGCGCTCTGGCGCAAACAGGGAAAGTGCACCCTATGCATAATACAGCCCTTGATGTTTATTTGGAAAGTTTGTGATTCTACATATCTGTTTAGTAAAGAGTTTAAAATATTACTTGAAATCAATTCAGCCCTATGGTTTGTGCAAACAAGACTGGCACTGCCTTAGCCTTGTCTAAAAAGAGATGAATGGATGTAGTTGTACTCAAATGAAACTCTCTGGGAAAGCAAGGTGTATTTCACATCTTTTGCCTAGCAGGTTAATCACATATTAAGCAGGTTAAGAATTCTTGGTCGTCACTTGGAGCAGGCCACCAGATACGAATTCAAGCACATTGTGGATGCCTCCCTTCTGCTCTGCCTCAGTACATGAGGTAAGGGCTCCAAGGGGATGGATAATGCAAAAAAAGACTTTGTAATGGAAGATTCAGTGCAACTGACCTAGTAAAGTCTAAATTCACACTACATAAAAGTCCATTGCAAATTTGTGGGATGGGAATGCTCTCTGCATGGTAAGCAGGCCTGTGCCCCTGCCCCAAGTGACCTGATTGCATGTGAAATTGGCTTCCTAATTTTTGTTGGCACAACTAATATGCTAATCTAATGTGTGTTGAGACCTAGGACTGTCCATGTTAATTTCAAGGCCCCAAATCTGTTCTGTGACTTGGAGGGGCGCCCCAATGGTGCCCTGTTTATTGACATTTGTCTACAGTCCCTGTCCTGGGTTGTTGAAGCATTGGTGTCAGAACACTAATATTCTTGTGGATTGAAAATACTGAGCAGACCTTTTTTCTGTCCCAGGAGGAGGGCAGACCTCATGTAAAGTTCTGCTTAAGTGTGAAACCTAGGCCCTGGCACTGATATCCAGTGTGTGTGTGTCAGGTGCATGTATTATGGAGTGAATGGTAGAATGACTTTGGGTTGTGGAGAACTCATAAATTTGAACATCCCATAATTTACTACAGCAACTTGCCCTCGGGTTGATGAATTGGAAATGGTGTTAAACCTCAATTTCATGAGGCAATGTGTCCCCGAGGTAGGGCACCTCCCAACCCATCCAAAATCGAACCCATTAAGTAAGGGTCTTCTCATTAATTAAGTTTTAGATCAGCAGAATAAATTCAAAGGTTTTATTACAAAAAAATCTAAAGATATGATGCAAAGATCAAAAATTCAAAGTATAAGTCAGTGCCATGTAGGCTCTAAAATTGGGCATTTCCAGAACAATGTGCAAATCAGAAAAAAAAAATCTAAGTCCAAATGAGCAGCAAAATCAACAGAGAAACAGACAGCACCACTAATAGCATCGGAAAGTCTTCTGCCGCTCCCCCAAATTAAGGTGGTTATATAGTAAATTTTCTCCTAGAACATAATAGAAAATGCAGATTCATCATGGTGTGAGCAAAAGTATAACATTATTAGCAAATCTGAGCACAGTTTTATTAAACGTCATATTGACTTAGCACCTAAACACTATTCCACAACATGAATATTGATTCTACTCACTCTATGCTAATGTTATCCAGAAATGACGGGACAAACTAGTTGCATGAACAACAGCAAACTATTATGAATGAATAAGGCACAGTTAGCTAGTGGAAGGCCCTTGAAAGAAGCAACATTTTTGTATTCACATTGGAAAGTTTTCATCAAGAACAGGAAAAACAACCTCAGTGGAAATAAACAAACATGACTTTGCTTGACTGTGTGCTGCAGAAATAATGAACATGAACTATGCAGGGGGAGACATTTTGAAAAAGGTGGAGACCGGCCTAAATTGAGGCTCAGGTAACAAGAGGTAAGACAACATACTTCTACATGTTATAGAAAGTGCATTTCAAATGTGATATCAAGGAGTACATGGATAATCAACAGTACATTCACATTCTATGTTATTAACAATGCACAAATATATAAATGCACAAACAAACTGTAACCGACTCTGATTGCTGGGACCGGGGGATCATGTTTGGATAGCCCTTGGGTTGATATGGCCCAAGATGGAGGATGGGATACAGCTTCTTCAAATAGTAGAAGTGTGTTTTGTGTATTCCTGGAGCTGAAGGGAGGAGACCTAGTCACTGAAGTGAGGGAGGATGGAGACAGAGCTAGCCTTAGAAATTCTATGAACACCATTTCGCAGGGGGTTGCTGATTAGTCCTTACTGATTACCGCATTTGGTGGTTAGTAGGGGATATGGGCTGAGTCAGTAGGTTCTGTTGTTAATGGAGGGGGAACTTCTAGGCAGGGCCTGTCCTTTATTTTCCTGAATGCTAATTCAGGAAGACTGATGACCGCCATGAGCTGAGTCTTTGCTCTTTATTGTGCTTATGTTTTGGGCTTTTCTTGCTTAGATTGAGCATGTGAGAGCCATCTCCTTGCACAAAGCTTCTGTCTGCACTGCAGACAGAAAATGACTTTTAAAAGGGAACCTTCCCAAACTGGTTCCAGGACTTTAGGCAGTGGGTCAACATCCCCTGTGTGGTAATGATCATAAAGGTGGCATCCAAAGCATCTCACTTTGTTCCAATTCTTGACCAAGGAAGGAAGACCTCCGCAGAATACTCAAAGAGATGCTGTGATCTAGGCATGGTACCTGCATGACAGCCAGTGTCCTAGAGGTGAGGGGACACCACCGGAACTCTGCGCAAGTTGCTGGAGAAAATGTTTGTCTTCCTCGCGCCTAGAAGCCTGCCTGCTCAGAGAGGGAAGGAGAGTACCTGGCCCTGGAGGAGGAGCGATTGTCCAGGAAGAGAGAGACAGTCATCTTCCCAGTTTGTGGAACACCAAGAAGACGTGTACATGTGTTCAGTAGAGGGACAGCAAGCTTACATGTTGCCTCAGGCGGAAAACTGCAATAAGCAACAACAACCTACTGAGTTCCAAGGTGAGGTCCAACATCATTGTCGTGATTCAAGGGACCTGTTTGGCTGCTGCTGACATGTTGTGAACAAAGAAGTCCTTGCTGCCGTAGTGGAGGAATCCCTCAACAGCATGGAGGCTGGAACTGCTGAAGAAAGATGACCCCTGACCAAGGTCGGCTTTGTTGTATTCTTGTGTAGCTTTCCAAGATTCTGCTCGCACTGACTGAGAGGCCGCCCATGTGTCAGCAATGGCCCAACATGATACTGAGCCACTTTTGCACAGACAGGTAAAACATGAGGCCGTGTTGAGAGACTGAGAGGCTGTGTTTTGCTCTAGAACTGCATGATTGAAGGAGTAATGCATACCCACTATATTGCAATATTTGAACTGAACTAACCCATGGCACCCCACATTAGGTGATTACTCTCATAAATCAAGTAGTGAACTCCTATCTGAGCTGGTTGTCACCCCAAGTTTGCCTTTTGTACTAGGTCACTGTAGTAGGTTGGGACCTGTAGCCACTGTGCTATATTGCTGTAGAGTGTGGGGACTGCCACCACTGGACTAGTACACTGGTGGTGAGTATAGGAACTACAAGAATAGTTTTAACCCTGTTGTAGAAATCTGTAGTTGAACTCCATTATTGTCTGTAGTATTTTGTTTTGCTGTGCTATCAAAGGACTTCTCTTTTTAAAGCTAATGACTGGGCTGGGCAGTACTTTATTATAGCCTTGGAGCCTCCGTAAAGGCCCGCTCCAGCGTTAAAGGTCAGAGCTGAAGGCGAGGGCCTTTAACAAGGGAGCGGGCCTTTATAGGCTGGTAGAGCCCGCAACGGAGGGCTCTAAGGCTAGCAGAATATTCCGCCCCTAGAGGGCAGAATGTTCTAATTTGTAAAACAAAGACCTCATGGCGCCCGAGGGATTTGAAATCCCCTCGGGTTCCATGAGGCCTTTGTTAACCGCAAAAGCTGTGAACAAATATTGGAATGTTGATGCTCTGGGCTTTTACTGGCCATTAGAAGCTTGGAGCACTCCATTGTCTTCAATGGAGCGCTCAACATTCCAATGTTCTAATATAGCCTTATAGCCCGCTGCCGAGGGCTATACCGGCTGTTAAAGGCCCTGATCCCGAGTTATAGGCCCGAGCCGCAGGCGAGGCCTATAACGAGGGAGAGGCCTTTAACAACCGGTATAGCCTGAGGCAGAAGGGCTATAAGGTTATTAGAACATTCCACCCACTAAGGGTAGAATGTTCTAAATTAAAAATGGAGAAACAAAAAGACAAACATTGGAATGTTGGAGCGCTGGGCTTATACCAGCCATTATAAGCCCAGAGCCACTCCATTGTCTTCAATGGAGCTCCCAACATTCCAGTGTTCTAATATAGCCTTATAGCCCACTGCCGAGGGCTATACCAGTTGTTAAAGGCCCTGATCCCGAGTTGGCTCGGGCCTATAACGAGGGAGAGGGCCTTTAACAACTGGTATAGCCTGAGGCAGAAGGGCTATAAGGCTATTAGAACATTCCACCCACCAAGGGTAGAATGTTCTAAATTAAAAATGGAGAAACAAAAAGACAAACATTGGAATGTTGGAGCGCTGGGCTTATACCAGCCATTATAAGCCCAGAGCTACTCCATTGTCTTCAATGGAGCTCCCAACATTCCAATGTTCTAATATGCCTGATGCTTGACTGTTGAGTTCTGAAATTGTCATTTATCTCCCTGAGATGCCTTTGAATACTCTTCCCCAGTACCCGGAGAATCGGTTGTGGAAAAGATGCACTTGTCCCAATTGAAGTGCATGAGGGACTACTTTACAATCTCTGACCGATCTTCCTTGCTCCCTCCCATCTTTTCTGTATATCTCACTCTTCATTTCTCTTCATGCTTATCTCCCCCCCACCCACCACCCCCTCATTCCTCCTTCCCACCGAGCCCTCTTTTCATTGTGTGCTCCTTGTTTCCCATCCACTACCTGTTCTCTTTCCCTGCTCCCACCTGTTCCTCTTTTCCCTGTGCGCTCCTGTTTTCTTCCATGTTCGTATTTGTCTCTCCTTCAATTGTGAACTCCTTGTTATCCCTGCCCACCACGCACTCTCCTTTCCTCCTTCTTGTTTCTCTACCCACCGTCCCCTCTCTGTGACTTATTATAAGTTCTGCCAGGCTTGGGTATCTTTTTCATTTTGTAAATAATAATAATAATTATATGTACATCCTTGCTGCCGTGTCTCTTCTCTTCGCCCCTCCTCGTTGCTCTGCTCCGGCCGGAAGCAGGAAGCACCCAGGCTCCCCTGAGCCAATCACAACGCTGCAGCGCAGCGTTGTCATTGGTCTGAGTGCCGTGGTTCGGCACTTAGCCAGGGACTGTGAGCCTGGGCATGTTCTCCACCCAGCCTGTAATGCACCCTGCGTGAAGAACATGCAAAGTGCGCAATGCGGTTTGGACGGCCTGAGACAGCCGGCCAAACTATCATGCACACTGATAACAGTGCATACCACTCCCTGTGGGTGCCTGGTCTCCCCCTGGCCCCACCCCCAAGACTCCGGGACCCAAAATAAAACTATAATAAACCACGGTTTATTATCCCTTTATTTTTCTTTTCTTTACGCTACTGGAAGGGGGGGCGACGCTCCTCCGCCATAGCGGAGGAGCCACTGCTGAGCCATTTCCGTCTGTTGTTCCTGATGTGTAAGGACTGGTTTCACCCTCGCCACACGTGCTGAAGTATTTCAGCTCCTGTGGCATGTCTGACGTCGAGCATGTGAGCATTGGGACTTACAGACTAAGCATAGGCATAAGATTCAACCTTCTACGATTTGCTAGTCTAACAGACTAAGACATTGGTACCCGGTTAAGGGCTACAGCACATCTTTGTCTAGCAGTAGCCATGTGATGCTGTACAGATGGTTCATGTTTATCAAAGTGCAGTCTAAACCATGAGCGTCAATTCACCAAAATGCCAGGGGTAACAAAAGGAACATCACACACCATTTGGCCTTTACTTTTACTCACACACACACATGCCTAAGCATGCACACATATTCACGCACTCCCTCTCAGATAAACACACTCACCTGCAAGCATCTATAAAACATACATTTAAAAGCATTTTTTACGTTCCTTAGCTGTCAGATAGGGTTATATTCCTGATCATTCTACTCCATTTTGTATTACATTAATAGTGAATAATATTATTCACCATTTGTGGAATAAAAAATTTAACAGAAAACCAGGAAAGTTAAGCTCCAAACGACTTCCATTCGAACGAGCTGCTCCTGTGTTCCAGGCACTGATTTTGCTACCTCTCAGGCCAGGGGTCGCAAAGACAGTGCCAGGGGTAGCAAGGGGCAAGCCAGGGGTCACAGCTGCGACACCTGGCGACTCCTAAATGACGTCCATGGTCTAAATGGAATATTTAAATGTGCATTCAAATCAAATATGTCATTATTCGGCCGATTGCGACCATAAAAGAAAACGCATAATAAAAACAAGTTATCAACAATAAAAATTAGAATATGAACACAGTATATGGTTTTACACCACGGACAGATTTTTCCATCTCTTAGTAACAACGTGAGTAACTTACACGATCAATGCAGCAACAAATGGTGGAGGGAACATTTATAAGAAAATCAAGGTCAGGCGGCACTTTCTCATTTTAATTGGTAATAAATATCTCTGCCTCTGGCTGATATGCAATTTACAGAATAAAATACAGTGCAATGTGCTTTGAGTCATAACAGAGGGCCAGATTCACAAAGAGACTTACGACTCGTAAAGTTACGAGTGCAGAGTCTCCGCACTCGTGGCAGAATTTCCACACTCTGGGCGGAATCTGTTAACTAAGCACTGCAATGCAGAGACTCCGTACTCGTAACTTTACGAGTCGTAAGTCCCTTTGTGAATCGGCCCTAGAGTCTCAACCGAGTAACATTCACTCTTTATTTACATGGCCACCCAGCTAGTATGAACTATCAAATTGGCCATTCAAAGAGTGCATATGATAAGAAGGCACCTTGTAACAATTTATGCAACAAGAGACAGCGGGGTTGAGGCAATAGAGGGCCGCACTTGCCAACAATGATATTGTGGGGTGAAAGCAAGATATTCTTAATGGTGCAACGAACCTTGGAGTACAGCCCCTCTCTGCTCCAAAGGGAGTGCTTGAGTGCTGAACCATTGTTTGCTATTGTAACACTTTATAATTAAGTTAAATACATTCGTATTGTAGTTCAACTATTAAGAACAGTCTACGGGGTTACATTACAAACGGATCTTTCCAAGTCTTAATAGCTGCCTGAGTGAATGACACAATTGATGCAGCAATAAACGGCGAGGAGAGTATTTGTAAGAAGATCAGAGCCGGGCAGCACTGTCTCAGTTTGGCTGCGCGGAGGACTGGTAGAACATGTCTCTTCTTCAGACCTGTGTAAAATGTGCAGAATAAAATAAAGTGCACTGGGCTGTGAGTCATGACTTTAACGCAAGAACTTGGCTTACTCTCTTACCTGTGGCCACCCCACTGGTCCGTTACCAAGTGATGGACCAAATGTAGCCTAAAACGGATCAAATCAAACCTTGCTTGGGTGCTAATGATGTACTTAATGTAAGGCTCGATAACACACAGAGTCGATATAACATCATGTGACGTGACTGTCGACTTACTGGACTCTGTCGTCTATCGAGCCCTCCGCACATTTTCCTCAAATGTTTTTTTTCAATGTCTCTGGACAAATGATTTAATAGATCTGAATTGGTAAAACAATTCTCCCAGTCCCATATTATTAAAAGAGCTGCTTAAAGATTTAGCCACTGAATTGCGAGGCCCTTGTCTAACGACAGACCATTATTGCCTCTGGTTTTGCCCGTGTTGAAATCCATAAGCGCGATGGCTTAATCTTTAAAACACCCTGGGGCAGATTTACAAGCCCCTTACGCCACTTTTGCGTTGCCGTTGCGTCACTTTTGTGACGCAGCGGCGGCGCAAATCATGCGCCATGCTGCGGGGGATTTACAACGTGACGCATCTAGGGAGATGCGTCACGTTGTAAAGCCCTGCGCCACATGAAACCTGCGTCAGGTTTCATGTGGGCGTGCCGGCGCAGGGGGGGGCGTTCATGCGCAAGGAAGCCCCGTAAAAGTGACGCAGTGAAATCTACAAGATTTCACGGAGTCACTTTACGTCCCTGCTGCGTCAAATCCTTACGCCTGCTTCAAGCAGGCGTAAGGAGTGACGCAGCATGTTAGGTATAGGGCACCCCTGAGCAGTACTGGAGTTACGTCGCACTTGCGACACGACTCCAGTACTGCGCCACCCTTCCGCCGACAGATGCGTCACGCATCTGTTAATCCTTGCGCCATGATGCGCCGCATTGTAAATGCGGCGCATCTGTGGTGGCGCAAGGGTAAACTTGCCTCACGCATCTTCCCTGGCGCATCCCTGCTGATTTGCAGGGATGCGCCAGGGAACGTAAATCTGCCCCCCTCTATATAGGGTACCCCAGCTCCTCGTGGCATATAACAACACACAACATGACTCTGGGACTGCCACCGACCTCCTTAAAAAGTGAATTGTGCAGGAGTTGGAGACACACAGACCCTGCTCTGTAGGACACGGCTGAAGTCCATTTAGACATAATCAGTTTCAGCATCTGGGAAAGAGGTTTTGGGGCAGAAGTTTTTGGGCCATTTTAGCCGCAAATCTAAAGAATGTTTCAGTTGCTGTAATACACTGCCAATGTGTGACCTTAACTGCGTTGCCTCGTGCAAGAAAGTTATTAAATGTAACCCCCCAGTTAATTAAAAGATGTAACTGCACTCAGTCTGGTGGCAATAATATGTGTGGTCCATTTCTACACACAAGTAACATATTCCCTTCCTACTGTGTACCATGTGTACTTGCGAGCATCATGCTTCATCTGTACATGACACATGTTCTTAAATGCTCCTCACGCAGTGTGTGCAGCGCACAGACTCAATGTCTGACCCTGAGCACGTGTTTCATTACACTGTGTGACTGCGCTCCCCGGGGTTTGTCGTGGACGGTGTTTTAGGGGTTCAGACACTTCCTGCTCATGGTTGACTTTGCCCCAGGCCAGGCTCCCGGCTTCGGTATTGGGTTAAACGGCACCTGCTGAGCACGAAGCAGGTGTTGAAAAGTCCTTCACAGCTGTAAAGACAACCTTCTACCTTGGAGTCTGCAGCCTCGAGAGAGTCCGTTTTGCGTCTAACGTAGAAGGGGGTTTGTTTTGTTATTTACGCTTTGCTAAGGTGGCCGGGCCTGACTGAAGGCTCCTGACAGCTGGCACCTGCCAGGGAGCCTCGGATTAGTGTTCTGTTCTGTGGTGGACAACAGGTTTGTTTATGTGCATTAAAGATATTCAGCTTTATATCGCTAAGAGGAAAAGTGCTTTATGGCTAGTTGGTAAACCACACCGTTTCCTCTTTTCTAAGAAAGTGTATTCAACTATTTTTCCTTTTATTAAAATTGGAGAAGGACTTTTGTTTCTTTACCTAACCTCTGGCAGTGAACACTGACTATAATCTTAATTTTGACTGCTCTGTGCAGAAAGCTATTTGAACTGATTCGCATGATCTCGCCCCTACACCTCTAGGCCTTCTACCTCCACTACCCTTGCCCGTACCCCCACCAGAAACAGCAAGACTCTCAGAAGCCCTACACACATAGGATTGGAGAGATGACCCTTAAGGCACCCTGTTAGAAATGGGGGTCTCTAGTTGGCAGAGGTACAGTGCTTAATTTGTAAAATATTAAGTCCAGGTGCTCAATTTTTTGTAGGAGGCCTCACCCACTTCCCCCCAGCTCCACCCACTTCCTCCATTGGCACCACCCATGTAGTATATTGGCTCCACCCACATCTTCATCTGGCACAACTGAAAGCCAGATGTAATACCCGATCTGAATTTCAGCAAGGGAGCCTTCCTCAAGTAAGATTTTGATAGGAGGTTCCCCCGCCCCGCGAACATTTTGAAAAAGATGAAATCAAAAGTGCGTTTTAAGCACAATTTTGGAACAAATTGGCTAAAATGACAATGCCATCACTGAAGTCATAGGATTGTGAAAAATCCAATCATCACACAAAGAACAAGCATAGCAAATGAGCCTTGCACATTTTGGCGGAGGTGGTGAGGGTGAGGTATGTATGCAGTGGAGCAATTTTAAAACCATGGTTGCAAACATATTACTAAAGCATGCTGTGGTAGAGCTCTGTCATTTACTGACAGCACATTTTCCATTGAAATTGCCAAAAAATCCCACTGACATGCAGATTTACTAATAAAACTATGTACCATTTAAACGATGAGTAGAAATTGGGCTTTAGAAAATATTTACAATTTGCACATCACCAAGTAAGGTGTCTGAATTAATTTTGATCCTATTTAATCAGAATTACAAAATAACGTGCTTCACTTCTCTAAATGCTGATATACTTTGGAATATTTGTGCAGCTCCTTGACCTTTACAGATAGTTTGTTTTACAAAAGCCACTAACTTTACTGTCAGAGGAATAAAAGTAAATACCACTTTCCGTTTAAAAATATTGAACATCAATTTGTCAGATAACATAGCCTGCCATTTGACCTGTTTGAACCCACAGCAAACCTGACAAGAAGAAAAGAAAACAAGTAAAGGCATTTTATTTTCCATTCCCCTTTTGAACTCTACCCTGATTATTTTGGGAGTGATGAAACGACACCCACACCCCTATTTCAAGTACCTATGGCCCAGGCTAGAAAGCATTGAAATGGCCCACATTAAGGTCGGACAATGCAAACTTAGCAGGTCATACTCACCACCACTAGTCCGCTCTGCCTGTGCCGCCCTCTATCCTCGTGGCTCGACGACACTGGAAAGAGCCTCACACAGTCTTGGTCCAAAACTCGAGGCCACAGAACAGAAGCACCCTGGGAGCACTGTGCACGTGTGCAAGTCAAGGGGCAGTCAGCGAGGGATTACATATCAGAAGTGAGGGGCTCCTGCATACTGGGGAGTCCAGGCACGCATTTGCATATTATTTAAAGCTTATGCTATGTGCCACACGGAGCATAGGCATTAAATAATATGTAAATACGTGTCAAGATAACAGCGAGGCATGGAAGGCAGGGCCGCATATTATTTAATGCCTATGCTCTATGCATGGAGCATAAGCATTACATAATATGCAAATGCGTGCCAGGGTGACGGTGAGGGCAGGGGCCACGGGGGCAAGGCAGAGCAACCCCCACCTGCGCAGTTAAATTTGTAGAGCTTTCGCGCTACTAGATTGAATGACGGCCCTGGGGGTGGGGTGATCTTGATTTTAAAAAGAGAAAAAAGCAGTGCAGGCTTCAGCACTTGTGACGACTGCACATGCTGAGCCTGCGCTCTACAATGTGCTCGCTGCTGGCGCCGGCCAGACGGGACTGGAGAAGGGGACGCTGGCAGCATCATGGGCTTGGTGCAGACTGCACAGTGGCCTTCTGATTTTTTTACTGTGGGCCGATTTTGCTAAAAAAAATAGGCCCCCAGTAACAAAACCAGCACCTTGTTTCAAAACTGGCCCCCGCCCTTCCAGCCTCCCGGAGGATTACCCGGAGCTCTGCATGTAAGTGTGATTGCTCCTCAGTCCCGCTAACAAGTTACAATAACGGCAGCCTTACTAGACGTGTACTCACTGGTGCAAGGCCTCCCAGGCACATTCCCTCTGCTCTACTGGTTCCTTCCTACAGAACTCTGCACCCAGACGTGGCACATGTTAAATGAATCAGCTTTTTAATCAACAGTGTAAACCAGCCATAGCAACCAGGGGCACGCTGCAGGTGGAATATTCACAAGGGCTGTGCCATGACCGCTCAATTCTGCACTCAAAATGCTTTTTAAGACAGCAAAGTCACTGATATGGGTGGTCTCTAATTTCCCCTTAGCAGTTATGAATGGCGGGGCGGGGAGCGAGGTTGGTAAAAATAAAATTACAGTTCACCTGGCTGTCATAAAACGGTGCTGTCGGGCATGTTCAAGAAAAAGCAGCGTTACGTACTGCCTTCATTAATCTGATTCTGAGGCCTTCTGCTGCACTGCACAACACACTGCTGCTTGGTTCAACTGAACTGCCTTAATAATGCCGGTGCGTCGTGTGTGTGTGTGCCTAATGTTAAGGCTACAGCGGCGAATTTTGAAAAGGTTACGCTTACACTGCCGCAGCTGCACATCGGCCCAAATCCAGCCCAACCAGCGGTCCACCCACCGCAACACTGACTAAAGGCATGGATTTATTTTACTGTAGACGGTATGAAGTGCCGATATTGTGTGACACACGTTGCCACCATGTGAGTTGGCACTCAGGTATGTATAGACCCGGCCCTCATAAATAAGTGCTGGTGCTAAGCACCGGAAAGCACCAGCACAAATTAAGCACTGCAGAGGTAGGTACCTTTGACCAAATAGGGACCCGTGCTTCTAGTCAGGGTAAGGGGGATACACTCCTAAAATAACCCCTGCTCACCCCTTTGGTAGCTTGGCACGAGCAGACAGGCTTATCTCAGAGGCAGTGTGTAAAGCATTTGTGAACACATACAGTAACACAGTTAAAACACTACAAAGGGACACCACACCAGTTTAGAAAAATAACTAACTTTATCTAAACAAGACCAAACGACAAAAATCCACAATACAGTATTAAAAATAAGACTTTCAAATGGTAGAAATAGTTCAGTTCAATGCAAGTTGTAAATGCAACACTTTTCCAACAAAGTACCTTAGATGCGTCACGCAAAACAAACAAAAGGGTCGCAGGGAAGGCGATGCGTCAGTTCCTTGCTTCGGGGGAGGTGAGGCACCTGTTCCTTACTGCAGCGCAGGGGAGGCGATGCGTCTGTTCCTTACCGGAGGAGGGGATGCGTCTGTTTCTTAGTGCGTTCCGGTTACAATGCGTCAAGATGGCGCCTCGATGTGTGGCGACGATCCGGTGCGATGCGACAAAATGGCGGCTTGATGCGATGCGATGATCCGGACGATGCGTGCACGTTTGCAGCCGCACGGCAGGTGCTGCGACGGTCTTCTCGGCGATGCGTCGGGACCTGGTGGGGATGCGGCGCGCTTCTTCTCCGCAGCTCGGCAATGCGTCGGGACCAGGTGCGGCGGCGGCACGCGTCTTCTCCGTGACTCGG
Organism: Calotriton arnoldi; assembly: GCA_963921515.1. Taxonomy (NCBI): domain Eukaryota; kingdom Metazoa; phylum Chordata; class Amphibia; order Caudata; family Salamandridae; genus Calotriton; species Calotriton arnoldi. Next base: position 638,621 of record CAWUFW010001591.1, read on the forward strand.
CGATGCGTCGGGAATCGGTGCGGATGCGTCCCGCTTCTTCCGCGTTGCGTCGATCTTCCAGCTCCCAACAACAAACAGTCACTAGAGGTCCTAAACAGCAGCAGGCACCTCTTTGCAGGTTGGAATTCCCAGCAAGGAAATTCAGGGGAGCTGGTGGTGAAGTCTTTGTGTCCCTGAGACTTCAGACAGGAGGCAAGGTCAGTTTCAAGCCCTTGGAGATCTTCCTCAAGATGACAAAGCAAACAGCAAAGTCCCTTTTCTCCTTTCCTTGGCAACAAGTAACCACTGCAGGCCAACCCCAAACAGCAAACAGCACAGGGGCAGTAATCTTCCTTCAGCTTCTCCAGTTCTTATCCTTGGCAAAGGTTCCTCTTGATTTCCCAGAGGTGATCTAAAAGTCTGGGGTCTGGGCCCCTCTTTTTATACACACAAATTATTTTGTTCTCTGAAGGCAGAGAGTGTCTGTACCCAGCCAAAACCAGTTCTGTCCTCACTGGTGCAGCTTCCTGGCAGGAGGTGGAGACAGCATTGTTGAAAGCAGTCCTGGCCCAGGAAGGTGAAAGGAAATCTCCTCCCCCTACTCTAAATTCAACCCAGGTCCCATTCAGCCCAGCCCTGACTCATCAGACTGCCGGAGCCACTGCCCTCTCCCAGCTCCTGTCACTCACAAGCCAGACATGCAATACACAAACCTAACAGAGGCATACTGGATGGTTAGGCAAGAAAATACCCACTTTCTAAAAGTGGTATTTTCAAACACAGAATGTAAAAATCACCCATACTAAAAGATGCATCTTAACATTCTGAGTTCAGGCATACTAAACTTTATTTTCCCATCTTGTTCCTAGGGCCAGTTATGTTTATAAGATGTTATAAACTAACTGCCCATTCTGGCCTATGGGAACAGATAGCCTTGCAATAGTGAAAAACGAAATTGGCAGTATTTCACTATCAGGACATGCCACACACATCAGGGCATGTCCTACCTTTTACATGCAATGCACCCTGCCCACAGGGGTACCTTGGGCCTACCTTAGGGGTGACTAACATGTAGAAAAGGGAAGGTTTAGGGACTGGCAAGTGTGTGCACTTGCCAAGTCGACATGGCAGTCCCAGACTGCACACAGGCTCTGCAATGGCAGGCCTGAGCCATATTTTACAAGCTGCTTCTGTGGGTGGCACAATCAGTGCTGCAAGCCCACCAGCAGCATTTGATTTACAGGCCCTGGGCACACATGGTGCATTGTACTAGGGTCTGACAAGTAAATCAAATCAGCCAATCATGGAATCACTAATCCATTACATCAATTTACAACAGGGAGCACTTGCACTTTGGCACTGAACAGCCGTGGCAAAGTGCCCAAAGCATCTAGACCAGCAAAAACAGATAAGGCAACAGCAAAAAATGGAAGGGAGACCCACGCCAATGGTGCCAAGTCTAACACGTGTCCCCTCCAGCTGAAATGTGGGGAGAACTACCCACCCTCTTGGGAGTTCTCCTCACTAAGGCGGAAAAATCTGGACAGACCATCAGCATTGGCGTGTTCTGTACCAGGGCGGTGTTCCACCGTGAAGTCCATCCCCTGTAGGGAAATGGACCACCTCAACAGTTTTGGATTCTCACCCCTCATCTGCATCAACCATCTGAGGGGCCTGTGGTCTGTCTGAACCCGGAAGTGAGTCCCAAACAAGTATGGTCTCAACTTCTTCAGTGCCCAGACCACAGCAAATGCCTCACGCTCAATCACACTCCACCTCTGTTCCCGTGGAAGTAACCTCCTACTGATGAAGGCTACAGGTTGGTCTAGGCCCTCTTCATTCATCTGTGAAAGCACAGCCCCCACACCATGCTTTGAGGCATCCGTCTGCACAATGAATTCCTTTGAGAAGTTGGGCGCCTGAAGCACGGGCGCCGTGCACATGGCAGATTTCAGGGCATCAAAAGCTTTCTGACAGGCATCAGTCCAGTTCACTTTCTTGGGCTACTTCCTGGAAGTCAGCTCTGTCAAGGGTGCAACAATGCTGCCATACCCCTTGACAAACCTCCTGTACTACCCTGTGAGTCCTAAAAAGGCTCTCACCTCTGTCTGGGTCTTGGGGGGTTCCCAAGCCAGGATGGTATCAATCTTGGGCTGTAGGGGCGCCACCTGGCCGCTCCCAACCTGGTGTCCCAAGTACACCACGGAACCCTGCCCGATCTGGCACTTCCTCGCCTTGATCGTGAGGCCTGCCCTCTGCAGCGCCTTCAACACTTCCCAGAGGTGGTGCAGATGTTCCTCCCAAGTGGCACTTAACACTGCAATGTCATCCAGGTAGGCGGCACTGAAATCCTCCAGTCCAGCCAACAGCTGGTTGACCAACCTCTGAAAGGTGGCAAAGGGCATTCTTCATCCCAAAGGGCATCACCCGGAATTGGTAGTGCCCATCTGGCGTGGAGAATGCTGACCTCTCTCTGGCCCCATCAGTCAAGGCGATCTGCCAGTACCCAGACGTTAAGTCAAACGTACTGAGGTACCGGGCAGCCCCCAACCGATCGATAAGCTCATCAGCTCTGGGGACGGGGTGCGCGTCAGTCCTGGTGACTGAATTGAGCCCTCGGTAGTCCACACAGAACCGGAGTCCTGGTGTGGCACCGGGTGCGGCAGCCTTTGGGACCAAGACCACTGGGCTGGCCCAAGGGCTGTTTGAGGACTCAATCACCCCTAGCGCTAACATTTTGGAGACCTCCTCCTTGATGCAAGCTCTGACCCTGTCAGTCACTCTGTAAATCTTATGTTTTACCGGAGGACTGTCCCCAGTGTCCACATCATGGACGCACCACTGAGTGACACCGGGGGTCAGGGAGAACAGGTCAGGGAACTGCCCCAACAGTTGGCAACAGTCATTCTGCTGCTCAGGGGTCAGGGGGGTAGAGAGGCTCACACCGTCCACTGACCCATCTTGCTCCTTGGCAGACAGGAGGTCAGGAAGAGGTTCAGTCTCCTCTTCCATCCCAGCATCTGTTGCTAAGACCATGCCCACTTCGGACCTCTCCAAGTGGGGCTTCAGGCGGTTCACATGCAGGACCCGCAAAGGGTTCCTAGGAGACTGCAAGTCCACAAAGTAGGTGACGTTGCTCTTGCGCTCCACCACCTCAAATGGGCCGGTCCACTTATCCTGGAGCACACAGGAGTCCACTGGGGCCATGACCCAAACTTTTTGTCCAGGCTGAAACTCGATCAGAGTGGCATTCTGATCATACCACCGTTTCATCTCTTCCTGGCTGGCTTCCAGATTCGCCTGAGCGAGTTGTCTGAAACGCCTAGTCTGGTTTCTGAAGGCCAGCATGTAGCTATATACATCCTGGGGAGGTTTACTGGGAGCTTTCTCCCAGCCTTCTTTCACCAAACTCAGAGGTCCTCTCACAGGATGGCCGTACAGCAGTTCAAAGGGACTGAACCCTAAGGACTTCTGTGGCACCTCTCTGTAAGCAAACAGAAGGCATGGCAAGAGGACGTCCCACTTACGCCTCATGGGTTCCTCAAGACCCATAATCATGCCCTTCAGGGTCTGGTTGAATCTCTCAACCAGCCCATTACCTTGGGGGTGGTAAGGAGTGGTGAACTTATAGGTTACACCACACTCCTGCCACAGGGACTTCATATACTTCGATATGAAGTTGGTACCACGGTCTGACATCACCTCTCTGGGGAACCCCACACGGGAGAAAATCCTCATCAACGCACGACCCACCACGGGGGCCGTCACAGTCCGGAGAGGGATGGCTTCCGGGTACCAGGTGGCATGGTCCACCAAGACCAGGATGAACCTGTTGCCCATGGCTGTCTTGGGATCCAGAGGCCCCACAATGTCAATGCCCACCCTTTCAAAGGGGGTGCTGACCATAGGGAAAGGTTGGAGAGGAGCCTTGTGCTTCCTCCCACTCTTACCACTTGACTGGCAAGTCTGACAGGTCCTGCAATGAGTATCTGAACTCTTGCGCATTTGGGGCCAGTAAAAGTGGGTGACAAGCCTTTCAAAGGTCTTGTCTTGCCCCAAATGTCCTGCTAAAGGCACATCATGAGCCAGACCCAGTAGGAAGGCTCTGAAGTGCTGGGGTACCACCAGCACACGGGCTGACCCAGGCTCAGCAACCTTAGGCTCACTATACAGGAGACCATTCTCCCAGTAAATCCAATGTGATCCAGACTGATCCCCTGCTGCCTGGTTTGCAGCCTGTTGCCGCAAACCCACAAGAGAAGGGCACTTCTTCTCCTCCTCACAGAACTCTTCCCTGGAGGGGCCTCCTTCCTGCTGTCAATGGGTCAGCTCAGGCAGGTCACCCAGTTCAGCCACTTGTTCCCCTGTAGGTTCCAGGGCATCCCCCTCAAGGTCTGCCTCCTCCTGGACCGTGGGAACTTCGGGGGCCGGTTTCCCACGCCCCCTGCCTCTTCTCTTTAAGGCAGGCACCTGGGCCACTCTCTCAGGCTCCAGGTCCTCTTGAACACCCTTACCGGCTGCCATTGACCGAGTGGTCACACACACCCACTCAGGCAGACCCAACATCTCCAAATGAGACCTTCTCTCCACCTTAGCCCAAGGGGAGCTCTCCAAATCATTGCCTAGCAGACAGTCAACAGGCATGGCTGGCCTCACAGCTACTTGAAAGGTTCCTGAGACCACCCCACTCAAAGGGAACCTGTGCACCTTGCAGTGGCACTCTGAATTGTCAGCGGCAACTACCGGGTAGAATGCGTTGGGGATCACCTGCTCTTCAGACACCAGCCGACAACTGACAGCTGTCACACTGGCTCCGGTGTCTCTCAGAGCCTCCACCCTATGGCCATTGATGGTCACCCATTGCTTGTACTTCTTAGTGTTATCAGGCAGCTGAGTCCTAAGGACCATCTCACTGTCTCCTAAAGAGACTAGGGACATCTCTGCGGGACCCCACCCACCTTGGGCACCCGACTCCTCCCCCAGGGCTACACTAGCCATCTGCCGGGGCGGTGCACCAGTGGGTGCAGCGTTAACCTTTTTGGGACACTTAGGATCCCAAAAGAAGTGGCCCACCTGACCACAACCAAAACATGTCTTGGGACCCCTCTGAACAGACTTATCTGTGAGGGCCCCGGACTTCTTCTCAGTGGGAGGCTGGGAACCCTTACCTTGGTTCCCTTGGGGATTACTTTGGGGCCCTTTCTGGAACTCCTTCTGTTTACCCTTGTCCCCCCCACTCTTCTGCTGGGGACCCTGCCCACCTTTGGCGGAGTCTCCCACAAGACCCTTGTGGACCCGGGTACTGACCCAGTGGTCCGCCTCCACAGCAAGCTTCCTGCGATCAGTCAGCTTACTATCAATCAGGTGCTGGCGTAGCTCTGGAAAACAACTACTGGACAAGTGCTCCCATGCACTCAAATCATAGAGCTCCTGAAAACCATTTACTTTGCTACCCTTCACCCAACCATCCAATGCTCTGCAAAAAAAAAGACACATATTCCACCCAGGTGCTAGACTCCAGCTTCTTGCAATTTCTATATTTCTGCCTATAAAGCTCTGGGGTCAATCCATATCTGGCTATTAAGGCTTCCTTCATGGGGGCATAGGACATCTGATCCTCTTTGGGCAATGCTAGTAAGGTATCCCTTCCTTCATCCATAAAGCGGTTCCACAACCCCGCTCCCCAATCTTTCTCAGGGACCCGGTGGGACATCATGGCTACCTCATCGGCCTTAAACCACTGCCCAATGTCCTCCCTCTTCATGAATTCCTTAATGACATCCTTGGGAATATATACTCTTCCTTCTACAGGCACTGAAGGTGTGCTGCCACCAGAGGGAGGGCCTTCAGCTCCAGCTCCCTCACCACTCTCTCATGCTCTAAAAGCATCCTCTTTTCTTCCATGGCTAACCTCTTATTTTCTAACGCCAATTTCTTACTTTCTATGTCATTCTGACTCCCCACCTTGAGCTTGGTCAGCTCCATCTCATGCTATCTGCTTTTCTCCCTGTCCTCCAGCTCCTCTGGGGACGGGCCCTTTGAAGAAACACTGCTGCCCACCCTGGAAGGCACTTTCCCCCCAGCTAGGCCCAATGGCCCCTCCAGCTGCCCATCTAAATTCTCTGCCTCCTCCCTAGGCTCTTCAGGATGCTCACTGGCATTCCTAGATTCCAACCAGGCCCTCAGCGCCTTTTGGTGGTCCAACACGCAGCAGCACGGCTTGTTTTAAGACTTCCACGAAGGTCTTCTGCCTCTGCAGCTCTTAGAACCCTCCACTGGCTCCCACTACATAAGAGAATTCTGTTCAAGGTTCTCCTAATCACTTTTAAGGCGTCACGCAAGACAGGACCAAAATACCTTTCATCTCGATTTACTCCTTATACTACAAACAGAACTCTCAGGTCCTCATCAGCTAACCTGCTTTCACCTCCCAATTTCCGATGTAAAACCAAAGGAGGCAAAACTATAGCAGTGTTAGGCACCAGAGCTTGGAACCTACTGCCTCTGCAACTGAGAATGCATAAAACCGAAACCCAGTATAGAAAAGCTCTAAAAACATGGATCTTCGGAGCAACAGATGAATTTTGCCTCTCTCTTATCTAAGACACTCAGAGTGCGATATCTCCTCTGTATCAGCGCCAGGATGCTCCCTTCGGAGTGACAGTTCGCGCTTTACAAATATCGATCTTCATTTCATTTCATTTTCATTTTGGTATTCTTCCTTCCTGGTGAGGCCTCTGATAGAGATTTTAAATTTCTTGCAAACAGCTTTGAGGTGTGGCACAGTGTAGGTATCAACCCTCTCTTCTTCAAACTCAATATCCACAGATGCAATGGATGCTGCTTTGCTCATGGTGAAAAAAACTGGCAGTTCTAAAAAAAAATAGAAGTTCCAAGGAAAATTCTACCAAAATGTATGTGGTCGCGTAATGGTCTGCACTCACTAGTAGTGTACACCGATCACTGTATGTAAATCACAAATGCAAGTCCAAATCCTCACCGCTGACCACCAATGTTAGAAATGGGGGTCTCTAGTTGGCAGAGGTAGGTACCTTTGACCAAATAGGGACCCTTGCTTCTAGTCAGGGTAAGGGGGATACACTCCTAAAATAACCCCTGGTCACCCCCTTGGTAGCTTGGCATGAGCAGACAGGCTTATCTCAGAGGCAGTGTGTAAAGCATTTGTGAACACATACAGTAACACAGTGAAAACACTACAAATGGACACCACACCAGTTTAGAAAAATAAGTAACTTTATCTAAACAAGACCAAACGACAAAAATCCACAATACAGTATTAAAAATAAGACTTTCAAATGGTAGAAATAGTTTTTTTTTTTTTTTAAATTTGTTTATTGATTTTTTCCACACATATAACAAGGATTGCATTTGTTACTGAGCAATTAGTATATCATGTTACATTATACAAGACATTCATTTCATCACTGGTACCTTCCTAGCTCTTGTTCTTATTACGGCTAGTGTCATTATCGGGCGGTTGGCTCGATAGGGGCCATTAGGTCTTAAGCTATGCATTCTTTGAACATTGGGGACATGTCACAGTTCATTCAGGGGAGTCCGTGTCATCTTTATTCTCGAATCATTGCACCATCCTATCTAGACCATCTATACAGTGTTATAAATACAATCAGTCACATGAATAGGTTCCTGCTACCCACTTTCCCAGTACATTAACATTAGTGTCTTGTTGGTACCCTTGGGTAGTATGTGTTGTAGTATGAGCCGTTTCACTCTCCAACCCCGGGTATTGCTCGTGCCGCATTCTCATCATTGCGCATGAATAGGTAATGCGTGAGGGGGCTCCATATGTCTTTAGGCCTTGAGTTCCGAGGCAATGTTTCCGCGTAAATACTAGCTTGTTCTTGACAGTATATTAAATCCTCTAGCCAGTCCTTGAATTTGGGGGCCAGCCCTCTGCCCCACCTACAGGCAACCCTGTGCTTTGCCAGCAATAGCGTGAGCGTAACATAGCGGCGGTATGGCTTTGGAATCTGCGCAGTGTATCCTAGCAATGCCAACAAGGGATTGCATTCTACTGCGGTAGATGTCATCTGCGCTAACGCCTCAAATACGTGCGTCCAGTAATCCAACACTCGTGGGCACTCCCATGCCAAGTGTATAAACCCTGCCCCCGGGCTACCACATCTGTCACAATTATCTGTTTCCCTTAGTTTGAACCGACATAGCTTAACAGGAGTGCAGTATACTCGTTGCACATATTTATAGTGGATAATACGCAGTCTGCAGCTAGCAGATATGCGTGCAGTTTGTAAACAAGAATATTTCCATTGTTCTGGTGTTAGTTCGATCCCCAAGTCTGCGTTCCATTGCCTGAGTGCTGTGTGCCCTGGGTCAGGTAGTTGCATGCGAATACCGTGATATAATGTAGAGACTAGATGCCCTGGTCCTGTGGCTCCTAGCATACTGTGTAGGGGTGGCAAATGGGCCGGTTCTTTAGGGAACTCCGGCATAATGGAGCGCATTCCCTGTCTCAGACGTATGTATAAAAAGTGATCTAATGGTGTGGTCTGTGTACCATGAAATAATTGATCCGCTGTGCAGAATATGCCATTACGAAAGAGATCCCCCCATTTAACGATTTTCGCTCGTTCGCATAGAAATGGTAGAAATAGTTCAGTTCAATGCAAGTTGTAAATGCAACACTTTTCCAACAAAGTACCTTAGATGCGCCACGCAAAACAAACAAAAGGGTCGCAGGGAAGGCGATGCGTCAGTTCCTTGCTTCGGGGGAGGTGAGGCACCTGTTCCTTACTGCAGCGCAGGGGAGGCGATGCGTCTGTCCTTACCGGAGAGGAGGGGATGCGTCTGTTTCTTACTGCGTTCCGGTTACGATGCGACATGATGGCGCCTCGATGCATGGCGACGATCCGGTGCGATGCGACAAAATGGCGGCTTGATGCGATGCGACGAAACGGACGATGGGTGCACGTTTGCAGCCGCACGGCAGGTGCTGCGACAGTCTTCTCGGCGATGCGTTGGGACCCGGTGGGGATGCGGCGCGCTTCTTCTCCGTGGCTCGGCAATGCGTCGGGACCAGGTGCAGCGGCAGGACGCGTCTTCTCCGTGACTTGGCGATGTGTCGGGAATCGGTGCGGATGCGTCCCGCTTCTTCCTCGTTGCGTCGATCTTCCAGCTCCCAACAACAAACAGTCACTAGAGGTCCTAAACAGCAGCAGGCACCTCTTTGCAGGTTGGAATTCCCAGCAAGGAAATTCAGGGGAGCTGGTGGTGAAGTCTTTGTGTCCCTGAGACTTCAGACAGGAGGCAAGCTCAGTTTCAAGCCCTTGGAGATCTTCCTCAAGATGACAAAGCAAACAGCAAAGTCCTTTTTCTCCTTTCCTTGGCAACAAGTAACCACTGCAGGCTAACCCCAAACAGCACAGGGGCAGTAATCTTCCTTCAGCTTCTCCGGTTCTTCTCCTTGGCAAAGGTTCCTCTTGATTTCCCAGAAGTGATCTAAAAGTCTGGGGTCTGGGCCCCTCTTTTTATACACACAAATTCTTTGTTCTCTGAAGGCAGAGAGTGTCTGTACCCAGCCAAAACCAGTTCTGTCCTTACTGGTGCAGCTTCCTGGCAGGAGGTGGAGACAGCATTGTTGAAAGCAGACCTGGCCCAGGAAGGTGAAAGGAAATCTCCTCCCCCTACTCTAAATTCAACCCCGGTTCCATTCAGCCCAGCCCTGACTCATCAGACTGCCGGAGCCACTGCCCTCTCCCAGCTCCTGTCACTCACAAGCCAGACATGCAATACACAAACCTAGCAGAGGCATACTGGATGGTTAGGCAAGAAAATACCCACTTTCTAAAAGTGGTATTTTCAAACACAGAATGTAAAAATCACCCATACTAAAAGATGCATCTTAACATTCTGAGTTCAGGCATACTAAACTTTATTTTCCCATCTTGTTCCTAGGGCCAGTTATGTTTATAAGATGTTATAAACTAACTGCCCATTCTGGCCTATGGGAACAGATAGCCTTGCAATAGTGAAAAACGAAATTGGCAGTATTTCACTATCAGGACATGCCACACACATCAGGGCATGTCGTACCTTTTACATACAATGCACCCTACCCACAGGGGTACCTTGGGCCTACCTTAGGGGTGACTAACATGTAGAAAAGGGAAGGTTTAGGGACTGGCAAGTGTGTGCACTTGCCAAGTCGACATGGCAGTCCCAGACTGCACACAGGCTCTGCAATGGCAGGCCTGAGCCATATTTTACAAGCTGCTTCTGTGGGTGGCACAATCAGTGCTGCAAGCCCACCAGCAGCATTTGATTTACAGGCCCTGGGCACACATGGTGCACTGTACTAGGGTCTGACAAGTAAATCAAATCAGCCAATCATGGAATCACTAATCCATTACATCAATTTACAACAGGGAGCACTTGCACTTTGGCACTGAACAGCCGTGGCAAAGTGCCCAAAGCATCTAGACCAGCAAAAACAGATAAGGCAACAGCAAAAAATGGAAGGGAGACCCACGCCAATGGTGCCAAGTCTAACACACCCCCCATGCCACTTTGAAGAGATTGTGACGCCAGCGCAGTGACATCCCCACGCAGCAGTTCATGACTCAATGTCGCTATACTCAGGGCCGGCGCTGGGCATGGGCAGTGTGGGCCGCTGCCAGGGCCCCGCAGTCAGCCCTCCAACTTGGGGCCTCGCATCAATGCGTAACAGTCAGGCCACGGCATGAAAGGTGCCACCTTGCAAGTGTGCCACCTTACGGGGCCCCCCTCCCCTGGCCTCACTGATATGGTGTAGCGAGGCGAACCCGGGGGTGGGGGGGCAGTCCCACTTGCAAAAAGGCACATTCCTCAGTTTTGTCCAGCAATTAGGCCTTCTTCCCCCACCCACGCAGAGGCACAGTGGGAGCACTATTGCCCGGCTGTTTAGCTCCCTGGAAGTATTAACCCTCTCTGGAGATAAGCAACCCTCACACCTCCGCCCTTTAGGAGCTGTTAAGAGGTGCTTGTGGGTGGCTGAGAGGGAAGGGCTGCAGCTTCAGGAGCAGCAGCATCTATTGAGATGCAGACAGCCCTGAATGGGTCAAGTCTATGCAAATTAGAGGGGCCTCGCACATTCCCCTTCTGCCCAGGGCCCCAAAAATCCTAGCACCAGCCCTGGCTATACTGCTGGTATCTAGATGGCGTACAGCGTGGGTGTGGGTGGCAGTACCCTAACTGGCAGTCTCCCCTGGCTAGAGGGATGTTCCTATAGCTATCATTGTGTATTTATCCTCAATACAGTAATACTGCTCCGATCCACGTAATTTCTTTTAATGTTTTCATTTGACAGGAAACGGAGCATAACATGGCTAGACCCGGAGGTATCAGAGCGCTTTACATGAGTATCAGACCATAGTTGTAGGTTACATCGTTATAAAGGTTAAACAGTTATTAGAGCATGGCAACATAGTTACATGTAAGGTCGAGACAAACAATAAGGACGTATATGTAAGGGAAAAAAGCAGGTAGGAGAGAGATTCAGGGGAGGGGGGCAGGAGTAGGGGAAGTAGAAAGAGAATGAAGGAGGGAAGGAGGAGGGGAGGGTGAGAGACACAGCCTGGAAGGAGGAGGGGAGGGTGATGGGGACACAAACCGGTAGACGAGTCAAAGCTGCGTCCAAAGTCCAGAAAGCTGTGATCCCAGGGGAAGTGGTATTATTTCCCCATCTCTGTTGCGAGAGGTTCCCTTTATACAGTGGACTCTCTCAGAGGGGTCTCTGAGACTCCAAGGCCTACAAACTGGATCCTTCCCCAAAAAGGGGAGAGGGAGTGCTTTGGCAAGGGGTGCCATACCATACCTCAACTGTGAGTGGCTCCCATGGCGCTGTGGACTCTCTCAGAGGGATCACTGAGACTCCAGAGAATACTTATTGGATCTTTCCCCAACAAGGGGAGAAGGAGTGCTTAGTCAAAGGGCACAAGGGACAGGGGGCAAGGCGGCGTCGCAGGCAAGGGGAGAGATTCAGGGAGAAGGGATAGGAGCAGAGGGAGTAGACAAAGAATGAGAGAGGGAGATAGGACATTGCATAAGAACATTTTTACATAGTTACATCTGTTATAGTTACAGTTAACAGTAAATGCTAGGAAGGAAAACGCTTAACAGGATAAAAAGATATTAGAGCATAGCATAACCAGGACACACGTCATAGGAGTGGTGGAGGGTAGAGGGGAAAGGAAAGCAGGAGAGAGGCAAGCGGACAGGGTCGGGTAGATCAGAAGGGGGAAGGTACTCAGGGAAAGCAGGCAGTAGAAGTAGATTGAAGAGAAGAGACAGATAGAGCTGTGAAAATCAATGTCCGATGTCCGGTTGGGTAGGTGACGGCCAATGGGGTGAACCAGAGCCCGACTCCGCTTTCTATGTGCTCGGTCCAACACATGATATAATATATCTCCGGTTTCTATGTGCTCGGTCCAACACATGCTCTAACGTTCCCTGCTTCTGTGTGCTCGGGTCAACGTTTGCTGGAATATGCCGTATCCCTGTGTGCTCCTGTCTATCCCCCGTTTCTGTGCTCGGGCCAACACACGCTGTAAAATCCCGTTTCTGAGTCTTCGGGACAACACAGGAACATGCACTGTACCTGTGTATTAGGCCAGCACATGCAGTAATATCTTTTGTGTGATCATGTCAACACTTGCAGGGATAAGCACTGCATCTTTGTGCTCATGTCAACGCAGCTGGGATATGCACTGCATCTGTGTGCTCATGTCAACACTAGCTGGGGTATGTACTGCTCCTCTATGCTCGGTGCAGTGCCGTCCCCAGTACTCCATGCACCCGTGTTCTCAGGTCTGCATGCATGCATGCAGAAATATCCTCTTCCTTGTGCTGCTCAGACCAACACATGCCGGATTGTCCACGGCTCCTGTGTGCTCAGGTCAGCCCATGATGCCTTTCACCTCCGTGCACGGTGCGGAATATCCCCTGCTTCCTCCTGCTGATGTCATCTCCAAGGGAGCCCCCTTAAGTCCTGGACTGGTGTTTCCTTCCGCAGGCTTGTGGTGTCCCCCGTGTTCTGATGATTTAATGGCACCATAAAAGCAGCCTGTTTACGGGGGTTCTTGTGCATGTTTACCTGGCCGGTGACCATTACCACGCATTACTGTCACTAGCTGTGCATGCAGCAAAGACGAGCGTAGAGTGTGGCGAAGCTGTCATGGGGCTACTTTCTGAGTCCGAGGTTGTGGCCGGTTTCCTAGTACGGCGAGCCGCCTGGCACGTTTAGGCAACCGGCTCTTTAAGAACCGTTGTGTAAAAAGGATTTGGTGGCCTGAATGATCCTAGCAGACTCTCTTCCCTGCTCGCAATAGGTGTATCCAAAGAGTGAGTGTCCGTAGACCTCTTCTCCACACAGGAGGGGGAGCAGCCACTCGAATACACCCCAAATCAGAGCAGGAGCCCCAGAACATTCTAACTTGAGGTGCGAGCACCCCTGAAGAAATGATCAAACGTCTTGAGGGTACAACATAAAGGGATCTCTTTATTGATACATATTTCACACACAATTACTTAAAAACAGAAGACCTCCATCTGTGGTCATGTCAATGAGTACCATACACATTGATGCGACCACACACTGAGGCCTTCTGTATTTCAAAGGACAACGTCAGATTTACTGTGAAAGGCACCAATAGCTTGCTAAGCTCAGTCTGGTGGCTTAGTGGACTAATGTGTCCACTGGAGGGTCATGTGTTCGACTTCATAGTCACAGGTTCAAAACCCAGGGGTCCGCTCAGCCTTTCATCCTTCCGAGGTCAATAAAATGAGCACCATTGAGCTGGGTAACAATAAACATCTGTTATTCAGCGCCAAGATACCCTTGGGTGCTTTAAAAATGCACGTTATGTTTATGTTGTTTTATTACAGTGAACCAGACTCGAGCCTTCCAATTAGAGAGTGGAGGAAGCGAGTCTGCAAATCTACATCAGGAATGATACTGCTGTATGTGAGAGAACCAACTGCAGGAGTAAATAAGCTAGTTTAAATTCAGCATAATGGTTACAAAACATCACATGAAATGAGGAAAAGGTTACAGACTAGCCTGGGTTACAAGTAAAGGGGCTGTGGGGACGCTGTTGTGGGTCAGTCACACTAAACCGAGATTTGTAGTTAGTTTTAAAACTGAGATACTGGCTTACCTACGCAGAAGCATGGTTATTAACGACAGCCGATGAACGCCATCGCTATCAAGTGTGCTTCTCCATCTAGTGCACAGAAGTTTCCGTCTTGATATAAAATAAAGGTTATAAATAGGTTCCAATCTTTTCATATACCTTGAACTTGCATTTTTAGCCTTTTGCTGTCTCAGTTATTATCCCCCAACCCTCTATAAAGGAGAGGGGTATTGGAATACCACAGTTTTATTTCGTGGATCTATCTATGTTCTAGACGCGCACCTCTCCTGGAATTTGCTTGTTTTTTCTGCTTCATTTCTTTGCTCCAAAGGAATTCGAATTATTCTGTAATTTGTCCCTTTCCTTCATCCCTTCAAACGGATAGACATTTCTTCACACACCTGCAGACCTTACATCATCGTGCATTCAATTGACAATTTCAGGAAAGTTGTTACCACATTTTTTGGGTCAGATTTCCAAATCCCATCCTGAAAATTAATGAGAAGATTGGAACAGGAAACATGCCATAGGCTTTTTATGGGATCAGTGTTATAACTTGCATTGATCATAACAATTATTTATATTTGAATTTAGGCTTTTAATATCTGTGACTCGAGACTCAATTAACAAGATAGTGCATCACATGATTAAAACAGTGGGACTGGTGCTTTATTACTTTTTAATGTTGACTTATAATGTAGGAGGACTGGTTTTCATACTGTAAAGTCCCTAAAAAAGACCTTTTCATTTTTAGGTCTATGCGCGCTGCATAGGAGGGCCTTTAGCCGTCGCTCTGCTCTTTTTGAAGCACATACTCGTGCTTGTGGCGGCATCCACCTTGCGGGAGCGAGCAGCGGCGCGCATGCTAATTGGCTGTTGCTCGCTCCTGCAAGGCGGATGGTGCCACAAGCATGAGTGTGCTTCAAAACAGTCATTAAGCAGAGCGCGGGCCGCGTTTTTTTTTTAATCTTACCTTCCCCCTTGTTTTTTTTGGTGTATGTTAAGGAAGAATGAAGGTTTATATTGTATTATTTTGGAGATGGTGTATATTTAAAAAACAAACATCTGAGCACTCAAAAAAAATGCAGTTTTTTTGTTTTGTACTTACGAATGGTAAAAAAATAACGCGGATCATTTGTTAATTAATTATTTTGAACATTGTGGGAACTTACATGCTAATGCGTACATTTACTTTTTTTAAGCTACAAGAATTTTTTTCGTTTAAAAATGCTTGCTACTAGTGTTGTGCTCTCGGCCGCACTCACCCCACCCCTCCCCCCTCAGCTGCATTCCTCGCATCCCACGGCGTTTTGCCTGCAGGAGCGAGCAGTGCCTCCTTGTTTACATAGAAAGGGTCAGCTTGCCTGCATTACTCTCTCTCTCTACCTCTCTCTACCCCTCTCTACCTCTCTATCTCTCTCTACCCCTACCTCTACCTCTACCTCTACCTCTCTCTACCTCTCTACCTCTCTCTCTCTACCTCTCTACCTCTACCTTTCTATCTCTCTACCTCTACCTCTCTACCTCTACCTCTCCCTACCTCTCTACCTCTCTCTACCTCTCTACCTCTCTCTACCTCTCTCTACCTCTCTACCTCTCTCTACCTCTCTCTACCTCTCTCTACCTCTACCTCTCTACCTCTACCTCTCTACCTCTCCCTACCTCTCTACCTCTCTCTACCTCTCTACCTCTCTCTACCTCTCTCTACCTCTCTCTCTCTCTCTACCTCTCTACCTCTCTCTCTACCTCTCTCTACCTCTACCTCTCCCTACCTCTCTACCTCTCTCTACCTCTCTCTACCTCTCTCTCTACCTCTCTCTCTACCTCTCTCTCTACCTCTCTCTCTCTCTACCTCTCTCCACCTCTCTACACCTCTCTACCTCTCTACCTCTCTACACCTCTCTACCTCTCAACCAGTTAAATTCCGGGAAGCCCAAACCATCAGTATTTCAAATCTGCGCGTGAAACGTGGGTAGGATGAGCCGTGCAGCTCAGAAAGGGATGTTCTTTTTACATAATTTGTATTTAATAGAATTGGGAAGCAGGAGAACAGTCTCACAGTTGAGATAGGGATTCACATACACTGGCGACCGCTTTTGAATTGGCTTTAAAACCATTCAAAGATGGCTGCAGCGTCTACGTGGGATGCGGTGGACTAAGTGGCAGCTGGAGCCTGATAGCACTGCTTGTCCTTTGAAAAATAGCCAATAGGTCTCCCCTTTGGGACCTTATAAGTGTTTAGTTATCCAGTACAATATCCTTGGTGCAACAAAATCAAGTGTTGCATGGCTAAACACTTATAAGGTACCAAAGGCGAGACCTATTGGCTATGCCAATGCTTGTTAATCTTGAATGAGATCTTTATATTTTCCTCAGCCCTCAGTTTCTGTATCTCCTGCCATCATGTTGGCTCTTGGCAAACACAGAGATACACCGGATGCCTGCAGGCAGTTGTATAAATGAAGAACCTGATTTATTTATTAAGTTATATATTTATAATTACTAGTGGTGGCATCCAGCTTAATGAAAATTGCAAGGTACACGCAATTTGTCGTGAAAATAGTACATTTGATGTTTATTCGGAAAGATTGTGATCTTACATCTCTATTTAGTAGAGTTTAAAATATTACTTAAAATCAATTCAGCCTACAGCTATCTGCAAACAAGACTGGCACTGCCTTAGCCTTCTCTAGGTGAGATGAACGGACGTAGTCCTACGAGAATGAAGCTCCCTGGGAAAGCAAGGTGTATTTCACATCTTTTAGGTAGCAGGTTATTCACGTATTAAACAGGGTATGAATCGCTGGTCCTCACTGGGAGCAGGCCACAAGCCACTGTGGAGCCCCTTCTGCTCTGCCTCAGTACACAAGGGGGTGGCTGACTCAAAAAAAATCTTTCCATTGGAAAAGCAAGTGCAACTGAACTAGCAAAATCTAAATTCACTCTGCATAAAAATGCATTTCAATTTATTAGGATCAGAATGTCACCTGCATGGTAAATGGGGACGGCCTCTTGCCCTGAGTGACCCAAATGCATATGATACTGGCAGTAGCGGCTCATGGAGGGAGTGCCGCGGGGCGGGGGAGGAGAAGGGTGGGGGGTAGTAAACTACGGCATACGGCCGAACAGAGGTAAGTAAACAAATAAATAAATAAAACTAATTATGTTGCGCGCGCTGCATCGCATTTGGCAATGCAGCGTGCGCAACGAAATTCGCTTTATTTATTTATTTGTTTACTTACCTCTGTTCGGCCGTATGCCGTAGTTCACTAACCCCCACCCTGCTCCTCCCCCGCCCTGCCCCACCGCCCGAGGCACTCCCTCCAACGAGCCGCTACTGGATACTGGTATCCTGATTTTTGTTGGCACAACTGATAAAGTAATTTAACATGTGTTGAAGACTAGACCTGTCCGTGGTAATTCCAAGGTCCCAAGCCTGTTCTGTAACATGGAGGAGTGCACCAAGGGTGCCCTGTTGATTGACAAAGTACTACTGTCTGTGTCCTGGGTTGTTGACATGAAGCAGTGGTGTTAGAATGACAATTTTCTTGTGGAGATTTATAATACTGAGCAGACTATTTTTATTTTCATAAGACTTTATTCAGCTTTTTTTCTGAACCATCAAAGTCAAAAGTCATTGATTTAAAAAAATCTTATACTAAATTCAATTACTTTTGATCATAATATTCTACATTAAAATTCGAAACGTAACAATAAAATTTTAGGATTAAAAAAAAGTCAATTTAAATACATAAACTCCATAGAGCGTTAGCACAAACCACAATGAGTTATCGTCTCTCTTATAAAAATAAAGTGCTATGTGCATTGCAAACACTAGATACATATTTCTCACCGCTAATATTTTTTCAGGATAAAACTTGTCACATTCAATAGAAAACGGCTTACAGCAAAAACAGTAGGATTGGAGGTGTCAGTCTTTAGAATCCTGTAAGCAACCCAATATTGCCTGACTGCCATATATTCAGGCATATTGGTCGAACTTCCACTTCCTACGAGAGAAATGGCATTTGGTACAGAAAAACAGAATATGTTCCTCAGACTCCGGGGCCAGGCCACATGCAGGGCACAGAACTGAAGCTTGATCATTGGCCCAGTAGCTACAAGAACTCACTGGTAGACAGCCCAAGCAAAATCTCACACACAAATCTTTCGCTAGTGGAGGACGAGATCAGATCTAAGAAAGGCTCAAACTTTGGGCATGGCTTAAAACATAAGAACTGGCTAGTTAGGTGTCCAGTGGTCACACTCGTAACATACCGATCTGCCACATTCGCCCTGTACTTGGCTTTTACACTAACTAATTTTTACCTGCTTCAGCAGGAGGAGAAGTCATATAAAGTTCTACTTTGATGTAACGCCCAGGCCCTTACAGTGACATCCGGTGGTTTTGTTGAGTGTTTGTATGTACGGAGTGAATGGTAGAAAGTCTTTGTGTTGTGGTGCAAATCTGATTACTGGGACCAGTGGGATCCATATTTATATAGCCATTGGTTTGGCACGGCACAAGAAGAAGGATGGAATACAGCTTCCCCAGACAGTAGAAGTGTATTTTTTGTATTCCTGGAGTTGAAGGAAGGAGACCTGGTGACTGAAATGAGGGATGATGGAGACAGGTCTACCCTTATAAATTGTATGCAGATCATTTAGCAGGGTGTTGTTGATTAGTCCTTCCTGAGCACTGCATTTGTGGTTAGTGGTGGAGAGGGGGTGAGTCAGCAGGATCCTGTTAATGGTGGAGAAGGTTCTAGGCAGGGCCTGTCCTTTTCTCTTTCCTTGGTTGCTAATTTAGGAAGACTGATGACAGCCACATGCAGATTCTTCGATCTTGATTGTGCCAATGTTTTGGGCTACTCCTGTTTGGAGCGAGCATCATCACTACCTGCATCACCTCGCACAAAGGTTGAGTCTGCGCTGCAGCCAGAAAATGACATTCTAAGGGGAACCATCCCAAACTGTTTTGAGGACTTTAGACAGTGGATCAGCATCCCGTCTGGAAAATTATTACAATGGCAGAATCCAAACCATCCCACATTGTTCCAGTTCTTGACTAATGACCTGTAGCAATGATGGGTTGGTTTAATCCCATAGAGAGAATGAGAGATTCACCGTTTAGGAGTGTGGACCAAGACTAATAGACTCACCTTTAAAATAGCTTCCTCTTGTTCAGAACCAAGCTTTCACTTTGTATTTTCTTTTCTTTTCTGGTTCCCCCATCACTCGCAAGACTTCACTTGGACATCTCCACGCCTCTTTGTGGCATTGGCAGAAAGCAAACCTCATCATTACACTGTGGAGACTCGATGCCCACCATCATGCCATTGGCATGCATGGAAAAGGGGGACCCATGGGTCCCCCCGTGACTGATTCGGAGGGTCCTGGATGAAGGGGGGCCTGCTACGGGTCCCCAAAGTCCGATTCCCACAGCCGTTTCGTCTTGTCAAAACCGAGCCAGTATGGCTGTCAGAATCGGTCATCGTACTCGCTCGTTCGGAAACCGTCCCCATTGAGCTGCACGATTCAGCTCCGATCGAGTCAGTCTGCCTGAATCACGTTCGGAACTGATTAGGTCAGCCCGGACGGCATCCACGCATCATACTTGGGGGCATATTAACAAGCCGGCGATAAAAAATTATCGCCGCTTTAGCGTCTGTTTTCAGACGAAAAGCGGCGATAATTTTATCGCTGTATTAGCAAGGTCACGCTATCGCGTGAATCCTTGCCCTATCGCCCTTTCCCATAACGCCCATCCTGCATCTCTAATGAGATGCAAGGTGGGCGTTACTGGCGTACTCCCAGATGGGCTACGTTGTAAATATCGCCGATGTGCACATCGCGATATTTACAAGGCAGCCCACAGGATGATAGCAGACGTTAGATTTTGGCGAAAACGGCCGTTTTCGCCAAAATCTAACGTCTGCTATTATCCCGACTTAGCCATCCCTAACATAGGGGTGGATTGTGCTGATACGACCACAGGGTCGTATCAGCAAGGTTATCGCCGTTTTGCAGGGAACATCGCTGGAAAACCAGCGATGTTCCCTGCAAAACGGCGATAACCTCGCTATCTCCGGAATTTTTATCGCCCTGGCGAAGCGTGTTGTTAATAACGCGCTACCAGGGCGATAAGTTCCGGAGATAGCCAGCGATAAGATATCTATCGCTAATCACGGCCAGCGATAATTATCGCTGGCCGTTGATAATATGCCCCTTGGTCGTCCAGAAAGGTGGACGATTCGGTCGGAAACAATGGCTCCGAATCGGATTCGCTTAATCTGAATCCCGTTTGGAGCCTTTCCTAAAGACATCATAATCGGCCCCTTAATGTTTGAAACGTGAGTGATAGTTTGTGACAGAGTATTCTGGGAATGCAAGATTTTCCTGTGTCAAATAACAGTTTTAGTGTCTGGATTACTTTGTAATACAGGGCCAAATGTTTTCCATGAATCTTAATTATTTATTTTTTTAGAATATTTTTCTCAATTGGCTTCTAGCCATCTTCTGCGTCGCTTAGGTGCTTTATTCCAGTGTATCAAGGAAAGGTAAAAGTGTGCATTTTGTCTTGATAGAATCAGCCCCTCTATTGCTTTTCTGGAACACTGCTAAAAGTGGTCTTAAGTTTTTCTGCTGGAATATCACTTTCAGCCCACGAGACTTGAAAGGAAGAGTGGGAACAAGATTTTAGAATTACCTTTCTGTAGTGCTTTTCAAGCAGAACTGTGATTTACTCATAGATCTGCCTAGACATTTCAGGGCCTTAAATTATACAGCACAGGGATGCAACCGGCCCACTGTGAGAAGGTTTACATCAAAACACGACATCTAAAAATCACAGGTTGTTGAGTATGGACTTTTTTAGTCAGATATTTTATTTAACTCTGATTCATAGGATAAACCCTACAAGTGACTAGGTTTTCCAAAGGGCGTATCTTAATTCCTGATTCAGGTATTGACAGACCACTCTCCCCTCTTCCAGAGGTCACATCAGACAACCTTGGCTATCCTAGTGCACATTGGCATGTGGAGGTAAACAGATTTAGTAAACCACCTAATCTAAGGATATTAGCAGTGAGGTAGTAGGCAACAGCATAATGATATAACTGCAGGTGTAATGCTCCCTGACATGCACTTAAACCAGGCTGTAAGCTTTGGCACAAAACCACCTTGGCCCATATTTTTATGCATTTTTTAAATCTATTGATTGAACTCGTCCCGAAGGTACAGGAGTGCTTTACATAAGCACCAGTTACATTACACAAGGACACTTTAATTTTTTCTTGTTAGGCACATGGAGATTACGTGATTTGGCCAGAATTACAGAATGTTGAGACGACGCCGAGACTTGAACCAGGCTCGTCAGCTCCAAAGTTAGCAAATTTGGCCCTTAAGCCACATCCTCTCCAAACACAAATATCGCATTTGTGCTGCAGTGGGCATAGTGTTTTGCGCCCACCTTTTACTACAGGGCTGAAATGCGGACAAATGTAGTATTTGTGCACTTTTTCAATGGTAATACTTCCCAGAAGAACAACCACAGAAGTGAGTAAAATCTGCAGTGAAGTCCTGAGAGACAGTAGTGCTAAAACAGGCAAATTACCCCCCACCCTGTTTGTGACTTAAAAGTTCCCAATAGTATGTGTGGGAGACTTGCATAGTTTTGATCTCTAGTTTTATACATGCATTTGACACGGTTAATCGCAATGTCCTGTTAAAGAGACTCATGGATGTTGGAATTAAGGGCACGGCACTGAACTGGTTTCGGTCGTACCTGTCGGGTAGACAGCAGGTAGTGGCTATGTCACCCTTTGTATCTAAAAGCAGCTTCATTCGGCATGGGGTCCCTCAGGGATCGGCAATAAGCCCGATTCTTTTCAACATATACCTGCATCCACTTATTCCCATTATTAAATCCTATGGAATAGAATTAGTGAATTACGCAGATGATACGCAACTTGTCTTTTCAATGGAAGGGAATCAGGCGGTATCATTGGACAGATTCCATGAGTGTCTGCAGAGAACTGCCAATTGGCTTAGGGACAACTCCTTACAATTTAATGGAAACAAAACTGAAATTGTGTACTGTACACCGAACAAGATAGTTCGCCCACTCCCAGTTGACTTCTGGCCCAACTCTACAGAAAAACCACTAACTAACTACATCCAAGACAGTGCGTAACTTAGGGGTGCTGTTTGACAGCAGTCTTCAGCTAGATTCCCAAGTGAATAAAACAGTTGGCACCTGTCTATCTCTACTTAGAGCCCTTCGGAAAATACTCCCGTTATTGCCGATGTCCGCCAGGGCACAGGCGGTGAGGAGCGTCATCTTGAGCAGACTAGACTACTGCAACGCTCTGCTACTTGGAACACCAAATTCCCTGATAAAGAAACTTCAGAGAATTCAAATAATAGCCGCCAAGTTAGCCTTAAAGAGACAGCGTAGGTCCTCTCCGTCCTTATCCCTGAAGAATCTCCATTGGCTACCGATTCTGCAGAGAATTCAATTCAAATCACTCTGCATTGTCTTTAAGGCAGCACATGGAATGGGACCTAGACCACTGCAGAGCAAATTTACCTGGTATATGCCATCTAGAAATCTCCGATCAGCAACAGCAAATCTGGTGTGTACATCGAGATTTAGAAAAACCAGGATTGGAGGCAGAGCATTCAGCTCTGCAGCTTCGCGGTTGTGGAATGAATTCCCGATCGATCTTAGACAAACCGAGAACTTGCTGCACTTTAGAAAAAAGCTGAAAACTTGGCTTTTCCCTAGGGAATAGTGTAACGTAGCTGCAGTTCTAACTATTTTCATCGGGTATGGTTGGACATGCGCACAGTGGAATGCATGGTAATCTCAGCGCCAGGATACCCGTGGGGTGACAGTGCGCTATATAAGTTCGGCTTACATTACATTACATTACATTGCAAGAAATGTTTATTTATTGAGCAGCAAAAACACTGAAGATCAGCTCCGTAAATGACTGATGTCCAAAAAATCTCGACTAGTGAACAGAAGCACCACCCTGAAATACCACAGCATAACATGAGTGGAAGAAGAATGGGGAAAGAAAAGACAGACTCTCAGTGGAGAGTTCAATCTTATGGAGAACTCATCTCCCAAATAACCCAGTGCAGGTAATTGATCATGAAAGCTGAGGACACCAAACAAAACCTTTCAATATACAGGACCATCTGCAGCCATGCCCTGCACCAGGATTCTTACTCTTACTGTCCAGGAAGTCGCAGATGGAAGTGAGTTACAAGAACAAATGGGTCCTACCTTCGATGACCATTCTGAATAGGGCGGGAAACCCAAGTGAAGCTTTGATTTTCACAGCTAGGAATTTCTTCTTGATGATCTACAGTTCACCTTGTCTTTGCTGCAGTTCGAGACTTGAATCTGGGAAATCCATGGTCCTGCCGCCTCGACACGTTTTGGTTTCCAGCCTCTACTGAAGTCATGCCCTCTTGTCATGAAGAGCTCCTCTGGTCCCCTAAAACAGTGCCTGTGCCCGAGGTCTTTGGTCCCAGGCCTCTCAGTGCAGTTCTGAGCACCTTAGACATTGTTAATGGTGTCTTAGATTCGTGCCTCATCTCTTCCCCCTCTAGTAGTTCCAGAAACCCGCAAGAGCCTAATTTTTGCAGCATCTGCCACATTCTCAAGTTTCCTACCATTTGCTCTAGGTATATGCTAGCCCGATGGGTCTGGATGGTCTGCGTGATATGTCCATTAAACCCCATACCAAATTTTCCAATCACTGTTCTCAATCAGAATGTTTTGTATGTGCAGAAAACACTAAGAGTACTCATTGCTGGGATCATATACATTCATGAAGAAGCGCTCTTGGACTTGCAACATTACTCTTACTCAAACTTATCTGACGTCATTTGATTATGCGCTTGTGAAGTTGCCATGGCACACAGCGATCAGTATTTTCCCCCAATGCTGAAAAGTGGTACTGACCCCTCCATTCTCCTCTAAAAGTAAAACATTTTTTCAAAAGTCTTTCAGGTGTCATTAAGGCCAGAACGTTCCTCCTACATGTGCAAGACCATATGCAGTTGCGCCTCACCACCCTGTTTATTCCTGTGATGTCACAACAGTAAGACGAGTGTATCCATTCTCAGTATGCTGTGATGCTAGTATTTGCAGGAGAAACATCACGGATTCACAATCCAGTGATGCTTCCTCATTGATCACTCCCGTACCACCTCGTGCATCTCACATTCGACTTGGAGATGCAACATTATAGCTCCAAAAGCCTGCAAAGGCATCTCAGTAAAACTAGATCCAACCTCCCATTCCCGGAAAAACAAGAACAAACTGTTGAAACTCGGTTACACTGGCAGTCAGTGAAAAAGTATAACACATGAGCATTTGTCATTGTCGTTCACGTAGGGGGTAGGCAGTGCCACCACTAATGTGCTTGTGCATTACATGGCTGGATACCAGTGTGGTATGATCTTAACAACTACAGGTAGAATCCCTACCAGAAAATAATAGTCCATATTGTCAGGTTTATGACTTCCTTCCCCACATACATCACCTTTTTCTACATAATGTAATGCTGGCTAAGAATTATAAAAAAAGTAGTCATTTCCCATTCTCACCTATTGTCAAGCTTGCAGACTATAGGAAACATTACCCTTATGCAACAGCCACTTTACACGATTAAAGTATCATTGCTATTCTATTTCTATATAGTAACCATTAGGGCTGTACAAGGTTGTGAGGCCTGATAGCTCAGAAAGTCATGTAGTTTGTTTCAAAAACTTTGCAAGACTTGATAGATGCAAATCTGTTTTCTAAAAAATTTCGAATAAGTGGCACGGTGCTTCACTGGGAGCTTTCTTGTTGACCTGTAAGGCTAGAATGGCAATGGTTTACCTTGTCTTGGCTGCTTTGCACTCCTTCTCTGTTCCCTAATCTTGAAAGTTCAGCCGGACGGATTTCAGGGTACTTCAAAGACCCCCTGAGATGGAAGAGGGAACACGGTGTAGCCAAAGCAATTCCCAGCAGCCGGATAGCCTGGTCATGTTGGATGAAGGACATCAAACTGTAGGGACTTGGTGAATTTTAACTATGCCGAGTTGGGCAATCTTAGGAATATTTGTACAAAATTTCCCAAATTTTCCCACCTCAGGGGACGTAATTAAAAATTCACCACTTTGAGAAAATGCCCCCCCTGCATCAGAGGCCTCCCTGCAACTGCCCAGCTGACCTGCTGCATCTGGAGCTTGCCTGAGTCCTGCTGGCCTAATCTTGTGTGAGTCCCGGATCCCAAAAGAGGTGCCTCCTCAGGTCCTGGAACCTTGACTTGCATCAGAGTGTGAAAATCCTGAAGTTTGGGCTCCTCATGACAGCGAATGGGCCAGTTCGTGGCAAAACTCTGTCGCTTGCGACAACAGCCAATGCAAAGCTCTGATGAGACCTGCTCTGGGCGTCAGCAGTGACCACCAGCGATGAGGAGCAATGCAAGATCCATACTTTGTGCTACAGCAACAACATCTGTGACTACTGCAAACACAAAGCTACAGCAATGACTGCCCATGACGCTTGACTGGCTCTTCATACTCCGGCAACAACCGTGTGCAACACCTGACTTGCTCTTCACGCTACAGCAACGACCATCAGTGACGCTCAGCCTCATCCAATGCAAACGGAACTATTTGTTCCTGACTCAGAAGGTACATTTTCAGCTGGACTAACCTAGTCCCTGTATCCAACTCACACTCCATTACAGTCAGCCTGAACCAGGGACTTTCCCCCAGTCTAGCACGACTAGATGACCGTATTGGTGCTTTGTGCTTCTAAGCACTATTTTCACTAAAAATGTTACAATTGCATATCTCCGGATCTACTGATTAGATTTATGTCGTTCTGGTATCATTTTATTTACTCTATTTTTTTTTATGGTTTGGGATTTTCCTTGTATTGTGTGTTCACTGTAGTACTGCTTATGTGCTGCATAACTACTTTACACATTGCCTCTAATTTAAGCCTGACTGATTTATTCTAAGCTATCAGAGGGTTAAGCACAGGTTAATTTAGTGACTTTTGTGGTTCACCCTGACAAGGATTGTTGTTGTTGCCTGAGTGGGGCTCCACCCCCCATTCAACCAATAGCCCAATTTCTTTCACTAATTTTACAGTGCCAGGCCTAGCTGCCCTATGTAAAAAACCAGAATACACATTAAAATACTAATACTGTATCTTGGAAATGGGGCCAGCTAGAAAAATAATTAAGTAACTATTTTAATAGTTACTAAAAAACCAATTCAATGGCAAAGCCAGATATTTTATAAATATAAAGGAAAATAAACTTTTAAAAAGTTACCTTTTCGTTGCCTGACGATCCTGGAGGCTAACTTGCTTTAACTCTACAGCAGCTCCCTGCCTGTATGTGGCCTGAATGAGTTGTGAAATTCCTCTCAGGAGCGACACAATAGGTTACTGAAATTGACAGGTCAACCCGAATAGGAATGGATGACTCTTTTGAGCTCAGCAGAAGTGTGGGTGCCTGCCATCCTTTTGCCACCACTATGTCAATCACGGCCTGACAGGTTTGTTTGATCCAATTGTAACACTTTGACATACATGAAAGGGAGCAAACAGAATGCCTGGACAATTCTTGTGTAAAGTCTGTCTGGTTCTGAGGGACCCTTTTTTCTTATCAAACCTCTGTCTCCTGGTTTGTTGTAGGTAGAGGGCCTGCTTCAACATGGATTTTAGTGCTAGTTGTGGGGGACCCTGGTGATTTCCATAGTCCACTCCCCTGCACAACCCCAGATTCAGAGTCCCAATTTAGTGTAGCTGAAGACTTTAGCTGTCTGGCATTGCCCTGGGACATGGAATTTGAATTTTAGGACTGTTTACAGTAAAGCAGACAGGAACTACTGAACAAAAATGGGTAGGTTTGCCCCTGGGAACTCTTACCCCATTGGTTAGGGAATGCAGAGGAATCACCCCCACCAACTAGCTGGTGCCAGACATCAATGTGGCACACTAAGACACCGCCTCAGAACGCTTTCTGGACCTGCGGAAGAACAGAAGAGGACCGGTGCCTGCTGTCTTCACCTATGAAGAGCCCTGAAAGACTGGACCTGCTCCCTCATGTTCCCAGGACAGAGAAGTGGGTTCCAAGAGTATGTTGGGTGACCCCTGTGTTGCTTCTGGGACACAACAAGCTGCAAGAGGCTTTTTCCTGTAAAATTCCCAGCTGAACATTGGCAACTGGAACTTGGACTCGACTTTGCTTGCTGCCTTTGCTGACAAAGTCCCTAATTTTCACCTCCCTCACCTGCCCCCCTCCCGATGTCCTTAGATATTTTCTCTTGTGGTTGTTTGGGAACTAAAAGTTTGGAAACATTTGGAAAACCTTTTTTTTTTTTTTTTTACAAATTAAGCACTACTATTTTAACTCAAATATTTTAAAATTCATATCTTCGCCTCCCCATATTTGATTTATATTGGTTTCGGGTAATTTTGCTTATTACATTTTTTTTCCTATTTTTTTTAATTGGAGAGGGTTTTTTATTGTGTTGTGCCTTTGATTTTTGTTTTACTGTTTTGGTACTTCTAAATGTGTTACACATTTGCTTTAAATTAGGCCTGTGTGCTCTGCGCCATAGCTACTAGGGGTTGAGCTCATGTTTTAATTATTGAAACCTTTGCCTGGACCTAACACTTTAGCGACTTTATTGCTTGTGGTGGATTGCCATCCACCCCAATTAATTATTCACTTTCTTACAACCAGCCCTAGGTAGGAGATTTTGTTCTCATTGTATTGCAATTCCTCCTCCTTAGCACCTCAGTAGGCAGATTAACTCTGCCCCATGTATTTCTCCCGTCTGCTGTGAAAAGATAACTGTGTGAGGCAGGAATCCTGTGGCTCATGTCTGCGTGGACATGTGGACATTCAGCGACTTTCAAATCCCCCAGCTTTTCAGGCTTGGCAAATGGCTTTGGAGGGAATTACTTAAGAGAAGTTGCCATCGGGCCTCTCTCCATCCCCTCCCGGACCCATAAGAATGTTGCATTATTTCTACAAGACTTGCCTCAGGCCAATCAGTGGTAGAGCCTAACGCTTTAGCTCCATTCGCATAGGCTTCAGCTGATGACCATACTTCCATGTTGCTTCTTCAACACTTCCACTTCACCACACATTTTTTGTACTGCATTCTTGTAGGGTTTCCAGATCTTTGCAGATCATAGAGCTATTTTGTGCAAACCCATTGCCACAGAACAATTGTGTCCAGACACAGGGAGTGCCCAGCATCACTGCTCAATAAGCCATAAGCGAGGCGGAATCGCGGTCCAAAGCTGGGTACCAATCATCTTCAACTTATTTTCCTGGGTCCACAGATCCGCATTTGCATTAATTTCCTTTCACCTCTTCAGGATGTGGCTTGGTCCTGAAAAGGTGAAAAACGTGCACTTCTGCGGGAAGTGCTGGTGTGGTGCTTACACCAGCACAACTACCTTAAAACGAGCCATCTTTCCTCGACCGAGGGGACTCGTAGCCAACAACCCAAAGTTTCCTCCAATGGAGCTAACAGGCAGTACCAGCCACAGTTATCTTTCATGCAGCCGGTGCCCATCTTCAGCTGCAGCTCCTTTTTCAGTGGATGGGTTGGTGGGATCAGACAAGCAGCACTGAGCATTAATAGAGTAATGAAACACACCAGTGAGTTCTGAACTCCTTCACAGAGTAGTGAAGCTGTGTCAGGCTGCCTGTTATAAGGAGGGCTGGGGAGCTGTTCTCTCTTGCATCTGCTAGCCACACGCATAAGCAGACCAGACTCTACAGAGAGCTGATGAGGCTTCCTGCTCTGCCACCCTGTCATCCTGTTCCCGGTCACTACCTCTGAACAGTTTGCACCATATATTTGAGTACGTGTTAAGCACTGCTATGAGTTTATGGAGGTTTATTAAGTGATCAATGTGATTTTTAATATACAATAGCCCCCCATTGTGATGTTACATAGAAAAGAAAAGCCCGGACAGTGACTATTTAAAAGGCAACGCCCCAAGCTGCATTTGAGTGCTGTAGTTTGTATTTAACATTATTACATTAATCTCTTTCTAATTCGCTCATCAGACCCATACAGACTTGAGTTCCTTGTGAGGTAACACTGCCTCGTAATTTTCTGTCTGCTGCAGTAGCGCATGCGTTCCGATATCTCTCAATAAACTATTACTTGCCTTTTTTTTTTAGAGTGTTGACTAAGAGGTGCAAGGGCTGGTAGTTTTAAATGTTGATTTGTTTGGGGTGTGGTAGGTCTGCACAATCTGATACTGGAAATGCTTGGATGGACATGCAATACTTGTCCCCATAGACCTACAGTGGAAGAAATACAAGACTTGGGCAATTTGACAATGGGATTCAGCAAGAGGGTTGGGGTTCCAAGGCCATCTCCCCACTAAAACTTTTAAAGTGGGGCCTCAGGATCTGCCCTATTTACCCATGTAAACGTTCTGGTGGCATAGCGTACCTGCACAATCCCCTACTCCATTGATGTGGTTTCAGGGACAGTGAAAATATGCATCTTCTCCACAAATACAGGCATTGAGAGGTGCACAAGACCTGTATCATCTCATCATAAAGTTCACTGTGGGCACGGAGAATCTCCCTCACAAATATAAAGTTACAGCGCTTTAGGGGCAAGAGGGATCAGCCCACAGAAATGACGTGTTCTCAGAGTATCTCCACCATATCTCCTTTAAACTCCCTGCTCAGGGTATTTGCACAACCAGCCCATTAAAATGTAACAGCAGTGTAGGGGGCCTCCATTTCTCCAGGGGATGCCGTGACACTAAAGCAGCAGCAATCTTCTATTTGGAATATGAAGTCTAAAATTGTTTTTATTCACTTTATGCATTTATCTTTAAGTTGTCCAGCTTGCTCACGTGCAGCCCAGTGTTGCCACCAGAGAAGACCACAGGGCCAGATAGTTCTTGTGAGCAAAGACACTTGTATTCCTATGGATGGGAAACTGCTGAAGAAGATTAGGTTGTGGTGGAGAGGCATACTGGGGCACAATTATTGGATATTTTGTTGTAGGATCCAGCACTTTTAATCTCATTGGTGGCTTTGCAGAAAACTGGTGGGATTTGGCTAGCAAAGGTTTGATGGTCTTTTCAGTCATGCATCAGATTGAGTTGTGTTTACAAAGCGCACAAGGAGCCTGTGAAAGATGGAGGGCTCTGTAAGAAGTGCTCTGGAATCTCTACCCTGCTTGGTAAATGGCCATTTTTGTGTCAAGAAAACATAGGTATGTCAAAGATCATAGGTAGATCCCTCGCTTTTTCTGATTCTAGAATTATCCCCATTTGTTAAACATTTAGTAATATTCCAGGATCACAGCAATTCATCTTGGGCAGGACTGTGATGGATTTATCGCTGAGCAAATGCCGGAATCCTTCCAGGAACTCCTCCGTCGTATGGCAAGATGGATGCATTGTAGACTCTGGTTGGTGATGGGGGTGGTTAGTGTTCCATGAAGCAGTTCCACTTTATGGCTTAGGCTGTGTCAGAGGTCATTATATTACGTCACCACTAGATTGTAGCCAGAGTTTCCGCTCCTCCAGACCAGTGTTCTCCCATCGATTGATAGTCTTTCTCTCAAACCTGAATCAATATGGCCTTTCAAGACCCTTTGCTTAACGATATAGGCAATATAGAAGTGGCTATCATTGAAGGCCAAGTCCATGATAATATGATCACAAGAAGAACGCTGGATGCAAACAGGTGGGGGAATGAAAGGTAGTCAGGGGAATCCAGCCTTTGAAGGCGATTTGGACCTTGAGGGTGGGGGTGGGGCGCAAAGGGTGTTGATATAAATGTATGTCGGGGGGAGGTGCAAGCAATTGCTATTTCTCTCTGTGATTGAAGGGCACACATGGAGAAGCGGCAGCGCCGAGTACTGACGGGGTCAGAGGAGTGACAGGGTTTGTAGGGCCACGAAGAACAAAATTGTGTCTTTTTGGGGCACTCTCGTTCAGTGAGAGCCTGCTGAAGGAAGTGCGGGTTCGAAGCGCGAGTTTTCACATCTCTGAAAATAACTGCCGAGCTCTGAGCTGCTTCCTGTTCAAGGTGGTGAGCTAACCAATCTTCCTTTACGTCATCATCATGTTCATTTTGCATTTCTGCTGTGAGAAGGTGGTTTCAGAATCTCTTAATTAATTGGTGTAGTTTTAAGGAATTTTACTGTTTTGTTTAAAACAAATATTACCAGTCTGATAGGTTGCTTTACTAATCTTAAAATATGCCATATCAGAGACGGTTATGAATAGTGTCTCATGCAGGTGTCAAATTGTCCTAACAGAACGTTTCTTTTTTCGGTTTTCAGTAATACGTTTCCGGACCGAACTTTACAGCCAAATGCCCTTTGATTCGAGAGCAATCATAGAAAACCACAAGGTCATTAAAAAAAAAGTTAATTTAATTAAACTAGCTACTTTTACTTAGGAAATCTAAGTTAACATGCAAGTAAAGTATACAAATAACTGAAAAAATAGATTAAATACCTCTGATGATCGACCTCACTATGAACATCTTCACATAGAAAACTGCTGTCTATCACGTGTGCGCATTGTGACCGGAATGGAATAGCCTTAGTTTTAATTTGATTATTTGTGGAATGGATATTTAAATACAAGGTGCATGTGATTCATAAAATTGTTTGTGCACCAAAGTTACACTTAAATGCACAAATATCGTTATTACAAATGTAAATTCACAGGCGCATGTTGTGGATGTTCCAGGGTGGGGACGCTTGCCTAAGTAGGTGAACACACTGAAGCTTGTGAGTTGGTGGATGTTCACAGATCTTTGGTGAAAACACTCCAAACGTGGAAACAGTTGACTGCGGGCAATGGCGTTAGTAAGTCCCTGTCTAGAGTGAGAATTGGGTATGCAGAGCCCCAAAATAAGTCGGGGGAGAGCCTGGGAATGATTGCAGATGCAGTTGCTGTTTGTTTTCCCGCAGTCCACAGTTGGTTCCATAATATGGCTGCCTGATCTTCTTCAAAGCCTTTCTGTTCTCCAGTGTTTGGTGTGGAGGTCTTGCTCTTGGTGCATAGAATTTAGAGCACTGGTAAACACCACCTAATCTGTTGGTTGAAAAATTTAATCCGAGGTACACTTGTGCATTGATGGGTTAGGGAATGTGATCTCAGGTCATTCAACCTACCCAAACTCACTGTTGAGGAACTTCGGGGGCTGTGTAGGGCTAGAGAGTTACCAGCTACCAGCACCATGAGGAAAGCAGAGTTGATCAAGTCCCTAACAGTCTGGGCAATGGCCCAGATAGCCGAGATCACCTGCGAGGCAGAGGAGGCTCCAGAAGAGGTAGAAGGGGAGGGGGAGAATGACTTCTCCAATAACATCCTTAAGGAGGATGATATGTCTTTCAGTTCTAGCACTATGTTTAGACTTACAGCTAGAGACAGGAGAGGAAGTTTCCACACAGAGGAACCAGAGCTGCCCCTTGCAGAGAGACCGCGTCATGCCCAGCTGGCGTCCATCGCTCTAGAGATGGAAAACCTGGACCTAGCTAAGAAGATGTCTAAAAGACAGGAGAGAAGAAATCATGGCAGCAACAGTGACGGTGAAGAGCAGGAGATGTCCAGGGGAGGTGGGTTTGATTCCAAGCTCCCCAAGGGTATTGTCCCTAGGTACACAGAAGGGGATGAAATAGACAATGGCAGACTGCATTTGAGAGGGCCCTTGAGATGAGAGGTGTCCAATTGAAGTATTGGGGTACACACCTGTGGGATTTGATCCCAATAGCTTGGAGGGATAGGCTCCTGACCCTGAGGGGGGATGTGGGGGAATCCTACCCACACATGAAAAGTTGCCTTGTCAAGAAATATGGTCTTACCCCAGAGCAGTACAGGGTGAAGTTCAGGGTCACCCAGAAAGTGAGCACCCAGTCCTGGGTAGACTTTGTGGACATCTCAGAAAAGGCACCAGAGGGCTGCATTGATGGTAATCAAGTAACTACATATGAGGGACTGTACAGTTTGTTTCTAAATGAGCACATCATGACTCAATGTGTGCAAGAGAAGTTACACCAGCACCTAGTGAACTCAAAACTGTCTAATCCCAGAGAACTGGGAAAGGCAGGTGATGGGTGGGTGAGGACCCGGGTTTTCAATCAGCACCAGGGGGAGACTCCAAGAAGGACGGGTGGGGGTAGGCCCACAGAAACCTAAGGAGGGAAGTGTTAAGCCTACCACAGAGACTGTAAAACATGGGCTTTGTGTTGTCTGATTGAAGTAGCCTAACCTGCTGTAAAATCTGTAAAAAAAACCTTTTTCTGAGAGGCAGGAAGCCCTTCTTTTAAATTTTAACAAGTCACCCCTAAGTACATCGTGTTGCCCAGAAGGTAGGGTGTCCGATATTAAAAACTGGAACATATGCAAAATTAAAGTCGATATGTTCCTCCAATGACTATCCCCCCAAAACTATTTTCAATGATAGGACTGTGGCTGGATCCTAATCCTGATCATAAGCTTTAATCTGTAACTTTTAACATCAAAATATCTTCAGTAGTCATTCAAAGACTATTTCTTCTTTATTAGTAGTTCAGTTGATTGGTGAAGTTGGATTTTTAATAAATGTTTTTCCCTGCCTGAAGCTCCTGAAGGCTATTATTCATTAGCCTGCTAGCAGCTGCCCAGCCAGTGCTTGACCTTAATGAGATGTGAAAGCTGCTCCCAGAGTAGAACAAGGCTTAGGCCTCAAGACAGGATGGACTGGGTGTGGGACGTTTGATCACTATCAGCTAAGAAGGGTGAGTTGGGATGCACCCACAAACGTCTTTAACGTGAAATGGACAGAGATGAAACCTGTCCATTTATAGTTTAGTATAAAGGGACGCCTGAAGAAGGGAAAGCCTTTGTCCCCAAGACCCACCCTAGAACGGCTGACAGGAAACCCAGTGGCAGGGAAGCTAACCCCACAACTAGTTTGGGGTAGAAACAGGGGAGTGGACTTCTCATTTCCCTGACCACACCTCTGGGTGGACACAATGTCTTTGCAGAGAGGGGAGGAAAGGGTTTCCTCAGCTTGGATGTTAGGAGTAAGATGCACTATGGGATAGTTTGCAGTAAGCCAAACAGGAAATGCTGAAAAGGAGGGTGGGGTTGCCCTAGGGAATGTTCAACTCTTTGATGAGGTTGCAGACAGGAGTCTCCCCAACCCACTAGCTAGTGCTAGTAAATGTGCTATCCCATTGAACCTTCCTCAGAACACATTCTACACCTGCAGATGATCAGAAAAGGACTGGGCAAGCTGTTGGTGACCTGAGAAGAGCCCGATGGGCTGGACCTGCTCCCTCTTGTACCCAGGGCAAAGAAGTGGACTCCAAGGATCAGTTGGTTGACCAGTACCAATCAAACCTGGACTGGACCTTGCTGGTGGACCCTGGTGGAGAGAGTCCTGGACCCTAAGTGTCCCTGAAGCCCTGGGAGCCTTAGAAGCGACCCAGAGAAGCTGCTCCAGAAACCCTGAAATGTTTGGACTTGAAAGTTAGAACATTTTTGGTGTTCCAAGACCTCTTGAGCCGTCAGAAGAACATAGAGGCAAAGGTGTCAGTTTTCAATGCACCTTCCTTGGATACAGCGTCAGGCTTGACCTCTTGGAGCTCCATGAAAAATAGTAATTCACAAGGTAAAATCTTTGACCAGGATGAACCTGCTTGGTGTATCCAATCCGTGCTCAATTGTGGTCAGCCTGAAATCGCTCCTAGGTCCCGGTCTACAGCTTCCATAGGCTATGATTGGAGTTTAGTGCTTTTTGGTGCTAGTTTTACTTAAAACTTTAAAAATTCATAGCTCAAGTTCCCCTTATTGGATTTTTACTGTTTGGTGCTTTGACCGTATTACTGTTTTGGCACTGCATAAATACTTTACACATTGCCCCCAGCTATGCCGGCCTGCTCTGTTGTCATAGGGTTTCTGCACATACAGAGCTATGCACAGGATAATAGGACCTTGGAATATAGTGGTGAGCCAACCATAAACCTTAGCACCCAAAACCCCAACCCAACTAGCCTTAGCGTCCCATTGGCACCAATGTACCAATGCTTAGACAACCCAGAACACGGTATCTCTCTCTCAGGACACGCAGAGGCAAGAACACTCTTTCGTCACTTTCGTACCTGTCCACAACATGCGTATGAAGAGACACTGTATAGGTTAAAATGTTTATTTCAACTTACGTGCTCTAAGATACAGTACACGTGTCAGTACTAGTAGCATAATACATAAGAACAATATAATCAGCATAGTTACTACTCCATAGAATACAAACGGGGAAAGCATCTCATAAAGCAGTGGAGATATGTCTAACTAACATTACCACCCTCCCCGTGCTGGAAGCCAGTTTATTATGATAATAGAAGATCTTTGGGCTTTGACTAGCGAACCCCCATACCTCAGTCTCTTGATGCAAAACTACATCAGCAAACAATCACAGCTCTTCTCTCTGGAAAGGTCGTCTCCAAGTGCTATCTTAGAGCAAGCGAGCGCATTATTAAAAGCACACTAATTTCTCAATGGCAGCTGTACAAGTGTTATGTCTAGGTGCGAGGGACGGGCCAAATCAGCATAAACCAGGGAGTTGTTATTCGACCTTGTAACTGTTGTTCAGACTGAGCCCAAAAGGGAACAGGAGAAAAGGTGAGTAACAGAATATGCAGACTGTTGTAGAATTACTTGGCAATAACAGAGGGCGAAAGAACAACATCCAATAATAACGTGCGCAATAGTCATCATGGCAGCCAGGCCTGCGGAACATGGCCAGACCATCCAGGAGGCCATGAGCCACAAGACACCCTCCCCTGGACAGTCCATCGGCCGAAACAAAAACGAAGACAGAGTTCCAAACACCTGAGCAGAATAGAGGCTGTCTACTGAGAACTAACGGCAAGTCAATCAATCCAAAAATGTGAAAGAGCAGAAAAACGCTATACCGTCCAACAGGACATCATTGGAATCGTCAAAAAATGTAGACGCCATCCAGTCCAACAGGTCAAAGCTGCAGGAATGTTCTTCAGAGTATGGAGCATCCAAAAGCAATGCGGGACAGCTTGCGTGATATTCAATGTAACTTTGTTGTAGGAGGTCCTGAGCAGCCGCCCAGATATCCCATTGTGCCAAAATCCCCAGTGCAGCCGCACGCATCATAAAACCAGCAGCGGAACAATCCCGTTCATGGGCCTCTAAGGGACCCACCAACCGAACAAAATCCGGTACCGACAATGACGAATTGGAGAGGCAATAATCCATGGTCCATGTAAACGGACATCGGATGCAAGACATCACAGGTTGCACACAAGTGAAATACGCAAAGCGAAAGGAAAGGGTGTAGGACACACTGATAGTTGCCAAGGGCAGTACATCGAAGCCAACAAGGAGTCGCTCACGGAGCAGCTGGAGGCGTTCGGGATCGAGAAGGGCCCAGTGGAGTGCAGCCATTGCGCAGAAAACAGACCAACAGCAAGACACCGGCCGCCAAAGCGAGGATTAATGGGAATCCACCAAAGACGCTAGAAAAGATAGAATGAATGAATGCCGGTATCACACCGAAAATAGTTTGAAAGGTGGACACGAGGCCAGACCCCACAACCTTAAAAAGTGCACCAGACCCTCAGTGTTTGATGCGTTAAAAATACGATGAATTAACTCCCCAAAATGTTGGGGGAGGTCAGTGTTCAAAAGGGCCTGTATTTCACTGTGGGTGCTCGCCACCTGGAGAATGAATGTCTCCTGGGCGGATGTGAGCATAACCTCCTCATTCAATAATAGGGCCTTTATTCTGCTCAACTTATCGAAATCTGCCTCCATGGTAGGAATGGAAGGCCAAATAGAGCTATCAACGATGTCGTGAGGGGGAGGAAAAAGCACATTCTTGCAGCAGACAACTCTGTGCGAGACTGTAACAATATACGGAATGCCAGCCTGCAGGCCACAACAATTCTCGTTATTTAAAAGCAAATAGCTACCGTTGGTAAGCAAAGTAAAAGTAGGAGAAATAGCAGGAGCAGGAATACCCTTCAGGACACATGCAAGATTTGGAACTGAAACGCTACAAGCCCCGTGCAATTTAATATGTTTACAAATAAGCGAATGACCCACAGTTGAATCACAGGACTCCCCGTGAGAAATACTTCCTTGCCATCTCTAAGGCATTTATACATGAAAGGCAAGGACCAAAGTTCATGCAGGAAAGCACCACCCAAAGGCTGGAAACGGCCCACAGGATAATGCTTCATGCAGGAACTGAACTCAAATAGGGAAAAAGGTAAAGCTATAACCCCATGAACTAGCCACACCGCAGAATCTAGTTCTGCTACTGAGAACGGTAAAGGATCCACT
Organism: Calotriton arnoldi; assembly: GCA_963921515.1. Classification (NCBI taxonomy): domain Eukaryota; kingdom Metazoa; phylum Chordata; class Amphibia; order Caudata; family Salamandridae; genus Calotriton; species Calotriton arnoldi. Next base: position 676,169 of record CAWUFW010001591.1, read on the forward strand.
TTTTCAATATGTAACAAAGTGTAAGATGCATCTTTCATGGACATGAACTGCTGTTTGTCAGTCAAATTAAAAGGCAGAAAGAGGGCAGTGGTGTTTAACAAATTCCAAGGAACTTTACCCAACTTAAGAGTTTGCAAAGTCCATGCAAACTGCATCACTGAGCGCAACTGATTCTGACCATGATACAACATAGAGACATCATCTGGTACAATATCAACAACAGAGGATACAATATTGTCTAATGTGTAAATGCGGGAAGACAGGGTATTTATACTATTGTCAACAACAGCAAGCACCTTTTCCAAATTGGCTTGGTCTATTTCCCTAAGACGGGAAGCAGCTTCCATTTGTGACAGTTTCCAGAGCTCATTATATGCCTCATAAATGAATCTCTTCGGTCGGGGACCACGAGGTCCCAAGATAAAGTCAGATAAGTCAATAGTGCCTGATAGGAGGGATAAATGGTTCTTAACAGAGTCTAAGGACGAATGTTGTAACCATTGTTTACATAATTTACCAACCGAATACGTGGTCACAGTACGAGTTTCAGTAAATCTTGGATCAGGCTTGTCCTGTATGTAGCCAGGAACTGTGCCATGAAAACGCAGTTGGCATGCATTAGATGATATGGGCCATGCCAACCAGGGTGACTGTATCAGTGCAGAAACGTTAAAGGAATTATTCTGAAACTGAGCCTGTAACGCCATAAGGGACATATTAAAATGCAAACTATCATTTGGCAGACTCGACAAGGATGGGATGGTTGGCGCATTTAGTTGTTTAACGGTAGCCAACCCCCAACACGTGGTCTGATAAATGGAAGCGTTTAGAAATAGAATTTGGGCTGGGATCAGGCAAGCACGGTGCAAGGCCTCAGTGCCTTGCACCTGCCATGGCTTCGAACCCCAAATTGATTTTAAATCCAGTGTGTCTTTCCAATATTCATAACCACCCACCGCCAAGGCGCTCAAAAAGGAACCCGAATATAACAATTTAGTGTGGGTCAACATTATTTTCTGAGTCAATGGAGTTTTTCATTTAAAATAATATGACCCAGGGTTCGATCGATTAAAATCAGTAAAATAGGTGAATTTATTTCGAAGAGTTTGGGAACTACCTGGTACGGGGTTTGGGCAGTGTTCCCATTGGGTGTAAGTAGCAGGGCTACGTAGTGCACTTGGCTTGTGGAGAAAATGATTTCCCCAATGTTGGTAACAATACAAATCGGCATAATTCACAGAATTCATATACAATTCTTCAGCATTAAAAGAGGCATAATATTTTAAATCAGCAAACAATGCTTCAACTGCATGCACATCCCAATCATCAGAATGAATATTACTTTTTACTACATCACCCATCGAGACTCGAAGGACATTTGGTACATTAATAATTTCTGTCGGGCCATGTATTTGAAAGTTTACCGCATCCCATACTATGCCATCAGCAACTGGAAACGCTGAAATGTTCACAAATGTGTGGTCACGCTTCATGATGTGTGAAGAGGAATGTGGAGCCAAAGTTCCAGCAACACTGTTCACAGCAGAGCGTTCAGGTAAATAGTGACCATTGATGAGTAGAAAAAACACTGTGACAAAGCCAATGGACATGAACAAAAAAACCAAGAAAAGTACCATCCAAATGTATGTCCAAGGTGGAATCAAAAATTGTCTCTAAACCACGATACAAAAAGACTAAACTTGGACGGGACTTGTGATGAATTGGATTCCGAGTCAAAAGAATAACGTGTCGGGCTCAGTGGCGTTGTTGGTTGGTGTGCCACCGACTCTGTGGCGGGATAAGTATATTCGTCCTCGTCTATGCAGGGTGATGCAGGGGGTTCAAATATATTGTCAGGCAAATCAACCATCTCCATGGTAACGTCATTGATTGTTCGTGCAGGCGTACCTCGAACGCTTGTCCGATAAATGGCAGGACAAGAGACCGCTGGTGTGACACTATTTAAGATCGGCCAGATGTTGTAGCTTGACATTTTCCACTGAGATGTATCTGTTTTCCTTGCGACCGGGAAGCGGTGGTAGGATGACTGTACGTGTTCCCTTCAAGCCCAGTACTGGAACCGGTGCACGAAAAGAGGGGCCGAATTCTTTTTGTTCTCCACCTTCTCTCGTACCAGGTCGCCAATCTTCGGAAGCCAGCCGGCAACCGGAATCTGCAAAGCAGGGTCTGTGGCTGAAGGCAAATGTGCAATTGCTAGTTTGTCTCGGGCTTCTTGTAAGTCCTGTAACATAGTAGAATGATTATCTACATCAAACTTGGCGGATTGCGCCGCCATGTCTAGACCATCAAGGTCAGGCACAAACATTCGTATGCCAAAGAGCATTTCGTAAGGGGTCCGCCCACCAAGAGGCCTTCTAGGGAGATTATTAAGTGCACGTTGAACAGTATACAAGTGGGCCAGCCAGTTCCTGCCAGTACCTATAACTCTAGCTGTCAAGGATTGCTTTAAGTCACGGTTCATTCGTTCAACGATAGAGTTGCCCTCAGGCCTATACGGAGACGAAAATTTCACCCGCACCCCTAAGGAGCCCATTGCGTCCTTGTAAGCCTTAGAGGCAAACGCCGGACCTTGGTCAGAATGGAAGGTGCCGCATGCAAAAATTCCCACAAAGACTCGCAAATCCCTAATGACATTTCGTGCGTCAGCACTCCGTTGTGGCCAGACCCAGATGAACCGTGTGCACGAGTCCACTGCCACTAAGATATATTTATAGGCAGTGTCTGAAGAAAATGGACCGCAGTGATCCAAGTAAACACACCCAAAGGGTCTGTTCGAAATTGCAAGCGAGGTCTGCGGTGGTCTTGTGACTGTTGAAGGCTTGATCTGTTGACAAACGTCACAGGAAAGCACATAAGTACGTGTATCTTTGTATAAACCACGCCACCAGTAACGCTGCTGCAAAATGGAAATTGTCGCAGACACACCAGCATGCGCCGAAGCCATGCCTTCGTGTGCCGCTGCCATCAAGGAAAGTCTGCGGTCCGCGTTGGGGATCAGCCGAACCCCAACGTTAGGTATTGTTACATAAGGAGCCTGATCGGGACCTATCTGGTAAGAATATTTAGAAGGGAAACCTCTAGGGTAATTAATTCCTTCTTTTGTTGCAGCAATAGCTGCCAAGATATCAGTGTCTATTTTAGACATGGATCTAGTAACTGCTGCTACTGAACACGTGAGTACTGCTGATCTGGCAGCTTCATCTGCCAGACTGTTACCAACAGCGTGTGCGCCACTCGCTGATGGCCTAGGGTGTGAACCACCTGTGTGAGTGGCAGACGTCTTTGTAACTCTGCCACCCTAACCCAAAGCATTTTATGCTTGATTGTGTTGCCTTTAGCGTCTCTATAGTCGTTTTGCGACCAAAAGAACAGATTGTCATTGTATGATTGAACACAGTAATAAGAATCGCACACGATTAAAGTGGTCACATCAGGATTTACGAACTCAAGTGCAAGCACCAAAGCACGCAACTCGGCCAATTGTGCGGTACTATCCCCGAGTGCCTGCGTATGCACCACAGTGGATTTGAACTTTCCATTCACAAACGTACCTGCAACAATAGCACATGCAGCTGAATAAGCATGCTTGGACCCAGTGGCCGGTTGTGCCGAGCCATCGGTGTAGATCACACAGTCGTAATCCTCAAGCGGCAATAAGGACAAAGGAGGAGGATGAATAAATTCATACTGTAAAAACTCCTGAGTCTGAAGAGAAGAGTCAAAAATGAAAGTGACATCCGGAGACGTCAAAGATGTTGCCCATTGAATCCAACGGGGTGCAAAGCTTTAGAGTTCGGAACACTTGCTTTAGTCACTGCCTCTAGGGCAGGATAGGGTGTCACCACCAGAATGCGTTTTCCCTGTGCCAGTGCGCGCTCCTTCAGGATCGCCATTTGCACTGCTGTTAGCACTTTCTCCACAGATGAGAACCGCATTTCTGCAGAGGTGTATAGATGTGACTTGTATGCGATAGGTACTGTGTCACCTTCATTAAAGGTTAAATACGTGAAACCCACTGCCCCTGGAATGATTCTAATCACCAAGTTTGTGTGGTTATCACACGTCAAAAGGTATTTAGACTCAAGAAGGTCTGTCTGCAGTGATTGCAGAATGGAGTTATGCTCCGGAAGCCAGCAAGACTTCGAAAAGTAGGCTGTATCAAGGCATACAGTGGCTTGATACGCTGGGCATATTCGGGAATGTATGTACGTCCGAAATTCAAAAAACCCAGCAAAGACTGAAGCTTCTTCAGATTTGTAGGAGGGCACAGAAGTGCACATTTCTCCAGAAAATGGGGGCTAAACCCTTACCTTCATTGTTGAGCTCATAGCCCAAGAACAAAACGGTAAACTCAGCAATATGGGATTTTGCAAAGTTAATTTTAGTATCCCTGAACCGCAAATTCAAGAATAATGCGGTCCACTCGGGTCAGATGCGGAAACAGTTAATCGTCAGTCAGATAAATGTCATCCACATACGAACAGGCGTCTGGATCTATGCCGTCTAATAAAGAGACAACACGAGCGGCAAACACTCCTGGACTATTTTTGTACCCCATAGGAAGACGCCTGAATTTGAACATTTTACCACCGGAAGTAAAGGCACACCATTGGCCACTCTCCGGGGCTAAGTTGTGCGTGTAGAATCCATTTGAAAGGTCAAGAGTTGTTTTGTATTTTTTACGAACAAGACTGTCTACAAGCGCAGAACTATGGGTATTTTGCACCGCAAAGGTCCGACAATGAGAGTTCAAATGCCGGTAATCCAATACTAAACGGTACGATCCATCGGGTTTAGAAACCGCGAAAAGGGGATTGTTCATAGGTGATACACAGGGTTCAATTACTCCCTGATATTCCAACTGTGTCAGAATTTCGGAAACGGGGCCTTTGGCTTCACGTTTTATGGGATATTGGGGTTGTGGCTGCGGCAACGATCGCAAAGGTATTTCATGGGGGAGATTCTTCGTCCCAACCCACGTGATTGCGGAATAACGCTGGAGCCAGGGACACAGCCCACTCTGCTGCAAGAGCCTCTGCTTTGTCCTTTGGGACATGTCGAGAAAAGCTCGGAAGGATTACCTCCTCCCTTTACGCGCAGTAATTACGAATGGGGGTGGCCAATCCGCTTCTGCCAATAAAATATCATATGAAGAGGTCAGATTTTCCCAAAAATACCTTTAATTACTCGCTGTATATCACCTTCAATTTGGAGGACTATATTAAATAGTCTGTCAGGGGGTGCCACTCTGGTGTCTGCTGTTTCAACAGTAATGAATGTTTCAGTTGCTGTCGCCTCCATATGAGGACGTAGCGCCTCCCGCACTATGGTTACTTCCGCGGCGCTGTCTAGGAGGGTTACTGCCCACGTCCAATTCAGGAGTCTCGTTCTCACCGTCTGTGGCATATTTCGCTGTTACAGCGGCAACTTTTTCTTCTGAAATTGGGGTCGAAAACGTTGAACGTCTTCTTCTTTTCCTCTGACCTGTTGTCGAGGCTGGTCTCGTCCCTGTGGGGCCTCACGGGCCCTTCCTCTATCCTGGCGATCTCCTCCACCGGCTTGTGACGAAGTCTGTGCCTGTAAAGAACGAGGAGAACGCGTATCAGGGATCTGAAACCTATCCGGTGACTTAATTCTCGCTCTATCGCGTAAATCATAAGTACGTTCAGAAGAAACTGAAACCGGGGATGCGCCTCGCGATCCCGGCTTTGTCTGTTGCTTACCCTGTTTTTTAGCCTCCAGCTCTTTTTAGTGAAGACTGGTTTCTCATCCTTCTCAGATTGAGATTTGGTTTGTTGCTGTTGTGGTTGCGATTGTGTTTGCTGTTTTGCAAAAGGCTTGTTACCCAGGCTGTTTCTACCAATAGTTTTGTAAGCCTGGGTAATAATTTTCGGTAATTCGCGAGGCTTGTCCAATTCTGGGACCAAAGCCAAAGCGTTCGCTACTTGAAAGTTCACTGCATCGCCCTTGACATTTGCAAGAATCAGTTCAGCTACTACTTCAAACACTCCCACTAGTCTCATCCCTAATTCCACAGCCGCTTCAGGGCCGTGTTCATCCTGTACTTTTTTAATTACAGAGGGGAGAACTGTCATGGAAGACGTACCAAAACATTTAGAATATACTGCTGCGAATACCCTACCCCAGTTGTCACATGCTGTCAACTCGGGAATTAAGTCTTTTGGCAAACTAATCGTCAAAATACGATGTTTATCCACTGGAGTTGTATGTGGAAAAACTGCCTCCAACTGATCAAACTTTTCTGCAAGCCAATAAGGAAAATCATCCTTATGTTGTGGCCGTTTGCCCATCACAGAATTCACCATGACAGGACTTATGGTTACTCCGCCTGCAACAGCTGGTTGGCCAGGCACTCCAGGAGCGGCTCCATGGATGCTACCTGTAACATATTGCACTAACGCTCGATGCACCTGCACCAAGGCCGCATACATAGTGCGCAGTTCCACGACTGGTATTGTCATATAAAGCGGATGTGGGGTGTACCCGGCCAAAACAGGCCAAGTGGCCCCCGCTATAGATAAGGGGCCTAAACGAACCGTGGTAGTCGGTTGTGGGAGGGCGCCATTAAACCAAACACGGTGTTGCCAAGCCGTGAGCGGTACTTCAAGATTAGTATAAGGTCTATAGACAGCAGGAACAGCGGTGGGTTCATATGTATGAAACAGATTATCGTTCGCATCCAACGCTGGAAAAGTGATCCAAGAGTAGAACACTTCAAAGTGGAAAGCCGGGTCGGCTTGAACCACAAAGACTAGATCAACTCCCGCGTCTGGCACTCCATATATCCGTAAGTGGTCACGGAGTGCTGTGCGGCTATGCGCCGCTATGTCTATACCCGCCATTTCGAACGGGACTTTTCAACAATTTTACACAAGGCAGCACAAAAGGGTTTTTCTAAGAAACCTTTTTAATAACTTCAAGCTTGAAAGAACCTACAATTACTGTAATATAGGAGGTATCACCATCACACACGCTTCCGGAAGCGTACGTGAGGGGTTTGTGGACAAGCACAAATACTACTCAAGCGTCTCGCAAATAAGCCGCCCCACTCGTTGGTCGCGCCATGTCATAGGGTTTCTGCACATACAGAGCTATGCACAGGATAATAGGACCTTGGAATATAGTGGTGAGCCAACCATAAACCTTAGCACCCAAAACCCCAACCCAACTAGCCTTAGCGTCCCATTGGCACCAATGTACCAATGCTTAGACAACCCAGAACACGGTATCTCTCTCTCAGGACACGCAGAGGCAAGAACACTCTTTTGTCACTTTCGTACCTGTCCACAACATGCGTATGAAGAGACACTGTATAGGTTAAAATGTTTATTTCAACTTACGTGCTCTAAGATACAGTACACGTGTCAGTACTAGTAGCATAATACATAAGAACAATATAATCAGCATAGTTACTACTCCATAGAATACAAACGGGGAAAGCATCTCATAAAGCAGTGGAGATATGTCTAACTAACATTACCACCCTCCCCGTGCTGGAAGCCAGTTTATTATGATAATAGAAGACCTTTGGGCTTTGACTAGCGAACCCCCATACCTCAGTCTCTTGATGCAAAACTACATCAGCAAACAATCACAGCTCTTCTCTCTGGAAAGGTCGTCTCCAAGTGCTATCTTAGAGCAAGCGAGCGCATTATTAAAAGCACACTAATTTCTCAATGGCAGCTGTACAAGTGTTATGTCTAGGTGTGAGGGACGGGCCAAATCAGCATAAACCAGGGAGTTGTTATTCGACCTTGTAACTGTTGTTCAGACTGAGCCCAAAAGGGAACAGGAGAAAAGGTGAGTAACAGAATATGCAGACTGTTGTAGAATTACTTGGCAATAACAGAGGGCGAAAGAACAACATCCAATAATAACGTGCGCAATAGTCATCATGGCAGCCAGGCCTGCGGAACATGGCCAGACCATCCAGGAGGCCATGAGCCACAAGACACTGTGCTATAGCTACTTGTTTGTTGAACTCAGGTTAATTTAGAGACTCTGGAGTTCAACATGGCAGATAGTGTCATTATTCCTTGAGGGGGGCAACCGCCTACCCCAAAAAATAATTCACTTTCTTACAGCAATGATCCTTTTTCTCCTCAATTTCAAAACCCAGCCCACATTACAAAAGGAGACAGACTGCTGCCACCATGGGATATGCAACCATACACAGAGATCACGTCATGGAATGGAGCGGTAACCAGAGGCACTGAACTCCTTAGACATAGCCGGGGTACTGTATCCAGACGGGGAAATTCTGCCGCTATTCCTCTTTTAAAACACTTGCTGCTATTCTTTTAACACTTGCTGCTATTGTTTTAGACGGAAACACTCGCTGCTATTCCTTTTTAAAATACTCGCTGCTACTTTTTAACACTTGCTGCTACTGTTTATGTTGCTCTGTGTCCGGGGAGAGCTGTGTTAAGGCTCGAGGGTAGTGGGGTTTTTAATATTAAGTACATTGCATTTAGACGCCGGGTCAGCATTCTAGCAGCTGAAACCCGGCGCACATCCCACATGATAAAGGCGCCAGATGACGCGACCGCGCAGCGGTAACCAGAGGCACCGAACTCCTTAGACATAGCCGGGGTACTGTATCCAGACGGGGAAATTCTGCCGCTATTCCTCTTTTAAAACACTTGCTGCTATTCTTTTAACACTTGCTGCTATTGTTTTAGACGGAAAAACTCACTGCTATTCCTTTTTAAAATACTCGCTGCTACTTTTTAACACTTGCTGCTACTGTTTATGTTGCTCTGTGTCCGGGGAGAGCTGTGTTAAGGCTCGAGGGTAGTGGGGTTTTTAATATTAACTACATTGCATTTAGGTGCCGGGTCAGCATTCTAGCAGCTGAAACCCGGCGCACATCCCACGTGATAAAAGCGCCAGATGACGCGACCGCGCAGCGGTAACCAGAGGAACTGAACTCCTTAGACATAGCCGGGGTACTGTATCCAGACGGGGAAATTCTGCCGCTATTCCTCTTTTAAAACACTTGCTGCTATTCTTTTAACACTTGCTGCTATTGTTTTAGACGGAAAAACTCGCTGCTATTCCTTTTTAAAATACTCGCTGCTACTTTTTAACACTTGCTGCTACTATTTATGTTGCTCTGTGTCCCGGGAGAGCTGTGTTAAGGCTCGAGGGTAGTGGGGTTTTTAATATTAACTACATTGCATTTAGGCGCCGGGTCAGCATTCTAGCAGCTGAAACCCGGCGCACATCCCACGTGATAAAAGCGCCAGATGACGCGACCGTGCAGCGGTAACCAGAGGCACTGAACTCCTTAGACATAGCCAAGGTACTGTATCCAGACAGGGAAATTCTGCCGCTATTCCTCTTTTAAAACACTTGCTGCTATTCTTTTAACACTTGCTGCTATTGTTTTAGACGGAAAAACTCGCTGCTATTACTTTTTAAAATACTCGCTGCTACTTTTTAACACTTGCTGCTACTGTTTATGTTGCTCTGTGTCCGGGGAGAGCTGTGTTAAGGCTCGAGGGTAGTGGGGTTTTTAATATTAAGTTAATTGCATTTAGGCGCCGGGTCAGCATTCTAGCAGCTGAAACCCGGCGCACATCCCACGTAATAAAAGCGCCAGATGACGCGACTGCGCAGCGGACGCGCGCAACGGGCGCGCTGCTGGCGCGCCAAAGGCAAGCCCGTCTGCGCCCGTCTGCGCCCGTCTGCGCCCGTCTGCGCCCGACTGGGTCTAGGGGCTGGAAACCCTGCATCTCCACCCCCAGGTAAAATGTATTACTCCAGCGCGCAACTCAAACAGCTTAATTGAACACTAGGGCTAAAATGCGTACATTCTATATTGGTTCAGTCATCCCAGGATAAGTGTTCCCACTGTCAGTTTGAACCCTCCGCATACACTACCACCTCTCCACTGCGGGAGAGAGTATATAAGCTGTTCCCTTGCAATTGCAGATCCCTACCTAAACACTCGACAGAAATATCCATGTTTTTAAAAGACGTCGATCCAGAAGTGCTATTTATTACAGAAACCTGGCTCAATTCCTATTCGGAGCCGGATATTGTTCAAGCACTCCAGCCGGGCTATTTAATTCAGAGGCAGGATAGAGAGATAGGCAAGAGCGGAGGCATCGCCATTATCTACAAAGATCACCTGACCTGCCGCCTGTTAGGTAGTCCGCTACTCGATTGCGAGAACTTCCACTTTTCCATTGAATTCACACCTACTCTCTCATTTTCAGGTATTCTTATCTATCGCCCCCCTGGGGCAATAGGCGATTTTTGCAAAACCTTGTTAGAAACAGCCGTTAACCTCGCTAGTCTCGCTGCACACTTTACTCTTCTGGGAGATTTTAATTTGCACTTTGACGACCCTTTAGCTTTACCTGCAACAGAACTAGCCCAAGACCTCTTGGCTTACCAACTAATCCAGAAGGTCTCACAAGCAACTCACGTCAAAGGACACCTCCTCGACCCCATTTTCTCCAACTTAGGAGACCTGAAGGGGAAAGAACCCATCCCCCGCCCATGGTCGGACCATTTTATGATTCCTCTTCTCTGGGTGCCATCGAGCATTGTGCCTCCGGCTCCATTGACACGAACACTAACTCGACCTTGGTCCAAACTTTCTCTGGAGAGTTGGACATCGGAACTCGAAATGACCATGCCAATTCCCGTCGCCGACCCTATTGTAGCCAATGCAAATTTTGGCACCTGGATCGAGGACTCACTTAATGTGGTACTCCCCAAAGTTTCTACTCAGAAGAAAGTGGGATCTAAAAAGGCCGCCTGGTTTTCACCCAAACTACGTACTTTAAAACAGTACTGTAAAAAGTTGGAAAGAGCATGGAGGAAAGACTTCGCTCCTGAGAAGAAACAGGAATATAGGGCGGCCATTGGACGATATAAGGCTGAAATAAAAACTGCGCAAACCTCCTTTTATGTGTTTGAAAAGCTTTATTTAAATATTAATAGCAATACAAAGGTCAGCAAAACAGAAAATGACTTATTGAAGGTATACATATTTGAAGAAATGGCTAACAGTAATTTAAAGAAGAAAGCTGTTTAAGATTATAATGGGATAAAGGGAAAGGGGAAAGGAGGAAGGGGAGGAGGGGGGAAGGAAGGGAAGGGAACAAGGGGAAGGAAAGAAGGGAAGGGGAGGGGATCTCCACACGATGGTAGAAATTTCAAAGCAGCAGGGTGTCAGGGCAGAAGGAAGCATGGCAGCAGGTAACAAACACCCTGTCAGAAGCAGGCATCAGGAATCAGGCTGGAAGGACATGTAGCAGGAAACATACACCATGTAAAATGGACTGTCCGGTGAAACTGGACACTGGTGGGGCGGGAGGGCGTAAGTTCCTTGGGTAAGTTCTTTTATAAGTAAAATCTTGTGTGAAAGTACCTTTTCAAGCTTGAAGTAAGTCCTCACGCATGGTTTTGAATCCAACTCGTCGCCAATTTATGTTATGTCGTAGGTAAGTAGTTCCAGTAGTCTTGGTTAGGTTACAGATGATAAGTTTATTGATCTTAGATGTTCAGATAGGTTTTCCAGTATAGATGTAATAAAGCCCCACCAGGAGCAGCCTCTCTGCTGCTCAGCCCACGATCCAACTGACAGTCCCACTCACAGCATACCACACATTCCAATGACATCACATTCACACTAACATTCTACTCTCACTGGCTGAACAGCAGAGGCAGAGAAACAGGGAAGATGTAAAGTAGAAACCTAGATATAACACACCTTCCCTCTTTATAAAATGAACAAACCTCCTTTTATCAAGAAAAAATTGCGTCCGCCGCGAGCTCCCCTAGAGAAATCTTCCTAATCGCCAAAAAACTTCTCAAAGCCCCTTGTCCCCCGGTCCCACCGGATCCCTCCGGTCTCCACTGCAAAGAATTAGCCGAACATTTTTCGACTAAAGTCCAAAACATTCTTAATCATCTTCCACAAAAAGACATTAACTTTCCTATTGAGAACACGAATGTTGGGAGACTTCCAGCGGAAAATAAACTGGAGACCTTTCCCACGCTGACACAGGAACTATTCTTAGCTACCTTGTCAGCAATAAAAAGTGGGTCCCCGCTAGACCTCGCACCTCCCAACATCTTGAAAATGGTGGGACCAACAATCGCCCCCACTGCCACCTGTCTAATTAACGCTTCATTCAAGGAAGGCATGGTCCCCCTGGAATGGAAAAGGGCGATGGTAAAAGCGCTGTTGAAAAAGCCTACGCTGGATCCAGCTGACTTGGGCAACTACCGCCCAGTCTCGCTCCTACCGGGAATCAGTAAGGTAGCGGAGAAAACTGCTAACCGCACCCTCTCTACGTTCTTAGAAACTAAGCATGCTCTCCACCACTCACAAACGGGGTTCCGGCCCGGGCCAGGGACGGAAACCGCTATACTATCTGTGGTGGAAGAAACCAGAAAAATCTTCGATTCAGGAGGGTCATCAGCAATAATCCTCCTCGACCTGAGTGCAGCCTTTGACACGGTGAATCACTGTGTCCTGGTTCATCGCCTCAGGGAAGTTGGAGTGACGGGATCAGCCCTGTAATGGCTACAATCTTTCTTAGAGGGCAGGTCCTTCCAGGTTTGTGAAGGCGACACTTGCTCTAAGCCCATCCCTCTGCAGTGCGGAGTCCCGCAGGGCTCTTCCTTGAGCCCTACTCTTTTTAATGTATACATGGCGCCGCTGGCAGAAGTCATATCCCCTTTTGGGATCCACATGGTGACATACGCTGACGACACGCAACTGGTCGTATCTCTGAACCGTTCCAACCATCAGACCAATGACCTTTTGTCTTGCGGCAGTGTCCAAGTGGATGAGAGCCTCTTACTTGAAGCTTAATGGTGATAAAACAGAACTCATGATCCTTGGCAATTCTGGGAGTGTTCTACCAAGCACCTTGTGGCCTACTTCTATGGGCCCAGTGCCGGTCCCAAAGACGGAGATCAAAAGTCTAGGAATATGGTTGGACCATGACCTCACGTTCAAAGTTCAGGCGAGAAAGACCGCTGCGGCCTGTTATGGACTACTCAGAACAACTCGGAAAATTCTCCCCCTTTTACCCTTCCCAGCAAAAAAGCTATTGATCCAGGCACTAGTGTTGTCTAGGATTGATTATGGCAATGCCCTTTACCTGGGAGCCCCAAAGTCAGTAACGGCAAAACTTCAAGTCATTCAAAATTGTGCAGCGAGGCTACTCACGGAGACCCCCAACAGGTGCTCGGCAAAGCCTGCGCTGCGCTCTCTTCACTGGCTTCCGGTGCAACAGAGAATTAATTTCAAGGCACTCTGTATAGCCCCCAAGGCGCTGGCGGGGAGCGGTCCCCCCATCAATAAAGCCATGATTCGCCCCTACAGGGCTAACAGGAAACTCCGTTCTGACGAGCTGCACTTGGCAGTAGTCCCCAGGATCAAGAAGGCCAGAAGTGGTGGACGGCTTTTTTCATTCAATGCCTCCAGACTTTGGAATTCCATCCCGCTGGACCTTCGGAGCGAACCTAATCATCTGGCGTTCCGGAAACAACTCAAGACCTGGCTTTTCCCCTAGTGTACCCGGTCCTCTGGTTATAGCTTCAGCGCTGGGATGTTCCCGGGTAGCCATGCGCTTTATAAGTGCCCATTCATTCATGGACCTCTTTTACATTTTCAGAAAACCCATCTCCTCTCTGAGATACCCCAGCAGGTCTTCAATATCATATGTTAAGCATTTGACAAATATCCCAGAGCCATGAATGGCCGGTCTTCTGTAGGAGCACATTAAGCTTATCCACTAGAAGCAGCCATGGGTTTTGAGTTTTTAATATCAAGGAGCTTCCACAACATGGTAATCTGTGCTGACTTTGCCCTCGCTGTAGTATAGCTGAAAACTGCTCATCTTTGGCGTATACATATAAGCAACCCTGGAACAGGCTGGATCACTGCAGTCCTGTGGTAGATGGACTTGATGGCTGCCATCAAAGGCTCCAGACATGAGATGATTTGCCTCCTTTTGAAATAGATGGCAGAACATCAGAGGTGGTTGTAATTAGTTTAAAACCCCTGTCCGGAAGAACTGAAGCTCTGAAAGTGATTGCAGTCAATTTATTGTTCAATGGTTGTGATGAATATTATGTGATATTGTGATCTATCCAACCTTGGAATGAACTATGTTTACATAATGACTAAAGGCGGGACAAGGCGAGGGGTGCTATGTCCAGGTTTTGGATTTAAATATTAACTTTGCTTAAATAGTTGTTAATTTTACGTTATTTGAAAGTTATCACAGCACTTCTTGGGGAGTGTCCGCTGTGCATGTCACTGTGGTTTCTGAACTCCCTTCTCTTGATGTTTTTGATGTCACTGAGGATGTTTGGGTGGGTAGCCGTGAACAGTTTCATATCTCTCAGATCATTTATCCTGGTGCCCTGCGTGCCGCCAAGAACTACAGACGAAGTACTATTGGGGGTCCTCCTTCTTTCTTCTTATTGTGCGTGTTACAACGCTCAGCATCTGTTAGTCCCCTCCTCTTCCCCCCAACCCGCTGACTACTTCCTGCCTCCTTCACACCTCCCTTCTGGAGTCTCAAGTGTCCGGAAAGGTTTGGTTGACCTTCTGCCCCCGGAGCCCTAGTGGCCTCTCTCCACCATCTTGTTCAACCAGCTCAGAGTTCTCAAGTGATGGAAGCGTTTTTTCTACTCTCTGCATCAAATTGTTCACCAGGAAGGGTCAAATGGGTTAAATGTTGGTGTTTTACTAATGTATAGTGAAACTGTGTCAAAAAACGAACTAACCAGCTGTCACAGGCCCTTACGTGGCTGTGAGCATAAAGGAGAGGTGAACCACAAAGATGAGAAGGAGGAGCCCCATGACGTTCAGTAATGTGGGTCTTTATTTACTTAGGGAGAATCGTGAGTCATAAAGAAGTAGCAGGCAAACAGTGTCGCCGTGGGCGAGGAGAAAGGAGAATTAAACTGTCTCTATAGTCCACGGGAGTCCTAGCGTCAGGGAAGCTTCGGCGACGTTCCGCGTTGATTCAGCTCCGGCAGGTGGACATCCCGGCAATATGAAAAAAAAGAAAAACCACAGGTCAGTGGTATGCACGAGGGAGCCGCTTTTGTCAAGGGAAGGGGGTGTGCGAGAGGGTCACCGCAGACAAACATCACCTGTGCTCAAAAGCATAAAGAAAAATCGGTGTCCACCCTCAGAAGTCTACCCGTTCCCTCCCAGTGAAAACGAAAGCCCCCGTAGACGACTGCGTACCTGCTCCAGCCACTCTCCTCCTGGAGGGTGGCGGGGCGACACGTGGGGTTGTTGGCCTCCAGGCGTCTGGTCCTTCTTTGGCTTCTTCTCGTGAGCGTCAGGAACGCTGGACAACACTGGACACAGCAGCGGCTTCTCCGGGCTTCCTTCACGTTCCTCTTCCCAACTCCGTTCTCCGGCTTGCGCACTTCCTGGTTCCTTCTCCTCCCCTTTCATCGCGGTGGGGCCCCCTGATAGGGCGATAGGGTCTGACGTCATGCTCTCAGACACGTCCTCCCGCAGGCCCCAAGCGGACTTAAAGGGGCCAGGCCATTCCTGTTCATGGATGAGGAGTAAAGCATCAACATCGGATGAGGCTTGTGGGGTCCACTCCCTAGGGAATCCGTGACACAACCTCCCCCCTAGATTTCCCCGCTCGGGGGAAAGAGGATAGCGGGAAAGAAAGTCGGCGTTCCCCATGTGCGTTCCCTTACGGTGACGCACCTCAAAGCGGAAAGGCTGCAGGGCCAGGAACCACCGGAGGACACGGTCGTTGCAACCTTTATTCATCTGGAGCCACGTCAGGGGGGCATGGTCAGTATGCAAAATAAAGGGTCTGCCTTCGAGATAATAGCGCAGTTTTTTGATTCCCCATCTCACAGCTAGACATTCCTTTTCTATCGTGGGAT
Organism: Calotriton arnoldi; assembly: GCA_963921515.1. Classification (NCBI taxonomy): domain Eukaryota; kingdom Metazoa; phylum Chordata; class Amphibia; order Caudata; family Salamandridae; genus Calotriton; species Calotriton arnoldi. The sequence continues at coordinate 692,114 of CAWUFW010001591.1, forward strand.
AGACCCTTTCCCTCGGAAACAACTTCCTGCTGATATAGATGATAGGCCTCTCAGCACCCTCACTATCGAGCTGGGACAGTACCGCACCAATACCCACCCCGGAGGGATCCGTCTGGAGAATAACGGGTTTTTGGAAGTCTGGCGTCATGAGCACAGGGGAGATTGTCAGGGTGGTCTTAAGGAATAGGAAGGCCTGGTTTTCAGGGACCGATGGGGTACGCAAGCGTGAGGTAGGGACTGATTTCTTTAGAAGATCTGTGAGGGGGGCAGCGACCTCTGAAAATTGGGGGATGAAGTGCCTGTAGTACCCCACCAATCCGAGGAAAGCCCTAAGGTCACGTTTGGTAGCAGGGAATGGTGTGTTCTGGATGGCCTTTACCTTCTCTGTTTGGGGCTCGATTAGACCCTTCCCTAAAACATACCCCAAATACTTGACTTTTTGGAAAGCGAATCTGGACTTTTTCTCATTGATATGTAAACGAGCAAGTCCAAGCTCGGTAAGGATGGCCTGGAGATGTTGCAGGTGTTCTTGCCATGATTTGCTATATACCACAATATCGTCCAGATAGGCAGAGGCGTAGGATAGGTGAGGTGCCAATACCGTATCCATCAGTCGCTGAAAACTAGCCGGGGCCCCATGTAACCCAAACGGGAGGACGGTAAAGTGGTATAGGCCATCGGGTGTGGAAAAAGCCGTCTTTTCTTGGTCAGCAGGGTTGAGGGGAATTTGCCAGTAGCCCTTGGTGAGGTCTATTGTTGAGATATACTGAGCCTCACCAAGGCGCTCTATCAGTTCATCAACCCTGGGAAGTGGATAACCGTCCTGTTTTGAGATGCGGTTTACCGCACGAAAGTCAATACAAAACCGGATGCTGCCATCCGGTTTGGAACAAGGACAACTGGGGAACACCAATTGCTCTTGGAGCGTACTATGATCCCTGTTTTGAGTATTTGAGACACCTCGTTCTGGAGAGCGAGCCGCCGTGCCTCAGGGACCCTATAAGGTTTCTGTCGGACCATGACTCCTTCTTGAGTCGGGATTGAATGTTCGGCCAGATGGGTCCTGCCAGGCTGATCGGAGAAGATCTCTTTATGGTGAAGGAGGAGGCCCCTGATCTCTTCCCCCTCTTTGTGAGTCAAATCTGTGTTAATTACGGTATCCTGAACTGTGTGGACCAGGGTTTCTACGGTGGATACAGTATGGGTCTGTTTAGGTGGAGGGCCCAACCATTTTTTTTAGGAGGTTTATATGATACATTTGCGTTTTCTCGGGGAGAGACTCAGAATATAAGTAGTTTTTCCTATTTTCCTGGTGATTTGGAAAGGTCCCTGCCATTCCTTCCTCAACTTGTGAGAGGAGGATGGAAGAAGGACTAGAGCCCAGTCTCCCACCCCTAATTCACGCCACTTCCTCCCTTTGTCATAAAAGTGTTTTTGTTTTTGTTGGGCCTCTTCTAGTGATACGTGGGCTAGGGTTCTCAGTTTGTGCAAACGGGATTTGATTTGGTTTGCATAATCCAACAAAGATTGGGCTTCCTGAACCCCCTCTTTTTCCCAACTCTCTTTTGTAATCTCTAGGAGTGTTCGGGGTTTTCGACCAAAGAGTAGCTCAAAAGGGGACATACCAAGACTACTTTGGGTCTGACTTCTGAGTACGAATAAAGCTAATGGTAGCAGTTGGTCCCAGTTTTTCCCATCCCCAGTGAGCATCTTCTTCAGGGTGAGCTTGAGATTGCCGTTGTAGCGCTCTACAAGCCCATCCATCTGGGGATGATAAACTGACGTCTTTATGTGCCGGATATTCAATTCTTTGCACACCTGCCTCATTAGCCTTGACACAAAAGGAGTCCCTTGGTCTGTGACGATCTCACGGGGAAACCCCATTCTCGAGAACACTTCTACCAGTCTTTGGGCTATCGTGGTGGATGTGGCCGACCTCAAGGGAAGGGCTTCCGGATATCTTGTGGCATAATCCACTACGACAAGGACGTATTGATAACCCCGGCTGGACTTGGGTAGGGGGCCTATAAGGTCCATACCGATTCTTCAAAGGGCTTGCCAATAATAGGAAGCGGATGGAATGGGACGTTGGGTGGGACATAGGGGTTTTTCTTCTGGCATATCTGGCACTCCTGGCAGTATTGCCGTACCTGTGCGTAGACCCCTGGCCAAAAGAAACTGCGAAGTATAGACTGTGTCGTTTTTTCGGCTCCACAATGCCCCGCAAGGAGATGTGCATGAGCAAAAAATAAAACCTGATCCCTGAATCCGGTTGGTTCTAATAACTGGGGCTCTTCACCGTCCTTGGCCACCCTATAGAGAAGTCCGTTCTGTTCGATGAAACAGGGATATACCCGTCGTGAGGACTGCTGTGTTTCTTTGGCGCTCTGCCACGCGTTGCTGAGAGTAGCGTCATTGAGTTGGGCCGTCCTAAAATGTGTGTTGATGGCCCAAGGCTCGGAAGTCAGGAGGTTATTATGAGGTCTATCGGTCTTTGCTGGTTTTGACAAGGCTTCTAGCATGAGGGCAGAGAAACAGGGGTTGTCTATCCCTATTATAAGGGGCTCAGGGAGATAAGGCAAAAGCCCTACGTCTATTAGAAACCCAACTCCCCGCTTGGTTTTGAGGTTAACCCGGGCTAACGGATAGTCTTTGGTATCACCAAGCACACACCTTATTCTAACTGTCTTGTTGGCAAGTAGGGCGGAGGAGGACAAGAGTTCTTTTCTAACCACTGATTGTTTACAGCCTGAGTCTAACAGAGCAGTTACAGGCTGGTCGTTCAAGGAAACACTCACATAGAAAGTAGGACCCATTTCTTGAGCGTAAAGGATGGACCGGGGGAGATAGCTCACATCCATGGGTTCGTCCTCTGTCTTCTCCCTCTTCCTTCTACAGTACCTCGCGATATGCCCCACTCCCCACAGTCAAAACACTGAGGCACTGATGTAGGGGGGGCATCTGGCTTCACGTATCTTGGCCTTGGTGACTCATGTGGTGGTTTTATAGGTTTTTTTTCTGTCCTTCCAACTTGTGGGACCTTGGAGTTTTTCTCTGGTTCTCTTATTGTTGTTCGATTTTGAGCCCTGGCATATGATGTGGCCATCTCTTTGGCATGTGCCAAGATTAAACCTGCGTGTTGGCGCAACCAGCGTTGCGTACCATAGGGTAGAGCCTCAATGAATTGCTCGAGGTAAATCTTGTCCATGATTTCCTCGGGGGTGGACTCTAGAGGTTTTAACCAGCGGTCGGCGGCAACCTTTAATTTGTAGAATAACATTTTCGGGGTGTCACCGGGTGTACCCCTCTCTTGTCTGAACCTCAGGCGATGGGCCTCTTCGTCGATGCCTAATCTGTCCAGAATAAACTGTTTCACATGGCCGTAGGCGGCTGTACCGTCTCTATTGGCCATCTGGTACGCCGTTTGTGCCTCCCCTGTAAGCAAAGGAGCCAGATAGAACGGCCACCGGTCCCCAGACCATGCGCTGGCCCTAGCTGCTCTTTCAAAATTAAGAAAGAAGGAAACTGGATCGTCTCCCGGTACGTATTTTTGTAAAGGGACCACGGTACCAGGCAGAGTATTCGCTCTCCCTTGCCCTAAGGCCGCCAACTGCTGAGACTGTCCCTCGGCCAGCTTGGTAATGTTTTCGGCCTGAGTCTGTATTGCTGAGGTAAAGAGAGCCCTGTCCATCTCTGCTTGGCCGGCGGTTTTCTCCATAGCAAACTCGAGTTTGCTCTGTCCTTCTCTCATTTGCGCGATGAGGTTCTCCATCTTGTATCGGATGATGAAATCCCACTTCTGACACCAAGTTGTCACAGGCCCTTACGTGGCTGTGAGCATAAAGGAGAGGTGAACCACAAAGATGAGAAGGAGGAGCCCCGTGACGTTCAGTAATGTGGGTCTTTATTTACTTAGGGAGAATCGGGAGTCATAAAGAAGTAGCGGGCAAACAGTGTCGCCGTGGGCGAGGAAAAAGGAGAAATTAAACTGTCTCTATAGTCCACGGGAGTCCTAGCGTCAGGGAAGCTTCGGCGACGTTCCGCGTTGATTCAGCTCCGGCAGGCGGACATCCCGGCAATATGAAAAAAAAAGAAAAACCACAGGTCAGTGGTATGCACGAGGGAGCCGCTTTTGTCAAGGGAAGGGGGTGTGCGAGAGGGTCACCGCAGACAAACATCACCTGTGCTCAAAAGCATAAAGAAAAATCGGTGTCCACCCTCAGAAGTCTACCCGTTCCCTCCCAGTGAAAACGAAAGCCCCTGTAAACGACTGCGTACCTGCTCCAGCCACTCTCCTCCTGGAGGGTGGCGGGGCAACACGTGGGGTCGTTGGCCTCCAGGCGTCTGGTCCTTCTTCGGCTTCTTCTCGTGAGCGTCAGGAACGCTGGACAACACTGGACACAGCAGCGGTTTCTACGGGCTTCCTTCACGTTCCTTTTCCCCACTCCGTTCTCTGGCTTGCGCACTTCCTGGTTCCTTCTCCTCCCCTTTCATCACGGCGGGGCCCCCTGATAGGGCGATAGGGTCTGACGTCATGCTCTCAGACATGTCCTCCCGCAGGCCCCAAGAGGACTTAAAGGGGCCAGGCCATTCCTGTTCATGGATGAGGAGTAAAGCGTCAACATCGGATGAGGCTTGTGGGGTCCACTCCCTAAGGAATCCGTGACACAACCTCCCCCCTAGATTTCCCCGCTCGGGGGAAAGAGGATAGCGGGAAAGAAAGTCGGCGTTCCCCAGGTCCGTTCCCTTACGGTGACGCACCTCAAAGCGGAAAGGCTGCAGGGCCAGGAACCACCGGAGGACACGGTCGTTGCAACCTTTATTCATCTGGAGCCACGTCAGGGGGGCATGGTCAGTATGCAAAATAAAGGGTCTGCCTTCGAGATAATATTGCAGTTTTTTGATTCCCCATCTCACAGCTAGACATTCCTTTTCTATCGTGGGATAGACCCTTTCCCTCGGAAACAACTTCCTGCTGATATAGATGATAGGCCTCTCAGCACCCTCACTATCGAGCTGGGACAGTACCGCACCGATACCCACCCCGGAGGCATCCGTCTGGAGAATAACGGGTTTTTGGAAGTCTGGCGTCATGAGCACAGGGGAGATTGTCAGGGTGGTCTTAAGGAATAGGAAGGCCTGGTTTTCAGGGACCGATGGGGTATGCAAGCGTGAGGTAGGGACTGATTTCTTTAGAAGATCTGTGAGGGGGCAGCGACCTCTGAAAATTGGGGGATGAAGCGCCTGTAGTACCCCACCAATCCGAGGAAAGCCCTAAGGTCACGTTTGGTAGCAGGGAATGGTGTGTTCTGGATGGCCTTTACCTTCTCTGTTTGGGGCTCGATTAGACCCTTCCCTAAAACATACCCCAAATACTTGACTTTTTGGAAAGCGAATCTGGACTTTTTCGCATTGATATGTAAACGAGCAAGTCCAAGCTCGGTAAGGATGGCCTGGAGATGTTGCAGGTGTTCTTGCCATGATTTGCTATATACCACAATATCGTCCAGATAGGCAGAGGCGTAGGATAGGTGAGGTGCCAATACCGTATCCATCAGTCGCTGAAAACTAGCCGGGCCCCATGTAACCCAAACGGGAGGACGGTAAAGTGGTATAGGCCATTGGGTGTGGAAAAAGCTGTCTTTTCTTGGTCAGCAGGGTTGAGGGGAATTTGCCAGTAGCCCTTGGTGAGGTCTATTGTTGAGATATACCGAGCCTCACCAAGGCGCTCTATCAGTTCATCAACCCTGGGAAGTGGATAACCGTCCTGTTTTGAGATGCGGTTTACCGCACGAAAGTCAATACAAAACCGGATGCTGCCATCCGGTTTCGGAACAAGGACAACTGGGGAACACCAATTGCTCTTGGAGCGTACTATGATCCCTGTTTTGAGCATTTGAGACACCTCGTTCTGGAGAGCGAGCCGCCGGGCCTCAGGGACCCTATAAGGTTTCTGTCGGACCACGACTCCTTCTTGAGTCGGGATTGAATGTTCGGCCAGATGGGTCCTGCCAGGCTGATCGGAGAAGATCTCTTTATGGTGAAGGAGGAGGCCCCTGATCTCTTCCCCCTCTTTGTGAGTCAAATCTGTGTTAATTACGGTATCCTGAACTGTGTGGACCAGGGTTTCTACGGTGGATACAGTATGGGTCTGTTTAGGTGGAGGGCCCAACCATTTTTTTTAGGAGGTTTATATGATACATTTGCGTTTTTCTTGGGGAGAGACTCAGAATATAAGTAGTTTTTCCTATTTTCCTGGTGATTTGGAAAGGACCCTGCCATTCCTTCCTCAACTTGTGAGAGGAGGATGGAAGAAGGACTAGAGCCCAGTCTCCCACCCCTAATTCACGCCACTTCCTCCCTTTGTCATAAAAGTGTTTTTGTTTTTGTTGGGCCTCTTCTAGTGATACGTGGGCTAGGGTTCTCAGTTTGTGCAAACGGGATTTGATTTGGTTTGCATAATCCAACAAAGATTGGGCTTCCTGAACCCCCTCTTTTTCCCAACTCTATTTTGTAATCTCTAGGAGTGTTCAGGGTTTTCGACCAAAGAGTAGCTCAAAAGGGGACATACCAAGACTACTTTGGGTCTGACTTCTGAGTACGAATAAAGCTAATGGTAGCAGTTGGTCCCAGTTTTTCCCATCCCCAGTGAGCATCTTCTTCAGGGTGAGCTTGAGATTGCCGTTGTAGCGCTCTACAAGCCCATCCGTCTGGGGATGATAAACTGACGTCTTTATGTGCCGGATATTCAATTCTTTGCACACCTGCCTCATTAGCCTTGACACAAAAGGAGTCCCTTGGTCGGTGACGATCTCACGGGGAAACCCCATTCTCGAGAACACTTCTACCAGTCTTTGGGCTATCGTGGTGGATGTGGCCGACCTCAAGGGAAGGGCTTCCGGATATCTTGTGGCGTAATCCACTACGACAAGGACGTATTGATAACCCCGGCTGGACTTGGGTAGGGGGCCTATAAGGTCCATACCGATTCTATCAAAGGGCTTGCCAATAATAGGAAGCGGATGCAATGGGACGTTGGGTGGGACATAGGGGTTTTTCTTCTGGCATATCTGGCACTCCTGGCAGTATTGCCGTACCTGTGCGTAGACCCCTGGCCAAAAGAAACTGCGAAGTATAGACTGTGTCGTTTTTTCGGCTCCACAATGCCCCGCAAGGAGATGTGCATGAGCAAAAAATAAAACCTGATCCCTGAATCCGGTTGGTACTAATAACTGGGGCTCTTCACCGTCCTTGGCCACCCTATAGAGAAGTCCGTTCTGTCCGATGAAACAGGGATATACCCGTCGTGAGGACTGCTGTGTTTCTTTGGCGCTCTGCCACGCGTTGCTGAGAGTAGTGTCATTGAGTTGGGCCGTCCTAAAATGTGTGTTGATGGCCCAAGGCTCGGAAGTCAGGAGGTTATTATGAGGTCTATCGGTCTTTGCTGGTTTTGACAAGGCTTCTAGCATGAGGGCAGAGAAACAGGGGTTGTCTATCCCTATTATAAGGGGCTCATGGAGATAAGGCAAAATCCCTACGTCTATTAGAAACCCAACTCCCCGCTTGGTTTTGAGGTTAACCCGGGCTAACGGATAGTCTTTGGTATCACCATGCACACACCTTATTCTAACTGTCTTGTTGGCAAGTAGGGCGGAGGAGGACAAGAGTTCTTTTCTAACCACTGATTGTTTACAGCCTGAGTCTAACAGAGCAGTTACAGGCTGGTCGTTCAAGGAAACACTCACATAGAAAGTAGGACCCATTTCTTGAGCGTAAAGGATGGACCGGGGGAGATAGCTCACATCCATGGGTTCGTCCTCTGTCTTCTCCCTCTTCCTTCTACAGTACCTCGCGATATGCCCCCACTCCCCACAGTCAAAACACTGAGGCACTGATGTAGGGGGGGCATCTGGCTTCGCGTATCTTGGCCTTGGTGACTCATGTGGTGGTTTTATAGGTTTTTTTTCTGTCCTTCCAACTTGTGGGACCTTGGAGTTTTTCTCTGGTTCTCTTATTGTTGTTCGATTTTGAGCCCTGGCATATGATGTGGCCATCTCTATGGCATGTGCCAAGATTAAACCTGTGTGTTGGCGCAACCAGCGTTGCGTACCATAGGGTAGAGCCTCAATGAATTGCTCGAGGTAAATCTTGTCCATGATTTCCTCGGGGGTGGACTCTAGAGGGTTTAACCAGCGGTCGGCGGCAACCTTTAATTTGTAGAATAAAATTTTCGGGGTGTCACCGGGTGTACCCCTCTCTTGTCTGAACCTCAGGCGATGGGCCTCTTCGTCGATGCCTAATCTGTCCAGAATAAACTGTTTCACATGGCCGTAGGCGGCTGTACCGTCTCTATTGGCCATCTGGTACGCCGTTTGTGCCTCCCCTGTAAGCAAAGGAGCCAGATAGAACGGCCACCGGTCCCCAGACCATGCGCTGGCCCTAGCTGCTCTTTCAAAATTAAGAAAGAAGGAAACTGGATCGTCTCCCGGTACGTATTTTTGTAAAGGGACCACGGTACCAGGCAGAGTATTCGCTCTCCCTTGCCCTAAGGCCGCCAACAGCTGAGACTGTCCCTCGGCCAGCTTGGTAATGTTGTCGGCCTGAGTCTGTATTGCTGAGGTAAAGAGAGCCCTGTCCATCTCTGCTTGGCCGGCGGTTTTCTCCATAGCAAACTCGAGTTTGCTCTGTCCTTCTCTCATTTGCGCGATGAGGTTCTCCATCTTGTATCAGATGATGAAATCCCACTTCTGACACCAAGTTGTCACAGGCCCTTACGTGGCTGTGAGATTAAAGGAGAGGTGAACCACAAAGATGAGAAGGAGGAGCCCCGTGACGTTCATTAATGTGGGTCTTTATTTACTTAGGGAGAATCGTGAGTCATAAAGAAGTAGCGGGCAAACAGTGTCGCCGTGGGCGAGGAGAAAGGAGAAATTAAACTGTCTCTATAGTCCACGGGAGTCCTAGCGTCAGGGAAGCTTCGGCGACGTTCCGCGTTGATTCAGCTCCGGCAGGCGGACATCCCGGCAATATGAAAAAAAAGAAAAACCACAGGTCAGTGGTATGCACGAGGGAGCCGCTTTTGTCAAGGGAAGGGGGTGTGCGAGAGGGTCACCGCAGACAAACATCACCTGTGCTCAAAAGCATAAAGAAAAATCGGTGTCCACCCTCAGAAGTCTACCCGTTCCTTCCCCGTGAAAACAAAAGCCCCCGTAGACGACGGCGTACCTGCTCCAGCCACTCTCCTCCTGGAGGGCGGCGGGGCGACACGTGGGGTCGTTGGCCTCCAGGCGTCTGGTCCTTCTTCGGCTTCTTCTCGTGAGCGTCAGGAACGCTGGACAACACTGGACACAGCAGCGGCTTCTCCGGGCTTCCTTCACGTTCCTCTTCCCCACTCCGTTCTCCGGCTTGCGCACTTCCTGGTTCCTTCTCCTCCCCTTTCATCGCGGCAGGGCCCCCTGATAGGGCAATAGGGTCCGACGTCATGCTCTCAGACACGTCCTCCCGCAGGCCCCAAGCAGACTTAAAGGGGCCAGGCCATTCCTGTTCATGGATGAGGAGTAAAGCGTCAACATCGGATGAGGCTTGTGGGGTCCACTCCCTAGGGAATCCGTGACACCAGCTTTTCTTCTAGAGTGAACTGCCTTGAGCCCGAAAATCATGTATTCCTTCCAATTTTTTATGAGCATCCAGACCTGTTACTTTTCACCAGTTACTGCGTGTTTTGCCAAATAGTTTAAACGTTTTGGTGTTACAAACTCATTCCCATATAGTAAATCATAATTAGGGCTCTCGGTTTTATGGTTTTTAATTTTCGTCTGTATTTATCCATATTTATTTTTTGCCCACCTTATTGATATTTTTCCATATTTATTTTGTGTTTTGATAATAAATTGATATGTAAAATGGCATATTTCCGCATTTATTTAACTGATAAACATGCACTCATACTTTAATGTCTGTCATGTTTTAGCTAATTAAGCCGTCAAATATAACAAAACACTACACCCACAGGTAAATATTAGCACTATATACAAATATTTGTTAACCTATGCCTGTATTTAAGGAAATTTTATTCTGTTTTTCTAACTCTCCATGATGTCTATCTGCTCAGCTGTAGGTCTAGAATTCACGAAGAACAGCATGAAGAGTCGCTCACAAAAAGCTACATTTTCTGTATTTTTCCACTTTAAAAAATAAACACAGATAGAAAACATGTAGTTTTCTGTTTGTATTTATCGGTAAAAATCAGTTAAAATTGGAAGCCTTAATCATAACGCGATGACTGGTGGGTTTGTGTACTCTAGGGCAAACCCTATATAAAAACACTGTCTTTTTTTTAACTGGTGGAGAACAGAATTAGAAGAGAACTAGCTGAATCAAGTGCTGTGAAATAGCCCCCCTTTGGGAAATCTAAATAATTAAAGGCGTCATTTTCAAGATCCAGGCATTCATTTTGTATTAAATGCAGCACAAACACCAGCAACAATCAATTACTGTGGATGGTCACGAAATTAAACAGGCAGCAATAAATTAACGTATCCCCTCAAAGGATAGACAAGAGCTAAAATGACCACAGTGATTTGGGGCTTCAAGCCTGTCATTAATGGGTTGCAATTGCTGTGCATATGTCAATTTGCTATCCCTGGAGGGCTGCTTCAGTCCCACCGTGATTTAACCAGTGCAACTTCGATCGATCTGAGGTGTGCATGTCTTTAACGCCTGATAGTTTTAGTGGGAGTGTTTGTGCTTTTTCTTAATCGCTGTTTCTTTGCAAGCTGAAGCTTTGCATTTTCAGTAAAGATGTGTTAGAAACAACGTACAATAGGCCTTCATCGAGTCCAGTGGCGGCTGGTGATTTTTGAAAGGCATACCCCAAACTCCATCAAGCAAGAGAAGCAAGCAAGACTGATACTCGTGGAGGTCGGAGCTGTGGGGAGTCTATGGGGGTCTAATCCCAAGAATTTAAAAATAAAAGCATTGGGAAAGCCAATAGGTTTCGCCTAAGGAAGAGCTATTAGCTTTGTCAGTACGGTGGGAGTGGTGAATAGGATTAAAAGCATTGGGAAAGCCAATAGGTTTCGCCTATGGAAGAGCTATTAGCTTTGTCAGTACGGTGTGAGTGGGAATAGGAAGGCGGGTAAATTGGTGGAGAGCAGGACGCTTAAAAAACAAAACAGAAAACAATATGAAGCGACCAGCGTTGGCTGCGTCATGGCGCTTTTTTCTTTTGTCTGATGGTAGAGGAGAGAATAAATGGACGAGGCGGGTATGGGAATGAAAAGAAACAGTGACGGGGCAGCTGGAGGTTAGGTGAAACAGAGACTGGGTGGGTGGGGGCTAGAAGAAAGAGGTACATGGCGGATGGGGATAAGAAACTGGAACGGCGATGGATGGTAGGAGAAAATCAGGGACTTCCTCCATTATCTGCGCTTTGGGTATTTCACAAGACCACCCGGTTGTGAACTAATGAAAGCTGGCAAATACACAGGCTGTAATAAAGTGCCTGTCTTCTTAGAAAACCTCGGGCCGTGGGACATACGTGAATTAATTTGAAAGAAGGAATTAACTGCAGAATTTAGACCATCATTTCTTGGTTATTGGTGTAGTAGACACAGTGCAACTGTTGAATGGCTCCACCACGTGTGCCCTGTCGTGTACCCTCCCTGTACCACGTGTGCTCTGTCGTGTACCCGGCCTGCACCGCGTTTGCCCTGTTGTGTGCCCTCCTTCCACCACCATGTGTGCCCTGTCGTGTACCCGGCCTGCACCGCGTTTGCCCTGTTGTGTGCCCTCCTTCCACCACCATGTGTGCCCTGTTGTGTACCCTCCCTGTACCACGTGTGCCCTGTCGTGTACCCGGCCTGCACTGCGTTTGCCCTGTTGTGTGCCCTCCTTCCACCACCATGTGTGCCCTGTTGTGTACCCTCCCTGCACCACGTGTGCCCAGTTGGGTACTCTGCCCGGTCCCTGCAAACTTTGACAGTGAAGAGGTTGGAGGGGCAGCTTTGATACATTTCTGCTACAGATTTATAGTAGAGTAAGTAGGCGCTGTGTCACAAAACCTGAAAAACTGAAACTTTCCCTTCTTCTGAAAGAGATGTAATTTGCTGAATTTGTGCTGTAATTATTTTACAGTGTTTGATTTCTCCAGTAGCCAATTTTCATTGTGCACTAAATTGAACGTTCTCTGTGGTGCATAAATGATTGTCGAGGCATAACAAAAAAAAAATTTCTGTAGCAATGCTCTAATCTCTTTGATGCTAAACAGCTGTCTGGCAAATGTGCTTTCACCATGGCGAAGAGTACTAAGTGCAAGAAAACATGCGCCCAGGCGAAATTCTGAAAAAGAAAACAATGCTTCTCAGCACAGCAGAATTTTTTTTTTTTTTTTGCATGTGCCATATTGGTGCAGCTCAAATCAATGAAAGCACACTAAGCTTGTGCAAAATGACGTAGTAACATTCCACAAAAACTACAATAAATTGTTCCGTGCCAAAGTCACAGGGTCCTTATTTAGTTAGAAATGCCAGTTTAGCCATGATTTTGCCAACTAAGTATGCAATCGATACACACGTAGTGACATGTATGCTATACAATTATCATGTGGTGTGTCTGATTTTGTTTTCTAATTTCTAATCTATTTTGGAGTTCCTGATGGCGTACGTTGAACATGAAAAAGAAAACAACTGCCTAATTGTGCTTTCAGATAAAAAGGCTACACAGAGAGGAACCATTGAAAAAGTCTCTTGCACTAGAAATGCTGCAGTACGTGCACGTTCGCTGAGGACAAGTTGTCATTCAAAGGTCTACATCTGATGTGCTTCTCTGGACAGCAAGCACCGACACCACTAGGAAGGAAGCGGCAATATGGGCAGTGTAGGGAGGCGGGACGCTGACTTTGGAAGTGAGGAACCAGGTTTGAGTCTCGGCATCACCTCAACATCATGTGATACTGGGCAAATCACTTCATCTCCCTGCCTTAAAAATAAAAATGAATGTGAAGTTGTGTAATGTAACTGGTTCTCAAGTAAAGCGTCACATAACTTCCGGTCAATGTCGATTTTGCGCTATTTAAAAATGCAAAGAAAAAGGAAATAGTAACTCATTTGCAGCGAGAGTGGTGGATGGAGACTAATTAAGTTAAATTAATCTGTACTTGGGCCATGCGCCACACGGAGACAAGGAAGTGACAGCATCCCACCGGCTGCCGAATAAGAAGACAGCAAATGAGAGTTATAATGGTGCTAACAAATAGTAAGTGATGGGCGGGCTCAAAGCCCCTTTTCGTAGAATTCTTTTTTTCCAGATACAATAGATCGTCGATATAGCGACAGCGCAAGCACGCTGCCTGCAAGCTGACCTAAAATGGGGTCAAATAGAGTATTTTAAAGTACAATATTCAGACAGATTTGCTGACAAGCCATTGGTATGCCAAGCCAATGAAGCCTCATGCTACAAAGGAGTTGAGCCCATTTTTTCCAGTAAGTGCAGTGAGTACCCCCCATAAGTCACTTATTATCTCCATTGTGCCAGGGTCAGCATTTTTTCATGGTTGCCTCCTTATGCAGGAACTATGTGTGACCCATATGTCAAAAACAATCTAGGGGCCGATTCCGATCTCGGCCGGTAGGGCACCGAATCGTATTCGGCTTTACCGGATCCGATACGGAGCCCTCTTTCCCGACCGATTCGGACGTGCGTCCGGGCAAGCGAGTACGATGCGAGCGCTGGCGAAATCGCCGACCGACTCGTTTGCGGGACCCAACCGCTCCGACCGACTCGCACGGACACGACTCGCACCGCGCAATGGAGATGTTCCCCGGCCGGGTAAGTACGATGCGCGCCTTGAGCAGTCCGACCGACTCGCGCAGTCCGGCTCCAAAGAGCAGTCGGAGCCGGACTTTGGGGGTCCGTGTCGGACCCCCCTGTACGCGTAGGCGCGCGAGTCGCACACAGGGGGGACCCATGGGTCCCCCCTGCCTGTGCATGTATGGCGCGAGTCGCTTCGACGCGTACCCGCTGTAGGGGGCGCCCTTGTTCGCCTCGCACCCATTGGGTCAATGGGAGCCCGCGTACGCGTTGTACGACCGGCTCCCATTGACTTCAATGGGAGTCCGACCGAATCGAGTCCGATTGCATGCGAACGCATCGTACTCGTTCGGTCGGACTGCTAGGGTCCGATTCGGTCGGAAATCTCTCCGGGTCCGGCTCGGTCGGGGAGATTTCCGGCCTGAATCGGAATCGGCTCCTAAGTCTGTTATGTCCAGCCTTTTGTCATGGTTAGTTGCCCCTCTCCCATATACCATGGGTAGCCTCCACAATGCCTAGAGTTACCTTCAGTATGCAAGTGCCAGCACTTTGCCATGGGTGTCCCCGTACATCAAGAATTACCTTCTAAACACCAACTCCAGCATTTTGGATATGCCAGATGCCAGCATTTTGTCATGAGCGTCCCTTGTGCCAAGAATTATGTCCCATATGGCAGTGTCAGCATCTTGCTAGAATCATCTCTAATGTGCCAGCATCAACATTTGCCAACATGGAAGGGACAACATTTTTCATTGGATTTCCCAGTTAGACTAGAATTTCCTCCAGCAGCAGACTTTCTAGAGTAACACACTCGCAAAAACACTCTCACTCAAATATGATCACTTATATTCACTCCCACTCATTGTCGCTCACGTTTCTGCTCTAATCCCTCCAACTTCCTCACACTCATTCATTCACACTCGCTCTCCTGCCTCTCTCTCTTACGCTCATATTCTCACTATTTCATTCTCACTTAGTCTCACTTATTTTCACTCACTCTGACACCCTCATTCTCACTCCTTTTCATTCACAGTTACACTAATTGTTGCTTATTCTGGCTCACTTCACCGTCACTGACTTGCACTGACACATAAGCACACACACTCTCTCACCTTTATACATGCACACACTTCCCTTCAGGTGGATATGTCCCTTGGTTCAGGAACACAGCTCCCTTCACACAGTGATGTGCAGATTCCAGGTTTTAGCTTCTTTTATTTCATTTCAGCTTGCATTAACTCACCAAAGGTTGGGGTGGGGGTCAGTGAGGCTTTTGACTCCCACGCCTCACCATGTGACGAGATGGCAGAGGTTAAAGAGTGATTGACAGATAGCCCTGGACAATGCAGGACTTAAGATTAAAGCACCTGAGGCGACCTCTATTAGTGACTCCGCAGGCGGGGCAGACTCCTGAGGCCAGAACTGGGACTTTGTCTCTTCTTGCCCTTATTCATAGTAACCAAAACTTTACTCCAGTAGTAGCTGGGGAACTGTTTGAAACATGGAAGGAAGAGGAATTCAGAGAGTTGGCAGATCTGTATAAAGGAACCAGAAATGTATGTTCAAGAGCTGTAAATCTGAATATGTCACAGGAGAAAAAGAAACATCTGTATATAAAGAATAAAGACATTCGGCCTACACCTGATATATAAAACAGCAGATTTAATGGATAGAATGCCATTTGAGCAATTTATAACCACATATGAAGGCACTAAGAGCTGAGTTTGAACAACATATAAACTAATTAATAAAGAATAGCAAAAATTGAGCTATGTAACAAGATGGGGATCATGGTAAGGGAGAGATAAACCCCAGGATCCTTCGGAAACATCATGCTGAGATGCATTCACTAAACATGAATCAGTGCTGTATAAGGAATACTCCTGCAGAGTCATGATGGGGTAGTACTTGGACCCAAACAAGTTGTGCAAAGATGTCATCACAGTGCCCAAATAGATGCTGGAGGCGTCCTGGAGGGTGGGGCGATCCAGACAATATCTGGTGGGCGTGCCCAAGAATAACAATGTTTTGGAAGATACATTTAGATGCAATCAAGGGGATAATGGCCAGGGTTCCTAAATCTTGAAATTAAACTCCAAATTGCTGGGAGGGACAAAAAAGATACTGGACAGACTTTGGAGATGAGCAGCCCAGCAGTTGATAACAGTCTAGTATGCAAAAATAGAGTAAGCAATGGGAGGCTGTCCAATCGCCTCATAAAAAAGAGTGCTAATTCATGGTGATCCGTTAACTGGTATTTATATACATTAGAGGAGCTTGTAGCGAAGCCACGTTCTCGCCCAGACTAAGAGCATTAAATCTATTTGATTTGACTAGTTATACATAATTCAAAGGAAGATAAAAGAGCCAGCAAAGATCTGGTCAATAAGGCAAGGACTCTCATTTAGTGTAACTTACGTTACAAAAAGTAACTAGACCACCACTGGGGGTAGGATGAGGTGATTTTGGGTAATTTTAAGTTATGTTAAGTTTTCGCGTTTTAACTTTTAATTACTGCTTGTCTAGGATTTGGAAAAGACCAGTTTTATTTCACATTGGAAATATCTGGCAGCGAGAATCACAAATATGACATGCTATGTCCGTGTAAGGTATGAATTCCTTGCAATATAACACAAAATAAACAAATTCATAAATAAATACATAAATACAACACCATAGATTCCTGAACTCAAACGAATGGTGGCAAACTCCTACATTCTGATGTAAAATCCAATTTCCCCTCAAACTAGTATATTTGTTTACCAACTCTCCTTAAAACAGTTACCAATAACAGGTTAAATACAATAGGTTAAAACACCAACAAGTTGTGGTACCTAACTGCAAATTTTGGAAAAGACCCTGTCACATACCAAACATTTAAATCAGACAGCATCTGCAAATGCATTAAGGCCAGATTGCACCTAGTAAACCACATGCTTTAAGCAACTGGACTGAAAATCTTAAGGAGAAAGTTTATACACGTTAAAGGGATTGAGGTGAAGCCTCGTCACATGGATAACCGAGGTTTTGCCCTTAGAGAATGAGAGGATGCAGCAATTAGAACATAATCTGAAATTACAAAAGAGACATCTCTTCCAGGGCTGAATAACAGCTGATAATTATATCTCCAGGACAAATTAGTTCTCCAACAAAATGTATGCTCAAACTGAAGGTGTAAGAAGCTCAGCAGTCTTGTGTGAGGTGATACAATTTTTAAGATAGTGCTACTCTAAGAAATTGGGTTGTTGGTTGAATGGGGTGTGAGTCCTGGTAAAGCAGCACAAACCCTCTCAGGGTAGGGCACAAGCAAACCCCAAGTTAACCTGTACTCAAACCTCTGGTAGCTTGGCACAAAGCAGTCAGGCTTAACTTAGAGGCAATGTGTAAACTATCTGTGCAGCATTTCGAACAGTAAAATAGTGAAAACACTGCACAAGGTATCCCACACCAGGGTAGAAAAATAGAGCAAAAATTTAATAAATAAAACATGACCAAAACTTCAGAAGTCCAATCAGTAGAACCGGAGTTATTAATTTTTAAAGGATGAACTGTAAAATAGCACCTAAAAGCACAAAACACCAACTGCAGCTATCTGGTCATGGTGGACCAGGTCAAATTAAAAAGTTCAGGCCGACTGTGATGGATCGCTGGTCGGATACAGTCCCAGATTAGTCAAGCTGAATGTTTACCTTCTCAAGTTTTGTGCTAAATGGATAGAAGCCCACGTTCTATATTCCCCAGACCCTCCCTAAAGCTAGATTGAGGGTCTCTAAGAATGTTATCAGAAGACCAGTCTAATTTTCTTTTTTGGAAAATTATCCCCCCCGCCCGGCTACCTGAACAACAGAATCAATTAACCAGTTGAACCTATAGCTTTTTAGATTGCTTTGATGACACCTTTTGAATACAGGGACTATATCTTATTTTCTCCAGATACATGGAAATCACAAATTCACAAAATCACAAATTTTGACCAAATTCAAGATGTTGAGCAAAAGGGGGGCCTAGAACTCTATATTGCATTTACACAGGTCCATGGGAATGCAGTCTAGTGCAGGGCTTTACCAGACGTATTTTGTGAAATCACAGTTGCCATATTCTTTCAATCAGTGCTATAGCAAGTGCTAATGTTTAAGTTCAAAGGAGAAAAAGTGGAACTGGAGCCGCCAACTTTATTATAATTAAGCTTAATGCGTGCAACCAACTGCTCAGCCGAGATGTGGGAAGCCAAGAAAGTTCCAGAACCCTTACTAAAAAAGGAAGACACTCTACCTAAATTCCTGACTGTATCATCTACTAGTACAGTGAGTACTAGTAAGTGTTCTGATACCCATACAGGGTCAAATCACCTGGGCTTTATATGCCAACCGATATACTACTTCTAGTGGTGGGCTTGTTATCTTTATAGCAGTCATTCTTGTTTTGTTGATTTTCCACTAAACACCGTATTACCGCTTAACCACCCTCCAACTCTGCACCAGCTATGAGTCATAACTTTAAGTGAATCAGACATCTAAACCCATAAATGTCTTCCACAGTAAAGAGTTAAAAAAGGACTCTGATTCCATTTTACATTCACACCCACCCAAGATAAAGAATTTGTGTACTTTTATAAATAATGACTTGGTCTCTTAAAGTGACATTATACAGTTTCAGAGACTATGGGGCCGATTCCGATCTCGGCCGGTAGGGCTCCGAATCGGATTCGGCTTAACCGGATCCGATTCGGAGCCCTATTTCCCGACCGATTCGTACGCGCGTACGGGCGAGCGAGTACGATGCGAAATCGCCGACCGACTCGTCCGGGCGTCCCGACCGCTCCGACCGACTCGTTCCCGGGTCTAACCGCACCGACCGACTCGCTCGGACTCGCACCGCGCAATGGAGACGTTCCCCGGCCGGGTAAGTACGATGCGCGCCGCGAGCAGTCCGACCGAGCCGCGCACTCCGGCTCGAAAGAGCAGTCGGAGACGTACTTTGGGGGTCCGTGTCGGACTCCCTGTACGCGTAGCAGCGCGAGTCGCACACAGGGGGACCCATGGGTCCCCCTACCTGTGCGTGTGCGGCGCGAACCGCATCGACGCGAACCCGCTGTAGGGGGCGCCTCGTTCGCCTCGCACCCATTGAGGCAATGGGAGCCCGCGTACGCGTTAGTACGACCGGCTCCCATTGACTTCAATGGGAGTCCGACCGACTCGAGTCCGATGGCATACGTGCGCATCGTACTCGCTCGGTCGGGCTGCACGGGTCCGAATCGGTCGGAAATCTCTCCGGCTCCGGCTCGGTCGGAGAGATTTCCGGCCCGAATCGGAATCGTCCCCTATGTGTTCAAAGCTTTCTTTTGTATTACTGACACTTAAAACTGGAAACATACTGTTGAAGACTAGACCCTGAAATGGTCTGTTGAATTCCCTTCTAAGTTGCCTAGTGTTGCCCTACGCCGAATAATATATTTGAAAGGTGTCAAGTGTCTCCCTAAGAAGGTCCCAAATAGTGAGAAAACCCCACAGATAAAAAACTCCTTGGTCTTGGTTGAAGATGAATAATGATGAGAAAAGCAAGGCATCAAAATTCCCTGCAAAAAACAGAAAGGCGAAAAGAGACAGGACAAGTTTCAGATGGAAAATCCAGTTGAAAGTTCCTGCTGCAAGCAGCAAAAATCAGGACCAAAAATGGAAAAAGAGGAAAAAAACCACAATAAAACGTAAGGCAATAAATGTGTTTTTACACATTCTTCGTATAGAATTCCCTCCTTATGTATGGTTCTAACAGGAACTGACATCACAGGAAAAAACCTTTACTTCATCTTGGATTGGGATCTTCAGAACACGTCCTGTGGACAGACCACCATCTTGATTGAGGCGTATTTTAAACCTTGACCACACCCTCATTCTGGAAATCATGGTGCTTCCTCAGCAAGTGAAGAACAGTCACATCAACCACCCAGCCCTGCATGCCAAGCATCTTGAGGACCACCGAGCCAGGTGGCCGATACCATGGAGACACCAAAACAGTCCCAGCAGGGCAGGTGCTCAGCTATGTGCTGATTGCAGTATCACAGGATAATCTGCTTGAAAACTTGGACAATATTGGGTTCCCTTCAGGCTGCACAGGACTTCCTGTAAGCTTTTCACTCTATTCTTGCCATAGATGCAATACATACTTTCATTCCAGGATTAGAATCCTAAATATCATTTGTACTTGTCTCTTATTATTGGCTTATGGTTAATCAGAGAACAGACTGCTCTAGTTAAATGATTGCTTTGGTTGCAGATTTCAGATTGTATTATGTCTTTGCACGAGTAATTCAAAATCATTGGAAATCCTCCACTAAAAAAGAGAAAATACAAACATAACAAGATCAATCACAACAGAAGTCACCAGTAATTGAATAGTCCTATCAAACAGCTGAGGATAAAGAGAACACATCAATATGACATAACATAGGTCGCAGGATTTAGGTTACAACAAACTGAGGGGCATATTAGCAAGACCGGCGATAGATTATCGCCGCTTTAGCGGCAGGAAACTGCCGCTAAAACGGCGATAATGGGCTTGCTAATATGCGCTATAGAATTCCAATAGAGCCCAGGTTAGATGTGCAGGACATCTAACCTGGGCTTCTATTGAATTCTATAACGCATATTAGCAAGCCCATTATCGCCGTTTTAGCGGCAGTTTCCTGCCGCTAAAACGGCGATAATTTTAACGTGGGTCTTGCTAATATGCCCCTTTATTTTTATTTTTGGTAGTTTTTTGTCGTTTTTCTTTTGGTTCAGAACCATTCCACGGTGACCGGTTTGATGTCTCAGTGGACAAATGTATTCCCGGCAACGGGATAAGCACAAGGGCCTGTGCTTGACCCCTTGGTCACAGGTTCGAATCCTGGTGGGCCCACTCAGATGTTTATCCTTCTGTAGTACATAAAATGTCTACCAGTGTTTGGTAGTAATGGATCCGTGTTATTGAACGCCAAGAAACCCTCGGGTGGACATGCACTTTAATTATAAACCTTATGTTATATTATCTTAGGCAGCTTTGTATTTGTAATAATGAAGTGATGGGATCTCAGTATATACATTTTTTTTTTTTAGACATTTTGATGCAGAGACATTATTAGGAAACTGCCTGCCCTACACCACTCGGTGCGCACTATAAATGCTGTAGTCACTTCCAACCATACTTGCAAGTGGGGAAGTAGAGCTTCAAAAGTATGAGTACAGGGCCGAAAGTGTGCCTGCTAAGCTTAAAAACATATTAAGAATTGTAAAAAAACAACAACAAAAAACTGCGTTTTACAATTTTGCAGATGCTTTTGTTTGAGGGCTGAAAAATACTGCCGTTTCCTGCTTCATATGCTCTTTTATGTTGGGGCTAGCCGGATCCATTCTTTCATTCATGCTTTTTAATCTCTTATATCCTATTATTGATCCCTTACACAGTCACAACACCTGGAAATGTTGGTTTATATGTTTCTATTGCTACTGGTGGTTCAGGATTTTATATTCAGTTTTCTTGGTTTATTGCCCCTCGTAGCCCACTCTTTGGATGTCTAGTATGAGTGTGTGTGACTTCTTTCCTGCCCTCTTTGTCCTCCTCCCCCACCCGTCACTCCTTCCCCTTATGTCGGTTCT
This sequence comes from Calotriton arnoldi, assembly GCA_963921515.1. Classification (NCBI taxonomy): domain Eukaryota; kingdom Metazoa; phylum Chordata; class Amphibia; order Caudata; family Salamandridae; genus Calotriton; species Calotriton arnoldi. The sequence continues at coordinate 713,557 of CAWUFW010001591.1, forward strand.
TCCTTCATTTTTCCTTCTCGCGCTACTTCACCTGTTTTGTCTCCATCCTACAGAGCCCGGAAGCTGTTTTACCTTTTGTTGAAGATTCTTTGTGCCTGCGATGGAGTGATCTAAACGTCACATATTATCTTGAAGCGCGGTGGGCTTTGTTTTCCAGGCTTTCCGTGGTTTATTGTACCATCCCATCTTGCTGCGAATCTTTGTTGTATTCATCTATGTTCTGCAAGTTATTGATTTGCTTTACAAAGGAGATCAATAACCATTAGTGCAAAAAATAGACCTGAAAACAAGTTTGACTTTTTTTTTTAATATGCCAAGTGCCCACATCAGTGACGCCCATTCTAATAAGCTGTGGTGAGGCTAGATATGGGCATGGGCCCTGTCTGCTCCGATACACCTTGAAAGGGCACCCTAAATGCTAGAGTGGATGTAGAATGGAATGAAAAGTCCGGGTGGTGTTGCTAAGGTCGGGTATTTGTGCCAAGAGTTTTCCTCCCTACTGTAAGCAAGTCTTACTTGCTCTCCCTTGCTTTCAAGCTAAGTTTTCACTATATAAATATTTATATGTAAAAGAGAACACATTCCTTATTATCTAGGTTGTGAGCAATGAGATGAAAGAAAATCTGATCCCTTGCACCTCTTCTGAACTACGGTTCAGCAGCACAGGAGTGAGTGTAGTCTTAGAATGAAACGGGACGATGATTTAAACTATTTTTAGCAGAAGTTAATACTACCCAGGGAATCAGGCTCAATTACCCGGGAATCAGGCTCAATTACAGAGGGAATCAGGCTCAATTACCCAGGGAATCAGGCTCAATTACCCAGGGAATCGGGCTCAACTACCCAGAAATCCGTCTCAGTTACCCGGGGAATTCGTCTCAGTTACCCGGGGAATTCGTCTCAGTTACCCAGGGAATCAGGCTCAACTACCCAGAAATCAGGCTCAGTTACCCGGGGAATCCGTGTCAGTTACCTGGGGAATCCGTCTCAGTTACCCGGGGAACCCGTCTCAGTTACCCAGGGAATCAGGCTCAACTACCCAGAAATCAGGCTCAACTACCCAGAAATCAGGCTCAGTTACCTGGGGAATCCGTCTCAGTTACCCAGGGAATCAGGCTCAATTACAGAGGGAATCAATGGTGGGGACCAGGTTTGGACTGGGAGAGAGAATAGGCCCCTGGCACCAAAATAAAAATGGCCCCATTAGTGAATTAGAAAGCTAAAATAGTGGTCTATGTTGGCAAACTGCAGCAGTTTTAAACTTGTAAAGACACGCTCTATAAGTGTTTTGCAAGATATGGAAGACTGCATGAATTTGAGCTTGCTGCAGGCAATGTTTGTTTTAATACCAGGACAATCAATAGTGAAAATTGGCCCACCAGTCCATGAAACAGGTTCTCAAACAGCCAAAAAACTGGCATACACGCTGACCTGTCAGGCCAGCCCGTCAGGCACTACCTGCTTGCCTTTTATGCCAGTCCGACCCTGGCACTGGCGCGATCTGCCTTGCGTCTTGTCCGTATGCCACTTTTGGTGAGGGACTGAACTTCATGGCATGTAAAGATTTGCTAAGATAATGGTTATTGAGTTTGCATTTGAGCTTGCATTTGTAGCAGCTATTATTATCTCAGAAGCAAGTGAATTGTTCCTTTTGAAGGAAACTCTTGCTACAATCAGCACCCTTACAGAAAATCCTAAAACGTTTCCAGCACGTGATTTGAGTATCAAAAGATGTTTGTTAGATATCGGAGCCAAGCTGAATAGGACACTCTCACTCCTAAAATCTGACCCTCGTTATCTATTTATGTTACAACCCTTTGAAGGATTCCAATTGACATTTTAGTGATTAATTGAATTTTCTATTTTTCACGACTTGCAGAGAAACCTAAACATTTATGACTTCACCATTTGCATTAACATGTTTTCTGTTTTTTCAATTTACAGTATGGACATTATCTCATAGACAGACAGGTACAGAATGATGTCATCTGCAGTTATTTTGTCCCTGTTAGCACTCCTTCCCAATATTTCCCCGTTACCTTTGACTACAGCATCCATATTGTTCTGTTCCAATTTCTGTTAATTTGCAAATACAAAAACATCAAAAACTATACAGAAGTATTGTTTTGGTGATCTTTATAATTACATGAATTGTAATCCTACTAAACATTTACAATTCATTACATTGACTATTATTTTTTTATTATGTACATATTTTAATTTTACACTTAATGCTCCAATTTTAAAATGCATCCCATGATGTTGTAAAATAACAAACTTTGGCATGGAACGATCGACCTTTCTATAGTCTGCTTGCTGAAACCAGCATCTGTTGCGGTATAATAGTTCTAGTCGAACCTGCTTTTTAAATTGTTGCTTCAGCTTGTACTCCCTATTTTATAGTGAATATGGTGACTTTGTGCACTTTTTTTACGACCACCCCCTGTATTTTGCTTTTCCAAACCCCAAGCTAAGATGCATTGCAACAAATGTGTAGTTTCCCCTCTTTGAAACATAATGTAACCTGTGCAATTACCCTCATCGCTGCCATGCATGTGCTTTGATGTTTACATCTGGGGGGCAAACAAAACGGGGAGTAGTTTTGTCGTTGTGTTAGACAGGCTTGTGTGATGTATTCTATACATGCCATGGTTTTGTGAAATGCTTTTCTATGTACTCATGTTATCTAATTTTTGTTCAGTTGCATAATTTATCTAGACATATGTGTTTTCTGGTGGCCATACCATTGTTTTATAAAGGTCTATGAGAAGATCTTTCAAAACAAAATCAAACCAATGATGCTTTTATAATTTAAAAATATATATATATTAACGCATTATGTTGACCTTGGATGCCAGGTATTAGGTATATTTATTAAGCTAAAATAGTTCTCTGCATGCAAAATACAAAATTAGTTTAGCTTGATGAACGAAATCAAATGTAATCATGTAATTAATTCCATAAAAAATATTGCATAACTCAAATGTCCTGTCCATGGCTTCAGATAAAACACAGTGGGGCATATTCTCAAGGACTTATCGCTGAGTTAGCGTCACTTTAGCGCAGCCAAAGTGGTGATAAATGAATCGCACCATTCACAAGCTGGTGCTAACAGCCGACATCGCCAGTTATCCTGCGATAGCAGCCGCAAAAAACATTGCCACGGATGACACCGGCAACTAACGCTATTGAGATGCAGAGTAGGCGTTCCCGTGCAAAAACCTGCGGAAACACCACTACGCAATATTCCCAACGACCAGCCAGATCGGCGATAAGAATCAAAAACATGCGATAAGGCGCATTAGCAGCAGGGATTTAACACCTGCTCTTACCTGCTGTTAAGTCGGAAGACAACCTGCACCATGAAAGGGAGCCCGGCCCACAGCCACACCAGAAGAACAACAGATGCCATGGAGCTACTGATCATGCAGCTCGGAGCCCCAAGAGGGCCACAACACCCACCGCCCCCAGGCCCGCCACCCCCCCGGGCACCCCCCCCCCGACAGAGATATTCCACATCTACCTTACAAATTCATGAACACAACAATCCGCCTGATGTCGCACAAGTACAACAACCAACATCCATGTGTGGTCCGAAAAAGGAAAAACAGACATACATCTTAGAATTCCAAAAATAATCAATTTATTCAAATTCAACTCAACATCAATAATTGGAAGAGTCATGGTGGGTCTTCTCTGGACAAACCGTAAGTCACAGCCTGCAAGACAAATTTGAAGATAAGAAGGTGTGTCATGCGCTCAACAAAGGACAGAGAGAGAAAGAGAGAGAGAAAGAAAGGGAGAGAGAGAGAGAGAGAGAGAGTGAAAGAGAGAGAGAAAGAGAGAGAAAGGGGGAGAGAGGGAGAAGGAGAGAGAGAGAGAGAGAAACAGAGGGAGAGAGAGACAGCGAAAGAAAGAGAGGGAGAGTGAGAGAAAGAGAGAGATAGAGAAAGAGAGGGAGAGAGAGAAAAAGAGAGAAAGGGGGAGAGAGGGAGAAGGAGAGAGAGAAACAGGGAGAGAGAGACAGCGAAAGAAAGAAAGAGAGGGAGAGTGAGAGAGAAAGAGAAAGAGAGATAGAGAAAGAGAGGGAGAGAGAAAGAGAGAGAAAGGGGAGAGAGAGAGAAACAGAGGGAGAGAGACAGCGAAATAAAGAGAGGGAGAGTGCGAAAGAGAAAGAGAGATAGAGAAAGACGAGGGAGAGCGAGAAAGAGAGAAAGGGGGAGAGGGAGAAGGATAGAGACAGAGAAACCGAGGGAGAGAGATACAGCGAAAGAAAGAGAGAGAGAAAGAGAGATAGAGAAAGAGAGGGAGAGAGAGAAAGAGAGAGAAAGGGGGAGAGAGGGAGAAGGAGAGAGCGAGAGAAACAGAGGAAGAGAGAGAGAGACAGCGAAAGGAAGAGAGGGAGAAGGAGAGAGAGAGTAACAGAGGAAGAGAGAGAGACAGTGAAAGGAAGAGAGGGAGAGAGAGTGCCGATACTGCGCACCCTGGTTGCTGCACCCCAGCCCCTACCGCCGCCCAGCGGGGATTGCCCGCCCCTGAGCACCCAGGCACACTGCTCACCTGCTGCCACCGCTGTGTCTCCAACCACGTGCCGGTTCACACTGCAGGCCACCAGGTCCCTCATCTGAAACAGAGTCCACAGCTAATGATGGCAGAGCACATTTTTGCACACGGCAACATCGCTTGGCCGCCCCTGCGCACATAGGCCGCTGCACCCCAGCCCCTCCCGCCGCCTAGCGGTGATTGCCCGCCCCTGCGCACCCAGTCCACACTGCTCACCTTCCGCCACTGGCGTGTCTCCAAGAGGGCCCACCACGTCCCGGTGCAAGCTCCAAGCCCGGGGCCCGCGACCTTGGCAGCCTCCACATCACGCATCCCCGCAGCGCGGGCCACCAGGTCGCACACTTGATTCTGGGTCTTGATTTTGCAATGGCAGAGATCATATCAATGCACACGTCATCATCGCAGGCTGCACACCGGCTCAGCTATCTAGGTGCCACTAACTCTGTGAAACGCGAGGCAACGCCACGTGGCGGTAGGCCCGCGCTGCCCGCTGGCTCAGGCCTACATTGCGGTCCACCAGGCGCACACTTGACTCTGGGTCTTGATATTGCAATGGCAGAGACCATATCAGTGCACACGTCATCATCGCAGGCTGCACACCCGCTCAGCACTTTAGGTGCCCCAACCTCAGTGCACAGTAAGTCACCGTCCCGTGGTGGTAGGCCCGTGACGGCAGCAGTGCAACCGGTGCCACCGACTCCGTGCAACGCAAGTCATGGACCCTAAATGATTGAGTCTGGTCATCGGCCAGGTGGACGCCGCCATGTCACCTCAGGCAGTGGGGAAGAACTGGGACACGTAGCGTCGTCGTCCCCACCTTTATACGTAAGCCGAGTGGGCTGGCTTGGCGTACGCCAGGCCAGCGTAGGGGTGTGAACAATAATCCCTGGTCTCTGGGCGTGGTTCATATCTGGGCTGCACAGGAAACCAAATGATGCGTGTGTCTCTGTTGCAGTGTCTGCGCCACACAGCCCGCAATCGACAATGTTGCAATGTTGCCTGCAGCCGGAGGGCGTCCGCGCACGAAGGGACTGTACAAGGAGCGCATGGCCACTCGGGGTCTTGGCTCATACATGGCAACTGTTGTGTGTGTACATCGCTTTTGGTGCACCATAAGCCCAGGGCCTAGCCTCAATTGCAGCGCGATAGCCACAACACATTCCCAGGATACAAGTAGTAGTCTGACTAACATTCGGGATGAAAGCCCCTTTGTCTCAATACAGAAGGCGGAAGGACATCTGCACCCCCGACCTTGGAAATGCATGCGGCAGGCACCCCCTAAGAGAGATACCATGGCAGATGATGATGACTCCCACACTACACACGGTGCCAATGAAAGATCAACATCTCCACACCCCACACACAGAAGTCCTTGCTCGAGGTACTCCTGCATGGAACGGCCTTGACACTTATGTACAGGACAACCCATACGTACAAACTTTGCACACTCATACGACTCATTGCGCCGAGCTGTGGCATATCATCCACATAACAGCCGCAGGTCAGAAGAGTGCCGGTTCTACGAGTGCGAACAACGCAATGTGACAACATCCCGGGCACATGCACAACCCCTGTCACATGGAACTGTACCGTGACCAAATGCTGCATTTGTTGGGGGCACTGCCACTGGCAGTGTTGCGCATCAGTTACCGTCTGAGCTTCCGTCTTGCGTACGTCACCTGCGTCCAGCCCTGGCTCCACTGCCGATCATGCATATTCGAGTGGCCCATGGATGTCTGCCTATCCAACACAACGGTAGATGAACTGGATTATGACATGTGTGTGCGCCCCTGTTGGCCCACGACCAGGAGTGTAACCGTGATACCCGTTCATGGGATGCCTTGGTATTGGGCGTATGTGCTGGCAGTTGGGCATGTGAGATTGCACAATTCCTCGTGGTGCAGTGACCACATCGAAGCGCTCCCCTATTGGGCTGTGTTGCGGATTGGTGAAACGGCGTGGACAGAGCACATCTGTTCGGACCAGCTAATGAATTGGCTCACCCCGTGTTCGTTGAAGTCGACAACGACGTACTCTTGGAACTGATTGCCCATGAAGCTGCGCTCGCTTTCATGGATGAGTAACTACGTTCCTGCAGCCACAAAAGATTGCAACCCATGGCACAGGTCCCAACACCCTTTTGCATCTTGGAGAAATGGACACATATCCCACCATGACAGTGGACCTGGCTGCATTCGCATGGACTCAGAATGCATGTGCGTGCAAGACTGCGGGTTGACACACACCTGTGCAAGGTGAGTGGACAGCGGCGCCTGGCAACGTTCTTCAAACTGACACACCGCTGGAGGGAGAGTACAAACATGGCAATGTAGTACTACATGTGACCTTGTTGGACTCCTTCACCTGCTCACTGTCAGCAGAGCAGACAGTCAGCGCTGTCCGGTGGTACAGGACTATGCAGATCCCATGGGCTGTGAGTGGTGTCCCCTGACACGGTGCAATGAGCATTCGCCAAACACCACATGACTCGTCCAGCAAGGCAAGGTGGGCTGAGACCGTCGGCATCCGTCATGGTTGGTGTTTATTTGTGCCTCCCCATGTCTTGCACCTCTACATGTTCCTTTGCTGCCTGTTAGTGTATGATGCATTGGTCTGCATGTTGTGGCCCTTGTCTTGCCCGTACTGACACGCACATGCTAATAAAGTGTACGCAGATTCACTAGTGTTCAACTGTGATGAGTGTTGATTAGCATGCCAAATCGTGTTCCTCAATGTGCATTGTCCGTACACAGGGAGGGACTGACTGACGCATTTCACTTAGGGGTGAGTCCCTGTTGCCAGCTCCACCTCTGTGAGCCAGACATTGTGGTTGGGAGAGTTGCTGGTAGACCTGTGCGCTTGCGTGTCTTCAGCAATGTGAGTATGGTGTCCAACTTCTTGCCATGTGGATCAATGTGTTCCATCAAACCAGGCTGTGTCCACACAGGTGAGTGTGTGTAGGTATGCGAAGAGATGTTCTGTTGTCACATGTGATGTGGGAAACTACTTTAGGCCTCCTACCGACTTTGACATATTTTCACACAGCCCTATTTAATACATGGATGTGGGGCTACGTTGTGGGGTTGCGAGATTGTTGTTCATGATCAATGAGGCCACAGCTAGTTCACACCTTCACAGTCATCTAATTGGCCATGTGTGTCACGGTCAAACATGTGCATTGATGTCATTTCCCAGGGTGTACCTTTTTGTGCAATCAATGTCCCTACAGTCATCCATACTGTTATACTTGATTGAACATAGACATGACACATCTGTGTGATTAGGAATGTTTTATTCACATCCTGTGGAGTGTCGGAGCTGGAGCAGTACATGGCCATGCACACCCCACATTACATGGTTGCCCAGTGGAGGGCCAAACAGAGTCCTTTAGGGGATGACAAGTCAATCGGTAGAGGAAGGGTTGAGTCCGCGGCCTGTTTGCTGTGTCATTGGTAACCAGAGCAGATATGGCAGTCCATGTCGGGGTCCAGGTGAATGTCGCAGAGTGTTTCGGGGGACAGTGGAAGGTGTTGTACCAGGGCATGATGCAGAGGGCTGTACCAAGCAGAAACAGGCCATATGGCGGGTGATGAATGCTACAACCTTCTTTTTGACACAGTCATTACCGTCCACATCTTCGTCCTCTGATATGTCTTCTGTGTCATGTGTGCCAGGTGTGTGTGGTGGTGTTATGGCTGCATCACTGTGTGCCACTGACACATCAGGGGGCGGAGGTGGTATGGCTGCATCACTGTGTGCCACTGACACATCAGGGGGCGGAGATGTGTGTGTCGAAGTTCCTGCAGCAGTCATCTGGGACAGGCTCTGTGGCAGCAATGGCAAGATGAGGATCTGCAGGGCATGGTAGATCCCGGCTACATCTCGCTGGTGTTCAGCCGTGGCAGCTATCCTTCCTGCCTGCATCCGCTCCATGTTCTCCATTGTCCTCCGCATCTGTGCCAACTCTGTGCTGTCGTCGATGGAGCCTCTCTGCCTAGACAGTTCTTGTATCCGGGTAGTGGCTCCAGCGAGGTCAACCAAGGATTGTTGTAGGGCATGGAGCGGACTGTGGGTGTCTGTTAGGGACTGTAAGTGGTCCCTGATGGGACTAAGACACCCATGTATGGCATCTAGTTTGGCTGCCATGAGGTCGAAACCCACCCGCACCTGTTCAGCCAGCCCCCTCTGGCAGTCTGACACACAGCGTTGGAATGCCATGTGTTCTTCGATGAGGTGCTGGGAGCCAGCCGTGGTGGTGGGTGCTTCCTACTGTGTGGTCTGTGCAGGGGGTGGTATCACGTCGATGCAGCTGGGCTGCCCTGCTCCTGGAGGTGGGGTGCGGAGGCTGTCCACGAGCCGTTGGAGGGTGTCGGAGCAGATAGCCAGGGGTACCTCCTCCTCATCACTGAAGAGATGTCTGGTCTGCTCTGCAGGAGGTGTTGATTGTCCCTCTGCAATGTGAAGGGGAGATGCAGGTTAATGCAGGTTAACAGTGTGTTACATGTATGTGCACGCATTGTACATGTTTACATACTGACTGCATGACAATGTACATTGTGACTGTTTTGGAGGAGCTGGGTATTTGATGGGGGACAGTGGACATTCCGACTACATGACAGATGTGAGGTTGTACTCGTATATTATCATCTGACAGTTTCCTGCTATGCCTGATGTGATTGGCCATTTTCTACGCACATGCGGCACCAGTTGTGTCCTCTGTTCTGTGGTGTTAGTGTGGCACTTTGTACCACATTGTCGTCAATGTTGATGTGCTGTGATTGCTATGTGTGTGTGCTGCATTGTGGGAGAGTCGCCCTGCAGCTCTGATTTAGCGACCCCTTATCCCTTTGAGGCGGTGTGCCTTTGACTTGTGTGCTTTTACGGTGCTGAGATGTTGGCGACTTGGGTCATTTGTGCTCTTGGACGGATTTTGTACTCTTGTGCATTGTTTGTCTGCAGATGTGTTGTTGACGTCAGGGGTTGTATGTGCACGTGGATGTGTCAGAGTGTGACCTGCTCCTTTGAGGATGTGATCCACACTGGGCCACCTCAGTGTCGTGTTGTGCACCATGTCATGTATTTTGACTGCAGCCATGCTATTGGTCATGCAGTGTCACTTGTATTGTATTGTATTGTATTCAGAATTTATAGAGCGCACTGCGACCCTACGGGTATCCTGGCGCTTGAACACGTAGGATCAATTATCTTAGAGTGTGATGACGATTGCAAAAATAAGAAACACTGAATTACACCCTAGGAAAAAGCCAAGTTTTCAGTTTCTTTCTGAATGGCAGTAGATCATCTATCTGTCTAAGTTCGGTTGGTAATTTATTCCACGCCGAAGCTGCTGCAACGCTGAAGGCTCTTCCACCAGATCTAACTCTTCTGAACTTGGGTACTCTCACCAGTTTGGCTGAGGAAGAACGAAGATTGCGTGAGGGAACATACCACTCAAATCTGCTCTGTAAAGGTTTGGGCCCAATGCCATGTAGAGCTTTAAAAACTATACACATTGATTTAAATTGCACCCTCTGTACAACTGGAAGCCAATGGAGCTCAGCCAAGGCCTGAGATGAAGAGGACTGGCGAGATCTCATGAGTGCCAGCTTGGCTGCCATTGACTGGATTCTCTGGAGTTTCCCATCAAATATTTAGGAGACTCCAGCAATAAAGCATTACAATAATCCAGTTGGCTAAGGATGATACTTCTTACTACCAGCGGCCTAGCCTGCTTAGGCAACAGTGGGAGAATTCTTCGTAGCACCCTCATCAGAGCAAAGCATCTCCCAACTGTCTGGTTCACTTGGGACTCGAGGCTCAGTTTACAATCAAAACTGATCCCTAGGTTACGAACTACCTTTGTCGGGGTCAAAGAGGCTGTCACCGGTAGTGGCCAAAACCCAGTGGGTAATTGTTAGAAATGGGATCTCTAGTTGGCAAGGGCTTGCACCTTTGTCCAAGTAGGGACCCTTCTTCCTAGTCAGGGTAAGGGTTGTTACACTCGTGAAGTAACCCCTGCTCACCCTCGTGGTAGCTTGGCACGAGCAGTCAGGCTTAATTCAGAGGCAGTGTGTAAAGCATTTGCACATAACCAACAGTAATACAGTGTAAGCACTACAAACGGACACCACACCAGTTTAGAAAAATAACCAATATTTTATATACTCAAGACAAGACCAATTACGACAAAAATCCACAATACTATACTTTACGAATGAATACTTGATACGGTAACTTCTTCTTTGCAGGAATAGCACAAAAGCAAAGTTCGTACGAGTCGGTAGCTCCGTCCGAGCCTACCGTGATGCTGAAAACCACAGAGTCTAACAGTTCCAGCTGACCGCGTCGATACGGGCCAGCAGAGTCATGAACAGACTCGGTTACAGTACCTTGCTCGTTGTGGCTGGTACGGAGTGTACGAGCCGGTCGGCGTTCGTCGCGGTTGCGGTGCAAGACGGAGCGATGCAAGGTGCGGTGTCCCTCGATGCGGTGCAGGCAGCGGCTCGATGAGCGTCGTGCAGACGGAGTCGGTGAGTCCAAGGCGTGCGATGCAGGGTGAGACGATGCTCGATGCGGTGCTGACAGGTTGCGATGCAGGCGACCAAGCCGGAGTGCGGGAGCTGGCGTCGGACAGCGGTGCGAGTCGGAGCGGTGCGTCGCAGACGTGCGAGCGGTGCCCCAAATGCGGTGCGGTCTCGACTCTTGAGCCAGTTGCAGCGACAGCGTCGGTCTGGTCCGGCTGGCCCAGTGAAGCGATGCGATGCGAACTGCGGTGCCCACAGGTCACGGTGCAAGCAGCGGCTCGATGTTGGCGGCGTCGGACGTCGCCCACGGTGAGACCAGGGTTGCGATGCGAAGCGGGGCGATGCGGTCTGCGGTGCAAACAGGTCACCGGCCAGGGATGGATTCGGTTGACGGAGTCGGTTGCAGTTCCCTTCCTCTGTGGCAACTGAAACAGCGTTCCAGAAGCGGTACCCAGAGGCTTGTGAAGTCTTTGTAGTCCCTGAGACTTCTTAACAGGAGGCCAGCTCGGTTCCAGGCCCTTGGAGATATTCAGCACAAGTTCGTAGAAAGTTCAGTCCAGTCCTTTCACTGCCCAAGACAGAAGCAGCAACTGCAGGCCAACCCAACAAAGCAAAAACACAGCAAAGGGGCAGTACTCCTCCTGGCAGCTCTTCCAGCTCTTCGTCTTGGCAGGTTCCTTGATTCCAGCGAGATCTAAATTCAGGGGGTCAGGGCCCCAATATTTATATCCCAAATTCCTTTGTTCTCTGAAGGCAGAGAGGCCTTGGCCTAGTCCAAACCAGTTCTGGAGCACTTTGTTGACAAGTCTCCGTCCCTTCTTTCAGTGAGTAGGCCAGGGACATCAGACGCACCACAGGAGGTGGAGCCAGCATTGTGGAGGGAAGGCACTGTCCTATTCAGGGCCCAGGTGCGACCCCTCCCACCCATCTACATGTAGATCTTGCTATTCAGCCATGTGCTGACTCACCCTGTCTCCTGGCATCCCCCAGCCCCTGTCACTCACATTCCAGACAAGGAATACACAACCTCGCAGAGGCAGGCTTGGATGGTTAGACAAGAAAATACCCACTTTCTAAAAGTGGTATTTTCAAACACAGAATGTTAAATCCAACTTCACTAAAAGATGCATTTTATCATTCTGAGTCCAGGCATACTAAACTCGAATTTCTACCATGTTCCCGGGTCAGTTAGGATTATAAGCTGTAATAATCAAAACTGCCCGTTCTGGCCTAGGGGGAACAGGTAGCCTTGCAATAGTGAAAAACGAACTAGGCTGTAATTCACTATCAGGACATGCCGCACACACCCGGCCATGTCCTACCTTTCGCGTACAACGCACCCTGCCCACAGGGGTACCTTGGGCCTACCTTAGGGGTGACTAACATGTAGCAAAGGGAAGGTTTAGGGACTTGCAAGTGTGTGCACTTGCCAAGTCGTCATGGCAGCCCCAGGCTGCGCCCAGGCTCTGCGGTGGCAGGCCCGAGTTACACTTTACGGGCTGTTTGCGTGGGTGGCACAATCCAGTGCTGCAGCCCACCAACAGCATTTGGTCTATAGGCCCTGGCACTCGCAGTGCACTTTACAAGGGACTGACACATAAACCAAATAGGCCAATCATGGAAACACCAATCCATAACGCATTTTATACAGGAGCACTTGCACTTTCCCACTGGACCGCAGTGAGGAAAGTGCGCAGAATCATTACACCAGCAAAAACAGAGTCAAAACCGGGAGGTCAGAAAGCAAAAAGTCAGGGGAAACACGCCAAAAGATGCCAAGTCTAACACATGTCCCCTCCAGCTGAAAGTAGGGAGAACTACCCAACCCCATTGGAGTTCTCTTCACTAAGGCGGAAGAACCTGGACAGACCATCTGCGTTGGCGTGTTCTGTACCAGGACGGTGTTCCACCGTAAAGTCAATTCCCTGTAGGGAGATGGACCACCTCAGCAATTTTGGATTCTCACCCCTCATTTGCATCAACCATCTGAGGGGCCTGTGGTCTGTCTGAACCCGGAAGTGAGTCCCAAACAGGTATGGTCTCAACTTCTTCAGTGCCCAGACCACAGCAAAAGCTTCCCTTTCTATGGCACTCCACCTCTGTTCCCTGGGAAGTAGTCTCCTGCTAAGGAAGACTGCAGGCTGATCCAGGCCCTCTTCATTCAGTTGTGAGAGCACCGCTCCCACACCATGCTCTGAAGCGTCAGTCTGCACGACGAATTCCTTGGAGAAGTCAGGTGCCTTGAGCACGGGCGCCGTGCACATGGCTGCCTTCAGGGCATCAAAAGCTTTCTGGCAGGACTCAGTCCAGATCACTTTCCTGGGCTGCCTCTTAGAGGTCAGCTCTGTTATCGGGGCAACAATGGTGCCATAGCCCTTAACAAATCTCCTATAATAACCGGTGAGACCTAAGAAGGCTCTCACCTCTGTCTGGGTCTTGGGGGCTCCCAAGCCAGAATGGTGTCAATCTTGGGTTGTAGGGGCGCCACCTGGCCGCTTCCTACCTGGTGCCCCAAGTACACCACAGAACCCTGCCCGATCTGGCACTTACTGGCCTTGATCGTGAGGCCTGCACCTTGCAGAGCCCTCAACACTTTCTCAAGGTGCTGTAAATGTTCTTCCCAGCTGGAACTGAACACAGCAATGTCATCCAGGTAGGCGGCACTGAAATCCTCCAGCCCGGCCAACACCTGATTGACCAACCTCTGAAAGGTGGCAGGGGCATTCTTCAACCCAAAGGGCATCACCCGGAATTGGTAATGACCTTCTGGGGTTGAGAACGCTGATCTCTCCTTGGCCCCATCGGTTAAGGCAATCTGCCAGTACCCAGACGTTAAATCAAACGTGCTGAGGAACCGGGCAGCTCCCAACCGATCAATGAGCTCATCAGCTCTGGGGATGGGGTGCGCGTCAGTCCTGGTGACGGCATTGAGCCCACGGTAGTCCACACAAAACCGGAGTTCTGGAGTGGCACCGGGCGCCGCAGCCTTTGGGACCAAGACCACTGTGCTGGCCCAAGGACTGTGGGAGGGCTCAATCACCCCTAACGCCAACATCCTAGAGACCTCCTCCTTGATGCTGGCTCTGACCCGGTCAGTCAACCTGTAAATCTTGTGCTTCACAGGATGGCTGTCACCAGTGTCCACGTCATGGGTACACCAGTGAGTAACACCGGGGGTCAGAGAGAACAGTGGGGCGAACTGTCCCAACAACTGGCGACAGTTCCCCTGCTGCTCCTGAGTCAGAGTAGGGGAGAGGATCACACCCTCTACTGACCCATCATGCTCCTTGGTAGATAGGAGGTCAGGGAGAGGCTCACTCTCCTCTTCCACCCCATCATCTGTCGCCAAGAGCATACTCACTTCGGACCTCTCGAAGTGGGGTTTGAGGCGGTTCACGTGAAGGACCCTCAAAGGGTTCCTTGGAGCCTGCAAATCCACCAGGTAGGTGACGTCACTTTTGCGCTCCTTTACCTCATATGGCCCAGTCCACTTGTCCTGCAAGGCACAAAGTGCTACTGGGGCCATGACCCACACTTTTTGCCCAGGTTGAAATTCGACCAGAGTGGCATTCTGGTCATACCATCTCTTCATTTCTTCCTGGCTTGCTTCTAGGTTCGCCTGAGCGAGTTTCCTGAAGCGGGCAGTTTGGTTTCTAAAGGCCAGCATGTAGCTAAATACATCCTGGGGAGTTTTCCTGGGAGCTGCCTCCCAGCCTTCCTTTACCAAACTCAGAGGTCCTCTGACAGGGTGGCCATACAGGAGCTCAAAGGGGCTGTACCCAAGAGACTTCTGAGGCACCTCCCTGTACGCAAAGAGTAGGCATGGCAAGAGGACGTCCCACTTACGCCTCATGGGTTCTGTTAGACCCTTGATCATGCCTTTCAAGGTCTGGTTGAATCTCTCCACCAGACCGTTTCCTTGTGGGTGGTAAGGAGTGGTGAACTTGTAGGTTACACCACACTCCTTCCACAGGGATGTCATATACTTCGATATGAAATTGGTCCCCCTATCGGAAACCACCTCTCTGGGGAATCCCACACGGGAAAAGATCCCCATTAACGCCCGGCCCACCACTGGCGCCGTCGTTGTCCTGAGAGGGATTGCCTCCGGGTACCAGGTGGCATGGTCCACCAAGACCAGGATGTACCTGTTGCCCATGGCTGTCTTGGGATCCAGTGGCCCCACTATATCCATCCCTACCCTTTCAAAGGGTGTTCCAACTACAGGAAAAGGTTGGAGAGGAGCTTTGACCTTCCTCCCACTCTTGCCACTTGCCTGGCAAGTTTGGCAAGACCTACAGTGTGCATCTGACTGCCTTCGCATTTGGGGCCAAAAGAAGTGGGTGACAAGCCTGTCAAAGGTCTTGTCCTGCCCCAAATGTCCTGCCAAAGGCACGTCATGAGCCAGACCCAGTAGGAAGGTCCTGAAGCGCTGGGGTACCACCAGCACACGGGCTGACCCAGGCTCAGCAACCTTAGGCTCACTGTATAGGAGACCACTCTCCCAATAGATCAGATGTGACCCGGACTGATTACCAGCTGCCTGGTCTGCAGCCTGCCGCCGCAGACCCTCCAGAGTAGGGCACTCGCTCTGCTCCCTGCAGAACTCCTCCCTGGTGGGACCCCCTTCTTGCTGCCAATGGGTCAGCTCAGAGATGTCTCCCAGTTCGGCTACCTGCTCCCCTGTAGGCACCGGGCGTCCCCTCGAGGTCCGCCTCCTCCCGGTCCGTGGGAACTTCGGGGCCGGTTTCCCGCGCTCCCTGCCCTTTCTCTTGGCAGGGACTTGGGCCACTGTTTCAGGCTCCAAGTCCTCTTGATCACCCTTCCTGGCTGCCATTGACCGAGTAGACACGCATGCCCACTCTGGCAACCCAAGCATCTCCAAGTGAGACCTGAGCTCAACCTCCTTCCATGAGGACTGCTCCAGGTCGTTTCCTAGCAGACAACCTACAGGCATGGTAGGGCTCACAACCACCCTCAAGGGACCTGAGACCCCCCCCCATTCAAAGGGAACCTGCGCCACCATACATTGGCGCTCTGAGTTGTCTACAGCAACTACTTGGTGGAATGCTCCTGGGACTACTTGCTTCTCAGACACCAGGTGACACCGGACTGAGGTCACACTGGCTCCAGTATCTCTGAGAGCCTCTACCCTGTTCCCATTAATGGTCACCCAGGTGCTATATTTCTTTGTGTTAGGGGGCACCTGGTTTCCTGGGACCATCTCACTGTCCCCTAGTGAGACAAGGGTCATTTCTGCGGGATCCCCACCCTCCTGTGGGCACCCCTCCTCCCCCAGCGCTACACTAGCCAACACTTTGGACTGTCCACCGGTGGGTGGCTGTGTCCCCTTCGGGCACTTGGGGTCCCCCTTAAAGTGACCTACCTGGTCACATGCATAACACTTGCGGGGGCCGGTCTCAACAGGCTTCCCTGTGGAGACCCCTTTCTTCTTATCACCGGGGGCTGGGAACCTTTACCCTGGGTACTAGTTTGGGGCCCTTTAGAGAACTCCTGTGCTTTACCCTTGTCCCCCACCTTTCTGCTGGGGACCCTGCCCACCTTTGGCTGAGTCTCCCCCAAACGCTTTCTTGTGGACCCTGGTACTCACCCAGCGGTCCGCTTCCATAGCAAGCTTTCTGGGGTCAGTTAGCTTACTATCAACTAGGTGCTGGCGCAGATCTGCAAAACATAGACTAGACAAGTGCTCCCATGCAATCAAGTTGTAGAGCCCCTGAAAATCTGTTACACTACTGCCCTTCACCCAACCATCCAGAGACCTGCAGAACACATCCACACATTCCAACCAAGTGTTGACATCAGACTTCTTACTGGACCTGAACTGATCCCTGTACTTTTCAGGAGTAAGACCATACTTTGTGAGAAGGGCATCCTTCATGTCAGCATAGGTGAGGTGATACCCCTTACCCAAAGCTATCAGAGCATCCCTTGCTTCTTCCGGGAAAAGTGGCCACAATCCTGCTCCCCAATTCTCCTCAGGGACCCCATTCATGTGTATGGCTGCCTCATAACCCTGAAACCACCTTTGTATGTCATCCCCCTTCTTGAACTCCTTGCCTACGTTCTTGGGAATGTGCACAATCCTGTCTGCCTTTCTGGACGAATTGCTGCCACCATTTGAGCCTGACTTACTCCTAAGTTCTAGCTCCTTCAGTTCTCTCTCATGCTCTAAGAGCATCTTCCTCTCCTCTATGGCCAATCTCTTCTCCTCCCGCTCACTCTCCAGCCTGAGCTTCTGCAGCTCAAACTGCCTTGCCTCCCGCCTGTCCTCCAGCTCCTCTGGGGACAGACTGCTGCTGCCTGACCTGGCGGGTTCCCCCTACCCAAAAGCACATCCACCCTGGAAATAGGCTCCTCCACCTCCTCACTGAGATCACCAGGCTGCCCATTGGCATGTCTGGCTGCTACCCAGGCCCTCAGCGCCTTCTGTAGCTCCTCCTTCCTTGTGAGGCCTTTAATTTGGACTTTCAGGTTTTTACAAATCGCTCGTAACTCCTTTACGGCGTAGGATTCCAACCTGTCCTCCTCAAAGATAACTTCCAGAGATGCAACGGATGATGCAATTGATTCAGGCATGACAAAAGTCGTGAGTTGAAAACTGGCAAGATCAAAAATAGGCCAAAAGAAAAAGAACCAGTATGTGGTACGTAATGGTCTGCGATATGGTAGTAGTGCACACCAATCACTGTAAGTCAAGTGCAAACACAAGTCCTATCCTCACCGCTGACAACCAATGTTAGAAATGGGATCTCTAGTTGGCAAGGGCTTGCACCTTTGTCCAAGTAGGGACCCTTCTTCCTAGTCAGGGTAAGGGTTGTTACACTCATGAAGTAACCCCTGCTCACCCTCGTGGTAGCTTGGCACGAGCAGTCAGGCTTAATTCAGAGGCAGTGTGTAAAGCATTTGCACATAACCAACAGTAATACAGTGTAAGCACTACAAACGGACACCACACCAGTTTAGAAAAATAACCAATATTTTATATACTCAAGACAAGACCAATTACGACAAAAATCCACAATACTATACTTTACGAATGAATACTTGATACGGTAACTTCTTCTTTGCAGGAATAGCACAAAAGCAAAGTTCGTACGAGTCGGTAGCTCCGTCCGAGCCTACCGTGATGCTGAAAACCACAGAGTCTAACAGTTCCAGCCGACCGCGTCGATACGGGCCAGCAGAGTCATGAACAGACTCGGTTACAGTACCTTGCTTGTTGTGGCTGGTATGGAGTGTACGAGCCGGTCGGCGTTCGTCGCGGTTGCGGTGCAAGACGGAGGGATGCAAGGTGCGGTGTCCCTCGATGCGGTGCAGGCAGCGGCTCGATGAGCGTCGTGCAGACGGAGTCGGTGAGTCCAAGGCGTGCGATGCAGGGTGAGACGATGCTCGATGCGGTGCTGACAGGTTGCGATGCAGGCGACCAAGCCGGAGTGCGGGAGCTGGCGTCGGACAGCGGTGCGAGTCGGAGCGGTGCGTCGCAGACGTGCGAGCGGTGCCCCAAATGCGGTGCGGTCTCGACTCTTGAGCCAGTTGCAGCGACAGCGTCGGTCTGGTCCGGCTGGCCCAGTGAAGCGATGCGATGCGAACTGCGGTGCCCACAGGTCACGGTGCAAGCAGCGGCTCGATGTTGGCGGCGTCGGACGTCGCCCACGGTGAGACCAGGGTTGCGATGCGAAGCGGGGCGATGCGGTCTGCGGTGCAAACAGGTCACCGGCCAGGGATGGATTCGGTTGACGGAGTCGGTTGCAGTTCCCTTCCTCTGTGGCAACTGAAACAGCGTTCCAGAAGCGGTACCCAGAGGCTTGTGAAGTCTTTGTAGTCCCTGAGACTTCTTAACAGGAGGCCAGCTCGGTTCCAGGCCCTTGGAGATACTCAGCACAAGTCCGTAGAAAGTTCAGTCCAGTCCTTTCACTGCCCAAGACAGAAGCAGCAACTGCAGGCCAACCCAACAAAGCAACAACACAGCAAAGGGGCAGTACTCCTCCTGGCAGCTCTTCCAGCTCTTCGTCTTGGCAGGTTCCTTGATTCCAGCGAGATCTAAATTCAGGGGGTCAGGGCCCCAATATTTATATCCCAAATTCCTTTGTTCTCTGAAGGCAGAGAGGCCTTGGCCTAGTCCAAACCAGTTCTGGAGCACTTTGTTGACAAGTCTCCGTCCCTTCTTTCAGTGAGTAGGCCAGGGACATCAGACGCACCACAGGAGGTGGAGCCAGCATTGTGGAGGGAAGGCACTGTCCTATTCAGGGCCCAGGTGCGACCCCTCCCACCCATCTACATGTAGATCTTGCTATTCAGCCCTGTGCTGACTCACCCTGTCTCCTGGCATCCCCCAGCCCCTGTCACTCACATTCCAGACAAGGAATACACAACCTCGCAGAGGCAGGCTTGGATGGTTAGACAAGAAAATACCCACTTTCTAAAAGTGGTATTTTCAAACACAGAATGTTAAAACCAACTTCACTAAAAGATGCATTTTATCATTCTGAGTCCAGGCATACTAAACTCGAATTTCTACCATGTTCCCGGGGTCAGTTAGGATTATAAGCTGTAATAATCAAAACTGCCCGTTCTGGCCTAGGGGGAACAGGTAGCCTTGCAATAGTGAAAAACGAACTAGGCTGTAATTCACTATCAGGACATGCCGCACACACCCGGCCATGTCCTACCTTTCGCGTACAACGCACCCTGCCCACAGGGGTACCTTGGGCCTACCTTAGGGGTGACTAACATGTAGCAAAGGGAAGGTTTAGGGACTTGCAAGTGTGTGCACTTGCCAAGTCGTCATGGCAGCCCCAGGCTGCGCCCAGGCTCTGCGGTGGCAGGCCCGAGTTACACTTTACGGGCTGTTTGCGTGGGTGGCACAATCCAGTGCTGCAGCCCACCAACAGCATTTGGTCTATAGGCCCTGGCACTCGCAGTGCACTTTACAAGGGACTGACACATAAACCAAATAGGCCAATCATGGAAACACCAATCCATAATGCATTTTATACAGGAGCACTTGCACTTTCCCACTGGACCGCAGTGAGGAAAGTGGGCAGAATCATTACACCAGCAAAAACAGAGTCAAAACCGGGAGGTCAGAAAGCAAAAAGTCAGGGGAAACACGCCAAAAGATGCCAAGTCTAACAGTAATGGATAGGGAACCTTCCCCACTGAACAGCACAGGATCTCAGTTTTTTCCCCATTAAATTGCAAATAGTTATTTTGAAGCCAAAGAGCCGTGTCTTGCATACAATTATGAAATTTTTCAAGTGAAATTGCCTGACAGCCTTCCAGAGATAAAATCAACTGGGTATCATCAGCATAGTTCACTAGACTAATATTATGTGACTTGATAACAGCCACAAGAGGCTTCATGTAGATATTAAACAAGATGGGGCTGATTGCAGACCCCTGTGGTACCCCATGTTGGACTTTCCTATACATGGATTGATACGGGGAGAGCAACCGCCTGTTCTCTATCTAAAAGATAGGATTGAAACCACTTCAGTGCCAGTCCACTCACACCTACTCTGGCAAGCCTGTCCAAGAGTACCGCATGGTTAACCATATCAAATGCGGCGGACAGGTCCAACAGAATCAAGATGGTATCTTGTCCCCTGTCCGCCCGCATTCGAAGATCATCTAATACGGTTACCAAGGCAGTCTCTGTCCCATGTCCAGGACGAAAGCCAAACTGCACATCCTCCAGTTTATCATTGGCTTCTAGAAACTGAGAAAGTTCCCTACTAACCAGTTTTTCTATGATCTTCACTGGATAGGGCAGCAATGAAATAGGCCTGTAATTCTTCGGGCAGGCTGGATCTAATGAATCTTTTTTCAAGAGAGGTGTGATCAGTGCTTTTTTCCAGCTTACTGGCACCGTTCCACTCTCCAGAGATTGCATGCAAATCAGCCTAAGTGCCGGAAGAAGTTTTACTCCTAAGGTTTTCCATAATTTATGCGGTAAATGGTCCAATGAGGAGCCTGAGGACACACTAATAGCTAGTTTGATAAAATCATCCACTTGTAGTGTTGAAAAATGATCAAGACTATCTGAGGTCTCTGTCACTTCCCATTTGCATTGTCAGTGTGGCTCACAGAGCCGCTGCTTTGCTGGGTTCAGCACATGTGCATGGGTAGGTTGTGAGATTGGTGATGGGGGGGCCTTTTGTGCGCATGGTGGATGGGGGCCTACTTGGTGTTTCTATGTGTGCTGCAGTGTGCCAAGGCCATCAGGGACATGTTCCACAGTCATTGTGGGTGTGCAGTGTGCTATTCTTGATTGTGCATGTGTGCCATTGTGCCCGTCTCCCCCCGTCCCCCCAGTCCCTGGTGGTTACTCACCTGTTGCTGTTGGGTCAGGTCATAACGAGCAGTGTCCGGACCCCCAACTCCTTGCGCCGTCTCCGCACTGATGACTGTGGCCACCATTTCCTCCAGCTCATCCAGCTCCTCCTGTGGCGCAGGACTCCCACCTCCAGTCGCCGTTGCTGCCTTCCGGTTGGCAGCGAGTTTCTGCTTGGTTTGGCTTGTCACATCATGCCAACGCCTCTTGACCTCCTCCATTGACCTCCTCGACACTCCGACTGCATTCACGTTGTTCACGATGGACTGCCATATTTCCGTTTGTGTTGCCGATGACACAGTGGAGGTGACGAAAAGTTGTTGGTAGTGTTCTGTCACCTCCGTGACGATGATCCGGTTTTCCTGCGGACTGAACCCCATCTTCCTCTTCTCCTTGCCCTTCCCCGCCCCCGGGGTTCCTGGCTGATCGTCTGTGGGGCTTGTGGGGTTCGCGTTGTCCTCTGCACTCGGTCCGGGTTCGTCCATGGTGCTATGCAGTTAAATTTTTTTGTCTTTTTTTCCCTCTGCTTTTATAGTGCATTCTCAAGCATGACGCGTGGGAATCGCAGGCCTGTTGCTGGTTTTCGCTGATTTTTGTATCGCCATTGGGATCATCGCCACTTTTTTGCGTTCGTGTTTCGCATTTTTTCGGCGTCGCGTTGATTTTAATGCGGGCATTTGTCGCGTTATCGTGAGGCTATCGCATGGTGCCACCGGGTTGTGAATACTGCGTTAACACAGTGTTATTTTCCCGTGATGGACTGCGATGTGAGAAGTTGCGTTAAACGATTTTGGCTATAATTAACACACGTTCTTGTGAATATCCCCCAGTGAGTGGCCTTTCTTGACAGTCAGAAACTTTCGTTAAATAAAAATACAATAATCAACTCCTTATTTTTCTCTCTCTGTACAGGGGGAGGTAAGTAAATGCGCTGTTCTTCCTTTTTCATGCCGCCCACAGCCCTGTTGCTTAAATATTCTGGATCCTAAGACGTTACAGGAAATCTGGCTCAAAATTAGCCAAAATGCTCATCTGCCCCCACTGGCTCCACGCTACTTTAGTCTAGCAAAAGGGGAAGTCCAATGTAGAGGGCTGCTAACTAGCCCCAGGTGTTGCGTTGGGGCCAGAAAGAATAGATTATTGTTGGCCCAGAGGGCACACCCTTCATGTTCAAAAATCAATTCAAAATTCTGCCGGTAGAGGAAATGAATGTGCCCTTGCCTTACCACAAACCAGCTAACGACCACACTTATGGGTGACCGACCAGATTTGTGCACATGAAGTTGGTCATTTTTTTTATATTTTTCAATTTCTTTTTTTTTTTTCCAATTTTAACTAACTTTTGTTCAGCGGGTTTTCATAGAAAGTTTTCTTAACAAAGAACCCCCTCATTTTACATTTTAATGTGGGGGGTGTTTTAATAGCATTTTAGCTATTTTACTAAACGTAGCTACTTTGTCGGTAGTAAAAGCATCTGTACTCTGTATTCTCTTGTCTGGATCAATTTTGAGTGTCATCCTCCTGCTGAATAGCTGCACATGTCTGAAAATGTATACATGATGCTTTAGGGAAAGAACAAGTCCACCATCTTACTGCAGACCAACCGTCTTGTGTTGGGACATCGTGATGGCACTATCTTGCAAAGTGAGTTAGCAGATTTTTAAAATCTTTATGCCAATTACCTCATAATGTGCTTGATTAGCAAAGATATGCGCTTCAACTACAGAGGAAGGTCATAGCTCAATTTCTGCTTTCTTACTATTACTCCAACTGTTTGGATCTATATTATTTTTGGTAAATCTGTTGCACTTATGTTTTGTTTTAAGGGTATTTTTTGAACAAGTTGAAAGGATGCAAGGAATTCGGATGCGTTATCTGAAGTGACTTTTTGCTTTCCAGCTGCTGCACAAAGATGCATATTTACTACTATTTGTGGGAGCAATCTGGCACACTATGCCAACTATTTGTTTTAACCTGGTCATCCAAATAAGGTTGCTTTGTCCTAGAACTGCTCCTGATTTGAGACTTTGTATGCCTTTTGTTATATTTATAACCCACTAATTGCTAACGTTGTGGCCACAACATCCCCTGTCTTGGAATTTATTGGGAATCAATGCAGAGATGTGCAATTGAAAGATGCTTTTCCAAGGTCCGCCTTACATCCTTGGCCACGGGATGATTTCCAGCATTATCCCCTTCATAGTGTTAAAAACGTGTCACCCTAAAAGCCTAAGGCCTCATCTATGAGGCCCCTTGCGCCGCCGGAACATCAATTTTTGTGACGTTCCGTGGTGCAGGAGCCTGCTCCATATTTACCAGGCAGCACTAAGCCACTTTTTTTGGCTTAATGCTGCCTCATAAATATTGTACCCTTTAACCAGGTTTTCTGCGTTAAAGGGGCGTGCAATGGGTGTTGCGCGGGGCATTCTTAGTAACATCCATGGCTTTTTGACACTGCCCCAGATTTACGAGAAATCGTAAATCTGAGGCAGCGCCAAAAACGTACGCCTCCCCAGGGGAGACGTAAGGGAGGCACAACGAGGAGAAATAACTTTATTTCACCTCGTTTTTCTTTTTCTATATGTGCTGCATTCTGCAGGGTATTGCACACCAGTTGATTCTCCAGTGCATAACACATGGCGATATATGTGTCTGTGCGGGTTTATATGCAGGCTGAACCAAGTTTATAGAACGCGGGCCTACAGTAATTGTTTCCCAGCTTGTCCTCTTTTTTTTTGTTCCCGTCAATAAGTGAACAGCCTCCCTAGTTCCTCAGTGATCGCCAAACGCTGTTGTCTCAGTAGCCTATGTAAATAATAATGCTCATGGTCAGTACTTATAGTTCCCCATTCATTTAATTTTCCACTTCTTAAAAATTATAGGGCATCTCTTGGGGATTCTTTGGCCTTTTTTAGCATTTAGTATATATTTGAGGACGGAAAGGATACAACATTTTACTTTAAAATGAGGAAAGCATCTGCAAGAGATACATTTAAAAAAATGTTTATAGACATTTTAATAACGACAAGCTCTGCGCTCCTTGATGATTACTTCGGTGTTTTTAGTGACGGAAAAGATCCCTTGTTTTTCCGCTGCTTATATCCAATCTTATAATGTAATAGGGCAGTGATGAAGAGAGGACTTGGGAGTAACATGCAGATTACTTTCACACTATAAGTAATCTTCTTCACACCAAACCCGTTGCTTCATCACTGCTGCCAAACCTTCCAGTGGTTCTCCTAGTGGTGGCATACAGGTTAGTTATTGGCTAGTGCTTTGGGATTTTCCTATTCGAATAGTGAAAGTGGTTATCTTGGCATTACATCTTGGGAATGGGGAGAGGAGCTGAACAGATGGGCCATAGATGTAGGTTGACTTACTGGTATGTGGTAAGTAATTGGCTCACACCACACTGAAAGGTAAGCAACTTGTAGCAATATTGTAGTTTTACTTCAAACAAAACTAAAGTGTTTCCATAAAAAGTGTGACAGGAACTAAAACATTTTTAAACCATTAAATAAAAAAAAGACTTCCAAGTGAAAGCAAATATGGAAATCTGTCCAAATTTGCTGTGTGTTTTAGACAGTGAAGAACGCGAAATGGTGGTGTAATACAGGGAGACGTCATTTTAAGTTCCACTGATTGGGCTACATGATCTCCATGTGGAGGCTTCCGGCTAAAAAGAACCAACCAGAGGGACCACCCACACTGGGGCCCCAGATGCTGCCTCTAGTGCACACAATAGCAAATTAATTCCCAGGTCATAAAGACATTGTGGTCAACATACAATCCATCCAAAATTGTCTGACATAGTGCTGTGGCACAGCCAACAAGCGACATTTACTGATGCCACACAAAACACATTAATAAATATAGCAGGAGTGCCAGGAAGACAGGGATGGAGTTCGCTTCATCCGCTGTGCATTTAGACCTAGCTGAAAGTGGGGGAAGAAAACTTCAAGTAACCCTGGTATCTTCGAGGATAAATGGGACATTTCAGTCTGGACAGCTAGCATTTGCAGTTTTCAAAGACCCTCTGCTTACTCTCTCACCACTGATTTAGGAAATTCACATATCTTTTCTAGTAATTAAATCGAGACTTACTAAGCCAGGTACACTCCTTACATTGGAGGTGGGCCAAAGTTTCAGATTTTCAATGGAACAAACCACTTGTATCCACAAATCCAAGTCTTTACATGTCCCGAAACATAACAGCAACTACGATACAAACTAAACAGTTCCATTTATTAATGCATCAATACAGCAATGACCAGAGCCAATTAAAGCAACTCACAGCCGCCTCAAAGCGCCTAGTCGCTTTGTTAAGTGAACTAAACTTGCCATAGTGCAGTTTAGCGGTGAAGGGTTGATTCTGGCTTTCTGAATGCAAAGCCTGAACGACACCGACTTTATGTAGAATGTAAAGTGCAGTTCTATGAATAATTTCATGATTATGAATGGTAATATTGTACCTATGCCGTGATTTGTCAGGATTAGACCAAAAATTAAAAAAAGAAAATATGGACATTAATATAAATTATTAATTGTATTATACACCATGAGCAATTCACAAAGCTTTTGTTAGTGGAAAACATTTGCCATTTAAAGTTGGGATGTACGCATATGAAAATTATGCATAGTTCATAAAGGTTAAAAGAAGCACAACGTATGTGTGTGTTACTTGTGATAATTTAAGCAGGTATTTGTTGTGTAACGTAAATCTGGATTGTGATTCGAAGAGTGGGCATACCCAGGGAGAGTTAGAGTGGCAGTATTCAAGAGAAAATTGGTTTCTCTCGACAGAGGAGTACTTTTTGTGCATGCGCAAATGTTTTGTTCAGGCGAGCACTCGTTCTAATCAGGACCCCTAACTTACACTTGGGTGGAAGGGCCTACTTTGTGCAGTACATGTGATGAAGAGCGCCGACCAATTCAGTAACTGCAAGATGTGTGGCGAGGGACCTGACTGTGAGATAAAGCTAATTGTTTACAAGGGAATTGAGGATATTTTACAAGCCCTAGCCATGTACAATATATGCACTGTGTACATTACATACATGTGATGTTAGAATAATGGTGGTCAGCGTGCATTCCATCTGATTACCATATTCATACATGGACATATTACATACATCATGTATCACTTAGACATGTACGTAAATTGGGAAAATATATTAACCTGCTCACACTTGTAAGCATAAAATATTTTTTACACAATTTATATGCTAATGCTAACTTTTTGTGAATTGGCCACCTTAATTCTTTACGTTGCCTGCCCCTTTGCAGTTTAATGTTAGAGAATTTCAAGTTGCTGTTTAAGAAGCATATCTCATTAATAATGACTGTCTTTTGATTCTCTGAAAAATTCTTAAAGCAATTAGAAGATTTTACATTAAATCAATTATAATGAAAAAGCCATTTGATTCTCTGAAAAATCTTAAGTGCCTTAGAAGATTATATAATAAATATAGATACGATTATCTACAGAGGATATTAAATGTGATTGGTTGTAAATGGGATACCTAAAGACCTGAAGGCAATGGCATTTTCACGTTAAATTGAAATTAAATTAAAAGTTTCAGAACCCAGAATAGTTGGTGAAATCTTTAAGTACACGTTCACCAACACATGATCATGTAAGACAAACTGACAAAACACAAATTGGGCAGAGGAAAAACATTCAGGGGCATATTAGCAAGGAGTTGTTTTTATCGCCTCCTATCGCTGGATTTCATCACGGAGATAACGCAGTATTAGCAACCATTATCTCCACGGCGATGAAAAATCCAGCGATAGCGGCGATTCCCATCTTTAACGTGAGATTCCCAGCGATAAAAATCCTATCGCTAAGGGAAATCTCGCTAATAGGCAGTTGGGGACTTAGCTGTAGAATCCACCTCCCATAGACTATTATTGCTAAGTCAGGTTTCTACCAGGTGTAAAAAACGCGCGCTAATCGCGGTTAGCGCGCGTTTTTTTATCGCCTCGCCGTTCTTGCTAATAGGCGATAACGATTTTAGCGACTGCTTTCAGTCGCTTTTAGGTTGGGAACGCCTACTTTGCATGTCATTAGCGATAAATATCGCTGACATGCAAAGCGGCACCCAAACCGCTCGCTATCGCCTGGAAGCTGTCGCTAACACCTGTTAGCGACAGCTTGCTAATAGGGCGATAAAAAAATCGCCGCTTTAGCGGGAAAAAGTCCCGCTAAAGCGGCGATAGGCTCCTTGCTAATATGCCCCTCAATTTCTCAGATGCACTTAGTTTTCTCCTTCCTTGCATGGATTTTGTTATTCCTTTAGGATGTCAAGTGAGGGTGCTAATGTGTCATTAATGTTCTTAATACATCGAAAATAAACCAATACTTAGGAATTAATGTTTATCATGACAAAATAACATTTATTAGGAGTGGTGGTGGGGAAGAAAGGAATACTGTCTTATTCGTGGGGTATGTTCAGAAGTCGGCTTCAAACCTGTCCCCAGTTATGTGATATTTCTTTCCTTAATTACATGTCAGGCATTAAATTCTTGCCTCTGTCACTTAGAAAATGTAGTGCTTTATATCGAATACAAACTATCGACCTTAAAGATCTTTGGGCACAACTAATCAGAACCTTAATTCTCTCCATGCTAATCAAACACGATTTATGTCTGCCTGCATAAGTTGTAACCCCTGAAACTATGGAGGATATAACCAGACTGCAAAGATATGCTTGAATCTTAAGAACGGTAACCCATCTCTCCTGGCTTGAAGTTCCTTCACCTGCCTCATGTCTAACTAAAGCATCTTTTGCTTCATATGCAAGGCTTTGTGGATCAGTGAACCCCATAACCTCCAAATCATAGTCATGGTATATCCCACAAAAAACTGAGATCAAAAAATTCATGGTAGTTTGCTTGGGGAAGATGTACCAGAAGAAATAATAGACCCAAGCATCAAGACCGCTACAATTCAACTCTGTGAAATCTTGTTTTCAACCTTGAGATCCATACCCCTTCAAAATCAATGCAGAAAAGACCAACACTTTGTTTTTCAAAGAAACATTTAAACAAAACTCACACAAGCGCACACACACATGCGCGTACACACATGCGCACACATACCCGCACACATCAATTATTTTAACAAAGGGTTTCTGTTATTAATACTATGAATGGATAAAGGAATACTTGAATATTTTGGTGAAGGAAATTGTTCCATTCAAATGCAAGGTTTTGTTAACTTTCACCTTACAGATTTCCAAATTAAAAATTTCACAATAGAGCAACATATTTAATACATTTCCTTCCTTTGATTTACAAGACTTCCAAAGACTATGTAAGGAATTCAAGAATGATCACTATTTAAGGGCAAAATTTGACAATCACTGTAATGTGTATACAATTCATTCAATCATGTGTATACTGGGGGTGGGCGGAACTCGCAGAGTTTTACTCCGCAGAATTCCACAGAGTTACATAAAAAGTCTAAGAAATTCCACGGAGTTCCGTGAGTGGGCACTATTCACCATGTCTCGCTGATTTTTAGCGCTGGGAGCTTGTTCTGTGCTGTAAAATCAGCGTGAACAGCACCTTGCGGCGCGATAGAGGACGCTGCTTCATTCTGCTGCTCGAGTAGATTTTCTACTCGAGCAGCAGCTTTCTCAACACGTACGGTCGTGACCTGCCTCAACCGCCGCGTTGAGAAATCTCGCTGGGAGGTGAACTAGTGCCAGAAAATCACACTGGGGGGCGCAAATTCTCTCTCGCGTTCACCAACTTAATGTTGGCAAGCCGTGCACGAGAACTCTGCCACACAGCGGTTGGCAGAGTTTTGCCGGAACTCCACGCGGGCACTCCCCTGGAGGAGCGGAATTATTTGCCCAGCCCTAGTGTATAACATTGCAGTCTGAAGTGGTGTGAGATGGCAATTTCTAGCGCTATGCAAAACTCCTTAATAAAGAAATAAGAGAACCAAGATGACAGCCATGGAATTCATTGAACAGCTGGAACAACATTAAATAGTGGCCCAGCCGCAGTAGGTGTTTGCAGTAGATTTTTTGCCCAGGGCACTTTAAAATTACAGCAGGTGCCACATATGCCTGTGCAACATCTTCAGTAACACAGATCACATTTGCACAATAACAAGAAGGTACTCCCTCCTTTGCATAGGGTTGTGGCCCAGGTAAAAAAAGGGAACCCTTTGCTCTCATGCTGCGTTACAGATGCTGGTACAGATGTAAGAAAGCTGTTGGGAGGCACACTGATTGTGTGCCACTATGCGGTGGCGCACAGTCATTGTGCGCCTCCCCCTCCCCAAGGCACCTCTTGGATGGGAGAAAGGTAACCCTAGATAACCCCAGGCATCTCTCCTCTGACAGGTGCAGTAACATACTACACCCGCTTGCATGGTAATGGAGGGACAAGGGGTCTCTGCATTCTCCTTGATAGGGAGGCCAGTCCACCACCTGCAGTTAAAGGCAGACTGACAGCATGAAACATACGGCCCACCTTTTACTAATGTGCTATTTGCTTGGAAGATGCTGGTTTGTGGTGGACTTGGAACAGCACATTTGTTGTGTTACTAACTTGGTCTGTACCCCACACACTCAGTTAAAGGTGAGCCATGGTGCCAAAATGTACTATGCGTAAAACAGCCTTTGCTGTTTTTTCACTAGGAATGACACTCAATAAATCACTAGTCAGCACTTTTTATTTAAAATGCAAGATTACTTTAATACACATAAAACTAAATACTATGCACAAAATTACAATGTTTTTCAAATTTGTTAGAAATGGGATTTCTGGTTGGCTGAGGTATGCATCCAGGCCAGACAGGAACCACCACTTTAGTCAGGGTAAGCTAGAGTAGACACTAAAAGATAGCCTGTGCTCAACCTCTGGTAGCTTGACACAGAGCAGTCATGCTTATCTAAAGATACAATGTGTAAAGTATTTTTGCAACACACACACACACAGTATTACAATGAATACACCACAAAAATACTCCACACACATTAAAAAAAATAGAGACTATTTATCTGATTAAAATAAGACCAAAACGACAAAAATCCAATCCGTATAAGTTGAGATATGAATTTATAAAGACTAAATGCAAAAACAGTGCTTAGGTGTCACTAGCGTTCAAAAGGTTACTTGAGGTGGCGATGGACCGGTGCAAATCCCAAGTCAACCGCGATAGAGGACAAGCCGGCTGCAGGACCCATGCAGGCCCGCTAAGAAAGTACCTTGGTTGGAGCAAAGCGTGAACCCTGAGGGCTTGATGCGTCAATCTTTTCCATGCAGTCGAACAGCCTCTACATCGGCGTGGAAGGTCGATCAATCAATCAATCAATCATGTCACTTATAAAGCGCACTACATACCCGCGAGGGTCTCAAGGCGCTGGGGGAAGAGGGGGTGGTGCTGCTACTGATCGAAGAGCCAGGTCTTGAGGAGTCTTCTGAAGGCCAGTAGGTCTTGGGTCTGTCGGAGGTTGGTGGGGAGGGTGTTCCAGGTCTTGGCGGCGAGGTGGGAGAAGGATCTGCCGCCGGCGGTCGTTTTCCGGATGCGGGGGACTGTGGCGAGGGCGAGGCTGGTCGAGCGGAGCTGGCGGGTGGGGGTGTAGAAGCTGAGTCGTCTGTTGAGGTAGGCTGGTCCGGAGTTGTGGAGTGCTTTGTGTGCGTGGGTGAGGAGCTTGAAGGTTATCCTCTTGTTGACAGGGAGCCAGTGCAGGTCTCTCAGGTGGGGTGTGATGTGGCTGCGTCGGGGGATGTCGAGGATAAGACGTGCAGAGGCGTTCTGGATGCGTTGCAGCCGTCTCAGGAGCTTAGCCGTCGTTCCTGCGTAGAGGGCGTTTCCGTAGTCCAGCCTGCTGGTGACGAGGGCCTGGGTGACTGTTTTTCTTGTTTCGGTGGGGATCCACTTGAAGATCCTGAGGAGCATTCGGAGGATGTTGAAGCAGGATGAGGAAACGGCGTTGACCTGCTTAGTCATGGAGAGGGTGGGGTCGAGGATGACCCCTAGGTTGCGTACGTGGTCGGTGGGTGGCGGGGCTGTTCCCAGTGATGTTGGCCACCAGGAGTCGTCCCAGGCTGAAGGGTTGGAACCAAGGATGAGGACCTCCATCTTGTCCGAGTTCAGCTTCAGGCAGCTGGTCCTCATCCATTCGGCGACGGCCTTCATTCCTTCGTGGAGGTGGGCTTTGGCGGTGTGAGGGTCTTTGGTGAGGGAGAGGATCAGCTGGGTGTCGTCGGCGTAGGAGATGATGTTGAGGTTGTGCTGTCGGGCGACGTGGGCGAGGGGTGCCATGTAGATGTTGAACAGCGTTGGGCTGAGGGAGGAGCCTTGGGGTACGCCGCAGATGATCTTGGTGGCCTTGGATCGGAAGGGGCGAGGCGGACGCTTTGTGTTCTGCCGGAAAGGAAGGATGTGGTCCAGTCCAGGGCCTTCTCTTGGATCCCGGCGTCGTGAAGGCGTGTTCGTAGTGTGTGGTGGCAGACCGTGTCGAAAGCGGCTGATAGGTCCAGGAGGATGAGGGCTGCTGTTTCTCCGTTGTCTAGCAGCCGTTCTGATCAGTGCAAAGGTGACGATGCATTGGTTTTGAAGAAAACAGCTGTAGAACCCACTTCTGAGGCCCAGAACATGGAGGGGGCACCTCAGGCAAGCGACGGATTCACAGAAGGCAGAGACCAGCAGCACCAGCAGAATTGCAGGAAGTCTTTTGTGTCTCTGAGACTTCAGAAAACAGGAGGCAAGCCAGCAAGCCTTTGGAGATCACTTGGAGGGAAGGCAGAGTCCAGCTCTCCTTCAGCAGAGTCAGGGGGCAGCATGGCCACAAGCAGAAAAGTAGTCCTTCCAGAAGAGCAGTCCAGTTGAGTCCTTTAAGCAGCACATCAGCCCTTCTGGCAGAGGTTCAGTTCAAGATCCAGAATTTTCTGATTTTAGGGGGTCACAAAATAACAGAACATTTGAAATAATATCATATTCTATTAAAAAATATTTTTGTTACTGGCCATGATCTGTCATTACAATTGCCCTGTAACTTCACAACTCGCGAGCAGTGTTTCTGTGAACCTCACTCTGTCTTAGGGTCATGAATTGCCTTGATAACGATGGTCTCTTGAGACTGTGCTGCTGATAGTTCAATTGATATTTTGAAAAAGATATGTAAATATTAATGTAATGCATATGTGTACTCATCAATTTGTTTTCTATGCTCTCTTAAACAGATACAAATTTTGTCTTGGGTAATGCCCAGATAGTGGATTGGCCAATCGTGTACAGCAACGATGGATTTTGCAAGCTATCGGGATATCATAGAGCGGAGGTTATGCAAAAAAGTAGCACCTGCAGGTTTGTTTGAACATGGATTCTCTCTGTTACAAATGTTCCTAAAGTGATTCTTCAATTGTGATTGGAGTTCATGCTTGGTGATAATTTACTCCCTGTCTTAGGGCCATGCTAGGTCTGGACCACAGAGTTATATCAACAAACAGATGCACCAGTCCAAACAATGCAGCTCTTGGACTCTATCGAGAGGACGGCATAGGGATATGAAAGGAGCAGTCAGGGAGTTAATGAATGGTGATAACTTACTCCCCGTCTCAGGGCCATGCTAGGTCTGAACCACAGAACGGTATCAACAATGTGATCATTCATGATGGAGAGGAGTCTATAGCATGGACCACTCCCTATCTGCCCCTTTCATATCCATGTGCCATCCTCTCGACAGACTCCACGAGCCACATTTTGTGGAATGGTGCAAAATGCAAAAAATAAGAAATGGTGCAAACAGATTTTGTTGTAATAGGGTGCACTATCTTAGTCTCTACCCTACGCATTCAGTTAAAGGTGAGCCATGGTGGAAAATGTACTATGCGTAATATGGCCCTGGCTTTTTTTCACCAGGAATGACACTTAATAAATCAATACATTGTTGCTCTGTGAGTTCTTTTTTTCTAAAATGCAAAATTATTTTAATTTACATAGAACTAAATACTATGTATAAAATTGCAAATATTTTCAAAATAAACTCCAACTGGAATCCATGCAAAAAAGTAGCACCTGCTGGTTTGTTTGAACATGGATTCTCTCTGATATAAATGCTCCTAAAGTGATTCCATCAATTGTGACTGGAGTTCATGCAGGGTGGTAATTTAGTCCCCATCTCAGGGCCATGCTAGGTCTGCACCATTGTTTGGACTAGTGCATCTGTTATATCAACAAACAGATGCACCAATCCAAACAAAGCGGCTCTTGGACTCTATCGAGAGGATGGCATAGGGATATGAAAGGAGCAGTCGGGGAGTACATGCATGGTGCTAATTTCCTCACCGTCTCAGGGCCATACTAGGTCTGAACCACAGAACGGTATCAACAATGTGATCATTCACGATGGAGTCTATAACATGGACCACTCCCTGTCTGCCCCTTTCATATCCCTGTGCCATCCTCACGACAGAACAGACTCCACGAGCCACATTTTGTGGACTGGTGCAAAATGCAAAAAATAGGAAATGGTACAAACAGATTTTTCTCCAGTCCACATTACATAAAGACTTTTACACCATTGTTAGAAAGGATAACAATAATTGAAAGCAATTCTACAAAATATGATATCTTTGTCTCATAAATCATTTTAGCTGAAAGTTCATGATAAATAATGAAGGAAACTGTTCTGGTTTCGCAATGAGAAATGAAGCCAATGGCTTTTGCCCCGGACATGACTCAATTTTACACTGTTTAAAAGTTTAGAATATGTATTTGTCCCATTTTTATTGTTTAAAGGTAACAGAAATTGAGAATTCAATTTTCTCTATATTTGCCCTGCTACAAATATCTTTCAAAATATGTACCGAAGCAACCCTTTTTTGCTCCATGCCTTATTAGTAGGATAAGGTGCAAACACATTTGCTCCATTTCTGGTTTAGAGCAAAGCTTACTCTGCCATGTTTCTCAACCTTCAGCGTGGGGCTGGTTACTCCTCTCAACCTATCGGTATAGGTTTAAACGCCCTGCTCCCTCCCCCCCTCAAAATAGGAGCACGGCTTCTCGCTGTCTAACCAGTGCATCTCATTTGCAGCAAGGATCCTCATTTTGTGGTGCAATCCAGCCATAAGGCAATGGGTACCACCCCTGACAACTCAGCACATACTTTGCAGTGTTGTTGAGCGCAAAACAAAAACCTTACTTTATTTGTTACCTTCTTAGCAATGGGCATACCCATCCTGTTCCTGACTTGTGTCAGGGAGTTCACCTGAACGCCACATGTATACCCAGATATGGGTCTCATACCTTGCTCTACCATAAGATGGGCACCTCACTAAGTAGGACTAGCAAGTCTGAAACGTATGGAGTTGCTTGTGTTCCCTTACACAGACAAAGCCAAGCAGTCTAGCTAGCCTGTTCATGTGGGGTGGGGCCAAGAATGTTAATGTTAATGTTAACTGATTTTTTATATAGCGCTAATCACCGGCAGGTCTCTAAGCGCTTGAGAGAGAGTTACCAGAGGTCGTCATGGGTGCATGGCCGTATAGTAGGCTAGTTAGGCCATGTCTAGTGCCTCCTTAAACAGAAGCGTCTTAAGCTGTTTCCTAAATGGAAGGAGCACTGGTTCCTTGCGCAGGTAATCAGGCAGTTGATTCCAAAGTTGTGGGAGCTGGTTGGAGAATGCTCGGCCCCCGTTGGATACGGTTATGTAGCCTGAGGTGGCTAGGCGGCAGGTCTCGGAAGATCGCAATGTGCGGCCCGGAACATAGGTTTTCAGACGTTCTTTGATGTAGGCCGGGGCTTTGCCGTGGATTGCCTTATGGGCGATACAGAGGCCTTTAAATCTAGCTCTCTGTTTGATTGGAAGCCAATGTAGTTTGCGCAGCAGGAGGGAGGCATGAGACCGTCTTGGCAGCCTAAAATCAGTCTGGCTGCGTCATTCAGTACCACCTGAAATTTATTAGTCAACTTCTGAGGGAGACCTATGTAAAGGGCATTTCCGTAGTCCAATCTGGATTCAATCGTGGCTGATACGATCATTCGCAGCGAGGCGGTTGAGAGGAGGGGGACAAGTTTTCGTAATTGTCTCATAAGTCCTATACAGGTTCCGACCACTGTGGTAACTTGGTTGGCCATGGAGAGCTTTGAGTCAATTTTTATGCCCAGACTTTTTACAACATGCACTGGTGTGGGGGTGGCCCCCAGCTCTTGAGGCCAGAAACGGTCGCTCCAGGGGTTATCTTTCGTGGGGATGACAAGTACTTCCGTTTTATCGGGGTTGATTTTCAGTGAGTTGGCGGTCATCCAGTTCACTGTGAATCTAAGGATTTTTTGTGCCATGTCTTGGGCATAGCTGGAGTTGTCGATCTGGAGAATGAGCTGGGTGTCATCCGCATAGTTAAAAACGCGGCAGTCCACGTGGGCAAGGGCTGTCACTAGGGGCTGGAGGTAGATATTAAAGAGGAGTGGGGACAGTGCGGACGCCGCAGGTGAGGATACCTCTATCTGATACCCGCTCCCCTAGCTGGATCCTCTGGGACCGCTCTGTCAGGAAGGAGGCTAGCCACTGGTGTGCCGGCCCATGAATGCCCAGGTCCGCTATTCGATCCAACAGCTGGGTGTGGTTGACTGTATCGAACGCCGCTGATAGATCTAATAAAATCAGGGCGCTCTGTTTTTTATTATCTGCCATGATTCTAAGATCATCAAGGACTGACATCACCACCAATTCCGTGCTGTGGTGAGCTCTGAACCCCGCTTGTCGCTTCTGGAGCAGTTGGTTATCCTCCAGGAAAAGTGAGAGTGTTTTAAGAACATGTTGTTCTATCACTTTCGACAGTAAAGGGAGCTGGGAAATGGGCCTATAGTTCTAAAGGCTCGCGGCATCAGCCCCAGGTTTCTTTAGGAGGGGGGTGACCCTGGCTTCCTTCAGGTTGGAAGGTAAGTGGCCAGTCTCCAAGGAGTTATTCAATAGGGCAAGAAGCTGTTTTTCCAGGCCGGGGAGGGCCATTCGAAAGATCCTTGGGTAAGTAAAGTAAGTAAGTAAGTCCGTTTTTATATAGCGCAGCTACTCACCCTTACGGGTCTCAAGGCGCTGGGGACCGTCGTGGAAATTAAGTGAGCTATTGCCCAGAGTTACATGGTGCTGAGCTGAGCTGCCGCCGGAGCCGGGGATTGAACCGTGAACCCTGTGCTCTGAAGTCAGCTGCCCTGGCCGCTGCACCACACTGCACCAGACTGATTTACATGCGAGTGGGCTCTATCTGAAATGGACCCAGTAGATTGGAATGTGACCCACAGAAACGACTACTAGTTGTGTTCAAGCATTTCATCCATCACGTTTTGCTTATCTCAAGCAATACAATTAGACGCTTGTCTCTTACTTTTCTTGGATTGTGTACTGGCCTCTGTCATAGGTGCTAAATCTTCTGCCATGGTTGAAAGATGATGTGAGTCTGAATGGGTCACAGGCCTGCACTCTCCCCGGCAGCTCCTCGCCTCCGTCTTCACCGCTGAGCCCCCAGCCTTGGGTGTTCAAGGCTGCTGTCTGCCCTGACTGTGTGCTGTGGCCGCCCTGCTTGCCGCGATGCAGTAACTTTTCACCTTTTCATTCTGCATTCCACTTTGTAGTCGCTAGCAGTATTGTATTTTGTTGTGTTGTGCTGTCCATCTTGTATTATCTTCTTCTATTAACTTTATTGTGCTTACTGTGCTCTGCATTGTCATCCCTTTATTGAGTTATTGTGCCTGTTGTGCTCACTGTTATCTGTGATCTGCTTCATATCCCCTTGTTGTTCTCCACCTCCCTGTTCCCGCCGCTGCTGCCCCTGCGGCCCCCCCCTGTCCGCACCCATTTCCCACCTCCCAGCTGAGCGTCCCTCCCCTCCCCTACAAATGGCGACCGCTGCGAGGTTGCGCAGCGGACGCACTGCTGGCGCGCCGAAGGCGCGCCTAAGGCAAGCCCGTCCGCGACCCGACCGCGGCCAGGAACCCTGGTTCTCTGGGACCCCGCCGATACGACTCCGCCGCCCTGCATGCACTAAACCCCAGAAGAGACGCCGACTGCCAAAGATCCACGCCTATCAGCACCTAAGGACAGTTCTCCTGCAGACACTGCTGACGATCCTTCACCATCAACAGTGCCCCCACAACCGCCGAAGGCCCACCGGACCCCCGCACCACCGAAGCCCTGACATGCATCCTCCTCAATGTGCGCTCCCTACACAGACACGCCGTAGAGATCTGGGACCTGCTAAACACCCTATCGCCCGACGCCGCCATCTTCACGGAAACCTGGACCAACGCCACCTCCGCCCCCGACATCGCCATTCCCGACGGATACAAGATCCAGAGAAAGGACCGACCCCACCGCCCAGGAGGAGGACTGGCCATTGCACAAAAGACCTCCCTCCGACTCTCCACCTCCAGCACGAGTGACCCCCACTCCATCACAGAACACCTCCACTTCCAGATCCAGACAAGCCCCAGGACCACGCTGAGCGGCACCCTCATCTACAGACCCCCCGGACCTCGCACCCAGTCTGCAACCACCATCGCCGACCTCGTCGCACCCCACGCCATCACCTCTACGGACTACATCCTACTCGGAGACCTGAATTTCCACCTCGACAACCACAGCGACCCCGACTCCACCACCCTCCTCGACAACCTCTCCAACCTTGGACTGAGGCAGCTCGTCACCACCTCCAACCACAGAGCAGGACACACCCTCGACCCCATCTTCGCAGGAGGGACAAACATCCACTTCAGCCACACCACGCAGCCCCTCTGGACGGACCACCACTGCGTTAATTTCACTTTCACCACCACCACCGCACCCAAACCCGCACCCCGCCCGCCACGAAGGAACTGGAGCAAGGTCACGGAGGAACACCTCAACACCACCCTCCTCCTGGACCCCCCCTGCGCCACGACCGACACCAACGCCGCAGCCAAGGAACTTCACCGCTGGATCTCCAGCTGCGCCGACATACTCGCACCCCTCCAGCACCCCGCCAAACAACGCCCCCTGAAAGCCGCCTGGTTCACCACCGAACTCCAAGAAGCCAGACGCACCTACCGACGCCTCGAGAAAACCTGGCGAAACCGGAAAACCACAGAAGACTTGAACAGCTACCGGAGCGCCCTGAAGGAATACCACCAGCGCATAATAGACACCAACCGGGCTTTCATCAAGGACAAGAGCCACACCAACGCAACCAACACCAAAGAACTTTTCAACGTCATCCAGCAATTCACCAAACCCCCCAGCGAAGCCACGGACGTCTCACCATCCCAGGGACTCTGCAACAAGCTCAGCTCCTACTTCCACCTGAAAATCAAGGCCCTCTACGATAATTTCAGCAAACAGACGCCGGACACCACCCCCATCCCCACCGCCTACTACAAGCCTACCATCACAAGCTGGGAACCCGCCACCATTGAACACACCACTGAGACCATGAAGAACACCCACTCAGTAGCCCCCACGGACCCCTGCCCACTGCACATCTACCACAGGGCCGCCACTTCCATCGCACCCGAACTAGGATGGACCATCAACGCCTCCTTCAAATCCGGCATCTACCCTGACGTCTGGAAGCGGGCGGAGGTCAAACCCCTCCTCAAGAAACCCACGGCCGACCCTACGGACCTGAAAAACTACCGGCCATCTCTCTCCTCCCCTTCGCGGTCAAAGTATCCGAGAGACTCGTAAACGCCCAGCTGACCGCCTTCATCGAAGAAAACTCCATCCTAGGTTCCTCCCAGTCCGGATTCCGGAGCAACCACAGCACCGAGACCGCCCTCCTCGCCGCCACTGACATCCGCATGCTACTCGACCAGGGCCACACGGCAGCCCTCATCCTACTAGACCTCTCCGCAGCCTTTGACACCGTCTCTCATCGCACCCTAGCAGCCAGACTTCATGACGCGGGGATACGAGGAACGATCCAATCCTTTCTCTCCTGCAGAACCCAAAGGATCAGACTCCCTCCCTTCCTCTCCGAACCCACAGAGATCAACTGCGGAGTGCCCCAAGGATCATCACTCAGCCCCACGCTCTTCAACATCTACATGGCCCCCCTCGCAGCCATCGTCCGACAGCATGTGCTCAGCATAGTATCATACGCCGACGACAACCAGCTCATCCTCTCCCTCATGAAGAACCCCGAAGACACCAGACTCAGCTTCCAGGAAGGAATGAAGGACGTCGCAGACTGGATGAAAAACAGCTGCCTGAAGCTCAACTCAGAGAAGACTGAGGTCCTCCTCCTCGGACCTTCCACCTCCGCCTGGAACAACACCTGGTGGCCCGCCGCCCTCAGGACCCCACCCACCCCTACAGACCTCGCATGGAACCTCGGCATCATCCTTGACTCCTCCCTTACCATGACCCGCCAGATCAACTCCGTCGCCTCTACCTGTTTCAACTGCCTTCGCATCCTCCGCAACACCCTCAAATGGATCCCCCACGAATACAGAAAGACTGTCACCCATGCTCTAATGACCAGCAGACTGGACTACGGCAACGCCCTCTACGCCGGAATTAACAGAACTCTCCTACACAAGCTCCAAACCATCCAGAACGCGGCAGCCAGACTCGTCCTCGGGACCCCGCGGCACGAACACATGACCCAACACCTGCGAGGCCTCCACTGGCTCCCCGTCGAGAAGAGTGACCTTCAGACTTCTCACCCACGCCTACAAATCCCTCCACAACATCGGACCCAAATACCTCAACGAGAGAGTCTCCTTCCACATACCCAAAAGGAACCTCTGCTCCGCCGACCTCGCCCTGGCAGAGACCCCCACATCAGGAGAAACAGAGCAGGTGGAAGAGCCTTCTTGTACGTCGCGGCCAAGGCTTGGAACGAGCTACCAGCCAACATCAGACGCTCCCCGACCCTGCACACCTTCAGGAAGAACCTCAAGACCTGGCTCTTTGACTGATCCGGAGCTGCACTCCCCTCCCCCTCCCCCCAGCGCCTTGAGACCCTCACGGGTGAGTAGCACGCTTTATAAAAAACCCTGATTGATTGATTGATTGATTGAATGGGTGCATGGTCTCGTGGACGCTGTGCTACATATTTTTTCATTAAATGTTCTAGGCTTACTATATATTGTTGCATAGGTAGAATGACTGCTGCATGTGTTGCTTTTTTGCAGAGCATTTGACCAAGTGTTCATTGACACAGTTGGACATTGATCTTATTCTGCTCTTCAGAGGATAGTGACCAGTTCTGGTGTTCTTAGACAGTTAATAGGTTGTGCACCGGTTTGAATGTTTCCGGACTGGCGTTTTGTGTTTGCTGACTGATGATGTCTGACCTTGGGTTGAGGTGTTTTTTTATTTTTTCTTCAGCTTCATGCATGGGGTTTCCTAGACTCTATTGTAAACTGCTATTCCTTTTCATAGTGCTTTGAATATACATACTTCACACCTCTCCCATAATATCTTGGACATTTTACAAATGCAGTCCTTTAGACTCAAGAACTTGTTAAACTTCTGTTTTATATTGTACAATGTCACTATGGTCTTTTCAGGGCAGATGCAGTATATTTGTTAGATTATCATTTTATTTTTATTTTGTGTCTTATCAATTTGCATCTTCTATGGCTGCCAGTATGAAGAGGGCGTGCAGTTCAGTTGCAAATTATTAGGCATTGCATTTTGGCAGCAAGACATTCTTATGTTTTTTTCCACCTCGTATCGCACGAAAATGCTTTAAAAATGTTCAGTATCCTGATCAAGAATAGCAGAAATAGAACTGTTTCTCCCCAAACCTTTTGTCCTTACAGTAGCAATGATTGACCACTCTTAGGTCTGGCCTAAAGACCGCTTTGCCTACTTTGGTAGCTTCATGCTTCCCAAACATTATCATAAAAATGCATACATGCTTGAAGGCTTGTCAATCAACACATTTTCGCCATTGATCTGTTCAAATATTGCTCAAATAATGCTCCCTCCTAACACAGCACAAAATACAGGTCAGTGGACCAGCCCACTTCAACCACTTGATGCCTTAGTTTTTAGTTACTTCATTTTTCCCTTGCACATGTGTGCATACACCTAAAAAATAGTTCCACAGAAATAGAACTTTTTAGATACTTGTCCTTCTTAGTAGCTGCTAGGTCCTACATATAGTAGGATGCTATCAACCATTTCCATAACACTCAAGACATTTATTGCAAGTTGCAATGTTGACTCGTCACTTTCAACCAGCTTTAGCAGATATATTTATCCTTTAGAAAAATGAGCACAGGGCATTAGAGTAGCAAGAAAAAGCCACACCCCTTCAGCTTTGCGACTGACATTTTAAGCAGTTCTATCTGACTTGAGAGGGACTTCCAGTAATGACTTGAGGAACTGCAGCAGCTTTGTAGCCTTTACACTTCTTTCCAATACACTCGTGGTGCAGTTACATGTATTCATTACATGCCAAAATTTCATGTTAGAGTTATTCTGGATAGCTGTGCAATTGCCATTCTCCAATGGGGTGCCCATCCTAATTCCTAAAAAAAAAATAAGTTTAATGGTGGAAGTCAGTCTATGGTATATGTGATCTTGCAGAAGTTAATATGTTTGTTTATTGCACTTGTTTGATGAAAACATGGATCTAGGTGCAACACAGTGTTCTATGAATTTTCTCAAGATATCAATGTTGTCTGCCTTTTGAACAACTCCATCTTCCAAAGTGTGAAAATACACCCAGGGAGGTACTCTTTTGTGAGGACCCCTGTTGGTAGGCTTACTCTCTCCATTGCACTTTTCTGTCAGGACGTCTGTTGGCTGATTAGCACAGCTGCAGCATTCCATTTCCATTGTACTCTTTTGTGTTGACTTCTGTTGGTAGTATAATGCAACTGGAGCACTTCCATCTTCATTATAATCTTCTGTGAGGACATCTTTTGGCTACTTCAGCTTTAAAGTAATTGTATTCTCCTTTGAGGGCCTCTGTCAGCTGCATAGTAGAACTGCAGATATCCTAGTCCTAGCTTGGTGGCCAGTAGCAACCTCATTGCACTCTGGGCAAAAGGAGGACCGACCGTTTACATCTTTGGGTTGTGTGGAGACTCACATCTCCTATTCACCAATGCCAAAAGCAAAAAAATATATATTTCTGCAATGCAAAGCCAATAACAATGCTTGGTGTATGCAAATCGTGAAAGAGATAATGAATTACATGTGATGACAAAGTCAGCATTTGAGATATAAAATAGTTCCTCATGCATTTCACAAAAAGTAAAATGACACATATAAGCTGTTATCGAGACGGGAGAGTAAAATGTTACTGTGAGATAATCCAATATGCGTTTAATGTCTGAAGCCAACAGTGGAAGACGGCTGACCTGAAGCCCCTTCCTATATGAGTGGAGTAGGTATAGAATATAATTTCCAAAATGGTGTAAGCACAAGTATAAGGGAAGCCTAAAAACATACATATAATCTCATTTTTTTATTACATTTATAAAGAATTAACTATTGCCATATAAAAGATTCAGTCGAAGACAGACCTATTTGCCTTGGCAATGCTTGTTTAAAACTATCGCCTAACTGCATTTCTCACTTAAATCGCAGCTTCATGTATGGGGAGTTAACAGATAAAGAGACAATTGACAAAGTGCGGCAAACGTTTGAAAATTACGAGATGAACTCCTTTGAAATCCTAATGTACAAGAAAACCAGTAAGTCAAAGACTTTCTTACAAGTTTGGCCTGACGATCACAGGCAGCCAAGATGGTATTCAGTCTTACTGTGTATTTCTCATGTTTTGATTTTGATTCTAATCAGGTGGTGCTCATCACAAGCTCAAAAATAGTGTTAGCCTACACTTCACCATGTACTGCATCTCTACAACAATCAATGAACTCAATTCTACGTCATAAAGTCACTCTAAATTCATCACCTTTACCATGTAGTAAATATACTCTAACATTCCACCTTAGCACAACTCATTCTCTTTAACCCTCGGAACCATGGCAGAAACACAAGACGTCCACATAAGACACATTTTCATGCAATGAATCTAAATGAGGCTCATTTACGCACTCATTGGTTACCTAGAACATTTCTGAAGCATCTGGGACTCTATTCTTAGTTAACACTGTGAAAGGCCGACTACCAAGTAGATGTATGTACCAGGCAAGACATATTTGCTTCCTGTAAGTACACAGTGCCTTTAATACTGTAAGAATTTAAATGTTTGTTTGGTGTTTCCCATCTGTCCATAAGTATATTTCAAAATGAGAATAAATATATATA
Source organism: Calotriton arnoldi (assembly GCA_963921515.1). NCBI lineage: Eukaryota > Metazoa > Chordata > Amphibia > Caudata > Salamandridae > Calotriton > Calotriton arnoldi. The sequence continues at coordinate 757,230 of CAWUFW010001591.1, forward strand.
TTCATATTTTTTCACACAAAAAACAAAGGTTACAGGAACGTTATAGTTAGGTTGACGTTTTACCCACACAAAACCATAGAAATTCAGTAGTTATAGTTATACTTATGTAAAGGAATTATAACTCGTGGCCTAAAGTTACTTCTTCAGATAAGTAGAACTATAATTGAGGAATTTCTATGGTTTTGTGTGGGTAAAATGTCAATCTAACTATAACGTGCCTGTAACCATTGTTTTTTTTTTTAATTTCTAGGTTTTTTAAACGTAAAGTAATATATAAGTACAGTATGTTAATACAACCACCTTCAACCGCGGCCAACTCTCCCCCCTCCCCCCACCCTGCATGCACCCAACCGTGCATGGTGGGGGTTTGGTGTGTGAGTGAGTGTATTTTTTTTCCCTGGGTTCCAGATCCTCAGATCCATCGTGGACTTAGACTGAGGGCTGCACTGAGCCCTGCTGTGCATCCGTGGTTTGGCCCCCCCAAAAAATAATTGGGCAATTCTTTGCCCATGAGGGGTCTATCAGAGACCCCTTGATGTACCCTATGGGGCCAGGATACCTCTATCCTGATGTTATTTTTCACTTTTCATTCTCCCCCTCAGGGCTGACCAAGAAACAAAATGGTGGCCGCAACTTTCCTTTCAGGTTGCGACCAGCCAATGAGGGCCTTGATTTTGCCCCCAGATCCCCCATGAAGGATCTGCGTCCCTAGACATACAAATATTTCTTTCTTTAATAACTTCCAAACTACTGAACAGATTTACATAAAATTCCTAAAAGGGCTCTTTCTAGATCAAGATCTAACTTTTTGCACAATTTGGTGTAATTCCGTTCAGCGGTTCGGGCTGTAATCTTTTTTAAAAACTTCAACAACCCCATAGACGTTGCATGGTAAAAAAGTGTTTTTTCTCAGCCCTCACTTGACGGATCACCCCAAAACATTCCAGACAGCAGCTAAAGTAACTGGTACACTAGTTTTGAAACTTTCGTGAACATTCCTCAAACACTGCCAAAGTTCTTAGTAAAAAAATAAATTTCTTTGTCTATGCGAAAAGTTGGTCCTAAATATAACTACCTACTGGCTATCACCAGTAGGTAATATAGATTTACCAATAAAATGTATACTGTGGCAGCCACCACTTTGTAGTTATAGTTGGGTCAGAGTTTCTATAGGAAGAGCATTTTTTGTCTTGCGCCATTTGACAAATCTTCACCAAACTTTCCCAAAAAATGTTCATCCACCTCCACTCCTTTCTGTAGAGTTTCGAACCAATCCATCAAGCAGAGGCCAAGGAAAAAATGGGGAGTCCCAAAATGTTAATTTCCCACATTAATTTCCATCCGAAATTTTGGGAAGCGATGCAGAAAAAACAGCTAATCAGAATTATACCACATTTTGCAGAAAGTTAGAACTAAATCAGAAAGCATGCTTTTCACTATTTGGGGGGAAAAATATGTCAGCTGTTTTTAAGAAATGTGCATTTAGAGAGGTGTTTGCAGGTGTTAAAAGTTAAATATATCTAGACTGTGGTTTCCAGATATGCTCTGGCCATGTTAAAGGGGACCAGTCAATCCTGATTGGCTGGCCACAACCGGAGCAATATTTTGTAGCAGTCATGACAGGACTGAGGACATGGTTCTTGCTTTCTGATAATGAATTTAAAAAAAACATAAGGGGGCAAGGTGAGCACACATACATATATTTACTGAAAAAAGGTTAAAGTGATGTTAAAGTTAGTGGTTGAAAAAGGTAAAAACTAACGTCTAAAAACAAAACCATGAAATTCACAAGTTGTGGTTAACTGAGCTGACTAGCACTTGAGCAACTGCCATGCACTGCTTATGATCTCACATATTACATCACTTGAGACCTGCCATGTTAAATGAAATGTCTGATAACAGCTCAAGTGACATCATTTATAACATCACTGATGATATAGGGCCTGATTTAGATTTTGGCGGATGGGTTACTCCGTCACAAAGGTGACGGATATCTCGTACGCCAAAATATAAATCCCATAGAATACTATGGGATTTAAATTTTGGTGGGCGGGATATCCATCACCATTGTGATGGAGTAACCCATCTACTGAAATCTAAATCAGGCCCATAGTAATTTTTTTCCATGTATGTTTATTACTGTTTTAAAACTGTACGTCAAATTTTTCCTGCATTCATTAAAAACCCAACAGTGGTGCGCTTTGTACATTCAACAAGTCATTGGATAATCTGGTGTATTTGGCTTGTAGTTATATTGAGCGCGTGCTTATGCTGACTTTATGTTGAGTATTCTATAACGTGGAGCGAAACCAAACTTTACGCAAGGAATGAGGCTCTATGGGTAGATGCAGGGGGCGTATTATGACCAAGGTGTCAGCATGAACCAGGTTGCAGGGGTGAGTTCCGTGATGAGTGATGTATGATGTTAGGGGCCTTTTGGGGAGTGATTACGGTGAGAGGAGGCTATTAGGGCATGTTGTTATAAGAAAGTTATCAGTATGTGCACCGAGCGCTACAACGGGAGTGCGTCATCCTTCACCATGCCTTTAAATTTGAGGAGGATATCATCCCACCCATTAGCAATGGATCGCATACTAATGCTTTAAGCCTCTTCCTTTTGCATGGGTTCGCTCTTGGAATCAGCTCACTGCCCTCAGTCTTAATGTGATGTACTACCACGCTGCGACAGAGGATGGTGCCTCTCCTCTTCACTTCAGGGTTATGGCATGCTTGGCCAGCAGTAGGGGTAGGTCTAGGAACCGGCCCACAAATTTGTTCTTTTTGGTGCGTTTAAAGAGACCCAGAGCATAGACTTTCCAACTCTCAAGGTTGGGGCAGCCAGTGATGGGGGTAATTATAGAAGTGACTGTGTGCCAGGAGTTGACTATATGGGCGCTGCTCCATATCATGTGTTGCAGGTCTGTCGCGGCAGTCGCAGCATGGGCAGACTGCACTTGCACCCAGGAACATTCTATTGATTCTCTCTGGGGAGAGGCAGGCCTTGTGGAGGACACTGAACTGAATACATTTAAATCTGGCATTGTGTGAAACCGTAAGGGGACAAGCAAGTGCCCTATCCCACTCTTTGTCGTGTAGCACTCTCCCCATCACTTTGCGTAGATCCTGCAATGAGATTGGCGTATGATCTTCCATAGCCCTGTTAATTCAGCTCATTGTTATGTGGCCACTGACAACGGTAAAATGGATTTCAATGAGGGTGTTTTTTGGAGGTTCTTCCATAACTCTGCCTCAGGTAGTTCAACATATATTGGCTATTGTACTGTGAGTCAAACAGTGGCCTCTACGGTGGTTAGTTTGTTTCGGTATAGAGTCAAATTTTAAAAGCTGGCTGTACCAGGTCACCCAGTGTCGTAATGCCCACCGCACTCCATGGGCCTAGTTCTCCTGCTGTGACACCACCCATATTCTTTGGCAGACCAAGAGAGGAGTGGAGGATGCATAGGGTGCCATGTGTTTAGCAAGGCGCAAAACTCTTTGGAGGCAGAGTTTAGCTCCGAGTAATAGCTGGGGTTGTCCACTGTCAGCCTTGGCTCATTGAAGAAAGTGATAAAACAATTGTTTGGCTTGTAGTGACCATTGCTCTGTACGAGTGTTATCCAATGAGCACCCCCTGAGCTGAGCTGCTGAATAATAGATTGGGGGTCCCCAACCCGTCTGTCTTTTCAGAGGCCGGAGCTTGGCCAAGGTCACTCTTTGTCAACCGCTTTACTAGACAGATAACATCATACAGTCGTGACACCGTTCTATAGGGTTTGTGGACTTGAAGTAATTCAACACACAAAATCTGTGGACAATTTTCTATTCACCTTAATGGAATTATTATAAGTGAAGATCTTTATGCAGACTGCAAATTCTTAACTTTTTATACATTGTGAAATGCAATCGGAGTGAATGCACCACACACAAATAAATGGATTCTCTTTTCATGTTAGTACCAGGTTTTCATTTCTCTCTCCACTTGGAGAGGGATATATTTTACTTGTACCATAGCTGTCTGGGGGGAAAGACAATGTGATTGTGTAAGCGTAGTCAAACAAAAGAATAATCCTATTATTTTATTTCATTTCTTACAAATACCATTCACCTCACCCAGCTAATAATCTATGTTGAGCCATGAGCAGCCCACCTTACAACAATCCGCCAGTGACATGTTCTATGCTGATTTACTGACACAACTTTTTCAGATGATTAAATTAGCAGTACCTTCTTTGATCTGCCTTTTGTTATTGAAGAAGGGATTATAACAGGGTCCCATGACACCTCCTACATGATACCTACAATTCGGAAGTGCCTCGGGATTGTACTGTGAAAATGAAAAGACAGATTACCAGGGCTGACTGGAAAGCAACATCAGCTGTGGGAAAAATGTTTAAATCATTGGGCGTGGTTGGGTCATGGAAGCCCGCCATGCTTTTAATGCAGCGCCCTAGCCAGCAGGGCCGGCCGGACTGGGAACCCAAAGCAACCCTTGCAATTGTGTCTGACCAGCCCCAGTTGTACAAGTGTGAAGCACTGCTGCTTTTGTTACTGGGGCCGATAGTGCAGCACTGCTCCAAAACTGGCCCCCAGTATCAAAAGTGGCCCCCACCGCTACCAAACCGGCCCCACCCTTCCAGCCTCCGGGAAAACGTTCAGTCCAGCTCTGCTAGCCAGGAGCATTCGGGGAATGCAAGTCCGGGCCTGCAGGTTACTTGTATGCCCCGTCTTTATTTACATATTTTGTTTAGAAGCCCAGTAATGAATAGAGGGTCAGTAGCGGTGCATGATGGTTTGCTTACACAACATTTACAAACTAATTCCCTCTCAAAGATTTTAAAAAGTTAATTTTGCTTATCCTATAAAACAACCTAGTTACTGCAGTATCATGGAAATTAAGCTGCGCCTGCGCGTCCAGAGTATTAACATCCTGGCAAAACTTCACACAGCTCAAGATCACCTCCGAACCGAGGTCGATGATGATAAAAGCAGTCATTAACCGTAACTGATTGAACTCTGCCCAGCAGTGCTATTTGATGTGCCTTCAAATCTATAAACAAGCATTGACACAGATAATAGGTCTCAGTCGTCTTAGTCTTATTTAAAGCTGTCCTCTGGTACTTTTTGAGATGGTAATGCATTTTCCAGCAATCATAATTCTAAATGCGTTAGTTTGTACATGCATTCCAGCAACCCATCTACAGTTAAAAATAATGTAAATAGCCCTCACCCCCAGTGGCGTAGCTTTTGGGGGGGGGGGGGGTGCTTGGGGTGTTCCATTCTATTTTGCAGTAAATAGTTGGATACAAGTGCTTTCAGTCAGGTATGGTGAGGTGTCTGTCAAATTTCACCTGGGAGTTTTACATACACACAGACAAAAACACATACACATGCTTTCTTGTCTCTGTTTTGAAGATCTTAAAAAATGTTGGTTAGTTTAAAAAATATTGTGTTTTAAGTACTCCTAACAATATGCACTGTCTCATAAGCCCCCCTCATTCCATGTTTCTCATATAATGTATTCTCAGAAGATATACCAGCGTGATTGTTGGGAAATCTAAAGTTCACCCCCAATCTTACTGACTAAGCTACAACCCTGCTTACCCTAGCCCCTGCCGTAGCACATAACTCTCCACTCCCGACTCCAACTTGTAACCCTAAATGTTAAATGTCAGTGTACTGTATGACATTGTAAATGTAAGTGATATAAATGGTGTGCTTCAAGGCCATACTAATGGTAATACAGCGCTATTAAATCCCAGTTAATATAGCATAACAAGAAAGTAGTTGTTATTTTACGTTGATTTGTAGATGCACTAATCACATGAGAGTATATCCAAGCGCTTAAGCAGGTGTGAAGGCTTATGGTCCCTGCAGAATTATTCGAAGAGCCAGGTCTTCAGCTCTTTGTGAAACTTAAGTAGCAAGGGGGAGACTCTGATGTGTTGTGGGTGGTCGTTCCATGTTTTGGGTGCGATGTAAGAAAACGAGCGAGCTCCTGCTCTGCTTTTGTAAATGCGGGGTGTGTGTGCGAGTAAGGCTAAGCGTAGGAGTCTTGATGCGTTGTAAAAGTGTATGTTGCAGTTAAGGTATGAAGGTTCTGTGTTGTGTAGGTCTTTGCAGGTGTGCGTGAGGAGTTTAAATTGGCTGCGTTTATGAAGACAGAGCCCTTGGAGCTCCCTGAGGTGAGATGTTGGAGCGATGCGGAAGGTTTAGTACGAGTCTTGCGGCCGCGTTCTGGATAGTCTGAAATCTGTTCAGGAGTTGCTTGGAAATTCTGTTGTGCAGTGCGTTGCCGTGGTCGAGGCCTGCGAAGAGTGCTTGCATGACAGTTTGTCTGGTGTTCTGAGGAAGCCACTTTAAGATTTTTCGTAGCATTTGTAGGATGTTGAAGCAAGCAGACCTCACTGCGTTGACTTGTGCCATCATGCCGTCATGAATAATACCCAGATTTCTGGCATGGTCGGTGGGTGTTGGTGTAGGTCTCAGTTCTATCTGCCACCAGGTGGCATCCCGCAGGGAGTTCTTGTTTCCAAAGACCAGTACTTCAGTGTTGTCAGAGTTCAGTTTCAAGTCGTTGGTTCTCATCCATTCTGCTACCAAGGCCATGCAGTTGATAAAGTTGGGTCTGGCGGTGGTTGTCTTGTCCGTCAGGGAGAGGATGAGTTGGGTGTTGTCTGTGTAGGAGATGATGGTGATGCCTTGAGATCTGATGAGCTTGCCGAGTGGAGCCATGTATACGTTGAACAGTTTTGGGCTGAAGTATGAGACCGGGGGGACTCCGCTTAGAGGTTTCTTGGCCACGGATGGGAAAGGTGGCAGCCTGACTCTTTGGGTTCTTCCTGTGAGGAAGGAGCAGATCCAGTTGAGTGCTGGTCCTTGGATACCGCACTTGTGGAGTCTTCTGATGAGTGTTTTATGGGAGACTGTGTCAAATTCCACAGTGAGGTCGAGCAGGATGAGGGTGGCTGTTTCTCCTTGGTCAAGGATGGTCTTGATATCATTGGTGGCTGTAATGAGTACGGTTTCTGTGTTGTGGTTCTTTCTGAAGCCTGGTTGTATGTTGTCCAGTAGGTGGTAGCTCTAGTAGGCCTGTGAGTTGTTTATTGATGGCCTTTTCAATTCATTTAGCTGGGTAGGGAAGCAGGGAAATGGGCCAGATGTTGGCTATTTGGCTTGGGTCGGCTGAAGGTGTCTTGAGGAAGGCGCTGACTGCTGTGTGCTTCCAGACTTCCGGGAAGGTGGAGCAGTCGGTGGAGGTATTCAGGATGTGGATAAGTGCTGTGCTGATTGGTGATGCGCCGAGGTCATAGATGTGGTGGGGGCAAGGTTCCGATGGGGCTCCACAGTGAATGGTCTGCATGATTGTGGCTGTTTCTTCACTAGTGAGGATCTTCCATCTGTTCAGGTGGTTGTCTTGATTGGTGCTGGGCAAGTTGGTGATGAGTTTGCTGGGATCTTGCTGGAATGTAAAAATTACTGTAGATGTACGTGATTTTGTTCTGGAAGAAGTTGTATAGTTCGTCTCAGAGTTCTTGATAGGGGTGATGTTGATAGAGGCCGTGTGTGTGGTGAAATATTTGATGATCAAGAAGATTACTTTGCTGCTGTTGGAGTACTCTTCGATGCATTCAGCTACCACTCTTTTCTTGGTTTCTCTTAGTTGTTGGTGATATCGTCTGAGTGCAGCTTTAAAGGTGGTTCTATCTGTGTGTTTTTGGCTGGTTCTCCACTTTCTCTTTAGCTATTTGCTTTGTCTTTTGGTGCCCAGAGGTCCTTTATTTATCAACTGGCTTGCTTGTCAGATCTTGTCTGTTTGTTGAGTTTGATGGATGTGAGGGAGTCTGCACAGGTCTTGATCCAGTTGTTAAAGTTGTCAATGTCCTTGTTGATGTTATACGCAGGATTGGGTAGGTCTGTGTGGAGGGTGAGCAATTCTGATTCTGAGATTTTGTTCCAGCTATGGATGGGTAGGTTGACGTTGTCGGTTGTGTTGGTCTGCTGTGTGCCGATTTGGAAGTGGATTATGGAGCGGCCAGTCCATGTGAAGGGTGAGGTTGAGTTGAACTGGTCATGGAAGGTGGTGAAGATGGGTTGTAGTGTGACGAGTTGGGTTAGTCCGATGTTGTTTAGGCTTTCTAGGAGTGCTGAGGAGCAGTGGTTGGTTCTGTCATCCATGTGCTAGTTGAGGTCTCCGAGGAATACAAAGGCTGTGGAGTTGATGGTGATGGGGTCGATGAAGTCTGCGGTGAGGTTGGTAAAGATAGCTTGTGGTCCCAGCAGTTGGTAGATGAAGGATCCATCTAGGGTGACGTTTTTGGAGATTTGAAGCTTGAATTGCTGATGTTCCAAGAACGAAGTGACGTTCTCTGTGGTCGCTGAGCAGATGATGGCATCTTTGTAGATGATCAGGAGTCCCCCTCCTTGCTTCTGATGGTGGTCCTGTTGTGCAATCTTGTAGCCTGCTGGGATTGCTGTGGCGATGTCAGGTGCAATTGTTGGGGTGCGCCATTTTTCCATAAGGAAGAGGAGGTCCGGTGTATTGCTGCTCAGCAGGTCCCAGATTTTGGTTACATGGTTGCTGAGCGGATGGGTGTTGAGTAGCATGCATGTGAGTGAGTTTTGGGGTGCTGGTTTGCTGTTGCTTGAGGTGTTGTGCTGGAGAGATATTGTGCTGGCTGGTTTGTGTGACGTGTGGGGGTAGGTTGCTGCCGGTGAAGTGAAAGTGGGTGCAGGTGAAGGGTCCCACTGTGGTGTGTGGCGTGGCCAGGCTGTTGAGACAGTTAAAGTGCAGGATACCGTCACTGCCAATCTAAATTGAACCCACTTTGTTGGTCATCGGTAGATTGTAATAACTGATAATGCATTTGCTGAGGAGGTTGAAATTCAACATTGAATATTTAAGTGTCTCAATACAAAAGGCATAAGGTTACATAATCTAAGAATCTAGTAATGAATGACTGGGGCGAGAAACACAGAAACCGCACCTACCACTATCACCAACAATTATTTAATGAACAATTGAGTTACAAAGAAAAATATACAAGTGCGCGAATATGAGGGAATAGTCACCACAAACCTTCTATCAAGGAAATCCCTGATCATAAATCAAATAACATTACTCAGAACTCCTTATATATTCATAGTCACAGTGTCCTTAAATTCAATATATTCAATGACGGTCCATAGCATGGTTTGTTTCCAATCCTTTATTACATCTTGTTTTAAAAACAATTTGATTATGGCTGCCATCAAATTGTTTTAAAAGAACCCCTCAATGATTCCACACGTGGAGATTTAAGGACAATGGACATTGTGACTATGAATATATAAGGAGTGCTGAGTAATGTTATATAATGCAAGATGTTATTAACATTACAGAAGACACAATATTACATTACTGAAGATTAGACATTTTGTAGTGAGATTTATTGACTGATGAATTAAATACAGCCAGACGATCTAATGGCCTCATCAAGGTTTGGGCGGCTTTCATGCTTTATGCAAATAAGGGCAGTTTAAGGGGTGCTGAATCAGCTAAACCAGGACTCATTGTTAAACACTATATACAGGAGTTAAACCTGGACAACTTAGTTTTGTAGTACTCTCAAATTGTAAACGTTTCCTTCTTTTCTGCATTCTGTGACTTTAACAATATTTTAAGAAGATTGGGTTATGAAATTTGTGACAGTTGGAGCATATAACATTTTAATAACAGGTAGGAAGGTCACAGCAGATCCTGTCTAAAGCTATTCACAGGCAACCATGGTAATGTCATACTGGTTGGAAAAGAATTATTTCAAGATGGAAGAAAATTATTTTTTATTTCTAAAAGACAAGAAAAACAACCCTTAAGTGGTTCAGTGTGATAAACACTCAGTGCAGAGATGAGCAGCAAAATGTGAATGCCACAGGTACAAATCTTTGCAGGAGAACTGAATTCCCCTTTAGCACTTTTATAGCTTTTAAAATTGGACAGCTTAAATGACATAGGATTTAACTGAAGCCCGAAGGATGAAATGCCAATTTCTAGTCTGGAAAGAAGTCAAAGCTTTGATTCGAAGTTATGGCTGCATGTTACATACAGATATTTGCAGCAAGTGTTTTACCAGTGGCGGCTCCTCCGCTATGGCGGAGGAGCATCGTCCCACTGCTTTTAAGCAGTGCAAGTGAAGGAAACATAAAATGATAATAACTTTGAGTTATTATCATTTTATGTTTCCGTGCTGCTTTGTGGGCGGGCGAGCGGGGCTTCTCTGCTCTTGGAGCAGGGCAGGGTAGGAGTGGTTTGCCCACTCCTAAGTGCACATGACTGTTTGGCCGGCCCTCTGGGACCGGCCAAACAGTCATGCGCACTTTCCCTGTTCTCCATGCAGGTTGCATTACAGCCTGCGTGGAGAACATGCCCAGGCCCCTATTACCTGGCTGAGCGTTGAAATACGACGCTCAGACCAATCACAACGCTGCATTGCTTCATTGTGATTGGGCAGGGGAGCCAGGGTGCTTACCAATCACAACTCTGCATTGCAGCGTTGTGATTGGTCAGGGGAGCTTGGCTGTGCTTTCTGTTCCTGGAGTCCAACGGAGGAGAGCAGGAGCAGAAACGCGGGACACAGCGGCGAGGTAAGTGGCGCTCGCCCCGCCACCCGCGAGCCGTGCTGGCCGCCACTGTGTTTTACTATACTGAGCCATTTTAATGCATTTCAGAATGTCAGCTGCTGGTTACATGCAGTTCTCAGCAGCAGACAATCAACCCACTAAACTATGTTACTGGGGTTTTCACTTGTTTCCTACAGAGTCAACACAGACCTCATAGCTACTCCCTTAACACACCACGCTATGTTGTGAGGATAGGACCTAGTCACCTAAACGAGGTACACACCATTTCAGTAATATAATTGTCATTTACAGTATTGTCTGTATGACTTTTTCTCGGATTGAGATAAAATGTCAGATTTGTAAACAAGTTATCAACAGGCAGTTTATATTTATATTAGAACTTACTTGCCATTGTCACAGGATAACATTTTTTGTTAACTGTAGATCATCCAGTTTACATTTAAATTCGTCATTCAATACATGTAAATGACAGACTTGAGAATCAATTTATTTAAATACAAGGGTCAGCAATGTCTGCTCAAGTGCTCACGATAATTTTAAGACAAATGCCAAAAGATGTTAGCTCAGCATAAAGCAAGATCCAGTTACCTATTAACAACGACTTGTGAAATAAATTTACAAACATCCAAATTCTTCCTCCAAAAGAAGGCATACAATGGGTGTTGGAAAATGGCCATCTCTGAAGGGTCACTCCAAACTTTTTGCCTTCCTCCTCCTATTTTTCTGACCTTTTTTTAGGCATTAGGACTCTGAGCACTTTACAACTGCTGACAAGTGCGAACGTGTATGTGTTCTCTCCCCTAAACATGGTAACATTGGTGTATACACAGTTGACATATTTAGTTCACTTGTAAGTCTCTTGTAAAGTGGTATACCATGTATCCAGGGCCTGGAACCTAAATGCTACTAGTGTGCCTGCAGCACTGATTGTGCCACCCACACAAGTAGTCTTTCAAACCTGTCTCAGGCCTGCCACTGCAGGGCCTGTGTGTGCAGTTTACTGCCATTCGGCTTGGCATTTAAAACTACTTGCCAAGCCTTAAACTCACCTTTTATTACACATAAACCACCCCTAAGGTAGGTCCTAGCCAATAGGGCAGGGTGCTGAGTAAGTAAAAGGTAGGACATGTACTGTTAAGTTTTACATGTCCTGGTAGTGACAAACACCCAAATTTGTTTTTCACTACTGTGAGGCCCTCTTATAGGCTAGCATTGAGAATTCCTTAATACACTTTTAAGCTGTAATTTCTGATTAGAAAGGAGTAGCTGCATCATGTTTTATATCTTTGGAATGGTAGTGATAAATCCTCTGTACTAGTAAAGTTGGAATTAACATTACTATTTTAGAAATGCCACTGTTAGAAAGTAGACATTTCTCTGCTCTTACTGCTCTGTGTGCAATTCAGCCTGTCTCCAATACACGCCTGGAGTGGGTGACAGCTACACTTTGTGCATTCCCTCTACACAGCCGCAAACACAGGAATGGTGGGTGTGACAGAGAACTCATCTGCATTCATCTACATTCTGATAGCTCTTCCTGTGCAGGAAGAGGGAGGGGGAGCTAACACACCTGAATAGGCAGTGTCCTGTGTTCCACACAAAGGGCTGATTACCCTCCACAGATAGTCTTGCAGACAGAACTAGGAGGAAGTGGGGCCTGTGCACTTAAAGGGTTGCTTTGAAGTCACCCCCACTTCAAAGGCACATTTGGGTATAAGTACTGGGGCTCTGACCCTACCAAGACAATAGACTACTGGGCCTGTGAAGAACTCAGCCAGGAGTAAAGACTGCTGTGCTACAAGGATTGCCACTCTTCTTGACTGACTGTTGTGAAGGAATTCCTTCTCTGCTTTGAAGGGCCATCAAAGACATCTTACAACCTTGCTGCTCCTGCTGAACTCTGTCATCTGTGAGTCCTCCATTGCCTGAGGTGCCAATCCAGTCCTGGGCCTCAGAAGTGGGTTTTGCTGCTGTTTTTGCTTCAAAATCCAAACAGTGATGACTTTGCACTGCTTGGAATCGATGCATTGCCCTTCAAAGCCGATGCTAGAGCTGATCAACGACATCGCCTCGATGCGCGGTTCAACGACGATGGACGGCGTGGCTCGATGACGACGCAGTGCCTGCATCGTAAAGGAGTTTGATGCTGAAGCCTTCATTGACTGAGAGGATCAGCACCAACGCTTTGCTTCCATCCTTGGGATTGGTAACAACGTGGCTCCTCCTTGACTCCTCGCATCGAGTCTTCAACGTCAATGCTTGCTCCATCCAAGGTACTTTGTCAGCGGGACCTGTCTGAGTCCTGTAGCTGGGCTGCCATCCATTGTGGCCAGCCTGAACTTTGGATATACCCCGATCTATCAATCAAATCAATCAGGGGTTTGCAAAGCGCACTACTCACCTGTTAGGGTCTCAAGGCGCGGAGGTGTGAGCAGCTCCGTTGGGGTCATTCGAAGAGCCAGGCCTTGAGGTCTTTTCTGAATTGGCGCAGTGTTGGGCTTTGCCGGAGGTGGAGGGGAAGGTCATTCCAGGTCTTGGCTGCGAGGTAGGAGAAGGACCTTCCACTCGCTTTGTTCCTGTAGAAGTGTGGGACGGTGGCTAGGGAGAGGTCGGCTGAATGGAGGTTTCTCTTGGGGGCATGGAAGGAGAGACGGTTGTTGAGGTATTGTGGTCCGATGTTGTGGAGGGCCTTGTAGGCGTGCATGAGCAGTTTAAAAGTTATTCTTCTTTCGACGGGGAGCCGGTGGAGATCGCGAAGGTGTTGGGTGATGTGGTTGTGCCAGGGGATGTCGAGGATCAGTCTGGCTGCGGCGTTCTGGATGGTCTGGAGCTTGCGGAGGAGTTTTTTGTTGATTCTGGCTTAGAGAGCGTTGCCATAGTCCAGCCTGCTGGTGATGCTGGTGTGTGTGACCGTTTTTCTGGAATCTGCGGGTATCCATTTAAATGTTTTACGGAGTATGTGGAGGGTGTTGAAGCATGCGGAGGAGACGGCGTTGATCTGCTGGTTCATAGTGAGCGATGAGTCCAGTATGATGCTGAGGTTACGTGCGTGGTCTGTCGGTGTGGGTGGGTTTCCGAGGGCGGTGGGCCACCAGGTGTCGTCCCATGCTGAGGGGGTGGATCTGAGGATGAGGACTTCTACTTTCTCTGAGTTGAGTTTCAGGCAGCTGTTCTTCATCCAGGTTGCGACGGCTTTCATAGTTTGAAAAAATATGGGGACCCCTACATTAACAATGTATACTTGCTAGCTAGTAGGGAAAATGTATCAAGGGAAAAAACAAGCTAGAACCAAGCATGAATGTATAGAGTTATTTCAGGACATCTTACACTAAATCAGACGACATAGTGCTTGATTATTATCAAAAATATATTTTTATTGTATATATTGTTTCATCATTCTTTTCTTTAAATATCACAAAAATATGATTCTATATATTTAATAGTCACAATGTATCAACAACATATATTCACAATGCATTAACAACATATAAAACATGATCACATAAATTATAGATTAAAACAAACACTGTGCTGATATAAATTGATACAGTATCCTTTCTTTTATGTTTCCAATAGAGTCCAGATCAATATGGACAGAAAGGGGGGTCGGCGGTAGATGAGACTACGCGCGTTTCGGCAAGTTGCCTTCCTCAGGACACCGTCTCAACTTTCACTGCATTGGACACACAATAAACACAATACATTGATTTCATGCACTCATGCCGATCTATCACTATACTGTTGATGTCCTGTAATGCATTTATTTAATATGTTTACAATAAAATCAACTAAATTATTTAAAGGTTCAGTTGTATTGTGTTGGGAATCTCTAAAGGTTAAAAACTGTGCATTTAAATAAAGTGACAACCAAGTTTATGAAAGAGAAAAGAAAAAAGGAATAATATAAAGAGTAATAGAAAGGGTGCTGAGATAATAAAACCAAAAATAAAGGAAGAAAAAACAGTTTGTCAAAATAGTGAAAGTCTCCCCCGTATCATTCTAATATGCATATATTCAAGGTACCTACTTTGACCCATATAAGGAATTACTCTTATTGGGTGCATTACATATTCACATAAGGTGAAGATTTATTAGTGAAAGATGGTGTCGATTTACCATGCATCAGAAAAGATGGTGAAGCACAGAATAGTATATTATTATAATTACCTATTTGATGTAATTAGACTAAAAAGTCAAATCAATTTCCTTGTTTATGCTTGATAAAAAGCACAGAGTCCCTGAGTCTATGGAAAAAACACAACATATGTCTAATTAAAGGCAAACTCAGGATATATAACCCCAGGATGAATTTCTATGGGCTTAATTTTATACCTTATTTTGTAATGGGTATACGTTTGAGACCATTCAATATTATAAATAAGGTTGGTACATCTCTGGGATGTGTTGATATTGCTTGAAGATTGGATGCAGTCGCAGATATATTGCTCTAAAAACGAAAGACCAGAACAAGGTTTACTAGTTGAGCTCATTTTAAATTTTATACATAATCTGGTTACAAGCTGGTGTTAAGCTTATGTTTAGTAAAAGGTGAATACCTGTATGTGGTCCCTATATGACCAACCGGATTATGTTCAATGTGCTCAGGGCATCTATGAAAAAAACATGAAGTCCTATTTTTAATAGGACTTCATGTTTTTTTCATAGATTTACATTTTTTTCATAGATTTAAATTTAAAAGGACTTCATGTTTTTTTCATAGATGCCCTGAGCACATTGAACATAATCCGGTTGGTCATATAGGGACCACATACAGGTATTCACCTTTTACTAAACATAAGCTTGCATGAAATCAATGTATTGTGTTTATTGTGTGTCCAATGCAGTGAAAGTTGAGACGGTGTCCTGAGGAAGGCAACTTGCCGAAACACGCGTAGTCTCATCTACCGCCGACCCCCCTTTCTGTCCATATTGATCTGGACTCTATTGGAAACATAAAAGAAAGGATACTGTATCAATTTATATCAGCACAGTGTTTGTTTTAATCTATAATTTATGTGATTATGTTTTATATGTTGTTAATGCATTGTGAATATATGTTGTTGATACATTGTGACTATTAAATATATAGAATCATATTTTTGTGATATTTAAAGAAAAGAATGATGAAACAATATATAAAATAAAAATATATTTTTGATAATAATCAAGCACTATGTCGTCTGATTTAGTGTAAGATGTCCTGAAATAACTCTATACATTCATGCTTGGTTCTAGCTTGTTTTTTCCCTTGATGCGACGGCTTTCATCCCTTCTTGGAAGTTGTGCCTGGTGATGTCGGGCTCCTTGGTGAGGAAGAGGATGAGCTGGGTGTCATCGGCATAGGAGACGATGGTTGCGAGGGGGGCCATGTAGACGTTGAAGAGGGTGGGGCTGAGGGAGGATCCCTGGGGTACTCCACATCTGGTCTCTGTCGGTTCTGAGAGGTAGGGTGGGAGTCTTACTCTCTGTGTTCTGCCTTTGAAGAATGAGCGTATCCAGTCTAGGGCCTTTCCTTGGATGCCGGCGTCGTGGAGTCTGGTGGCTAGTGTGCGGTGGGAGACGGTGCTGATAGGTCCAGGAAAATGAGGGTTGCCGTTTGGCCCTGTTCGAGGAGGGCGTGGATGTCGTCTGTGGCAGCTAGGAGGGCGGTCTCGGTGCTGTGGTTGCTGCGGAATCCAGATTGGGAGGTGTCTAGGATGTTGTTGGCTTCGATGAAGTATGCTGGCTGGGTGTTGACGGCCTTTTCGATGACCTTGGCTGTGAAAGGAAGCAGCGAGATGGGCCTGAAGTTCTTGAGGTCCATCTGGCCTGATGAGGGTTTCTTTAGGAGGGTATTGACTTTGGCGTGCTTCCATTTGTTTGGGAATGTTCTAAGCGGGGCCAGGTGGCAGGCTGTGGCCTACGAGGGCTCGTCGTTGTTAGGAAGCCGCTAGACAGGGTCTCTGTGAAGCTGTTGTCTTTTGTCAGGAAAGCTCAGAGCAAGAGAAGTTGGAATTTCGTGCGGAGAAGGTCCCTCTCCGGCCGGCTCCTTCGCCCGGGTGGAGATTTCTACCTTTGGACAGGTAATTTTTTTTGATCTTGGATTCTTCCTGTGGGGCAAGGAAGGAGGCTATAGCTGAAGAGGACTACACAAGGCCAGTTGCCTTCTCTGTGAGTCCCCACTGGATCTGATTTTCTGACTTGGGGAAGAACATAGCAAGGGCAACCTGAATCTTTTGCCCATTGGCAATGCACCTTTTTCCGATCAGCTTAGTAGGTTGGTCCTGGACCCTTGTCAGATATCAGTGCAAAATGTTTCTAAGTCCCAGTTTCAGGAAACTTCAGGAGGAGCACTCTTTGACACCAACCAAGGGTTCTGGACCTTGGAGACAACACTTGGGAGTCCAGACTCATTCCAGCAGACACCATCAGCAGGATCTTTGGCAGGTCTAGCTGGAACTGGTAAGCTGAGAATGCAGGTGAATGCCTCTACTAGCTTGTTGCGTCCTCGTAGCCGAAACAGGAGGTCAGCCTTATGACACTTGGAGTCCACTTTTTTTGTCTTGGGTACAAACGGCAGAGCAGGTCCAGTCTTCAAGGATCCTCTCAGGTTACAGACATCAGGTCCAGTCCTCTTCTGTTCTTTCACAGGTCCAGAACAGATCTGAGGGGGGTACAGGGGATGCAACATTTAAGCCCAGTGTCAACCTGTTTGTGGGGAGGGAAAATCAAGGTCACTGGCTAATCAATGGGGTAAATGCTCCCAGGGGTGACCCTACCCACTTCTGCAGTACTTCTTCTGTGTTTTACTGTAAACTATCCCACAGTGCCCCTCTCTGCCCAAAACCAACTTGACATAACTTTCCTTCCCCTGGTCAGAGCTCCAAGAAGTATCACTATGATAATAGGCAAACATGCCCTGGAGGTCACTCAAAACCACTTCTGGGGCATCGTCCCCCCGCCCAACTCCCCCACTGGGTTTGGAGTCTAGTTGTCTAGGAAGGCACAGGGAAGCAGGCCTAGGTGTGAGCTACATCTGCCAGTGATAGGATAGGCATCCTTAAAACTCAAGTAAGGGGCTTGGCACAACCTCCCAACCCATCCTGTTCAAGGAAGAAAAACATCTCTCTACACCAAAGCTTTTTGTACACTGTCTGGGAGCAATCCACATCTCATCACAGGGGAACCATTCACCAATCCAATGACACTGGGCACTCGCAGAAATGCCCTTTTTGCTTAGGCAGGAACATTACAACTTTCTAAAGCTGTAATTTCTAAAATAGTAATATAAAATGTGACTAGACTAAATTGGATTTTAAATTACTATTAAAATAGGACTTTGAACCATTTTTCTAGATATCCCAAACTGAAATTAAGCATTATAAGTTGTTATAATGTAGCCTAGTGTTTCCTATGGGAGGGGTAGCCTTGCCACAGTGAAAAATGACTTTGGGGATTTTTCACTGTGAGGACACGTAAAACATTAAATATAGATGTCCTACTTTTTAAGTAAAATGCACCCTACCCTATGGGCATTTAGGTCCTACCTTAGGGGTGAATTATTGGTATTAAAAGGGAAGATTTAAGCCTGGCAACAGGTTTGTTTTGCCAGAGTAAAAGGGCAGTTTAAAACTACACACACAGGCTACAGGGGCATGCCTGGGGACATGTTTTACAGTGCTTCGGTAGTGGGTGGCACAATAAGAGATGCAATCCATGTTGACCGTCTAGGTTGCCATCCGCCTCTTGATTGCTAAGGATTTCTTCACAGACCAAGTCTGATATCTGTAATAGTGCATGGTAGAAGAGATTGAAGGGTCCTAATTCAGCACCTGTGACAGACCATAGTTACAGTGTGTAGGCAAAGACAATTCAGGAAAGATGCCTGGCATATGTGCAAACACAAGAACATTGTCGTACTCCTCAAGAATGACAGTAACTTTGAGTCACACAAGCTACAGTGCAACATCATGTCCAAAAGATCCATGTAAAACATAAAACATAGATTGGAATGCTGACATAAGACATGTTTCAAGGGTGAACAATTTAGGTAAGAAAAGATCACAATATATTGCCCAACGTTTTGTGGCTGATAGATTTAATTACTGTAAATTCCAGGGAATGGTCATCTTTCCAATGTAGCAGTTTCCCATAATTCTATATGTGCGACTAGTACCTTATGGGATAGAATGGCAAATTGTAATTATCATCTAGCTATTGGACCTCGACTTTGCACAGCGTCCTCAATTTTAGAGCCAATAGCATGCATTTGCCTTGAGTTCACCTTAGCATGGGCTAAGAGGAGGGCAGCATACAAGGGCGTCATGTTGCTGTTTCCCTGAAAGTTGGGAAGAAATCTAGGACCAGTGGAGGAAACCTGCTGCTGTTCCCAGCCTGTGAGACGAATTGCTGGTTACTTGGAGGTAAAGGACACTGCTCTAGAGGAATGGCACAAGGTCACAGAGATTAAGACTCCCATGGAAGATTCCTTGAGGAAATGTCTGCCAATTTGCTGCATGGAACTAGAGATCAATTGATTTGAGCAAAATAGATCATCTACACACAAGAAGGTTGAAAATATGCTGGAGATTGCATCTGGTAGTGAGCCAGCCCTGCCCCCTTGTAGACCTGCTGTAAAGCTCAGTGGTAAGCACCTCACTCAGGATCCAGTGATTGATAGAGGGTGTGGTCTTAATAAGGATGCAGAACACCCTTTTGACTTTGTGACAGTCGTTGTCTTCATAGGATAGTCTTTCCTTCATCAACCTTGACTGCTAGAGTGCATTATTTGGCTAGGGGGAAACCCACTGATCTGAGAAACATTGGAACCATCGTCAGATGATATACAGTTTCCAAGACATCACAGTTTGATAGTCCATTGACATCCTAAACCAATGTGCTCAGTTGTTCTTGGTGGGTGCCAACCAGTGCAGGGGGCATCTCAGTGCCCAGTGTTGCCTTTACCACTTGGAAAATCATAAATGAAAAGAGCTGTTTGTGAGAACAGTCCTCAGCATATCATGATTTGAAAGTCTTTTGACACCTCAAACGGTATGCTACTTTGTGGAAGGTGTCACCGAGTTGAGGGTGCCCAAAGGTCCATGGATACTCATAGCGCTGAAAATCAAACCTCCTGTTGTCCAAGATGTTATAGTTTGATGATCCAGTGCCACCCTAAGACAGAATGCCTCTTCTTTCCAAAATATCTTTTCACGTTTGGTTGCCATTTGTTTAGTGTTACTCTTTCTGATGGATACTTCTAACAGCAGATACCTCATCTTTATAATATTCCCCAGGTGCCAAGAGGATCTGAAACTTTTCATAGCAGTGGTCCTGCTCCATGTGGCTCCACGTTGACTTTGTTCCACCCCGGTAATGACAGAATGGAGCTGCGTGTTAGAGCCCCTCCGCGTGCTAACGTCAGTTCCTTTCTTTCCACACCTTCAAATGTAAATCTGGAGCTCCGCTCCTTTTTTTTGTCTGTTTGACAAGTTTCCAACCCTGAAATCCAGTGTGCAAGGAAATAATGTCCCCACCTCAAACTAAATGGGTTCAAACCATGCTGTGATTGTCGTAAACAGATGTCAAAGGTATGCTGTTGCTGCTTGGGTTCAGAGCAGGAATCCTAGTCGTGTGCCTTCGAAGGCTATTCTGGACCATGAAGTTCCCTGGGCCATTGGCGATGCCGCAGCAGATTGAGGCCTTTAGAGAGGCCATGCTGCATATTTCGGGCACTCTTCTGACTCCCTCTGGCATGCCTTTAGTTCCTAAAGATCCAAGAGGCCTCCAATTTGGTGACTCTGACAAAACACTCCCTCTGCCATGGAGCCATCTTTATTTGCTCCACCAGCTTTTCAATTCTGATTCTGACCAGCGTTTGCCGCCACAATGACAATGGAGATGATGGGGATGATCTACCTCCACCTTATAATAATGATAGTTTAAATATTAAATAGCATGAGACCAGTAGGCTTGATACTTCCTCTGATACAGGGTTCATTTGCTGTGCCTGGGCTGTCAACAAAAGAGTGCTTCCTTTGCTGTAGACATCAGACATGCTGCTGAGGTCCTGGATTTACAATTTCCTTCGGTTGAAGTTCAAACAAATGTGCTTACTAATGTTCTTCACCCTGGGCGATCTGCTTCTGAGCCCTTACTACCATTCAAGGAAGCCCTAACTGACACCTTTATGGGTTCTTGGTCTAAACCTTGCTCTTACCCACCAGTCAACAGATAGGTGGCCAGATGCCCCACACCGGTGCCCGGCAACCCTTATTTCCTTGCACAGCATCCTACTCCTGAGAAATTGGTGGTCCAACATTCCACCAGCAAGGTGACTCTGAATTAATTCCCTATGACCCCTTCATAGGGAGTCGAAAAGGATTGATGCATTCGTAAAATGTTTGTTCTCTTCAGCCAACCTAGCCTTGAGGTCGGTCACTGCCAATCACCTGCTAGGACGTTATGCAAATGCCCTCTGGGCTGTGGCCTGCATGAACTTGACAGCAGTCCCGAATGAGTTCAGGGCTTCCTAGACTGAAACCATTCAGGATGCAGCCAACTATGTAATTCGGTATGTCCTGGATACTGCCAATTGTTTAGGGCAAACAGCACTACTGTGGTGTTCCATTGGCATGCATACATTTCTGGATATGTAAAGATTTCCCTCATGGATGCCATTTGATGGATCCCAACATTTTGGTGAAAAAGCTGACGCCGCTCTGGAGCTTCATGGAAAGCCATCCCTTGGCACACTCATTTGGACTTTCAACTGCTGCCAGACAGAGTCTCATCAGTTCAGATCCTTCCAGGGCTACTCTAGAGGTGTTGCATATAGACAACCTCAGGTCACACATTTCCACTGCCATCACCTCAGCCCTGTCATGGCCAGAGATGGAGGATCAGCCAGACAACGTGCAGGTCACCAGGAGCACTGGTCTTCCCAGGCTACTTCCCCTGTGGCATCAGCTTCCAAACTGCTTTAGTTTACCCTTTTTGGCACACAACAACCCTATGGGATGCAGGATTTGACATTTTAAGTAGGGTGGAAGTCAATCACATCCGAAAGATTGGTCCCCCAGATCATTTAGCAGGGCTATGCCCTTCATTTCCTTTCCGACTCACCAGAACATCTGCCCACATTAGATAGGCTTGATCCATTTTACTACAAGAGGTATGAGCTCTATTGTCCAAATGTGCAATTGTAAGGGTGCCAGCCTCTGTAATAGGGATAGGTTGTTACTCCCGCTATTTCGTTATGATGAAAAAGGATAGAGGCCTTCAACCTATTTTAGATCTTTGCCCCTTGAGTGCCTTCCATGCAGAAGAACAAATTCAAAATGCTTACACTGGCCCAAGCTCTGTCTGTCCTGGAACTGGGTGACTGAATGGTGCTCGTAGACTTGCAGAATGTGGTTCATGTACATGCCCTGTAGTCCCATAGACGTTATCTGTAGTGCAAGATTGGCCAGGAGCATTTTCAGTCAGCTGTGCCCCCTTCGGACTTACCAGTGCCCCTCAGTGTTCACAAAAGTGATGGCAGTTGTCGGCACCCATCTTCCCTTGCCTCGACACCTGGCTGCTGAGCCGCTGCTGAGCCGGGCTCACCAGTCAGTTGTAGGGGTCTTTTAGACAACAGCGATCGTTCAAATTGTTGGAGTTCTCAATCAATGAATCAAAGTCAAACCTAACTCCTTCTCAGAGGGTTCCTCTTATAGAAACTGTTTTAAGCACAGTGCAGTTCAGGGCCTTTCCTCCATTGCAAAGGGTCTAGGGCATTCGGACTATGATGCAGATGTTTCAGCCTCGGTCCTGGATCGCTGTGAGAGCCAGCCTTAGGCTGCTTTGCCTTTTGGCCTCATGCATCCTGGTTACACACTTTACCAGGTGGCATATGCTTGCTATACTAGTTGACTGCGGTGTGAGCACTGGTCAAGCAACAACTACAATCCTTGTCAGGGTGAAGCACAAGCCAACCCTAAATTAACCTGTGTGTCCCTCTCGTAGCTTGTCACAGAGCAGTCAGGCTTAACTTAGTGGCAATGTGTAAAGTATTTGTGCAACACTTAAAATAATAATAAAGTGAACAACTCCATGTAAAAAGGATCCCCCACCAGATTAGAGAAATTGAGCCTTCTTTAATAAATAAAACAAGACCAAAAAGACAAAGATCCAATCAGTAGAACCAGAGATAAGCAATTTTAAAGATTTTAGTGTAAATGGAGCCAAAAAGAATAAAGAGCGATCTGTGGGTATCTAGCTGTGCTGGACCTGGACAAAGTCACAAGATCAGGGCGACCACAATAGAGTGTGGGCTGTCTACAGGGGCCCGGTTAGGCCCGCTGAACAAAGTACCTTCAATCCTGGTTGGCAGAGCATTGCCAGGATCCGCGTCAAAGATGCATTGCACAGTGGAAGCGGTGCGTGTGTTCCGAGATGTAGCGATGCGAGCTCCTGCGTCAACGTCGAGGATCCCGTCAACGAGGGTTTGTGATAGGAGGCGTTGCGCAGTTGGGGCAATGCATCTGTTCTGAGGAGCTGTGAGGCTGTGATGCGGAGTCTGGCGCTGTTGTTGAGATTGCCACCGACAAGGGATGCAAAGGCCTGCACTGAGGGTGCTGCAGTGATGCGGGTCTTTGCAGCGGGTCCAATCCACACAGCAGCGGTGATGCGTCGGTTCTGCTCGGTATGCTCTGCACAGCAGATGAGATGCGTCGATTCCGCTTGATCCACCGATGCTGGCAGAGCAGCTTAAGACCACTGCCAAGGGTCCAGGACTGGGGTGGGACCACTTGGCAGGGTAGACTCACAGATGGCAGAGTCCAGGTGCAGGTGCAAAGTTGTTGGAAGCCTGTTGTGTCCCTGAAGCTCCAGATCAGGAGGCCAACCAACTAGCCCTTGGAGTCAATCTGGTGTTCTGGGTTCAAGCAATGCAGGTTCAGTCCTTCACACCCAGGCAAGAGGGCAGTACAGCAGGGCAGCAGTAATTCAGAGCAGCAGTTCAGCAGAGTGGCAGTCCTTCCAGCAGCACAGCAGTCCTTCTTCCCGACAGAGTATCTACAGGTCCAGATGTATACTGAAGAGTTGGTGTCTGAACTCCAGTATTTATACACAGTTGTGTCTTTGAAGTGGGGTGAAGCTTCTAGAGGCAGGCCTTTGAAGTTCACAGGGGCCATGCCTTCCTGACCCTGGCTCCAGCTTAACTACAGAGGGTATGCAGCCCTTTGTGTAGAGACAGGACACAGCCTATTCAACTGTAATAGGGCTGGGCCTAGCTCCTCCCTCCCATCCTGCCAGGATGGCCCATCCAGCCACACCTAAGCTCCCCATTGTGTGTGGCTGTCTAGGAGGAATGCACAAAGCCTAACTGTCAACTACACCCAGTCATGTGACCAAGAGGCACATTGCAGGCACCAAATGGCAAAGGCAGTAAAATACCAAGGTTAAAAAAAGTGGCATTTTCAAAATTGTAATTTAAAATCCGACTTCACCATAAGTTATGATTTTCACTACAATTCCAAAGACACCAAATATAAACTGGTTACCTGTTCCCATGTGGAAATTACACTTATTAAATGTAATAAGGTAACTCGAAAGTTATCCTTTGGGAGAGGTAGGCCTTGAAGTAGTGAAAAACAAATTTAAGAGTTTTTCACTACCAGAGCATGTAAAACTTAAAAGTATATGTTCTTCTCTTAAATACATTGCACCCTGCCATGTGGGCTGTCCACGGCCTACCCTTAGCGTGACTTACATGTATTAAAAAGGAAGGTTTAGGCCTGGCAAAAGGTTTACTTGCATGCAGACTGGTGTGGTGCCCAGCCCCAATGGCAAGTATGAATGACTTCAAAACTTGTGGAGCGACATTCCACTCCAACTACCAGTCGCACAGCCAATAAGGACAAAATCCAATGAACTCCATCATAAGTTAATTACTCCATTTTAAACCATGTTTTTTTCCATAAATTTCTCATTGTTTTCCTTTTTTCTCCTTCACATAAAAGGCAGCATGTTTCCCAATTTCTTCCAATTGCCATAGATATGCCCATCCGGGCCTTGTAGCACGCGGGTAAACATTATTCATCCCAGGCAGCTGTGTTTACTGAGACCCAATACATTTCGGGCTGCAACGGCCCTTCTTCAGGGGTAGCTATAAATCCAAGCGGGAGGGAGAGTGCCGCTGAAGGTGTGAAAATGAGTGAGGAAAATGTGGGAAAAACAAGAAAAACGTGGTTAGGAGGAGGCAAGAACAAAGTTAGAAGGAGGCAAAATACTGGAGGAAAGAAACAAGTTAGAAAGAGGCAAAATACTGGGAAATAAACGAGTCAGAAGGAGGCAAAATACTGGAGGAAAGAAACAAGTTAGAAGAAGTTAGAGCAGAGCACTCGAGCTGGCAGAAGCAATGGGGAGCTGGCCCGGGGACCTGCTCAATGGGTTCGTGCTGCGCCCTCCATTAATTAGGTTCCCTGGAGGGGCTCTGGGCGGGGTCAGCAAGAGGCAGGAAGTGGGAGGTAGAGCGCTGCAGAAGGTGTGAAAATGAGGAAGGAAAATGTGGGAAAAACAAGAAAAATGTGATTAAGGATAGGCAAAATGTTGGAAAAGGGTTAGGAGGAGGCAAGAACAAAGTTAGAAGAGGCATAATACTGGAAGAAAGAAACGAGTTAGAAGGAGGCAAAATATTGGAGGAAAGAAATGAGTTAGAGAGGAGCGCTGGAGATAGCAGCAGCAGTGGGGAGCAGGCCCAGGGACCTGCTCACAACCACATAAATATTGGTCATTATGCAATCACTCAAACTTTATAGTTGAACCTTTGTAAAGTCCCCTCTTTGGAGGCTTTTGAGCTACACAAGGTGAAAGCTAGATCTTATTGATGCTTGAGGGTATACACTACTGCACAAAACCATTGAAGAGGAATCATTTATGATTGAGAGTTACTGAAAAATATAGAATGCAAACATTCTGCTCCTCGACTGTCTCTAACACCAGCACAGGTCAGAAGCAGGCTCAAAAGAATAACAAGCAGGATCTGTTGGGGGAGTCCAGCCAATTGAGGTATTCTTCAAGCCAATCACTCCTCAAAATTGGAACAGCCAGACTGCATCACATGCAAGTTTCATGACCCTGGGCTCGGCTCTTGTCTCACTGTAAGAGATTGGGTTATTAGGATAAAAACAATCTTTGTCAGAGTGAAAGACAAAAGTCACTAAATTAACCTGTGCTTAATCCTCTCAGTAGCGGCTCCTGGAGGGAGTGGTGCGGGGCGGTGAGGCGGGGCGGGGGAGGAGCAGGGTGGGGGGTAGTAAACCACGGAATACAGCCAAACAGAGGTAAGTACTTAAATAAATAAACAAAACGAATTACATTGCGCATGCTGCAACGCCAAATGGCGATGCAGGGTTATGGGAGCCATGACTTACTTGAAAAAGGAGAAGTTCTGTAAAAACACAAAGCGCCACTTGTGGTTATTTGGTTGTGCTAGATGGGGGGAAAGTCACAAGTTCAGACCAACTGCGATGGAGAATGAATCGAATACAAGGACCAGGTTAACTCTGCTGAAGCATTTTTTTTTTTTGTTTACGGAGATTTATATAGCGCGAACTTGACCCAAAGGTATCAGGTATCAGAGCGCTTTACATAGCACCAGTTGCATTACATGAGGACACATTCATTTTTGTTAGGCACGGGGAGATTAAGTGATTTGCCCAGAATCACAGGATGTTCAGCGTCATTGCCGAGACTCGAACCCAGTTCCTCAGATTCGAGGTCGACCGCCCTAGCCGTTAGGCCAACTCCTCTCCCCAAACATTAACTTCTCAAGTCTGGCCCGAAGAGTGTTGTTCACCTTGACGGGGGCCAGATGAGCATCGCGGACAGTCGTTTCTGTAGCGCAAAGAGCCGGTTGTCGCTGTAGCTTTGTGTTGGTTGATCGTCGTGGACGTCGCTTTCAGTGCAAAGAGCAGGTTTTGTGCTCCCTGACATCGCAGGACTGCCGCTGTTGGAAAAGCGCAGGTCCCACTGGAGCATCGTGTTGGCGGTCGTCGCGAGCAGTCACTCCTCAGCGTGTAGAGGTCAGTTTATGGTCGTGAGGAGTCCAAAACATCTGTAACTTCACCTTTTCTTGAGGAGGAGTTCTCACTGTTGCCAGACAAGGGTCCAGGACATGGGGGGGGGGGGGCACCTCTTGGCAATCAGGACTCATGCCAGCAGAGGCCAGCAACAGGTCGAGACAGGTCCAGTTGGTGCTTGGCAGTAGCAGAGAGGCCTCTGAAAAGCTTGTTGTGTTCCTATAGCTCACACAGGATGTCAGCCAAATGACCTTTGGAGTCACTCTGGTTAGCCAGAGTTCAGGGCAAGCAGGATCAATTTTCCTTCTTCAGACAGCAGAGCAGTCCATCTTCTGAATCTTCCTCAGGTCCAGGAGTATTGTGATGAGAGGTTCTGAACATCCCACTTTTATTTCTAGTACCAGTCTATGAGAGGGGGAAGTTCCCGACCTGCCCCCAAAACTGGTTCTGGTCAGTTCTTCCCCGCCCCTGGTCATGGCTCCAAACTGTCTGGACGGACAAAGGCAAGGGAAGGCCTGGGCGCAGGTTTGTTTGTATGTGCCGCAGGCAGGGCCCATTAAATTGAAATCGGGGCAGGGTACAGCCCCTCCCCCGCTATCCTGACATGAAGACCCTCTTCCTTCACACCTAGAGTTACTTTGTCTCATTGTCTGGAAGTAGTACACAACCTACAACAGCAGAGCCATTTAGCACTTATTAAATGTAATAAGATAGCCCAGGGGTAGAGTATGGGAGAGTTACACTTACAACAGTGGAATGCAACTTTAGAAGTTTTTCACTGCTAGGACATGTAAAACTTGAACATGCATGTCCTACTTTTTAAATGCCATGCACCCTGTCTTTAGGGTCTAATTTAGCGGTGACTTATAACTATTAAAAAGGAAGGGTTAGGCCTGACAAAAGGCTTATTTTGCCAGGTTGAAATGGTAGTTTAAACCCACACTACAGGCTGCAGTGACAGGCCTGAGACAAGTGGGTGGCACAATGAGTGCTGCAGTCCACTAGTAGCATTGAATTTACAGGCCCTGTGTACATGTAGTACCATTTGCATGTATGAAGAAATTAAATATGCCAATTAGGTGTAGGCCAATTTTACCATGTTTCAGGGAGAGAGCACCAGCACTTTAGCACTGGTTAGCAGTGGTAAAGTGCAGAGTCCTAAAACCAACAAAAATGAGTTCAGCAAAGTAAGGGAGTAAAGGCAAAAGGTTTGGGGGAATACCACGCCAAAGATGTCAGGTCTAACACTTGTTCTCCAATGCCTATCCCTTAGAGGGGAGCACTCACTTTTTGACCTAGCAGAGATGCATGAAGACAGCCAGAATGCATCACATAGAGGCATCACCGCTATCTCCACTTCTGGCATGGCCATGGGATAACACCTAGTTGTCTACTCCAACTCCAACATGGCCCGACCCTTTGCGGATCAACTAGGAGTACACCTCAGGGTCTACTCACCATCACTCTCCTCTGATGAGACCCAGTCCACTGACACAAAAGCTGCCTTTTCAACCAGGTGGAGGTGATCAAACAGGGGTCGACAGAGCCACCCATATCCTTGCTCAAAAGGTGTCTGCAATACATCTCATGTCCACCTTTAAAAAATAACAGACGAACATAAAACACACTATCAGCGTTAGTGTCCCATCCAACCTAATTCAAATCAAACTCTAAAACCCCCTCCTAGCCACATCAAACATGCACCTCTTGTACATGCTTTTAAAATAAAGATCAGCAAATGCCCACTGCAATGAAAATTCAACTTTACAACTGAGCATAATCTTGATGCAAACTTCATTACTGAGTCATTATTAAATGAACAGTCCAACTCCTTACTAGACTTCCTGGTACCACAGGGCTACAAGATCTTTCGGACAGACTGACAAAATAAGATAGGAGATTATATTGCAATCACCATTGAACCAGCGCAACACTTAATCAGGGATCGATACTCATCAATATTACATGCAATGGCCCATACACATTCACCCAAATCCCTGATGCTCTGGGGGTCAATTTTTAAAGACGTGTAAATCGTTTTCTTCACAGATTCATGTCCAATTATTCTAAATACATAACTAGACCTATAGCAACTCTCTTTCCTCTCGGTCGACGGACCAATTAGTTGAGTAGTTGATGGTAATAATAGAACTAACTGACTATCTAATCAGCTAAATAATCACAGACTCTCGGTAAGTTTTAAAAGGTTTATCTCAAATAAATGATTAATGCTCATCGTATACAGGTCGCAATGCAAACAAAATCTCACACAAGGGAGAGAAAATCAATTAGCAATGCAAACAATATCAAACTCATCAACAATTAACAATATGCATATGAGGGAGTGGATAGATGAAGAGACATCAGTTTCAGAGACAAAATTACATTTGCAAATGATTATGTAAATTTCGAATCGGAAGATAATACAAACCCAAAGATCAATGAAATACCACCCCACTGGCCAAGGGAGTAGTGGGGGTCTCCTGAAATAGTCAGGAAACAAAGATTTCAGGAACAGGACAGGACAAGGACAGGAACAGCTAGGCCTCTCTGCAAACCGACAAACAGCGACGCATCTCCCTTCTCAATCTCCTACAGCTGCAGCACCGCGCTAACCTTCTAAACCACACCCCCAAAGGCACCCCAGTTATACCCCAAAACCTACATGTCCAACCCACATTAATTGTAACATTGCACAGAATTCGACTGCTCATTGGATGCTCGGGGAGGTGGTGTATCACACCACCGTGATTTTATTCAAAATTGTTCATACTCATTGTTCTACTTCCTTTCCCATCGCGTAGTTACTGACTAGTCCATGCATTTTTATTCTTGCTACATTTCATTAAATTCTCAGCCACGTCTGCGGAAGAAGTCGTGGATCCCACGGCCAGTCTCATCTTTTGGCAGGCATCAATGTTCTCTGTGCTGCATAGCCTTGAACTAATGTTCATCATCCGCAGCGCTCAGCACTTCTGTCGGTTTTGTCAGGTCATTCTTGCTCATTTTCCAGCCCCTCATCTATCCGGACAATTTAGGAAAATACATCCCCTTTTGTATCGCTTTGTTCGCCATAAGTTGGCGGGGGTATGCCCAGACGTGGGTCCCTTGCTCACTTTGCCACTGGATTCAAGCAAGCCTGGCTGATGACGGCTGGAATGCCAGAAACCGGTCCTAGGATGCTTGTTTCCGGTCCAGGGAAGACATGGCTTGGCAGTTCGGGCTGGACTGTTCCCATGAGGCACAGGGTCAGACTGATTTGCATATGGCCATGTCTGAACTGGGGTGGTGGAGTGAGCTAAAGAATGATGATGGATTAAACCCAGATCAGTTGACTGGGGGTGAGTGTTTGATTGGCTCAAACGTTCCGTCCATCATCCCCTTTTGTATCGCTTTGTTCGCCATAAGTTGGCGGGGGTATGCCCAGACGTGGGTCCCTTGCTCACTTTGCCACTGGATTCAAGCAAGCCTGGCTGATGACGGCTGGAATGCCAGAAACCGGTCCTAGGATGCTTGTTTCCGGTCCAGGGAAGACATGGCTTGGCAGTTCGGGCTGGACTGTTCCCATGAGGCACAGGGTCAGACTGATTTGCATATGGCCATGTCTGAACTGGGGTGGTGGAGTGAGCTAAAGAATGATGATGGATTAAACCCAGATCAGTTGACTGGGGGTGAGTGTTTGATTGGCTCAAACGTTCCGTCCATCATCCCCTTTTGTATCGCTTTGTTCGCCATAAGTTGGCGGGGGTATGCCCAGACGTGGGTCCCTTGCTCACTTTGCCACTGGATTCAAGCAAGCCTGGCTGATGACGGCTGGAATGCCAGAAACCGGTCCTAGGATGCTTGTTTCCGGTCCAGGGAAGACATGGCTTGGCAGTTCGGGCTGGACTGTTCCCATGAGGCACAGGGTCAGACTGATTTGCATATGGCCATGTCTGAACTGGGGTGGTGGAGTGAGCTAAAGAATGATGATGGATTAAACCCAGATCAGTTGACTGGGGGTGAGTGTTTGATTGGCTCAAACGTTCCGTCCATCATCCCCTTTTGTATCGCTTTGTTCGCCATAAGTTGGCGGGGGTATGCCCAGACGTGGGTCCCTTGCTCACTTTGCCACTGGATTCAAGCAAGCCTGGCTGATGACGGCTGGAATGCCAGAAACCGGTCCTAGGATGCTTGTTTCCGGTCCAGGGAAGACATGGCTTGGCAGTTCGGGCTGGACTGTTCCCATGAGGCACAGGGTCAGACTGATTTGCATATGGCCATGTCTGAACTGGGGTGGTGGAGTGAGCTAAAGAATGATGATGGATTAAACCCAGATCAGTTGACTGGGGGTGAGTGTTTGATTGGCTCAAACGTTCCGTCCATCATCCCCTTTTGTATCGCTTTGTTCGCCATAAGTTGGCGGGGGTATGCCCAGACGTGGGTCCCTTGCTCACTTTGCCACTGGATTCAAGCAAGCCTGGCTGATGACGGCTGGAATGCCAGAAACCGGTCCTAGGATGCTTGTTTCCGGTCCAGGGAAGACATGGCTTGGCAGTTCGGGCTGGACTGTTCCCATGAGGCACAGGGTCAGACTGATTTGCATATGGCCATGTCTGAACTGGGGTGGTGGAGTGAGCTAAAGAATGATGATGGATTAAACCCAGATCAGTTGACTGGGGGTGAGTGTTTGATTGGCTCAAACGTTCCGTCCATCATCCCCTTTTGTATCGCTTTGTTCGCCATAAGTTGGCGGGGGTATGCCCAGACGTGGGTCCCTTGCTCACTTTGCCACTGGATTCAAGCAAGCCTGGCTGATGACGGCTGGAATGCCAGAAACCGGTCCTAGGATGCTTGTTTCCGGTCCAGGGAAGACATGGCTTGGCAGTTCGGGCTGGACTGTTCCCATGAGGCACAGGGTCAGACTGATTTGCATATGGCCATGTCTGAACTGGGGTGGTGGAGTGAGCTAAAGAATGAT
Organism: Calotriton arnoldi; assembly: GCA_963921515.1. Taxonomy (NCBI): domain Eukaryota; kingdom Metazoa; phylum Chordata; class Amphibia; order Caudata; family Salamandridae; genus Calotriton; species Calotriton arnoldi. The sequence continues at coordinate 788,850 of CAWUFW010001591.1, forward strand.
GATGGATTAAACCCAGATCAGTTGACTGGGGGTGAGTGTTTGATTGGCTCAAACGTTCCGTCCATCATCCCCTTTTGTATCGCTTTGTTCGCCATAAGTTGGCGGGGGTATGCCCAGACGTGGGTCCCTTGCTCACTTTGCCACTGGATTCAAGCAAGCCTGGCTGATGACGGCTGGAATGCCAGAAACCGGTCCTAGGATGCTTGTTTCCGGTCCAGGGAAGACATGGCTTGGCAGTTCGGGCTGGACTGTTCCCATGAGGCACAGGGTCAGACTGATTTGCATATGGCCATGTCTGAACTGGGGTGGTGGAGTGAGCTAAAGAATGATGATGGATTAAACCCAGATCAGTTGACTGGGGGTGAGTGTTTGATTGGCTCAAACGCTCCGTCCATCATCCCCTTTTGTATCGCTTTGTTCGCCATAAGTTGGCGGGGGTATGCCCAGACGTGGGTCCCTTGCTCACTTTGCCACTGGATTCAAGCAAGCCTGGCTGATGACGGCTGGAATGCCAGAAACCGGTCCTAGGATGCTTGTTTCCGGTCCAGGGAAGACATGGCTTGGCAGTTCGGGCTGGACTGTTCCCATGAGGCACAGGGTCAGACTGATTTGCATATGGCCATGTCTGAACTGGGGTGGTGGAGTGAGCTAAAGAATGATGATGGATTAAACCCAGATCAGTTGACTGGGGGTGAGTGTTTGATTGGCTCAAACGTTCCGTCCATCATCCCCTTTTGTATCGCTTTGTTCGCCATAAGTTGGCGGGGGTATGCCCAGACGTGGGTCCCTTGCTCACTTTGCCACTGGATTCAAGCAAGCCTGGCTGATGACGGCTGGAATGCCAGAAACCGGTCCTAGGATGCTTGTTTCCGGTCCAGGGAAGACATGGCTTGGCAGTTCGGGCTGGACTGTTCCCATGAGGCACAGGGTCAGACTGATTTGCATATGGCCATGTCTGAACTGGGGTGGTGGAGTGAGCTAAAGAATGATGATGGATTAAACCCAGATCAGTTGACTGGGGGTGAGTGTTTGATTGGCTCATACGTTCCGTCCATCATCCCCTTTTGTATCGCTTTGTTCGCCATAAGTTGGCGGGGGTATGCCCAGACGTGGGTCCCTTGCTCACTTTGCCACTGGATTCAAGCAAGCCTGGCTGATGACGGCTGGAATGCCAGAAACCGGTCCTAGGATGCTTGTTTCCGGTCCAGGGAAGACATGGCTTGGCAGTTCGGGCTGGACTGTTCCCATGAGGCACAGGGTCAGACTGATTTGCATATGGCCATGTCTGAACTGGGGTGGTGGAGTGAGCTAAAGAATGATGATGGATTAAACCCAGATCAGTTGACTGGGGGTGAGTGTTTGATTGGCTCAAACGTTCCGTCCATCATCCCCTTTGTATCGCTTTGTTCGCCATAAGTTGGCGGGGGTATGCCCAGACGTGGGTCCCTTGCTCACTTTGCCACTGGATTCAAGCAAGCCTGGCTGATGACGGCTGGAATGCCAGAAACCGGTCCTAGGATGCTTGTTTCCGGTCCAGGGAAGACATGGCTTGGCAGTTCGGGCTGGACTGTTCCCATGAGGCACAGGGTCAGACTGATTTGCATATGGCCATGTCTGAACTGGGGTGGTGGAGTGAGCTAAAGAATGATGATGGATTAAACCCAGATCAGTTGACTGGGGGTGAGTGTTTGATTGGCTCAAACGTTCCGTCCATCATCCCCTTTTGTATCGCTTTGTTCGCCATAAGTTGGCGGGGGTATGCCCAGACGTGGGTCCCTTGCTCACTTTGCCACTGGATTCAAGCAAGCCTGGCTGATGACGGCTGGAATGCCAGAAACCGGTCCTAGGATGCTTGTTTCCGGTCCAGGGAAGACATGGCTTGGCAGTTCGGGCTGGACTGTTCCCATGAGGCACAGGGTCAGACTGATTTGCATATGGCCATGTCTGAACTGGGGTGGTGGAGTGAGCTAAAGAATGATGATGGATTAAACCCAGATCAGTTGACTGGGGGTGAGTGTTTGATTGGCTCAAACGTTCCGTCCATCATCCCCTTTTGTATCGCTTTGTTCGCCATAAGTTGGCGGGGGTATGCCCAGACGTGGGTCCCTTGCTCACTTTGCCACTGGATTCAAGCAAGCCTGGCTGATGACGGCTGGAATGCCAGAAACCGGTCCTAGGATGCTTGTTTCCGGTCCAGGGAAGACATGGCTTGGCAGTTCGGGCTGGACTGTTCCCATGAGGCACAGGGTCAGACTGATTTGCATATGGCCATGTCTGAACTGGGGTGGTGGAGTGAGCTAAAGAATGATGATGGATTAAACCCAGATCAGTTGACTGGGGGTGAGTGTTTGATTGGCTCAAACGTTCCGTCCATCATCCCCTTTTGTATCGCTTTGTTCGCCATAAGTTGGCGGGGGTATGCCCAGACGTGGGTCCCTTGCTCACTTTGCCACTGGATTCAAGCAAGCCTGGCTGATGACGGCTGGAATGCCAGAAACCGGTCCTAGGATGCTTGTTTCCGGTCCAGGGAAGACATGGCTTGGCAGTTCGGGCTGGACTGTTCCCATGAGGCACAGGGTCAGACTGATTTGCATATGGCCATGTCTGAACTGGGGTGGTGGAGTGAGCTAAAGAATGATGATGGATTAAACCCAGATCAGTTGACTGGGGGTGAGTGTTTGATTGGCTCAAACGCTCCGTCCATCATCCCCTTTTGTATCGCTTTGTTCGCCATAAGTTGGCGGGGGTATGCCCAGACGTGGGTCCCTTGCTCACTTTGCCACTGGATTCAAGCAAGCCTGGCTGATGACGGCTGGAATGCCAGAAACCGGTCCTAGGATGCTTGTTTCCGGTCCAGGGAAGACATGGCTTGGCAGTTCGGGCTGGACTGTTCCCATGAGGCACAGGGTCAGACTGATTTGCATATGGCCATGTCTGAACTGGGGTGGTGGAGTGAGCTAAAGAATGATGATGGATTAAACCCAGATCAGTTGACTGGGGGTGAGTGTTTGATTGGCTCAAACGTTCCGTCCATCATCCCCTTTTGCATCCCCTTTTGTATCGACTCACTACGGCAAATAGAACATAAACATTCATTAATTACATGGTAAAGCATTTTTCACTGTATACCACCCACTCTTGCACTATTCCCTGTTAATATTCTTCCTAGCATAAGCTTCATGCAAAGCGGCAATATTTATTATCGTTTTAAAGCAAAATGCAAAAGGCAAATGCGAGATGCGGCCTAAACGTGCATAAATCTCGTTTCTTTTGAAACGCAATGTAAAATGCGGCCTAGTTCTTCTTTCATGCATTAGTTCACATTAGTGCACGCATGCGCAGAGCGGTTTCCCACGTGTTCATGTGATTTGCTTTGTTAATTTTACACTGCACACTGTTAATAAGTATTATGGGGATGTCAATCCGAGCAGGTTTCTTTTTGCGAAATCCTGCTCCATCAATCCCCCCTCTGATGACTTCCTGGAGCCATCATAAAATACCCACCATACCAAGTGCCATCTTTAGCTATCTAAAGATCAGTATTCTTTTCTCTTTTCATCATCTTCTCATCTAACTCCTTCATCTCATCATAGTAATCTCCTTTCATATCTTCTAGTTCTATTTCATCTCTTTTTCTCTTCCTTGCTTTACGTTTGTTATTTGTTCCTGTCATCTCTTTTCTTCCACACTTACACTTGTAACATTTATATATTGTTATTATTACTAATGCTACTCCAGCTACTGAAATCATTGGCATTATTATTTTTCCTAATAAACTACTTCCAAAGGTAGAAAACCATTTACCTACCGCAGAGAAACTCTTACCAAGTCTCTCCCAGACACCATCAACCTCCAGTTGGGTCAAGACTTCATGTAATTTCGTAATATTCATAATATATCCCTCAATACCTTTACTTTTGTCAGGGATATAAGTACAGCAGTGTTGAATTTCCAACATGCCACAGACTCCACCCTCTTTGCCAATAAGATATCAAGGGCAAGTCGATTTTGCAAAACCATTGATCTGATCGCAACCATTTCGGTGTCAATCATCAAGAATCCACCAGCAGTATCTGTCGATAAACGATCAACCACTGTGGACAATTTTTGAATTTTATGCGAATTCAGAACGACTCCAACTGATGGTATCAGTGCACCAAAAATATCACCTACTATTTCTGAGAAACTAGCTCTCTTCTTGCGTGTTAGTCCTTGTTTTATTTCATTGATTCTGTTATTACTTTTGTCTACATGGTAAACCTTTGGAAAAACAATTGCAAAATAACAACTACCATACCAATGTGCAGGTAACCTGTAATAGGCTTTCTTACCACACACATAATAGACTCCTGGGAAAACAGGATCAGTTCCACCCTTCAATCCCCAACCTCCAGTAATTTGGTAAGTATGTTCACATTCACTAGAACCAATGAAATAATTATTATAGTTAGTTTTCATTCTAAGCAAACAGATTTTCCCCTTTTTATACCAGTCCAGCGACATTGCAGCATATGTCTCGCCTTTCTCATAATTTCCTTCTCTAAACGCCCATGGTGGTACCTGTGACTTCTGTTCAGCAGCTTTCCTTTGGAAACTTTCTCTTCTATATTCTACCATATCTATGAACAATTTTTCTTCAACCCGTAAACTACATGTTAGATTGTTTTTGTAAGCATATTCTATATCTAGTGTCTTAGTAATATGGAAGAATTCTCCCATATAACGTGAATTTTTAATACTTAAATCCTTGTTTAGTTCCTTTATAATAGGTATCTCTGAAAATACTAAATCTATATTAGAATAATGATACTCCAGCTTTCCCGTCACGTAGAATAGGCTGGTTAAGACACTGCAAGACACACCATAGGTTAAAGGAAGGTGGTGATAAGTCACCCCTTCTGAGACAGACGAAGGTAATTGCATGCACACATAACAATCACTCACATTCATTGTATTAACATATTCATACAACAATTTCGTAAAAACATTTAATGAGAAATCACTAATTGATTTGTCATGATGGAGAATACTTCCATCCCTCTGTTCTATGTTAGTATTTGGGGTTTCTTTAGTAACATCACTCATTCTTTCACTTATTACATCATTAGTATTGTTTCCATTATTAGTTACCATTAGAATAGGTACAATGACAGTTAATAATATCCACATAAATGTCAGCAAGTTTTAATCCATCTACGTTTTAGACTAGATTTTGGATGTTCAGTCACTTTTGCTTCGGCCATTTTGTATTCTACAAAAAAATATAAATATAAATCTATAAAAATTCTAAATTTACTAAAAAATAAATTTCTGAAAAATAGTGTAATCCTACACTTCAAGGCTTTCTTCTTTTACCCCTTTCTTTTATTTACTTTTTCTGTAAATCTTCTGAGTCTTCCATTCAGCGTCTGACAAGGCTTCACCTTAACATTTTCACAGTTCTTTTAAGGTTGTCTTAATTTGCTTTCATCCACTTGCTCAGTGTCATTACCGTCTTTTTCTTCACCTGGATCTGAGCTTTCAATTTCTTCCAACATCACATACGTCCATTCCGGTGCTGTGTACTTTCTGCTTGGAATTCTTACTCTCTTTGTTTTTTGTACTGACTCTTCTTCTGACTCTTCTTGTTCTGTTTGACTTGTGACCTCATTGATTTGCTCTGGTCTTCTCTTTGACTTTCTCCTCACAAGAGTGTATTTCAGTCTTTTCACTCCGCTTGGCCAATTGTCACCTTTTCTTGGCCTTTTAACTTGAACTACTTTTCACCTTCTCCATCTGGTTCACAGGTTCTCTTGTTTGACCTTTCTTCTAGCTGTTCTACTTCTTGACTTTCAGTAACTTTACTTTCTTCTGGTTCAACAGCAGTCTCATGAGGCCCAGTAACTGGTGCCCACTCTAATTGACTTGTGCTTGGCTGTTCATCATCTGTTTGTTCTTCAGAATCTGTTACTCTAGATTCTTCAGCTTCACACACTTCAGCCTCTGGTCTTTGGCTTTGGTTTACCAGTTGCTGCTCTTCTTGTCTTTCAAGGGGACTTGGGACTTGTCTGGTATGGCTGGCATGGATCCAATTTGGCAAACCACCATACTTCACTGCTGTTGTGCCAGAATCACCTGGTAAGGTCCGGTCCACCTGTGTTCTAAACACGATTTCCTCACGTGTTTCTTGACAAGAACCCACTCACCAGGACTCAGATCATGAGCTTGATTCGGCTGTGTCGTAGTAGCATCTTCTCCAACCTGGCGAGACACAGAACGCACCAGATCAGCTAATCCTCTGCAATAATCAAGCACTAGATCATCAGATATATTCATCAGTTTGTTCGTGGGTATAAATGCTTGTCTCATTGCTCTTCCCATCAGGACTTCATGTGGACTCAAACCCGTCTTTTTGTCAGGAATGCTTCTAAGACTCATTAATACAAGGGGTAAAGCATCAGCCCATTTCAGTGTTGTGGATGCACACACCTTTCCACTGCTCAACCGCTCCAGATGCTTCGGGTCGATAGGCACAATGCAGCTTCTGCTCAATCTGTAATGCTGCACAAATCATCCGAATTATCTCATTATTAAAATGGGTTCCTCTATCTGTTTCCAAAGTGACTGGAAATCCAAATCTAGGAATCATTTCTCTTAGAAGCAGCTTTGCGACAGTTAGGCTGTCATTCCTTCTTGTTGGATAGGCTTCCACCCAGCGAGAAAACAAGCAGACAACAACCAACACATATTCAGCCCATTGCACGGGGCAAGCTCAATAAAATCTAATTGAAGTCGGGTGAATGGTCCTGCTGCTTTTCCAATTCGTCTCCAACTAACAACTGTCTTCCTGCCTGGATTCTGCTGCTGGCAGGTGACACACCTCTGGCAGAGACTCTCTGCAATGACCCTGAACTTTGGGTTATACCATGATTGCTTGAAGAGCCTGATCATTGCATCTCTTCCAACATGTGCAATTCCATGGTATACCCTTGCCATTTGGGATAGTAAACCGTCTGGCATGACTGGTCTTTCGTCTATATAGACCCACACTTTGTCCTCTGCTCTCTTTCTGCAGCCTGAATTTATCCAAATTTCTTTTTCCTCATCACTTGCCTCTTCCTGTAACTGCCTAATCTCATCACAAGTTTCAAAGGATGAAGAAAACATAAGATGGCAATTGGTATTTTCCTTTTCAATCCCTCTGTTTAGGGCAATTAAATTTCGTGCACAGAAACGTGCTACTTGATCTGCCCCTCGTCACATAGTCATCTCCTGACGTATGTGCGGAACATTTGACCACTGCAATTCTTTTGGGCATTTGTAAAGCATCCAATAAATCTTTTACAGTTTTGCTGTTCCTTATAGGGGAACCTGAAGAAGTCAGAAATCCCCTTTGCATCCATAGCTGACCAAAATCATGGACAACCCCAAAACCATATTGACTATCAGTGAATATGGTTACCCTCAGGCTTTTGGCAATTTTGCACGCTCTAATCAGAGCTATCAATTCAGCAATTTGAGCAAAGTTTACCCCCTTTAAACAGGATGCTTCTAAAACTCCCGCTATGGTGCAAACAGCATAGGCAGAACACAATTCTCCTTTTTCATTTCTTAAACATGATCCATCAACGAACATCTCACAATCTGATTCTTCTAATGGAACGTCCTCAATATCGGGACTGGGTTTCGTGCACAACTCTGTCACATCCAAACAATCATGATCCGCCTCCTCTCTTACTTCCTCACAATATGAATTCGGCAACAGAGTTGCTGGATTCACTGTAGTTCACCTTACCACAGTCACATTTTCAGCACCCAAAATCACTCTTTCATACTTAGTCAGCCGACTAGAGGTCATGTACTGTGTCCTTGTACGTGTCAAAAGGATCTCAACTGAATGTGGCACATTCACCTTGACAGGATGTCCCATCACAATTGCTTCACTCTGTTCCAGACTCACATAAGTAGCAGCTTCTGCTTTTAAACAGCCTGGCAACGCTGCAGCCACTGAATCCAAAGTAGCAGAAAAATATGCTACAGGACGTCGTGCCATTCCATGTTTTTGAGTTAAAACTTAAAGTGCACACCCATCTCTTTCACAACAGTACAATGCAAAATCCTTTGCATAATCTGGCATTCCCAATGCAGGTGCTCGACAAAGACTGTTTCGCAGTTTAGTAAAAGCTTCTATACTTTCATCATCCAACACAATCGGATCTTTCACATCTTTTCGTGTCAACCTCTGTAGAGGTTTTGCAATCAGTGAGAAACCACTGATCCACTGCCTACAATATCCAACCATTCCCAAAAACATTCGGACTTCTTTCTGAGTGGTAGGTGGGCTCAATTGTTTAATCACACTAATTCTTTCTGGTGTCACTTTTCTGACTCCCTTTTCTATTTTGTGTCCTAGGTATTGGACTTCCTGTTTACAAAATTGTAATTTTGCTGGTGACACTTTGTGTCCTCCTTCTGCCAAATGGTTCAGTAAGGCAATGGTATCTGTCACACATGCCTCTCGGGTCTTTGATGCCACAAGTAGGTCATCAATGTACTGAACCAAAACTGAATTTCCTGGCATGACCAAGGTCTCCAGACACCTTTTCAGAATCTGATTAAAGATTGAAGGGCTCTCTGTGTACCCTTGAGGAACTCGGCACCTTGCCAAAACACAGTCTCCGAACCGGAATGCAAAAAGATATTGGCTTTCCAGATGTAAAGGAATTGAGAAAAATGCTTGGCACAAATCAATCACTGTGTACCATTCTGAATCGCATGGAATTTGGTAAAGGATTACTGCTGGATTCGGTACTACTGGACAACAGGGTACTACAATTTTATTAATCTTTCTTAAATCCTGTGCTGTTCTATATTTTCCACGTGGTTTTTTAATTTCTATAATAGGCGAATTACAAGGACTACTCATTATTTCTATCAAAATTCCCTGTTCAATCATTTGATCAATCACAGGAGTGACTCCTGCAATTACTTCTGGACTCATTTTGTACTGAGGTGTGTTTGGATACACAGCACCCTCTTTCACTGTAACCTGAATTGGATCTACATTTGTCATTAGGCCAATCTCTTTTCCCGTAAAGTCCCAAACATCCGACCTCACTGTACTTTTTAATTCTTCGGGCAAACTCTCTTCTGTGAGAAGTGAAAACAACTCATCCACTTCTGTCCCTTGCTTCGCTAACATCATCTTGAATTCAACATCCTCATCAGGTGTCTGAAACGCAATACCATCTGGTGTACAATAGATGGTACAATTCATTTTGCACAATAAATCTCTTCCCAGGAGATTTACTGGACTTGAGTCACATACTACGAAACGATGCATGTCTCTGAAACTCCCAATATGAACTTCTATTGGATTTGTGACTGGTGTTCTAATATGCTTATTTGAGACTCCTACAATTTGGATAGTTTCTCCAGAGAGGGGTAGGTTTGGAATTTCTGCTGCTCTCACAGTAGAACGGGTAGCACCAGTGTCCACCAGGAATGTAATATCATTACCTTCCACCTTTCCGTCAACAAATGGACCTGACTGATCTACCGCTAAAGATGCGCCAAGTACGCACTCTTCCTCCCCCCTCAGGCACCGTCATTGAGATGAGTCTGAATCACTCTCATTGCACTGCAACCAATATTGCGGAACCACTTGCTCAGTTTGATTCTTACCAACTTGATCACCTCCGTGAAATCCAGTGTTCGCACCGTACCTCTGTACTTGAGCATTCACATTATTGGGCATGGGAGCTTGTGGCACCTGTAACTGCGGAGCAACTACATGCTGCTGCTGTTGATTCACACCCATCTCATTCTGCATCTGTGGATTTAAATTTTGATTTACCCCATTATTCTTTTGAGCGGATCTACACTCGTTTTTCCAATGTCCATACTTTCCGCACGCATGACAAGGAAATTTCTTTACTCATTTTCCCTCTACCTCTACCTCCACTGGGTACCTGACTATTTTGATTCTGACCATTCATCTGGTAACCTGTCTGAGAACTATTATTTACTTCTTGTTGCTCTGCTACCTTCACTTGTGCCCACATAATTTTTTCCTTTAATTTTTTATGTCTTGATTCAATGTCATCACTACAATACTTTGCATACCTCAAAATTTCATCAATTGTTTTGCTCTGCCAACAAATCAAATGTTGCTGAATCATATAACTTATCTCTGGTTTCAAACCAAACACAAAACGATAAACAAAATGTCCCATATCTTTGTCTCCAATATTCTCAAATCCGCTGTACTGTTTAAATACCTGCAACAACCTTTCATAGTAGGCATGTACTGACTCTTTCGGTTCTTGGGTCGTTCTGTCTATCTTAACCCAATCTGTTTCCTTTGGAGAAATTTTTCCCTTCAAAAAGGTGATTACCTGATTATACTTTCTCATCACCTCATCAGATGGTGCACCTGTTTTAAGGTCTCTAGGATATTCTTCTTTTGGCCAATCGACAGTAATTTTACATTCTGTCCACAAATCAGCTGGCACGACAATCTCAAACAAAACATCTAAATCTTTTAACAAAACCTTTGAAACTTTCACAAACCTCTCTACCTGTTTATACCACTCAACTGGTTTCTCTCTTAATCTGGGAAAGTCATTCCTAGAAGACAATATATCCTGTCTTGTCCAAGGAACGTGAACATATCCACCACCTGGAACTTCTCTCATCGGACATGCCCTCTCAACTTGTTCTGTCTCTTTTAATGGAAATATCGATGCTCCTTTTCCAGCTGCCTCTTCTTTCTTTTTCATCCATCTACCTTTCCACCGTTCAACATCTCCCCATTTTTTCAGAATATTCATCAACTCTTTTATCTGCAATCTTTTTCCTGACGCATTCAAACTCTCCAAATCCTTTTCAGTAAAGGCCAATTTGTACTATTTCTGCAACACCTTTGACTTCTCTATGTCTATTCCATATTCACTAGCAGCCTCTGCTATTTTCTCATGAAGATTCCTTGCTCTCCAAGTAATACTTTTACACAAAAACAAGAACTCTTCATCTCGGTAAGTCCCTAATCTATCTGGACTTATTGTACCAATAATCATCTCTTCCAAATCCACTTTCAATTGGCTCACATTTATACTCTGTGGTTGAGGTTTTTGCCTTTCCATTCCCTTTATCCAATCATTCAATGCCTCTGGTGAAGGACCTGCTGAACTCCCTGTCGCTGAAATAACATTTGGCCCTATTCTCCTTGGATCTATTTGTACACTTCTTCTAGGGGTTTCTGTTATCATCTCAGAAACCGAAAGATCTAACAATGTAGTATTTGTGTCAGCCTGTCCATCCTCATTTACTACCGTCACCATTCCACTCCTGTCGCTACTCCTTGGAACTGCCAATGTATGTACTTTTGATATATTCTGTTTTTCTCCATACAATGGAACTACGGGACCAATTGTTACCGGTACCGTCAATGCTTCTGCATTTAGACTCAACTGATTTATTTTCTGTATCTGCTCTACTCTTGTCCAATTCTTTTTCTCGCACTATTCTAGACATGTCCGCAATCTGTGGGGTTAATGGATTTCCCATAAAGGGTGCATTCGGAGTCACTTCAACTGAATTTTCTTGATATGGCGGAGGTCTTTTGGTCATAATATCCTCTAACAACTCATCATCAGAATCGTTTGCATCATCTCTTAAACTTGAAGTTTCTACATTTTTCTTTTTCTCTTTACATTTGCCTCCTGTCTGGTCTTCAGCAACTAAAACTGGGTACAAACCCTCAGTTACCACAGCTCTCCTCCATCGTTTCATTGTATCCTCTCTTCTCTCAAAAGGGTATCTAGTCATTAAATTTCTGTATCTCCTACCCCCTCGATATTTCTCTCTTTCGAATGCTTCTACTTCCCATTCCTCTAACGCTTCATACTGTGTAGGTCGGGGATTTGGCTCTAATGAATTCATTCAATTTCTCAAATTCTGCAAAATTCTTATACAAAACGAACCATGCTGTGGAAAAGCTATAACACCATCATCCTTTGTGTATTCCATCCAATTCTCTAACCAAGTACACGTATGGTATCCTCGCTCCAACATCATATAGGAAGCAGGCATTCCTGGAGGGGGAATAAGAATTCCCTCTCTAGTCACTATTGGTTTATCCTTTTTAAAGAAATTATTCATTTTCTTTAGCAACTTCATTTTTCTAACTCTTTACACTAATGTCTCTGAATAAAACAACAAGGAAACCCTTCCGTAATTCTACTTATTCTATCTGTCAGTTCTTGTCCAATACCAGCGCGACTCACACCAACCGTCCAATCACAGCTCTCTACGTATCTACTATCTCAACCAATACCAGCGCGGCTCACACCAACCAGCCAATCAGAGCTTACTTTTCGCTCGCTGCCTGACGCGGCCAGCGCGGCCTTTTTGTGACGTCAGTATTACTCCTTCTACTGACCCTCCCTATACACAATAATACGGCAATGAATTTCTAAATCTTCTTAATCAAAATTCTTGTTAGTAACAACATAAAACAATGCTACCTTGTCTGTTCCTCTAAATAAAGAGATAGTTCTTCACTTCAAAACGAGAAATTCTTTTACTTCAAGTAAAATAACGACCAGCGTTACTTCACACCCAAACAAGCTACAGGTGGACTTGGTACTCCTCTAGGGATAAGGCCAAAGTTTCGCAAGAGGACTTTTTGGTGTAAAAGAGGTCTTGGTACTCCTCTGGGGATAAGGCCAGAGTTTCAAAAGTGGACCCTTTGCTATTTCAGACACTCTACTCACATACGAAATTGTCCCTAAATATAACACCTACAGCCTACAGCCTTCCGCCGTATAGTATTATAACAACAGACAAAGTACTTCTGCAGTGTGATTTCTTTATCCACACTCTTCTTCTGCCTACTTCAGGCTAAATTTCCATCAGGTACCTCCGTACCTGTACTTCTAGACAACATAGAACAGGTCACTAACTTTTCTTGTTAAAACATATAATCAATAATTATTACCAAACTAATCAATAATTAAACCGTCTTCTGCTACCAGAAAACTGATCCAGCGCAACACTTAATCATGGATCGATACTCATCAATATTACATACAATGGCCCATACACATTCACCCAAATCCCTGATGCGCTGGGGGTTAATTTTTAAAGACGTGTAAATCGTTTCCTTCACAGATTCATGTTCAATTATTCTAAATACATAACTAGACCTATATCAACTCTCTTTCCTCTCGGTCGATGGACCAATTAGTTGGTAATAATAGAACTAACTGACTATCTAATCAGCTAAATAATCACAGACTCTCGGTACGTTTTAAAAGGTTTATCTCAAATAAATGATTAATGCTCATCGTATACAGGTCGCAATGCAAACAAAGAATCTCACACAAGGGAGAGAAAATCAATCAGCAATGCAAACAGTATCAAACTCATCAACAATTAACAATATGCATATGAGGGAGTGGATAGATGAGGAGACATCAGTTTCAGCAAAAATAATGCGAAACAATATACTTATGACGGAGTGGATAGATGAAGAGACATAAGTGTCAGAGACAAAATTACATTTGCAAATGATTATGCAAATTTCGAATCGGAAGATAATACAAACCCAAAGATCAATGAAATACCACCCCCTGGCCAAGGGAGTAGTGGGGGTCTCCTGAAATAGAGCCAGGAAACAAAGATTTCAGGAACAGGACAGGACAAGGACAGGAACAGCTAGGCCTCTCTGCAAACCGACGAACAGCGACGCATCTCCCTTCTCAATCTCCTACCGCTGCAGCACCGCGCTAACCTTCTAAACCACACCCCCAAAGGCAACTCAGTTATACCCTAAAACCTACATGTCCAACCCACATTAATTGAAACATTGCACAGAATTCGTCTGCTCATTGGATGCTCGGGGAGGTGGTGTATCACACCACCGAGATTTCATTCAAAATTGTTCATACTCATTGTTCTACTTCCTTTCCCATTGCGTAGTTACTGACTAGTCGATGCATTTTTATTCTTGCTACATTTCATTAAATTCTCAGCCACGTCTGCGGAAGAAGTCGTGGATCCCACGCCAGTCTCATCTTTTGGCAGGCAATCAATGTTCTCTGTGCTGCATAGCCTTGAACTAATGTTAATCATCCGCAGCGCTCAGCACTTCTGTCGGTTTTGTCAGGTCATTCTTGCTCATTTTCCAGCCCCTCATCTATCCGGACAATTTAGGAAAATACAGGCCCATTCGACTCACTACGGCAAATAGAACATAAACATTCATTAATTACATGGTAAAGCATTTTTCACTGTGTACCACCCACTCTTGCACTATTCCCTGTTAATATTCTTCCTAGCATTAGCTTCATGCAAAGCGGCATTATTTATTATAGTTTTAAAGTAAAATGCAAAAGGCAAATGTGAGATGCGGCCTAAACGTGCATAAATCTCGTTTCTTTTGAAACGCAATGTAAAATGCGGCCTAGTTCTTTCATGCATTAGTTCACATTAGTGCACGCTTGCGCAAAGCGGTTTCCCACGTGTTCATGTGATTTGCTTTGTTAATTTTACACCGCACACTGTTAATTATGGGGGTGTCAATCCAAGCAGGTTTCTTTTTGCGAAAACCTGCTCCATCACCATTAACAATTTCTTAAAATCCTGATCATATCCCCGAAAATGACACCTTAAAGTGGCACAAACTATATATCTACCTCTGACTGACACTTTAAATCTACATATAATATACCACCCTCTAAAAAAAACACATCAAATTGTATGTCATGTGACTTAATCTATAACGGAGAGTTGCATGTTCTCCCTAAAAACATATTCCTTAGTGACTTTTGTATTGACTGAGGAAATAACCCAAACATGCACCATATGGTGGTAAACTTCCTGCCCACATTACATAATATTCATCTGATGATCCCATCATATTTGATGACTTCAATTAAGTAAGCTGCCTCTTCCCATAGACAAGGCCTCGTCTGATCATTTCTCCCTATCATTTCCTATTACCACTCAGAGTAACCCACATTCCTCAAAACTAAATGACTAATTTGTTAATTGAAAAAGTTGTCTCCCGCAACACTGTAAAACTACATCACTCCCAACTCAAACAACCTGTTTCTGCTAAAATGTAGAAGAGGCAGCATGTGAACATGAGAGCATTATTAGAAGAGGCTTCTCTTCAACTTAAAATAATTCACACAAACTAAGTCACCAAATCACAAATCCTAGCTAGAAGCTCCCTTTTGAAAATAAAAAAAATTAATGGAGAAATTTGAAGACTCATCACCTACTTCCTAGGCTAAGGAAACGGGAAAAGGCTATAAACTTTTCATATCCACAGGAATAGCCACCTGAATTCAAATCAGATCAATAGTCGATCAGCCCCACTGGCAGGCACTACCACATCCCCAAACAATGAAAAATTTGATTTATTGCAAAATAATTTCAAAGAAATTAGGGATAATCTTGGCAGAACTGCTCGAGGAGCGATAACTCCACTCCTACCCCCCATGTGTTTGTCCCAGTTACAAAGGCAGAACTAGCAACGTCCATGAAAAAGCAAAAACCTACAAAGTACTTCTGGGAACCCATACTAGTGGAATAATGATGACCGCCTTTCACAACTTCAAAGCAACCTGGTGCAACATGTTCAATGCCTCATAAGACCAAGGCATGCCTCCTTCTACTCTTAAGACAAGACAAATCACCACTAATATTGAATAGCCCATTCTTGATCCATCCCACCCAAATAGCAAACTGCAGATCACTCCCCAATCTGCGTTTGCTCTGGAAAGCGATGGAGAACACAGTTACCAACCTGCCCTATACTGTCCTCTCTAGGGAACATCTGCTGGTTAACCATCAGTCAGTTTTCAGAGCTTGATTCAGCAGCGAAACTGCAGCCCTTGAAGTCCTGGATGAGGTTACAGTATTCTAGGCATAGGAGACTATGTCTCAATCAATGAGGAATTTGTAAAGCGTGGCTACTCACCTGTAAGGCTCTCAAGGCGCTGGGGGCGGAGGCTGCTGATCCATCTGGGTGTGGAGGTTCAGTCGAAAAGCCAGGTCTTGAGGTCATTCCTGAATTGGGTCAATGATGCGGATTGCCTGAGGTGGAGGGGCAGGTTGTTCCAGGTCTTGGCGGCGAGGTAGGAGAAAGATCTTCCTCCGGTTCTGGTCTTGTGGATCCGTGGGACGGAGGCCAGGGCGAGTTGGACGGAGTGGAGTTGTCTGGCTGGTGTGTGGAAAGCGAGGCAGTGATTCAGATATTCTGGTCCTACGTCGTGGAGGGCCTTGAATGCGTGTGTGAGGAGCTTGAAGGGGATTCTTTTGTTCATTGTGAGCCAGTGCAGTTTTCGGAGGTGTTGTATAATGTGGCTGCAGCAGGGGATGTCGAAGAAAAGTCTGGCAGCGGCATTTTGGATGTTCCGTAGTTTCCTGTGCTGTTTCTTGTTTACGCCGGCGTAGAGTGCGTCGCCATAGTCAAGTCTGCTGGTGATGAGTGCATGGATTCGCTGGGGAGCCATCTGAAAGTCTTTCAAAGCAGGCGGAGCGTGTGGAAACAAGATGAGGATACTGCGTTGTTTTGGCGGTTCATTGAGAGCGAGGAGTCCAGTATGATACCGAGGTTGCGTGTGTGGTCTGTAGGGGTGGGAGGGGTTCCTAGTGCGGACGGCCACCAGGAGTCATCCCAGGCTGAGGGGGTGGGTCCCAGGATGAGTACTTCGGTCCTGCCTGAGTTGAGCCTGAGGTAGCTGTCTTTCATCCGGTTAGCGACGGCCTTCATTTCATTGTGAAAGTTGATTCTGGCGGCTGTGGGTTCGTTGGTGAGGGAGATGATCAGCTGGGTGTCGTCGGCATCTAAATCTTCTGCTTGATCTCTTGGTATTTGTTAACATATTTGATCATGAAATGCTACAACAGACACTTTAGCATCACATGGGTTTTCTAGACGCAGTCCTAAGGTGATTCAAATATGCCTGACAAATAGATCTCAAGTGGTAATCTGCAAGCACACTACTACCTGCTCATACTGACTGATACAGGTGCATTATATAAATGGCTAAATAAATAAAAATTATTTACAGAACAATAAATAATAGCTACATAACAAAGTATATTCCATACTCTGGATTATATGAGGACATGGAACTGCACTGAGGTATGTTACTATTTGCAATTTGAATACCTCCTGTAACCATTCATACTGCAGATATGCTAGAATAACATTTGGAGTCCTAATTTAGCTCGAAAAAGTTCCAGTACCTTCTGATTTTCTATGTTGTGCTCTATTTTTACTATCATAAATTTTCTATATAGAAAGAAAAGAAAAATTTTGACAAGCTATGTCTTTGACTCACCATTGATTCTATTATGTGTGATAACTGCATCTGTGTCCCAAACCAAGCAGCCACCTACGAGGCTAAGCCTGGACTGCGTGACCTCATTATCCCTGGAGAGCCAAAAATACAAAGGAAAATATGGCCAGTCAGGTGGAATGTGATCAATTTAGCAAGCTGGCTCAGCGAGTTAAACACACTCTCCTGATTTCTGTTCCAATCTGTCGGTCACAAGTTCAAATCCGAGCAAGTCCAACTCAGGCTTCCATCGTTCTGAAGTCTGTAAATTGAGTACCATTAAACGGAGTAATATTAACACCTGATATTTACATTTCTTAGAATTAGCAAATTCCTGTATGAAGTGGTATAAGGAAAATAAGTTATTAGTATCCTAACCAGTGGGACACCAGTGGTAAATGGTAGCGCCAGCTACAGATATTGGGCCAGATGTACGACCCGTTTTTGCATGCGCAAACAGGTTTGCGCATGCAAATAGGTTTTGCGACTCGCTATTAGGAAGGGGCGTTCTCTTCCTAATAGCGACCGTAATGCCATGTACCAATGTTTTACGACCGCAATTGCAGTCGCAAAACACTTGCAAATTACCACCCTCTTCAAGAGGGTGGTAATGAAGTCGCAAATGGGAAGGGGTCCCCAGGGGACCCCTTCCCTTTGTGACTGGCCCCCAAAATATTTTTAAGGGCAGGCAGTGGTCCCAGGGACCACTACCTGCCCTTAAAAAATGTAACTAAAACGTTTCATTTTTTTTTTCAAATGCATCCCGTTTTCCTTTAAGGAAAACGGGCTGCATTTAAAAAAAGAAACTGCTTTATTTAAAAGCAGTCCCAGACATGGAGGTCTGCTGAGCCCAGCAGGCCACCATCCCTGGGAGTGCACGCCATTCCCAATGGAGTCGCAAATTGCGAGTGGCTCATGAATATTCATGAGCCTTGCAATTTGCGATCCCATTGGGAATTGCAAACAGTGTCTCAGACAAATTGTGAGTCACAAATGCGACGCAATTTGCGAGTCCCAAATTGGCAGGTCGTTCATCTGGCCCATTGTCTAGTAAGTGCTATCTGCCTTTAAACTTAGAGAAAAGACATCATAGTACCTTTTAGTGGCGGTCAAATTTCATTATAAAA
The DNA here is from genome assembly GCA_963921515.1 of Calotriton arnoldi. NCBI lineage: Eukaryota > Metazoa > Chordata > Amphibia > Caudata > Salamandridae > Calotriton > Calotriton arnoldi. Next base: position 807,313 of record CAWUFW010001591.1, read on the forward strand.
ATGCAAATCATGATAATCCTCTTTGCCTCTGCTATTTTCACTGATGCCCTCATGAAAATGCACCTGAAAGTTCTTTAGGAATGGTTAGTGTCCTTCAGCCTAACTTATTAAATAAAGGGGCACATCATTTTCATCAGAGCTGCTCAGCTTAGCACTAGTGATAGGCATTTTTATGTGGTGTAAATCCATTTAGTAGTTTTTTAGTTATATGTTTTTTAAAATGTTGCCAATTGGGCTTTAAAGGGTTGACTCTCGTGCAAAAGTGGCACAAAAAATGTTTAAAAGGGTTAACGATAAAATTGTGATTTTAATGAAAATTGTGATCTCACAGACCCATTGCATGAGCAGCAAAAAAGGCACTATTTCAGGATATAAATCACGATTTTCATTAAAATCACAATTTTTTAAACTAAAATAAAAAAAAGAAATAATACTGTATGTAAATCCAAAGGACGTGCCTAGCAGAGTCTGGACTGGCTGCACTGGCAAAGGGAGGTGGGTTGGTAGTTTGTGGTAGGGTGGTTGCAGGTTCAGGCCATAGATCTGGCCCTGTGGCCAAACTCATGGCACATGCCCGAAGGCTGTGCTCAGCAGTAGTTGGCAACACTGGGCATGATGGTAACTGGGCCTAGCTGTAGGCCAGACTCTGTGGCCACCCACAGCTGAGCACAGACTAGTCACTCATGGCGGGTTGGGTTCAGGGCCTGGCCATATGGCAGTCCCTCTGGTCAAACTCGGCTCCATACAGCCTAACCCCATGAGCACCAATCTGCTAATGATGTAGAAACAAAAAACGAGCTAACAAGAGAACAACATGGTGGGTGGCACGAGTTATAGCATGTGTTTCTGACAATAACACTTGAATTTCAGTGGTTTTCCGGTTTGGGGTGAACCCTAACTCAGTTTTATTTGTAGGATTTTCCAGTGTGTGTGTATGTGTGTGTATGTATGTATGTATATATATATATATATATATATATATATATATATATATATATATATATATATATATATATATATATATATATATATATATATATATATATATATACATACACTTTTTTTCACTGAACAAAAACAAAGGTTAAAGCAACGTTATAGTTAGGTGAAATTTTCACTGACGTAACGTTTTAAACTAAAGAAAACTCACAGAAATTCAACAGTTATATTTATCTCAAGTAACTATAACTTGTGATCTACAGTAACTATAACTCGCGCCCCCGCCCGGCACAGTTTTCTTATCAATAATTTCATTGTAAATGTTGCAGTGATATTATCAATAATGTCATGGAAGATGCCATGAGTGATGTAATATGTGGGGAAATTAGCAGTGTATGGTGAGGGTGCGAGTTATAGTTACCTAAGAGTACTAGTTATGGTTACTTGAGATAACTATAACTGGTAAATTTGTTTTTTTAAATTTTTTTATTTAAAATGTTACATTGTCAGTTAAAATTTTACCTAACTATAATGTTACTTTAACCTTCTGTTTTTTTCAGTGAATTTCAGGGTTTTTTAACCTACCGTAATATTTTATTACTATACGTAAAAGCCACCCCCTGCTTTGCACGCCCTTGCATGTAGGGGGATGTGGCCAGGCCCTGCTTCCAACCCCACACAGGCAGTCAACCCCACTCCACTCCATGCATGCCCTTCGGCTGTGCTCGGCGTGGGTTTGGGCGCAGGACCAGGCTACGCCACACCATGCATCCAACCCCCTTGCAAGCCCCAAACCCCTGCAGGAGCAGAACCCTCTTTTTTTGGGTGGGGCGTTCTGTGAATCCCCGGATTCATGCAACACCCAATGTTCCACTGTTGCGAAGTCCTTCTGTGCCCTGGGCACCACCAACTTTTTTGCAGACTGGTACTGGTGGTAACTGGCTCTGACTGACCCTGGGCTCTGCCTAACCAGGGCCAGGGCCTGTGCTATGCTGAAAAAACACTTAGAATACAGTGACAACCCCTACATACACTAGGGTACACTATGGGTTAGGGTACCCCTATGATTGGCATGACCTCCCCTATAAGGCCCTACTACATAATAGGGCAGGTGGACTGAAACTACCTTTAAGTTCCTAGTATATAATAGGACATGGCAGTTTAGAGGCCAGCAGCCTTTCTGCACTTGCATGTGTGCACTGCTGAAGCCTGAGGTCTGTTTAAAAGCAGCCCTGTGTTGCAGGATTACTTTTAAAATGCAAATTGTGCCCAAACTTGACTTTGGTGTTTGGGGCACATACAAATTTAATAAACTACAATGTTTTGGCATATTAGGTTCTCCCAGGGTCTCCCCTAGGTGTCCATGGGGTGGGGGGGGTCAAGTATTTATAAAGAGTATCCTTATAAAATGGTTTTTATGTGACCCGGGGTTAGTGAAATTGCACATTTCACTCCCCACATTACAGTAAAGTGCTTCCCCAAATCGACTTTTGTGCTAGGAGCCCTGTGGAGTGAGGATCTGCAATATCTTTACATATTCAGAACCCCTAATGTCTCCCCTGGGTTTTCCAGGGGTGGAGGGTCCTGTAGATATAAGCAGGGCTCGTATAAAACATGTTTTATAAGCCCTGGTTTTGGAGAAACTATCCAGTTCATTTTTTGCATTGCAGATCCCCAGCCCCATAGGTTAACATGGCAAGAAGTTATTAATTAATAACTGAAGAAAGGGAAGCCATAAAAATATCATTCAAGGATTCAGTAGAATGGTAGTGATAAATCCAACAATATGCTATTGTTGAATTTATCCTAAAATGTACAGACAAGAAGATATAAGACTTTCTTGTTTGTAAGACAAAATTCAGCCCTCTAGTGTTCTGACCTTATTGGCCGGAATTAAGTGTATTAGCCAGGCTGCTTTGATAAGGTGAAAAGTAGCCCAGGGATTCACAGAGGCATACTGGGAGGAGAAGGGTTCTGCTACAGAGGAATGCTATGGCAGGGGGAGGGGTCGTAAAACACCCTCTTCAAAGAGAGGAGGGGACAGACAGTGTAAGTCAGATCCAGTTACAGCCCTACCCTTTGAACCCAGCCATATGGCAGGCTTAAGGGAGGAATTCCCCGATGCAAAGGGGAGGGAGACTATGTAGATGAGCCATCCTGTAGGATGGTTTAGTTAGCTCGTCCCTCCCTGCTGAAAAATCAGCCATGTAGAATTCGGGAGAAATGGTGCTCTCTGGGAGAATATAGTGCCACACTTTGGAGGATGTGGTCATACCCTGAGGTGTTGCCCTGCACCTCATTGGACAGGAGTGCCCTCCTGCTTGACCCAGAGAACATGGAATAAGTATCTGAGAATGGCAGAACCTCTCAGATCTGCTGCTTGAAACAAAAAGAAGAAGGAGGGTCGATGCTGGGAAGTTTGATTTGCACCAACCAGGCCTTGCACTCTGAAGACTGCGCCTGCTGCACAATCTGGAACTACAGCCCTGTGGACCCAACTTGCTTCAAAAGGACTAAAGAGTGGACTCCCTGCAAGCTACAGGTTAACAGAGCTCACCTGGACCATGACCACCAAGAATCCCCTGCCTAGAGAACTACCAGTGGATTTGTAATAGTTTTGTCCAAGTGGATTGTGGGAACTGAAGTCCCAAACTTTCAAGGACCATCTTGGAGCTTCCTGACCCTTGAAGTAAGTTTTGGACACTTTGGGACCCTCTGAGGAATTTCACGTAGAAGTTCCAGAAGTTTGGAGAACTTTGGAGCAACTTTGGAAAAAAGCTCCATAAGTGGACTGACTCGACCTGGCCAGCCACACCGGCGACCCTCACCCGTGAGCCGACCTGCCGTCCAGGTTCGTCCCGCTGAAAAGCTCCAGATGTCCGACTTCCAGAGTTTGACCGGGAGTTAGCTGAAACCCAAGCCGGTGAACCCTCACTGAAGCCGGCTTCTGGTGAAGAGCAGCAAGGGACCCTGAAGAAAAAGCTCTGTAACAGTTTCTAAGTATGAACATAGGAGAGGTGACTGGGACCAACCGCAAGAGTCAAGTCGCCCACCTTCAACTGCGAGCCGGCCTGGATCCCTGGTTTGTCCTGCTGGAAAGCTCCGGAGGTCTGACTTCCATAGGTTTGACCGGTAGCTTGTTGCAAGGCAAGCCGGTGAACCCTCCCCGAATCCAAACTGACTGAGAGCTTCGGAGGACCCCGGGAAGGAAAACTCCAGAAATGTTTCTAAGTCAGAAGGTGAAAACTTTGACGAGACCTACCGCGGTCAGCCTGAAAATTTGACTTTGTCCCGGTCTAGCGCGACCAGATGTCCCAATAGGCGCAATAGGTTTCTATGTGCTATATAGTGCTCAATCTTTAAAAATTCATATCTCCGGATAATAATTGCATGGATCGGTTTGGAGCCCAATTTCCTTGCAAACCTAAATAAAGCTTCAAGAGTTTTGTCAAAACTCCTTTTCCTAACTGCATTAAGGTGATGCCAAGAGCCTCTATGGTCAAAAGGGAACACCTAAATAAGAGAAGTTTGATACATGAGTAGCTTATCAATATTGATAAAATAAGGTCTTAACTTAGAATGATTTTTCCCAACCACCATGACGTGTGACTTAGCTGTATTTGTCTTTAGACCCAAGTTGCTCATAAAATCATTGAATCTGTTTAAAAGAATGTGTAAGCCCACACCAGTTCTTGAAATCAATACACAATCATCTGCATATAAGAATACTGGAAGATTTCTAGGACCCACCCTTGGAACATCAGCCACCCCTTCATTCAAAAAACTCTCGAAGTCGTTAATATATATACAGAACAAAAAAGGGTCTAACACGCACCCTTGTCTAACCTCACAATTCATTTTGATTGATGCTGACAATTCACCTTCTGCCCCATATCTAACTCTACCAGTCACATCTTGATACATCTGAGCTAAAAGGTAAACCAATGGTGTATCTATGCCCATTCCCAACATCTTTTCCCAGAGTTTCCCTCTCACCAACCACTCAAAAGCAGATGTCAAATCCATAAATCCTAAATGGAGAGTGCCGTTTTCAGCCAGTGTGTATTTGCTTATGACCAGGTGGAGATTGAGGCACTGCTCGACGGTGCCCAAACCTCCTGAAACCTTATTGAATGTCTGAAAATTTCAATTTTTCGGCTACCCATATTTCTAGACAATCAAGTATGACCCTGCCTATTAACTTACATGTGAAGTCAATCAATGAAATTGGGCGATAACATTTAGGGTTTAAACTGTCTCCCTTTTTGAAAATGGGAACAATTATTACACTCGACCAAGATTTTAACGGGCCCGAAATTGCAAAACAGCTTAGGATGTTATTTAACACTGGGAGCCATAGGTCAGGGCTAGCCATAAAGAGATCGGCCGGGACACCATCAGGACCAGGTGCTTTGTTCTTCGTTGTCTGGTTTAATGCCTTTGCTACTTCCCGACAAGTGGGAGGGGCCAACTTTCGGTCACTCTCAGCTGTGTGACTATCAAACTCTATTGGGCAAATACGCTACCCTTCACTCTTGTATGCTTCAGAAAAATGATCAACCCATTTATCAGGTGGGATTATAGTATTAATACAACTAATATGACTGTCCTGAAAAAAAGGGGTATTGACAGTCTTCCAAAAGAGGCTCGAGTCTTTGCTGACACTGGCTTCATATAATCTCTCCCTCGCCTCTTTCCTGATGGTCACCCTGCGACCCGCAAGTACCTGTTTATAATGATATCTGCAGGATCTCACAGTCCCTTTGTCCCTGGGCTTCTGTTTTAGGGCCATAATGAGATTATTATGACTCCGTGAACATTCACTATTGAACCATTTACGGGTTTAGAGGATTTCGGCTTTCTATCAATTTTTTTAAATTTCATTTATTGTTTGGGTTAAATCAGCAAAAGTTTCCAACATACTTTCTGGGTTTATGTCACTTTCTAAACAGGTCAAAATTTGGATCCTATTTTTATTCATTAATTTTTCAAAAATAATGTCAGGGTTTAGTGGCCCATTTACGCATGAGGCCCTTATTTTTGTTATAGATTATCGGCTGTACATCTAATGTCGCTTTCTTACTCTGTGTTTCAAAATGAATAGACGGGGTAATTGATCACTAAAATATTTTTTTTAAATAGAGAAACATACTGAATTTGGTTTGTAATATTCCAAAAGAGCAATAAAGTCAATGAGACTGCCTCAGCCTCTACCAGTATATGTGATCTCCTCCTGTCCTGACTGAATAATAAGATCTATTGTTAAAAATAGAGAAAATGTAGATAGTATAGAATTAAAAACATCCTCCACAGGGGCTATGTTCAAAATGACATAGATCCTTAGAAGTCTCTCCCATATGTTTATAAGTAGACATTTTTGAGAGTGAACATAACCTACAATTAAAATCCCCACCATATAAGATGATGTAATCGGTATTAAGATCCATAAGCTGTTTACCTCGAGTTTTCAAGCCTTGCGGCTATTTCAGTGTTCACTGAGATGAAGTTGTTGTGATAAAAATGTACAATTACAAGTGTGACATTTGATTCATACATAATGTTAATAAATTTGAAATGCGACGAGTCCAAGTTAGAATTATAGATTGGTTGCCATTAAAGTAAGCAAACCACCTCGGTTATGGCTCCCTAACGAGCAAGCAGCTGGGGTGTGGATAGATACAAACCCACAATATGTACTATTTCTCGGAGGCAAACAATATTATGGCGCTTTATAAGATCTAGCCAATCATCATTTCTCACCCTTCTTGCAAGCCCAGCCACATTCCAAAATAAACACTTAAGTTTATTAACCTTTTGGAAGGCCCGACCTGTGCCACCTGCACAGCCATTACTTTTAAGATCAAACATTACATGTAAATCCTTTTCTTTCCCAGGTGCGACTACAGTGTCTAATTCCATATTAGTACATACAGAGGAAGAAATCACGTCTTCCTGGGTGACTATTGTCATGTCCTCTCTTATCAGTTCCTGAGCAGTAGATAACCTCTGGGATTGTAGTCAATCAGTTTGTTCCAAATGAGAAAAACGATTGTAGGTCGAAAAGGCAAATAACTCGGGGGGGGGGGGACCTCCGTTTGTGGAACGTGGCATGGAAAAGACCTGCTCGCTTGGTTTATAAAAATAACTCAGAGGTACTGCCATAATCCTCCCCCTTGTCGGACACGACCTAGACAGTCTTTCCAGGAGAAAACCTTCCATATATTTGTTTCTAAAGTTAGCAACAATACAATCTCCAGGATCCTCCTTTGATTGGGAGCCAACCCATTATACTCTCTGTACATTGTTTATACTCTTGAATAAATCCTCACAACTATGCCAGTATGTACATTTTTGTATCCAGTGTATGACTTTATTTTTTAATTGTTGGGGGTCTTCATCGTGTGGCTGAAAAAGAACATTCTTTAAAATTATTACCAGTGGGGTTGCTTCTGGGGGAGCTGAAGAGTTCTTTGCGAGTTGGATCGTGCTACATGTTGGTCTGTGCTAGTAATTCCTTCTCTTTCTAGTGAATTAGGCCCATGTCCAAATCCACGCTGAACGCTTAATTGTGCCACACATGATTCCCCAGCTGATCTGATTTGAGCAGTATGATCAGAAGGATTTAAAGCGATAAGTTCATCTTTATTATTATCTTGGTGGCCATTCTCTTGTGGTCTACCTTGATTTCGAGTAACAGATTGTGACTGTAATCTTTGATTTAATTCCACAAGATTTTCAGGTCTGCTGAATAAACTGGTCAAACTTGACCCGATTAAAATTTTCAAGGATGTGTCAATGCTATGAATGGCCAAAATTAGGTCAAAGTATGTTTTTAAAGATTTATCTAAAATATCTGCTAACTGGATATGCATCAAGGCTTCATTCGGGGCTTCTTTAACTGGGTCAGTCTGAGGAGGTATAACAATGTCCCCTTACTAGAAGTTGCTTTTTCCGCAGCTGGGGGCAACTTTTGTTTTAGAGGGGGTTTATTACAACCATTGGCCTTTTTTGGGGGCGGTGAAGTAGAGAACTTCCACAGAGTTCCTGACATTATCGACCAAACAAGGTGGTTGTGGAACACTAGAACCTCCTCCCATGGGGCTAATTTGCAAAGCTTCCTTTGTAGCCCTCAGCCTCTCCTCCACACACTCCATTTCACTATTAATTGCCCCCATAGCTGTGGTCAAAAAGCTGGTAATAGTTGCAGCCAGAAGACGGTCTTTAGCGGCAGGCATAACCGACTTCCTTTTCCCCATGTTCTTACCTTGACCAACAGTGTTGGGATTTTCACAAAGGAGTCCTCACAAGGGCGCAGTATCCTAAAAGGAAAGGCCAAGAGGGGTGGCCCAGCCCAGCCTTGTCCGGCCCTGTATGGGCACAGAGGGCCCCCCCTGCGTGTGCCCTACGCTGCGGGAGTCTCCCTGGCCCTTTAAAGCGTTGAGGAGGAGTTTGCTCCTCCTACCAAAGTTGCAGGCTGCTGGGGGACCTAGTCCCACCCCAGGAACAGGAAAACAAACGTTGCAGGCTGAATCTACCCGATCAGCGCGTCCCGCACTGCTGGAATCTCCCTGGTGCTTTAAAGCGTTGGGGGGGGGAGTTTGCTCCACCTCCCAAAGTTGCAAGATACTCGGGGACCAAGTCCCACCCCAGGAACAGGAAAACAAATGCTGCGGGCTGAATCTGCCCGGTCAGCGCGTACCGCGCTGTGGTAATCTCCCTGGCGCTTTAAAGCGTTGGTGAGGAGATTGCTCCGCCTCCCAAAGTTGCAGGCTGCTGGGGGACCAAGCCCACCCCAGGAACAGGAAAACAAATTTTGCGGGCTGAATATGCCCGGTCAGCGTGCCCCTTTTTTAAAACTTATTTGGTGTAAATCTGTTCAGTAGTTTTAGAGTGCACAATAAAAAGAAATCCAAATTGGTATATATAGGGACGCAAAGACTCCGTAAACCCTCTTGATCTTGTGCTGATATCGGATTGGCTGCCAACACTTCAACCAGGAAGTGTTGGCAGCCATCTTGGGACTTGGCTTCAGCCAAATCCCAGACAAAACATAAAAAAAAAAGAAAATGAGGCAGGATGGGCATACCATGACCCCCTAGCACTAGTCCTGGGATCCCACTGGGAACCCGCCAGGGCAAAAAAGCACTTTTAAAGAAAATGTTTGCAGCAAAATCTCTACTGAGTCGCGGATCTGCAGCAAAAATGTAAAACAAAATACACAGGATCTTCCGCGTTTGTTTTTAATAAAGCCTCCTGGTGGGCCAGTTCCAGGGGGCATGCATACATTATAAAAATTAATGGCGGGGGATGCATGTGGCCCCCTTGCAATGGCATTTTAATGCCCCGGGGACCACCACCTTCCCGGGGATGCATAGACATCTGGGGGGGGTGGGAACAGCACGTGGACTCCACGGTGACCAATACCTCCCTGGGGTTTTTATTTAAAAAAGGAGGGGGCCCACACAGGCCCCCCTCCTAGGGCTTTTATAAGCCCGGGGGACCACCATAGGTGGTTTCTTCTGTTTGGAAGATCTGTTCTTTGGGGAGAGCTTGTGAGCATTTCAGTGTGAGGCCACCTCTAAAAGGTAGTAAATGTCCACAACTTCACAATTTTGACAGTTAACTTGTAGTCTAACCCTAATTTTCACACCCTAAAATTGGTCATAGATTTTCTCCCGTCAAGCGTAGGTCTAAAGGTGTGTTCAGAAAGTAGATGGGGAAAGGGTACACACCGACATTTAAGTGTTTATGGGGCTAGATTTCTCTACAGAAAAAATATACACTACTTTTGGAGAAACAAAAAAAAAGTTACAAAATTCAATAACATTTTAGCTGTACCTGTGCGCATGAAGTACGCATTTGTGCAATACTGCAACAGCTTTATCGTTCTAGATTACTTAAAAAGTAAGTAAAGCGCAATTGGATTACATTTCAGATAAGGCACTCCTGTGAATGGGAAAACATGGATTTTAAGATAGCGATGCTGCTAAATTATCCATGTTTTCTGGAGGCCGAAATTTTGAAAACACTCCTGGAACGTTTTACAGCCTTCTACGATGCACAATAATTAAATGCTGTCCAGTTATTTTCACGATTTCTACCTGACATGGTAATCTCACAAATTGTGTGTTTATACAGTTTTTGAAAAACTAAATAAAAATGAAAATAAAAAATAGCACATTACCAAACTTTTCGCAAACACATTGGTCGGTTAGCACTGCATTTTTTTCTCTTCATATCTGTCGCCTGTGGCTTACATCACTGCCCAGCATCAATTACTCGAAATCGATAATAAATAATTCCCCTGCCTTTGCAAAAAAGGATGCATATTTGTGCCCACCTGCGGGACTCGGGAGTTTATATAGACTATTACCAGCAAGCTATATCCGACTGTCTCTTAAACGTGAGCAGATATCTACTTGAAACTGCAAATAGGCTTGTGTGGTGTCCATTTTGTGCAGATGTCAACTGACCGCCGTCCCATTAGAGGTTTAACATATCCCCAAGGAGGAAGTGACGTTGTGCAGTGCTGAGTGCCCCCGGGGATCCAGCCGCACAAAGGCCGCCCTTTACCAGGCGTTGCATCACATTCTTTAGTACTGAGCCAGCGTATCCTGGTGTCAAATCAGGACCCTCTAACCCTCTTCTCTCCCTTGCAGCAAATCAAAATAATGGCAGCGCGCAACATATTTGTCAAGCAGTCCTGCCAAGTATCACGCCTCAGGTGTGACACTCACGCATTTCAGTGCGGTGTTCCGCATCACCGCACTGAAATGCAATGTCACACATTTTGCCGACTCGCCAGCTGGCGCCACCGGCGGCGCCTGTGCAGGGCTCTACTGCTCCGAGGAGAGACGTGCTGCCACTGCCAGCGGCTGCTCTGGGCTCTAAGTTCTGATATAATCACCGGCGATGATCTGACTGCTCGCTGAGAGCGCGGCGAGGCAGCAGGCTACAATGTAACAATCGTGCCTCAGCCTGCCTGGCAGTCCTGGCTGTAATTATTCCTGCCGCGCCGCGCTTAGACACACACACTGCTCTTGCTGCCAATAAGGGGGGGGGCGGGGCCGCCCTCAGCAGTAAATGCGCCTACTGGCTCACACAGCCAGGCACTCACCTGGGGGCGTGATGGTAATGAATCCCGGATGTGACCGTACTTGCCATCACGTCCGGAGGAATTCACTCAGAGGAAGTGAGCACTGAGGCAGAAAAGCGGCGGGGGATTCAATTTGAGTCAGGGAGTGAGTCTCCGCCGTGGCGTGCAGCACTCTGCTGTCTTCGTGCGCAGCTGCCAGCGCCGCAAATTAGCGTTGCCAGCCCAGACCGGCGGGGACTCGCGCCTAGTGACAACCACGTAACCCCCCCCCAGTGAATCAATTCACTGACTGTCACCGCCGGCGCGGCGACACAGAGTGCCAGGACACACACAGACACTCTCAGAAGTGTCGACTCATGGCCGCCGCCGCCGCCCCGCGAAGACAGAGGCAGAACGCGGTGATCGCCGGGCGGCGGCGCAAACTTAACTAAACTGCGGCCAAGTGGGGCCGGCCCGGGGGACGAGAGAGTGTGTCAGTAGCCTGCAGTGGGGGTCGGAGAAGAACAAGTCTGCAGTCGTTGCAGAGACTAGTGCATCTGTCATGCAGTGCAGAATAGTGCTCTGCGGCCGCCGACAACCACATGCGGCTGGGTCCACCGCCGTGGCCCCGGCGCTCAGAGAGACAGTAGTGCCTGCCAGTGCCACAGTCACTGGACTGTCCGAGACTAGTACAGAAGAAGTTCACAACAGTAAGTACTACTACTACTTTCTTTGGTCACTGAGGCAGCCTGCCACTGTGACTGTAGTGTGTCAGTTGTTACCTAACCTTGTTGTCTTGTCACACAGCAGGCACTCACATTGATCTTAAGTGACGGTGGTGGTGCGTGTAGTTTTTGCCAGGGCTCTCAGTGCTCTCGCTCTCATTCTGTGGGGGCGGGGGTGGGGGTCCGTTGTCACGACTCGAGCGTCATTCTCAGAGGCCCCTGAGTCCTCTCATCATCCTCCAGATTTTTCAGGCAGAACGGGCGGGGCCCTGCTACTGGCTGGCAATAAACTTGTGTACTTTACTAGTTCGTGTTGTTTTTCTGCCGGCCCGGCCGGCAACACACTGACTGGCACAGCTGTGTTGACTAACTTGAGGCAAGCTCCTCTGCTCACACAGGAGGGAGCACTAGGGTTAGTGCCCTCCCCTTTCTGGTGCTCTGCAGCAGTTTTAAGAACTTCTTGGCGTTTCTTGTTGCTCAAATGGCTGTAATTTTCTGCTATTTAGAAGTTTCCCTCGTCTTCATTGCATGATTTTTAATCGCGAGAAAATGTCACTCATAATCGTTGAAATGTCACTCATAATTTCACTGAAATTATGAAAATGTCACACATGGCAATTTGAAACCTTGGCAGCTATGGTCAAGGATTATATATAAATTAGGCATAAGGGAATTTTCCGTAGTGTTCTCGATAATATTCCACTTTTTCGTCAAAGTGACAGTTGAAATCAGTGATAATAGTTACTTTGGAATTAATTATGTAAACATGATTTTTCAGAAAAATAAGACAGGAAAATATTTTACAAATAATGAAAAATGCAAAACTACTTAACAATGTAATTTCAATTCATACCTTTAAAAAAAACCTAACGTCAACAAAAATATTGCATTAATAAAAAAATTAAACAAGGTTGTATTTTCTGCTGGTACAACTGAAGTAATTAACAATTAACATCATAAAAAGGATAAAATGTGCCGGAAAAGCGCACCTCTGACATGTGCAAACAAATGAAATTCCAAAAAAGACTGGAATAATTCTCTCGAGGCCGCAAATTGTAATCCACAAGCACTAATATTTTTTTTAGTTTTTTTTTAAATATTTTTTTATATATTTACATTTCAGTTTAGCATTTTAGATAACGTTTTTAATATTTTTTTATCAGAATAACAACAAAAGACCTAACTTCAATATAATTTGGCAGCGATATATCTTCCTTAATATAGATAGAACTGATAAACGTTGTAACATAAACACTTTAGAAATCTCACATCTCATAACAAGAAACAAATATATGTTGGGAATGAGAACACATTGGGCCCCACTTAGGGACCCGTTGCGAAGTCCCTAGATTAAGGTGGAGGATAATGGAAAAACGGAATCTCTGAATCTGACCGGTATCCCCTCACCTAAAACTAGGCTTTAGAAGTTATTTCCTCTGAAATGGGGAATAACACGCTGACCAAGGAATGCAAGATCCAGTTCTGCATGTTTTTCTCCTTTTAGGGAAAGTAACAGCCCTGAGTACGCACATATTTCTCACCTGTTTACCTATATACCAACATTTTAAAACTGAAAAGTGGGAGATTTTGAAATAAAAATTGGTGTAATGTATTTTCCCTATTGACTTACATTGAAGCAGAGGCAATTTTAGATAGGAGACAGTTAAAATAAAGCCATTTTGAGGTTCAGAAATTAGGATTTTACCCCTGAATTTGGTCTGTTGGCATGCATGTGCTTAGGGCAGGTAATACATGTGTGCAGATGTTGTTTGCAGACCTGTGGTACAGGTGCCTAGAGGAGGCAAAGGGAGAGCATTTGCTGTTCCCCTCATGCTGAGTTTAGACTGCAGGTGGGGGCTGGGCTTCAACAGATACATTATAAAGTCCAGGCCCAGTGCCTCTGCGCCTGAATTTATTGGGTCTGGAGTTTGGGGGCACAATAATTCTAGGCTCAAGACACTGGATACTAGGAATGGCCTGGAGTGATATTGCCTCCAGGAGTCCTGCTCTCTGCCACTAATAATGCGGTGAAAATACAGTTTCTGCGTTGACAGAATTTCCCCTCCACCATTCCAGGAGCAAAGGTACTTCTAATGAGAAGGTACGCTGTCAGTACCCGCATTCCTTATTCCCTGCACATAGGTTGGAGGGCTCCCGTGAAGTAGAGAAACTATTTTTAACCATTTTCTCACATTTAAGCCATGGTTGCTCCTCAGAGATTATCAAAGTGCTATTCATCAATATTGTAGCGGATTTCCTGCTCTTAGCATGGCAGATACTGCCAATAGCTTTTGTCATTTTGTCTTCTACTATGTATTGACAACAATAGTGGCAGGCCCAGCAAAAGTTATGCTGCATCAATGCAGGTTCCCCACCTTTTTATGGTCTGGCTTGAAGAGCGCAGCTGACACCAGATAAGTATGTCAGTGTTAGAAATGGGGTTTCTGGTTGGCTAGGGCGTACGCCTAAGCCAGGCAGAACCCACCACTCTAGTCAGGGTAAGGGAGTTACACACCCAAGATAACCCCTCCTCACTCCCTTGGTAGCTTGGCAGAGCAGTCAGGCTTATCCCAGAGGCAATGTGTAAAGCGTTTGCACAACACACACTCATACCAGTGATACACTAGGTGCACCACAAAAGAGACTGCATATTATTTACACATACACAAAGCACATTAGACCATAAATTACTGAGTCGCATGTAAAGCACATTTAGACCACATAACATAAATCAGTGCGTCACTAGGCGCTTGTCATCACACAGGTAGATCATAAACCACATTTCCATAGATCGGTAATCACTTTGCCATAGGGCAACTGGACATAGCACATTTCGTCATATAAATCACTTTTACCCCCATCAGGCAGTTTCCAAGGCTAACAGTACTTGCAGGGCTGAAAAACTATGCATAAACCCATCAGACCCCCAATCACAAACACTTGTGCCTCTAGGCACTTGTCATAAAAAGGCATGTAACCACAGACCATAATCACTAGAAACACTGTGCCACTAGGCAGGCGTCAAGGTTACACGTGTAGGGCACTAATATATGACTAGACATATTGCACCTGTCCTTAGAACAGCGCCGCTGTGCATCAGAAGATGACCTGCGACCCGGACACTGGCCATCAGTGCACAAACCACTGGGCCCAAATCATGCCACCAGTGAGGCATCTACGGTACCCTCCGGGAATGCAGGCCCCAGGTATCAGAATGGGGGAGTGCAGGAGCACCTGCAATCCAGTTAGGGGCCACCGGTACGGTTTCCGGAAGCCAAGATGCCTCCATGGGCGGAGAGACCTCACTTGGTCCCCCGCATCGGTAATTCGAATGAAGTGCAGCTGCCCGTGATGGCACTGAGGGGCAGCTGCAGCGAGACCACACACAGAAGTCTTCCCTGGCCTCAGTCTGTAGCGGCCCTGTGGGGAGACCTCGCTGGACCCTTTCCCCTCCCCCCAGTAGATCCACATGGCTGCCCGTGACCAAAACAAGGCCCCCAGCGGGCTCACGGCTGCCACCCGGGGAGCCCCTCACCTGGACACCAGTTTGCGCGGCATACAGCAGGGCAGGTCGCGGCAGTCTGGCAGGTCATGGCAGTCTCTGTGGGCCTAAGCCCACAACAGCAGGATCTCGTGCACCAGCGCTCCCCTCCAGGGCTCCATATCACCACACTGCAGACAGACTCTGTCCCCGCCCACCACGGGACGGAGCTTGTCCGCTTCCCCCTCCGGTGCACAGCCTTCCTCGTTGCTATGGCAACCGGCTGGGCGGGGTGCCGCGTTCCAAGTTGTTCACCAGGCATATTCCCTCTACCACGAGGGAAAGCAAAATAGCGGTCTTCCAGCGCTGCCTGCCAGTCAGCCACAGCGGTCCCCACCGGCGCAGAGATCTTCATGGGCTTTTCGTTCCATAATAGCATCACACGATTCCTGACACCACCACGGGAGAAAGAAGCGCCCGTCCTGCGCTTTAGGGCACAACAGAGGAAATGAGGCGCTCGCCCTCCGCTTTGAGGCTGGAAAAAAATTAGGGCCCAAATTCCCCAACTGCACAGGGGAGTTCAGAGGGGCCCCAGGAATTCCAAATCAGGTAAAGCACCAGGAATTTCCATCAGGTAAAGCACCAGGCATTCCCAAATAAAGTGGAAACGCCAGAAGGAAGACTTTGAGATCCCTGAGTCTTCTAACAACAGGAGGCCAGCACACACAGGCCCTTGGGGAGTCCTTCACAAGCAGGACACCACAGCAGGGTAAAAAGAGTCAGTCCTTTTCCTCCACCACAGACAGAAGCAGCAACTGCAGGCCAACCCATCCCGCACTCAGAAAAGCCAGTGATCCTCACACAGTCCTTCCGCTCTTCTTCTTGGCAGGGTCCTCTTGTTCCTTGAAGTAATCCAATTTACTGGGATTTTAGGTCACATACTTATACCCCAAAATGTCTTTGATGTCTTTGTAGCAAGGGTCTCTGAACCCAGTCCAAACGAGTTCTGCATTCACTGGTGTAGCATGAACTCAGGGGGCAGAGACAGCATTGTGCAAAAGGAGACCCAGCCTATTCAGGTGTAAGTATCACTCCTCCCACCACTCTAAAGTTCAGACCAGGTCTATTCAGCTCTGCGCTGAGTCACCCAGGCAAGGCAGGGCACACCTCAACCCCCCTCAGTGACTGTCTAGAGTGAATGCACAGCTCAGCTCCTGTCACTCACACACCAGACGCTGAATCCACAAACAGCCAGAGGCACACAGACTAGTGAAGTAAGAAAATGCTCACTTTCTAAAAGTGGCATTTTCAAACACAGGATTTCAAAACCACCTTTACCAAAAGGTGCGTTAATAAATTCTGAGTTCAGAGAGTCCAAACATGATTTTCCCATTTTGTCCCTAGGGAAAGTTACACATGTAAACATGGAACAGTGCAACCCCATTATAAGACTATGGAACAGATAGCCTTTCAACAGTGAAAAGTGAAATACACTGTATTTTACTATCAGGACTTGTCACACACACTAGTACATGTCCTACCTTTCATATACACTGCACCCTGCCCATGAGGGTACCTTGGGCCTACCTTAGAGGTGCCTTACATGTAAGGAAAGGGAAGGTTTGGGCCTGGCAAGTGGGTGCACTTGCCAGGAAAACATGGCAGTTCACAACTGCGCGCTCAGACACTACAGTGGTAGGTCTGAGTTTCATTTACAGGGCTACTCATGTGGGTGGCACAACCAGTGCTGCAAGCCCACTAGTAGTATTTGATTTACAGACCCTGGCACACACCGTGCACTTTACTAGGGACTTACCAGTAAACCAAATATGCCAATCATGGATAACCAATCACTGTCACAATTTATAGAGAGAGCATATGCACTTTAGCACTGGTCAGCAGTGGTAAAGTGCCCAGAATCCTATAGCCAACAAAAACAGGGTCTGAAAAATAGGAGGCAAAAGGCAAAAAGTTTGGGGATAAACCTGTCAAAAGGGCCAGGTCTAACAGTGAGCATAACTAGAGAGGGGCTTTGGCCCCGCCCACATGTTGGGAGCCAGGAGTACATGTTTTGACTGGGACGAATTTGTGTGCTTTGACAAATAATTGCTTGATCTCCATATAGCTGGGATCATTTGTTTATCCAGCTGCCTGAGCTTGAATTTTCAGGGGCACACACAGACATCTAAATGCTATTAAAGTGTCTTAGATAACTAGATAATTTATGGTGTTTTTCTCACAGCTACACAGATGAGACAAGGGAAGCCATTAACCTACATGGATGTTTAGGTCTCACTTGACAGTGGCAACTGTTGCCTGAGGTATTCTTCTACAGCAATATTATTCTACAGATCTTTGCTTCCACACAAATTCACATCTATTCCCATGCTAGCTACTTGTAATGCTTCACATTGTTATACATCATTCTTTTAACGTCTGAACCATTGGCATTGCCAATGCTTGTAATAAACATTTATTCCACTCTTGGTTGAATTACCGAATTCACTGAAGTTTGTAGGCACATTTATGTTGCTGTATTTTTCTAAATCGGGCCAAAATATTTGCGAAATCAAATGTACGTTTTTCCGCTATACATACACTCTCTTTCTCTTCTACCGATGAACTAGACACAAAACAGACAAACAAACAAAAGAACAACAGATGAAATGGAAGCAAAATCAGGTGAAAGGAGAGAGAGCTGTATACAGAGTGAACTAAATTCTATGCAGATCTAGCAAAAACACTCTCTAAATATAGCCCTATATAGTTCCATGTTTCTCTCTACATACAGGAACATTAATTGAAGACAGCAATCTGTTGATGCAAGACTTTCTTCTTGACTTCCAATGGACTTACCTCTTCCAGCCAAGTTTAGTCTTTGCATGCAGACTCCCACAACTTCGGAATTCTCCTGTTGGCTGCAATCAGTGTCTTGTTTGCAAAGGTTCTCATAAGCTTGGGCATATCTAACAGATGATCACCTTGATGAAAAGACGCAAGCATTGCTTTTAGGCCGTGAGAAGCGTCAGTCTTTGGCAGAAACCAACCCAATAGATAGACACCACTTCACAGATGCGGTTTCCTTTTTCTTAGGATATTACCAACAAGTTTCTGTATATGACAATAATTTAAGCATGCTGGTGTACAATGTTTTCCATTGTTTCATTTAATTGCATTGCCAATCAGCTAAGGTCAAGATTTTCACAAAACATCCGACTATGTGTTTCCTGCCACATGGCACCCTCCAACCGTGCTTTGCAGTAAAACAATCTTGAGTTGTGATTGTTTGGAGAACATTGCATTGTGTGAAGAATAAATGTTGAGTATTCAATAATTTGTTAACAGTTGAAACCAAAACTATTGAACATGCCAGAATTAGGAGTGTGGGTTTAGGAAGACCAGGCCCGTTATTTCTAATATTTGTTAATTTCGAATTGAGAAAGTTATTAAATTGTTTAATAGCATTAGTTGAGTTATTTAACAGTAGCTCAGCATTGCAGATCAGTGGCGGCTGGTGACATTTTAATGTGGTGAGGCGTAAATGCCAGTCTTGGATGCCATGAGGCGAGTGAGCCTAATTCTTACAGTTCTGGCGGCCAAACAAAGACCATAGCAACAGGAACAGTAACCCACTGAACTACCTTAACAAAAACAATAAGGGTCAAATATAAACATTTCTGAAAGTAACACTAACAAGCTGTCAATATTTGTACCTCACGGACGAAAAGCAAATGACAAGACTTGCTGTCTTCGATCAACCAATAAGGGCAGCCGAAAAAAACCGATTCAAACCTTCACAATGTTTTATGTAACAAAAAAGAGATCCTCAGACAGAGACCTTCACTCCAGGAGTCTGAAAGAGTTGAATATTATTGGGCAGCAGCCGCAGCACTAGCTCTCGGACAAGCACAGAAACCTTCACTTTGACTTTTTTTTTAAAGAGTTTAATGAATTTATTGCGAAAATAAAAATAACTTGAAATTTCTGCAGTGTTTTGCCACGAGGTAGTGTTGTAGATTAATTATTTAACTAAGTGCATGCAGCTCCCTCCTCATTCTTTTCTCTCACACATCACGTCTTACTTCTCTACTTTGCTGGTAAAAAAGTAAATCAAACTCTTGGTTTTAAGCAGCTTAGCTAACAAATTAAGATTTTATCATCGTTACATAGTGATGCAGTTCATTTTACACAAGCTCACCCTGGCCTTTTTGTTACATAAAGCGCAACCTCTTATTATCGGAGATGATATCTTAATGAAGCCATTTATAGAGTCATTCAGATTACAAATCTCACTTGTGAGGCTGCGCGCTCTTTTCATTTACATTTTTAAATGTATTATTGGGTTTCCTTTAATTTCCTACAAATGATGACTTGCGAGAGAGTGGGACAAGCAAGACTGGAGGACTGCTAAATGCTAATGTAATGTTACCCCCGCACATGTTGCCTGATTACTCGAGTCGCCTGATTGAAATAAAATATTCAAGAGTAAGACAGCATCAAAGCACGCTAAAACGGGGATTTTCTCACTACATGAAAATGTCCGTCCCTCTTGGCCAATTGTCTGTGCTCTCTGAGGCTAAAGAAGACGCCACCGCCGGACAGCTATAAACTCAATTTTGGTTCAAACTAGAGCTGAACGTAACATTAGTAAAAGTTCTGTATCAGCATTGTAAGCAATACTCGCGGGGGGAGGGGGTCTCGGTGAGGGGGTATCGCGGGGGAGGGGGGTCTCGCGGGGGTGGGGGCCGGGGGGGGGAATGCCGCGGGGGTTTGAAAATAAAGTAGAAGTGCTTAAACTTACCTGACCGGGTCCGCCGCCTCTGCTGTCTGCTTCTGGGCCGGGGTCCGCGTTTGGCACCTTCACCGGCGTCGTCATCGTCGTCTTCTGCGTGAGTGGCTACTGGCTGGCAAGCCCTCTCAGGCTCTCAGCCAATCCAGACGCTGCTCCAGAGTCCAGCAGCGCCAGGATTGGCCTGGAGCAGGGTCACTCCCTGCCCATTAGGAGACCGGGGGCTGTGAATGAAGCAACCCTCGCTCTCCTAAGGGGAAGGCTTAGTGCGCATGTTCGGGCTGGTCTTAAAAATGACCAGCCCAAAAACGAACATGCGCGCTATTGCGCTGTCACTCACCCTGAGTGCTGCCGCAGCCCCACCCCCTTCATTGTCCCTTCTACCTCTGACGCTAATTCCATTCCAATCAGGAGTCCTGATTGCTGGAATCAGCGTCAGAAGCAGAACGATTCCTAAATGGGGCCGTGGGCCCGTGGCATTGGTGGGGCAACGCCCGAACGCCCCCAATGGACGCACCGCCACTGTTGCAGAGGCTACCACCTATGAACAGTAGAGAAGGAGTGACATTACCCTCCCTCCCCACACTTGCTCGCTATACTATAAACGTCTAATAAGCCAGAGTCTGAAAAAAACACATCATTCTTCCATTGATCGGGTTTTCAAGGTTTGTCCACTTGGGGTGGTTCGAGTTAAATTGATTTATCGACTTTCCATAGTAAACACACTCTATTCTTTGTTCCTATAGGGCAATACGTTGATTTAGGTACCCATTGTAAGTTCTGTTTGTTAACCATTGGCAGTTTTATTGATTCACTGGCAAAGTCAACCAGTGTCTTCGTTTGGCTTTGCCAATGCAGACCTATTGGCTTTGCTAATGCTACCAATACTGTTCAGCATTTGAGAAAACAAGTGTGATGAAGTAAACAGACATCATGATGCTATAGCAGACCGAGCATGACGACATATACACGCATATGCATCATCACTCATACAGCACATCAGCCATTTTGTGTTGTGCCTTTTTTTCTAATTTACCGTTCAAAGGTAGCGGATGGCCATCTTTGCGCAGTAGCTTAAAAAAATTCAAATCTGTGCAAAAGTGCATTCACAACAAGGAGACAAGGAGCAACCTTGTAGCACCCCTAAAAAGTGACAAATGGGTAAGGAGTGCTGGTGGGTGTGTGGAGAGACTGGGACGCTCATTCACTTGCTGTGGCATTGCCCTAAATTAACCCAGTACTGAGAGAAGGTGTTTGATGTCATAGACTGAACCTTTGGTGCACAAATCTCTCATTTTCCAGTATTTGTAATACTGGGCCTGCCTAACCAACTAACATTCCTATTAAAGTCTATGAAAGGCAGCCAAATGGGAAACGGCCTTAACAACGTGGGCTGAGCCACGAGTGCCGTTTCCCAGCAAGCGGTACCACGCTTGCCTTAACCACGCATATGCCTTAAACACACTTATGCGTGGTTAAGGCAGTGCAGGGTCTAGATGCTGAGATGGGTGGGCACAGGAATAGGTAGGATCGGGAGAGGACATGGACTGGTAAGTGGGGCTGGGTTTTTTGGGGTGTGGGGGTAGTTTTTAAGGGTTGGGATAGATTTTAGGGCTCAGAGTTGGGGGGTCTGGGTTGTTTTTAGGGCTGGGGAGGGGTTGGTTTTAGGGCATGGGGTTGGGGTTGCTTTTAGGGCTCAGGGGGGTGGTCGGGTAGTTTTTAGGGCTCCGAAGTGTTGAGGTAGTTTTTAGGGCTCTGGGGGGATGGGGTGGTTTTAACAGCTCAGGGGGGGGGGTCAAGTACTTTTTAGGGCTCGGGGGGGTTGGGGTAGATTTTTGGGATCAGGGGGGTTGGGGAAGGTTTTAGGGCTCAGGGTGGTTTTTAGGGCTCGAGGGTGAGGGCGGGGTAGTTTTTAGGGTGCCTGGGGGTCGGGGTAGTTTTTAGAGCTAAGGGCAGGTGGCCTCGGGTGCGATCTTACCACACATGCCTTTACCAGTCATGCCCTTACCACGAAATTGCGTGGTAAAGGCATGCATGGTAAAGGCATGCGTGGTAAAGGAATGCATTGTTCAGACGCATTTATTGTTTAGGCAGCGTAGTAGAGGGACACATGGTTTAGCCATGCATGCCTCTGTCATACAACCCAGCCAAATAACCTTGGTGCTTGGCGCGGCACATTAAGCCATTCTCTCATTGTGGGGGTCAGATCATCTCCCAGAGCAGAGTAACAGGCTGCATAAAGTTTGGCACTTATAAGGAATGGTAAAGCTAACACTCTCTATGGACTTTAAAGCAGAAGCTTCCCAAGAGGTATGGGCCCCATATTTTTATCTCCTTTTGTCCCAATTTAATGAGCTGACATGCCCCAAATATCTTAAACTACTGCATATAGCACCCACTGCCCCAGGTGGCGTACAGGACTCGCATTGATAGGTACATCATTCACAATTCTATGTTGTAGACATCTAGTTATTGGTGAACTAAAGCTGCAGAGAGAATTGGCAACGACAAATATGATGTTCAAAGCTATGCGTGGAAGGGATTGGTGGGGCCAGGGAGAGGAGGTTAGTTTTTGGATATTGGTTTGTTATTCTTTTCTTTTCTGTATGACTTAACACCAGCCGGCTTCTGGGTAGTAGGCGATGATGTTATATACTTTTTCTTAAAACTCCATAAACAGAATTGTTCCTATAAAGTAAACAAAAAGATTAGGAGGGCTCTGGAAGGTACTGGAGGAGCAGGGAAGTGGAGGGAGGAATTAAACACCAGTGGCACAAGCACTTATGGCAAGCAAGGTGGGGTGGGGATGCAATGGAGGGTCCGGGAGTTTTAATTAAAAAAAAAAAGAAAGCTGAGCTTGACAGAGGTGGGTGAAGCACCAGTTAAGATGGGGGATGCATGCATGAAGAGGGAAGCAGCAAGAAAACCCATGCACCTTCCATGGAGTGCTAAAATAAAATAAAAAAAGCAGTTCCATGAATTTAAGTAGTGGTACAGAAGAAGTCATTTAGTCAAAAGAAGATAGCAAATAAGAAATGCTCCACAGGTGGAACAAACAATGAATAGGGAAGAGAGACATTGAAATGAAACAGCAAAATGAGATGGAATAGAAAGCCATCCATTCAAGTGCAAGGGGCTAACTGAAATATATATATATATATATATATATATATATATATATACATATAAAAAAAACGAAGGTTAAAGTATCTATATAGTTAGGTGAAAATTTAAGTGACAATGTTACGTTTTAAACTCAAAAAACAACTCTCTAAATTCACCAGTTATAACTATCTCAAGTAACTATAATTTGTTCCCTAAAGTAACTATAACTCGTGCCACCCCCATGCACAGTGTTGCCATCAATGATGTCTGTTTATTTGTCATCAGTAACACTATCAATGATCACGTTATGAGTGTTGTAATATGTGAGGTCGTAAGCAGTGCATGGTGAGGGCACAAGTTAAAGTTACTTTAGGGTGTGAGTTATAGTTAATTTAGTTAATTGGGATAACTATAATGGGTGATCTTCAGTGGTCTTTTAAACTTAAAACATTAAGTTGCCACTGAAATTTCAACTTATCTATAATGTTACTGTAGTAACCACGCTCACAGTGGTATGTAGTAGAAGCGTATTTATTCACAGGTACATCTATACAGCTTCACAGTAACCTCCAGCTTCTCAACTGACTCCAGTCTTAGAACTCTCATACGATGTCACCCCATTACATCATTGAGTTCCATGCTAAAGAAAAGACATTTCCACACATCTCCCCCCTTACAAACGTTTCCTTACAATTGATAAAGAGAACATAAATGGATAGTTCTAAAATGAATACAATCAAACTATTACAATTGATACAGAAAAATGAAGAACATTGCAACATAAGCATAATGAAAATAGAATCTCTATTCTATAGGATATGGAATATGAACCTTACACAAATTCCCCATCTCTATTCTATAGGATATGGAATATGAACCTTACACAAATTCCCCATACTCCATTCTCTTCCATCATCCAATTTCACTACAGATCCCATTACCTTTACCACTCTCTGAGGCTGAGAATACTTGCTCTCTCCTTTTCTGACAAACCCCATCCTTCTCGCAACAACCCAATCACCACATCTCAACTCAACATCTTTCACACTTTTCCTTCTATCGTAACTCGCTTTGTTGCGTTCCTGAGACTCCTTAACTCTTTCAGCAATACACTCACGATCCACCCAAACCTGACTTTTCTTCTGCAACCATATAGGAGATTCTTTGGTTGCAGGTTCTCTGCCTTTCAGAGCAATGAACGGGGAAACACCAGTGACGGAATGGGGAGTCACCGTATGGGCCCACATCATCTTGTTCAATTCCTCTCTCCACATCAATCCATTCGCCAGGGACAACTGGACGTTGTCTACAATTATTCTGTTAACCCTTTCAACTAGTCCATTGGCCTGCGGCCTAAACAATACTACTCTAATATGTTTAATTCCCAAATCATCAAGAAATTTAGACATTACATTAGACACCAATTGCACTCCATTATCAGTGACTAATGTTCTAGGAATACCTTCTTCTAAGAATACTTCCTTAAGAAATTCAATTACTTTCACCGATGTGATATTCTCAACAGGTTTGACAGTAAACCATTTGCTATGGTAATCTACTAGAACAATTAAAAATCTGTTTCTAACACCTAGCCTTTCAATTGGACCTAAGAAATCCAACGCTAATTTCTCCCACGGTCGGTCAGGGACCTTCACACACCCCAACGGTGGTTCACGAACAACTTTACACTTATCGCCGTTGCTACAAGCATAACAATCTTTGACAATCTCCTCTACTTCCCTATCCATTTCAGGCCACCAGAAACACTGCCTCAACCTTTTTTGCTCATGCTTCTTCCCAAATGTCCTTCATGTACAAGCTTGATCAGTCTTGCTCTCAACACCTTAGGTGGAACAATCCGATTGCATCTTAAAACTTTATCAGTTTGAATATTCAACTGATCTTTTACCTTGATATACTGTTTCAATTCCTCACTTAAACTCTAAACATTTTTCCAACCATTACTTATCACACATTTCAATTCTTTGTACATTTCATCAGTACTCAACGCCTCAGTCCATTCTTCTAGCCTCAATGCTAATTCTCCTTCAATTGGTGTAGACACAGAATCCACCTCGACCATAAAGGAAATCCTTTCCTCATCCTTAATAGGCATACACGACAAGCAGCCGGCTACTACATTTTTCATTCCCCTGACAAAATCAATTGTAAAATTCATATCCATTACCGATAACAACCACCTCGAGATTCGTGGAGTCACACTCCCTTCCAATCCCTTACCTCCTTTAAAAATATACAATAGAGGCTTATAATCCATCCTAAGCATGAAAGGTAGTCCCCAAAGGTAAAACCTAAAATGATTCATTCCCCAACAGCAAGCTAGGGCTTCTTTCTCAATGGCGGAATAAGATCTTTCAGCACCTTGCAAACGACGCGATGCATACCCAATCACCCTTTCCTCATTATCAACTTTCTGGCTTAACACCGCCCCCAAACCCACATTGCTTGCATCCATTGTTAACATGGTCTTCATCTTGACGTCAAAATGACCCAAAGTAGGCGCACGAACCAACGAGTCCTTAACATTATTAAAAGCTGATTCACACGCCTCACTCCATTCAAATTCTGCTCCCTTCTTTAATAACGCTCTCATTGGTTCAACAACATCAGAGAAATTTGACACAAACTTAGAACAGTATTCAGCTAGACCAAGAAATGATCTCAATAATTCTCTATCATTAGGTCTTGGAGCATCAACAATGGCTTTTACAATACTTTTCTTTGGTTTGATTCCACTGGCAGAAATCTCGTGCCCCAAATAACTTACTTGATCTCTTCTTAGTTGACATTTTTCCTTTTTGATGGTTAGCCCATATTCAGCAATCCTCCTTAATACTTCAAATAACAATTCATCATGGTTCTCAAAAGATTCTCCCACCACCAAAATATCATCTTGAAAGCACAAGACCCTTTCCATGCCTTTAAAAATATTGTGCATTATCCTTTGGAACACCGCTGAGGCTGATGCCAGCCCAAATGGCATACGACAATAGCGAAAAGCTCCCAGCGGTGTAACAAAGGAAGTTAAGGCTCGTGACTCCGGATGTAAATTCACTTGATGATAAGCTGCGGACATATCTAAAACGGTGAAAATTTTCCCACCTCCCATCACGCTTAACATCTCTCCAATATTGGGAAGAGGTTGACGATCTACCCATATATTTTTATTTAGGTCTCTCAAAACAATACATAAACAAATTTTATTTCCTTCCTTGGGAGCGACTACAATTGGGGCGAGCCATTCAGAGGCCTCAATGGGTTCAATAATCTTATTTTCTAACAATTTATTAAGTTCTTGTTGGAGCGGCTCTCTCATCAACAATGGAATAGGCCTCACTTTATGCACCACTGGAACTGCATTTTTTTTCAAAATTATACGATGTGTGAAACCTTTTAACATTCCCAACTTGTCAGTAAATACATGAGGAAATGATGACATTAAACTCTCTCCCCAGTCCAAATTAACATCATCCATAGTTTCTACAGCCATTACTGGCTCTTCACTGTTGTGATTAAGAATAATATTTAGATCTTTTTGGTGGCGCCAACCCAATAAATTGGAACCATCCTCTGATATATACACTCTACCATGTACACCATTATTCTTAAAAAATATATCTCTCCATTCCAATGATGTTTATTCTCTTCCCACCATAACCGACCGCTCTTATATCAGACTGCTGTAAAGTATTCATTTTTCCATTCAAGTCTTTCTCAAAAACATCTTTGGATACAATGGTAAACAAGCTACCCGAATCAACTAACATCTTGACCTGAGCATTTCCCAAAGTAACATCGCAATGAGGTTTTTCAAGTTTATCAGTGCTTTCTTCCTTTACTATCGGATTTCTATTATTTTGTACTCTCTCATCTTGGCTAGAAGTTTCATTAGAGGTCTCATATCCATCAATAGACAACATAATGTCTTCTTGAACTTCTCCAAGATTCTCAACTATTTTCACACTAGACTGTTGTGAAGGACGTATTTTTGTTCTGCACATTTTAGCTAAATGACCCTTCTTCCCACATAACCTACATATCGTGTTTCTTGCCCCACATGCAAAACTCGTAGCAATATGCCCTGGACCACCACACCTATAACATGTAATTCTCCTCCTCTCAATTTGTCCATCTACAGTAGGTTCTCCAGTTTTAACTGTTTTTTTCGATTTCACTTCTTGTACATCAAATGCAACAACTTCTCTTTCTGGGGATTTAATGTTCAGTTTTCCCACATCAATTTCTTTCATCCAAACACCAGTATTTTCCATGCTCCTGGCTATTTGTATAGCCTCATCCAATGTCGGGTCTAAAGACAAAAGTCTCTCTTTAACTTTTTTATCTTTTGTGCATCTCACAATTTGATCTCGAATTAAAGACTCCATCAAACCTTGAAATTCACATGTGACGGCCAAACCACGTAGTGTAGCTACATAACTCATAATGTCTTCATCTTGAGTTTGCGAACGACAAAAGAATTTATGCCTTTCAAAGACTACACTCAATGTAGGGGTAAAATGTTTTTCTAACATTTTTAAAGACATATCATATACATTTATAGGTTGGCCATCACCAACTCCTAAAGAGACTTCAGGAAGGTCATCATAGATCCTCCTCCCTTCAGTTCCTAAATGATGCAGCAGTATTGCTTGCCTCCTCAAAGGACCATATTTGTCTCCTCCAATTGCCAACATATAGGTAAAGAATATGTTTTTCCATCTTTTCCAAGGTATGCTTGGTCTCACCTGGAACAGGTAAAAAACTAGGTGGAGCCGCCATCCCTTGTTCTCCTGCAACAAATTAAAATTAACAAACTACCACAATAAACTAAAGAAATAAATTACCACAATAAATCAAAACAAAAAATTAAAATAACAATTTAAAATAAATATTTAAAATAACAAATTTATCGGTGATGTAATCAATATTACGAGTTCTTAATGATGATCTTGATAACTTATAATCTTGCTCCTAATATCCAGTGTACATTCAAAGTTTCCCGTGTATTTTCCTTTGGTTCCAGTCCTTTTTCAATTTTCTCTCTGCTCCTCCAATAGTCCTCTTTCTATAACCACACTTTAATGAAGTAAATCACGTGTTCCTGTGACGTCAGCTTGCTAATGAAGAGGAAGACTCTAAACCGGCAGCCAGCTGATACTCTAGATCTACTGAAAGAAAATATACGGTATGAATGCGATATATTTTCACACTAATCAGCTCCCGAGTGTATTTTTTTTTTTCGTTCCTAGTGCGCGCACCCTCGCGCTTTCAACTCGAGATGAACAACATCTGTTATGTCACGACGCGCACTTCCTCGCGCCTCCCGCTCCAGTCAAACAGCGATGTTATCTCGCGCTTGAGCTCGAGCACTGTCTCGCGGAGCAGATAACGGCCATATTCCTCCCAGAGATGAACTCAAAAGTCAAGGCAATTAAATAATAAAAATAAAAAAAATAAAAATCTCCACAGTTGAGCTTCCAAAAGCTCATATTTCCCTTGACTCGAAGAAAACTTCAAATGGTGTCCGTTAACCAACCGAGTCGTGTCTTTCACAATAAAAACTCAAGATCCAAAAGGAAGACACATCCATTTAAATTCAGGATACATAAATATCGCGTGCTATATTCAAGAGCAAGTCTCTGTTTTAGAGTTATTAATCACCAATAAAATATCGAAGTAGCTGTAACTCACGGTTTTCAGTTTTCTGAATTCCCCCAGGAGAATCCTTCAGTTTACCGCTTTTTCCAGGGGTGAAGGTTACTCTGCACTCTGCCCCCTGCGCAGGTCGCTCGTCGCCAAAAAAGTGTAGTAACCACGCTCACAGTGGTATGTAGTAGAAGCGTATTTATTCACAGGTACATCTATACAGCTTCACAGTAACCTCCAGCTTCTCAACTGACTCCAGTCTTAGAACTCTCATACGATGTCACCCCATTACATCATTGAGTTCCATGCTAAGGAAAAGACATTTCCACAGTTACTATTAGAAATTTGGTCTCTAGTTGGCAGAGAAATGTACCCTATCCAAGTAGGGACTGCAATCCTAGTCAGGGTAAGTTAGATTCACACCCTGAATTAACCTATGCTAACCCCATGGTAGCTTGGCACAGAGCAGTCAGGCTTAACTTAAGAGGCAATGTGTATAGTATTTGTGCAACACTTAATACAGTAAAACAGTGAAAACACAACACAAAAATAATCCACACCAGGTTAGAAAAATAGAGCTTAATTTAATTAACAAAACAAGACCAAAACAACAAAATTCCAATAAGTAAACCGGGAGCCATGAATTTTTAAAGAGTATCTTGAAATATAGTGCTTGGAAACATAAAGCTCCAACCGGCGCTATCTAGTTGTGCTTGACTGGGTCAATTCTGGAAGTTCAGGCTGCCCATGATGCAGCATGGGTCGGATACAGGGACCAACCTTGTGCCGCTGCAAAAGTACCTTGGCTGGAGGGAGTGTGTCAACGTCGAAGACCGGATCCGAGGAGCAGAGGAGGCAATGCGTCGGCGTTGATCTCTTCAGAAGCAGGTGATGCGTCGATTCCGAGCCGCGTGTTCAGAAATGTGTCGTAGAACCCCTCTCGAGGAAGACGATGTGTTGTCTTCGAGCCGTGCAGCAGGCGATGCGATGTCCTCATCTTCGGCGGCAGCGGAGATGCTTCGTGGTGAGATGCGTCAGTTCCCACTGGTGTAATGATGGCAATGCAGGAATTTCAGCAGAAGACAGCCAGGAAACCCCCTTCCAAGGGCCTAGGACTGGATAGGCCCCATTTGGCAGGGCAGGACTCACAGTTAGCAGAGTCCGGAGGCTGTATAAGGGTTGTTGGAAGTGTTTGATGTCCCTGAGACTTCAAAACAGGAGACAAGCCAGCAAGCTCTTGGAGTCACTTTGGATCTGGGGATGTAGAGATGCAGGTCCAGTCCTTCTCATTCTCAGGCAGGGAGGGTAGCAGCAGGGCAGGCACAGCAAAGCAAGAGTCCAACAGAGTGACAGTCCTTTCAGCAGCACAGCAGTCCTTCTTCCTGTCAGAATACTGGGTTGATGGTGTCAGGGGTCCAGTACTTATACCCAGTTGTGCCTTTGAAGTGAGGGGGACTTCAAAGAGAGGCCTTTGAAGTGCACAAAGTCCCTGCCTTCCTGCCCTGGCTCCAGATCTACTACATGGGGTATGCAGCTCTTTGTGTGGGGACGGACACAGCCCTTTTCAGCTGCTCCCTCCCATCCTAGCTGCCCACAAACTCCTGCTTGCCTCATACAAAAAGGCCATTATGACTAGGAAGGCTGAATATTATGAGGCAAGAATTACAAGGGCAGTAAATAAACAAAAAGAGACTTTTAAAATACTAAAAGAACTCAGCCAGAAATCAACACTAGGATCTACAGCTTTACCAGTAGACTGCAACACCTTCCAGACCTTTTTTCTTCACAAAGTCGCCGACATCCTAGCTGAGATTGAGAGCATCCCGACCCATCAGACCCTCCTAGAACAGCACCCTACGCCCCTTACGCTGGCTAACCAGCTCCCCTCTTTCCCTAATTTAGACCCAGCCTCCCTGTCAGGCCTGATGAGCCATATCAAATCTGGCTCACCAGCTGACCCCTGTCCTCCGAGGGTTTTTCGTATGGCCCTCCCAGGTCTTGAAAGACAGATCCTTCCCTACTAAATCGCTCCCTAGAGACAGGCTACCTTCCCTCTGGCCTGAAGGAAGCCAGGGTCATCCCCCTGTTGAAGAAACTTGGGGCGGATGTGGCCACTCTTAAAAACCACAGGCCAATTTCCCAGCTCCCCTTCCTGGCGAAAGTCATAGAGCAGCACATCCTAAAAACACTCGCGGTTTTTCTGGAGGAACACCAGTTACTCCAAGGGCGGCAAGCGGGCTTCAGGCCCCACCACAGCACAGAGCTGGTAATGATATCCGTACTTGACGAGCTCAGAGTTATGGCCGACAATAAGAAACCGTCCGCCCTGGTGCTGTTAGACCTGTCGGCAGCATTTGACACAGTCAATCATGCGCAGCTTCTAGCCCGCATTTCCGAACTGGGCATCTGCGGGGTGGCCTACCAGTGGATTGAATCTTTTCTTTCCGGGAGGTCGCAGAGGGTCCAGCTTGGGGAGCAGGTGTCCGACAGGGGCGCCCTTACGTGTGGCGTCCCCCAGGGCTCAGCATTGTCCCCACTCCTATTTAACATCTACCTCCAGCCGCTAATAGCTGCCCTGGCGCGCATGGACTGCCAAGCCTTTAACTATGCGGACGACACGCAGCTCATCCTCCAGATCGACAACTCCCAGCAGGCCCCCTCATTGACTCAAAATATCCTCAGATACACCGTGAACTGGATGACGACTAACTCTCTGAAGGGCAACCCAGACAAAACTGAGGTCCTAGTCATCCCCTGGAAACCAAACCCTTGGAGTGACCGTTTCTGGCCCCAAGAGTTGGGCACAACCCCTATGCCAGTCACGACCGTAAAAAGCTTGGGCATCAAGATAGATGCGGACCTCTCTATGACCAACCAAGTTTTGCCGTGATTGGTACATGCACTGGCCTGCTGAGACAGTTGCGGAGACTTGCCCCCCTTCTTTCAACGACAGCTCTACAGATGATAGTATCGGCCACCATCCTGTCCAGATTAGATTACGGGAACGCCCTGTACATCGGCCTTCCGGAAAAACTAACTAACAAATTACAGGTGACCATGAATGATGCAGCCAGGCTGATTTTCAGGCTCACTAGAAGGGCACATGCTACCCCTCTTTTGCGCAAGCTTCACTGGCTCCCCATTAAGCAGAGGGCCAAATTCAAGGGCCTTTGTATTGCCCATAAAGCAATGTACGGCCAGGCCCCAACATACATTAAAGAGCGTCTTCAAAACTATGTACCTGGCCGTAAACTCCGGTCCGCCGAGAGCTGCCTGCTGGCAGTTCCCCGGTTTAATACAATATCCAAGGGAGGCAGAGCCCTCTCTGTCCTGCTCCCGCAACTCTGGAACAAACTACCCGATGGCCTTCGCAAGGAATGCTCTCTCCTCCCTTTCAGGAAACGCCTCAAAACGCTCCTGTTCAGGGAGGCGTTAGACTCCATCTAATCATCTGCTATGCATGTTCCTGGGGACTGCAGTGGGTATCGGGCATCGGACCCCTCTCTCAAAGCGCTAAGAGACCTGATGGTGATTATGCGCTATAAAAGTATCAGTTAACATAACATAACATAACATCCTGCCTAGGATGGTCCATCAGCCTAGTGATAGCACATCAGGCACACCTAAGCTCCCTTTGTGTGTGGCTGTCTAGATGGAATGCACAAAACCTAGCTGTCACCCACCCTAGACGTATATTCAGAGACAGGCAGAGGCACAGAATGGCTAAAGTAAGAAAATGCCAACTTTTTAAAAGTAGAAAAATATTTAATAAGTATGCACTCCTTCCCTTGTTTTGAATTCATAATTCATGTATTCTATCATTTTTTGTTGGTGCGTGCGATCAGATGCTGTGAACCGCCCCCGATCACAGCACATTTATTAAGTATACCTCAGGGTATTAACTCGCGCTCCCATCTGTCGCACTGCGGTGTGGGAAAACTTCCCTCTCTTTAAACCATTAGATCTTAAGTTATCCATTTTCATCACTAGATACTAGTAATTATCCAGTTCCTTGTTCCATCACTCTTCCGTGCTTAATAAATCACTGCAGAGATAGCGTAATTCCATCTTATGTCTTTATTTAACTTTTTCATATGTCTACTGAGTACCCATCCAGGCATTTCACAGCAACACGTAAAGGTAAGACTGAAGGTGAAACATACAACCGAGTAGGCCCATTCCTTTATGCCCAATGCATTTCGAGCCTAAAAGGCTCTTCATCAGGGGTCTCTGCAACAGATAAAAAAACAGCTCAGCTGACTGCTCACTACTACCCTTCATTTGTGCAAAACAATATCACCACACCCAATATCACCACCCCCATCACCCCCCGTGATTCGACAAACCTCTCTGTTCAAATACCTATCCCTCCCGTTACTCAGCCCCCTTTCACCCGCACACACTATCATTTACCTAGCATACTATCAAAATCAAAATGAAACAAGTTTGTGTACAACCTCCAAACCATTAAATACTAACCCCTCTACCAGCTCCCCTTATACTTATAAACTTTAAAAAGCCATCTTGCCCGTGTCCCTTCCTATCAAAAACAAATTACCTTACAAAAGCCTGACCTCCTCGTGCACCTCTCTCCATTTGCTTGAAAGCTATTTGTTCTCCCCACCGATCAGTCCGTTGTTTAAATCAAACCATGCTCACCCTTGTGCCCAATTATACTAAGTACCTCCCTGCTTTGACCCCGTGACATGTTCACCCTGTGGCTAAGCTTTATTCTTCAAATAGTGTCCCAAAAACTACGTCTCCCAAGATGCACTCCCATATACCATCCCATCCTTGAGCTTAAATGAAACAGGTTTAAATGAAACGAAAAAAACACACACAGAAATAAACCCCCCCTATCGCTCTTGCCCCACCCTTATGCCACCCACTCTGGTTCGTGATCATACCATCATCTGTGAAAAAACGATAACATTGCAAGTGTGAAAAAATCATCCATAACTCCATTAATAAATCCGCTGGCCAAAACAATACTAGTGAAAAAACCCATAAAGCAATCAAAGTCCAATTGTCCCGTGAATCAGATGCAGTTATTCATCTATCAGATGTTACGATCATAATTCCATGAAATCCACTCCAGTGTTTCGCTGTCTCCGTAGTGAAAAAACGTCCTTTGTCTTGAATTTCACAATGTTCTACTTATCCATGGGGTGCAAACTAGGGGGGTCATTATGATGGCGGGCGATCCGCCCGCCATCCAGACAGCAAAGACCCCCTGCCATATTATGATGGCTGGGGGGTCCGCGGCGGACGGAAAGCCCGTCCGCCGCTTTTCAGCCGGTCGACTCGTCGACCGGCGGAAAACAAGGATAATATGGTGGCGGTGTCTCCAAGACACCGCCATCCATATTATGATGACTGCGGTGTGCAGCCTTTCCATGGCGGCGTTGCAAGAGGGTTAACTTGAGAAAATGAGTTACTGTGCACTTGTGCAATAAAGTTTGACACTTTTAAACATAAGTAAATAAAGAGTGTGTGCTGTGCTGGAATGAGACCTGCATGTACTCTAGAAAATGGTCCAAAAGCTAGGAAACCCGAAGTTTGACTAGGACGAGAACGCAGAACTGAAAGCCCGAGGGCTAAAGGTTAATCACAATATTTCAATGTCATGATTCAATGAACACAATTGTTTAAACAAAGTTGAAAGAATATTAACATACACAATTTTTGATAGGATGAACATTATAAACGCGCAAATCCTGTGCTTAAAGTAACATACAAATATTGATTCAATTCATCCATAGCAACCCCCGATGAAGGGTGAAAACACCCAAAATGCAGTGGGCCATATTGACAGAATCACGCTAGAATAATGTTTTGTTTTCGCAATCATTGCGCATCGAATGTGAATCAATATTTGTATGTTACTTTAAGGGTTGCCAGGTCGAAATGGCAGTTTAAAACTGCACACATAGGCTCTGCAATGGCATGCCTGAGACATGTTTAAAGGTCTACTTGAATGGGTGGCACAATCAGTGCTGCAGGCCCACTAGTAGCATTTAATTTGCAGGCCCTGTGCACATGTAGTGCACTTTACCAGGAACTTATAAGTAAATTAAATATGCCAATTGTGGATATGCCAATGTTACCATGTTTTAGGAAAAGGCCACATTCACTTAAGCACTGGTTAGCAGTGGTAACATGACCAGAATACTAAGGCCAGCAAAAATGAAGTCAGCAAAACAGGAGGTCAGAAGGCAAAAAAGTCAGGGGAAACCATGCCAAGGATGCAAGGTCTAACAGTTACTTTAACCTTTGTTTTTTTCTGTGAATTTCTAAGGCATTTTTAAATATAAAGTAAGACATAATTACAATTCCTAACAATAATGTCACTTTACCTTTAGTTTTTTTAGTGAAATTCTAGTTTTTTTTAACATAAAGTAAAATTTTATTACTATATATAAAGCCAGCCCCATGCCCGCATGGCCAACAGAGGCATGGGGTTGGCCGCAGGGCCTTGCCTTGCCTGCCCTGTTGCTAGGCCCTGCCTCCAATCCCCATGAGCATCTAAGCTCCGGCCGAAGACTGTGATCTCATGGGGTTGGTGGCAGAACCTGGCCTTTGGCCAGGCTCCACGTCCATCGTCTGCGGGCAACCACCTTCGCCGCACATGGCCTTCGGCTGTGCACTGTGTGGGGTTGGCTGTGAGCCAGGCCCTGCACCCCACCCCTCACTGCACATGGCTTCTGTGTGATGGGGGTTGGTGAAGAGCCTGACTCCCAAACTCCTGCAGTCACACATGGCTGAATATCAGGGGTGTCATGTTAGGTAAGGCAGAGCTACTGACTTTGTCAAAGGGTCAGAACACCAAAATATAAAAAGTGGGCTTATTGGCTTTATGAAATGGTCAGACTATGCCTATATAAAGCTTATGAATTGTCTTTGGCAGAAAATGACCAACAAAATGAAATGTATATTTCATTGATTCACACAGTACAATGTTTAATAAAAGTGATTGTTATAAAAACAATTGTAATAAAGTTTTATTTAAAAAAAAATTGGTCTACATGTCTTTAATGTTTTTTTAACAGTTTTCAGGGTACAAAATGCAGCCATAGAACAAGGCGGATCTGCACTCCAGCTGAAGAGCATAACGTTTCAGCTTTGAGTGTTTTAAGAAAATATGGTAAGCTCTCCTCTGGTCATGGAAGTAATAACCCACGAGACTTACTGTTTTTAAAAAAAAAATTATTTTGCTACGGGACTGCAACACTTGTTGCAGCCCCCCAAAAACACAAAGAGCAGTAAATAATAAACGAGTTGCTCTGGCTCTTCATTTATTATGCATTTGTGTGTCTTGGTACCTACCAGGGACACCTTTTTGTTTATAAATATTGGGAAGGGGATGTGCAGCCCCCTCCAGAAGCCTTTGAAGGCCCCGGTGACCTCGTCCTCCGGGGCCGTACTGATTTATTAAAAGAACGGGGCGTGTGGCTCCCCTCCCTGAGTCTCTATGGGCCCTCCCTCACTTAGCTTCCAGGGGCCCTAGGGATCCTATCCCCCAGGGCTCCGTTCCTTTTTATGGGGAATGGGGCACACAGCTTCCCCTCCCCGAACCTTGGGGACCCCACCCCCCAGAGCCTAAACTGGGTGCCTAAACTGGGTGCCCCGAAGCCACCCGGCGCACCCTCAACAAACAACGTTGGGGCGCCGCTGGCTCCCTGCATGCACCCATCTAGGGTGCAGCGGGAGATGGCATTGCTCCTGCCCGATGGGAGCAGGCATTTTTCGCTGTTCCCACCTGGCATTTTTGCAGCTCCGGCCAGGTGAGAGCCGGCAAGTTTACCCTGCCCGCAAAGTGTGCCAGATGTGGGCTCTCTGGGACACCACAGCGGAGCCGGCCCCAGGGGATGTGGTCCCCAGGCCTTTTTTAGAGGCTCGGTGAGGAGGGGGCGTGCATCCTCCTTACCTTTAATATTCATACCGGGCCCCGGGAGATAGGGTCCCTGGGGCCGTGATCGGCTCAGGGATGGGGGCTGCGCGCCCCCTCCCTATTGATTATTGTGCTGGGCACCAGGGATAGGGTCTCAGGAGCTGTGATTGGCTCAAGGAGGCGCACCCCTCTCCTTCGAATATTGTGCCGGGCCCCAGGGGGTGGTGTCCCTGTGCTGTGGTTGGCTCACAGGGGAGGGCGGGCATGCTCCTCTCCCCTATGAATATTGTGCCAGACCCCAAGAGATGGGGTCTCTGGGGCTGTGATCAGCTTGGGGAGGTGGGCATCACCTTTAATATTTATGCAGGGCCACAGAGGATGGGGTCCCTGGGATAGTGATCAGCTCGGTGAGGGTTGCCACGCATTACTTTACATTTCGAAGCATTGCTTAAGGAGATTTATTGGTAGATGACTGAAAGAGAAGAAACTAAATTTCTGGTTGTGTTTCCATCCAACGCTCCTAGGTACTCCTGAGTTTGTGGCTTCAATTTTGGTATTGAAATAGAGGTCACACCTAGTTATTGATTTTCTCATTTTGCTTTCTCTGTCTTCCTGGTCCCCGTTTGTTGGTTTTCCCTTGTTCTGGAAGCCTTTCCTTATCTAGCCCCCACTCCACCACTATTTTTCTTTTAACAGCCTGAGTTGTAGAGAATTCTATTTTGTGATTTATTCAGAACATTTTGAATTCTCTAGAATGAGCAACACAACGTCCCCCTCTTCTCCCCCTTTGGCTCTGGTTTTTTGTTTCATGAAATCGAGAAAAATAATAAATGTAATAGATCTAATGGGTGTTTTTGTCTTTAGCATTCAGGCTTCATTGATTGAGGACAGGGTTGTCCTCAAACACTGGATCCTGGAGATTCTATTATACAGGACCTTAAGGTTAATTGTGTTTATATGGCACAAGTGCCCCTTGATGGAGGGCTGCTCCCCAAAATGCATTGGGGCATTGCTTTGTGAATTTGCCTTAGCACAACTGGCTATTTAAAGAAAATTAATGCAAAAAAAAAAAAAATGGAAAAAATTGCAATTTGTTCATAACAGAAGTAACTCCGGCTATCCTGTACTCTGTGTGGTAGGACACAAAGATCTGATGAGATTCTGTGCTGCATGAATTATACAGTCTCCACAGGGCTGAAGAGAGTTTCCAGTGCGCTAAGTATGGATTCTATGTTTACATGAAGCAACAAGTACCAGGATGTGCATTTAAAACGCCAAAGATTTTGGACTAATCCTTTGAAAACTACCAAATATAACCATGTGCAGTGAAAGGAATAGAGCCAACCTTTGTTCTTCATGCTGCACCTCTTTACAATTAGCATATTTTGTTGTAGGCCACAATTTTTCTAATTCAACTCCTCACTGGTTATCAATCGCGTATTATCATTTCTCATCCAAACACGGCTGAGCTTTTGTTACTCCTATTATAGCAACTTACTTGGCACTCGTTTCAAATTGTGACACTCAATGTGACCATTTCTCACGCATGCGCAGCCGCAGTGGTAAACACAAGTCGGCATTGCACTCTCTTTTTGCTTTCCAGTGGGAGAGGAGTTTGGCTCGGGTAGGTCTGCCCACCGTACCCCTTTGGAGACTGAAGTAAGCACCTAACATGACTTGTCCTTACACACTGGAGGTCTCTCCTAAACTTAGCAATGAATCTAGAGTGTGCCTCTCCTTCTGAATAGAGTCCTAATTGGCTATAAAAGGGTTCAAGGCTGATCCCTCCATGACTGCGCCTCCTCTAGAGTTAGGGCAAACGTATTATTTTATACTAAACACACATGCCATTTACCCCCATACTATATCAACTCCACCATGCCATTATTTATAACAGTGTATGTTGTGTGTTTGCATCTGTGAACTTTTTAGCTCACACAAGACTCTGTGATAGTTTCCTAGGCACTCCCATTCTGAGAGTATAACTGATAGGCGATATGACAAAAGTGACTGTGCACTACCGTAATATGATAATCTGAAGGACATAACGCTAATTTCATACCTTGTCAATTTACTGTTAACATGTTTTATTGGGATTCCAGAAGGGTAATATCTCTTCACCTTCTTTTAAGGACTAGATAAACACATTTACTCACACCCACACACCTTACACTCTTCTTGATACCAACCAAGACTGGTAGTCCAGATAGAAGTAGGGTGTCGGTGATCTCTCCGGCCGACATTTGGGGTCGTAATTCACACTCTTGTTTTCAGAGTTGGTGCAGGGAGGATCCCATAAAATATTGATTGTCTATCACATGCATTTTAGTCCTGAGACCCCATGGCAGCAAGTTTGTAGAAGTTGAACTTTCAGTGTGCCACTCTCTTGCCAAGTTGCTCTACCTAACTTTGGCCACAGTGGTGTGGGATCTCTACTGCTGTCCCCACCAAAAACAAGCTTTTGTCTCCACAGAAGTCCACCCTGAAACAACCGGATAGTCTGGGTGAGGAGTTAGCCTGATGATAAAGCTTGTCACCGTGCATGGATGAGAGTTCAGTGTCCTTTTACTCAACAAATCTTGTTGAGTAGGACTTGTTAGAGCAGGGTTAAGATCTCTTCAGTTCACATGAGATCCTTTTTTCACTTTACACCGGTTTAGGTCATGCTACCTCCTAGGTTGGCTGCATGGCTACAGTCATTGACATGGCAAAAGTTGCTGAAGTTGAATTTGAAACTTGGAGACACCACAAAGAGTATTGTTTGCTGTGGAGAGCAAGGCTTTGTTGCAAAGATTGGGAGCTCCCTTTATCAAAATCCAGGAAATAATTGCCAAAAGGAATCAGCTCACTAAGTTGCTGCTGCACATATTGAATAGAAGGGGAAGAGGCATTAAGAGAAAACAACCCAATAACTCGGGGCGGCTCCTCCGTAATGGCGGAGGGGCATCGCCCCACAGCCCGCGCAAGCAGATTATAAATAAAATGATAATAACAGTGTTATTATCATTTTATTTATGCTGTCTGAGGCCTGCAATAAGTATAGGGTGGGGCAGGGCCGGGCATGTCAGGGATGAGGATTAGTGTGCACTTATAAGTTCTCATGTGTGTTTGGCTGGCAATCCTAGGCCGGCCAAATACACATGCGCACTTCTGTTTCTCCAACCCAGCTGTGTTACACAGCCGGGTTACAGAAAAGCCACGGGCTCCAATGCACTGCCTGAGCAAACGAGGCTCATGCTATGAGAGCAGCGTCTGGATTGGGTGTGGAGCCTGTGCCCTGAGGGCCCATCCCCTTCCGGCCCAACGAGAGGAGTGAGGCGAGCCGTCAGCGGGAGCGGAGCGGCAGGTAAGTCATTTGTTTTTTTAACTTTTATATTATTTCTTTCAGATTACACACCAAAGTATTCGCCCACCGATCTTTCCATTGTTCAAGAACGTTTAAACACATGTAGAATTATAATTAAAATACTGTATAGTATTTTCCATAACTGAAGTATTGCATGGCAACTGCATGAACGTCAACTCACCAAAAGACCAGGGGTAGCAGAACTGACATCACCTGTCATTTGAACTTTGCATTCACTCTCACACACATGCTTACACATACCTACACAATCACACATACATACTCTCACATACACTCACTCTCACCTGCGTACATGCACACAACATACATTTAAAAGCAGTGGCGGCTCCTCCGCTAAGGCGGAGGGGCGTTGCCCCAATGCTCAGCGAGCAGTGCAAAAAAAAAATATTATAATAACAAGTGTTATTATCATTATCTTTTTCTTTGCGGGTCTTGGATCCAGGTTGGGTGGGGCGGGCTAGGCTCGCCGCCGTCAGAGCAGAGTGAGGAGTGGTTTGCACTCCTCTAAGTGCGCATGATGGTTTGGCCAGCCCTCTTGGGCCAGCCAAACCGTCATGCGCACTTAGCATGTTCTCCACTGGGCTGTGTTGCACAGTGCGGTGGAGAACATGCCCAGGCTCCTAGGCACTGCCTGAGTGGCCTGTTTGGCCGCTCAGACCAATCATGGTGCTGCTGATGCAGCGTTATGATTGGCTGGAAGAGGCAGGGAGCCTGGGTGCTTCCGGGTCTGGGGACGGAGGAGAGGCGGCGGCGGCTGCGACAGGTAAGTTTATTTTTTATTATTTTTTCATCCCCCTCCACACCCCCCCTGTTCTGAGGCAGCCACTACTGTTTAAAAGCATTTGTTACTTACCTCAGCTATCAGGGAGGGTCACATTCACATTATACCAATAGTGACTATTATTATTCACTATTAGTGTAATAAAAACATTGAAAAAACACAAGGAGATTGGAGCCCCAACCAAAGTCCATATGGACGACCTGTGTTCCTGGCATTGATATTGCCCCCTTTGAGGCCAGGAGTCGCAAATGCAGTGCCAGGGGTCGCAATGGGCAAGCTAGGGGTCGCAGCAGCGACCCCTAAATGACGCCCAGTGGCAACTGCTGGGTTTTCCTTAAAATTTTAGATTTCACTACATTTCTTCTTTATACATTGGTTTCCAGCTCCTTCCTGGTCGCCAGTGTGTTTCACAGAAGCAAATGTTGAAATAAACTTGTTTAGTAATCGTGTCTGGCCTTGACCGCCGAGATTTTAATCTAGTCTGTGCCACTGTGTTAATCGACCCTTTAAATAGCGCTTAAATGAAATAACCGTTCGCTTTTCTTAGGCCGAGCTTTGTAAAGGAAAATAAAACACATTGGTCGGGGCATGTAATTTAGATGTAATCATTACTGGACCCGTATATCCAGCATCTGCTCCGTTTCCGATTGCCAAACTCTAGTGCTGTCCAGAGTATTTTATAAAGACTTGGAATTACAGTTTATATTCTATAATAGTCGATGAATCTGCCAACAGCTGCATGTTGTGAACGGGAATCAAATGAATAAACCGATTGTAGTGTAGCTCCTATTTCCCAAATAGGCTCTGCGCATTGGAATAATATCCCCTATAGGTTTGACATAGGACTACGGTCAGTATGTCCCTATCGAGTATATTAAACTTAATTACTTGTGCCAGCTAGCTCAGAGGCCACTAGAAACTCCTTGACGATAAGAAGGGAGTAGTTTCTGGCAGCCGCAAAACATGACAACTTTTGTTTCCCTTTAGAATCAGAACGAGTCCCAGAGTCGTGGAAACAATAGATAACGATTTCACTCAGCTCAATCGTGCATGCTTAGTTTTCCTTAAAGCTACACAGAAAGAATAGACGGGCGTTTCAATAAAAGGTTTATTGAACAGTCTTGTTTCTCGTGTAAGTAATATGTGCAGTTACGATCACAAGACAGTATGCAAGATAAATAATGTACAGCGTAAGCAGTAGAAATAAATAATACTGCGATAGCATTATCTTTAGCAGATATTCATTTACATAAATAACACAGACTAAAAATGCGAGTACTCATACGATGCGCTTCTAAGCTAGTTCTACCCCAATGTGCCTAACCTAACCTAACCTAGGTGTAGGGAGAGGTATGAAGTAGGTGGAGTATTCCTTACTATGGTATACTAAGAGTATGTTACGCCTAGTATGCCTAGGATGCCAAATATGCCAAGTATGCCAAGAGTCCCTCTAGGTTCTAGTCAGCTCCATACCTTGAGAATGAGAGAGGTAGGAATCTCTTGCCAGACTCCAACTCCAACACCCCGCAAGGGAAGTCAGATCACTGGAAGCTGGACTCTCTGCGTGCAGGGATGACAGCGTCTTCTCAGTGCGTCAGGCCAGGAAACGGGCTCCTCTGAAGTCGAGGTCTCCTCTAGTTTACAAGGGCTAGGGAAGGTATATTTATACCTGAGAGGTACCTCAGAATGTTAGCATTGACGTGAATCGGTCAGCGGAAGACGTCATGAATGAACCCCTAAGGTATAACGGTTCATGCATAATAGATGAGTCCTTGAAGAAATCAATAGTCCTGTGCTAGGGAAACTCCCGAAGCCTAAGGGTCTGTTCTTCAAGAACTCGTTGTGACGTTAGGGTGGATGGATGTCGGAGACCATGCCTGTATTTGAAGTGCATGGTTTAATGCCTAAATAAGGACTGGGATTTTATGCCTATATAAGGGCATGGCGAATTGTGCCTATATAAGGGCATGATACAGGAAAGCCAGTGTATGGACACCCTAAGAGGAATACAACACCCACTCCACTTTCGTGTATACGATAATACTAAAATGCTAAACATTTAAAATGCTAAACATTAAATGGAGTACCGCATATTTCTAAAATATTTCTTAAAACCATTTAAAAAGGCATTTAAAAACCCATTAGAATGCAAAAGGTACTGTACACTTGAAGCATTGCTTTTCATTTCAGGCATATATTTGAAAATAAAATGCAATTCAAATGAAATAAGCAGTAATATTTACATGTGACAAAAAAAAAAATGATCGATAAGTTGTACAAAATCAAAGTCATTTCATGTCATGGAAATTGATGAACTTTTTTAGACTAACACGATGATAAAAGTGTCTGAGGAAGAACCGCGAAGTCTGTACTATAAGGCTAGTTCTACTTTAAGCAGATTGAAGTGCCATTTTAGTTGGAAAAAGTTCAATTTTTGGAAGAATTCCAAGTTTTTGAAGTATGAAGGCCAAATTGTTACTGCATCTCTGGAACACTGTGGGCCGAATCAGAGTCAGTTTACGGGTCTGGTGTAAACATGAGATCATCTATTTCTGTAGACAAAACATCGTCCACTGAAGTTGATGTCAGTTGGAACACATCGTGTAGTAGATTAATTGCACAGAGATGTGAAGCATCGCTTTCAGCATAGGTTGCCGCAGCAATGTTCGCGTCCGTTATTACCTGTGTGCCTGTAGATCTTTCTCGTACCTCAGCAGCAGCCGGAAGCGTCTGTGAGATCTCAATGAATGCTGACATCAGGATAGGCAGCCTCTGGGGACAACACAGAGCATGGGCCGTTATCGGGACCAGCAGAGTATCGACATCCGTTGGCGTAGCTGATGGAAATGTTAGACAGGTGTCCAACACGCATTCTTCACCGCATAGCAGGCATCGTAGAACAGGTAAGATGCAATCTTGCCAGATTGGTCTGAATGACAGGAACCACGTGGTATTAAGTTCCCGTAGACGAGTCATGCCCAAAAGCTGTACTATTCGCTCACGGCACTTTCGTTCAAGGAGAGCTTTCTCCATTTCGCTCGTAGTGATGTCTGTGAATAGGCCGGCCATAGCGTAATAGGAGGAAGAGAAATAGAATTCCGGCAACAAGTGCTAGAATTAACGGTATGCCACCAAACACCGAATGTGCAAAGTTCGGGATGATTCCGAGTATTGCCTGGAAAGGTGCTAACAGACCGGTACAGATGCTCTTAAATACATGTACAATTCCTGTTGTATCAGACATGTTAAAGATATGTGTTATCATTTCTACGAAATGTATAGGGCAGTTTGTACGTATTAAAGTCTGTATCTCAGCCGAAGTCCTTGCTACTTGTAGATCATAGGTTTCTTTGGCCGAGGTCAAAGGCACTGTTTGCTGTAAAAGCATGGCTTTCATTCTGCTCAAAGTATCAAATCTTATAAAAGAGTCGTTCAGCGAAGGCCATAGAGGCGACTCCCTGACTGTGTCTATTGGGGAAACAATACTTGCATACAGCAAGTGACCCTGGAGATTGACCGTTACTAGATATGGGATGCCTGGCAACATGCCGCAGCAACTCTGATCATTCAACATGAGGTAACTCCCATTCGAAAGTTGTCCAAACGTCGGATTAATCACAGCAGCTGGTGTACCCTGCTGATGGCAAGACAAATTTGCCACAGAACCATTACAAGCCCGTGTAAAGAAATGTCCTGACATATAAGTGAACCGCTCAGTGCACGTTTACAGTGTGTACCGCTCAAAAACACTTCACGATCCCCACTCCAACATCTATATGTATACAGTAAATCCCAAGATGTCTTAATGTATTCCTTACCCAACCTTTCATATTTGCCTGCTTGCATCTGTGTGAGGCAATACTGAAACTGAAAAGTAGTCACAGGTAATGTTATTTTGCCATGAATAAGCCATTCTGTAGCTGGTTTTTCTGCCACTGTGAATGGTAACTTTTCCAGTTTTTCAATGCTCAGCACCGTATACTTTGCTCCTCTTTGTGCCAGTTCGATCTGTTTATCAGTTAGATTGTATTCTGCAAAGAGAGCCGATGTGTTGATGAAA
Organism: Calotriton arnoldi; assembly: GCA_963921515.1. Lineage (NCBI taxonomy): Eukaryota > Metazoa > Chordata > Amphibia > Caudata > Salamandridae > Calotriton > Calotriton arnoldi. The sequence continues at coordinate 852,193 of CAWUFW010001591.1, forward strand.
CGCCAAGGCACATAGCCCGCTCGCAAAGATTGCAGCGTCCAGCTTAATAACACAATAGAACGTAATTGAGATTGGCCTTGCTGTAACATCGCCAAATCTTGTTCCAGTATGTCGATAGCAGAGGATACAATGCCATCCAATGAATATATTCTGGAGGACAAAGTTGTTAACCCATTGTCGACCACAGAGAGGGTTTTCTCTAAATTAATACGATCAAGTTCACGTATTCGTTCTGCAGCCTCCATCTGTGATACTTTCCATGCTTCATTATAGGCAGCATAAATGCCGGCATATATGAAACGTTTTTTTTTATTTTTAAAAACTCTTTTTTTTAACACAGCTCATAAGACCATACATTGTATCATGACGTTCGCAGCTCAAAATCAGTTTATACATACACAGTACATTTAGCAACAAGGTTGTGGGCTCATGCCTATCCTCCTGAGTCCCCGCTATATTTTGCAGCCTCAGTCCTCTTCTACTATACTCGGGGTACGGTACTTCCTCCAAGGTGACCAGATCTTCCGCCACTTTTTGGTACATCCCCTGTTCCTATACACCACTTCCTCTGCCCTCTGGCACCAATCTAGGTCCCTCTTCCAGTCAGCCAGCTGCGGTGGCGCCAGCGCACCCCAGCTCCGTGCAATATTGCGTTTGGCCACACCTGCTGCTAGGGTCAGCCACAGCTCTGTATACCTGGGCCATCCCTCATCTCCCTTAATTTGGAGGATTAGTCATCTTGGGTCTAACGGCACCTCCCTCCCCAAGACTCTGGACATGCTACCCGTGATCTCTGCCCAGTACGACGCATTCTCAGGGCATTCCCACAATATATGAAAGAAAGAGCCTTCTTGGTGACACCCCCGTCTGCAATGCCCCGACTGGAGCCTGCCCCAGCGGTGTAAGAGTGTGCAGGGATAGTATGTGCGGTGGAGTATTTTTAACTGTACTAGTCGGAATCTGGCCCGGATGGCGACCTCCCTGGGACTCTGTAGCGCTTCCTGCCAACTGTCGTCATCTATGTCCCCTAGGTCTGCCACCCACGCCGCTCGCAGGGGGATCAGTGGATCAGGGCAGTTATTCAATAGCTTACGATATATCGTAGAGATGGGTTTATCAATAATCGGGTCTAGCAGCAGGCAGTCCTCGAGCGGCGAGTAGTCTGGTATCTCCATCCCGGGTTTAACGTGTACTTTGAGGGCGTGCATGAGTCTGATGTAGTGGTACCTCTGTGCCGGGTTCATGTCATATTCGGCCTGTAAATACTCAAACGTCCGGGGGGAGTCACCCCTCCAGATGTCACCCAGGTACTCTACACCTATGAGACGCCACCCCTGAATCCCGCCAGGGCGGTCACCTCCCGGAGCTGGTCTCCCAGCCACAATGGGGTCTTGCCCGTTAGTTTCCGGTCCCAGCCCAGGAGCCGATTAGCCTCCCTCCAACATTGCACTACCACCCTGGTATGCTCTGGCCAGTTTCTCCCCACCCTTTGGGCGTAAAGAAGAGACTCACATGCACCCCCTCCATTGCCTCCCTATCTACCCGATACGCCGGTTCTGAGACATCCGCATACACCCAGTCGTTTATGACCTGTAAATGTGACGCCCAATAGTACAGCTTGGCGTCTGGGATTGCTAGACCACCATCGTATACCCCTCTATGGAGTTTATTCAACGCAATCCTCGGGGGGCCCCCGTCCCACAGCAGCATGCGCACCGCTTGAGCCACCCTTTTGAAGGAATGCAGAGGTACCAGGAACGGCGTGTTCTGTATGATGTAGAGGATTCTTGGTAGCGTAAGCATTTTGTACAAGGCCGCCCGGCCCATGAGGGAGAGCGGAAGAGCGCGCCAGTGGGCGACATCCGTCCCCATACGAGCGAGCAGCGGCTCCAGGTTTGCAGCTAGGAAGTCATCCCTATTCCTTGTAATGTATATTCCCAGGTATTTAAACCCACCCGTGACCAGCGGTGCCGCGCAGCAAGCTGGGATACGCGGTGGAGGGCCCGACAATGAAAAGACTACTGCCTTCAGCCAGTTAATCCGGTACCCGGAATAGCTGCCAAAGAGCTCAAAAATGTGCATCGCCCTGGCAAGCGAGTTGTACGGTCTGGCGAGGTAGAGGACAATGTCGTCCGCATAGAGCGATATCCGCTCCTCCCACCCCCCGGGCGACACGATACCCCATATCATGGGATCCCTCCGTATCCAGTGCGCCAAAGGTTCCAATGCTAGGGCAAACAACAGGGGCGAAAGCGGGCACCCCTGTCGCGTACCCCGCCTCAAGGGGAAGGACCTGGACACCGCCCCATTAACCCTCACCCTCGCCGCCGGCAACGTATACAGCAGTTTCACCCAGCTACAGAAGATCGGCCCACAACCCAGTCGCTGGAGGGTCATGAAGAGATAGGGCCATTCAATGCTGTCAAAAGCCATGGAGGCATCTAATGCGACCGCCGCTGCCTGGGTCAAGCCCACCCCTTCCGTCATGTGGAGCACCCCGTAGAGTCTCCTCAGATTGTGGCGCGTACTCCTTCGGGGCATGAACCCAGATTGGTCCACATGTACCAGGTCCGTGATGACGGACACGAGTCTCCCAGCCAGGGCCTTTGCCAGGATCTTTGCCTCCACATTGATTAGAGAGATCGGGCGATAGGAATCGCACCTGTCTGGTGGTTTGCCTGCTTTATGGATCGTTACTATAGTGGCTTCTCTCTGGTCCGGAGGGAGCCACCCCACTTCCCTGGCCTCAACCAACATCCGTAGGAGAGGGCCCAGGGCCCGTAGGAGAGGGCCTCAACCAACATCCGTAGGAGAGGGCACAGTCTCCAACATCCGTAGGAGAGGGCCCGTTGCTTGTTTCTTATAGATCTCGACCGGTAACCCATTAGGCCCGGCCGCCTTCCCCGATTGTAAGGAGCCCAGGGCAAGCCCCAGTTCCTCCACTGTCAGGTCAGCCTCAAGTCTGTCCCATGCCTCCGGCGAGAGCGAGGGGAGGGCAAAGTCTCGCAGGAACTCCCCGCAGTCCGCCTCTGACCTCACACAAACCGGCGAATATACCTGTTCATAATGCACAGCAAAGGCCTCTGCTATGTCGCCACTGGTGGAGCATAGCGCTCCCGATTTGTCTCGTATCCCTGGTACCCAGGAGCGGTCCCTATTACGGCGCTCTAGCCACGCCAGCAACTTAAGCCCCTTTTCCCCTACATCATATAGCCGGTGCTGAGTCGCCAGCGCATAGGCCCGCGCCTCCTCTCGCGCCAAGGCCCTCAGGTCCTTCTGTTTCAGAGACAATTTGTGCTGTAAGTCAGCTGACTCCGTCAAGGCCGGGTCAGCCTCTAACGTCTCCACCTCCTCTCAAGTCCCCTGATCTGTAGCGATTCCTCCTTTTTTGCCCCCAATTAAAGCCTGCGCTTGGCCTCGCAAGACCGTCTTAAATGCTTCCCATATCGTGATCTGGGAGGCGACAGACCCCTGGTTCTCTTCAAAATAGAGTTTGGAGCCCTCCCTGAGTTTATCGCAGAGGGTCGGGTCCCGGAGTCGCCAGGGATCTATCTCGGGAAGGCGGCCTTGTTGACTACTGGTCCCTGGAGAAACACCCTCACTGGGGAATGGTCTGAGATCCCCCGCGCCATGTGCCTGACCTCTGTAAAGTCTCCCATATGCGTGAGCTGGGTGAAAAAATGGTCAATTCTAGAGAATGATCCATGTCTGGCCGAATAGAAAGTATATTCCCTAGTCAGAGGGTGGTGCGCTCGCCAAATGTCGCTCAGGCCCATGGCCGAAATAAACCCCGCCATACCCCGCTCCTCCCGCGCCCCCAGTCTCGGATTGGACCGGTCCGTGGATGGATCCATCACGGCATTGGTGTCTCCCCTAGAAGGAGAACCCCCACAGGTAGGTCTGTTAAAAGGCACCTAACTTTGGAAGAAAAGTGGAATGCAAGCCCGGGGGGAGATAGCAGGAACAGAAGACCAACGTCCTTCCCTCCCATGTGCCCGCAGCTGCCGTTAGGCACCCAGAGGTGTCTGTCCATGTGTTAATAAGCACTAAAGGCAGGGAGGTGCGCACTAGGATTCCCACCCCTCTGGCCCCAGAGGAATATCCCACATGTGCGATCATTTTGTATCCAAAGCGGTCTAGGGCTTTGCACTTATTTCCCCTCAGGTGTGTCTCCTGAAGCAGGACTACATCAGGGCTATGCCCCTTTAGGTGTTGGAGGACCAAGGTACGCTTTATTTTATCACCCAGGCCGTGGACGTTCCACGTCCACACCTGCAGATTAGCCGGGTCTCCCATCTGTTGGAATTAGTAACAGTTTGTCCCTCCGATCCCGCCCCCTGTCGCTACTTCTTGCACGAGCTGCCATCGATACCCACAATAGTGGTCATGAGCTAACTCCCGTGTCCCCCCAACATAAGAAAAAACAACAACCCCTGTCTACCCCACACCCCCTCCCTGCAACCCTGCTAGGTGAGTCCCCAACCACCCACCCATGAAACTGGCAGAGTGCCTGTCGCCCCATATCGTAAGAACAAACAAATATATGGGGTTGCGTGCCTACAGCCACAAGAAAGATGTATGTGTGAATGACTACATTATCCGCCCATTTCTCCCCCTACTCAGCGGGATCCCCTCAGACTGCGGTTCACCATCCCCTCCCCTTGCTATCCCTCAGCGCCCCCTCCAGGTGTGAATGCATTGGACACCCTATCCCCCTGTCTGCAGAAGACATTCCCTAGTGTCTCTAGGCATTTGAGGCAATTCCTCTCGTAGTAGTCCCCCATAGTCTCGGCTTTCTCGGCCTGTAGTTCTGTCTCAGTCCAAATGTTCGCGCCACCCCCCCGGGATCACTTATCTGGTCGTTGGTCTGGTCTCTGGCTGTTTGGTCTCCTCCAGTCGTCCGTCTCCGTTTCTGCCAGTTGCTGGTGAGAGTCGGGGCGCTCGTGCCTGCCCCCCCGTCGCACCGTGCGCCAACCCTCAAGCCAGTCGCTGGCCTCCTCTGGCCGTTCGAAGAAGTGCGCTTTCCCTTCATCGATGATTTTGAGTCTGGCCGGGAACAGCACCATATATTTCACCCCTTGTTCTCTGAGGGATCGTTTCACGCCGTCGAATGACCGCCTCAAACTTTGCACCCGGAGGGTGAAATCCGGGAAGAAACGGATGGTAGCATTTTTGATATGAAGGTCTCCGGTCGTGCGCGCGGCTTGGAGGATAGCGTCTCTGTCTCTAAAGTTGAGGATCCGGGCAATGATCGTCCTGGGCGGCGCCCCCGGCCGCGGTTTGCCCCCCAGCGCCCTGTGTGCCCGTTCCACCGAAAAGAAGTTAGATAGGCGCTTGGGTTTCAACTGGTTGAGGACCAGGTCCTCGACGAACCAGTCCATCGATGGGCCCTCCATGCCCTCCGAAACTCCCACTATGCAAATGTTATTTCGCCTGGCTCTCCCTTCCTGATCCTCCAGGCGCGCGTATATGTCGTCTTGATTTTTAGTGAGGGATGCCACTTGCTCCTCCAACCTCTTGGTTTTTGCCTGCAGACTCCCAATCCCGGTTTCAGCCTCCGATACCTTCTCTGACATTTTCCTGAAGTCAGCCCTCAGGAGATTCACTTCCTCGGTGACTGAGTCCAATTTCGGCTCAAGGGTACCCCTGAGGTCTCTGATTGCCCTCATGATGTCTTTAAGGGAGGGGTCAGGGACTCCATCCTCCACCTCATGCGAGCTGCCGCTTGCCGTCCCCTCATCTCGCCCCATGGCCACTGTATACTTGTCTATTTGATTCGATTGCCCCGGGCCTGGCTGTCTGGTACGGCCCATGTCGTGTTGTCCGGACCTCCGCCTCTCTCGTCCGGACAGGTCCAGGGGCTCCCTTCCCGTCTTCTGCCGCAGCCTCTCTTCCAGGCTCAAGTCTGCGCAGATCTTGGCCGGCTGCCCGGCCTTTGATGATCCACAGCACTCACCCAGTCGGCACTCACCACACGACCTTGTGTTGTCACTGCCTCCGACGGTTAAGGTCTTCCTGCTCCCCTCCGCTTACCAGACCCCCTCCGCGGTTGTAGCCAGATGCGAGGTCTCCACTCGCTCAACTCTGTCCCTTCAGCCGGACTCTCACTCTGGGGGCAGGTTCTCACCCGGCTTCGCTGGCGCTGGACCTTTCACAGCCTGTATGGGAGGGGGAGGTCTCGTTTCCCCCGGGCGACTATGCGCTCTGATTGCTTTCACCTGGGGACTCTAGGCGGCCACGTCTTCACCCGCTCAGGCACTATCTAGTGGGTGAACACTCCTGTCACCCCTTCGCGGCTCCTCTTTCCAGCACCTCTTGCCTTGTCCCGGGTGGCTACCTCTCTGAGGTCTCAAGACGACGCTAGGCTGTCACTCGGGTCCCCTAGGCCTGCAGGTTGCCTGGCACTCCGCCCTCAGCGCCTGCCACGTCTGACTTTTCACCGCGCCACTCACCGCCTGATCTTCTTTCTGTAGGGCGACGCGGAGGGAGGGCTCAGCCCTACACTATCCCTGGTATGACGCTGCACCGCGACACCACCGGCCGGCTCCTCTGCCTGCCAACGCGGTCCCGCGCTTCACACCGGGACAGCGCCACCGCTGGTGTATGTGTCACCCCTGGTCCTCCTCACCGGCACTCTGGGTCGAGCCTCCTCTCAGGATCACTGTGTCTGCGGATTTCCCTCAGCCCCGATCCAGAGAGGGTTCAGAGGGTCTTCACGCTATGCGGCTCCGGCCGCCATTTTAGGCTGTCGGCGTTTTGTAGGCTCCGGCTGTCTGTTGGTGTGCTTTTCCGCCGGTTTCGCGCCTGCTGAGTCCCGCTATTAGAGGCACTATCGTTCCGGTGCCCAAAATTATTTCCGAGAGTCCCGCTACGTCTCGGATGATGCCGGAGTTTGGGCCGGAGTCCTGACTGTTAGAGCAGCTCCACTAGCCCGCGGCCATCTTCCGTGGTGGCAAGCCACGCCCCCATATGAAACGTTTTTGACGCGGTTTTCTTGGTCCAAGCAAGAATTCCCTAAGGTCTGCGTCTTCTTTAAGTAAGGATAAGTGCTGTTTCACATCCTGTAGTGTAGATTTCTGCAGCCAATCGAGGCATAATTTACCTACACTGTATGTTGTTACTACCCTCGGATGTTGTCTTTGGACGTATCTTGGGTCTGGCCTATGAATAGTAAAGCCCTGAGTTTTATTCAGGAATCTTTCCTGACAGTTGTTCGTGTCTGTGGGCCAGATCAACCATTTTTTCCACTCAGGATTAGATCTGTTGAGTTGTAGTATATTGTCAACTGTCACCACTGCCTGTGTATTATTATCAGTGGCAGGTGTTGGTACAGAAGGTGTGTTCATATCTTTGATCTTGGCTATTCCAAGACAAGATGTTTGTTGGACAGTTTCATTCAAAAACATTATTTGGTCAGGGATGATGCAGGCTCTAAATAAAGCTTCTATCCCTTGCACTTGCCAATCTTTAGTACCCCAGACAGTTTTTGTGTCTATTGTGTCTTTCCAAAAGTCGAAACCCTGTCGAGACAGTTGGGCATTAAATAATGCAGAATAAATCTGTTTTGTCTTTGTTAACATAATTTTCAGTCCTGTCTTGTTTACATTTTTATAGTAAAACATTTCTGGATTAGATGTATTATATCCTGAAAAATATGGAAACTTGTTAGCAAATGTTTTTGAACTACCGTGTGGTGGTGTAGGACAATGCTCCCATTGGTTAAACATAAACACATTTCTAGGATATGCAGATTTATGCAAATAATGATGACCATAATGGTTATAGCAATACAGCTCTTCATAGTCTGTTGAACCCTCTAAATATTCATTTTTAGAAAATGCAGCAGATTTTTCTAAGTCAAACATTATGTCATTAACAGTCTCAAAGTCCCAATCATCAGAATAGGTACTGGACGAAATTAGATCACTTAGTGAAATTTTAAACAAATGTGGAATGTTCAATTGTTCCGTCGGGCCAAATATATCGAAATCAGTTTTGTCCCACACTATACCATCCTGTATAGGAACAGCTGTGATGTTCACTGTTGACAAGTCTCTTGCTTCACGGGAAGATTTATGAGGTTTCAAAAGTACGTTCACGTCTTTTCCTTCAGTGTTCACATGGATGTATCTGCCACTTGTAAGCACGCTCACAGTTGTAACCAAAGCTAGCCAGAGCAGGAAAACAAAAAGTCCAGATGTAATCCAGAGTTCAATCCATGGAGAAACCAAATAAGTCTTTTTCAGAAAGTGAAGAAAGTCTTGTACTTGCTGCTTGAATTTCAATGATGCTGGCGTCGTTTCAGGTTCACTCGGATCTTCTGAGAACGTATCAAAGTTAATGAAATAGCCAGAAGCAGTTCTATCAATTGTTGGAATTGCATCAGGATTTGTAGAAATCGCTGGAACCAGTTGATCACTTGCTACATTGGTGTAGACAGGTGTATTTGGACGAACTGTTACTTGATTTTCAAGAGGGATGAGTTCCATAGCATTGTTGCTCAGTCCTTCATCTGTTACTGCTGAATTTTCGATTGTTATCAGTCTTTCAGTCTGAACCTCTTGGATAGTAGCGAGAGGAGTGTGGCTGCTACTAGGTCGGAGTCCACTAGGCCTACTATTTAGTATTGGCCACATACTGTGGTTTGATGAGGTCGATGGACACAAATCTTTTCTCCTTTCTTCCAGCAAGGGGCGGCAGAAGTACTGTTCTTGTTCCTTGAACTGCTAGGACAGGTACTGGTTGTCTGTAAGAAGGTCCAAATTCCTTCTTGTCCGCAATTTTTTCTCTGACTAGATCCCCAACTTTTGGAATCCAGACAGGCCTTGCTGGGACCGCCGGTTTTTCCCCAGTGGTGGTTGGCTGTAGGGATACGTTGCTTTGTTTAGTTCTTAACTCATTCAGTTCCTGTAAAACAGCCAAACGATCTTTGATATCAAACGTTTTATTTTCCACCACTGTGCCTACGTGATCGAGATCTGGTACCCACATTCTTGTCCCAAATAGGACCTCATATGGAGTGACCCCCCCTAGAGAACTTCTTGGCAGATTATTCAATGAGCGTTGGACCCCATTAAGATGTTTGACCCACCCATCACCCGAACCTAATACCCTAGCTGTTATAGACTGCTTTATGTCCCGGTTTTTCCTTTCCACAACCGAATTTCCCTCAGGATGGAATGGAGAGGAGTACCACAATGCAACGCCCAGACTGGCCATGGCTTCTTTGTAAGCCTGAGAGCTAAACGCAGGGCCCTGGTCAGAATGTAGCGTGCCTATTGCGTATGTGCCGATAAAGACTCGCAAATCTTTTATAACAGTTCGAGCGTCAGCCGAGCGCTGAGGCCATATCCATAGGAACCTAGATTCAGTATTTGTGGGATTGCATTTGTCCAGAAGGACGCATGCGCGTAGATAGTCTAATGCTGTCAAACAGTGGTGTCTGTACTGGGCAGCTACATGTGTAGCATGGTGTCTGGTGGCTTTCTCGCTGTAATTTACAGTCTAAGCAGTTATTGATGAATATGTGAATTTCTGTATTCATTGCAGGCCACCAGTACATCTCTTTTAACGTCAAAATTGTTTTAGAGATCCCTTGATGTGACAGACCCTGCCCCAAATGTGTTTCATAAATCAAGGCTGCTCTACGTTCCATGTTTGGGATTACCCTATCCCCCACTCCAGGGATTCGAGCAAAAGGAACGTTGTTCGCATCAATTACATAAGAGTACTTGAGGGGAAACTTTTTTGGTAACGCTGCACTGCTGCCTTTGCTTGAAGCATTGACAGCCAACATTATCTCACCGTCTATTTTTGTTTTTGAACAAGTGATCGCAGCTTCGGAAGCCGTCTGAACAGCCCCCTTTGCGGCTTCGTCAGCCAATGAATTCCCTGCAACGTGAACGCCATCACGTTGATGACTCGGTGTGTGGATCACGTGAGCCTTTGGTAGTTCGTTTTTCAACTGAACTACTTGTTCCCAAAGCATTTTATGCTTTATTGTGCCACCTTTCGCATCTTTGAAACCATTTTCAAGCCAGTTTTGTATATAGTCATTATACGACTGAACCCAGTAAAAGGAATCGCACACTATCAGTGTGGGGAATTCTCGATCTGTACTTTCAAGTGCCAGTTTGAATGCTTGTAGTTCAGCTCGCTGAGCTGTACAATCCCCTAGAGATTGAGTTTTTGTGACCATAGGTCTGAAGATGCCATCTTGCATGCGACCTTTAACGATTGCACACGCTGTACTGTAAGCTTGCTTACTCCCTGTTGCGGATTGTGCGGATCCGTCAGTGTAAATTATGAATTCGTACTGATTGAGAGGCAGAATTTCAGTGGGCAGAGGACATTCTTGTTCATATTGCAGGAATGCTTGTGTTTTTAAATCAGGATCAAAAACATATTCAACATCTGTTGCAGCAAGAGAATTAACCCATTGTATCCATCTTGGATGTAATGCTTTAGCATTTGGAATGCTTGCTTTTGTGACCGCTTCTAAAGCCGGTACTGGGGTAACGACAATAATGCGTTTCCCTTGGGCTAGGGCTCTTTCTTTTGCTACAGCGGTTTGAACTGCTGTTAGAATTTTTTCAGTTGAACTGAAGCGCATTTCCGCTTGTGTGTACAAATGAGATTTGTATGCGATTGGTATTTTTTCACCCTAATTAAATGTTAAGAAGGTGAATCCGCATTGACCCGAAATTATTCGGATCACCAAATTGCGTTGACTTACGCGTGTTTGTAAGTGATTTGTTGCTAACATGTTAGCTTGGAGTGAACGCAAGATTTCTGTGTGTTCTTGTGTCCAATTCTTGATAGAAAAATCAGGTTTGATTAATGCGTAGAGAGGTTTAACCCTTTCTGCGTAATTTAGAATGTATGTTCTTCCAAAGTTTAGGAAACCCAGGATGGATTGTAAGTTTTTTAGCGTCTTTGGAGGTTGGAGCAGCGCACATTTCTCTAAAAAGTTAGCTGCCAAGCTCTTGCCTTCACTTGAAAGCCCATATCCTAGAAACAGGACATTGAGATGGGCAATTCGGGACTTTTTAAAGTTGAACTTGTAGCCCTCAGAGGCGAATCCCAGTATAATGGTGCTCACCCTGTTCAAGGGTTTGTCCAGATAGATGTCATCGACATAGGACAATGCCTCATTGTCATAAATTTGTAGTAACTCCGTTACCCTCGCTGAGAATAAACCTGGGCTGTTCTTGAACCCTTGTGGGAGTCGACAAAATTGACCCTGGGTCCCCATTATGGAGAATGCTGTTAAGTACCTGCTTTCAGGTGCTATGTTTTGACAAAAGAAACCATTTGAGATGTCTAATGTTGTTTTGTATTTTTTACGCACAATGTTATTCATTAATGCTGTGCTATGTGCATTTTGCACTGCAAATGTTTTAGAACAAGTATTTAGGTGTCTGTAATCCAAAACTAGACGATATGTATTGTCTGGTTTGGAGACAGGAAACAAAGGATTGTTCATTGAGGAGGTGCATGTTTCAATCACCACTTGGTATTCAAGTTGATCTAAGATCTCCCTGACCTGTTTTTTAGCTTCTTGCTTTATTGGATACTGCCTTTGTGCAGTTGGTTCATGTTTCAGATGTATTTTATGATGAGGTGAGTCCTCATCCCATCCTACATGATTTTTATATAATGCTGGGGCCTGGGCTACTACCCATTTCCTGGCATATGTGTATTTTAAGTGTATTGGAATATTGTTGGAGAAGGCAGGCATAATAATGTCCTCGCCGTGTGGGCACTCCCTGACAAATTGTGGTGGCCAGTCTTTTTCTGCTAGAAGTATGTCATAGCCCCTTGATAGTCTTTCCCAAAAAAGTGCTTTCACCTGTCTAGGTTTGTCTCCCTCCATCCGGAGTGTTATTTCATATAACTTTTGTGGAGTACTAACCCTGGTGTCTACAGTCTCAACTGTGATGTACTCATTCAAGTCCACTATCTCCAGAAGTTCCTTCAGGTTCTGGCGAGCTATTGTGACTTCTGCTGCACTGTCCAGCATTGTCTGAGCCCATTCTCCGTTCTTGAGTTGTGTTCTCAGTATTCTCGGCATGTCTGATCTTCAGACCTGCTACTTTCTTTTGGAGAATTGAGGTTTTGTTTTATTTTTTGGAGCGTGTTTTTCTTCTTTGGATTTCACGCGTTCTTCTCTATGTTCTGATCGTCCTCTTCTTTCCGAAGTCTGTGATGAGATCTGAAAGGGACGAGAGGAACGTGTATCAGTATCTTGATACCTGTCAGGTTTTCTCAAATTATCCCTATTCCTGAGGTTATACCTCCTTTCAGAGGGCTCCTTTTGAGGAGACCTACCTCGGGATTGAGAACGTTTCTCGTTTGAATTTTGTTTATTAGTCTCCCACTTCTTTTTAGAAGATGTAGGAGTTTGTTTAATAGAGTCCTTCTCAGGACTTTCAGATAGTTTTGGTTTCACTGGTCTTCCACCCAAACTATCTCTGCCTAATTCTGCATAAGATTGTTCAATTATTCTGGGTAGTTCAGTTTGATGTTCTGTAACATCGAATTCCCTTAATTTTTGGCGGATCGCCACTGCTGCTGCCTCTCCTTTAATATTAGATAATATTATTGTTGAGACCTGGTCGAAATTTTTCAGTAATTTCATACCTAAATTTAGAGCAGGCTCTGCCCCATATGCATTTTGAATTTGTTTCAGGACATCAGGTATTACCGCAATTGACTGAATGCCATGTGTTTTAGTATAGATGGCAGCAAAGACTGAGCCCCAAGTAGTGCAGTCTTCCAGTTGTGGTGTGATCCCCATCGGTAAACTGATTGTTAGGATTCTGTGTTTCTCATACGGGCTAGTATTTGGAAATACTGCTTCGATTTGAGTAATTTTTTGAGCTATCCAGAATGGAATTTGCTCACGTTTTGTGGGCATTTTACCCATGACTGCCTATAAAGTCTGTGGTGTAATTTTTAGTGTATTCCCCTGTTGCGGAGTTGAATTTGGAAGTGTCAATGGTTGCTGGACTGTGAAAGTCCGCATGACATATTGAACCAATTGTCTGTATATTTTTATTAACTCTGTAAGTTGAATAAGTAATTCCCCATCTGACATTATATCTAGTTCAGGATGAGGTGTGTAGCCGGCTAGAATCGGCCATGTTGCTCCTGGTCTACCTAGTGGACCGAGCCTGGTAATGTTTCTGTGATGTTTTAGGGCGCTTTAAACCAGAGCTGATGCTCTTGGTATGTTAGTGGAATTTCAATATCCTCGAAAGGAATATATTCCTCTGGTTGATCATCTTCTTTGTAGAAGTGAAACATGTGTGTTACTGGATTTGATTCAGGAAATATTACCCATGAATAGAATACCTCTGTCTGAAAGGATTCGTGTGCCTCTATCACGAAAACTGCTCTACCGCCTCTTGGTGGTAGGCCATGTTTTATAAGTTTTAGAGTGATGGCTCTTCTTAAGTTTGGAGTGATGTCTATAACACCCTCCTCAGTTTCAATTAAACCTGTAATGTTAAAAACTGCTGCTTGGGCTGGATCAGCCGTAGCTCCACCGTTTCCGGTGGCATCGTCCCCGTGTATGGACATTTGTTTTTTTGAAAAATGTAGAACAAGTTTCAAGGAAACAAAGATAAGGTGCACAATATTTTGGAACACTGTATCCTTCAACGTTGAGCAAACCAAACAGCTAATATATAGGGTGTTTCCCTATGTAGCCGTGGTGGATACTTAACCCTGCCCACTCCAGACGTCTTTTGGAGTATATGGGTAGGGGTCTCTAAGAGAAAAAGCACGGCTGAGTTACTCAGTATCTAGCGTTAAATTACCGCCTTACCAACCGTTGGGCGCCATGTAGTGTAGCTCCTATTTCCCTAATAGGCTCTGCGCATTGGAATAATATCCCCTATAGGTTTGACATAGGACTAAGGTCAGTATGTCCCTATCGAGTATATTAAACTTAATTACTTGTGCCAGGTAGCTCAGAGGCCACTAGAAACTCCTTGACGACAAGAAGGGAGTAGTTTCTGGCAGCCGCAAAACATGACAACTTTTGTTTCCCTTTAGAATCAGAATGAGTCCCAGAGTCGTGGAAACAATAGATAACGATTTCACTCAGCTCAATCGTGCATGCTTAGTTTTCCTTAAAGTTACACAGAAAGAATAGACGGGCGTTTCAATAAAGGTTTATTGAACAGTCTTGTTTCTCGTGTAAGTAATATGTGCAGTTACGATCACAAGACAGTATGCAAGATAAATAATGTACAGCGTAAGCAGTAGAAATAAATAATACTGCAATAGCATTATCTTTAGCAGATATTCATTTACATAAATAACACAGACTAAAAATGCGAGTACTCATACGATGCGCTTCTAAGCTAGTTCTACCCCAATGTGCCTAACCTAACCTAGGTGTAGGGAGAGGTATGAAGTAGGTGGAGTATTCCTTACTATGGTATACTAAGAGTATGTTACGCCTAGTATGCCTAGTATGCCAAGTATGCCAAGTATTCCAAGAGTCCCTCTAAGTTCTAGTCAGCTCCATACCTTGAGAATGAGAGAGGTAGGAATCTCTTGCCAGACTCAAACGCCAACACCCCGCAAGGGAAGTCAGATCACTGGAAGCTGGACTCTCTGCGTGCAGGGATAACAGCGTCTTCTCAGTGCGTCAGGCCGGGAAGCGGGCTCCTCTGAAGTCGAGGTCTCCTCTAGTTTACAAGGGCTAGGGAAGGTATATTTATACCTGAGAGGTACCTCAGAATGTTAGCATTGACGTGAATCGGTCAGCGGAAGACGTCATGAATGAACCCCTAAGGTATAACGGTTCATGCATAATAGATGAGTCCTTGAAGAAATCAATAGTCCTGTGCTAGGGAAACTCCCGAAGCCTAAGGGTCTGTTCTTCAAGAACTCGTTGTGACGTTAGGGTGGACGGATGTCGGAGACCATGCATGTATTTGGAGTGCATGGTTTAATGCCTAAATAAGGACTGGGATTTTATGCCTATATAAGGGCATGGCGAATTGTGCCTATATAAGGGCATGATACAGGAAAGCCCGTGTATGGACACCCTAAGAGGAATACAACACGATAGTCAGTAGACAACATTAGGAGCAGAAACTAATGAGACCTACATTGGTGGATAGGGTATCATATACTCCCTTGTGTTTTATTATAATTACTTACCAGGAAATATCTTGATTTAGGATCCTGTTCCCAAGCCCAATCCTTAACTTTGATATTCATCCACCTCAAAAGACAGGCAGGCCCTGACAAACCTTTTTGTATTCTAACACCACCCACCCATTTTTCTTCCCTAAATTGGACCTCTACCTAGAATACCACCTGTTGTGTTTGCAAATACCACTGCAACACAGAACAAAGTGATGGAATGAATACTTGAACCTATCTCAACCACTGATGATGACCTGAGCAGCATTGCAGTCCATCACTTTTCACCCACTGTGCTACTCTTGATGGAGACCAACCACATGCAAATCAGGCTTAGTCCTTCTCAATAGAAACAGTCCAGATCAAATTCCTGGGCCCAGTCCACTCCTGACAGGACCACAAGCGACCCCAGACTAGTTTTGTCCTACTTAGGCCTTGTCAGCGAGGTGCAGCTTGAGTCCTGCAGCACAATGAGCACGGCACCCATGTATTGGCATACCTGTCACACTGAGGGAGTTTACTGAAACAATCAACAATGAGATGGAAGGAGTGTTCATATTCAGCTTAGCCTCTGTCGATTGCTTGGGCGCCATATTCCAAGCCATCATTTTTCACCAACTGTGTCACTCTAGACCAGCATTTTAGGCAAGTCAGTCTTCATCCTGCTCCATTTGAAACAGTCCAGTCTGAACTGCCAGGTTAGGTTCCCTCCAGATGGGAGCACAACCAACCACATATCATGTTTGGGCTACTTAGGGCTTGTCAGTGAGGTACACCTGTGTCTCAGCGAGGATGGATCCCTTTAGACATAGTGCGCCAGCTGTCCTTAAACAAAAACATTACCTCAACTTACATTTTAGTGGTTTGGCAAAAAAGCAATATAAAGCCTTGTATAGACCCATCAGTCTACTCCGTCTAGCCTTACCCTGCACAGGATTTTTGCCCTCTAGCAATGTATTAAGAGGAAAGGTAGACTTTTTGAGCAGGAGCAGCCACCAACTTTTACCCAACCTCACTCCATTGTGGACCTACTGCAGAGAGTGCCGAGGTCATGATTTACTGCACCTCATAGACTCTTTTGATTGATTGCCTCATAGACTTTTTGATTGATCGATTGCTTTTTGATTTTCAGTTGTTTTCTAGGATAGTTTTTTGTTTAAGCAATAATTCCTGCCCCGCCATGCCTGATTTTCTTCATTTTCCTGTCATTTTACTCAAAACATAAAACTATATTTAGCTAGCTGGATTTTGAAATATTGATTTATGTTTAAACTTCCTTGTTGTGATGTTGCACAGATAGCAAATACATGTTTTTAATGAAGAAAGCATTGCTTCTTATGCCAAATTACCAAATGTGAGCAAGAAAAACAGTTTGCCAGTAGTGCAGAGAATATTTGACAGTGTGGTAGGTCAGTTAAAACTCATATCCATCTGTGGTCACTCCCCAGTTTAGCAGTCTGTTTTTCTACAAGGATGAACCACCAATATTTTAAATGGCCTTTGTCTGTCCGGAGTCACCTGAAAAGGTTGTCTGTGGTCCTGGTCTACTCTGTCCCCATCTACTAACATTGGTTGTTCACTTTCCTATTGTTATTGGAACAATTGTGCTTTTGCTATAATGCTTCATCTCTACTTCTAGTTTTATCTGTAAATGTTTCTTATAACATGTCTATTTTCTCTAACTTGATTTGGAAAGTTTGTTATCTATTTACTTAACTTTATTGTTGGTTTCGCTCATGCCAAGGGAGCCTGGGCATGTTCTCCACCGGGCTGTGCAACACTGTTTTACCTTTTAAGTGTCAGATTGTTTGGGCCATGTGGAAGCTCGGCCACAGCTCACATGAATACTGTGGCCTCTCTATCCTTTAACATTATAACCAGATTCTCTCCATGCAACTGTTACATATGTTTTTCTTTTGGATTTTTGGCGTATAGTAAATTACGTTTGAATTGCACCCCTCGCTTGGGCTGCAGATATTACCTTGTGTTTGACATAATCGATGATGTGATCAGTGACGCCATTTCATGCAGTGTGCAATATTTCTGATGCCATGCTTGAAGCCATAAGCAGTTTGTGGATTTTTGAATTTGTGTGTTATAATTCTAGCATTAGTTCAATTACAGATGTTCATGGTTGCTTAACATCTTCACAGTGAACATTTTACTTATGTATTTCATCAGCAATTGTAGGGAACCAGAATGCTAGACTATTGGGCAGTGGCGGCTGGTGACATTTGAAAGTGGTGGAACGTAAAACAATTGACGTACTGTACTGCAGCGAGCGAGTGTAGCGAGCGAGCCCAAAGCACCTATAGGGGGTTTGAATTTTTTTTTTGAAAAAAGAGTGGGCAAATGGTGCATTTTCAAGCAAATTTGAGAAAGAGGTGACAACCAAGAGACAATGCCCATGATGGTGTGAGGCTCAGATGTATGATGCCAGGTCTGATACTCTGCTCGCTCTGCCTCTTACGCGTTAAAATGTGTTTGCGTGAATTAATTCAGCAGCTCTATGCGGACAGCATTCACTGTGGAATTAAATCGCTTGTGTGCAGGTGCAACAAAGCGCAGCCTTCAAGGGAGATGGCTGTGACGAAAAGTGCAGCAATGCCGCATGCACATAGCACCTTATGTGTGCAGTGTTCATGTGAGTGCCACATGCACACCTCACCCTATGTTGACAGTGTTCTGAGGTCTGTAAAAACGTCCCAGGTTTTACCAGATTCAGTTCTTCACCCAGTAAAACTGCAGCTGAAGAGGGCCAGGAGCTATAGGCAGAAGCAAAGCCCTGTGCCCACCTGTCCTCCCCAGCAATGCCCCCTCCTCCTCACATGCCTCTGCAGCCCCAGGTCGCCTAACCAACTCCTCGCCACCATTCCCCTGACCTACATCAATTGATTAATTTTTGCAGATGACCATGCAGGGGCAGTCTCATTTATCACTTAAAAAGAAAGTAAAGTGTTTGAAGTCTGCTTCACAATGCGGAGCAGCTCTTTCATTTTAGCTGCCACGCTGCCATATTTTCAGGGTAGGAAGTGTTAGTGTGTTAATATTTGGTCACTTTTTGAATATTGCACCCTAACCCAGTGTAGCTAGGCATGGTGCTCCAGGCGCTTTCCTGAGATAACCATGCAATGCAGCGCCTTCTTTCACGAGAAGCCGAAAGCTATAGTGACAAATGCTGCATGTACAGTGGTGTTTCTTCTGGACGCTTGACGTACATTTCAAGAAAAAGAAATACACATTCGAGTTTTATCAACGTTTTCTTTGGATGGTGTGACGGCCATATGTATAGGAGTGTATTTTGTTAAGATCTATACATTAAATATAGAAGAAAAGCCGAACCCCTAGTGCTTTATTACGCCGCCCTCAGGCAGTGTCAGAGTTCACTGTAATTACAAATTGTGAGTCTGAAAGTATAATGTGAGGCGCCTGGACGCCCTCGAGGTTTTGTTGGCGCTTTATAAAACTTCCTAAAATAATAACAATAAAAATAGTACAAACAGGGTACCTACCAGGAGTGGGGCATTGTGAATTCACTAGTGGCTAATTGGGATGTCCCCCACTCCCGACAGTTGAACTTGAAGACTCAAGCCACCGCTCCAGAGACTTTGAAAACAACCCTCCTTTACATGCAAACTACTCCTGATAACAGGTAGGGAGACTTAATATGGATGAATGTGTACACATGGAGACACGCACGCAAAGTGGTGCGACACAAACACGCATAAAACAGACAGAACCACGCAGGCAGTACTGACAGGCACATATGGGAACTTTATATTTGCAATGTCACAAACCCGACTTTGTAGAGGCTTTGAAAACATGGAAGCAGTTCCACATTTTTACTCAAAAGAATTTGTCACGTTGTCTCCTGAGAAGTGAAAGCAGTACATTTCTGCAGTTCAAAGTGTCATCAAATGGCCCAAGATTCAGCCAGCCTCGGTTGCCCTTGGGCCTGATTTACATTACTCTGATAATGAGGAATCTTCCAAAATCCTAGAGGAAGTGATAAATCTGGAAACTACTGCACAGATGGAATTTACCTCACACAAGGAATAGTGTGGCTTGGGGCGGCCCATAGAGCGAAAATGCTCAGAGAGTTAAATACTCGCCGCTGGCATCAGCAGTGATCACAAACTCAGGCGCTCGAATCCTGGCAGCAGCCACTCAACATTCCACCTTCCAAGGTCGATTAATTCAGAACCTTTGAAGAAGGTTAACACCTACCATTGAAACCCCTTAAAGACCGTAGACGTGAAATACGAAGCGCTATATATTCGCGCTATCAGTAAATACGACATATGAAGCTGGAAGGCCAGACACGCACGCAAACACATTAAAAAGAGAGACACAGACTCACTCATACACAATCTCTACCATACAACCTGAGGAGACACATATACACACATACTCAGTACTGGGGGCGTAACGCAGGCCCTGCCAGTCGCGGCTCGCATCGCAATACTCGGGGAGGGAAGGGGGGGTCGCGCGGGGTGGGGCCCGGGGAATTAAAATAAAAAAATAAAAAAGAAAGGAAACTTACCTGACCGCCGGTCCGCGCCGCCTCTGCTGGGCCCTTGGCGCCTTCACTGGAGTGGCAACCCCTCAGCCAATACTGGCGCTGCTCCAGCAGCGCCAGGATTGGCTTAGAGCAGGGTTACTCGCCGCCCGCCTGCCCATTAGGAGACCGAGGGTTGAGCCTTTGATAAACACTCGCTCTCCTAATGGGCATGCGCCAGCCAGAGCAGACACTAGTGCGCATGACTGGGCACGGCGGAAAAATTCACCGACCTTCACCAGTCATGCGCACTTGTGTGTGCTGCCTGCCCCTGGTCTGACAATGCATCATGCATGTCAGTCAACATGACGCCGGACCGCCCACCCCCTTCAGACTCTGAAGGGGGTGGGCGGTCCGACGTCATGCTGACTGACATGATTGTCAGTTCTCCCTCGGCGTCTCTGAACTTAAGTAAACTGAGTCAGTTTACTTAAGTTCACAGGCGCCGAGGGAGCTGCGGGCGCGGGCGGCTTGTGGGGCAACGCCCCAGCGCCCTAATGGACGCACCGCCACTGCTATTGGGGAAAGAAGACCCAGTCACGATGTGAGCGACACCAGAGTTCTCTTCTCTTGGAAGGTCCTAAATTCAGGAACCTCTACTCCCCCAAATCAATCATGCTCTGAAGATGCCAGATCCATATGTAGCTCTTTACCACCTAGATTAACAACAATTACACCTATTATTGCCTTCAGGAAACATCTCAAAGTTCACATTTTCAGTTAATTCCTAGGCGAACAAAAATCTGCAGCCACTCTATTGTTGTAGGCCCACCGCTGACTAGTTTTCATTGTTATTACAATCAGTGTTTTATGTTCATCACTCAGTTGCCTTTCTATGTATGATTGTTGTACTATGAGAAGTGCCTAATACCATCGGGTGTATGTGCACTATATAAATGTGTAAAATAAACATAAATTCATGTAGCTCATTGAAAAATATGAAGGTTAAAGTGATGTTCTAGTACAAGATTGTAAAAATATCTTACTTTAAATTATGAAAATTCTTAGTAATTATCTGAAAAAAACAAAGGGATGTTATAGTTAAGTGAAAATGTCAGTTAAAACAACGTTTAGATCAGGTAGCTTTAACTCATGCCCTTAAGTAACAATATCTTGCAAACTTGCCATGCACAGTGTTGTTATCAATGATGTAATTTCGGATGTTATTAGGGATTTTATCAATGCAGTTGGGTGGCGTAACGAAACTTGAGGGGGCACCCCTGCAAGTTACATGGAGGGCCCCCCCTACAGGCTCAATCAGGAGCTCTCAGGCCAAGATACTATGCGGAGGGGGCTTCCTGCAGCTCACGCCCCGCACCGCGGGGGCTGCGGGGCCTATGTTATGCCACTGATGCTGACATTGAACATGTCATGAGTGAGGTAATATGTGACGGTACAAGCAGTGCATGGCAAGGGTGTGGACTATAGTTGCTTTAGGGAATGAAATATAGTTACTTGAGATACCTATAACTTGTGAATTTCAGTGGTTTTGTTAGTTTAACCCTTTCGCTGCGAGGCCTTTTCTCTCCTGGAATGCTAAGTTTGGTTATTTGTGGTAGTTCGCACTTAGGCCTTCATAACTTTATTTTCAAATAAGGTATCGACAAAAACTTTGCATCTTTTTTTTCCTAACATCCTGGAGATTCTAAAGGCACCCAGGGTTTGTGGATTTCCCTGTAGGGGACCGAGAAAATAGCCAAAATATAGCTACAT
This sequence comes from Calotriton arnoldi, assembly GCA_963921515.1. NCBI lineage: Eukaryota > Metazoa > Chordata > Amphibia > Caudata > Salamandridae > Calotriton > Calotriton arnoldi. The sequence goes on from CAWUFW010001591.1 coordinate 873,629, forward strand.
TTTGTTTTTTTTGTGAAAAAAGTGTTCCTCAAAATAGTGTCAGATTTTTTATTTTCTAAAAATGGCATCAATAAAAGGTTTGCTGTGCTAGATTTCAGGAACATGCTAAACTGAATCAATTCAATTCAAGAACTTTATTCAACAAGTAAACACTGCCATAAAAGTGCATAAAAATAAAAGCAATTCAAGTTATGTAATTCATAAAACGATAAAATCCATTAAGATGTCATCACATAATCATATACCCTCGACAGAATCTAGCACATTACTTTTCCTTAGGTGGATAGCTTTTAAAATAAAGAGGGGAACACTAAAACACACAAATTGATCATTTAGTGCAAGCAGAAATGTCAGTGCATCATTACAGTTTCTAGTATTCTGCATAATAAAAAGAGGTTTCAAATATTGACATCGCAGCTCCTTATAAACCTTACGAAATAAAATAAAGTGCTGTGTGCTGTGCTTACTCATTCCATCATGGGGACAAGTGCTTTGTCAGGGGTATAGGTATTCATCTTTGGAAATGCAACCAATTAGGGCACCATACCACTTCTAAATCTAGTTAGAACATACAGTATTGGCTGTTTTTAACACACATCAAATATTCCTGGCACCCCTCCCTTCCCTCCAAGGACATGTACATAGCAACCATCGTCATCTTTGACTCTACACGAAGTGCAGCTTCAGACCTATACAGACTGAAAGTAGATTTAATGTGACTCTTAGTTAATGCTAATACCTGTGCTGGCACCTCCTCCCCTGTCAAATAGAACACAGGCTTAAACGTGGAAACTATATAGGCCAGCCATGGAATGAGAAAGGCATAATCCAATTTTAGACAATCAAGTATAATCAGTTTGGTAAAGCTAGTTTCTCCTTACATCCAGATGGAGAGCCAGAGCAACAATGGTTTCATTAAAAGAAGATCCTCCAGATAAAATAACCCCACCTCTTTATGCACAATTAGGGATGGAGCTGATGCAGGCAAACATAGCAGCCATTTTAAAAAGGTGTTTTCTTCGATTTGAAGAGATTTGCTAGTAGTGTACCCCCAAAGACCAGCCCCAAATGTAGCAGCAGGTAATACTTTAGCCTTGTAAATCTCAATCATTTCTTTAGCGGACGCTGACCCAGTTTAGATGAAAAGTTAAATATCCCCTCACAATTCCTGCTCATTTTCAGTTTAGCATTTGCAATCTGTTACGCCCATATGCCATTACTTGTAAACTGGACCCCCAGATAGCAAAATGTATTTACTCTCTTGATTAGGGAGCCGTTGATATAGAAGAGCCTACATTTATTTGGTTGTTTCCCGCATGTCAATGTAAAAGTCTTTGATTTGTTGATTATAATTTTTTTGGATGCCATATACTCCCTGAAGGCTAACATCAATTTCTGCAATCCATTGGGGGTTCTGGACATTAATACTGCATCATCGGCGTATAACAACACCGGAATAGGGCACCCTGTAATGAGGGGTACATCAACTTGAAGCACCTGCAAGGCTTCATCCACTCCATTAATAAAAAGGGAAAACAATAAAAGGGCTAATATGCATCCCTGTCTAATACTCTTACCTATACTAAAATCAGGTGTGCATTCCCCTCGTGGACTGTAGCGGGCACCTAGGCTAGTCAGGGTTGACTATAGGATGGAATGATTAACTTGGTCAAACACACTGCTAAGATAGGTATATTTCCCTATTAACAAATCTAAATTGACGCATAGTTTCGTTGTTCCCAGACCCCTCCTGAACCCATATTGTGCTGGGGAAAGAATAGAATTTTCCCAAGCCCATGGGTTCTAGTGGGCTTTCTGCCCACTCAGGATGGCAGATTGGGGGTCAAGGACTCCTAACTGTCCCCCCGGGTGGGCAGAATGTCTGGTGTGCCTTGGGTAGATGTAAAATTAGATGTCCATCGTCCTGTACAGTGAGGGCTGGGTGCAGGGTCAGGTCTGTGGCCAGGTCCAATTCCCAACCCCCGCGGACAGCCATCCCCTTGCCACTCACACCCTTTGGCAGTGCACAATGTGGGATTGGGTGTAGGCCCTGGCCTCTGGCCAGGCCCTGCTTTCCGCCCCCTCACTGGCACCCTACCCCCGCCGCTTATGGCCTTTGGCTGTGCACACAATGAAATTGGGTGCAGGGCCTGGCTGCAACCCCCTCGGGTGCCCAACCCCCCTTTTTTTCTTTTGTGCGCTACAGATCCACAGCCATTTTCTAGGGGCCATGCTGGGGCATGGGTTGAATGGTCAGACCATGGAATGCACCCAAAAACATTTTGAAATTTGTTTTTGCCTGAGGGACCCCCCTCCACATGGCCCAGGGTACCCCCACCCTTTTGTATCTTTTTTTATTTCATTTTGTAAGACTTGTGGACTGAGTATTAAAACAGTGGGTGCAACGTTTCCTTCAGGTTGTAGGCAGCCAATCACAACGTGCGCTTGAGCTCGGTGATGCGTGTCATGAAACATACTTACATTTTGAGCCTTCACTTCTCAAAAACTACTGAACAGATTTACACTAAATCACAATAAGCATGCTTTCTTGATCAAGATCTAGCTTTTTGCTAAATTTGGTGTACTTCTGTTCAGCAACTTCTGCTGTATTATCCTATAGAAAATTGCATTGGACAAATGTGTTTTGGGATCCCCCTTTTTCTCAGTCCCCACACTTGACGGATCACCCCGAAACTTTTCAGGAAGAAGCTCAGCTGGGTGAGACTTTCTTTTTGGTAAGTTTTTTGAAGATTCACCAAATGGTGGCAAAGTTATCATCAAACCAAAAAATCCATGTCCTACCTATACCTACCTAGTGGCATATGAAATTCACGAGTTATAGTTATCTTTAATAACTATAACTCATGTCCCTGCTATGTGCAGTCTTCTCATCAATGATGTTATTTCAGATTTTGCAGTGATGTTTTCAACATGCCACAAGTAATGTAATATGTGGTATAATTTGCTGTGTATGGTCTCCTCTATTTTTACTGATTTGTCCACGGGTGATCGGGCCCCCAGAGCCAATCAGTGGCTTGGGGAGGGGGGCCGCATGCCCCCTCACCTCTTTAAAGTATTGGGACCCGGGGGATTGTGTTCCTGGGGCCATAACTGGCTCGGGGAGGGGCCCACACCCACACTCCTCCCCTATAACAAACCCCCTACTTTGGGCCCTGGCTCACCTAGGAGGTCTAATTATTAAAGTATAAAACACCTACAATCCTGTAAAGTCTGCCAGGAAAAATTTTCCTCATTTTGCAGGCTGCCAATCCTGCTCTCTCCTGCCAGCCTGACTCCCATGAAACAAATTAGCCTAAGGGGAAAAAAAGCACACTGGGCCAATCAGAACTCTCCATTTTTTAAAATGGGGTTCATGGGGCTCTCGCCAGAGTCTCTCGATCCCTAACGCCAAGATATACAAATATTTTTGCTCCTCTATTTCTCAGAAACTACTGAACAGATTTGCACTAAGTCACAAAACCCATACTTTCTGGGCCAAGATCTAGCTTCCTGACAAATTTGGTGTAATACCGTTCATCACTTTTTGCAGAAGCGCTGTTCAAAAAAGTCTGCATGGGGATTTTGTGTTTTGGGACCCTCCTGTTCCTCAAACACCTGCTGGACAGATCACCCCGAAACTTTCCATGCACAAACCTGGCAAACGGCTCTAACGTTTTTAGTAAAACAACAAAGGCATTTACTATGGAAGCGCTGCCCTAACTATAACTACTCAGTGCCACCACCATTGATATTTAATGTGTATACATGTGTATATGTGTGTGTGTGTGTATGTATATATATATATATATATACATACGTATATGTATATATATAAATATATATGTACATACACAATATATGATATAGAGATATATATCACAAATATTCTCTCTCACCTTTTGAAAGAGAAGCCGGCACTCTGGATCAGTGTTCTGCTATTTTTATTAGAATGCTGCTGTGTTAAAAACAGCTAACGCATTTCGGCTATGGCTAGCCTTAGGAGTATTCGAAATGTATTGGCTCACTTTGCCACTGGATTCAAGCTAGCTTGGCTGATGAGGGGTGTTACCCCAAAACCCGTCCCAGGATGCTTGTTTCCGGTCCAGGGAAGACCTGACTTAGCAGTTCGGGGTGGACTGTTCCCATGAGGAACATGGTCAAGACTGATTTGCATATGGCTGGGTCTGAACTGGGGTGGCGAAGTGAGCTAAAAAAGATGTTGGATTCAACCCAGATCTGTGATTGGGGGTGAGTGTCTTAAAAGTTTTAGCGTTCCATCCATCCTCTCCTTGTGTTTGCTTTGAATGCAGCAGTACTCTAATAAAAACAGCAGAACACTGATCCTGAGTGCCAGCTTCTCTTTCAAAGGGTGAGAGGGAACGTTTGTGATTCAGAGAAGTGGACGGTGGTTCCGTGCCATTGCAGAGCACCATAAATGTATATATATGTATATAACCTACTGGCAGTCGCCAGTAGGTAGTTAGAGTTAGAGTTAGGACTTAGTTTCCATAGGAAAAGCGTTTTTTGACTTGCCTATATCTTTGGCATCGTTTGACGAATCTTCACAAAATTGTCCCAAAAAATTGCCCCAGTGATTCTTGTGGCGCATGGAACCTTTTGTGGTGAACTGTCAAGTTGGGGCCGAGAAAAAGGGGGGTTGGGGTTCAAAAAACATGCTTTTCCCATAGTAATTTTAGATACGACTACTGCCCAAACTGCTGAACAGAATTACACCAAATTTGGCAGAAAGGTAGCTGTTGGTCCAGAAAGTGTCCTTTTTGTGAATTGGCATACATCTGTTCAGTAGTTTTTGAGATATCAAGAGAAAAATCAATTTGTATATATAGGGACATGAAGGGTCAGTGAACCCTCCCGGTCTTGTGCTGAGATCTGATTGGCTGCAAACACTTCAAATCAGGAAGTGTTGGCAGCCATCTTGGGAATTTGCTTGAGCTGAGTCCCGCAAGAAAACATAAAAAAAAGAGAATGGGGCAGGGTAGGAATACCCTGACCCCCCTAGGACTCTTGGGGAGACCCACAGGGCAAAAAACGCATTTCCTAAAAAAACTATTTTGGCGGAAGTCACGGTGGATCCACGGCTCCTGACAAAATTTTAAAAAAACAGAAGCGCGGGCTCCCGCACTTCTGTAATTTTGAGCCCCCGGGTGGGGCAGGTCCCGTGAAATGAGGATGTATAAAAAGGAAGGGGGCGCAGAGCCCCCTCCTCCTCTGGCTTATAAAAGCCCCAGGGACCGCCACCTCCCTGGGGCACTGTTTTTAATTTATGTGGAGGTTGCCCGCACTGCAACCGGTCGCGCCCTGGAGACCACCACCTCCCCAGGGCAAATCTGAAATAAAATGCTTGGGGACCTGCGCTCCCCCCACAGCTCAGAGGACCACCACCTCCCCAGGGCATTAAAAAATATATATGTGGGCGGGCCTGCTGGACCCAACTGATCCCCGAGACCGCCACCTCCCCAGTGGGCTAAACATAACATTACTTCGAGGGGCTGTACCTCCCCCCCCCCCGCAGCCACGGGGACCACCTCTTCCCAGGGGCTTAAATAAACATTGAGGGGGCTGCTGGGCCCCCTTCCTGGAGCCTTTGAGGGTGCTGGAGGCCGCCACCCCCAGGGCCGGCTCCTGCTATTGTAGTGTAGCTCCTATTTCCCTAATAGGCTCTGCGCATTGGAATAATATCCCCTATAGGTTTGACATAGGACTAAGGTCAGTATGTCCCTATCGAGTATATTAAACTTAATTACTTGTGCCAGCTAGCTCAGAGGCCACTAGAAACTCCTTGACGACAAGAAGGGAGTAGTTTCTGGCAGCCACAAAACATGACAACTTTTGTTTCCCTTTAGAATCAGAACGAGTCCCAGAGTCGTGGAAACAATAGATAACTATTTCACTCAGCTCAATCGTACATGCTTAGTTTTCCTTAAAGTTACACAGAAAGAATAGACGGGCGTTTCAATAAAAGGTGTATTGAACAGTCTTGTTTCTCGTGTAAGTAATATGTGCAGTTACGATCACAAGACAGTATGCAACATAAATAATGTACAGCGTAAGCAGTAGAAATAAATAATACTGCGATAGCATTATCTTTTAGCAGATATTCATTCACATAAATAACACAGACTAAAAATGCGAGTACTCATACGATGCGTTTCTAAGCTAGTTCTACCCCAATGTGCCTAACCTAACCTAGGTGTAGGGAGAGGTATGAAGTAGGTGAAGTATTCCTTACTAAGGTATACTAAGAGTATGTTAAGTCTAGTATGCCAAGTATGCCAAGTATGCCAAGTATGCCAAGTATGCCAAGAGTCCCTCTAGGATCTAGTCAGCTCCATACCTTGAGAATGAGAGAGGTAGGAATCTCTTGCCAGACTCGAACTCCAACACCCCGCAAGGGAAGTCAGATCACTGGAAGCTGGAGTCTCTGCGTGCAGGGATGACAGCGTCTTCTCAGTGCGTCAGGCCGGGAAACGGGCTCCTCTGAAGTCGAGGTCTCCTCTAGTTTACAAGGGCTAGGGAAGGTATATTTATACCTGAGAGGTACCTCAGAATGTTAGCATTGACGTGAATCGGACAGCGGAAGACGTCATGAATGAACCCCTAAGGTATAACGGTTCATGCATAATAGATGAGTCCTTGAAGAAATCAATAGTCCTGTGCTAGGGAAACTCCCGAAGCCTAAGGGTCTGTTCTTCAAGAACTCGTTGTGACGTTAGGGTGGACGGATGTCGGAGACCATGCCTGTATTTGGAGTGCACGGTTTAATGCCTAAATAAGGACTGGGATTTTATGCCTATATAAGGGCAGGGCGAATTGTGCCTATATAAAGACATGATACAGGAAAGCCCGTGTATGGACACCCTAAGAGGAATACAACACTATGTTCCGGGGTGCCCACATTCGGGACACAGCTGTTAGCTGTGGCTTGCCGGGAGCTTTATCACTCTTACCAAGTCACAGCAAACTCTCCGCTTTCAGCAAGTGAGAGCGGAGAAATACTCTCGCTTGCTGGAAGCGGAACATTCGTTTGTCTCCCTTCCCACTCTCAAGCGAGCAGGAAAACAGATGAATTGCTTTCAGACCCAGGGAGCTGAATGCTTAGCACCTCCCTGTGTCTGAAAGCAATGCCGGCTCCTGCAGGAGGCGAGGAGCCGGCAGAGACCACGGGGGAGCCTGAAGGTCAATGGATGTTACTAGGTGCCCCGGGGTGAAATCGGGCCAGGGTGGGGGGCCATGTGGCCCCCCTCTCCCATTGCAAAAAGACTGGGTCCTGGAAGGTGGGGTGCCTGCGGCCAAAATGAGCCTGGGGAAGGGGGCCCCCCCTACCCCATTGCAAAAAGGCTGGGGCCCGGGAGATGGGGTTCTCTGGGACAAAATTAGCCCGGGGGGCTGTGTGGCCTTCTCCCCCTTTGCAAAAAGGCTGGGCCCGGGGAATGGGGTCCCCAGGGCCAAAATTGGCCCGGGGAGGGGGGCCGTGCGGCACCTCCCCGTTGCAAAAAGGCTGGGCCCCAAAAGATAGGGTCCACAGTGCCGAAAAGGGCCTGGTGAGAGTGCCGCTCTGCCCCCTTTCCCTTTAATAAAAAAACAATAATTTTAAAAAACACCAGCCCTTGGGAAGACACCGGAGGCCCCACCTCCTTTCTGAACCACTCTGCAAAGGGGCCTCCTGGCGCACAACTTGTTGGGAGATGAAGTCCCCATGGCTGCTGAGGGTCCTTGGGGCCAACAGCCTCTCCAGTTACCTCAAGTAAGTCCCACACAGCACGATTGCTGAGAGGTTATCCAAGGCCCGCCCCCTTTCTCCACCACTCTGCCAACGCGCCTCCTGGCACACTACTCGGCGGGAGACAAAGTCCCTATAGACTCTGAGGGTCCTTGGGGGCCAACAACCCTCCTGTTACCTCCAGTAAGTCCCACACAGTGGGATGGCTGAGTGCTTTGGGGTGGCCACGCCCTCGTTCTCCACCACTCTGCAAAACATGCCTCTTAGTGCACTACTGGTTGGGGGATGAAGTGCCCTTGCCTTCTGAGTGCCCTTGGGGGCCAAAAACCCAACCTTTTTACCTCCAGAAGGTTTCACACAGCGGGATTGCTGAGAGCTCATCTGAGGCCCCACCCCTTTTCCCCATCACTGTGCAAACATGTCTCCTGGTGCACTACTTGTTGGGGGATGAAGTCCCTTTGGATGCTGATGGTCCTTTTTTCAGCCGAGTCCCAAGATGGCTGCCAACACTTTGTGGCTGAAGTGTTGGCAGCCAATCAGATCTCAGCACGAGATCGGGAGGGTTTGCAGAGCCTTTGAATCCCTATTTATACAAATCTGAATTTTCTTGAATATCTCCAAAACTAATGAATGGATTTACACCAATTCACAAAGAGGTCGCTTTCTGGACCAACAGCAACCTTTCTGTCAAATTCCTTTCAATGGTTCGGGCTGTAGTTGTGTCTAAAATTCCTATGGGAATTAACATGAGAAACACACATTTTTTGACCCCTCCTCCCCTTTTTCTTGGCCCCCACTCAACAAATCGCCCCCAAAATTTCCATGCACAACATGAATCATCAGGGCACATTTTTTAGGAAAATTCTGTGAAGATTCGTCAACTGGCACCAAAGATATAGGCAAGTCAAAAAAACGCTTTTCCTAGGGAAACATGGTCCTAACTATAACTACCTACTGGCAACCACTGTATGGTTATGGTTCAGCTACTCTTTACATCAAAAAGTCATGTTTTGATTTGCCTATAAACTTTGGTCCACATAAATGGATCTGCACTAAATTAGGCACTCCCTTAGAGTACTCATCTAGGTCCAGCACACATAAATTCACGCAGTTGTGTTGAAAGAAGAAATACTAAAGGGGGAGGTCAACAAAACTTCCCATTGAAATTTTGCTCACCGCTACGAACAGGGTTGTAGCACACTGGGCATTATTGTTGAACCTCTCACAGAAAAAGTGCTTTTGATGGCTAGGTGTAAATCTGTTTAGTACTTTTTAAGAAACTAGCAGTGTATATTTTGGCAGTTTAAAATCATAATTTACAAAATACAAATTTTTGGCATTCACATTAAAAAAATTTAAGAAAAGGGATTGGATTTTTTTCCGTCATTTTAAAATCGCAGTTTTGATCAAAATCGTCATTATAGCACTGTGGTAAAAAGAAAATCCTCAGCACATTGTAGGCACTGTTAGAGGTGCCCGCCACTAAGGGAATGGAACTTAAAAAATACCCAGAAACAAAGTACTAATTTGCCAAGGTGAAATCATTATAGTTTTCGAAACTGACAATCCTCACCTATCTCCTTGATGTTACATCTGGAATTGTCTCCTCCACATTGGGCCACTCCTATTGCATCTTCAACCTATTAATGTAAATCCATATCTTTTTGATGGAAACTCATATGTTTTAGATTATTCAGGCATACCTGTGTAGAATAATAAGGATTCAGGCCTGCTTTCTATTAACCTTAAAACAATTGTAAGAGGTTGAAAAACTGTTATAAATCATAGCCAATTATTACTTTTTACTCAAGCAGTATCTTGGACACTCAGGTAAATGTCAAGGACTGTTCCTGGGAACCTCTTTCCCTTAAGATTTCAGGAAGATGGGCAATTAGTGTGATAATTGGGATATTGGACCTCATGATGAAGACTGTTGTTCTCTGGTTACCAGCACCATACACCTGCAATCAACACAATGAACTTAAATTCTTCTTTCTACTCATCCACATTCAATGAGTTATGGAGGGAAAGTAATAAAATATATATTGTTTATTGTGCGGTCAGCTAAAACCATTGCATAACAGTAAACTCCCAGACACCTGTTGAAAAGCACAATAAATAATAGCAGCAAATTATGTGTTGAAAAGTGCCATCTGACCAACATGCATAACAGTAAACTCCAGACACCTATTTGGAAACATACAGAGTTTGGTAGAAATCAGCTGTGCTTCATGTGGGAAGAACCCACTAAAACAGTAGATGATAATAGGAGTGAATTATCCATTGGGAGTAACGTCAGAGTGGATTGCATGAGATTTAGAGCCACAGACTCTACGATCCGTGGTTCCCACCCAGCTGTGCCGAGCCAGCGAACCAGGGGTAACAGTAACACTCCAGGGCAACTGAGCCTGTTAAGTGCAAGGATTATAAATTTGGTGAGCAGGGTGTTTAAAGAGGTATTGTCTGGGTTAAGAGAGGTGATGATGGCCTGTCAACACGAATGGACTCCCAAATAGTTCCACTCTCACTTTAGTCTGGATTTACACACGTCCAGCAAAGCGGGGCAGAGACACACAACGGGTTCAAGGGATTCCTCGCACTGGGAACAGCCCCTGCATATTGTTCCTTCCTGCAGTAGAAGCCAACTGGCAAGCTGTTTCAGAAACTGCCTCTCCCCTAGACTTAGGGCCATAAATCATGCCTTCAGGCGGTTGGAGTGCACACAGGCAAGATAGGTTGCAGGGGATGCTGGCTGATAGGTGTTAATGACTGCCCAGGCATGCTCACGTTGGGCTGTGATGGCCCTGTCAGGGAGAAATGACCAGAAGCAGACATTTGTTTTAATTCTCAGTTTAAAGGCACGTTGGCTAAGGTTGTAGTCCCAGAGTTCCTTCACAGCCAGAAGGTGCTGACAATCCACAAGACACTGGTGATGCACTTGACTTGGGCCACAGATGTTGATTTCGGCCCATAACAATACCTCCAAGCAGCCACCTCTGGCTGAGATAGGTAACAGCACTGACTGCTCTCTGATGATTGAAGAGGCCCAGTTTCAGCCTAATCTGAGCAGTGGCTGAAGATCTTTGCAGGCGAAGAACACTTTTGTATATCCTTGTGGTAAGTTTCTTTAATAAGCTGCAGTTTTTGTCCAGTAAGATTTCACTGCCAGTGGCGGCTCCTGGTGGGAGTGCTGCAGGGCAGTGTGGTGGGGCGGGGGAGGGGGTAGTAAACTCCGGCTACGGCCGAACAGAGTTAAGTAACTAAATAAATAAACAAAACGAATTACATTGCGGCGCTGCAACGCCAAATCAGCGTTGCAGCGCCGCAATGTAATTCGTTTTGTTTATTTATTTAGTTACTTAACTCTGTTCGGCCGTAGCCGGAGTTTACTACCCCCCACACTGTCCCTCCCCCGCCCCACCACCCGCAGCACTCCCACCAGGAGCCGCCACTGTTCACTGCCATAGGACAGTCTGGGTGTGATTTTAGCCCTCATAACTTCCAGCAGGGGGAGAGGCTTGGCCCTAGCAGTGACTTTGATAATTTTGATACGGTCACCTGGAGAGCAAGAGCCTTTGCTCCAACTTCCTGCCGTTGTAAGGGAAAGTAGATGAAGCTTCCAGAAGCCATGAGATGAAATCCATGATTCCAGTTGGCGCAGAAGGAATTAGCCTTGCCGGAACGCTCTTACCATCAGACAGGTTTTGAGCTGCAGGCTAGGCATAAATAAACTGTTATAAGAAAGAGCCTATGTGTAGGGGTAACTCTATATTTTGATATACTTTAGATTGTACATGGAGGTACAAAAGGGAAAGCATTGTGAACTAATTTTTGCATTATGATTTATACTGCTTTCCATTACATATTACGCAACTCCATATTTTTTAACCCAGATCCATGATGAATGCCCATGTTATACTTAGGCCGATTCAGCCTTCCCCTTCTTTTCATTCTGGCAGCTCCAAGCAAGCATTTGCAAAATGACTAGCTCAACATCTATGTCTGTATACTGTCTGCATCTTTTCAAGGTCCTTTTTAATCTTTCTCATGAGAAACATCCATTCACTGCCAACTCCCACTATCTAAAGTTTTGGTTTATCACATGTATCCTTTCCCTCGCTGCTTATGATTTGAAAATGTATAAAAGTGAGTAAATTGTGGCAGAAGTTAACATTACACTCTCGATAACTTTGGAAGATGAGGGGGGCGTGGCCTGAAAGATAGCCGGCTAGTCGCACTCGAGCAGAGCTCCAGCCCCTAGTTTCGGAATCCTCCATAAATCCTGACGGAATCGCCAAGAATGCCCAAGGAAACTGTGCTGCAATGTCCCTAGACCCCAGCGGGAAGAAAAATTGTAGCCCTTCGTCCTACAGAAGCGAAGAAAACGTCCACCGTGAGCGGAGTGCCTGACTCACTGATGGCGGTGCCTGACCATGGCGCTGCGAAAGCCCTTGGCGGTTGAGGTCAATTCCGCCACGGCAGGTATTAGCAATCGAGCCCCCACCACAAATACTGGGTTCCCAAAAGGCCAGACCCCGTAAATGATCGTGGTGGGGCCAGAGATAGCGTGCGGAGAGAAACCCTGTCCCGAGTGAAAGAGTGAGGCCGAAAGAAGAGTAGGCCTGTCGGGGTGGGGCTGCGACGTTCTGGACTGGAAAGAAGACGGCCTGAAGAGCGGCACTCCCAGGCCCCGTGCGGCGTCTAGAGTGAACGACGCCGCACCGGAGAAACCAGGGAGCATCAAAGAGCCAGAGGAAAGTACCCCCATGTATGTGCCGCTTTGTATAAGTGCCGCTGAAGCAAGTACATAGGAAGACAACCAGGCCCTCCGGAGACGTTGCCGGATCGTATAGAGAAAGGCCGGAGAAGACTCGACCGAGGACTGGGACGTGAGCGGCCTAACAGTGAGTGGACCAGCTGGGGGGAAGCTCGGTCCCGTCCTGAGTACTGGGTCCCACATCGCAGCGTGGCCCACATGGGCACGACTGAAATCCCGGGAGAGAGGGGAGGCCCCACCGTGCGAGAAAAAGTAGAGGAGAGAGACGGGCGGAGCTCGGGAGAATGACCGGTCCCGGTCTGGCAGTGGCAGAAGCAGGAGGGCCCCCTCGAAATACCATAATAAATATATTAAAATTAAAATAAACGAAAAGGAAGCAGGAGAAATAAAAGAGTAACAGACACAGCGCTAAAGAAGAGAACATTATCTAAGGCAACGCAGAACATGATAATAATGGGTCATAAACATAAAAGCACCTGCTTAAAGACTTTGGCCGCGCTAAGTGGTACCCAGCAGGTGGTGAATACGTTGTAAAGGACGTAAAAGAGTACAGAACGGGTCAGTGTCTCCATGATGGTGTAAGGAAGGAAGGAGGAAAAAATCATCCAGCACTCCAACTCTGCCCCTCTTGAGGCCAATAGACAATTGGCTTATAAACTGGCTGGCGAAAACAAATAAGGGGTAACAGATCACCAGGCAAAGGGGCCGCCATCCGGACACAGGTCGGGAGGGCACCCCGAAATTGCAGGGTGCCAGAAAGGGGCATTGAAACCTGAGCAGTGGTGGATTGTGATCAACCCGGAAAATCGGGTCCAGTGAGATAACACACCAAAAGCACCCCCCTTCAGGACCCGTGCTATCCCAGAATACGTTACAGAACGGGGGAATTTGGAGCAGACTACGGCAGAGAGTGAAACTGTGCCACCTAAACGGAGTCACCATCACACGGCCAGATAATGGTAAAAGATAAGCCGTCGAGGGGAGATCAATCCAACAAAATAGTGCAATACACAGTATCTGGTCCAGCACCACCAGAACAACTCAGGAGAGACCCAGAGAGTGAGACCAACCAAGGAGCGATGGCTCGAGACAAGGCGGACATTTTAGAGGCCATCAGAGAATCTCGAGTGGCGCTAGAAAAAAAGATGGACACAATGGCGATGGACATAAACCACCTATGACTAGATCTGTGTAAGGTGGCGGAAAGAGTCACGAACACGGAGGGAAGAAGTCCAGAGGCTCCGTACAACAGTAATCTCATTGCAAGAACAGTCAAATCGTATGAAGGACAGAGTGGAGGATGCCGAAGGATGATCGAGGAGAAACAACCTTAGATTTTTAGGTTTCCCTGAAAAAGCAGAAGGGCCAGCACCGGATATATTTTTGGAAGACTGGATTGGAACGACCTTTAATGGTATTAGACTCTCCAAATTTTTTGCGATAGAAAGAGCCCATCGGGCCCTCAGACCCCCGCTGAGCCCGGGTTCGCCACCTAGAGCCCTGATAACACGTCTGTTCAATTATAGAGACAGAGACATAATATTGCAGCATATCCATATAAATGGTCCACCCAAATATGAAGATCCCGACATCCAGATTTACCCGGATTATACCAGAAAAGTGCAGGACCTCAGAAATGGATTTCTGAGGGTCAATAATATTAAATATAGCCTGATATTTCCAGTGAAGCTCCAAGTGCAATATGGGGACAGGGCCTGTTTTATGAAACACCTCAGGAGGCAATAGACTGGATGGACTCGATAGGACTGGACGGACAGGATCAAAACCAGGGATGGCGAGAACAGCGGAGAAGGAACAGGCGGCAGTGAGGCCAACGCTGAGACTCAGAAGAGCGACGATGCACACCACAAGAAGTAACGGATACGGGACGCATCCTGGTTGAAGCCGACGGAACTCTTCGGAATGAAACAGCAACGATACCACTTCAGAATCAGTTTTCCCCACTCTGTTTGGTGCAGGAGACCCAAACACAGTCTGAAGATACCCCAGGATGAGGAGGGGAGGACCTCCAAGGCGGACACAGCAGACGGGGCCAGTGAGAAAAAAAGAGAGAGAACATCCAGAACTTGTAAGTAAATAAAATGGGGGGGAAACAAGATAATCCGAAGACTGGACGAACTGCAAATATTTCAGCGGGACGAAGGGCTGGAGGAGAGGGGAAAAGAAGAATATACGGACTGGGGAAAAGGGACTGAGAAAACTTTGATATTGCTGGGTTCCGCCATTTGAACTTTAAGGACACTCCAGCTGCTGTGTGCATGCACTGCCTTGCGGTCCCCTAGAGGTCCGACGAGGTGATGCTGTGATTGGCAGATTGGTCACATAGTACAATTGTATACTAGAACTAGGTTAGCTAAAGTTTAGTATTGAAACGATAAGGGGAAGGCATTAGGGAGGAAGGGGGAGACTGACGTAGGCCATTAGTTGAGCTATGGGAATGTGGTACTACTGCCTGTGGGTGGGCGGTGGGAGGAAGGGGAGATTCTTGCAATTATGTTGTTATGTTAAAAACCGGCAGTTTAAAAAGGAGTGATGCCAAGGGGAGAAGAAGGTCGAAAGAGGTCACTGAAACGCATGACACTAAAATAGAACCCCCTTTAGGAACCGAAGAGAGACCCCTAGATGACTTAGCAACATGAAGGGTGAAGGACATAACTACAAGTTCCTAACATGGAATGTCCGAGGGCTTAACAATTTTGTCAAACGTAACCGTACAGTAGCCTATTCAAAGAGATATGGGGTCGCAATAGCATTTCTCCAGGAAACCCATTTATGGGGGGATAGCCTCAAATCTGTACAGCGACGCTGGAGAGGACCGATATATGCGACGTTCTAGTCGGGGTATGCCAGGGGAGCGCTGATCTGGGTGGCACCGGGGATTCCCTTCAAAAAGGAAAGGACTAGCATAGACCCGGATGGGAGGTACGTAGTGGTGGAAGGAACATTGGACGGCCATAATATGTGCCTGGTCAATATATATGCCCCCAATAGCGATGACGGGGATTTTCTGGGGCCGACCCTTAGACAGACACACCTTACACCTGACATGGAACTTATGGTCGCAGGGGACTACAACTGTGCTTTGGATGGAACACAGGATAGAATGATAGAAGTACTTCCGGAGACAATGGAGAGAGAAGAGTTACTGAGTTCAATGCGCGAAGCATTAATAGTAGTAATCCCCAAACCCTGCGAAAGACCCGACGCTGCCTAACTCATATAGACCCATATCCATGTTAAATGTGGACTTAAAACTTATTAGTCATGTTTTGGCGAGTAGATTACTACTATACCTCTCTCAACTTGTTCATGACGATCAATCAGGGTTTTTACCCCCGCAGAAATACCCTAAGAAACATTCGGAGACTCGCACACGTAATGCAGACGCTAGAAGGAGACACTGAGAGGAGCGCGCTAGCCTTTTTAGATATCGAACAAGCGTTCGATTCGGTCAGATGGGAATATATATGGCACGTACGCCACAAAATGGGCCTAGGCCCTCGATTCATTCAATGGGTCAAACTACTGTATACAAAGCCAATGGCAAGGGTCCGTACAGGACGTCATGTGTCAGACTGTATAAGGCTACACAGAGGGACGAGGCAGGGATGCCCGCTCTCACCGTTGATATTCGCCATAGCAATGGAGCCTCTAGCATGCCAGCTGAGATCAGTATTGAAGAGGCATGGCATAACTATTGGACAAACAGAGCGTATAGTGTCACTCTAAGCGGACGACGCATTGGTGTACCTGAGCCATCCAGCGCATTCCATCTCAATTTTAATACAGGCCCTAGAGGGATTTGCGGAAGCCTCAGGTCTGCGCATCAATAAGTCTAAGTCTCAGTTATATCTGATAGGGAAGGTTGAGGGGGGGGGGATAGTGTCCCAGCTCCCGAGGCTGGAGCTCCCCTGGGAACTAGATTCTATCCAATACCTAGGTATACATATTACTAGAGAAAAAGACAGTTTTTATGGGAAAATATGGGAAATATAGTCAAGGGATTGCAGGGGAGCGTACACTTCTGGAATACAGTGAAATTGTCTCTGATGGGAAAGATAGCCCTGATAAAAATGGTGGTGCTGCCTAGATGCCTCTACGTTATGCAGGGGTCATTTTACGAAATTCCGCATAAAGTATTCAAGGAACTAGATGTACTACTAACACAGCTGTTGTGGAATGGGAAACGCTGCAGGGTAGGACTGGAGGTAATGAAGCGACAGTGGGATAGTTGGAAATCCCAGACCTGGAATTGTATTACCTGGCGTCACAATTACAACACGCAATATCATGGCTAGACACGGACACCTCTTGGGAAAGAACCCTACTCGCAGGTATCTATGGCAGGCAGCAGTTGGGAGCCCTCCTCCTGAAAGGAGGGGGATTACAGGGTGCATATCCTCCTTTGATTAGATTAATGGCCAGAATATGGGATAGGACAGTAAAAACGATTATTAAGAGAGGGCCCTATGCACCGGAGGCGGATGTCTGGATCATATCACAGTTTGCCCAGGTAGAACAGGTAATGATGATTGAGAAGTGGAAAGAGGGGGGCTGCCTGATGCTGTCAGATTTATATCCTGAAAACAGGTTCATAACTTACCAGGACGCAACAGAAACCTTTGAATTGGGAGGAGGGCAATTCCTGCAGTATGCAAAGCTGGCAGCTAGCGCCCGACAGTTATGGCCGACATTCCCTGAAGCCCCAGAGCACTCACTAACATTGATTACCATGATCACAATGGCGGGCCGGCGGGCGGAGGTTTGTAACCCACCTATATAGGGCACTGAGGGAGGCTAAATGGGGTAAACCCCTTAAGATTGAACAGAGGTGGCAAGAGGTCAGCGACCAACCGTTAATACCAACTGATTGGAAAAAACTACATGAAGAAGTCCGTAAAGTATCCATATGTGCCAGATTTAAGCAAATACAATATAATATCGTTCATATCACGTACCTCTCACCTAGGCGACTACACACCATAAATGCAGCCCGTGACCCGCGGCATCCCCGGTGTCGGTGCGCGCAGGCTGACTTCGTACATATGGTCTGGCAATGCCCAAAAATACAAACATATGAGACTGAAATACTAGTTCTACTTAACAGGGTGACGGGGTGGAAGATAGCCCTTGAAATACGGACTTGTCTCCTGGGACTGATACCTAGAAATCCAAAGCGAAAGACAACCAGACGGTTTCTGATACTTGGACTTGTGATAGCCAAGAGACGAGTAGCTATACACTGGCTAACCCCGCAAGGCCCAACTATAGATAAGTGGAGATCAGACCTGAAGGAATGGGCAACGGCAGAAGAGACCCATATGAGGAAAACGAGAAGGGACGAGAAATTGCCGGAGGTACTGCAGGCATGGGGATTGATGATTCATGACCTAGCTGACCAATCCTCACCCACACAACAAGACCCACCTGAAGGGGAACAACGAGAATTGGATGAGACACACAGTCAGGAAATGCGAGTCGGTGACAATCAAGGGCACACATAAAATATACAGTAATAGAATTTGGCAATCACGAAGCCGGTACGGGGAAGTTGGGTACTTTAGAAACAATTTTCTTTATACATTCATGAAGCTAACGAGAAAAGTGTTTTTATTCTTACAACATAAGTTAACTCAACTGTAACAACTGTGATATTACATTGCATTTTCAGCACATGCCTGTAAGTGAAAGATGCTTTTTACTGGAAAAATAAAGAAATGTTTTTAAAAACTTTGAAAGACGAATTGCTATCTCTCAGACTGCTTACTTTTACTCAATAAACATGGTTAGACTTCAAATAGGCTTTGGAGATTGATATTTCTTTCATACCACATCTCTCTGATAGAAGGGTAGCTGAAATTGGTCCCTCGTTTTCAAATCAAACCCTAGAAAAGATCACTAAGAGAGCCCTACTTATTACCTTTGCAATTGTGCTCCTTCCAGGTGCAGTCTCTGTATACCTACTGGCATGACCCTTTACAACAAAAATGAAATAGTTGCCTCATGCTGATGGACCAGCAATGTCAATTCTCAGCCACTCTAATGGAACAACTCACTCAAATGGTACACCTACAACTTGCAGAGGCACTAATGATGCCTTGATCTTACCTCCTGACTTACCACTCAAGTGACAAGTGGGATAAGTTCTACATAACCTGTTTCTCTGTGCATCCCTGGCCAGTAGAATAGTGGGTCCAACATATCCATAGGTTTTCTAATGCTCAAGTGTCCTGCTAAGGGCACTTTGTATGCCACTGATAACAGGAAATTCATGTGAAATAGCAGAACCACTAGCCTCTTGATGAAACCTTGCGAGGATTCACAGAGAGATATGGGAAGTGCCAGGTTTTCACTGTTGGAGGCTTAACTGGCTCCACTGGTGTTCTATCCATCCAACTTCTCCCATCAGTCTATGCCTCCTGGAAGGGCCTGTGTTCTATGCTTCCTCTAAAACATGGAGGGGAAGCATAGAAATAACCCCACATATTTGTGGAGAGGATGATACTGCAGTACTTGAATATTTGGATAAAGTACATGTTTGTGAGCTTTGCTGTACCTTTGACAAACAGGGGGAGTAAAAAATACAAACACCCCAGTGCATGTTAATGAATTGCTGTGACCTACACTACAGAGACTTAGAGGAATTGTCAAATGGGAAACTTCAAAGGACAGAAGACAGGGGTAAATCCTTGACTTGGTGGCATTGTGCGTCTGGTCATAGTCTGGTCACTTTGCCCTATTTTGGATGGGGCAACCATCACTAGATATCCCTGCCCGGCACCAATGAGACGCATGGCAGTTCTGGGCACTGAAATCAATCCATGGCCATGACTTGCATTGACCTAGTGGACCAGTGACTTATTCGCCACAGTCTGAAGGGTCTAGGAGTCAGCTTTTGTTCATCCGACTTGGAGCGGCTGCAGAAGTGAATGTCAGGCTGTTCATGCAGCTGTTACTGGTTGAAGAGTAGTTCATTCTCCCGTGCATCATCAACGTTGGAATAAAAGCCAACACTCAGCAGCTGAGCATGCAATGGCTTTGTGTAAACATCGAATGGTGAAGGCAACAATGTTGATTCCTGAAGGAACCCACATGTGCTGTTGATTTGATTGGAAAACGTATTCTGAAGCCTGTTTCCCCAAAAATGTTTCAGACCCACATAATACTTGGTAAGGTCAGGAGCAAAATTTCTAGAATTGCTGTAGTGGACTGGTAATATAATTTTCTATGCAATGAATGTTGCCATATTCCCTTTCTGTCTTATTTGTGGTTGCATGTTTATTTTTATAACTTTAATGTGGGATAACGTACACTTATTACAAGAAGGCCGAGAGGCAAACAGGGCTCTCTGCGCCATTGCACCATGTTAAGTGTACCTTATTGTCTTGGTAAATTACCTATGCGAGCAGTACTTTACTTTAATGGCCTCTCCTACTGGTTCTGATGTGTTCGTTGTTTTGTATCTTTTCATTCAGGAACACCTCTGTGGTTTTTTGTGAAAATTGCTCCAATTCGGAACGAACAAGACAAAGTGGTTTTATTCCTTTGCACATTCAGTGACATCACTGCGTTTAAGCAGCCAATCGAGGACGACTCATCCAAGGGTGAGTACATGTCTTTTTATGAAAACGGGTAACTTATGAAATTAATTTCCTTTTAGTACATTGAAAACCCCATTTTTTCTTGTTAAGGTCATTAAAAAAAACCCACAAATGACATGATTCGTGGACGAAACTGGTCGTGATCTCAATCCTTCTTTTATCAGAATCCAGTTTTAATTTTGATATATCCGCTTTTCTTAATTTGAATGTTTGCATACGTTATGATGTTGGATTGTTATAAAAATTAACATTTTCTTTATATCAGTAGCGTTTATTGAAGGTTAAATTCACAGGCGCAATAATATACCTAATAATAGTATAGTAATGCACCAAAATTATTGAGTATATGGCTTTCATTAGAAGCCACATTATGTGGCTGCCACAAGCATGAATAGAGCATTCTAAATTACGTTGTTCGCTGCTATTTAATCACTCAGTAAAAAACCACAGTTGTTTTGCAGCACTAGAACACAAAGGGGAAGCCCTCACCTCCTCGGGTTTTTCTCTTGCCTCGCCTGGGTCTCCAGAGATCCGAGTGAAGCATTGGAACTGTGGGTGATGAGCTGCTGTCTTCCCGCCTCCTCTCATCCTTTCAGACCTCTCTGGTATTGATGGAGGTGGAGACATGCATGTGGTCCTCTGTCGCTGCCCACCATCTCCTCTCTGAGCTGTGGGTCCCTGCAGATGTGCGGCTGACCGGTGGTTCCACGCCGCTCTCCTGAGGTTCACAAGGAGACGATTGCCCCATGCTGGGGCAGGGAGGCAGGATGCCACTTACAACTCTTTTATATTTTGGTGGGATAATGAAGCAATTTAGAGAGAGGCATGAGTGAGTGGCAGGCTGGCAGGTTTTTGTAAATGTTTAATGGGGGCGTGGCAATGGTGTGGGTGTTGGGGGTCAGTAGCAATACAGCAGGTATTCTATTGAATATTTGGGAGGGGATGGTAATGCAAGGGTGGTGTTTCTATTTTGGGAGGGGAGTGAGAGATACCTAGATGATTGTGGGGGTGGAAGAACACCGGTATAAGTATTTTGTTTATGTACATGCAGCATGGTGCATGGGCGCGGAGGCAGTTAAGGTCATTTTATTCCTACATAAATACCAGTTTAAAATGTTGCTCTAATACTGTGAAGTAACTGCAAGCGACACACACAAAGCTCCTGCATACATAGTTAGAATTGTCATTGGTACTGCATAAGATGCAATCCTGCATGAAAATAGCTCTGTGGAACTTTATCCGTAGTATCAGAATTTATATCTCTGCACACACCAGCGCTAGCAACCATTCTTCATGCTTCACCAAGGAATCTCTTGTTTCTAGAAAATTTTCTTTGCAAGAGAAAACTCACTTGAGATCTTGTGTCCAGTACTGAAGGATAGGCTTATTTTTGGGTTTCCCAATCCTGAGTATCTGTGTCTTTGTTGTTGAAACTATCTGAACAGATGGGTGTTGCCATGAACATAGAAAGACCACATTATTTTGATAAATAAGCCCGAGATTGCAACAGTCAGTATCCTCCATGGAGCTTTACAGAGTTGTTGAACTAGTGTCAAGCATTCAATTTCAAAAGCTTGTGAGTCTCAGACCATATGCTGTGCTTTCTAGTTTCCCCAAATTTAATGCGCATCTTTAGTGTCACAAAGCCGATTAATATTGTAACAGACCTGCCTCTCGCCAGCCTTCCACCTCAGTGCACTGTGATTGTCCAGTCAGACTGGTTTATATGATCAGTGAAATGAATGAAATAGTTTTATAGAGCGTGCAATACCCGAAGGTGTCTTAGCGCTAGACGGATCAATGGACTGAGGAGGGAGCATCAACCAAGTTAGGTCTGAGAGACCTTGTTGTTTACCGGCGGAAAAAGCCAGGTCTTTAGCTGCTTTCTGAATAGCTGCAGGCTGTGTTGGGATCGGAGGGCAAGAGGAAGGGAGTTCCATAACTTTCCCCCTGGAAGGTCAGTGTTCTGCCGCCCCAATTTACTTGTTTAATTCGCTCCTGGAAATAAAGGGGGCCAGTACCGTGAAGAGCCTTGTGCACTAAGCACAGAGTTAGAATCAATCTTTTTATTGAACAGGGACCACATTCGTTGTACACAGCCTTCTGTCTACATCTCTAAGCCGGCAGGGCGGAATCAAGCATAGTACACAGCGTGTAGGCACACAACCCGGAGGTCGGCCGCGGTTATGCACTGCAAGAAGGCACGTGCTATACTTCCCAATTTTCAAGAATGTAAAAAAACCGAAAAAAAACCAACATACAATAACCTAAATAAACTAAAACATCATCAACCAGAGCCCCCCACCCCCCCGTACCCCCCACCCACCTTTCTCCGCATCAGCCCTTGCCACCAAAACCTGCACACTCCCAATGTCCCCCCCTCTAGCGTGTGTTAGCGTCACACTGTCACTTGTGGGGAGGAGCCCGGGGGATCTAAAGGTATCAGCCGTAGAATCTGGAGGTACTTAGGACATGTCACCTCTCTCAGGTCTCTCGTAAGCAAAGTCAACAAGCATTGGCATAGCCAATAGGTCTCGCCTTTGGGACCTTATAAGTTTTTAGCCATGCAACAGTTGATGTTGTTGCACCAAGGATATTGTGCTGCATAACTAAATACTTATAAGGTCCCAAAAGCGAGACCTATTGGCTATGCCAATGCTTGTTTTTAATGTAAACACAACACCTCTGTACCATGCCAAATGAGACGAGGTTTCCTAGTCGTGGTGGGATCGCGCAGCCTGGGGTGAACTTCCTCGGGGCAGCAGAGTGCAGTGCTCTGCTATCCCCCAGGAAGCGCTGCATGTTTTGCCTACAACTTACTCATCCTATTCTAAGACATTTTTTGCAAAGGTAGAAACGACGAGTGGAAGGTTCGTGGTATTTTAGCACTGCATACAGAGAAATACGAAGCATTTAAAGACACGGCAGACAGCGTGGGAACAATGTGACAAAGATAATGCACAAATGTACAAACTTGCTTAACAGACCCTTGCAATTTTGAACCACCTCAATACACTTTGTGGCATACAAGGATGCAGGGGCAGTCCCTCGTATAACCTATACAGGTGGCCAACATATATTAATTTGTTATTTACTTGAGATGATGATATATACCATTCGATAGAGAATTAAAAACAGTGCATGGCTAGAACCCACCCCAGGGGTGACTCTTACAGGGTAACTTTGTGTCCATGGACGCCAACCGGAGCGTTGTTCATTGCAGTGCGCCCCCCTTTGTGTCCCTGCTCCTGCCCCCGCCTCACCACAACTCCCAAGGTCTTACCATGATGAGTGTGTGGTTCCGCTGCTCGGTCGCCTCCGCCTGCTCCTTGCCCGGCTGCGGCTTGTTACCCCCGGGTGCGCCTCCTCCGGGGCCCCCTGATCCTCCGGGGCCCTTCCGGTTGCGCTGCTCCAGGCTCCGCTGATAGAGGCTAACCGTGTCCCGGCGCTCCATGTCGCGCTGCTCCACCTGGCCGTGCTGGTAGCGGCTCTCGCAGTGGCCATGGTGCCGCCGGCAGCCCTCGATGTGCTGCCGCAGCCGCTCCACCACCACGCTGTGCTTGGGCACGGCGCCGCTGCAGCCAGTGCCCGGCGCATGGGGGGGGCGGCGCGGGGCTGCCGCTGTCACTGCCCAGGGCACCGAGCAGGGCGGCCACTCCTCCCACCAGGCACAGGCTGGAGGAGGCAGCAGCAGCGGGGGCCGCGTAAACCCCCATGCCGCTCCCCGCGCACACTATTTTGGAAGAAGTTTTCTGGGCCACCTCTCGAAAGACCCCCAACACCACCCCTCACTCTTTCAGTCCTCCTCGCCTCCTCTCAAGCCGGGAGCTACTGATGGGGGTTACAAGAAATCATGCCCCTCATGCATGACGGCGGATCTCCTTCCAGTCTGGAATAAAAGCGTGCACTCCAAAGAGGGAAGGGGCAGGAAGGGATCCCCAGGCAGTTCCAGTGCCCCGGCGGCAGGGTCTCAGCCCTTCGCCAGGCTCCCTTTCTCCAGGAGCTGCTGTGGGGTCAGGTTGAACACCCCTTGTAAAACTGTCTCCTTCCAACCAGGAAAACAAGAGAGGAGCGGGGGCGAGCGAGCGCGGCAGCCTGCTGAGCTGACCAGACGCTTGTGCGTCATGGCCTTTTCCCCCGCACGGCCGGCATGTGTTTCCAATTATCGCGCCCGCGTCTGGGCACGATAATTGGAAACACATGTCTGCCGCGCGTAACCGCAGGGAAAAGGCCATGACGCACGAGCGTCTGGTCAGCTTTTCAAACTCCCTAACTATAAGTCTCGCAGAGCAGCGCTTGCGCGCTACTCGAGACTCGACCTAAAAAGGGCTTCCACAATGTCGGGAACTCCTGCCTCCTTCTACAGTCATCGACATACGTTCCATGGCCAGTAACTGCCACAATCTATACACCCAATCCATGACATTCGGCAACGCAGCCGTTCCCCACGACGCCAATATAACTTGTCTAGCAGCTAGTAGCGCCAGCGCTATCTGCCTGCCCTGCAGGGATCGTAACGGGAACACTTTTGCGCGCGGTAAGCCAAGGAGCGTGTATTCTGGGGCGCGAGGTAGCGCAATCTGAAACGCAGCATCTATATCATCTAGCACCGCCGTCCAATAGCGATGTAATTTCGGGCAGTGCCATAATAAATGGGCCAAAGTCCCTGTCAACCCACATCCCCTCCAGCATTGATCAGTTTTGTTTTTGTCCCAGGCATGCACCCGGGCTGGTGTGTAATACCAATAGGAAACCACTTTAAACGCGGACTCCGCACCCGCCGTGCTACGTGCAGTGTGATGGGCTCTATACCGGATATGCTCCCATTCCTTGGGGGTTAGAGGTCTTCCCAACTCTGTCTCCCAACGTATCTGGGCTTTCGTTCTGTGCTCTGAGGGACGCATCATAAGTCTAGCATAGAGCTCCGAGATCAGTCGGCGATCGTCTGATTTACACACCACCCACCGCTCGAACGATGAAAGGGGCCTGGACATGGAGGCAAAATTACTAGCCCTGGTAACCCAATGGCAGACTTGTGCATAAGCAAAGGCGTCCTTAGCCGGGAGGTCATAGTCGTCTCGTAACTGCTTAAAGGGAATTACCCCTTCCGTGTCGAAGAGGGATCCCACTCTTTTACAACCGCCCTCGCGCCACCTATGGAACACGACAGACGCCCTCCCCGGTGGGAAGTCCGGGTTATCTACAATGGTGGACATAGGTGAGGGATAGGTCGTCCATCCTTTTCGGAACAGCCACTTTATCCCAGACTTTAAGGGTGGGCGAGGTCACCGGTGAAGAATATAACCCCCATGCTCTGTGCTTTCGAGGCAACCAAAGTTCCCTCCAGAGATTTGCACCCGCCACGGCCTGATCCATGAAATTCCAATGCTTACTCGACAATGGTCTATTCCACTCCAAAAGGTATCGTAGGCAGGATGCTTGGTAGTAACACCCTATGAGCGGTAGTCCCAGGCCTCCCTGCGCTTTTGCACCTGTCATTTGAACCAACGAAAGCCAGGGCTTCCGTCCTTCCCAGACGAATCTGTTGATGAGGGATTGTAACCTTTTCAGCGCTCCAGGTGGCGGCGTTAACGGGAGCATCTGGAACAAATAGAGGATGCGCGGAAGAACCGTCATTTTTACCGCCGCTATCCTGCCGAACCACGCTAAGCGAAGGCGCGACCAAGCGTCCAGCGCTTTGGCCGTATGCTCCAAGAGTAAGGTGTAGTTTAGTGAGACCGTCCGAGCAATGGTCGGGGTCAACCGGAACCCCAGATATGTTATGTCGGACTGCGTCCATTGAAAGGGGAAGCTCTGCTGCAGAGCGTCCACTTCAGCCGAGGGGAGCGAGAGATTAAGAATCACTGACTTACTCAGATTCACCTTAAAACCAGAGGTCGCGCCAAAGGCCGCGAGCTCCGCCATCAGAGCGGGTAGTGTCGTCCGAGCTTGGGTAAGCGAGAGGATCACATCATCGGCATACATGCTGATTTTATGCACATCTGCCCCAAATTTGAGGCCCGAAATCTGAGCATTAGAGCGAATCCGTTGCGCGAAGGGCTCCAAATAAAGTGCGAATAGGAGCGGGGACAAGGGGCAGCCCTGGCGCGTCCCGCGGGCGATAGGGAAGAATGCCGACCTGTCGCCATTAACTCGCACAAATGCTCTCGGGCGTGGTAAATGCACCCAATTCATTTCAGGAAGTTATTCCCGAGCCCAAAGCCACGGAGTACCGCAAACAGATAATCCCACCCTACGCGGTCAAAGGCCTTTTCCGCATCAATGGACAACAGAAAGGCCGGTTTGAAGGGACCACAGCATACTATCAATGAGGTGTAGCAGCCGTTTGGCATTATCCCCGCCTTGTCTAGTGGGGATAAACCCCGACTGGTCCGGGTCAATAATGTCTGCCATAAGTGGGTTGAGGCGCGCCGCCAGAATTCCTGCAAATAGTTTCGCGTCAATGTTAAGAAGCGAAATTGGCCTGTAAGACCCGCACTCTGTCGCCTCCTTGCCCGGCTTTAAAATCACAGAGATCGCCGCCTCCGCCATGGACGGTGACACCGCTCCCGTCAGGAGGAAAGAGTTAAACAATTTTGTTAAAAAGGGAGTCAGCTCCGCGCAAAATGCTTTATAAAATGAGGCCGGGAAGCCGCCGGGGCCCGGTGCCTTGGCCACCTTCAACCTTGCTATGGCCGCGATGACCTCGTCCACACGAATATCTGCGTCTAGTTGCTCTGCCACTGCGCTAGAGATCGGCGTGATCCCACTTGTGGCTAAGTAGTCTCCCGGCTCGCTCGGTGGGGGGTCCTGTTCGGCGTACAGATACTGGTAAAAGCGCTGAAATGTTTCCACTATGTGCGCATCTGTACGGTGTTCCGTCCCAGAAGGGTCACGCACCGCCTGTATAAGGGACGTTTGTGTTTTAGCTCTCAATCTATTCGCCAGCATTCTCCCACACTTATCACTGCTAAGAAAAAATGTATTTCGCAGCCGCAGAAGGGCATGTTCCGCTCTATCCACGTCAAGGTGCTTCAGCATACGCCTGCGCTTCTCCAAGTCTCGCCATACCCTCTGCGCCCCAGTGCATTTGTGAATCGCTTCCAGTTCCCCCACCTCCTTTTCTAATGCAGCGCGTTTCTCCCTGCGCAATGTGTTGTAAGTGGCCGAAATAGCGATAAACTCCCCTCGCGCCACTAACTTTAGGGCTTCCCACACAGCCTCCAATGAAGTGGCACCCGTATCATTGTCTTGTAGATAATGTACTATCGTGTCCCTCATCCGCTTAAGTACGTCCTCCGCATGCAACAAGCTCTCTCTAAGGCACCACCCAGGAGGGAACGTTCACCTATGCTGCGCTGGGAGCAGGACAGTAAGGGGAGCATGATCAGACAGAGCTCGGGGTTCAATAGTAGCCGAGTGGAGGCTAGTCATAAGCTCAGTGGAGGCCAGGAAGTGATCCAGTCGGGCATATGTTTTATGTGCCGCCGAGTAGTAGGTACAGTCACGCTCCATAGGGTGATGGACACGCCACACATCATGCAACCCATGCTCCTCTAACCATCCCTTATCTGCGGAGGAAAGGGTCCCCGACTGATGTACCCTCAAGCCGGATCTGTCCAGCCCCGAGTACATCACGAGATTCAAATCCCCACCCACCAAGACCGCTGTATCCTGCTAAGACAAGACGTCCGATATAGCCGACAGCAGGAAGGACTCCTGCTTCTCGTTCGGACCATAGAGCGACCCAAGAGTGAGGTGTGAGTCCCCCCATTGCACTCTAAGGACCAACAATCTCCCTTTGATCTCTGCCACTGTCGAAACCACTTTACACGGGCATCTAGCCCCCAATAGAATTGCCACCCCATTCTTCTTCGACGGACCAGCGGACCAGACCTGTTGAGGAAACCGCCTGTCGCGCATGCGCGCGGTATCTTTCCCAAGCAAATGCGTCTCCTGAAGGAGGCAGATGTCGCCCTCCATATTCTCCAGCAGGGAGAGCACCGCTGACCTCTTAACTGGATTATTAAGCCCTCGGACATTGAGGCTCACTACTTTAATATCCCTACCCGTATCTCAGCCAGCGAGCATGCTATGCTCAACGATAGACCCTGGGACGCCCCAACTACCACCCTCAACAGAACCCCTTATTTCATCTCGTGTCGGTCTGCCTATGTGCAAGCTGATGCGGAGAACCCCTGTTAGATTTACAAAAAATGCATTCCCCAATGAACAAACCCCTAAAGAAACAAGAAACACCCTAGAACAAAGGAGAAACATGACCAAAGTCTGTCACACAGAGAGAGATTCGGGGGTCGTAGCTGCCTCACTCGGCCCTTAGCAAGGGCCGGACACAGTGACACCAAGCCGTAAGAGCAGACTAGGGAATGATCCAGGTACTCAATCCCTCCCCCCGGCACCGCTCGCTGGACCCATCCCAGGGACAACAGTAAGAGTTCTCATGGGGTGACAGGCCTCGCTGATGCTTGAGAAAGGGTGGCCAACACGTCCTCTCTCTCCCGTTCCCTTGCAGCTTGGTCAGGCTTTGCGACCGACGATCCCTTGCCCACTCGCTGCCATTCCCCAGCATGTGACGCTCGCTGGGATCTGGGAAGATCTGTCTCTCCTGTCGGCGCAGCGTACTCAAGCCCCAACACCTTCATAGCGTCCTCAACCGATCGGAGCTGCAGTAACTTTCCGTTGTGTTTAAAGATGAGGCGGAAGGGGTGCCCCCAGGAGTACGGGATCCTGGACTCCCGCAGATGCGCGGTCACCTCCCGGAAGGCTCGCTTCTTAGTGAGTGTTGAGGCCGCAAGATCTTGAAAGATAGCGGGCTGGTGGCCCCTGAAGTGGAGAGGCTGGGCCTCCCTGGCTTGGCGGATGATACGCTCCTTTAGTTGATAGTCATGGATGCATACCAGGATGTCCGGCGGGGGTGCCTTCGCGCCTCGGGGAAGGCCCACACGGTGGGCACGGTCCATCTGAATGTCCGTCTCCTCGCTTTCCCCGAGTATGTGCTAAAACAACGCCTTCACGTAGGCTCGGAGGTTGTCTCCCTCTGCCTTCCACGGAACACCCCGGATTCGCACGTTGTTCCTCCGGGAGCGATTCTCCAAATCCTCAGCATGAGCTTGAAGATCGAGATTTTGCTCCCGGAGGCGCAGTACGTCTTGCTGCAGGTGGTGGATTTCCTCAGCTCTGCCCACATCTTGTTCCTCCAGGGTTGCGACCCGCTCCCCAACCTCATCCACGTCTCTCCTCACGTCCCGCAAATCAGCTGCCAGTTGGGACTTGAGGTCTTGGATATCAGCCTTCATGGCTGCGAAAAGCTCTACCATAAAGGCTTTCGTCGCTGGGGTCTCATCACCCGCCATCAGGCTTGCCGCTGACTCCACCGAAGGCCCCGGCTGTCGCGGCAGGGGTTCTTTCAGCGACTTGTCTTTGCGGGCCCTAGCCGCTGCCATATCAGTCACCCTCTGTTATGGGGGCAGGGAAGGTCACCCACCACACGATCTTCGGAGCGCCGCCGTCGCTGTACTTAGTAGGGCCGTCGAAGCACTCAGCAGTACTGGGGAGCGCACCTCACGCCTCACCGCAGGGCCCTTTATTGCCCGGCCTCCTCCTAGGTCGAGCCTCACCGGGGACCCCACACCGCCGCTGCAGCAGCACCCGCGGGGACGTCCAACACCCCGCCACACCTCAACGCGACTCCGCTCCCTCTCTCCGTGACCGCCGACCTGCGGACCGCTTCGGCCTCCCTAGGCACCTCTACGCTGTTGCTGGGCGGTCGCCCGATCTGGCGCCAACAGCCCCGGGGCAAAGCGCTCCACGCCCTGCTTCTGTTTGTGCTCCAGAGCCCCCCCTTCACCAGCTCATGGGCGGCCTCCGCTCTCTGCACTGCGTATGCAAGGCCCAGATCGCAAGGGCCCGCGGCCGGCCGTGCCCCTCAGCTTCCAGCCCTGTAGGACCCGAGTCTTTGTCGTGGCAGGCCTCCAGGGCCACTGGGCCCACGTCGAACCTTACTGGGGGAGTCCGTTGCCGTAGGCAAGCAAGCCCCACTTTCGCGGCCGTTGCCTCTCTTGGCGCAGGGGCCCCACTGTGCCTCGCCACCGCCGCTGCTGCACTCCGCTGCCGCGGGCGCCTCCGTCTCAGGCCGCAAGGCCCTCCAGGCCTGGACAGGCCCACGCTTCAATATGGCGCCCACACGGCTCCGTCAGCACTGACCTGGATGCCGCTCCGGCGGCGCTGTCAATCGCCTCACAGCCGCCTCCGTAGGTAGACAGTCTCCTGCTTACTAATCAGCCGCCAGCGGGATCGGCCGAAGAGTTCTGGGCCCATGGTCCCGTAGGCGCCCCACAGCGCCGCTCCGCCGCTCGTCACTCACGCGGCTCCAGGGCAGCCGCCGACCGGTACCAGCTCGGAAACCCACTCGCAGCGAGTCGCGGACCAGTTGACTCGCCGCGGCGGTGCCAGACCACTTGCGGATGTCACCCCGTTTTCGCGGGCGGCTCACTGGGTCCCGGGACAGGCGCTGGGACAATGCTTGTGCTCGGCGGTGCCGGAGGGACGCGATCCTGCGTCCTACCGCTCCGCCATCTTGGCCACGCCCCCAAGCACAGAGTTTTAAATGAGATTCTCCTCTCCACTGGTAGCCAATGAAGGCCGTGTAATAGATGAGAAACTGGTTTAAACTTGGGGATCTTCAGGAGGGTTCTGGCTACCGCATTTTGTAGAGACTGCAATTTTTTTACCAGGTATTTCGAGGTGCCACGATAAAGTGCATTGCAGTAGTCCAACTTAGAGCCAATGAGGGCCAGCATTACGGTCTTCTGAAGGTCGGTTGGAATGAAAGGGAGGATTGTTTTGAGGACCCGTAACATAAAGTAGCCCCCAGAGGTCACAGCATTGATCTGAGCATCAAAGCACAGTCTGGTGTCGAAGATGACTCCCAAATTTTTAGCCTTCTGTACTGGCTTGGGCATATCGATGTGTCTGAACGAGTAAGAAAAGTCACTTTTTCTTTGGAGTCAATTCCAATTTATTTTTGTGGTGCTTCATAAAAAATGAAGAACATTCATAGCCAACACGTGTTTCGCCCCCTTACAACGGCCATCTGGCCTGGGGCTTCCTCAGGGCTATACAAGGTCGCAGGTGCATAGTGAAAAAACATAACATAAGAATTAAGCAATAAAAGGAGTGCAAAGGAAAGAAGTGTGAGCGTGGGTCAGACCCAGTTTGGGTAGTGTGCCGGGGATGGTAACAAGTGAAAGGAGGAGAGATATAAGGTGCAGTGCAAGGGGAAAGGGAGAGGGGGATGGGAAGGTAACCGTGCGGGGAAGGCGGAGTAGAAAGGCAAGGGAGTGATGCATCCCAATGTGGAGAGAAAGTCAAGTATCGAAGTACATCATTAGACAAATCAGTGAGGAATAGTGGACCAAAGTAAAGATATGCAATGCAAATAGCATACACCCGCAAGGTGTTAAAGCAAAGTGCGGCAAACAATCATAGACATTTAGCAACCGAGTGGGAAGGGCGGAGAGAAGGGAGGGCGCGCACATTTTAGCACAAGTTGACATGAGTTGTGGGTGAGTTAATTGGCAGAATATATCATTGCAGTAGTGGTCACAAGCCGGGTTAAATGAGCATGAGTATGCATAAGAACAGACATCAAAAAGTATTTAGAGAGACATCATACACGTGTAGTCACAAGCCAAGTCAAATGAAAATGAGTATGCATATATACGGACATCAAAAGAATATTTTAGAGAGACATCATACATACGGAGTCCAGAATAAAGAGGTCCGAATACTACAGATAGATGAGCAGGTCCAAAGAAATACATAGCAAAATGTTAGCATACACAAGAAATCATGAGACATGAGTCACCTGGGCCGGTTCATTAATCCTTTATAGTATAGCTATGGTTTATCCGGCCCAAGGTTCTAGGGAGTTTGTACTCCTGTGTGAAAAAATCCTCCGTGGCCTGTGAAGGTGCTCTCCGGTATCGTGGTGAAAAAAGGCCTTAAGCAGTAGGTAGGGATGGGTGAGGCAGTTAAAGCGAAGCCAGTGAAAGGGGGAAAAAGAAGTATTCAATAATTTGTGACAGGAAGTGGGAGGTAGCCGTCCTGTCTGGGTAGCTCTTACCGTTGAGAAATTGGCGACTGGGTTAGGAGTAGAGTTCGGTCCTTTCCCAAGTGGCCGCATACGGCAGAACTACAGTAGCGAGGGGAGAGAAAGAACGGGGAGAGAGCAATAGTTAGGAGTTCTGAAGGGGAGGGAACAAATCTTGCATACTGAGGGAGACCGAGTATCGTGCCCAGCTCCATGGGGTTAGAGCACAGAACTGCTCTTAGGGACATAAGTTGCCACTTACTATTGGTACGGCGTACAGAGCTTCGGTAATCCAGCTGCGATCCGTCGGCATGAGCACAGTGCACTGGGAGCAATGCGCTTATGAAGGAGGAAACGCGTAACGCAGTGATTCCGGTTCCGGGTCATGGGGTCAGGGTCTGGGCCAAGCACCATCTTATAGTGATGTGCGTTCCCTGTGAAAGTCATAGAAAGGTACTGAAGTTAACAAGGGGTGGTGAAAGCAATGAGCACAGTTGGGGCGAAAGGTCCGTAGTGCGGTATGACAAGAAACGGTAAATCGGACAAGCAAGATGCTTGTGACGCGGATCTGATCTGAGGTCAGGTGTCCTGGGGGTCAAATATAAACAGCCTGATGTGAGCCTGGGGTGGGGAGACGGGGAGTAAGGGGAGCAGCCTGAGTAACCACAGGTCGCCCCGGGGGAGAAGTTGTTAGTGGTACCACTGTAAGAAATATATGGAGATTGGATGGGACGTTAAGAAAGGAACGTAATGGGAAAAACGTGGCGAGAAACCTCTACAGGACCTAAGAAGTGTGAGGGCCACTTCAGAAAAACAAGGTGGGTCATACTGACAAGAACGCTAATGGAAAGGCCTGGAGACCCAGGGGGAAGAGAAAGGGACCCATGGGATCCGTTGGGGTCCTGATGGGTGGTGTGTAATTAGGACGTAGAGGGCCTCAGGGGTGGTATGATGATACGAAGTCAAGACTGTGTATACGGGGCCCATGTCCTGGGGTAGGCCCATCTGAACAAAGTAACTAGTCAGGTAGTGGGACACCAAGCACGAGTAACAGATGTTTTGGGAGTGTGAGGTTACTCACCCCCCAGCCGCACATGCATTTCTGTATCTTTGTTGAGACCCAGTTTCACAGTGTTGTATTGTAGGATTAGTTCACTCTCTCTTCTACGGAGTCTGAGTTCCCTGTTCCCACCTCTTTTCAGCGGGTGGACTACTTCAAAACCATAAAAGGTGAAAGTTTTCTTGTGTGGGTGAGCACTATGGAAGTGATCTGTTAGCGGGTGGCCTGTATTGTATTTGTTAATATTTCTATAGTGTTCCTGTATTCTTGTACGCAGAGGACGAATCGTACTGCCAATGTATGGTCTATTGCAAGGGCAGAATATTACGTAGATGGCAAACTTGCTGTTGCAGTCGATCCATTCTTTGATTTTGATCTGTTTGTTTGGTGGCATGGGTATGAGAATGGTTTTGTTGACCCCCAGTTTGCAAATGCTACAGATGTGGCATGTATGGAAGCCTGCCGGTCTCTCTAGGAAAGTGGTTGTCTTTTTCCTGTTGTCCGGCTTGGGCTGTTCACCCAGCTCCTGGGGCCACCAGGATGCTTTCCAGAAGGAGGTCTCATTCCCAAAGAGCAATACCTCCATTTTATCCGAATTCAATTTAAGACAGTTTTCCTTCATCCAGCCTGCACTGCAGTCATACAACTGCAGAAATTGTTGGCATCATTTTCAAACTGAGATAAAACAGACACCACTATCTGTGTGTCGTCCGCGTAAGATAGTACAGTCAGGCCGAAGCTCAGAATAAGCTTAACCAGGGGGGGTGACATACACATTGAAGAGAGTAGGGCTGAGCGCCGAACCCTGTGGCACCCCACACGGGAGGGAAAAGGAGCTGGATTTTACCTCTCCCATCTCGACCCACTGTTGCCTATTTTCAAAAAATGAACTCAGCAGGGATAGTGCAGTGCTCCTGAAGCCCAAAGAGTGCAGGCGTTTCCTAAAAAGCAAGTGGTGGGCTGTATCAAAGGCGGCAGAGAGATCGAGTAAAATTAGTGCCGCTCTGCCGCCCTTGTCTACCCTCACTCTAATTTCCTCCGATGCGGCCACCAGTGCGGACTCCGTGCAGTGGTTCGCTCTAAACCCATATTGAGCGGGGTCCAGCAAATGATGGGCGACCAGAAAGGTTAGAATTTCCACGTTCATAGCCTTCTCTAACACCTTAGCCGGGAACGGGAGTCGAGAAATTGGTCTATAACTGTCCACCAACTTGGGGTCCAAGGAGGGTTTCTTCACCAAAGGAAGAATAGAGGCCTTTTTCCAGATGTCAAGGTAGTGCCCCGAACTCAGTACTTGGTTCAGTAGATCTTTAAGTGGCCCAACCACCTGATTAGCCAGCTTGTGCCAGTGCTTTAGCCAATCATAGATACCCTTACATTCTCTGATATGGGTCAGAGTGATAGTTCCCTTCAATGGATCGGGCGTATCCCTTTTAGAACGCATGGGGCTACTGATTCTGTTAATTAGCAGATACATGTCTCGGTACATGCTATATGCTAATCAGCTAATTTGTAAGAGTCTAAGTAGGCTGAATTAATAAATTAGTGATGTGGTCAGCACCTCCATGTTCCATAAACATAAAAAGAGTCGGCCTTCGTTAGAGCTGGATTTTTCCCTAAGTGCTGCTCACTGGACCACCTTTAAAATTAAGCATCAATTAATTCTTTGATCGTACAGCTTTCAGACCTTCTGATGCAATTGTCTGGCATTTGAAGCACGACCCTCAATTTCCAAATATACTCTAAGAATGGATAGAGGAGTTGGCACAGATTATATTGTATACTTTAGAATATTTTATGGCTGACCTCTTTCTCCATCCCAACAGAGCCCTCGAATTATTTAATTCTAAGGCAGTTTCATTCTCTTTATTAAGTTTGATGGTAGTTTCAATGTTTTTTAAGTTTCACATAAAGGCCCTTGGTTCTGTCACTTGAGTACCGTAACATCTGATTCTGGAGGGAGAACAATCATCTGGATGAAACTGATCTCAAGTGAGAACCTCCCAAAATACAGTGAGAACCTGATTTGCCAATTACTCCTGTGTAAAACCATCCCGAAGTCGAATTTGTTTTCTCCATTTTTAAAAACAATTGCATTTTGGAGCAATACTTCTTTTACTAAGAGTTAAAAGTGTAGATTATCTATGGCAGATTTGTGTCATTATAATGGTGTGGATGGTAATATTATAGATAACATCCAGTTCCTTCTGCCCTTGGTTTTTGGTTCTACCCACTCTGGATTGGGTCTTCCGTGTCGTTGAAATGGTGCCCTTGCCTCCTGCGCCCATGCCAGGAGCGCTGCTCTCCTC
Organism: Calotriton arnoldi; assembly: GCA_963921515.1. Taxonomy (NCBI): domain Eukaryota; kingdom Metazoa; phylum Chordata; class Amphibia; order Caudata; family Salamandridae; genus Calotriton; species Calotriton arnoldi. Next base: position 909,250 of record CAWUFW010001591.1, read on the forward strand.
ACTTGATTCTGTGTTAGACCCGGAATCCGACCCCAGGCCTGACCATGTGGCGTCCGATAATGAGAAATAGTCGTTAGCCTCTGAGTCGATATCTCTTTCCCTGCGATCCTGCGGGATTCTGTGGGTCCTAGAGAGACCCTCGGGTTTTAACTTCCCCTAGGCACTTGTATGGGGGATTCCGTTCGGCTGTCTCCAATAAATCTGTCAGGCCCATTTTGAGCCCCTTTTTTCCCCATAGGTCTTAGATTGCTTGGTAGAATTTTCTTCTCTTGACCACACCACCGGCTGACCTATTCCCTCCGGACCTGTCAAAGGGGCCCCTGTGTCTTGGGCATTTTCCTCAGTATCTGTGTTGCCGGGAGGATCTTCAGTCTGCCCTGCCACCCCTACTGCCTGATCCTGGCCCGTCCCTTCCACCTGCTGTAGATGTTCATTGATCGAATTCCCACTGCCAGCTTCCATCCGCCCCTGTTTATCCAGTGTCTCTGCCACCACTGACCCCTCCCCGACATCCCCTGGATCCTTACCGGCCGGAGTTGGGACCTGCTCCCTTTCTTCACCGATAGTCTCAGTCTGCTCACTCCCCTGTTCCACTCTTTGAGCTATGGAGCAGCTCCCTGTTCCTCTGAGTAGCTCGATGACAGAGACGGCGGTGCGATGCGGCTGGGGCTGCGCGCCGGCGCCCTCCCCTTCCTGTCAGAGGGATTCTCCTCTCTAATCCTCTGTCGGCGTCCCTGAGCTGTAACGGGAGCAGACTCAGCTTCCACTGCGCTTCTTTGGGGGAATCCTGGGGGCCGATGTGGAGCGCTGCACCTCTGCCTTTTGCTCCTGCTTTTGGACCCATGCTTCCTGAGCGGGTTGAGGATCCCCAGCACCACGTCGGGATTAGTCAGTTCCTGCTCGAAGGCTCTGCAGCCGGCGATCAGCTGCTCCGCGACCTCCACCAGCACCGCAACCCAGCGCTGCAGGTCAGGTAAAGTCTGGCCGGTTTCGGCACAGCCGCTGACTCTTACACTTCCTGCTGAAGGGTTCAACATTCGTTTTTAGCCTCTTATCATATGTCTCCTAGTCAGTTTCCACCATCACATCGGGAGACACCTACGGCCGACTCAACTCACTCGGCCGCCATCTTGCCCCTATTGTCTAAGAGTTCCAAACAGGAGTAGTTACTTGTGTGCCCAGTTTACTGTACATCAGCCCATACCTATCTTCTACAGATGACAAGACAATATAATGATTTGCAATTTCCGGAGCCATTCTCAACAAACACCATCACATCACCATTACTCCAAACAGTAACGTAAACCATTTCACTCCATTCGTGATTGCATGTAGGAGGATGCTCTTGGCCAAGCTTGTCACTGCCTCGACTCTCCCATCAGTATCAAGTGGCCTTCCAAGTGCACACTGTGACACACACTTCCACTATCATCTAGAAAAGGGATCAGAGAACTCAACCAGCATCACTGCGTCCTGAACTAAGTGTTCCACTGGATGATGGAGAGCCGCCTGTGCATGTGTAGGGTCAAGACTGAGGTCCTAGTAGCCACAGATACCAAGCCCATTTCACTACCATTTGACTGGCCTTGGAAATCTGGCCTCCACCTCATCAAAATAAGGAACCTGGGGATTCTTTTTGAAACTTACCCCTTTCTCACTCTCCATGGCAAATAAAAGAGGGTGTGTATGAGTATCACGAACAATAAATTCTATTGATTTAACATAAAACGGTGGCATTCTTGAGGTTTTGAATCGGAAGAAAAGCAGTTGTTCATTTACCCAATTAAATATAAGACAAGAAATAAACTTAACATGACCCAGCGGATGGATGAAGGTGATCAGTTATTAGAAGGGTTTTTTAAGACCAAGGAAATGTTTCGTCGACCATGCTATGATTAGATTTTTATGTTATATTATCTGAATTTTTATAGCCTGCTAATCATCCGTGAGCGTATCCTGGTGCTTTAATAAGGTGGATGGGGGGAAGAAGGAACAAAAACTTAGACTGGGGTATTAACAGAATTCCGTAGCCTAAGCAAGAGATGATGAAAGTCTGTACAGTCTGAAGTGGTTATTCGATATGAGTCGCTTAATAGATTTTGGTCATCTGAAATTATATTGTATTTTGCTATTTCTTTTTACGTTAGCCCGTTTTAAATTTGCTATCAAAGGGGATTTTTTAGTGGTTTAGCACTGGTGATAAGTTCTGGCGTGTTGAATGTGTTTTTTAAATATTTTCCTGAAATGTGTGTGTTTGACTGCTTTTAGGTTCTATAATAAGAAATTCAGGTTTCTTTGGGTTCTTTCCTCTTAGTGTTTTACATTTGTCTTTGGTTTAGGCAAAGGGTGAGGTCGTGAGTGAAGTAAGAAGAATTTATGTGTAAATGCACTTGATTACCATACACACATCGGTGGTTGGTGTTTAATATGAAGACATAACGGGGCATATTCTCAAGGACCCATCGCCGAGTTAACGGCACTTTATCGCAGCCAAAGTCGAGATAAATGTATCGCAACATTCACAAGCTGGTGCTAACAGCCTATAACACCAGTTTACCTGCGAAAGCATCCTCAAAAAACATCGCCACAGATGACCCCTGCAACTATCGCTAATGAGATGCAGAGTAGGCGTTCCCGAGCAAAAATCGGCGACAACAGCACACCACAACATTCTCAACGACCAGCCCGATCAGCGATAAGACCACAAAACAGGCGATAAGGCGCGTTAGCAGCAGGAATGTAACACCTGCCCTGACCTGGTGCAAAGTCGGAGCACAGCCTGCAACACAAAATGGAGCCCAACCCAGAGCCACACCTGAAGGGCAACAGATGCCATGGAGCCACTGAACATGCGTGCCGGACACCCAAGAGGGCCACAACACCCACCACCCCCCCTCACCCCCGGACACCCACCGCCCCCCCCAACCCGGACCAACACTGAGGCAGCGCAGACAAAGACAGCGACCCTCCCAAAATGCACCAAGCCCACAGACCCAACACCAGAGAATGTCATTGCACACTATATGCCCAAAGGGACAACCCTCCTCTGGATCCTGACCACCATAGCCCACAGGCTGACCGTACCAACACAGCGGACAACCAACATCCCACCGCAGACAAAGCTGCTGGCCGTGCTGCACGTGTTGGCCTCTGGTACCCTCCAACCAACCTCCGCCTGAGACGGAGGAGTCACACAGCCTGGCCAATCCAAGTCCCCCACAACGGTCATGGATGACACCATCAGCTTGGTACCCCACTATCCATACCTCACACACACTGCGCAGGAACAGCCGGAGACCAAGCAAGGCGTGTACACCACAGCCTGTTTTCCGCACGTGTCGGGGGGCAAGTGACCGCACACATGTCCTACTAGTGGGCCCTGGCGACACTGCACACAATAAGCGAAATAGAAAGCGCACGGATCCCACCAATGTGCAGGCGATAGTGGACCACCGTGGAATCTCCGCCAACGATGTCACCAACAACCCAGGCAGTGTGCATGATACCTGCACCTCCCGACAGTCCATCATCGACCTGCGCCACCAGGATGGCACCCACGGAAATTCACTGCCCGTTGGCCAATACCAAATGCTCACACCACACACCTCAACTCCACAATCATGCAACACACAACACAGGAAATGCACACGTCACAAGCTCACATACAACATGCACACCCACCAGACACGACAGCACAACTCACTGTGGGAACCTGGCCCAGCCATGTACATGAGCCATCTACGGCATGGCACCTCGGACACACAATAGCAGAATGTCGGAAGAGGTGGGGACCAGGCATGTGCGAAGGAGGCAAGGGACTGATGAATGAGAATGTACACAATGCCAAGTGTGGCGTGGATGTGCTGGCCAGACTGAAGTAAGCAGACCACACACATATCCATATCGACACACACCGCTGGTGTTTGGAGTGTAGTGGACGCAACCATGTCACCCCAGCCAGTGGGGAAGTCGCGGAAATGTAGCTTGTGACGTCCCCCCCCGTAAGCGTGAGGGGAGTGGGCAGGCCCGGCGTACGCCAGGCCAGCGTAGGGGTGTGAATAAAAGGCACGTAACCCTGGGCGTGGTCCTCTTCCGGAATGCCCAACGTTTCTGCCAGGGCGGCGCCCCTCACCCCGCCACGATGCCGATGCCGTGAGCGGTGCTGCCAGCGATCCTGTGCGCCTGCTGCACCCCCGAACGCTGGTCCCCGAATCAGTCCTGCCTGCCCCTGCGCACCCAGGCCTCAATGCCCACCTTCCGACACCGGCGTGTGTCGATGAGGGCCCACCACGTGCAGGTGCAAACTCCAAGCCCAAGGCCTGTGACCCTGGCAGCCTCCTCAGACCATCACGGCCTCCACAACACAGGCCCGCAGTATTCCTTTCACGTTGTCGTACTCCACCGGCATGCACAGCGGACAAGTAGGTCACACATTTGGAACGGAGTCTTGATTACACCATGGCAGAGCCCATAAATCATGGCTGAGTGTATGTCACTATACACCCTTCGATGTGGTGCCAACAGGTCTTAGTGTTACATCACAGCCGCAAGATTCTGTGGGCCCACGCGGACTACTGCTCTCGGCCTACGCTGCGCTCGAGTAGGTCACAGGATTGGAACTGAACATCGATTATTCAAAGGCAGAGTACGAATCAATGCACGCAAGGAGAGGCATAAGAGGATGACGCGTTGCATTTGGGAGGGAAAAAGGATCATCATTACGGAGGTGATCGAACACTACCGACAACTGCCCTGATGTCACTTACTCTGTGCATCGCGAGCCTACGACACGTGGCTGTGGCCCACTTCTGACCGCTGCCTCCGGCCTACACTGCGGTCCAGTAGGTCACAGAGTCTTGAATCGTCAATGGCGGAGTCCTTATGAGTGTACCGGCATCATCGCAGACTGCATCCCCACTCAGCCCCGGTGCCACTAAGTCTGTTCCCCGACATTCATGGACACTCTCTGGTCGTACATTGGTGGTGTTTGAGTCTATGGACTAGGGGGTAGTTTTCATCCTCATGCAGCTGGTACCGATTTGGTGGTGGCAACGAGGCAGTCGCTTTCCACTCCTCCATTTGCTGCTTCCGGATAGCTTCTGCCCTCTGCATCATGCCCTGGAAGAACACCTTCCACTGTCCCCCGAAACACTACGCGACATTCACCTCCGACTTCGACGAGGACCCGCTCAGTATGCGTGGCCCTACCTCATTGGACCGCAAGTCACCGTCCCGTGGCGGTGTGCCTGTGCCTGCCGATGTGCACCCGGGGCCACTGACTCTGTGCAGCTAAAGTCCGGGACCCTGTCTGGATGAATATTGGATGACCTCTGTGACGGTGGTCTTGGGGTCATCGACGCCATGTGCATGTGGCCCTGCGCTGTCCGCTGCCTCCGGCCTCAACTGCGGACCACCATGGCTCACACATCAAATCGAGTCCTGACCAGCCCGGACGTTGCATCACCACAGGAGGCACACGCCACCATCGCCAGGGCCAACTCCAACCACCATCTGCCAGAGTCGAGACAGTGGTACTGGCAGACTGACGGAGTTGCTCAGACCTGTCGTGGATGCCATCATCTGCCTGATCCCCTGCTCAGCACTCCAGGTGCCACTGACTCAGTGCACCGCAACCAATGGACCGTTACTGATTGAGTTTTGTGATGTGGAGATGTTGCGCAGCAATGTCACCTCAGGCAGTGTGGGAGACCTGAGACGTTGATGAGGGAGTTGCTGCAGGTCTGACACACCCCACTGCATCTGCAGCAGGAACATCCCGAATGGACACAATCCAAGTTATTTTCATCACATGGGCGCGCACGGCTCTAGTGCCCCAACCTCAGTGCACTGCAACTCACGGACACTTCTGTTTGTATGTTGGGTGACCTCTGTACTTGCTCCGGCTCCCTCCATGTTGCTCAGCAGTTGACTCTGTTATGCATGTGTCTTCTGTTTCCATTGCACTGGTGTCCACTGTTCATGTTCTTGCCAGCACTGTGCACTCCGTGTGGGCAGGCTTATGCTCACCCCACACACGTCCAGCACAGGCGTCACTGTACATGTGGCCCTGCCAATAAAGGGGCCGGGCGCACGTGCCCGTAGCCAGTTCAACATAATATCTGCATGTGTCTCTATGGCAGTGTGGGTCTCCTTTGTGGGGTGTAGGTGGTCCCTGAAGGGTAATAGACACCCACGTATGTGATCTAGTTCGCCTTCCATGGGTTCGGACCACACCCGCACAAGTTCGGCCACCTCCTTTTGGCGTTCTGCCACCTGGCATTGGGGTGCCATGTGTGGTTCGGTGATGTGTTGTGGGCCAGCCGTGCTTGTGTGTGCTTCATGCTGTGTGGTCTGTTGCAGGGGATGGGTTCTCCTCTCTGTGGCTTGTCTTCCCTGGTCCTGGTGGTGGGTTGCGTGGGATGTCCATGGGCTGTTGTAGGGCGTCAGTGTCGAAGGTGTGTTGGCCGTGTCCTGCATCACTGATGGGTTGTCTGGTCTGACCTGCTGGAGGTGTTGTTTGTCCCTCTGCAATGTGTAGGGGAGATGCATGTTGACATTGTGTTGACATTTCTGTTGGCGCATTGTTCTTGTAGACATGCAGACTGTGTGATAATGTACATTGTGACTGTTTGGGAGGTGCTGGCAATTTGAGGGGGGACAGTGGACATGTGGACTACATGACTGTTGTGAGGTTGTACCCGTACATATGCATCTCACAGTTCCCTGCTCTGTCAGATGTGATTGGCCTTTTTCTGCGCATGGGCGGACCCAGTTGTGTCCCCTGTTCTGCAGTGTCGGTGTTGCACTTTGTGCCACATTGTCATGGGATGTGCTGTGATTGCCATGTGTGTGTGCTGCAGTGTGCCACGGGGATGGGGGACGTGACCCTGGGTTGTTGTGGGTGTGCAGTGTGCTACACGTCGTTGTGCATGTGTGCCATTGTGCACATCTCCCCCGTCCCCCATGGACCTGTTGGTTACTCACCCTGTTGTTGTTGTGTCAGGTCCTCTCGTGCTGTGTCCGTCCTCCCGCCTCCTTGCACCGTCTCCACACTGATGGCTGGCCTCCATTTCCTCCAGCTCCTCCTGTGGCGCAGGACTCTCACCTCCTGTCGCCGTAGCTGCCTTCCTGTTGGCAGCGTCTTTGGGCCTGGTTTGGGTATTCACGTCATGCCGGCGCCTCTTGGCTCCTCCATTGGCCTCCTCGGCACTCTGGCTGCATTCAAGGGGGTCTGACTGTGGGTCAGTTGCTGGTAGTGCTCTGTCACATCCGTGACGCTGGTCTTGTTTTCCTACGGACTGCACCCCGTCTTCCTCTCCCTCTTCTCCTTGGCCTTCCCGACCCCCGTTGGTCCTTGCTGGTGGTCTGTGGGGCTTGTGGGGTTCGCGTTGGCCTCTGCGCTGGGTCAGGGTTCATCCATGTTGCTACGCACTTTGGATTGTTTCTGGTGTGTTGTTTTTGTTGCTTCTATGGTGCATTTTCCCGCCAGGCGCGTGGGATTTACAGGCCTGCCGCTGGTTTTCGCTGCTTTTTGTATCGCGCTTGGCCTCATCGCAGTTTTTTTTGCGTTCGTGTTTCGCATTTTTGAGGCGTGGCGTTGATTTTAACGCTGACAGTTGTCGGGTTATCTGGGGACTATCGCATGATACCGCCGTGTTGTGAATACTTGGTTAACACGGAGTAAATTTCCTGAGATGGACTGCGATGTTGAAGGTTGCGTTAAGTAACTTTTGCGATGGTTATCGCACGTTCTTGTGAATATCCCCCTCCGTTTTCAATTACTCACTTTACCTCTTATTGGTTGTGGAATTACAGTGGGTCATCTAATTGAATAATTAAAAGTGATTTTATAACCGATTAACAAATTATTGAATGCCTGTTGGAGCTCAGATCTTTTAATTACTGGGCTGAATATTCAGGCTCTGGATGATAATTGTAGTGTGACATTTACTCTCAAATGGTGATTAACAACTAGTAGCTACTACCTTTATCGCTGAAATTACACGTCCTGCTCTGTAATGTTGCATGTTAGTGTGAGAGGCTGGACATTCTGGATTAGCATGCTGTCTGCTGTCAGTGTACATTGTGCAATCTCATGTCTTACGCTGAGGCCGGCACCGCATAGGCTCTCACTCTTACCTGCCACCGGTGCCAGTGTATTATATCAGTATGGGGTATGCTGTCTACCCCTGGATGGATTACTGTTCCCCTAGCCCCTCTCCTGCCTTCTGGATCTGCATGAGTCGCTGGGGATCACCTCGAAGAAGAGATCCCGGTAGAACAGTTTGAACCCATGATTTATGAACCAACCCTGAGCTGCAGCCTGGGCTGTGTAGAGTGAGAGAGTCTGTGGGGTGTATTTGCATATTTATTAGCAGTTGTAAATAAAACAGTCCCAACAAGATGCTGGCAATGTAAATTATTAGGGAGTAGGTACAAATCAAGAAAGCTATTAGAAAGAACAGAAACCTTTGCAGGAGCACTTTAAATTGATGTTTCTTCTTTAATGCTAGGTAGGCGTATAGAAGTCTGCAGAACTGAAGCCCTGGGCCAGGGGTATGTGAGGGCACATGATTGATGTCTATGTAGGTGTGTGCTATGTGTGAAGTTTGCACCTAGCCACAAGGCAGCGGGCCCTGTAAAAGGGGCAGTGGCAAAGATACAGTCAACGGGTGATTGAAGGGGACGCTGGTGCCTGAGTAGAGGTGGGCTGTTACTCTGTCGTCATGCTTTTTAAAGAGGTGTGCCTTTTCAAGACTTTCTTAACATGGAAGGGTTGTGACAGCCTTGAGGGATATGTTGTTCCGGATGAGAGATTTCATCAACGCCAAGGGCTTGTTGACGGGAGTATGGGTGCCCGCCTTGCTGCTAGTTTACTGTGGTCACATTCATGCCTTGATTTCTGCGTCATAAGCTTCGTCCAGTTGCACTGCTTGTAGATACTCCTTACAGGTTCCATGCATTCTGTGTAGCATATGCAGTGTGTGAGTAGAGGCTCTGTGAGTTTAACGCTCGCTGCTTATATCTGCTGATCACAAGCTTGGATGTCAGTAGGAATCCACTAACCTTTCATCCTTCTTAAGTCAATACATTGAGAACCATAACTTCGGATAACAGTAGCTCAAGTTATATATAACTCCAAATCAGTTTACTAAGCACTGTGAGATAACTAGTTAATATTAGAAGTGGCTTTGCGGGCAGTCTGTGTATTTGCAACGGCATTGCTATGTTTCGCCTCACTATATAATCCGAGTGGAGTTAGTATATAGCATTCAACTTATTTCACTGCTTATCATAAAACCAGATACAGTTCCACTCCCCGTAAACATTGTCCGTGGCGAGACGCGCGCGGGTTTTATTTCAGCACCATGGATAGCGTAACCCGCGTGCACCTGCTGTTGTAACGATGGTGTCTGTATTCATATAGTCATGCCTATAGTTTAAAGAAATCCCCACAGCCTTCTTAACTCACTGTGCTCCCACTCACAGTTAAAACATGAACTCTGCTCCTAGGGGTCTTAGACGTCAGGGAAAACGTGGATAAATCATAAATATATAGGTACAGATAGGTGGCAAAATAGCAGGGCCTCGAAAGCAATTACTGATGTCTTATCTCTCTGTGCAAGTAAGGGCAGAGCGGAAAAGAACGTGGGGGAGGGGAGTGCAGCAAAAAGCACCCATAATATGGCAGCCATGGTAAGGGCTCTGTGCAGGCCGCAGTAGCTGAATCGTTTTTCGGTGTCGGTGCAGAGCATTCAGGGATGGTAAGGCTCATTGCTTAGTGCTTGGGCTGTTCCTTCGGATAACGGTGTATTGCTTCTCATCACTGAAGACGATTTTCGGAGGAATCCTTCACTTCTGTAACAAGCGTAGCCATGTTTAGCACTGACCATGGAATGTCTGCACTGCCATCGCTGCCGCACACATTAGTTCCCTATTCCACCAATCACCGCTGAGATCACAGCAGACGTTATACACACTGACGCCCCTCCAGTACCAAACAGTGATCGCTGATGCGGCGCAATCACGTGTGTATCATGTAGGGCCCAATTAACAATGTTTTTGTTGAGTTAATCTGCCGTATGTTTTAACAAGTCATACATGCACTTCTTAGAGTAGCAATACACAGAGGGTAAACAGACTTACTGGTAAATACCAATCACTGCTGCTGTGCATGGCTTGTGTTGCTGGGAGGCACAGTACACACATGCCGGGGTATTTTGTGAATGTACACACAGGGTGGGGGCGGGGCTTGGCTTCTTCGTGATTAATGTTTTTGTAAATGCCTTGCTTGGTAAGAGTGATGCAGTGCCCACTTTGACGATAACATTGATACGTTGGACGGCTGGGAACGCTCAAACAATGTACTGATTCTGGATACATTATTTGACTGATAGCGACAGCGCTTGGTACCTGTAGTGTTTTATACAAGCGCTTTCGAACAGTGCACCAGGGAAGCGGATCTAACGGAATGGTTGTACTAGGGCCTGCATGCAGGGAAATGTCAATGCAGAGAGCGGTGCCAATCATTGCAGTCCCTGCGCCCAATGCCCACTATGGAGAATGGCTGCCATCCTGGACAAATGCTCGAATATCTTGGCGACTTGGACACGTCCTACCACGGCTGTCTTCTCTAGCCTGAGAATTAGTTTTACTGATAATGATGAAGGAAATTACTGTAAGGTCTTATGCTATTACAGCTCAGTTTGAAATGGTTATTTGATTTTGAAGAAAGTATATTTTTAAACGAGGAGCCAAAGGTGGCAAAAGGCTTTGATGAAATAAAGGTCCCGCTAAAAGAAAAATAATAGAAATTCTCCAGGAATGGCTGCAAGCAGTCAGGACTCAAAAGACCTTTCTACCGACTCCTAGATCAATGGCTTAAGTAATGTTCAGCTGACAATGCTCTTTCTCAAAGCAGACACTCTTTGGGATAAAAATACCCCTCGGTCCTTATTGGAGCGACTCGTGTCAGCCTGCCTGGCACTGCCCTTCCCAGACAGAGGTTCCGAGGTGGGTTCCAAATGACAGTCAAACAGCTCCAGAGCTTTCCTTCAAAGTCACAAAACTCTGTGCTGTTTAGTACCATTGAGTGTGGGGAGGGGCCATGACTCACTAGAGGCAAAGCCCCAAGTGGACTATGTTGGTCCCCCTTTCCCTCCACAATGGTAATACATGGAATATTACACTCTGTATATATGGTTTATATGCATTTAACCAAAACTAGGAAGCAAAGGGCTACATTTGTGCAGATAGAAAAATTCCCATTGAAGTGCCCCATGAATTTTAGAAGTTTCTTTCCCTATGTGAAGTCATTGTAACATGCTACATGTGAGGCCGTGAAAGTGTTTTCTCCTGTCATTTTTGATCTACTGTTCTAATACATTGAATTGACCCTTGCTCTGAAGCAATAAATGTGTCAATGTGCTTTTTTAACACAGTGGCTCTGAATAAGATGTTATTAAGCCACGTGTATTTTCTTTTTGATCTACTGTTCAAATACATGGAATTGGCCTTTGCTCTGTAGCAATAAATGTGTCAGTATGCGTTTATTAGCACAGTGGTTCTGAATAAGATGCTATTAAGCCACATTTATTTTCACTGTCATGGCATAAATACATTCTGTGTAGTAGTATTTCAACTTTGGCAATCTATTTTCTTCTGTTATGATTCAGTTCACACTTATGTTTGTCAGTAATCAGCTCTGTCAGGCGTCACTGAGGCCCTCAGTCCGAGTTCAGAGACCATCCCAATTCTGCTGTTAATGAGAATTATCAGCCAAACAGGGATTACAAACTCAGCAGCAAAATGGTGACACCTGATGTTTTCACCAGCACGTCACCAGATGAAAGCTGGTGAAATGTGCAGGTTTCTAACAACCTGAAAATATAGAATACACATGGGAGGTGTTGTGAAAACACTGAATCCTGCAGTTATTCCCCATTTCTCAAGTTACCATGCCGCAGCCTTACAGTTTCTATTGGATTCTGTAATTGCATGTTCTGGAAGTCAGATGAAGTTTCTGTGAGCCACTCAGACTGATGTCCTTCAGTGGGTTTCACATCATGCAAAATGTGTGCAGGAGTATGATTCAGACAGCCAGCCTGCTGATGTGGAGTACAACTACTGAAGTATTCAGTCAGATGGACGGGGACAATGGTTGGCCTTAGCCCTCGTGGCAATCTTCAGTGTATCATTTCAAACCACAATTCTTCCAAATATCACACTTCCAACCACAAAGTCCTGGCTGAGCTTCCTCTCTGTGGATTTTTGAACATGGTCCCTGCATCCAGAAATTGAACCCAACACAAAAATGCCTGCACTCCAGAATGTTCATGTGAGCAACCAGGGCTTTTTGCAGTGTCCCCCCACTTTTTGCCCCCATTTTGACTACTAGATACTGTTTTTTTTACTCTGATTGTGCCCTGGGCTCTGATAACTAGAGCCAGGGCCTGTGCTCTGATTAAAGGTATATGCTAATTGAGTATAATTACAATTGGTGCTGACAACCTACCTGTAAGTCCCTAGTATATGGTATGGCATGTAGGTTTAGAGGCCCAATAGATTTTGTGTGGTTAAGTGAGCACTGCTGTGTTGCCTGCTGTCATTTTAAAGCAAACACAAGGAGATGATGTACGGAGCGCTGTAACTTTTCAGACACTCATCCCCATTCACAGATCTGGGTTGAATCCATCATCGTTCTTTAGCTCACTTCACCACCCCAGTTCAGACCCAGCTATATGCAAATCAGTCTTGACCCTGTGCCTCATGGGAACAGTCCAGCCTGAACTGCCAAGCCAGGTCTTCCCTGGACCGGAAACAAGTATCCTGGGACAGGTTTCAGGGTAACACCCCATATCAGCCAGGCTAGCTTGAATCCAGTGGCAAAGTGAGCAAGGGACCCAAGTCTGGGCATACCCTGCCAACTTAGGGCAACCAAAGCAAACACAAGGAGATGGTGCTTTGCAGGCTGCTTTTAAAATTAAATTGTATGCAAATTCGACTTTGGAATTAAAGGTACTTCCAAAGTCTTTACATACCTTATTTTTCATATGTCACCCCTAAGGTCTCCCCTAAGTGCCCCAGGGGTAGGGTGCCTTGTAACTATAAGAAGAGACATTTTTAAAAATATATTTTATAGGCCCTGATGAGGGAAAAACCGTCAATTTTGTTTTCCCCATTGTAGCACAGTGGCTCCATACGCTAACATGGGAATACTTTAATAAAGTATAACTATTGAAAGGAGTGAGCTAAAAATGTAATTTGAGACTTAAAAGAATAGTTATGATAAATCCAATAACTTGCCAATGTTAGATTCACTATAACTATTACAGAAAAGAAGTTATAGAACTTGCTTTTCTGATTAACCAAAATCCAGCCTTCCAGCAGCCTCTCCTGATTGGTCAGCCTTTGACATGCTGAGCCGAACTGCTCTGATGAGGTGTGAAGTGGCCTGCATAGAGTTCAAGAACATCTGGTGGGAGGAGATCTGCAGAGCAAAAGGCAGGATGGGGGTGAAGGAGCCAAACTGGTCTTCATAGACGGAATTACAGTTAAGACAGGACACAGGCTCACCCGCACTTCCTGCACCCCCAGCCAGACAGGAGCCCCAGTAATTGAATTAGCAGAGGGACTAGAAGGGAAGTGTAAGGGAAACGTAGCCACACCAGTGGGCTGTCTAAGCCAGATCTTAACCTGCAGGAGAGAGTTTCTCCATTTGGGATTTTAAAGGATAGTGCTTTCTGGGACAAGAATATGCCACACTTTGGAGGACGTTTCATACCTGAGGGTGGCACCATGCACCCCATTTGTCAGGGATGCCCCCTGCTTGCCACCCAAGAACACTGGATAAATATGGGAGAGCTGCCTAGCAATTCAGATCCCTGCCTGAAACTACAAGAAGAAGAAGGACTGCTGTGCTAGAACTCTGGCCTGCACCAAGAGGACTGCACTCTGCACCTTTTGCACACTTTGGAACTACAGCGCTAAGGACTTTGCCTTCCTTTGAAAAGTGAAGGAGTGGACTCCTTGAAAGCACTAGGTTAAAATAACTACACCTGCATCATCTCCAGCAAGAAGAAACCAGCTGACCACCTTCAGCTGGACTTTAAAGGTGCATTGTGGGAGATGTAGTCCCAACATGCCAAGGACCAACTCAGAGCTTCTGGAACCTAGGATTGGTGTTGTGGACACTTTAGAACCCCAAAAGGACCTTTTGGAAGAAAATCCAGAAGTTTGAGATCCTTTGGAGAATTTTTGGAAAATAGCTCCATACGTTTACCGACCCGTTGTCGAGAGTCAAGCCGCCATCGTCGAACCGCAACCTGGCCTGGATTTCAAGTTAGTCCTGCTGAAAGTTCTGGAGCTCCAGACTACCAGGATTTCACAGAGACCTCGCCCTGAACCAAGTCTGCGCCGTCGACTCGAAACCTAGCCTGACAAGGTGCCTTGCTCTACGTCAAGAGAAAAACCTCCAGAAAAACAACTAAGTCCAAAGGGAAAAACCTGGCAGGGGCCTACCGCTCAGTGTAGTGACTTTATCCCAGTCAGGTGTGACCAGAAGTCCCAAGTTGGTGTTTTTTATTTTTAGGCACTAGACAGTGTTTATTCTTCAAAAATTCATATCTCCGGTTCTCTACATTGGATTCTGTTAGTTTTGGTGTCATTTTACTCAGAAAAATATAACCTATTTTTATAAATTGGTGTTATATTTTTATTATGTTTTTTGTCTTTTTATTGTATTGGTGTTTTTAAATGCTTTACATATCTGTCTCCTAAGTTAAGCCTGCCAGCATGCAGCCAGCTACCAAGGGTTGAGCAAGGGAATAATTTATTGACACCTTTACTGGGCCTCATATTGTGATTGTGGCCTTGTTACTAGTGGTAGGTACCTACCTACACCTACTAATAAACCACATTCCAACAGTTCAAAATGCATCCTCACACATGGGTACAGGGATTTAACCTAAGTAACACAGAACAGCAACCATCTTGGGCCATTCAAGGTCTTCAAGCAGAAGACCCCACTTTTAAGGCGATGTGATTGCTGAGTAAAGAAGGCACAGCCTTTCCTCTTCCTGACTTGTGGCAGGGGCTTTTAGCAGCACTGAACAATTGGCGAGCTCAGTGTTATAGGTTGCCCTAGAATGTCATGAGCCCTCCATGGGTTCTAACTTATAATTTTATTAAAATGTTAACATTTCCATTCCCTTGGTTTGCCCCCTCTGAATGTCCTGAAATTGGCAAGACAAGGATCTTAGACAGACCAATATCCACAAGAATATGTGGGTTATGTGGTCGATGATACCCTGGAGTAAACAATAAGTTGACATTTCTTTTTTGAAGTAGTCATTGGTGGGCTTTTTTTATGGCTGACTAATAGTACACAATATTTGTGGCCTCGCTAAATGATTGTTTCAATTTCGCAATGGGCAAAATTGTTTGGTAGAAACTGAAGGCCAGAGAATCACTGAGCAGAAGAAAATCAATTCAAATTAAGTAAGAGATGCAAAACCAAGGGGCATATTTATGAAGGGGATTGCGCCACCGGAACGTCACTTTTACCGATGTTCCGGTGGCGCAATGCCCTACTCCATATTTACAAAGTGGGACACCTTCCTGCACATAAACAATCATCCATGCAATGCAGGCACCCTTGCACTATGGAGCAAGGGTGTCTGTGTTGGCGCTAGGTAGCTATTTTTAGCACCAGCGCAAGGGAAAACACGGGGGTGCGCCGTATTCTTGTAAATACGGCGCATCCCTGCATTTTTTAAATGGCATGGCGCTACAAAAGTTGCCACAGTGCAGCGCTGCGCCATTTCCTTGTACATATGCGCCCAAGTTCCTTGTGTACACACTGGTTACAAAGAGGTAGAGGATGGGCAGCAGAGTTCTTCCTACAGGATAATTCTTGCATTTTTGCAGTCTTTTTTCTTGTGTGTTTCTGTAAAATAGTATGCTAATATTAATGTGAAATCTCCTCTAGGGTGCATAAAGACTTGAGTATCTCTACCACTTGTCCAGTGACAGTCAATTTCGCAGTCTTTTGTGTTTGATGATATCAGAGACATGAGCTGCTGCTCTTTTTGTGGTTTCTGGCTCTTGCCTGCGATGAGGTGGAATGTCCTGCTGTTTTTCTCATTATAATGTCTTTCCTCCTGAAGAGTGGGCAAGAAGTGTCCAATATATATTACAGATTGGGCAAAGGGGAAATTATTTGAATGTGTGCCTTTCCTAGGTCTTTGCCATTTTATGTATTCCTGGGTTTGTGGTTGGAACTGTAACTGGCAGATTATTTTGTCTGTGATTTTCCAGCCTGCATTGGTGAACTTTTCCCCCTGCCTTTTATTTTTTCCACTTTAAATTATTCAGCAAAGTTGATTTTTTCATGCAGATTTTTGCAGTCTCTATTCATTGTGTTTTCTTCTACTGGATGAGTCTTTGCCCTAGGGCGTATTTTAGTTCTATAAGTTTGCTCTCTGTATTTAGGGGTCCTGTGAGTTTGTCTCAATTGAAAATTATGTTTCTAAGTTGGGGGGGCTTTTGGTACAGTAGCGGCCCGTCCCCTGCCAAAGTGGTGAGGCAGGCCAGGGTAGGGAGGATGGAGGTGGGGAGGGTGGAGATCGGGGGACAAAAAAACCTTCCAAAAATAAAAATAAATCGTACCTTAACGCCTCTGCCGTCTCCTGCCGCATCGTGCTCTTCCTGATTCTGGGAACAGGCTCCCAGAATGCACTGCGGACAATCCTGACGCTCCATGAAAGCAGCATCGGGATTGACCTTAGACTGGGAGCCTGTGCCTGCTCTCTCCAGCCCCAGCAGCGCAGCTGGGGCTGGAGAGAGCTTCACTGCGCATGAGGGTTTGGCCGGCCGGCCAAACTATCATGCGCAGTGAAGGGAGTGCCCACCACCCCCTCCCATCAGTGCCATCATCTGGACCCGCCCCCGAGACTCGTCAGAGTCCTGGGGGCGGGTCCAGGGGATTAAAATAAAACGATAAATAAACGGGTTTAAAACCTGCTTTATTATCGTTTTATTTGCTGGTGGTGGCAGGGGGGCGGCGCTCCTCCGCTCTAATGGAGCAGCCGCCGCTGATTTGATATCCCTAATATCCCACGATTGCAGTTCTATTCTGGTGTTTTTGTCTTACTTTTGGGCCTTAATTTATGTTGCTAAGAACTAAGGTAGATGATGTGGTAGCCAATTTCTCGTTTGCATCAGGGTTACCACATACTCAATTGTGGGAACCTATTTAGATATATAGGTTTTAGTCAGTTATTATCATTGGTTGTGACCATCTTAGAGTGTCCTTAGTTTTAGGATCCTGTTGGATTCATGTTAAAACGAAATATAAAATAAATTCTCTGTAGAAAACCAAGTTCAGATAACATTGCCAAAGTGAATCTTGCTGTAGTTCAAATGTGATGAGTTACAAAACTGTGATAAAAACAATTAGCATCAAAACATTGTCTCCTTAACCTCAAACCAATGTAATGCTGTGTAAGGCAATGCTCCCTTCACATTTTGTGATCTATCGTATAATGCAGACTACATGGCAAGTTACGAAAATTGCATTTCCGTGTTAGGCTTTTTGTCTAGAAATTCTCTTGTAAACATTGCTGTCTCATTTTTAATAATCTTGTTGGGTTACTAGCATCTGCAATGTCTTCATAACTGTTTTCCTTGCAGTTTTTTTCAGTATTATTGTGTTGTGTTTATTGCACAATGTTATTATTGTTTATTTCTTGCTTGAGTAGCATTCTATTGGTTTGACAGGGAAAGGTTTTCATACATTTTCCTTTTTTTGGGTGGGTGGGTGTTAAAACACCGGTTGAAAATAGAGGGACTGATTCACAAAACCATTTGTTAAAAACGCAGAAGACTGCTTCCATGAGGTTACTCTCACCCTTGGAGTAAATTTCCTACTTTTTAGGGCTTCGTCATCCAGAAAGTCCAAGACAGCCATAGATTTCCCAGAGAATGTGCAAAGTTTACAATAGTTGAAATGCGTATTTGCACGTGCTACTTTTTTCTTCGATGAGAAAAACAATTGTCCTCATGGAACCATCTTCTTCTGCCCCCTAGTTAAACATTCTCTCCCCTTTCTCACTCTAAAAAGGCACTTGGGGGCATATTATCAAGAACGGCGTTAAAAATTATCGCCGGTTTAGCGGCAGAAAACTGCCGCTAAAGCGGCGATAATGGGCTTGATAATATGCCCTTGAGAATGCCAATAGAAGTCCATGTTCTGGTGTGAACATGGGCTTCTATTGGAATTCTCCAGGGCATATTATCAAGCCCATTATCGCCGCTTTAGCGGCAGTTTTCTGCCGCTAAACCGGCGATAATTTTAACGCCGTTCTTGATAATATGCCCCTAAATTGTGTCTTTCGCAAGTGCACATCTGTGTAATTTCTGGGTTGGGAAGTGACTGAAAGAGATATTTGATATGGGTGGTCATCTTCTGAAGGGCGCCCCTTCCAGAAATGTACTCAATCCAACCCTAAGTTTGAAACTGCATCAATGCTGACACAGTACCAGATTTCCCATGTTGGCCATTTATAATTCTGAACCGGACTCTCAAACGTTTTTGTGCACCTTGGTTGTTTCCGTTACTTAGGTGCGCAAGAAAGCACGGTGCAAGCCTCAGTTCAGCCTCGGGGTTCACAGAATAAGGATTGTTAAAATGTTAACTTTCCGGGTTTGGTGGCTTTGAGGGCTAATGCATCCTCCCAGCTTGTCCGCGTTTGACCTCATGATTACAGGCTCTAATCCCGGTGGGTCCACTTATCCTTCTGAGGTCGATCAAATAAGTACCGTTGGGTAACAATAAACATCTGTTATTCAGCCCCAAGATACGCTTGTGCGAACGTGTGTTTTGCACATATACGTTATGTTAAGTTTGTATAGTGCATCAGCAACAAAGATTATTACATTGAAAAAAAGAATGCGGTACCCACCTAAAGCCACTAGATGGCAGTGACAGAGAGTACTCTCAGGAAATACGACCTGGAACAAACTCGATTTTGGATCAAGTCTCGTTCGAAATGCTCCTAGTTATTTCGGTTTAATTTGTTAATTCTACAGAGATAATGAAATTGCTTTTGTTGAATGTAAGTAATTTTACCTGGAGTTTTACTTTAATCCCCAACTTTACAGGCTGCTCACACATTTTTCTCCAACAATCTGTAACAACTGTCTGTAACACAGTTGACGTAACAACTTTCACTGTTCAGGGACATCTTAAGGATTTTGGGGGCCCTGGGCCAAACTGATTTTGTGGGCTCCTGTTCAGAACAACTTTGAATCTAAGATCCAATTTCAGATTTTTCATGACCTCTTTGTCCAGGTCACTGACAGCGCACAGGTACACTCGTCCAAATTTTAAATGTGTTTGCATCTAATATTTAGGGATAGTGACTTGTGCTTTCAATATTTAACACAGCAGCAGCTCACTAATATTACTGCAAACAATCTCTGTGACACCCTCCCATTTCTCATAAGTGAGGTCCTGTTTTGATCTAAAATAAGCTTTTTTATGGATGTTGCATGAAACAAACACAGCATTTTCCTTCAAAATGCCCCTAATAAACTCTCACACATCACCCACATTAAAAATAAATGAAAGGAAAACGGTAATTAAAACAATTGGTTTAAGAATTACTCAAGGTCATTAGGGTAAGACTCTCTGCAGTACATAGATGGTTCTATAAGGGGGCCTCCAGAAAGTCTGGGGCCCTGGGCCAGAGCCCACTTTGCCCATGCCTTAAAACGTCTTTGTCACTGTTACGTCAAAGTTGGTCCAGTCAAAGTTGCTACAGTCAAACTCGCAGAGTATATTTAGCAACAAGTACACTTTATTACCAATATAGTATACACCTGCATTGCCGATTCTAGCGCACATTTTAAAACCGGCATAAAGCGGTGTTCTCTGAGTAGTAGCATCCGTTGGCAACAGTCACAGATCCTATTCCTATCCTAGCTTTATTGACTACCCTGGAGGATGCATTTGCCTTGTTTGTGATGATTCTGTGTAGGAAGGAGTCGAGAAGGGAATGCAGCTGAATGGGGCTGGAGCAAAGGCACAGCTCCCGGAATAATGCATGGAAGATTAGGCACATACAGGGTTGGGCTAGCCGTTTATCCCATTGGCCATTTCCGGGTTTGGGGGAGAGGGGGAGCCATTGAAGAACGATTTTGAAGGTCGAGAGCAGCACCTCCGTCGGGTTTAAGACAGCAGGCAGAGCTGGGGATGGAGGTTAAACGGAAAAAGAGAAAGAATGAATGGGTAGATAGACAAATGAAGGGAGCGCCTTGAACATTTTTGCTAGGGCTGCTTTTAATCCACACATCAGAAGGTGGGCATGATAGCAAAACAGAGCAACAGGATGCCAGCTAGGGGTACTCGTGCTGCAGAGCCATATGGATGCAACACAGCTTTGAGATATATATGTGTACACACACACACACACACACGCACGCACGCACGCACACACACACACACACACACACATATTAGACCTGGCATCTTTTGGCGTGATTGCCCTTGTATTTTTGCTCCTGACCTCTCTTTTTTGACGGAGTGCTGCATTTCGTTTTTGCTGGTTTTAGGACTCTGGGCACTTTACCACTGCTGGCCAGTGCTAAAGAGCAAGTGCTCCATGTATAAATTGTATTGGTGATTGGTTTATCCATGATTGGCATATTTGAATTACTAGTAAGTCCCTAGTAAAGTGCACTTTGTGTGCCCAGGGCCTGTAAATCAAATTCTACTAGTGGGCCTGCAGCACTGATTGTGCCACCCACATGAGTAGCCCTGCAAACATGTCTCAGACCTGCCACTGCAGTGTCTGTGTGTGTAGTTTAAAACTGCCATTTCGACCTAGCAAGTACACCCAGGCCCAAACCTTCCTTTTTACTACATGTAAGTTACCCCTAAGGTAGGCCCAAGGCAGCCCCATGGGCATGGTGCAGTGTATTTAAAAGGTAGGGCATGTACTGGTGTGTTTTACATGTCCTAATAGTGAAATACTACTCATTTAGTTTTTCACTAGGACAATCTCTCCCACAAGGTAACATGGGGATTGCCTTGAAATATCTTTTAAGTGTAATTTCCCGTTGGGAGAAGATAGAGATTTTGAGTTTGGGGTCTCTGAACTCACAATTTAAAAGTACATCTTTTGATGAAGTTGGTTTTTAAATTGTGTGTTTGAAAATGGCACTTTTAGAAAGTGGGCATTTTCTTGCTTATCCATTCTGTGCCTCTGCCTGTCTGTAGAATGCACGTCTGGGTTGGCTGACAGTTGGGCTCTTTCACATTCACTCTAGACAGTCACACAAAGGGAGCTGAGGTATGCCTTGCATATCCTGATTGGCCATCACCAGGCTGATGGGCCCTCCTGAGCAAGAGTGGTGGGAGGAGTTGTCACTGACACCTGACTAGAGCTGTGCCTGTCCTCACACAAAGCTGTCTCCACCCCTCTGCAGTGTGTCTGGAGCCAGGTCAGGGAAAGGCAGGGGCTTGTGTACTACAAAGACTTTTCTTTGAAATTTGCCTACTTCTACTTCAAGGTAGAAAGGGGTATAAGTATTGGACCTCTGACACCCCAAAATCAGAACACTTCTGGACTGAGGACATTCTGCCAGGAAGAAGAGCTGGATGCTATAGGAGGGACTGCCACTCTGCCTGTTGCTTTGTTGTTCTGGCCTGCTGCTTGCCTCTTCTGTCCTGGGAGTGAAAGGACTGGACATTGCTTTCTACACAAGGTTCTCCAAGGGCTTGTGTGTGCTTGCCTCCAGTTAAGAAGTCTTAGGGCCATCAAAGACTTCACCTACCAGTGCCTGGGCTCTTCTGCTGAGATTCCTGACTTGCCAAGTGGTGCCAAATCCAGTTCTTGCGCCCTTGGAAGTGTAACCTGGTGATCTTAAGGAGAAAATCCAAGCATCCACTCTCAGCACCTGTTTTTTCGATGCATCACTGGAAAAGATCAATGCATCGCCGCTGCCTGCACCAAAACATGGTTCCCACTGAAAACATCGACCACAGCTTTCACCACACGCCCCAGTTTGTTGTTGCAGTGCGTCAGAAAAATTGCTGCAGCGTGAGTCCCGAGCACCATGTCACCGACGTCTGTGGCACCTGCTCTGACTCCGACGCAGCACCTGCTCGCAGCTGAAGAATCGACGGAGTGCCTGCAAAATCAGCACAGCGCCTGCATCACCACTACCACATCAATGTAGCGCATCTGGATCTGTGGCATATTGTCCCTCGAGGCCAACTCTTCATCGATACCACACTGTAGTAAGGAATGGTGGCCGTGTGTTCAGAAACTGATGCATCACCTCCCCTGCCAATAAGGAACCGACGCATTGCCTCTCTGTCAGTAAGGAACCACGCATCACCACCCCTGCCTAGTAGTAAGGAACCGACGCATCACCTCCCCTGCCAGTAAGGAACCGACGCATCACCTCCCCTGTGTAGTAAGGAATCGACGCATCGCTTTGCTTTTCCGGCATCTCACCTCCCCTGCACCTTGCATCGTCTTTGATTATTGATGCATCTAAGGTACTTTGTGCTAAAACAAATGCATCCATTGATTTCTATGGACTAAATTTGCTTAATCTTTGAAAAGTGGTATTTTGACTTGTGTGTGTTGGATTTTTGTCAGTTTGGTCTTGTTTTTTTCAGATAAATATTGGCTATTTTTCTAAACTGGTGTGGACTCTTTATGTAGTGTATTCACTGTGTTACTTTGTGTATGTACAAATGCATTAAACAGTGCCTCTGAGATGAGCCTGACGGCTTGTGCCAAGCTACCAAGGGGTGGACAGGGGCTAGTCTTAGCTGTGTGACTTCCTTACCCTGACTAGAGTGAGGGTCCCTACCTGGACAAGGTGCAAACCACTGACAACTAGAGTCCCCATTTCTAACAACACTGAAAAAGCATAAAATTTAAAGGGACATTATAGTTAGGTGAAAATGTCAGTTAAAACATGCTGTTTTTTTATTAAGTGGGTGCCCCAATGCCCACTTGGGGCACCCACAGCTCAATTTTTGTTGGGAGCTTTGTGGTATCCCCAGCCCCCCCTCATCCCTAGGAAGCTCCCCTGGCGGGAGCCAGCCATTTTATAAATTTTAAGCGGGTGTCCCGGTGCCCACCCGGGGCAAACACAATGCAGGTTTGTTCGGGGGGAGCCCCAGAGCCCCTGGAGCCCCTATCACTTACCGGCCAGCGCCACAAAGGGTGCTGGTGGGAGCTGGCACTTTTCCTTTGCTTCTGCCTGGTCGGGAGTAGCATTTTTTAACTGTTCTCCCCCGGGCAGAAGCAAACTTCTGTTCCCTGCCCGGGAGACTGCGGACAGGGCATGCCCGTACTCTCCTGGGCAGGGAACCACAGTGCCCCAAGAGTGGACTCCCCAATATCGGATCGGGGAGGGGGGCCACGTGCCTCCCTCCCCTTAGTAAAATTAATTCGGCCCCAGGCGATGGGATCCATGGGGCCTAAAGCAGCTCGGGAAGGGGAGCCACGTGCCCCCTCCCCTTATATATATAAGAAAAGAATAGCCCCAGGAGATGTAATCCCCAGGGCCAAAAGCTACTTGGGAATGGGGGCTGCAACCCTCACCTCCTCAAATAATCGGCCCTGGGGGATGGGGTCGCTGGGGCCTGAAGAAGCTCAGGGGGGGGTTGCATGCCACCTCCCCTATAAAATCCTTCCTGCCGACCTCCAGGTCCCTGGCCAACCCCGGGGCATTTATTTTTTTAAAGCTCGAGAGCCCGCACATTTAAAAAAAATAATTTGCCACAGATCCACTGCCAATTAGCAGCAAAATTTACCCAAAAAATGTTTTTGGCCCTGTGGGTCCATTGGGGTCCCCTCACCTGAGGCCTAGGGGAGCAAGGCATTCCTACCCTGCCCTCTTATATCTTTTTTTATTATTTTTCCTGGAGTAGGGACTGAGTCCCAAGTCCTAACAAAGCTACCACATCGTTCTTGATGTGGTGGCTGCCAATATGATCTCATCTTAAGATCTGTCGGCTCCCCCAGTCCTTTGCGGCATGATATATACAAAGTTTTTGAGGCTCAATTTCTCAAAAACTACTGAATGGATTTACACTAAATCACAAAAATTCTAGATTTCTGTCAATTTGCAGTTTTTGTGGTATTGCTATTCAATTTTGGTATGGAAAAATGAATGGGGAAACGTGTTCTCAGTTCCCGCTTGAGGGATCACCCCCGAAACTTCACATGTGTATGTATACGGTTGCATTGGGAATATATCAATATATTCCCAATGCAACCGTAATATTCCCAATGAACCGTAGTACATTAATAGAATGGAGTACAATTTTGGAAAATCAGTCAAAAATGTGGTTGCTGCACAAGACAATAATAGAATGCCATTTTTCTTTTTACTATTTGTATTGTTGGCTAACATTAGAGAATGAAATACTATGTGTAGATCTATAGCATTTCAAATGTTATGCAGTAAAATATGACTTTGCAAACAACATGGAGTCCTAAGTGATCCTTATAAATGAAATGAAAAACATATGCAGTATGGTATGACCATCGAGAAAAACACAGGTTGTGAGTTATCCAGGCAGTTTAGCCTTCCCTTGGGTCTAAGGAGGACTTGTGATGAAGGTTGAAGACGGAAGACAAATGTATCAGAGGGAGCAACCCCCATAGGACTAGTGGTGTTGAGTCGAATGGCCTACCAGTATATGGCAGCCTCACAGACCAGCATCAGAAGCTTCGTAAAATCAATCAGTGCTTAATTTGAAAGAAAAAAAAAGTTTTTTCATGGACGCTTGTCTCTGGCGCAGCACTACCAGATATCAAAAATACCATCTTATGTCTCTTCACCCACCTACACTTTGTGTCTCTTTATCTTACTCTTGCAACTTCTTTGTCATCCCTTCTTTCTCCCTTTATTAGTGATATCCTATTTTCTCTGCCTCCTCGCTTCTGCCTTTCTCTCTCTTACTATCGATCAAAGTCAGATGATGAAATATAAGTCCCAGTCCTAAAAATGAAGTGCCACCATCCCCCCTGCCTCCCAACTCGTCACAAATTAAGGTCTGAAAGTAATGCTTTTTTTTTTTAATATCTTAATTTGCATTTTCATTTTTTACAGAATTGCAGAATAAGAGTAAACATATTTGTAGAGAAGGACAAGTGATTACATTTTACGTGGCATAAAATGTCATTTTCACTGCCAAAGCATATCTTACTGAGCCAAATGTCTATACTGTATGTCCAGCCAACTTTACACGTGAGTATCTGCACCTAAGTGTGCAGTCAAATCAAAAGGATGAGGCAAAATATGATATATATTTATAATCAAAACAAACTAGCAAAGCCATTATCTACATGTCACGCCTGGGTCAGTGTACATGTAGTGTGTATACTTCATACTCAGTACACCCTTACCATTCTCATCATCCTCTCTTGACCAAATGGGTCTGTCCTGATAGATGCCCATGCTTCCTCTCTAGTGTCGTTTGCATACTTTGACTGTGGCCCATTTCCCTGTGGCAATCCCCAGCCTCAACTCCAGCCTATATCATTATGGAGCTGCGAGCCCGCGACTTCCCCTCGTACATCAGCTGCTTGTGAGGATCCGTTTCTCCTCTCCCCATCCATGCGTGTTAAATCCAAAAGTATGGTATCCCAATATTGTGCAATAGGGTATTTTCGTAGTCCAGCTATTTCCTCTCTGTGTAGTAATGTGCTTTCGGCTTGTGCCCACACTAGGAGCGATTTTTTCCAACTATTGACGACAGGAGGATCAGTGTGTTTCCATCTTTTAGTTATTAACCTTTTTGCGACTACCAAGCCTAGGTCAATACTGAAAGTAATGCTTTTATGCTTCTTGCAAGAAAGAGGAAGAGACGTTCTCTCCAGCCAGATAGAACGTTTTATTTAGAAGGATAAAAGAAAAGTAACCTTTGTTACTAGCCAAAGTATTACCCTCCAAATTGTGATTGGCCTGCCAGTCGAGCCTAGAAACTGTTGGGACACTTGTCACGCAGACATGAACACGAAAAATCTCGGCCAGTTGTGCAGCCAGTTCCTTTCAGCTGCGGCGCGCGGGTATTTTCGAGGTTGGAAGCTGAATATGTCATCACGCCACAGCGTCGGGCCGTTCTGCTCGGCTCAGGCCCCAGCTGCTGCCTGCCAGACACCTGCAATTATTACCAAGTGCGCAGCAACAGACGAATGTGCGCCTCACCTCATGACTGTCGCTCGCGCTGCCAGAGACATTGTCCATTGGAACGCAGCGTTTAAGTCAATGCCTAAAACGCAAAAATAGGACCTGGAGGCTAGCAGCCCATGATACGTACCATAATTTACAATAAATGCACAAGCTGCCTTCAGCAGAGTTCTTTGCATGACTAGGAAAAGGGAGTTTTGTATGTGGCCGGTAAGAGTAAACGACACATTCATAGGGACCCCCGTGTTTTGGCTAAAATTTGCTGCTAGTGAGGATAATTTGTAATGAAGCTAGGTGGTTGTGGAAATGTAAAAGCACATGCTCTCTGAAGCAACCATCTTTAACTCTTTCTAGGGAACTACCTTGCCTGACATCACTCCCTTCTCCAATTACTTCTGACCTTGAAGCGGCTTTTACATGCAATATGAAGGTATCTTCGTCATCAGCCCCCAAGAAAGAGATGAGGATGTTTGCTTCTATTACATTTTCAAGACCACCCCACCCCCCTCACTGCTTCATCACAAGTCCCCTCACTACACTACTAGCAGCAACGCCCCCCCACCCCACACGAGAACACATGTTCTCTGGGAATGCGATTACTCTTGCCGACCCTCTACAAAACTCCCTTTCCCATTCATGCACCTTCCAGAATCCTCTGGTTTGTGTATTTATTATAAGCAATACTAAATGGAAATAGGCAATATGTATTCAGTAATTTCAGGCTATACTCCGCAAAATATAAGACTATATTTTAAGCATAATTGTCGTGTACGATAAATTATACCAACAGCTAAAATACAAAAGCCCTCTATTTAGCCCCTCACCTGCATGCAGTGGTGGTAAGCGTCATAATCAGTGCTTCCTGAATGACCTCTCTGGTGACTCACTCAAACAACTACTGAACAAATCTCAAAACGCACAAATACATGCCTGCAATTTCCACCGACCTACAGCTAAGACCAGATCCAACTGTTAGTGATAGTCGTGTTGCTCTGTCAGGCTAAGGTGAGTTGCGCCTGGGGACTGATGAAGCCGTGAATCCACTCAAATACAGTCCAGGAGGCTGATGAACTGCAGGAGTGACAAACAGGAGACCTAGATACAGCCATTGTGTCAGGAAACCCTCTACAAGCTTCCCTTAGAACTGTCAAGAGCATGTTTTTGTGCAGCACCATCCAGGAAACATTGAAGGCGCGAGCATCATCAAATGAATGACGCATATAGGATGACGTGTGCAGGGTAATTCAATGCAAAGGAATAGGAAGTATTTGCAATGCTCCCTTTAAAAGGGAGCAAAAGACACACAATCGATGGACGGAATGCAGAACAAATCAAAACATTCACCCCCAGTCAAGAGATCTGGGTAAAATCCATAATTCTTTTGCTCACCATGCCACCCCAGTTTAGACCTGGCCATATGTAAATCAGTCTTGACCCTGTGCCTCATGGGAACAGTCCAGCCTGAACTGCCAAGCCAGGTCCTCCCTGGACCGGAAACAAGCATCCTAGGACCGGTTTCGGGGTTTCACCCCTTATCAGCCAGGATAGCTTGAATCCAGTGGCACAGTGAGCCGGGGACACACGTCTGGGCATACCCGGCGCACTTAGGGCGAGAAAGCAAAAGACACACACTTGATGGATGGAATGCAGAACAAATCAAAACATTCACCCACTGTTGCACTTGGCCTTTTTTTTCGCAGGGTCATCCCAGAACTTTTTGCCCTCCTCCATTATTTTATTCTGACCTGTTGTTGGTGGTTTTCGGACTCTGGGCCCTTTATCACTGCTGTTCAGTGTTAAAGTGCATGTGCTCTCTATGGTAAACTTGGTAAGATTGGTCTACACCTTATTGGCATATTTAATTTACCTATCAGTTCCTTGTAAAGTGGTATCTCATATACCCAGGGCTAGTAAATTAAATGCTACTGGTGGGCTTGCAGCTCTGCTTGCGCCACCCACCAAAGTAGCCTTTCAAACCTGTCCCAGGCCTCTGCCATTACAGGGCCTGCATGCGCAGTTTACTGCCACTGTGACGTGGCACATAAAGGGGTTGCAATGTCTGTCACTCCCCTTTTACTACATATCAGTTACCCCTGAGGTAGGCCCTAGCTAGCCCTATGGGCAAGGTGCGGTGTAGGTAAAAGGTAGGACATGTGCCTTAACTGTGTGGCATGTCCTGGTAGTGACAAACAGCCTATTTGGTTTCTCACTGCTGTGAGGCTGCCCTCTCATAGGAATGCATTGGGGATTTCCTGATATGTGCTTCAGTGGTAATTCCTGACATGAGAGAAGTAGCGTGATCAAGTATGGTATGTTTGGAATAGTGGCGATAAATGCTGCGTAATGGTGTTCGCAGATTTATTATCACTATTTTAGAAATGCCACTTTTAGAAGTGTCTTTGTGCCTACCTGTTGTGTATTGCATGTCCGGCTCTGGATGACAGGGGCTGGGGAGGTGCAGTGGCTCCAGAGTGCCTGGGTGAGTCAGCGCTAGGCTGAATAGGCCTGATCTGCATTTGGAGTAGTGGGAGGAGTAGCACCTGAACCTGAATAAGGCTGTGCCTACCTTCCACAATGCTGGCTCTGGCCCCCTGTGATGTGTCTGGGGCCAGAGCCTACACTGACAATGGGGAGAATTGTGCACTTGATAAGTGCCCCCCAGAACTGGTTTGGACTGGGCACAGAGCCCTGTGCCAGGGGGAAGAACAAAGACACTTGGAATATAAATATTGGGGCTGTGTCCCCATGTCTGTTGAACTGACTTGGATTGGAAGAACACTCTACCAGGAAGACCCTCCGTGGGACCCAGCTGCTGACTGAGGGGGCTGGAGGGGCTGCCCTCTGCTGGGAGGCCCTGCTTAGTGGCCTGCCTGTGCACAGCCCTGCCCTGTGGGATTTTGGGACTTACCGTGTTGTGAGCGCTTAATTTTCCCTTGCACAAGCCATCAGCGTGCTTGGAGTGCTCTGCTGTCCCCTTACGAGCAGAGCTTGGTGAGTGTTGTGCACCCAATCGCCGCAGGGGCCGTTTACTATTTTGTTTTCCCAACAACGTGGAGGGTGCTGGCCAATTCTGTTTCTAGGAGCCCGAGAAGTGGGCTCAACCTTCCAAGATGCGGCAGGCGCAGTGTGTGTTCGCGCCGTGAGGAGACCGCCTTTTCTTTCAATTGATGTGTGCCCGCAGGAGCGCGGCTTCGGTAGGACCAAGAAAGGAAGATCGAGGATTTCCAGGCTGGGTAGTCCTCTACGTTACCCAGCAACGCCGACGTCATCGAGGGGCGAGCCAAAGGCAGCAAAGCCGGCGGAGACTTCGCTCCGCATACTGACCGCCGCAGGAAAGAGGATCTAGGCGGGAGGCCTAGCCCAGTGGAGGCTTGCCTGAATCCATTGTGTTAAGCCAGGCGAAGGCCAAGCCTGGAGGTAGGCGGTGCAAGTGGGAACACGTCCCCGGAAGAAGCCGTGGACAACGGAGCCTACGGAGACTTCGCTCCGTGTCCTGCCTTTCTTGGTCTCCCTAGCGGAGCAGCTGCACCACGAGGTTACGGGCCAGGCGGGTGAGTGTCGTCCCCCCGCGCCTGTGGGAAGGCACGTACTGTGAAGCAGCCCGAACGCGGGCTCGCTGCTGTCTTCCTTTTGGTCTCCCGTTGTGAAGGGACCTAGTGATTGCGCTGCCTTTTGGGTGGCATTGCGGGGATTACCCCGACCTGGGAAGCACGAGACAGGGAGAGGTCTCCAATGTATTTGGGCCCAGCAGCTGCATCTCGGGGAGTTGCGGAAGTTGCCAGTTATGTGCCCTGTGAGGGGCTTCTTTTTGTTCCTGTGGTCATCGCGGGGTGAGTCCAAGACGGGCCCCTGCCTCAGTTATTACGGCGGCTGCACCACGAGTTGTGGGCAGCTACCTCTCACTAGTGGGGGCAACTTGAGGCACAATAAGGTGCTTATGTGCCCTGTGACAAGTGGTTACTCTGGGGCACTGGGGCTGATGGTTTGCATAATGTGCTATATGAAATACCATTACTGTGTTTATGCCTAATGTTTTGTGCTAGGAGCCATCCTACAAGTACTTACTGGTCACCCCAACTATATGTGATGGTGATTTTCGAGTGTGTGTACTTTACAAAGTGTTTGCCTATGGTACCCTGCTAATCATATTTTGGCGATACTAAGGGGACTCCTAGCAGTAGTTACTGGGTGGGGACAACTGTAATGTTTGGGACTACGACATGTGCACTGCTACTGATGGTGTATGCCTAATGTGTTTGTGCTAAGTGCACTCTTACCAGTAGTTACTGGTTGTCCTAACTAACTATAATGGTCATTACACTGGCCCGATTGGCCATGTAAAGTATGTAATGTTATGTCAGTGGCCCGATTGGCCTATCGGTTTATATAATCCCTGTAAAAGTCATGACAAGTGCCTGGGGGCACAGTGTATATATGTGATTATGTTCTAAGGTGTTTATGCATACTACAAAGGCTATTTTTATATAACCTTGTGTGCAGTTTCTTTTGTGGTGTGCCTAGTGTGTCGCTGCTGTGTGAGTGTGTTGCGCAAACGCTTTACACATTGCCTCTTGGATAAGCCTGACTGCTCTGCCAAGCTACCAAGGGGGTGAGCAGGGGTTATCTTCAGCGTGTAAATCCCTTGCCCTGGCTAGAGTGGTGGTTTCTGCCTGGCTTAGGCGCATGCCCTAGCCAACCAGAAATCCCATTTCTAACACCCCCAGTCAAGAGATCTGGGTTAAATCCATCATTCTTTTGCTCACCATGCCACCCCAGTTTAGACCTGGCCATATGCAAGTCAGTCATGACCCAGTGCTTCATGGGAACAGTCCAGCCCGAACTGCCAGGCCAGGTCCTCTCTGGACTGGAAACAAGCATCCAAGGACCGATTTCGGGGTTTCACCCCTCATCAGCCAGGATAGCTTGAATCCAGTGGCACAGTGAACCCGGGACCCACGTCTGGGCGTACCCGGCGCACTTAGGGCGAGAAAGCAAAAGACACACAATTGATGGACAGAATGCAGAACAAATCAAAACATTCACACCTAGTCAAGAGGTCTGGGTTAAATTCATCATTCTTTTGCTCACCATGCCACCCCAGTTTAGACCTGGCAATATGCAAATCAGTCTTGACCCTGTGCCTCATGGGAACAGTCCAGCCCGAACTGCCAAGCCAGGTCCTCCCTGGACCGGAAACAAGCATCCTAGGACCGATTTCGGGGTTTCACCCCTCATCAGCCAGGATAGCTTGAATCCAGTGGCACAGTGAGCCCGGGACCCACGTCTGGGCATACCCGGCGCACTTAGGGCGAGAAAGCAAAAGACACACAATTGATGGACAGAATGCAGAACAAATCAAAACATTCACTCCCAGTCAAGAGATCTCGGTTAATTCCATCATTCTTTTGCTCACCATGCCACCCCAGTTTAGACCTGGCCATATGCAAATCAGTCTTGACCCTGTGCCTCATGGGAACAGTCCATCCCGAACTGCCAAGCCAGGTCCTCCCTGGACTGGAAACAAGCTTCCCAGGACCGGTTTCGGGGTTTCACCCCTCATCAGCCAGGATAGCTTGAATCCAGTGGCACAGTGAGCCAGGGACCCACGTCTGGGCATACCCGGCGCACTTAGGGCGAGAAAGCAAAAGACACGCAATTGATGGACGGAATGCAGAACAAATCAAAATATTCACTCCCAGTCAAGAGATCTGGGTTAAATCCATCATTCTTTTGCTCACCATGCCACCCCAGTTTAGACCTTGCCATTTAATAGGGAAGCTTCAATTGGGAATACACATGTCACAGACATGCTTGCTCAGAAATTGCATGTCACCTACCTCCGAAGGTAGTCTGGGATCCCCGCTGCTGCACATCTGAGCAGTGCATTCACTTTGCCGCTCCTTCAGTGGTCTTGTCCACAGTGGCGGAACTCATCTGGCTACATGTGAGGCAACACAGCATCCAATACAGCTGAAGAGTCAAGTGTCGTCCAGCACACCAAAGCGGGAATGGATTATAGAACAATATGGGAAGCTCCACTGGGGTGGTGGGTATGACACAGGGCACATGGTGTGATGGGACTTTAGATGCAAATTCTTCTTGGTTGGATTTTGTGCAATATTGCATTTTAAAATGTTATTTTTCAACTAGTTTGAAACGGGATTGATAACACACATTTGCTGCCCAATACGCTTCTGGCATATTGAGCGCCTACTTATCTATAAATTATCGTAAGCAGTGAGTGAAGATTCAGAGAGTCATCATATAAAATGTAAACATTTTACAGTTTGGTCTTCAGATATTTTGGACAATTTCTGTATAGTACCTAAAATTCCAGTCACCAGTAAATAGATCCTCTCATCTATGGCTACTGACAGACCATGTACCAGTCACTCATTCAGCAATGGCTACTTGAATATAGCACATGCATCAACCATCTGCTATCTCTGCAGCAGCCACTGTTGCCTGCAGTTCTGCCCTTTTTCTGTCACGTGACAATCCTTCACCTGTAGCAATGTGTAGGACACAGAGTGCCATATATAGTCACTTCTGGCAGAATCAAAGGTTTCTGCTGTCTTTTCATGTCATATTCTATTGGGCAACTTGCGTAATATTTGGCGTTAAGTAGAATAATTCATGCCCATTCATTGCTACACTTGCAAGAACAGAGTGGGATATTCTCTTTGATTGATTAAGCCATACTATTTGCAGAAACCACTCTTGTATCACTTGAGGAGAGCTAGAGAAATCATCAGAATAAATCATCTTTGGAGAGAACAGCAGTGGGCCACCAAGTTCTGGTCTGACCGATGGCACACATCCATCTGAAATACCATGGAGTTCTTCATTGAGTAATTAAACCTCTAATACTTGGTCTTTATTCTTCCACCTAAAACAAAACTGGTGCATCATTCAGTTGCTTGTTTTCACTCATCGCCCAGCCATCATCACAATAGTGAATTCCCCTGAAATTACCTGCAGAAACAGCATTTGCCTGGACCTGCAGGACTCACTCATAGGACACCTTCAAAAAGTTCAAAACATGAGTTTGTCTACTCACCAAAAGGTGCAAACACCACTGTATTTCTCCTGGTTTGTAAGACTTTCACTGGTTCCCAATGACAAAAATAATGAAATTCAAGACATCAATCATTGCTCAGCTGCACTGCAGAACATTTACTGCATTACATTTGCTCCATAATGTCTTGAATGACGTCATCACCACTGATTCTCCTCGAGGTCCACAGAATCCACGCGTCTCATGATCCCCACTGCACTCAAATCCCAAGAACCATGAAAGCTGCAGATCCTGCTCCTACATAGATGCCACACTCTGGAGCTTTCTGCCCGCGTGACCAGTGCAGTAGATGAGCTCTGAGCTCCAGAAAAACACTCCGCACCTGGCTATTGGCCCAAAAAGTCCTTTAGCCTCCTACCAACATTCATATTGGATCAGGAATGCTGAGGCCATATTTTAGCATGCATGCACTATATACCAAGAAAACAAACATAGGTACAGCCATGCTTGGGACCCACTCAGGAAGCGCAGCTTCAATCTGGTCAGGTGCAAAGCTGTGCTGCCCAGGCGTGGCTCCTCCCTTTAGTCTGTTGCCTCATTGCCAGTCTCTGCCACACTCTCTTTGTGCAAGTAAGGCAAGTGCTGACCTGGCCAAACACAATACTGACCCAAATAAAAAGCCCAAACCATACAGATTGTAGGAGATACTGATGATGTTTTGTGTAAGCTGACAAGGAATTGAGATACCAGAACCAAGGGATGCCCTCCAGCAGAGTACTGTTAGGGGGCTCATATCTTTTTTTCTCATGAATTGCAGTTAACATGGCTTGAGTTGTATGTCAACTCTATTTTTTCAAAAAGGGTACATTTTGTGAGCACACTGTGTTGTTGGGTCTGATACCAATTGTCAGTTTCTATGCAATTACTACAGTGGCGTCATGAGCCCGCCCCCTTCGCTTTCACAGCTTAAGCGGGGGTGGTGTTGACATCTATGATTATTTATGAGCATGTTCTGTCTGCAGAAAAACACTCATAAAAAAAAAGAAAGGGAAAACCGTAACAGAGGTCAGGAGTGGTAAGTCAATACCATTAAAGGAAGCCGAAAAGGAGAAATGATGAGAGAAAGAGAATGAAAGAGTGTGCAGGGGCATAGCTTCAATTGGTGCAGCAGGTGCAGTGGTACCAGGACCCAGAGGCTTAAGCGGCCCACTGAACCCTGTTTATTTTAGTCATCAAATAGTAGACGGGGGCCTATTTACTTCCGTACAGTGCGGCCCACAATACACTGGCTACGGTACTGACAGTGTGAGAGAGATGGCCAGAAAGAAGAATGAAATGAAGAACATATGAAAAGAAGAAAGAAACTGTGACAAGTAGGAAGGGCAAAAAGCATGAAAAGATGGATGCAAGAGTGAAAGAATTGATGGATGAAATGTAAAACGACATTGTATTGGTGGGTGAAAGAATGGCTGGAATGATGAAAGGCTGGATGAATGGATAGATGGATGAATGGACGTGTGTATGGATGGGTGAATTGATAAATGGAGAGTGAAATGATGAATGTATGGAAAAGAAGGGATGCATGAATTGGAAAATGATGAATGAATTGCTGGAAGTGTGATTGGAAGTATTGAAGGATGGGTGGAAGAGTGATGATGAAAGGGTGGATAGACCGAAAGATGAAGGAAAGAAGCATGATAGATGGATGGAAGGTGGGATGAAGAGACCACATATAGTGTGAGTAAGCCTTACTCACTTCCCTCACCCCTGGACATTAGAGATACGGATCAAGTGGGGGTATTTTCATGTTCTGGCTACTCCTCTGAATTGCTATACAGGATAAATGAGTGTTGTGGAGCTGTACTGTAGAGTAGAACGTTGCTATGGCATTGATAATGTAGTAATATCGCATGCGATGTCAGTTTTCTGACAAGTGTCATTACATCTTTTGTTAGTTTCTGATTCCTAGTAGCAACAGCTTGCTTTTATCCTGATATTTAGTTCCTTTACAATCTTCTTACTGTGTTTTTGCTGATGTTTTTTGTATTTGACTACATGTAACATTTAATTCTATTTCCAAAGGCTGGGGAAAATTTGCACGGCTAACGAGAGCCCTTACAAGCAGCCGGGGAGTACTACAGCAGCTCACGCCAACAGTCCATAAAGGAGAAAATGTGCATAAGCATTCCCGACTCGCTGAGGTAAGTTCTACATTTTTCTGTAAATGAAAGCTTGTAGTACTGTTGTAGGTACAAGCTCATGAAACTGTGAATTCAAAAGATGGTTGAAACATTGGGGCCTTCCATTAATGTAACAGTGGACATCTTGCTCCCTGTGGGTATTCAGTTCCTGTTTTGGGTTTGCCCAGCTAGTGTATCTCACAACAGTTTATCTGGTTAGGAGGCGGAGACTGACTGGTTTATATCTGTACAAGGTACTGGTGGGTGAGATGGCTCCATGTTATTATCTTGGCGCTTGGACTAACTGGTTTGGTAAGGACTGCAGCCTGGCTTGAAATCCCCATGACCAAAAGATGTACTGTTTGGGGCAGATTGTTACAGGTATTAGGGGCTTGATGGTGGAATGTTCTTTCCCTGGACCTCAGGAAATCTGAGGGTGTCATCCAGTTTGAGAGGACAATGAACACCTCAAACTGGATGCAGAATAGCCATTTTGCTTATTCTGCATTCCCTGTGGATTGTGTGAGCCCCACAAAATGTCTTTAACTGGACTGAAAGGGAGAATTTCTTGCTAAGGAGGATCCATATGGGGCATGACGCATGCTGAATCAGAGGCTTACTCACACGGATCTGTCTCTTCAAGTCCAGCGGTTTACTGCTTCATTATGTGACTATGCAGAAATGTTTCCTCATGGACCAGTAGAATGCATGGCATGGTTTAGTCACTGACACAGGGCGATGGGTCTAGTGAGTGATAGCACTGACCTGTGTGCCAAGGACGGTGCCTTCTGTCTAAAGCTAGGAATCTCTCTTGCCGTTTTTATCTGGAGAGCTTGTTTCCAATGTCCTTGATTTGTGAGGGAGCAGTAAATTGCTCCTCGCTAAGTCTGTGTTTAGAACCATTGTGCAGTGTGACTGTTCCAAAATCAGTAACAAAAAGGCATTTGCACCTCATGTCCAGAATAAAATGTGCTCCCCCGCAGCCATGATGGTGACAACTGTTCGCAACAACACAAATATATATTTTTTTAAAGAATGGTATGTCTACTACAGTGTTCGTTTATGACAAATCAGTTGACAGTACAGCAGCCCTATTTTATTATTTTTACAGTTTGATATAGCACAAACTCGATCCGAAGATACTGGAGCGTTTTACGTGAGCACCAGGTACATTACACAAGGACACATTCATTTTTTTTGGTAGGCACGGGGAGATTAAGTGATTTGTCCAGAATCACAGGATGTTGAGCCGACGCCGAGACTCGAACCTGGTTCTTCAGCTCCAAAGCCGTCAGCTCTGGCCTTTAGGCCAAATCCTCCTAGATTAAAAGACCAAAGAGAGAAAACGAGGCACTGCAGAAGGGCCTAAAGCTGTATCCTTGCTCTTGCAGTGCAGGTGTAGTCTATATTCTGATGATACGGCGTCTGATTTACCAAAACATTATTAACTTGAGGGTTCATAAGCTCGGGCTCAAACACAGACATGAGAGTCGTCACAATGGAAAGCAAAGTGAGATGCAGATGGGAACGCTGAAGCATGTTATCACCAGTTAATGGACCCCTGTAGATGAAGTTACAAACAATGCACTATTTATTTTGTCAACTTTTGCAATGCAACGGCTCCCCTCAATAATGCAAAGACACTGAGCTACTTTAATTCACCCGAACCAGAGCTCTGGCAGTATATTCAGATCCTCTTTTAGTAGGGTGACCAGACGTTCCGGTTTTCCCCGGACGGTCCCCGTTTTTGGAGGTGTCCCCATGTCCCGACACTTTTCTCCAAGTGACTCAAATGTCCCGGTTTTCAAACACTGTCCGGGTTAAACACAGAAATGTCCCGGTTTTTCATTGTTCCAGTTGAGCATGCGCGCGCATGCTCTCTTTGCACTGTTTACAGCGTGTGACGTCACTGAGGTGAGCGCTGTAGCAGGAAGGGAAGTCCGAAGAGAGACATTTTCTCTCGGGATTTCCCTTCTCTTTTTACACACAGCGCCAGCACCTACGTCATCTGCCAGCCATATTTGAACAATTGCATATCATCAAAACTGAATCTTCGCTAGAGGGGGAAATAGTGATATTAAGGAGCAACCCCAGTTTATGAACTTTCTGAACTTCTGTGATCTGTAGAGGCTGTGTGTTTGCTGCTCCCCCAGATATCCCACCTAGAAGTACACAAAACAGAAAGTTTAAAGTATTTCTGAATGTTAGGATGAGTGTCCGATAACACATGTGGTGATGACGTCCCCAACGTCCTTCTCAAGCTCCAACCATTCATTTCTACAAGTTCCAAGATCAGAACAGAAATCCTGGGAAACGGAACACTGGTGATCAGGTAAAAGGCTGAGTCGCTATTTGAGGCCTTCATTCAGTGGCTTCAGGTTAAACCTGCCTTGGCTATTAAATCTGCTCATTGTTTCCAACATGTTTTTCAGATTGTAAACAATGGCCCCTATTGTTGCATTATTTAAAGATATTTACTAAAAGTGGATATGTGGCAATAGCTTATCTGTTTCATATACCAAGAACATATAGATTGCACATTGCACATTCCCATATCATGACTTTTGCTTGCATTAGTGGTCTTTTAGTTGTATCAGTAGCCTAGATATTGCACATTCCCAAAGCCATTAAATTGCACTTAGCCAAAGATCTGTAATTAATAGCTCGTCAGTTGCACATGGAAGTTGTGCATCTATTGCTTGCATCAGCAGTTTATCAATTCACGAGCAAGCATACTGTCCAGGTGGCAATACAAAAGATCTTCAATTGCCTAGCCCATGTCTCTTACCAAAAGTTTCTACTTTGGATAAAACAATATTTCTTCGTCCTGTAGCTTGTATTCATAGCCATACAAACTTTTCAGTAGCCCTTATGCATACTGTGCAAGGATTAATGTATTGCTCATTGCATGTTTTATTCATAACCAATTGATGCATGCACTGTGTTCTCCATATCAAAGCTATGACTTGACCTTTTGGCAGACCTTTCATATCACGGCAAACTGTTTAGCTGGAAAGGACTTAAAGGAGCAGGGTTAACGCCTGTGGAAGAGGCGAGCAGCGCTGCTCGAGCTTTTTGCTCAGGTCTTCACACTATTGCGCTATGAGATGATACCAATGGCTAGCGTGCACCGTACATACCCCAGTAAGGTAACATGACATCCCAGCAGTGACCACGCAAATGTGGGAGGACTGTGTGGTCGGCCAGCCTTTGCGACCCTTATGACCCTAAGGCAGTAATACCTGGAGAGGTGTTTTTCTTACATTGGTCCATGGCTGCCCTTTGGCAATTTAGCATTCCGCAGTTTACCTCCCATGCTTTTCTGTCATGAGCAACTAAGCAACATGAGTGAGTTGTACTTTACGCGGTGCTGACGCGCAGCTATAGAAACGAGCATTGATAAAGCTAGTAAATCTGGCGTTTGCTAGCCTGTGATGTTTTATTGATTTTTGGCAAATATATGCTATAGTCCTTAAAAGTGTAAATGTAATAAAAAGTACTAATGCTGCTGCGTAAAGGAGAGGGGTGCCAATAAAAGACCTCGGATTTGTTGTCTGTAATGCTTCATCTCGGTCTGTGGAGGGAGTAGTCCTACTTCTATGTCTATGCCTTGTCCCCGTTTTTTGTTTTGAGAATCTGGTCACCCTATCTTTTAGGCCTCGTTTCTGCATTATTTTTTCTAGACATATGATATTTTGACGTGTGTGCAGATGGGAAAAGCGAATCAGCACTTGGCTGCACGTGTTCTTCCATAAATCTGAATGTATTTTGTTTTTAAATTGGGATATTTAATAATTTGGTAAGTCAGCTGTAAATAATACCCACAAACGTTCAAGTGCGAGTGGTAACTTGAAGGAGATATTTCAGAAGTATCGTTGGCTAAGCAGCGCGTGTCGGTGCCCCAGGCTGTAGAGCTGTGTTTAAAAGAAGTAACCTCAGCTTTATGATTACATTGGCATATTGTACACTTTTCATAACCTAAATATGCATAAACCTTTTGCACATCTGCTTAGGTTCAAATCTGAAATTGAATCTCGAAGATGTCTTCCCCACACACATGTAAAAAGACAATGACCTTGTTGGGAGGTCACTCAGCTGGGAGGTCCCTCAGGCCCACGCTTTGTCATGGACCCAGGGCGGAGTTTGCAGACCTGGATTACTGGATTACTAGACCCGGAGATTCCAGGCCACTCAGAATGGCTAGTGACAGAATTTCACCTCGATTTATCGTTCTGGGTGGAATACCTCCATTCGTAATTAGGGTCATTTTGTTTAAAAAGCACGTTTTGTACACAGGCTGCAGAACCCTGGGTTGTAAAGTGTGACATTTAGGCATAACCTTACTTTACTGACTTTTGTTTGGAAAATCCTACAAGCTTCAAGCATTCATCATCTTGATACATATCTTTAACAAAACCGATGGAAATATTAGCATATGATTAGTCCTTGACCATATCTGATAATATATCATTTTGCCTGCCTGACTTTGAATAAGTGTTAGTAAAAGAGCCAATCATCTTCCTAGGCAGAATTCCTAATGGCTTGCTCCCAATAGTCCCCTTTACACCCCATCATTCAGTGGCCAACTACCCTACTTCAAAGGTTTGCAGGACAGTGAGGTTCAGGCAGGTGCTTCCCCTCACCAGGCTACCTCTCCCTATTGAAAGGGGCCCTAACATGTTCCTTTTGTGTAAAATGATCTCAAGGCTACAGCAGAGCACACATGGAGGGAGCTGGATTCTACAGGTGTAGGGATTTTCTTTGGTCTTTTGGAGATAGTAATTGGTTGTCTTGGGTGAATTTTGGACTGAGTTGGAGAGGAGTTTGGAGAAATCCGTGGCTGTGACATTGGTCTGCTGAAGTGTAAAAAACTGTGGGATAGCTTGTACTATAGCACCTTTCTGAAGCTTAACTGGGTTACACTATTAATGTTAGGCAGGGAAATTATGGAGGATTTAGTTTAATTTTCTGAGTTGTTGCCAATCTTTTACTGAGTTTGCATTTTAAAAACTGCTTATTGGAGACTGTTAGTGGGAGCTGCCTGGAACAGAAGAATGAATGAATGACTGACTGAATGAATGAAAATTCTTATAAAGCGCACAGCTACTCAGAGTGTCCCAGCACGAGAGAAGATGATTTTTCTACTGCTTGCAGAAGACTTCTCATCTTCCTTATAGACAGCTGTGGAGAGACATTTCATGACAGGTTCATCTTAAATCTCTAGGACTGGACAGCTGCTCCAAGAGAAAAATCCTCTTGCTAAGCCACAAAGTTAAAAGAGAACCCGCCCAAATTAACCAGGGGAGTCGGCTTGCCTGTTGTTCTGTCTGTCTTAAAGCTGAGGGATACAGAGGGTCCTGTAGACAGAGGAAGCTGTACCGCCCTGGAAGAGAACCAGTGGACCAGTGGCAACTGGATATTTCAAATCTTAATCTATTTGAAATTTCTCCCGAAAGTCTTGGAAGTGAAGTAGACCCTGCCAATTGATGAAGGCGGAGTTGTTGCAGTGTAAACCCAGAAACCAGTTTCAACTAGATATTTTGCTGTAGCCCTGATGGGAGTTACAAAGAGTCTACCCAGCACTTGAACCATTGCATGTTTCTATGAAAACTTTTCAAGAACCAAGCATTGGTTATAGAACTCTTGTTGGAAGTTAGGATTTTGATGTTTTTCATTGCTGGAGGACCTGGAAAAAGACTCTAATGATGCCTGACAAAGACCCACACTTACGGACCACATTCTTTTAGTTTTGTTCCACTCATAGTTTCTACTACAAAGTTTGAGGCTACTGTGGAACTACAGAAATGAACTATCAGTTCTCATGGAGCTCTGTTCGACTGCAGCTTCCAACCATGCCCATCTGACTATTGTCAGCCAATGCAAAACTTTAAGGCTAAATATGTAAGCATTTGTCAGGGAACTAATCACTTTTATTGGACCGTAATCACCATATCTCTACAGAGGGTGCTTAAGTATCAGCAATTTGCATCACATTGACTAACATTGATGTTTGTTTTCTCATTTTTTTCTTATGAACAATTTTTAATAGCTTCTGTTCCCTACATTTGATTTTCTTCATTTTGGTGTCATTTCGTCAATATTTTTTCTTTTTAACTAAATTTGTTTGGACACTTAAAGTCTGTTATTTCATGGCTAATGTTTCTTTCGTGTTGTTGCACAAGTAGTAGTTGCAATTTTCACTCTCAGAGGAATGGCTTGCACTTGTGCCCACTTGCCAAGGGCGAGCCAGGCATTACACACAGAAGCATGTTTACATAACTGGTGTTAGGCTCTGTTGAAGCTTAGCCGCAGCTCACGCAAAGACTTTCACCTTTGTTCCTCACGGCTTTACAATCTGGTTTCCTAAATACACTATTTGAAGATTGTGCTCCATTTATTCAATGCTCCTGAGAAAGAGGTCCTGCATTTGTATATTGACACTATGGGGCTTATTAAGATGTAGGTGGATCCGACACCGACGTCACGTCAGTGTCGGACCCACCGACATCTGCCCCTGCGGTCTGCCTGCCGCATTACGATGCGGTGGGTGGAGGGACTGTCCGCGGCGCTTCGAGGTGCATCGGAAAGACACCTAATCTCCTAATGACTGTGGCTCCGCCGTCAGAATTACGATGTACTTTCCATGTTGGCCTTTATGACATGGAAAGGCTGTCAGAAAATGACTTTGGGTGCGGCTAGCAGGGCCCCCTTCCCCCATGGCCCTCCGCTATGGGGCCTGGGAGGCACCTATAGTGCCCCCCCTAAACATTCCTACACCATGTGGCAGGCACCATGAGGTGCCTGCCACACAATGTAGGGATGTTTACAAACATCCATTTCACTATGGCAGCTTGTGCTGCAGGCCTTTTCAGCCTGCAGCACTAGCTGCCATAATGAAATGGATGTTTCCAACTGCCCTATGGGTGGTCACATCCAAATTGCATGGTCGGAACCGCTGACCTGTGATCGGGCGGTTCCAGACCGATACGGTGCCGGGTGGACGCAAGTACGCCCGACATTGTAATCAGCCCCATAGTTGGAGATAGAACAATTGACCCACACTTAGTCTGCTTGTGACTTCCCATGCCTGGGATGTGATTTTTCAGTATGCCATTTGTAGTGTAATAGGTTTAATGCTGCAATCATGAGTACAGCCGCACAGTGGAAATGAGTCACCCTACTTAATCCAAAACTACAAAATTGCTTAATGAAATATGGCGCTTACTTACTATGGAGATGCTGACCCTAGGTTTGACAAACATAAGGGAGCCACATTTATGAACAAAGATTCCATTTATTGCTAGATACATTGTTACTGAAGCATTTATGCGTTTCCTGAGTTTTGCCACGGTTCATAAGAGTGGGATGGTATGATGGTCCCACAGCATTCAAGCAGCTTGCCTCTAGAATTTGCTCTGTCTCCATTTCTTTTATTCAAATGTCTACTTTGTACTTTGGAGATGGCTAAAGATTTAAATGTGTGTGGGTAAGTCACCTCTATCTTATTGGGCTTAGTAGCCAGCATCTGAGAGAGTCAAGGTGCACTTAGTAAATGTAGGCCTTGTAAAATAGGGAAATGAGACTTTCCTCAGAAAGGAAACACTCATTCTTGGATGGCATTATAGTTTGGAGAGCTTACCCTGAACTGTGTTATCACTCAGTTAACAATGTTAATGCTTCTAAAACATCATCAGTGTGTGCTTCTATGATCAGAGTCAGGTATGGAACATTGTTATATCAGTAGGCGTCAGCTTCTCTGGCATTAAAATTAGGGGTTCTGTTCTACTTGGTTAGGTAAATTAATTTGGAGGTTATGACCACACATCTCCATCAGTCCATTACTCTGAGGGATGTACGTCATTGATGTGCCCAGCAAAATATGCAAACATTGTCTAAAAGGCTAACAAAAGGAGTTAATTTATTGTGGCTCAAAGTCTAATAACATTTTCTGTGCCAGCCAATGGAGATCTAGGTCAATAATAAATATTAGTTTTATGAATTCATCAGATACAAGTATTTTCCATATTCTTCTAATTGCACTACATTAATGATAATGAGCAAACAGAAGATAGCATTGATCAATGTCAGATGATATAATATTTCGTTGTCTTTGCATGATTTACCAAAGAGTAAATTGCCATAATCCGAAGGTT
This sequence comes from Calotriton arnoldi, assembly GCA_963921515.1. Lineage (NCBI taxonomy): Eukaryota > Metazoa > Chordata > Amphibia > Caudata > Salamandridae > Calotriton > Calotriton arnoldi. Next base: position 952,824 of record CAWUFW010001591.1, read on the forward strand.
ACTTCTCATGAAGAAGGGCCACACAATAGAAATAATATGGAGCCTTTGAGAGCTAGGAAGGGAGTAACATTCAGGGTGCTTATTTCAATCTGTTTATCTCCATTCTAGATTTCAGTGGTGTGCTATTTCTGTAATTAGTTATGCATGCAACCACGAGTTTAGCCATCAAGGTAACACAGTGAGTTAGCACTGGCCACTGACATTTGCAGTCATCTGAATAAACGAGTTGTTATTGTCAGAAATTATTATTATTCAGGTGCATCCACAGCCCTCAATGATATGATGGCAGCACAGCCTTCCACCAATCTTATGCTCAAGGCGTCAACAGAGAACTCTTTATACTTTGACTTTCTTTTATGTTTAAGAGATGGAATAGCAGAAATCTAAAAAGGAGGCATAAATAACATTGATGGCCATAAATAGATATACTTAAATTAGAAACACACTATATGATAATGATTCATTTTTACAGGAATGCTGGTTTCCTTTTTGTGTTTTTCATTTCTGTGTGAGAGATTTTTGAACCAGGCGCCCGACATTACTTTAGCATTAAACTAATTGAGCTTGAAAAGTATGAAAAGTGAGGTTCTAGACTCCTCCTTGAAGACATCACATTTATCATAATTGCAGAATGTAGCCTTTATCACTTTGCCACTCATACTTGCATCATTACATGTCACTATTACCTATTAATGCTGGGTATTTATCCCACATTCCATCATCCAGTTTGTTATACATTCATGATGATCAACTATCCACATCATTATATACTCCACCTCAGGGATTCTGGACAAACAGTCCTATTCTGAAAGGAATAGGTATAATAATTTAACAACATTCCATTGCTTTTGTTTGCAAATGAGAGCATTATCTTCTAGATAGTTCTTTGACTGGAACCTTAAGGGTGACCTTCAAGAAAGTCTTTTCATTCTCATCTATCCCTGAAGGAAACAAGTAAAGGTGGTACTTTACCAAAGTACTGCTTGTGATATTCTAGCTTCATTTATAGCCTTTTCGGACTCTTTATGTTCACACATTAAATACTTTTCTGCCTACAGAGCATCAGAAGAGATTCATATTCACTCCTACTTTGAGGGTGGCTATGTAGAGAGAAGAATCGTTGAAAGCATGTGGCATCATGGCAAAAGGAGTTCTACCTTGGGCTGTATTACAGAGAGTGCCCCGGGGGCGCAACAGGTGTTTGCATAGTGGCGGGGGTGGTGAGGCGGGGGGTCAGGATGGGGGGGCATGATATTAAAAAAAAATTAACTTATCTTCTTCACCGCAGCCTCACGTCTCTCCTCACTCCTCGCAGAGCACCAGAAGCACCCAGGCTCCCGGACTCTCCCAGCCAATCACGACGCTGCATGAGCAGCGTCATGATTGGTCTGAGCGGCCGTTTCGGCCACTCAGGCAGTAACTGGGAGGCTGGGCATGGTCTCCACTGGACTGTGCAACACAGCCCAGTGGAGAACATGCTAAGTGCGCATGACTGTTTGGACGGCCCCAGAGGGCCAGCCAAGCCATCATGTGCACTTAGGGAGGGAGTGCACACTACTCCTTCTCCCTCTAATAGCGGCGAGCCCAGCCCCGCACCGCCCGACCTGGGTGGAGTTGGAGTCCCGCAAAGAAAAATAAAATGATAATAACTTCTTGTTATTATCATTTTCTTTTGCACTGCTCAACGAGCAGTGGGGCGACACTCCTCTGCCTTAGTGGAAGAGCCGCCACTGCGTTTGCACCCGCTTTGCGCGCCCCCGGGGCTCTTTGGTATTACAGAAGGGGCCGCAGACACTTGTGCATCCACTTCTGTAATACCGATAGCACTGGCGCACATAAAGCGCCAGCGCTATCTGCAGGGGGCGTTCCCTCCCCTTTGCCTCTGCATCTGTGCCATATTACAGACGCGGGCGCAGAGGCAAAGAAGCTTCCAGGAGGCGCACTGACAGTGCACCACCTAAAAATTGGCCCACTGTCTGTGCGCCCCCTGAGAGCAGCCCTCTGAAGGGGGTAAAGGGGGCCTTATGGACCACCCAGACATCCCCTTGCAGGCGGGTGCAGTCACTGACTGCACCCGCCTGCAAGGGGATCTCTAATCCTCCTTCAAAGTGCATGCGGGGTGCCGCCTGCACAGTGAAACATGGAGCAGCTGCTTCAAAGCCGCTCTGTATTTCACTTGAATGCGCTGCCCCAGGGCAGCACGAGTTTGCAGCTGCCCTGGGGACAGCGCATTCTAAGTAATAGGGTGCACTTTCTCTGTTTGCGCCCGGCGCACCTGTTTTAGGGTGTGCCAGGCGCAAACTGGGAAATTGGGCCGTAATACATAATATGGCCCCTGATGTGCTGGCCTCGTCAGTGATTAGCAGCTACCCATCTGCCAAGGATGATTTGCTGACAGCACTGTCAGAGCACTGGTGATTGTATTAAGCAAAAGTTCACGTAAACGGAACGTGTAGAGTTATGTTTGGCTGAACAAGGAGATACTGGTCGGTTAATGTCCTTCATGTCTAATAAATCAGCTTTTATGTCCCACGAAGCAATTAAAATTGCTTATGTATTAATAACATGAAACCCTAATATTACTATGAACTGTGCATTGGCGTCATTAAAGCGTTCTGGTCTAATGGTGACCAGAGGATGCAAAACCCCCCAAAAAAACACAGCATCAGCAATCAAATAAAAAAACATCAATGATTTAATGCTGCCTAATGTCAACAAATCAACTATTCTGCAATATTTACCCTGGTGAGCGTGCCGCAGCTCGCGCCTGCACAGAAAGGCAGTGCTGAACACCAAAGCACTTTGAAGAGAGCAGCCACAGACTGAGAAAGAACATATACTGAAGTCCTCAGTAGAACCAATGCCTAGGGTGCTGGTTTCCTTGCTAAGGAGCTTTTATGCCTGGAAGCGTGAACATCTCCGGAAGAGTTGTATTCTCTCTCTAGTCACAGAAAACCACAGCCTGGGTGTTTTATAGGATACGTAACTTACATTAGAACCCTCTGAGTGCAGGATTTCTGCAGTGCAGCTTGAATCGTACCAGGTACCATGATGGACACCTGTGCTAAACAGTAGCAAGAGCTGTCTGCCACCTATATCCACTCCGGCCCAACTGATTCACCTTGGAACGGGAAACAGCCTTTACACCGCAGCTCGATCTACACTGTGCCCTAACAGCGCGGTCCGAACCACAGATGCGTCTTTACAACATATTCCTTTACCACGCAAGTTGTTACAATGACTTGCCTTAATGAAAGCGTTGTTGGATTGATCTTGGACTTTAAATCTAACACTTTCCCTGCTGTAAATTATACTATTCCAACACTAGCGCTTTCCCTAAGGCAAGTCATTGTAACGACTTGCGTGGTAACAGAATGCGTTGTAAAGATTTATTCTTTGTTTGGACCGTGTTATTAAAGCAGGCGTGATTAACGCCTGCGTGGTTCCGACATACAACCCTTGGAACCAGTGGCGTCCTGACTGAGTTAACTTTTTTCTCTGGAGATTAAGCGTGAGATCTGTCACCCTATCTTGTTTGGTTCACAATACACCAACTTGTTTACTGTCAAATCCCAGAAGGCCAGCCTCAAGCCAGCTAAACAGATTTCAGTTTTCTTTTGGCCCTCCGTATAGGTTTGTGGCATGAAAGTTGTCTGCAGTTCATTGGAGTGCCACTTAAGCCTGTCACATGACCGTCGAGCTTTATAGGTTCCAGTTTGTAGTGTCCACGTACAGCATCAATATATCAAGTGACCCTCTGGCCAGTATTCAATTTGTGATAGTGGTTGTGAACCTGCACTCAGTTCTGGGGACTAGGACTTATTTTTCATCATCAAGCTGTGATCTAAAGCACAAAAAAGCCAGAAAGAGAGAGAGAGAAGAAGGAAGACAGGAATACAGTGACAAAGAGAGTAAGCGAAGGCAAAACCAATAGGTCTGGCATGGCAAGTAGGTGCAATGGTTATTTTGTTAGTTTTTTTTACTACAAGCATATGCTGCACAAATAAAAAGAAAATATGCCCCTGCCTAATATTAACAGTCACATGCTTCCAATGGTAATTTTTATTTTAGAAAAGTGACCGTTTCATATCATTTTAATAGACCATTCAGGTAGCTCCCAAGCAGGTAGCTACACCTAGAGACCCTTTTTTGTTTTAATGTGCAACAGAGGAAAATATGATCCTTATTGGCCAAGGAAAAGGTACTATTGGTTTTGAATCTTTGTAACTTGACGCCATCGTTTACAGACACAAGGATGACTAAGAACATTTAAAAGATGAATAATGGAAAGGAATAAGCATTGGCAAAATAACATACAGTCCCACCAGCCCTGATACTGAAATACACTTCTATTCAGGTGGAAGTGCAGATATAACCAGACAAAATGGCATTACTCACAGTGCAAGAGAGGCAATGGCTTAACTGGGCTGACCCATCCATTGTCCCATGCTGTATGCTGTGGGAGGTGGAAGCAAAATATGAATGAGTTGAATAGACCAGTGGAGGAAAGGGGCTGACCCAAAGCCCTCTATGTATATATGTATACATGTATGGGTACATTTTTATATTTATGATGTTTTTTGTTTACTTGAGGCTGGTGAGACAGCTAAGCTGTCTCTAGGACAGACCGTAAAAGCATGGATGGAACGGAACCTGCAAGAGTGTTATCAGAAGAGTAAGGCGAGGGTGAATAAAAAGTTATGAGTTGAAATCAAAACTAGGCAGCCTTGGTATTCAAGATTCAAGATTGTTTATTGTTTCAGTTAGTTAAAACCACTACAATACAATTTCTATAATAAAACTACAGTAAAAGTTTTTTTTCTATAAAACCTAAAAAATCGTAAAAGAATCTTTTGTTTGACAATTATTAACACTCAGTTTTGTATGGAGATGTCGTAATTCAATTAGTTAGTCTCTTAATAAAATACAGATATTTTCCAGGTGCATTATTAATAAGTCTTTACAAGAGTGAATATTTCTCCAAATGTTCTTGCCTTATTCACCATTGTATCCCAGAAGCGAGTGCAATCTCAGGGCCGGTCAGTCTTGTTTGGTATTAACGAGCGATGCTCCACAATCATTTCCCTTTTTTAATTTTTTTTTATTATTTTAATGCTTGCGTATGTACGGAAAGGAACTTTATTAGTTTACAGTTCAGTGTAACGTCTGTTGGGTCCAAAGCCGCTATAATTGCAGATCTGCAAGTCCTTATACCTCTGGTATTCATGGCTTGTTTTAATAAAGAGATTCGCGCTTGTGATAATTTGGGGCATATGCAGACTAGGTGGACAAAATCCTCTTTACTACTTCCACATAGTCTACAATCTTTCGGCCCTTTGTGAACCCATGTTGGCTGATCGGCAGTAGACGGCAGATTGCCTAAACGCAAAGCCATTAGTTGCAACGTTTTGTAGACCGAGAACGAGATGTTTAGGTATGGCGCTGGGGTAAGTGTTTTATAATTAGTAATTACCATCCAGGCGTGTTTTCTCTTACTGAGGATGTTTTTGTCGACCAACAAGGAATGAAATTTAGCTGATTTATTTATGGCTTGCTTAAAGGATGAGCAGGGCAAATTGGTTTCCAAGAGCCCACCTGTGCAGGTTTCTAGTAGTGCTTTTTTTAGATATTGGTTATATGGGGATTTTTCATCCTTCTCTAATTTGTCCCACAAAGCCTTGTTCAATTCCAATTCTGCCGCATTTTGCTTGAGGGTGTACCATTGCTTAATTGTTGCGTACATTCTCCCCAGTGTTTCATTAATTACCCCAAGCTCTAGTCTTACCTGTGCTGGGGAGGCGGACTGATGAATTTGAAAGACTTGTTTATAAATTGAAACTTGAGACTTGTTTAGGAGGTCAGCGTCTTTCCCATGTAGTGCCGTACTGCCATATGTTAATGTTGGTAACATCTTGGCTTTTATTACTGCTAATAGGGGTTTAAATGATGGCCCCTTCAGTTTTTTCGCTAAATACCTGAAGGCAAATGAAAAGGCGTTTGTTCTCTGTGTCATATATGCTTTTGGTCCCGATGATTGTGCCTGTTGTCAATATAGAAGCCCAAATACTTATATTTAGATACTGCTTCTAGTTTTTTGCCCTCTAATTGGAATTGCTGTTTTGCCTTCTGATGTCTACTAATCAGCATTGTTGTGCTTTTTGCGATGTTTATCTCTAGTTTATTGTCGGCAATATATTCCAGCATTCCTGTAAGTGCTCTTCGTAAGCTTCGATCTTAGTTAGGCTCATCAACACAACATCATCTGCATATGATAAGTGAGATAGTGATAAAGTTCCTAGTTTGGGTGGATGAGATATGATCTTATTGAGTTTTGGGGCCAGGTCAGCCATGAAGAGGTTAAAAAGATGCGGGGCCAGGACACAGCCTTGTTTCAGTCCTTTGGTGGTTGCAACCTTTCTTGACAGCCTTGCACCATCTCCCAATTTAACTCTCATCCATGTGTTGGAATATAGCAGCAAAATTCCTCTGAGTATTTTTTCAGTGATGTTCCATGCACGCAGTTTGCCCCATAAAAGATGACGGTCCACGCTATCAAAAGCCGCCTTTAGGTCAATAAAACTGAGGTATAGCTGCTGTTTCCGTCGTATATATTTGTCGGCAAGCAACGAGAGCGATAGGATGTTTGTTATAGTGCCACACCCTTTTTTGAACCCCGTTTGGTTGAGTGGTATCCGTTTTGTTTTATCAGACCAAATGATCAGATCTTCCAATAGTAGAGAGGCATAGTACTTTGCATCTACGCCCAAAAGCGCTATCAACCTGTAATTGGACGGGGAGGTTCGATCGCCTCCTTTAAAAATCGGAGTAATTACTGATCCTTGCCAGCTTGTCGGAATTTGCCTGTCTCTCTCCACTTCCTCATACAGGTTTTTTAGTCTTCCACTCCAGAAGTCTGGGGCTGATTTAAAGATTATTGGAGGGATGCCATTTGGGCCAGGGGCCCCATTTCCACGACCCTTCAGGATTATTCTTTTAACGTCTTCATTACAGAAGCCCGAGTTTCCAATGGTAGATCTTGAGCCACCAGCTTCTTTCTGTTGTGCGTCGTCTGTGTTTTGCAATTCGGGATGTTGGCAAGTTGGGGTACTGTTTGTGTTTTGTAAGACGCTTCTGTCAAGGCATAATTGTTCCTCTTGCTCCACAATAGTTGTTTGAAACCTCTCTCTCCATACAGGGTGGTTCGATGGTTCAATGTCTGTGAATCTCTTTATTAGTAATGTTACCCACTCATTTTCTTGTACGCTTGAGGTAATTGAGTTAGCAGGCCGCTTTAGACCATTTATTATTCCCCAAAAGGCACTTGAGTTGATTTTCTTCGCAGTATGTAATAATTTGGCTCAAAAGTTATCCTCACGTCTTCTTTTGTCTTCCCTAAGCATCTTTTTGTACTTTTTCTTGAGGTTCCGTATTGATTCCCAGTCTAGGGAAGACGTCTCGATTCTTTTTAGTCTCCTTACATTTTTCCTTATTTCTCGTTTAAGTTTGACAAGTTCAAATGATGTTGACCTAGTGTGTTTCAGTTCCGAGGGTTGTTTAGGTTTGGCAGACATAATTGTTAGTAGTTTATTCGTGAAAGCTACCCACTCTTGTATCTTGTTGTGTTCGCTTATTTCGCTTTCCATTTTAATTCTCTGTACTGTTACTTGAAGTTCTTCAATGTTCTCTGTTGACCATTTTAGTCATTTCAAGTCAGTAGAGAGCGTGCTTTCAACAATTATCGCGCTGTTTTGATGCTTGGGAGGCTTTAAATGGAAGTAAATATGTTGATATGAGTGGTCACTTTTAGTAGTGAACTCAATCGAGAACCGTGTGAGAAAGGGGAATAATGGTAGAGATAGAGCAGTATAATCGAGCCTTGATTGCACTTTCCCTCCGAGGTAGGTATTCATTGGAGGGTAATCCTCTGGAGTTCTCCTTGGTATTCATCATCATCAGCATTCTGCAGCACCAGCATCAACCTGTTTACAAAAACTTAAGGCTGTGCACTTATTCAGCCTACAAGTTAAGCACTGCAACTGCTCTTTTTTCGATTTTGCCATCACAAGAGGTTGTTACCAGGAAGCACCTTCCTTCTGAACTTCTTGCATTGTAGGCGTGGCCATAAGTGTAACTCTCCTGGGAAGCCACTGCATATATCTAGTGATCCACAACTTTTAACATGTGGTGAAGGAGTAGCCTGACTGATCCAGAAGCTGCTGCTTTTTCTAATCGCCTTAATTTTAGCTGCTGGTATTAAAAGTATAGGGAAGCATTATATAAAAGTATGGGGAAGCATCAGCTATACTCCAGCAATGGCAGCAACAAGTAAGGGGAGAGGAGTTGGCCTAACGGCTAGGGCGTCCGACCTCTAATCTGGGGAACTGGGTTCGAGTCTCGCCAATGACGCTGAACATCCTGTGATTCTGGGCAAATCACTTAATCTCCCCGTGCCTAACAAAAATGAATGTGTCCTCATGTACTGCAACTGGTGCTATGTAAAGCGCTCTGATACCCGATTCGGGTCTAGTTTGCCCTATATAAAACTCTGTTAAAAAAAAAAAAAAATGGATCCATGGTAGTATCTCTCCATAGGACTAGCAAAGGTGTTTTCTGAAACATGTATGTTGATCAGTGCATCCTTATAAGTCTGACCCAAGGCATAGATTGATTTGGGGGAAACCCTGTGATAATGTCTGTAAACGACCACTTGCTAAAATGAGGGCAAATACATAATTTGTTTAAAATAGGAACCTCTCAAGACATTTTCTGGTTGCAAGCCTATTTGAATTAAGGTAACAGCTCTCCCTTGCTTCACACACCATATAAGAGTCCCGCCACATCAGTGAAGAATCAGAAGTGTTTGGGATGCATACAGGCTGCTCTCTGCAGTGCCATCACACACATTGCTGGTAGGAAATTAGACGTTGCTCTCTCTGCAAAGGCCTCTCAAGACTTTGCAACATTCACACCGACTGCCTTGAAACTACAATATCTTAGGTCCCTTATGCCCTTCCTACACCATGGAATGTACTACCCATGGCCGTGATGAGCAAAAAAACAATGGATTTAGGCCCTGATCTCTATACTGGGGGTGAGTGTTTGACATTGTTCAGCATTCTGTCCATCAATTGTTCTTTTTGCATTTGTCACCCCAAGTGGGATGGGTATACCCAGACATGGGTCCCATGCTCGCCATGCCACTGGATTCAAGCTATCCTGGCTGATGAGGGGTGCTACCCCAAAACCGCTTCTATGATAATTGTTTTTGGTTCAGGGACAACCTGGCTTGGCATTTCAAGGGTACAAAGTACATGGGGGCAGGGTCAAGACTGACTTGCATATGGCTATGTCCCAACTGGGGTGGCGGGGTAGCAAAAAAAACGATGGATTGAGGCCCAGATCTCTGTACTGGGGGTGAGTGTTTGACATTGTTCAGCATTTCATCCATCAGTTGTTCTTTTTGCATTTGCCTACCCATGGCATCAACCAGTAGTTAAAAAATGTAATTGGCATAGACTCTAAGAAAGACCTACCGTATTATCTCTAAGTGACTTACCCAGGAAACCATATGTAGAAACCTACACAGCTTTAATGGCCCACTAAGGTAATTTGTGGTACAGACCAGCACAGCACAGCACCCTGGGATATTGTCATGATGGGGTGAAAGATTCCACCTAAACTCTAATAGTCGCAATTCAGCAAATGGACAGTTGGGTGATCCCCCCCACTCTGCCCCATCACACAGTCACTCCTTTAAGAGGTCCGGCACACATGGACGGTGATTCATTAAAAGACAAGGAGTAGCGCAATTAACATCACACACCCTTTGACCTCTGAATGGTATCATGGGCCTCTTAACCAGCTTCCTATGTTGTTATTGAGAGGCAACAGGAAAGGCAAGAACTGAAAACTACAAAAACAAATGGTGCTCTTGCAGCGCTGCTTACTTGCCTCCTTGCTTGCATCTGTATTCATGGCACCAGTGACCCTTGAGACCAGAGGTAGCAAGGGCAGTGCCAGGAGTACCAAGGAGCGAGAAAGCATGGGCAGTGGCCCCTATCCCCGATGCCCCCTAATATTTGTCTTTGACGGCACGTGCAGCAAGCTCCTAATACAGGGACATTGTCACACATTAATCCCAGGTCTTTACAGACTTCACTCAATCACTCACCTGTCACGAAGCGGGCTGCAAGGGTTACTATTGATTTAATTGGTGCTTAATATGAGGAAACAAAAAGTGCAGGGGCCCAGAGAGTTGGTTAGGAGGCTGCTTCCGAAAGCTGGGGTGTCCGAATGCAACATTTTGACTCCACCTCATGCTTCTTTCTTCACCACCCTACACTTCTGACTCTTTATCCCACTCTTGCAGGTTCCATTTGTCGCCCCTTTCTTATCTAATTCTTCCTCCTCCTTTGTCCCTTCTCTGCCTTTCTCTTGCTTCAGGGGAAGGTTTGATGATGGAAGAGTAAGTTGTGGCCCTCCCAAAATGAGTGCCAGTGCCCACTGCCTTTAAGAAATGGCACACATTTAGCGCGAGCTTTAGCCACAGACACCTGGGCCTATCCGCGCGGGGGGGCCAGTGCAGAACCCTAAGATGTCTTGTTGGTGGAATATGATCCCGTGAAGATGGTGTCACTACACACCGCTTCTTAGTCTGTAAAATTGGAATCACAGTACATTTAACAAGATGTGATGTGAACTAAGATGGTTTGAAGTCAGTTAATGAAGATACTTATGATCTGTCGGAATTAATGAGGCATATGTTGAGATAAGGAGGGACCAGCCTGCACCCTATCGAGGCATCACATGGCCTTCGTGTATGCATGTGTCTGAAGGCGATGACACATTGTGGGATGCTCTTTGGCATGGTTGTGTATTCACTTTGTGAAATGTATGTGTTTTTCTTGTACTTTGACATCTTTATAGGTGAGTTAAGGTGTATATTTCTATAAAGGCAGGATGATCTGAACGAGCACTCGAAGCACTTTACACCGTAGACGTTGAAAAGTTGTACACTTTGCACCTGCTTATGTACAATAATTTAGAAGTGTAGTTTCACTACTGCTCTCCGGCTTTGTTGGCCAAGAACAGTCTGGGAGCAGTGACAAGTGTTCCAGCCCTTCACATCTACACTTGTCCTCAGTTGTAAGGACAGGCTTAATGAAAAGTGACAGGCTCGATTAGAGTTGATTTTTTGTGTTACTCTGGCAAGCTTGATGAAAAAGCTCCCTGGCAGGATGCCCGGTGGTATCATTACATGCTCAAGGAAACCTGTAAAAACTGTTCATTCACTGCTGGTGCTACTGAAAGGAATTGGAAATGACTGCAGTGACTGCGTGGAAGGCAGCTAATAATTTGTGTGTTCTTTGGCTACACGCGTATTTCTTCAGTACTCTCATCATTACTGGCCTTACTTTATTTCCTTCCTTCCGAAGTCCCGAATTATATACTTTTTGTCCTCTCTTTGTCTCTTACACCACCATTTCTATAGTCCTTCTGTTCTTGATATTGTCTCATCTTCCTATTTTCCCGTTAAACAACTTTACTGCTTTCGTGCCTGCCCTTTTTTCTTTCACTCCTAACCTTCTTCCTTTCACTGCTACCCCCTCTCCATTTTGGCCTTCTTCTCAAACACCATCCCCTAGGTTTCATTCTGCTTTTTCCTTTTTACCCTCTCTTTCCCTGGTTAATTTTCTCCATTTTATTTCCTTGTTGTTCCCTTTGTTTTTATCTCTCTTCTTTTTTCCTTTTCCTTGCTTCTATTTTTTTCTCCCTCCCTCCCTCCTTTTCTTTTCTTTTCTTTACTTATCTTTTCTTGTATTTCTTTTATCTGCTCTTAAACTCTATACCCCATCCCTTTAATCAGATGGCTTGTATCATTGAACTGTTCACATTCAGAGAACTACTTTCTTCTTTTTCATTCAGCACTCCATGAGAGTATTCCTTTGTCATACTCCTATAACCTAACAACACCTAATCTCTAGTAGCACATCTATTAATACTGCCAACCAATGCATGAATTCACATACCCCCCCACTAAAGATTACACCTAATTCTTATTAACTTAATATACCTCATGGACCCTGGACTAAATGCATGGAATAGCTGTGTCACATGGTCAGGATAGGCCCGGTTAGAAATGCTGCCGCATTGTATACTCGCGTTTCTTAAGTTGCCTTCTCTTTTACACAAAATGACTTCTGACATACATTTGCATGCATGATCATGCAGGATAAAATTCTCTGAATCTGCATTGCTTACATTTCCACTTTGTAGGCACACTATCATGATACCTTGAACATTCAGTACAAGGGATTAAGTTCACTGTGCAAATGTTTTTTATGTTATTGTCCAATAGGCGACAACGTTATCCAACTAGAATAACCAATTGCGGCCTGACAGGGGTTGCGAAATGGCCACATGGGTTCTATTGTTAGATATACAGAACCATTTCCTTGTTTATGCAGAGGAGCACTCAGCTGACACTGCGGGATTACCACATATTGGAATTCCAACTCAGCTGATTCCTGCGTACCAGCACAAGGGATGTCCAGCTCTACACCAAGACGGACAGCCTGATGACACTTACCCACAGGTAACGGGGAGTTTGTCCACTCTGGCAGGGATTTGACAGATCACCAACCCTAGGCAAAACTAGGTTAGGGAGTGCTAGGTAGAAGTACAACTATACACAGTACTTATATGCCTGTATATATTCACTGTTTTAGCACAATGGTGGAAATGTTCATCCTTTTCACTGTTCTTTTGATGCTAATCATGCGAATCTGTTTCATTCTACTAATTATCACTGTGCACGTATTTTATACAAGAATCACAATGCTTCAATAAATATTGAAATGCCTTGCTGAGTATTTCTTGTGTATTTCTTTGGGTATGCATGAGAGTCCAAGCAAAAAGGTTCTAGATCTGTTACCACGATTTCCTTGGTGGATCAGGGTTGTCATGTTTTAAGGTTGCACACACATTTGTTGCCCTGTAATGTTAGGAGTACAGATGGTACACTGTGGCTCGCAGAGACATAGGCCAACATATCCTGAGGGTGTGCACAGAACCAGTCTGGCACAATCCTGGCGTGTATGTTGTCTGACAAACACACAGTTTTACTGAGGGAGGTACAAGCTGTACAACAGTTGCTGTTAGAGCGCAAGACTAATCCCTATAACCAAAAATAAGCAAAAAGAACCGCACTAACCTAGGGTTCCAGAGCGGCGTGCTGCCCAGCATAAAGAGCCTCAATGTCTTATTAGGGGCAGTACGTGTTATATAAATGTAAAGACCATACAATATATAACCCACAATAAAACTAATATCATAAGTTAGCAGTCAGATGATTGTAGTTCATAAGGCTGCATCATGATCCTTGTAGGAAACTGAGTTACTGTTTGAGAGGTGTGAAACCCTACTCAAGCAGCTACGACAATTCATGTCAGTGTGAAATGTGAAACGCAAGCAAATCCCAAATGAATCTATATTTAAACCTCTGGTAGCTTGGCACTAAAGCAGTCAGGCTTAACTTTGAGGCAATGTGTAAAGTACAAACCGTAATAAAGTGAAAACACAACACTAGAAAAATCCCACACCAATTTAGAAAAATAAACTAAGTATTAATGAATTATTCAATATCAAAACAATATAAATGCAATTAGTGGAACCGATGATATGCAGTTTCAAAGATTTAAGTGAAAATAGTGCCTAGAAGCACAAAGTGCCAACTGTGGTTATCAGGTCGCGCCGGACCGGGACAAAGCCATAAGTTCAGGCCGACCATGATAGAGCGTGGGTCGGATACAGGGACCAAATTAGGCCTGCTGAAGAAAGTACCTTAAATCTGGGGTGTGGAGCGTTGCAAGATCCCACATGGGGGAAGTGTTGCACAGCGGCCGTTCCAATGGGCTGTGATACGAGGTCCTGCGTTGAGGATGCATCATGCCGTGGTGATTCCAGGGAGCTGTGGGGCTGCAATGCGAGGTCCTGTATTGAGGATGTGTTGCACAGCAGCTGATCTGATGAGTTGCTGGGCTACAATGCGAGGTCCTGCATCGAGTAGGCATTGCACACTGGTGGTCCTGAAGACCTACAGGTCCTGTAATGGGGATGTGTCGTGTAGCAGCGCTTCCAATGTGGAGCTGTGAGGCGATGGGTTGCTCTGCATCGGTTCTGCTTGTACAACAGCTGGCCTGGCAGAGCACCTTCAGGCCTACTTCCAAGGGTCTAGAACAGGGGTGGCACCCCTTGGGTGGTAAGACTTACAGCAGACAGAGTTCAGGTACTGGGTTCAAGGTGGTTGAAGCCTTTACTGTCTGATGCCCTGATCAGGAGGCTAGCCATCTAGCCCTTAGAGTCATTCTGGTGGTCCTGGGTTCAAGATGAAGGTCCAGTCCTTTTCACTCAGGCAGCAGGGCAGCAGAGCAGGAAACCAGCAGAGTAGCACTCCTTCTTGCAGCACAGCAGCACAGCAGTCCTTCTGAGTTTTCCACAGGCCCAGATATGTACTCAAGAGTTGGGTCTGAGGTTCCAATAATTATACCTGATGCCAGTTTTGAAGTAGGAGAAAGTCCTGGAGTTTTCCAACCCCAGAGGTGTTTGGGAGATTCCTGCCTCTCAGCCCTGGACCCAGCTTGTCTGGGGGCACAGAAGGCTAGTGTCAAACCCTTTGTGAGTGCACTGAGGCAGAGAATTTGTGATGTGCAAGTGTGGTAGGTGACAGCTCCGCCCCCTATCAAGTCAGAGATGGCTTATCCTGCTAACACCTATTCAACATTTGTCTCACTGTCTGGGAGCAATACACAAAGACCAACTGCCAGCTACACCTAGTCATGTGACCCAGGATAGAGGCCGCAGGCATCAAATGGCTAGGACAAGAAAACGCCAACTTTCTAAAAGTGCCATTTTCAGAATTGTGATTTAAAATCTGACTTCATCAATAAGAAGGTTTTAAATTACAATTCTTTAGACACCAAACTCAACCTTCCAACCTGCTCCCAATTAAAAGTTATCACTTATTAAATATAATAAGGTAACCCAATGTTGTCCTAGGGGATAGGCAGGCCTTGCAATAATGAAAAATGAATTTAAGAGGTTTTTACTACCAAGACATGTAAAAGTTAATAGTACATGTACAACCTTTTAAACACACTGCACTCTGCCCTATGGGTTGTTTCGGTCTTACCCTAGGGGTTACTTATATATATTAAAAAGGAAGGGATTGGGCCTGGCAAAGGGTTTTCTTTCCCAGGTCAAAATGGCAGTTTAGCACGGCACACAGAGTTTGCATTTGCAGGCAAGAGACATGTTTACAAGACTACTTAACTGGGTGGCACAATCAGTGCTGCAGGGCCACTAGTAGCATTTTTTTTACAGGTCCCGCGCACATGAAGTACCACTTTACTAGGGACTTACAAGTAAATTAAATGTGCCAGTTGGATGTAAGCCAATGTTACTATGTTTTAGGAAGAGAGCATAAGCTCTCTAGCACTGGTTAGAAGTGGTAAAGTGCGCAGTCCTAAATCCAGCAAAAACGAAGTGAGCAAAAACAAGATGATTGAAGGAGAAAAGTGGGGGAAAACCACACCAAGGATGTCCGGTCCAACAATCCCCTTTTACTGCTTGACATTCTTACACTCACATAAGACAAAATTGCGAGGATCACATCCATCACCCAATACTGTACTTGTCCATAACAATAAACCATCCATTACCATCTAAAAAGGCATGGAATAATTGAAGATCTGCCACAAGCTGCTGGCCAAAGGAGGGCTTTAATTTAGCTTACCACTGTATGTCCCAACTAGCTATATATCAGATATGGGATGATATTAACAAAGTCCATCCCAGCAGATCTCTCCATCATATCTTCCTTTAACCTATACCTACCCAAGACCATAAACGTCAAACAAAATATCTCAGAATAGACAACCCAGTGCCGTAACCAGCTAAGTGGACTATGAACATAATAAATGCAATAAAGGGACCTGCAGAGCTGCTCAAAGCTGCCAGCCATAAACCTTAACTATAACCATAAAAACTGTGCCTGTCTCTCGCACTCCTTCATCCATCTCACTTCAGTAGTCCTCACGCATGACAGAAAGGCTTCTCACACAGGATCAAAACAAAGACAACGCACTTCCAATCACACAGCCCACACTGTGTAGCATGTTACCCATGTAGGCAAGTGCTTCAACGCCCCACATAGTGGTAGTAAGTGCTCTCTTAATGTTGCAATGCAATACAATAGAATACAATTAAAACAGTCTTTTACCTCTACCCACCGTGTCAATTTGAGCGCCATACAACATAATAACTATTCTAAACCCTTTAAGGCAACTAATCATAGCTTTACTTTTTGTTCACATTTATTAAAAGCAAGAAAACAGATTATATGCTTTTCTATTACTCTTCTTTTAAATACTTTAGCTTCTCATATAGAATGTTGTTGACAGTAAATCAGTAAATAAGAACTCTTTTACTTCAAATCGAAATTGCACATTCATGGCATGTCATTTCTAAACTTGCAGCCGTATTTAGGAATAATTCCAGAGTTTAGAATAATTCCAAATGCATGCTCCACCAAGACATATAGGATCCTATTCGCAAAGGTAAAGTTAGACCAGAACTCTAACTTAGACCAAAAGTCTAACTTTACTACTTTTTTGTATTCACAAAGGTAAGTTACTATTAGTAACTTTAGTACTAACTAGAAAGCTGATGTGGTATGTATTATGTGGGTATGTTGTGTTTTGTTTCTTAACTTTTAATCAGAAGCCTGGCATGTCACTGGGGTTCTGATTCTTTGGAACCTGGGGGGGAGCTTGGGTTGCCTAGCCATGGTCAGTTGAGGCTTTGCTATCCTGCTTGTATGCTGTTTAGCCGTGGGTCCCTGTTGTTGGACTTCACTCAATAAATGCTTTGTTTTCTACATTCCTGTCTCAGCCTCAAGTCATTTCAGCTTCACCCCCATACTACTTTTCTTGTACCAGGAGTGGGATAAGCTGTTTTGGCTGAGACTGCCCTGCGTCTGCCTGCTGCCGTCTACGTGAACCCACCGGCCATTTTGCTATTACGGCTCTTTGGCTTTGATGGGCAGATATTCCACCGAATTTCCTCAGGTGGGCCAATTTTATCTTATCCATAGAGACTCTTATTTGGATTAACCATTTGGAGCTGCCGTTAGGAGCCGTCACCTCGCGCTGTTAGTCCCACGCGCCTACCTCATCGCAGCTTTCCGCTTCCATTGTTGTGACTCGCGCCTGCATCCGACATTGTTGTCTCGCTCCAGCCTTGCTTCATCCTCCTGGCTGTGGAAGTTCCTAGGCGACAGCTCTGCCAGTGTTCTCACTAGAGACTTCAACGCGGTGTCCCGTTACACGTCCGACATCCTGGGTAAGCGAGTTTTCGTCACACGCACGGTGGCCATCTTTGTTGAGGATTCCTCTAGGATTAAGACGACTTGTGTAATACGCATATTCTGCTTCGCCTGCTACGTAAGGAGGACAAGTGCGCTTTCTTCCATCGGTGATTTGCACACCAGCTGTGCGACACTGGGATCGGTGACTCTTGTGGTTTCTCATCGGTGATTCGCACACCCGCTGTGCGAATCACCGATGGGATCACCGATCACAATAAATGCTTTGTTTTCTACGTTCCTGTCTCAGCCTCAAGTCATTTCAGCTTCACCCCCATATCACAGCCTACTAGTAGTAACTTCCCTTTGTGAATACCAAAAAGTAGTAAAGATAGACTTAAGTCTACTACTTTTTGATATTCACAAAGGTAAGGTATTGCTAGTAACTTTACTACTGGTAAACTTACTACTAGTAAAATTACTAGTAGTAAAGTTACTAGTAGTAACTTACCTTTGTGAATACCGAAAAGTAGTAGAGTTAGACCTTTTGTCTAATTTAGGCTTTTGGTCTAACTTTACCTTTGTGAATCATGCCCTTAATGCTTATTAGTGGCTTTGTGCAGGAATATCTTATATTTTTAATTTTAAGATAATGCTGTTGTCTGTTTGAATATAGCAATTTGAAAAAAATCAGGCTTACCTTTTACAAAATATTTGCTGTCAAATGCAACAGTTTTTAATAGCCCCCATACTTTTCAGCGCTAATTAAACCAAGAACCTGCTTCTTGGTAAAATTGTGACAGCAACTTTCATATTAAATAAGAGAGACATGGTCAGAGCACAAAAAACAAACACTTCTATAGGTTAGTATGCTACAGACAAGGTTAAGAAAAATAAACTTTGTTGATTTACACTGTTAGCTCTGGGATATGGGAAACCAGAAGAACACTGTAAGACCAGCAGGGAAATTTGTTAGAAGCACAAGGCTCAGAGCACAAACTCTTGTTTAGATCTCACCTTAGACAGCGAGCATGCGCTTGAGTTGATCTATTGTTTGTAAAAAAAAAAAGAAAAAAAACCCTTGAAGCGGCTTTTAACTTATCCATTTCTGTGAGGGTGTAGTATTTCTTTCTAATGTTCTTTTTACATGCTTTTATGCCGACTATCTCATTTTTAGCTGCTTTTTTATGCCTCTTTGTTTTTGCGTTTTTGTCTTGGGCCCGCCGCATTCCTTGCTCATTGTTTGCTTTCCAGATTTTTCAAAACTTCACTTTCCATTAAGATGCTTTACTTGGGTCAGTCTTTTACAGCCTGTATTACAAAACAATTTATTACATTTTAATGAAGTTACATATTGCAGCATTCACTAAGGGTATGCTTTGTTTATGACTATGACTTTATGATGAGTAATGCCGGCCTTCCTACCGAATTTGGGAAAGCCAAAATAAGTCACATGTTTTCAAACTGCACCAACTGGTGATATTGGTGCTTTCCTAAATGCATGTGTATCCATGTTGTTAGAAGTTCATAGGTTGTACGCCTCAATAACAGCCATACCATACTCATACCGTAATATATTACACAATAATAGGCCATGACATACCACACCATACCATACTATACAATAACAGACCATAACATACGATACTCTACAGTAACATACCATACCATAACATACCCGCAATTCTTTACTATAACAGGCCATACCATAACAAACAATACAATGACAGTCCATACCATATTAGCCATACTATACAATAACAGACCATACCATTAAAGGGCAGGTGATACCTTACTATACTAGACTGTTGAATGACAGGTCATACAATATAATACTATCCAATCAAGTCAGCCTCCCCTCTCTTTACTCCTCTCCACCCATGAGCCGTCAAAGTCACCCTCACCTCCCTTTACCTTTACCCACCACTGAGCCCTCAAGTCAAGTTCACCTCCTTTTACCCCTAACCACCACTGAGCCCTCAAGTCACCCAACCTTCACCTCCCTTTACCTCTACCCACCCCTCATATCAGCCTCACCTCCCTTTACTCTTCGCCACCCCTGAATCCTCAAATCAACCCACTTCCTTTACCTCTGCCAACCCCTGAGCCCTCAAGTCACCCTCACCTCCCTTTACCTCTACCCACCCTGAGCCCTCAAGTTCCCCTCACCTCCTTTTACCTCTACCTGCCACTGAGCCCTCAAATCACCCTCACCTCCTTTTACTTCTACCCACTCTTGAACCCCCAATTCACCCAAACCTTCCTTTAACTCTACCCACCCTGAATCCTCAAGTGACCCTCACCTCCCTTTGCCTCTATCCAACCTGAGCCCTCAAGTCACCCTCACTGACCTTTACCTCTACCCACAACCGAGCCTTCAAGTCACCCTCACCTCTCTTTACCTCCACTCACCCGAGCTCCCAAGTCACCCTCACCTCCCTTTACCTCTTCCTACTCCTGAGCCCTCAAGTCACCATCACCTCCCTTTACTTCTAACCATCCCTGAACCCTCAAGTCAACCTCACCTACCTTTACCTCTGCCAACCCCAAACCCTCAAGTCACCTTTATCTATATCCACTCCAAACCGCAAGTCACCCTCACCTCCTTTTACCTCTACCCATGCAGAAACCTCAAGTCACCCTCACCTCCCTTTACCTCCACTCACCCGAGCCCTCAAGTCACCCTCACCGCCCTTTACCTCTTCCTACTCCTGAGCCCTCAAGTCACCATCACCTCCCTTTACTTCTAACCATCCCTGAACCCTCAAGTCAACCTCACCTACCTTTACCTCTGCCCACCCCAAACCCTCAAGTCACCTTTATCTATATCCACTCCAAACCGCAAGTCACCCTCACCTCCTTTTACCTCTACCCATGCAGAAACCTCAAGTCACCCTCACCTACCTTTACCTCTGCCAACCCCAAACCCTAAGTCACCTTTATCTATATCCACTCCAAACCGCAAGTCACCCTCACCTCCTTTTACCTCTACCCATGCAGAAACCTCAAGTCACCCTCACCTCCCTTTACCTCTACCCACCCCTTAACCCTCAAGTCATCCTCATCTCCAACCTCACACATTTTTGCTTGCCCTTCCCCCACACTCCTCCTGCATTGCTGCTTGTCTGGTTTGGCCTTCCCCAGTTGTTGCTTGGCCCGCCCACCACCCACTGATTCCCTCTTCATTGTCCTGCCAGAAACAAAGCACCCAAAAGTCACGCCAAAGTGTGTCATGGTGCTACAAAGATGCAAACATCACTGCACTCCCTCTATACATGGCCTTTTTGGTGCTGTCTTAATGCGGGACCAAAACCCCGCACATTAGCTGATCTCATGTGCCAAAATGGCTAATTGACTTTGCCAATGCCTGCTCTAAATGCTACAGGCGGAGTTAATTTTAGCTAAACCTAGTTATCATTGATAAGTGTTGTGTGGTGTACCTCGTCCTCAAGTGAAAAATCTGAATAAATTCCTAGGTGTGGGAACACCTTTAAGTTTGCTTCTGATTTATGGAATTACAACTCAGGAGTGCAAGTTTCCAACTCTGCAGAACTTGACTAGGGCAATTCTCTAACAATTATACATGCACACCTTTTGTGATCCACTGGCCTCTACCTTCAACTATCACTTGCTTCGTAAGTTGGAGTGCCCTAAAATCTACAGCCACAGAAGGACTGCTGGTCCTGTTTGGACTATTTTTGGCTCCACATTCTGCTTAGGCCACAGGAGGTGGCTATGTCTCTTTAAACTATTTTTATTGACTCAGTCATTTTGATCCCATGGACATGTCACAATATTTTTTCTTTAAACCACTGCCACCAGAGATACTTGGGGCCACATGTACAAACCTATTTGCCGGTCTCAAACGGGCCGATTCACAGAGTCGGCCCATTTGTGAAAGCAAAAAGGCTTTTTGGCATGTACAAAGCCCAAATAGCGATTCAGTAACTTGTTGCTGAATCACAATTTGAGTTTTGGGATTCGGTATTAGGAAGGGGCGTGTTAAGGGCATCCCTTCCTAATAGCGACTAGCTGTGCCATGAACTAATGTTTTCTGACCGAAATGCAGTCTTAAAATATTAGCTTTTTACCACCAAATTCAATTTGGTGGTAACACATTCGCAAACCGGAAGGGGTCCACCACGGACCACTTCCTACTCTTAAAAAATGAAGCTGAAATGTTTAATTTTTCTTTTTGAAACTCTTCCCATTTTTCTTTAAGGAAAACAGGCTGCTTTTAAAAAAACTAAAATGTTGCTTTATTTAAAAGCAAACACAGACATGGTGATTTGCGGGCCCTTTCAGGCCACCATCCCTGAGTTTTTAGCGATTCCCAACTGTTTGCAAATTGCGATGTACATCATGAATATTAGTGAGTTAGGTCTATTTGCGACCTCCTGGGAATCGCAAATGAAACTCAGTAGAGTTTCATACATTTAAAATTGTGATTTCCCAATTGCGATTCGCATGGAATCACAATTAGGAACTCGCAATTTCTACCATACGTACATGTGGTTCCAAATTACCTAAGAAATGCCCAAGTACAACACTTAATTATACCCCCATGCCTTGTCCCAAATGCCTGACTGGTCTGCATTTCCAGATGTGTACTTTATTCCTGGTACTGCTAAAAAGATCCATAGACATTTTTCTGACTTTTTCAGCAGATCTGCATTGGGCCTCATTGTCCACCATTACAATAACTGGCCCCAATGTATTATGAGATGGTCTGTTACAATATAGAATGGAAGACTCACTCTTAGAGTTTTGAAGAGTCTCAGTGCGAGAGACAGGAGTGTCATATCGCTGGGTCCAATGTCATCTGAATGACCGGTTTGAAAATCAGGAACTTATCAGGCACTGTAGAACATAGATAGGAGGATGATGAACTTGGAAGGTTCAAAGTATGTCCGCTCAACTTCTAAGGACCACATGTACGACTGAAACAATTCCTAATTGTGACTTTTTGCATATCGCAAATAGGAACTCACAAAATGCGATGTACAACAGTGTCTCAGACACTGTTTACAATTTCCAATGAGGCCCCAATTGACCTGCCTCATCAATGTGCGTGAGGCAGGTCACAATTTGCGACCCTTTGGGAATGGGCTCTAATCACAGGGATGGTGGCCTGCTGGGGTCTGCAGACCAGCATGTCTGTGATTGCTTTTTAAATAAAGCAATTTTTTTTGTATTGAAATGCAGCCCGTTTTCCTTAAAGGAAAACAGGATGCATTTCAAAAATAAAAATTAAAAGCTACCTTTTCATTTTTTAAGAGCAGGCAGTAGTCCGTGGGAGCACTGCCTGCTCTTAAAAAATATTGGCACCCACATCCACAAAGAGGAAGGGGTCCCTTTGGGACCCCTTCCCGTTTGCCAATGGGTTTACCACTTCCTTCAGGGAATCGGTAAAATATGAATGTTTTGTGACCGCATTCCAGTCGCGAAACATTCATATATGCCCCTGCGACTCACTATTAGGAAGGACGCCCTTGAAACGCCCCTTCCTAATACCGACTCGCAGTCCCTATTTTGCAAGTCGGTAATAGGTTACCAACTCGCATAATAGGGTTAGTACATGCCAAACGACTCTTTAGCGGATGCAAACGGCCCGATTCTCCATTTGCGATGGCTAAAACGTGTCGTACATGTGGCGCTAAGTGCAGAGGTGCATGGGGCTGTGGGAATAAACAACCACATAGCTGGTTCTATGTGAAAGGCTCTTGCAAACATGACAACGGGAGAGCTGGTTGTCGAAACTTAAGTAGATAAGGCCTTGGTCCTATACTTTTCATATAGTAGGTGATACGGCCTCTAGAAATGCGACAGCTGTTAATAAGAAAATCACAAGAACGCACTTTGATTTCTTTTAAAGTGCTTAAGATACTTTCTAAAAGGATCAAGGTGTATCCTATGTTGCTGTCGACTCACTTTCGGCCAGTGACTTCACTTTGTTCAATTCAGGGGCGGCCGGCATGGCTCGCGGGTGGAGGGGCGGGCACAGGGGTCGCGGGTGGGGTGTCGCGCGGGGGGGAATAAAAAAAAAACTTACATTGAGGCCGTGTCCCGCGTCTCTGCGTCTGCTCTCCTGTCTCCGACTCCAGGAACAGGAAGCAGGCAGCCAGGCTCCCTCCCCTAAGCTAATCACAACGCTGCATGTAGCGCTGTGATTGTCTGAGGGGCTGGAGGGGTGGGCATGTTCTCCATGCAGGCTGTAATGGGCCGACCAAACAGTCATTGCGCACTTGGGTGTGGGCAAACCACTCCTCCCCTGCTCCGAGAGCAGAGCAGCAACCCGCCCGCAAAGCAGCAGGACACGAAGCATAAAATGATAATAACTCTAAGTTATTATCATTTTATGTTTCTACTTGGCACTGCTTAAAAGCAGTGGGGCAACGCTCCTCCGCCATAGCGGAGGAGCCGCCACTGGTTCAATTTGTAGTTGCACTGGGGGGGTCCTGCGAAATCATTCCCTTCAAAATATTTTTTCTCCCACTCCCAGAAGCTTCACTGCGCCTGACCCCTCAGCTTACACCTCTTCCTGATTACTTGACATTAGTTGTGTTATGTTCCTGATCCACCTTTTCCCCATTTCTTGCAACCTAGAATCAAAATACAATTAAATCCTATCTTTGGTCTGCCTGACCCAGTACCTTTCCTGCTTTACACATGCACTGTTTTGCTCTCCAGGGTTTGTTCCACATTAACAGGAGATGTAGGGAACCTTCTCCTACGTCTTTTAAATGTCGAGCCGGGGAAAAGCTGCCGAATCTCCGCATCCCTTTGTTTCTAAGCAGATGACCTCTCCAGTTTGGTTTTTCTCCTCGGCTTGAGAGCCGGTTTGTGCTTTAAAATGCTTTGGGTACTTGCAGTTTTAATTTTAGTTGTTTGTTTATGGTCTTTTCTCAGTTTTTCCTTTTATTTCATTTTTTTTACTGCAGTCATTTCACGTTAATGCACAGAATAAATACACAGAACGAAGCGGTATTTCCATAGAACTCCAACTAGGAGAGGCGAGCTTACAAGACAGAGTTTCCAGAACTGATAGGTGCAGCAAAGAGCAGACGAACACCAAAGTGGGGTGCAAATAGATGAGGAAAAGCTAAAACTGGAGGACACAAAATATAACTAGGAAGCTTGTTGGCTAAGCACAGAATCAACAAGCACTGATAAAGGCAATAGATCTTGCCTTTGAGACCTATGAGGTATAGGTACATGAAGGACTACAGTGTATAATTTTTAGGTTCCACCTAGACAGTGCCTGCGCAGTTTCTGCAAGACTTTTGTTGACATACAGTGGGTTTACAGCCCGCCCATATCTTACCATTTGTTAGCTTTAGCGTAGCTCTCATTTCCTTCGTCCCAGTTTGTCATGGCATGCGGGTGCCATGTCCTCCTCCTGTGTTTGGCCATCCCCTGGGGCATGGACCACGTACTTGTGTCCACCCACTGCTTCTGTTTTTGGAGCTACTTTTTTCTTTGTGTTCAAGCACTTAATATGAGTGTTTATATTTTCAGTGCATCTCCCATATCTCCGTCCATGTAGCTTCTATTCACTCCCACCCGTCACCCTTCAATGTCGCTTCTTTTCCCTCCAACAAACTTATCCTATACTCTATGCCACTGCACTCTACACCACTGCACTGTACTCTATGCCACTGAACTCTACTCTGCACCATTCTACTCTACGCCACTGCACTCTATGCCAGTCTACTCTGCACAACTTTAGTCTATGCCACTGCACCCTACACCACTGTACTCTACGCCACTACACTCTATGCCACTGCACTGTACATCACTCTGCTCTTTTCTGCAGCACTCTACTGTATACCACTGCACACTATACCACTCTACTCTGCACGACTCTACTCTATGCTGCTGCACTCTATGCCACGGCATTCTACGCCATTGCACTCTGCGCAACTCTACTCTATGCCACTGCACTCTATACCACTCTACTCTGCACCACTCTACTCTATGCTACTGCACTCTATACCACTCTACGCCACTGCATGCCACTGCACTCTGTGCCCCACTGCACTCTTTACACCACTGCATGCTCTACACCCCTGCACTCGCTACACAACTGCACTCTACACCACTGCACTCGTCTCTGCACCACTCTATGCCACTGCACTCTAGGCCATACTACTCTGTGCCACTGCACTCTATGCCACTGTACTCTACTCTGTACCACTCTACACCACTGCACTCTATGCCACTGCACTCTACTCTGCACCACTCTTCTCTGTGCCACTCTTCTCTGCGCCACGCTACTCTGCACCACTCTACACCACTGCACTCTACATCATTGAACTCTACTCTATGCCACTGCACTCTTCTCTGCTGCACTTCACTGTACAGCACTGTACTCTATACTACTGCACTCTACGCCACTCTACTCTGCAGCACTCTACTCCACTGCACTCCAGCCCAGTGCACTATATGCCACTCTACCCTATTCTGCACCACTCTACCAACTCCACTCCACTCTGCACCACTCTACATCACTCCACTCTATGCCACTCTACTCTACAGCACGCCACATCATTCCATGCCACTCTACCCCACTCCACACAATGGCACTCTACTCTGTGGGTACTTTGTATCTGTTTACCGCCTGCACATAGCTCTATGTAAGCAGGGAAAGATTTTCTTGAGCCAAATGAGTATGGCAGCAACCTATTCCATGAAAGGTGTTGGTAAAGGGATATCAATTTGTTACAAATGGTTTTTAGGATTGGATGAAGAAGTCTACTTTACCGCACTTGACAAAAGCACAAATTTAAGTCCATTACAAAAATTGATTGTGGCTATTTGAGTTTGTACCACTACAATATTACAAGGCCAATTCAAACATTTCTTCTGTCGCTTTTTCTTTTTCTGACCTGAATTGAAAATACTAACTCTGCCCCACTCTACTCTACTCTAGCCCACTCTACTCTACTACCCACTCTACCTTACCACCATACTCTACTCTCCCCCATTCTACTCTAGTCCACTCTACTCTACATAACTCAAAGTCACTCTACTCCATTTTACTCTATGCCATTCTACTATAGTCTAATCCACTCTACATCACTCCATGTCTACTCTATGCCAATCCACTCTATGCCACTGCACTCTACAACACTGCATTTTATACCACTCTATGCCACTCTACTCCAATCCACTCCACTCTATACCCCTTCACTCTACACCACTCTAGGCCACTCCACTCTACTCTACGCCACTCCAAGCCACTCTACTCTACTCCATGCCACTCCACACAACTCTGTCATGCCACTCCACTCTACTGTATTCTACTCTGCAACATGGCTAAAAGACATTCGCAAAGCCAATAGCTCTCGTGTACGCGAAACCTATTGGCTTTGCCAATGTTTGTTAATATATATATATATATATCCAGTATCCTTTTATGAATGTTTCAGATTTTTTTAAATACCTCAGTTTATAAGTTGTGTTTTTCATAAATCATTGTATTTATAGGATCCAAAGCACTGATTTTGCAATATGTTTAGTCTTTTGCCCATGTCTATTGCTCTGGGTGTGTTTTTCTTGTAACCAATTAAGGGTGGGTTAGACGTCATTATTTAAACTGCCTGATATTACCAGCGCGTCATGTGATCAAGACCATAGCAACACGGTCGAAACGCGTCATGCTGGGCACTTGCCATTACCTGACTGGTTGCTGTTTGATGGATTGTCTCTGAAAATAAAGCACTGCAACTTTGAAATACATCTGGTGGTCCGTACCTGCTTTCTCAGTGCCGTTTGTGGTGGTGAATTGGGATCGTGTCTTCACACATATATATATATATATGTATGTATGTATGTATGTGTGTGTGTGTATAGGGTTGCGTTGTGCCAGATTGCTGGTGGGGCTCGGAAGTCAACACTATTGCTGGAGTTAATATTTCAAAATATCTCTCCAAACTCCATTACAAGAGAGAGACGGCACTCGAAGTCAGGGGAATAAAACCTTTTATTGAATCAAATTATTTATATATATATATATTTATATATAATCTCTATCATCAAGCCAACCAAAGGTTAATTGTGCTAGTGGATCCCAGCTCTAAAGTGCAGCCAGTTAACAGAATGTCAAGCGACAGGATGCTAATTTTATTTTTATGTGTAGGATGTCTCTCATAGAAGGTAGGCCATATGTGACTTGATTATTGACAGCTTGTGAATTAGTCAAAGGTGTGTCTGACTCTCACTGCTTGCTGATTCTGGGAGGGCGAGTGGTGAATAGATGTATGATTGATCAGAATGTCATGTGTTCTTTATTTATATGAGTGAGTGGCTAACTGTTGTCATCTGTTGCTTACCTCTGTGCAAGAGGACCCTCTTTCGAACTGGTGCTGTGTTGAAAATCATTCTTGGTTTCATTTCAACTTTCCCTGAGTTGGAAAGGTAAGGAGCTCTGTCACTCTGAGCTGTTTGCTAGGAACATCTATAGACAGCTCTTGCTATGAGGCCCTGCTTAGGATTGCCCTAGTTCTTGTTCCTGCTGAGCTTTGGAAAGTGTTTCTTTCATTACCTTTGTGCTCTCCCATTACAGATCGTTCTCCATATTCCACGTTGTCCCTACTCAAGAGGTTGATCTCAGTAATTGTAGCTCCTACCCTCTTCATGAGCCACCGGTGGGCTAGAACTCCCCTGTTGACTGGCTTGGTCTGACTAGCTTGTGTGTTTCACCTCTGCTTATCATGAAAGAGCCTTAAAACTCTACTCTTTCACCCCTGCCTTGACGCCATTTAGGTTCCCGCTAGTTGGATCTCTTGAAAGTTTTCTTTCCGTTAGCGCTGGAACGCCTCTACGCCTTTTCGGAGGTAGCTGTGTGCTCTACAAATGTATTGCATTATATTCTATTGAATGTACTCCTGTTACATAAAACTCAGCAGGAAGCAAGGACCTGGTAGGGAAAAAGACCAACCAGCCAGGCACAAACTAAGGGGTCGATTCCGATTCGGGCCGGAAATTTTACCGACCGAGCCGGACCCGGAGAGATTTCCGACCGAATCGGACCCGTGCAGTCCGACCGAACGAGTACGATGCGTCCGTATGTTATCGGACTCGAGTCGGTCGGACTCCCATTGAAGTCAATGGGAGCCGGTCGTACAACGCGTACGCGGGCTCCCATTGACTCAACGGGTGCGAGTCGGACAAGGGCGCCCCTACAGCGGGTACGCGGCGAAGCGATTCGCGCCGTACACGCACAGGTAGGGGGACCCATGGGTCCCCCCTGTGTGCGACTCGCGCGGCTACGCGTACAGGAGGGTCCGACACGGACCCCCAAAGTACGGCTCCGACAGCTCTTACGAGCCGGAGTGCGCGGCTCGGTCGGACTGCTCGCGGCGCGCATCGTACTTACCCGGCCGGGAAACGTCTCCATTGCGCGGTGCGAGTCGAGTCCGAGCGAGTCGGTCGGAGCGGTTCGAGCCGGGAGCGAGTCGGTCGGAGCGGTCGGGACGCCCGGACGAGTCGGTCGGCGATTTCGCATCGTACTCGCTCGGCCGGACCCGCGTACGGTTCGGTCGGGAAACAGGGCTCCGAATCGGATCCGGTAAAGCCGAATCCGATTCGGAGCCCTACCGGCCGAGATCGGAATCGGCCCCTTAGTGTATCCTTTGACCCTTCTCACGTCACAAATTTCTGTTACAGAGTAACTTGGGTTTTTACCCTGATAAGTGTGATAGATTGTTACACCCATTGTTGACGTATTCCCCTAATAAACCACAGCGTTGAGACTATTAGTAAGGAAAGCCTACAACTATATCTAGAGAAAATAAAGAATACAGTATAGAGGGGTTATAGTGCTCTTGACCTGTGACCAAGAAAAAAATAATTCTGCACATGACCTCTGCGAGCCTGTTACGAGGAAGATATTACATATATTAGCAAAATAAAACTCATAGAACTTAGATTCAAAAGCAAAATTACACCCATATTTGGGTGACTGTTTTACTGATAAGCTGTAGAGGTGAGTGAGCCACTGAAAGCCCGAGCCAGCAGCCTGGCTCACGTCGAGGTCCTGTTGGAACCTGGAGCCCTCAACGAGCCAAGCTTTCATGCAGCTTCTGCCCCCCCCCTCCCTCCCTCCACCGAAGATGTGTTGTTATGGCCAAAGCTGCAGACTGTGGGACTGGGGATCCAGGGTCGAGTGTAGGCATCAGATGAACAGCTCGTGATTCTGGGCAAATCACTTAATCTCCCGAGGCCTGTAAGCAATGCATGTGATCTTGTGTAATGTAACTGGTGCTCATGTAAAGTGCTCCATTATCGCTTATGAAACCACTTTCAAATATGTGAGTTCAGAGTTTCAATTGTACATACCTATGACTTTTAATTAGTTCTTCTCAGTACATTGCTATAATGTGGCCTGCTAATGTCAAAGCTTCTTCATGTTGAAGAAATATACTTTTTTTTAAATTTTCCAGAGACTTTATCATATTTTACGCGATAGTTACTGTATGATTTTCATGGCAAATATTTTCAGGGCTCAGCTCGTAATATGAACTCATTCCCTTTGTGTGTCTCATTTCTAGGTGCTGCAGCTGGGTTCTGAAATTCTTCCGCAATACAAACAAGAGGCGCCA
The DNA here is from genome assembly GCA_963921515.1 of Calotriton arnoldi. NCBI lineage: Eukaryota > Metazoa > Chordata > Amphibia > Caudata > Salamandridae > Calotriton > Calotriton arnoldi. The sequence goes on from CAWUFW010001591.1 coordinate 982,791, forward strand.
AAGACTCCCCCTCATATCATTTTACATTATTGCGTTTTCAAGACCACCTGGGACTGGGTCATCCTGATTTTAACTTTTTACACCGCTATCCTGGTGCCATATAATGTGTCCTTCAAAACAAAACAGAACAATGTTGCATGGCTCGTGGTGGACAGCATTGTGGATGTTATTTTTCTGGTGGATATTGTCCTTAATTTTCACACTACCTTCGTTGGTCCGGCTGGAGAAGTCATTTCAGACCCAAAGCTCATCCGCATGAACTACTTGAAGACCTGGTTCGTGATCGACCTGCTTTCCTGCCTGCCGTACGACGTCATCAACGCATTTGAGAACGTGGATGAGGTAAGCAACATACATTCTGTTGCCCCATTTTACTTTCTATGAAAAGTCTGACCTTCCTTTAAAACAATCTAAAGTCTATAACAACTGCTATCCTAAGGTTCTCATTTGTAGGTACATTTTCAAGTAGTCGAGGAGACAAAACATATTTTTATAGATGATGTACAGTAACTCAGACTAAGTGATGAAACCACTGGGTCTTATAAGAGACGGTCTTTCTTTGTTCTTGTGAACACATTTGTAGTCCTTCTTATCCTGGATTTACTCAACACGTAAAGCTTTCAGTGCTATTGCTTGCGTGACGACTCATGCATTTGTTCTTTTGCCCTTTCATTATTTTTCTGGCCAATGTGCCAACTTTATGTCCAAGAACGGTTGAATCCACACTAAATCAATTCACTGGATCCATGGGAGCACGAGATGGCAGAACAAGTTGTATAATGAAGTTTTTATGGCTAGAAGGGTGGGATGGGCGGGAAGATGACTAAAGAATTCATGGGAGACTGTTATTATTGCGTTTAGAAATCTGACTATAGAATGGGAATTTGATTAGTGCCTCAGCCTAAATTCAACAGAAGCCCAGCAATATCAAGATTTTGCCTTGAGGCTATTTCTACAGCAATATGGCTAATCGTCCCCAAAATCGAGAGGGGCACCCCGGTTTTTATCCAGTTCTACTACAAACTTTTAACAATCAGGTGCAGAATCGTTTTGCGTCTCTGGGGGATTTGGCTGACATAGATTGACTCCGCACTGACCAGGTAATCGAGGCATTCCTTTTTCAGGAAATCTCCCAAGGTCTAGACCAAAATGCTGGGGGGTCTAGTCCAATGGTGGACACCGTTAATTACGTTTTTCCCATCACATCCTGTCTTTTAGATAGTGGCCCAAATGCAGTAGAGGGGATGTTGACTAATATTACTGTCACCACCCAGTCTTTGAAAATGCTGTTCTGGAACATTGCTGGCCTTTTCAGCAAACTCGATAATGAGGACTGGGTCTCCTTTATTCAAAATTACAATATCCTCGTCTTTCAAGAGACCTGGGCTGTGGAGGCCACCTGTTTGGATGGCTTCATCTCCTACACTTTTCACGCAATTCCATCTCACTCAGACCAGGCAAGTATGGGATTAATGGCGTTCTTCAGAGTAGCCCTGGAATGCAAAATTAGCCTGGTCTGCATTGTCTGTACTTTAGCCGCCTTCCGCCATTCCCTCCAGGAGGAGCTCTCCCCTCCTGTTGATGCCTGCCTGCTACACCACGCCAGAGAGCAAATCGGACCCCCTCCCACCACGGACTGGACTACACTACATTTCCTAGCAGCCCTGGAGGCGGGGCCAGCAGGTCTATGGTTTTTCGCACCTCCTGGCGCCAAATAAAGCTCCCCTGCGGCTCCTGCATCACAAGAAGCTGCCTTTTGCTCTTCCCTCCAGGAGGTGCTCTACCCATCTGTTGCTGCCTACCTGTTACACCTTACCAGAGAGCGCTTCGGACCCCCTCCCACCACCGGACCAGACTACACCACATTTCCCAGCAGCTCCAGAGGCAGGGCCACCTGATCTTTGTTTCTTGCGCCGCCCGGCGCCAAATAAAGCTACCCTGCGGATCCCGCATCGTGGGACGTGCGCAGGCACAGCCAGGGCAAAGCCCGGGCCAAGGGCGGGTCTGTCTGTGCCGTCAGAGCCCAGATGAGGCTGGGCTGGGCCACCCCTCTTTCGCCTGACCCCCAGCTTAAGGTACTGTGCCTGCTCTCTGCCCCTGCACTGCCTGCTGTTTCTGCCCCTGTGCTGCCTGCTGTTCCCACCCCTGCGCTGCTTGCTGTCCCTGCCCCTGTTCTGCCTGCTGTCCCCAACCCTGCGCTGCCTGCTGTCTCCACCCCTGCGCTGCCTGCTGTCCCCGCCCCTATGCTGCCTGCTGTCCCTGCGCTGCCTGCTGTCCCTGACCCTGCGCTTCCTGCAGTCCCTAACCCTGCGCTTCCTGCTGTCCCCGCGTCTGCGCTGCCTGCTGTCCCTGTGCTGCCTGCTGTCCCTGCCTCTGTGCTGCCTGCTGTCCCTGCCCCTATGCTGCCTGCTGTCCCTGCTCCTGCACTGCCTGCTGCCTCTGCACTGCCTGCTGGACCCCGGATGCTGAAACAACAGCTGCGTCCCTCCTCCCGACGATCCACCAAAGGACCCTTCACCCGCCGACACTCCCACTTCTCCTGCGACACAACCTATGAAAGATCCCGCACCACTCCTGCCCACAAAACCAAGAGCACCCTGCATCCATTCCATTGCATCCTGCTCAATGCCCGCTCACTCTGCAAACACGCAATGGAAATCTGGTACACTATCATCACTCTCTCCACGGATGTTACCTTCATCACCGAAAGTGGCTCAACCCCTCCTCGAACCCTGACATCACCACTGCCAACCCCGAAGGCTACAAGATGATAGACCAAGACAGCGCCTACAAACAAGTCAGAGGCATCCCCATCATCTTCAAGGAAACCATCAGATGCACCATCACCAATGACCACCCCATGCCTCTCATGGAACACCTCAACTTCCTACTACAAACTGACGCTAAGACCATGATAAGACCCGTGGGACCCCAAGCAACATTCTGCGATGCCATCCCCAACCTCATCACCCCCCCAAGCAATCGACTATCACCACCACTAAGTTCTACTTGGCGACTTCAACTTCCACATCAACCCCAATGCCACAACTCCATCGCCCTCCTGGAGAACCTGAACAACATCGGCCTCACCCAACTAGTCACCGAACCCAAGCACAAAGCCGGACACACACTCAACCCCATTTTCACCTCCAGCGACCAAATCAAATTCAGCCACACCACAGAGCTCACCTGGACTGACCACACCATCGTACACTTCACCATCACCGATGCCCAGCACACCATCACCAGATGTCAGATCTCCTCCCACTGCAGCTAGAGCAAGGTCATGGAAACTCAGTGGTCACAGGCCCTCACCACCTCCCAACCCAAGGCCTCAACAGACTTCGACCAGGCCATCCAGAACGTTGCCAACTGGATTGCAGACGGAGTCGCCCCACTGAAACCTACAAAATCCAACAGGACCTCTAAACATGCCAGCTGGTACAATCCAGAACTCAGGACCATCAAGCGCAACTGCCACCAACTGGAGAAACAATGGCGCACCACCAAGAACCCCACTGACAGAGCAGCTCACAAAACTGCTCTTAGCCAAGAAAGCAGCCATTACCACCCGCATCGACTCTGTGGCCAACCACACAAAGGAACTCTTCAAAATAGTCAAAGAATTCTCCAACCCAACAGTCATAGAGAACACCATCCACCCCTCCCAAGAACTCTGTGACACCCTCTCAGACTACTTCCACAGCAAGATCACCAGCCTCTACAATAACAACCTCCAACCCACCACCCTCAACCCCAATAACCTCAACCAACCAGCGAACATCAGCTAAACCATTACCACCTTGTCTCCGCTCACCGCCCTGACCACCTCAGCCATAATGTCTTCCATCCACTCCGGGACACCAACTGCCCCCTGCCCCACCACCTGTGCAATTTTGCAATGAACCGTATCAACACGCAACTCACCAACATCCTCAACACCTCCATCTCCACAGTAACCTTCCCGGACAGATGGAAACACGCAGACATCAGACCCCTCCTAAAGAAAGCCTCCCCCGGCCCCAGCGATCTAAAAAATTATCGTCTGATCTCCCTGCTCCCCTACCCGGCCAAAGTACTCGAGAAAGCCTTCAGCCAGCAGCTCACTGAATTCCTGGAACAAAACCACATACTGGAAGCCTCACAATCAGGATTCCATGCCAACCACAGCACTGAGACTTCACTGATTGCCGCCAGAGACAACATCAGAACACTCCTCGACCATGAAGAAACCGTGGCCCTGATCCTCCTCAACTTCTACGCGGCATTCAATACTGTCTCCCACAACACCCTCTTCAACAGACTCTACAACATAGGCATACAGCAAGATGCCCTCAAGTGGATTGTCTCCGTCCTTACAGGATGCACTCAGAGCATCTGACTGCCGCCCTTCACCTCTGCACCAAAGACATCATATGCGGCATACCACCAGGTTCATCCCTCAGCCCTACGCTGTTCAACATCTACATGACCCCCCTTGCAGACATCATCAGATCCCATGGACTCAACATAATCTCCTATGCAGATGACACTCAACTGATCCTCTCACTCACCGAGGAGCCCTTCAACGCCAAAACAAACTTCTGCAACGCCATGACCAATGTAGCTAATTGAATGAGAGACAACTGCCTCCAGCTCAACTCCGACAAAACTGAAGTACTGATCCTCGGGAAGAACACCTCCACATCGCATCACAGCTGGTGGCCTGCAAACTCAGACCTACACCCACACAGACCGACTATGCATGCAGCCTGTGTATTATCCTCGTCAGCCAACTGACCATGAAACGCAGTTGCCTCCTCCTGCTTCCACACACTTTGCATGCTCTGCAGAATCTTCAGATGGTTCCCAACCAACACCAGAAAGACCATCACTCAGGCCCTCATCACCAGCCACCTCATCTACGGCAACACCCTCTACGCCAGCATCTCCACCCAGCTCCTCAGAAGACTCCAGACCGTACAGAACGCTGCAGCCAGACTCATCCTGGATCTCCCCAAATGATCCCACATCACTCTCTACCTGAGAGACCTCCACTGGCTCCCCATCCAGGAGAGATGCCAGTTCAAGATCCTCACGTATGCCTACATAGCCCTCCATGACCTAGGACTGGCCTACATCAACCATCGACTGAACTTAACCGACCCTCTAGACACCTGCGCTCCTCCTCTTTCAAGCACACATCCCTCGCAGCTGCAGCTGTGGCCGCTCCTTCTCCTACATCGCTGCCAAGACCTGGAATGACCATCCCCTCCAGCTCCGTACAGTCCCTTTGCTGGCAGACTTCAGAAAGAGACTTAAGACCTGGCTCTTCGACGGGGACACAGTGCCTGGATACCCCTAGGGTTGACAGTGTTGCGCTTTACAAATGCTTATTAATAGTCCAAGCCTTTTTAACTAACTGGCCAAATGGTATGAATATTCTTTTCTTAAATTTTTATAATGGGTGTTCTGGGTCCAACCTTAGTTTTAAAACATCAATATGCTTTCAGATTTCATGTTTGGCATTGAAACTAAATTTGTCTATTTGCACACACAGATCCAAATTAGCGTAGGCAGTGATTTTAATACTAAACTGGGGTCTACATGTGGGGTCAATGCCTTTAACATGTTTGATTTAGTAAGCTCAGAGTGCGTACGCCCACATATGGACCAGAGAGCTAAAGCTCTTTTTAACCTTATTAACTATTTTGATCTTAATAATGTCTGTGAACTGCTGGACCCTCTCTACTCTACAAATGCCACTTTCATCAGGGGGACCTATGGCTCCATTACTCACTATATTTATGTATCTAGAAACATGTTGGGCTGGGTTTCTAAGGGAGGAAAGTATATTTAGCGATCATAACCCCCTTTGGCTTGGTCTAAATATATATAAGGGGCAAGAAGTGCCAAAGGGGCAGCCACGGTGTCTCTAGTTGTTAAGACATAAGGGCTCTGTCTGGCCTAGAGGAACGCTGACCTAACAGCCCTTATGTTAGAGTTGTGGGTTAATCACCTGAATATGTTGCTTAACTGTCTTATTCTCCCTGGTGACCAGCAGCCTGTAGTCAACCAATTTGCCCAATTGAGCAGAATTGTTTGCAAACTACTTATGAAGCCAATTAGCGCTGCCAAACATGACATAAAATGGTTTGATCCATCTTGTAGAAAGGCCTCTGCTGATTTACACAAGGCTCTGAAGGAGACAGCAAGGAATATTTGTAAGATCCAACAGTATAGAGCAGTTTATAAGGGTGCTCTACGTCATAGGAGCAAAAAGATTCAATTGACCTACTGGGAGACTTTTGTGTTGACATGCAGACAGAAAGATCACAGGGAATACTAGGCTGTGGTAAACAAAATTAGCTCCATCGGGGCCAGCAATAACTCTGTTATCACCTCTATCAGTCCTGGACTTGGGTTACTCAGTATATTATATTGCTCTGGTTACCACACAGAGAGCAGTGAGACTGAGTTGGTTTTCCCCTTATCAATAGAATTTTCCTTGAAAGAAGTATGGGAGGCCATTATTAAGTCCCCATCTAATAAGTCCGTGGGCCAGATGGGGTACCCATGGACTTGTATAAATTCCTCCCAGAGTTTTGGGAATCCATGCTGTGTAACTGCTTTAAACACTTAGTCAAGACGGGTTTTCCAGACTCATGACATACTTCCACCATTGTTCCCATCTTTAAAAAGGGCGATCCCCAAACCCCATGTTGTTATCAGCTGATTTTCCAGCTGGACTCCGCTGTGAAGATTGCTGGGAGGGTAATGCTTGAGCGTCTTTTGTCTTGGGTCAGGAAGTTGGGCAAGCTGTTGGAGATTCAGTACGGTTTCCGGGTGGGGCTGGGCATGGTGGAGCAATGCCAGAATTTATATCTGTTGCTCAGCAAGTATACCATCATTAAGCAGGGCTTTATCTGCCTGGCCTTCATGGACCTGTCCTGTGCCTTCGACAGCATGGTAGGATCCAAGTTGTGGGAAATCTTGACCATCTGAGGGTGACAGCTGCCTAGTTGATTACGTGCCCTACATTATGATCTCTCAGCATCTGTAAGGTTTGGTCCCTCGGGTAAGCGCACCAGTAGTTTTAAATTGGGGATGGGAGTGCGTCAGGGCTGTGTCCTGGCTCTGATTTTATTCCTTCTATATATAAATAGCTTAGGTCTTACTGGAAAAACTCTGGACATCCCTTTTATTGGTAAGAAAATGGTTCCCGTATTACTTTATGTGGATGATGCTGTTTTACTTGCAAGAACCTCAACCAGCCTAAACACCCTGTTCAAAGACTTTGTCAGCTTCATCGGGTCACTTCGCCTTGCTACGAATCGGTCTAAAACATTCTCCATGGTCTGTGGCTTCAAACACCATAAGATGTAAAGTGTTTACTTACAAGGACACCCCGCTGTTCTACCTAGGATTTCTCCTAGTTGGGTGTTGTCTTCGATGCCAGAGGGAACTGGGGTTCATGTAAACTTAAAGCCTCTCACAGATTTGCGAGTGCGGCTGCATACAGCTATAATTTAGCCTTTTGCATTGGAAGTAAACCAGTCGCCCCCCCTATTGGAGGTGTATAAGAGTAAATGGCTTTCCATCCTTATGTATGGAGCTGGCTTATGGGGCTATTCGAATACCATCTCCCTCCAGGGTGAGCAGAATAGGGTGCTCAGGAGCTAGTTGGGCATCCCTCCTACCTGCTCGACTTATAATGTACACGAAGAGCTTGGGGTCGAGAATGTGGAGGATACCATTAAACTGGCTCCCCTCACCTTGTGGTGTGCCATTTGGGCGAACACGCATGCTAGTTCTAATAGGGAGATCATCCTCGACTGCTAAACAAGGGGAAGAGGCCTTAAAGTCCCCTCGTTGCATTACATTAAGTCAGAATTGTCCAGCTTGTTTAGGCCGGACCTCTTTTCCAGCCTCTCCACTATTTCCAATTTAGACCTAGCTTGGGACAAGAAGACCTTTAAGACCTTTAAGACCTTGAGATACCAACTAAGGGAGGAAACTGAGATGGCAAAGATCACTGTCAGTAAATATGTGAAGCTCCCAGCCTCACCAAATTAGAGCCGTACCTAGAATGGGTGGATAGCTCCTGGGACAGACTGTTTTTAACCAGATGTTGACTTGGTTTTGTGAGGTGGCACCTCGATTTCCCCCTTGGCCAGTTTGACCCCTGTAAAGTTTTAATTTGCCTATGTGATGAGTCATCCCCCAGTGTTTGCCCCATTTTACCTTTTTTGTTATTTTTATATTGTTTTTACCAAAAGCTTTTTAATTTCCATATTAAGGATGTGTGAAATCAGAAGATGATGCGATGCTTTGGCGGGTTTACAACAGTTAAACTCTCCGTTTATTTGCACCAGCATTTGCTCTTTTTTTAAATCGATGTTATTTTAGCCATGCACATCCCAGTGGTGCATGCACCATTCTGGTTCACCGTGGGTCAGGATTCTCTGCAGATTCTGTAGGCTTTTATTCTTTTTATTTTAGCCTCCGTTTATCTTGTGATGTATATACCTAATATTGACCTTGTGAAATTGAATCTCCCTCTTCTGAAGGTTAAGTTTGAGGATCATGAATTGTCTTGAATCAGTCTCTTATGAGTTGCCTGATGTATGAATTCCTCTTGAAATTCATTTTTTAAAATGATTTTGTCATTTTATATATCTATTACTTTTATTAATTCATATTCTCTGATACACTCTGTATTGTGGAATGTTTTGTGTATTAACTTGATATGCATGTGATATGCTTTCATGGTTACCCTTGTAGCCGAAGTAAAGGTTTTGATACGATACTGCCCTTGGTAAGGCTGGTAGTTCAGTTCTTGCTCACAGCCACATAGGCCCTCATTATAAGTGGCCTTCTAATTCTGAAGGGGCCCGTAACAGACATTACTGGCTCATAAAAAGTACGAGATCTACAGTAAGTCATCTGCTCTGTTGTATTTCACCTGGAGACTACACCTGTTCAAAGCAGATGGATTTTGGTGATGAAATGTCAGGGTAATCTGGACTAGTAAGGTCGATTTCCCTTGATAATTCCTCACTTCTCAGCTGACCCGTAGGGTCTCCTAGAGTTGTCTGTATGCTGATATTGTTAATTCCACAGACTGGGGGGAGGGTTACCTGTTGCATTATTAGGGCATTCAGAAGGAACTTCATCGTTGTTGTGCCCCTATAAATACAAATTACCTTGTAAGTTTATTTTCCTGTTTACTTTTCTTGAAACTCAACCATCCTGCTTAGCGTTCCTGAACCCGGCATGCTTGCTAAAATAAGTAAAATGTGTTGTCACTTTCCTAATTAAATGTCGTTCATTATTCATGACCTATCATTGGTGCTACAGCTTTTGCTGAAAGTGCAGGCCATTTTCGTTCCTAAAAAAAAAATCCTGAAACAGCAGTCCTATCACATTGATAGTTTGGTTATCCTGTGGCTTACTCTGTGCATGCAACCCTTAGGAAAATAGACTCTAGTTCCTTTTTAGGTCTGACGTTAGTCAAAACCTTTTGATTTTACTAAAATATGTATCATAGACTTAAATATATGGGCTTTCAGCCACCTTTTTTCATCTAGTGGTCTATTGTTGAGTCATTCACATTTTGCTTCTGCCTTAGAGCATACGGCATTGGGCAGTGGGGAAGCCTACTTAAGCCACTAGTTAACTTCACTTTGAGTCACTGCATTTTGATCTCTCATAAGGAACACATCTGCACACAAGATAGTTCCCTTCAGTGCAGTGGCGTAACGAAACTTGAGCGGGCCCCCCTGCAGGGTACATGGAGGGGCCCCCTCCGGACTCAATCTGGAGCTCTCCGGCTGAAGTGCGGTGCTGAGGGGGCCCCCTGGAGGATGGGGGCCCCCCGCACCGTGGGGGTGCGGGGGCCTGTGTTACGCCCCTGCTTCAGTGCCAGTGTTTTTATATTTACTTTATAATTACGTTGGTGTTACCTATGTGTTTAGAGCCTGATGTGATAGCAGGACACTTCTGATGCACATTGCATCTTTATCAGATCCCATCTCCTGCCATTGCTGTTGTATATTCTTTTTGGAGTGTTTTGCTTTTCTGACTTGTGCTATTTCACAGCATAACAGACCTTGTACAATTGAAACTGTTCTGTATTCAGATATCTTTTTACTTCTTTTTTCTTTCCTTATTTCTTTTTGAATTTTTTCCATTCCTTCTTTTTTTCTTTCTTTCTTTGTTTTTGTTTCTGCCTTCTCGGGACACTACAACATCTGCTGCCTCACCTCGTTCTACAGTAGGACAGTTCACTTGCCTCTGCTGTCGCTTTACATGCAACCTAGGACCACTCGCACACACAGAAACCGGCACCACTTCTACTCTGCCAACCGAGACCACCCAAGAACCACTCCAATGCCTCCTTATCAATGCAAGATCTCACTGCAAACACATCTCAGAAGTGTGGGACACAATCTGCATCCTCGCCCCCAACATGGTCTTCATCACAGAATCCTGGCTAAACCCCTCGTCCGCCCTCGACGTCTCCAGCGCAACACCAAACTGCTACAAGATAACACACCGGGACCGCACAAACAAACCTGGCAGGGGTATCACCATCATCCACAAAGAGACAATCCACTGCATCACCACTGAAGATGACACCACACTGATCATGGAACACCTCAATTTCCAACTCCACACCGATGACAAAAAAATCATCAAAAGCACCTTCACCTACAGACCCCCAGGGCCATGAACTGGCCTCTGCAACTCCATCTCAGACTTCATCACCCCACTGCAATTGAGTCCATGCTCTACATCTTCCTCGGGGACCTCATCTTCCACCTGGATGACCCCACAGACACAAACTCTGCCTCACCCAGCTGGTCACAGACCCCACACACAAAGCAGGACACACACTGGACCTGATCTTCACATCCAGCAAAAGAGTAAAATACAGCCAGCCACTAAACTCACCTTGATCGACCACTCCATCGTCCACTTAACAATTACAGGATCACCGCGCACCACCACCAACCCCCCCAACACCTCCTTCCGCAGCTGGAACAAAGTGGTACAGACCGAATGGTTGGACACCCTCAACACCACCCAGCCTGACACCGCAACCAACCCGGAGCAAGCAGTCCATAACTTCAACACCTGGATCACCAAAGCCGCTGACCTAGTCGCCCCATCAAACCAGCCAAAACCTACAGATCCACCTAACAAGTTTGCTGGTTCACACCAGAACTCAGTTCAATGAAAGGCAATGCAAACAACTGGAGAGAAGATGGCGCACCAGCAGAGACACTACAGACCAAGCCACCTTTAAGCCTGCCATTAACAAATACCTCCAAAGACTCAAAGATGCAAAAAAGGGTACCCTTGAAGATCACATCAAGCCAAACACCAATCACACCAAGGAACTCTTCACCATTGTCAGAGTTCTTCTTCCCAACAGCCACCGAGAACAGTATTTCTCCTTCACAAGAACTCTGCAACGCTCTAGCGAACCACTTCCACGACAAGATATCCACTCTCTACAGGAAACCCACCGACCTCAGCTTCCTCATGCCAATGGAAGCCTCCCCTTACCAGCATCTCACCGCATGGGAACAGCTCACCACACCAAACACCACAGCCATCGTGAACTCCATCCACTTGGGAGCACCCACTGCCCCCTGCCCCACTGCCTCTTCAACCTAGGAAGTAAGGAAATCCGCCACCAACTCACCACCATCCTCAACACTTCCATCACCACAGCCACCTTTCCAGATGCATGGAAACATGCAGAACTCAGAAACCCTTTGCCGACCCAAGTGAACTCCACATCAACTGCCCCATCTCGCTTCTTCTTTTCCCTGCCTGGTCCTGGAGAAGGCCATCAACTGGCAGCTCACTGCACACTTGGAGAAAAACAATCTGCTATATGCCTCCCCATCTGGTTTCCGTGCCATCCGCAGCACCGAGACTGCCCTGATCACCTCCACAGACTACATCTGCACCCTACTTGACAGGGGAGAATTGGCGTGCCTGATCCTCTTCAACCTCTCCGCAGCTTTCTACACCGTATCCCACCACACACCTATCAAAAGACTCCACCAGTTTGCGATCAAGGGAGGCACACTCAAATGCTTCATTCCTCACCGGACGAACACAGAGAATCTGCCTACCTCCCTTAACTTCAGAACCCAGGAGCACTATTTTCGACATCACTCAAAGCTCATCCCTCAGCCCCACCCTGTTCAACACCTACATATTGCCTCTAGCTGACATTGTCCGAATCCACAACCTCGACATCATATCCTACACTGATGATACCCAGCTCATACTCTCGCTCTCAGCAGACCCCGCCACCACTAAGATCAACTTCCTCAGCTGCATGAAGAATGTTGCAGACTGGATAAAGGACAACTGCCTGAAGCTCAACACTGGGAAAACCAAAGTGCTGATTTTTGGCAACCACACCTCCCTCTGGAAGGACACCTGGTGGCCCTCCGAACTCGGACCCACTCCCACACCAAAAGACCAACCTCAGCATCATCCTGGACAGCAAACTAACCATGAAACAACAGATTAACACAGTCTCCTCAACCTGCTTTCACACTCTCCGCATGCTCCGAAGAATCTTCAAATGACTCCCATTCAGCATGAGAAAGACAGTCACGAAAACCTTAATCACCAGCCGGTTGCACTACGGCAATGGACTGTATGCAGGGACTACCACCAGACTGATCCTCAACCTGCCCAAACAGACCCACATCACCAAACACCTGAGGAATCTCCACTGACTCCCCGTCCAAAAAAGATGTCAATTCACGATACTGACACACATCTACAAAGTCCTCCATGACCAAGGACCAGCATCCATGAACCACCGCCTGAACTTCCACCAACAATCCAGAAACCTCTGCTCCATCTCCCTTGCACAGACACCACACATCAACCATAGCCACAGCGGAGGTTGCTCCTTCTCCCACCTCACTGCCAAGTTCTGGAATGTTCTCCAACTCCAAACCTCACCCTCGCTGATGGACTTCAGGAAGAAACTCAAGACCTAGCCTTTCGACTAAGCCTAGCAACCCAGTGTCTGGATACCCTCACTGGTGAATAGCTGCACTTTGCAAGTACTGAGTGATTGTTTGATTCCTTCCTTCCTTCCGTCTCTTGCCTTCTTTCATTCCTTCTTTTCTTCTCTCTTGCTTTTTCTATTTCCTTCTATCTTTCCTACTTTGTTTTTTTCTCTTTCTTCCTTCTTTTCTTCTCTTTATCTTTTCATCTTTTCCTTCCTTCTCTTGACTAATTTCTTTCCTTCTTTCTTTCCTGCTCTTCCCTTTCTTTGTCTTTCTTAGTTTCTTTCTCTCTTGCACTCTTGCTTTCTTGCCTTCTCTTTCTGTTTTTCCTTCTCTCTTTCTTCCCTTCTTTCTATTTATTTCATCAGTTTCCTTCTATTATTTCTTTCTTTCTTTCTTTCTTTCTTTCTTCCTTCCTTCCTGTAGCAAATGCCAGACTTTTGATTTTTTTTTAAGTAGTTCCCTTTAATGCCAGGGAGTACTATAGTAATGTTGGTGTTTTGTAGACAAAAAAATGTTTTTGCCTGCAGTAAATATATATATATATATATTTTAGATTGATGAGAGCTCGTCATATTCCCAATCAAAGTTGTGGAAAAACCAAAATAAAACAAGAATTGCCAGAAGGCTGGCGGCCAAAGCCAGATCCATTGGCGTTGTCAATGCTTGTTTATTTTTGCAGTTTTATATAGCATCAACAGCATCAACAACATCCTAATGGGTGACGGAGACCTTTACATAAGAGTGGTTGCGATCCATAAGACCAGTACTTGAGTATTTTAAGAAAGTTGGATTACATGTACTGCGGACAGGTTTCAGGGCAAAAAGTTACATCTTTCAGATCTAGACCGTATTGTTTGACACTAAGGGGCCGATTCCGATCTCGGCCGGTAGGGCACCGGATCGGATTCGGCTTAACCGGATCCGATTCGGAGCCCTATTTCCCGACCGAGTCGTACGTGCGTCCGGGCGAGCGAGTACGATGCGTGCGCTCGCGAAATCTCCGACCGACTCGTTCGCAGGACCCGACCGCTCCGACCGACTCGCACGGGGACGACGCGCACCTCGCAATGGAGACGTTTCCCGGCCGGGTAAGTACGATGCGCACCTCGACCGCTCCGACCGACTCGCGCAGCCCGGCTCCAAGGAGCTGTCGGAGCCGCACTTTGGGGGTCCGTGTCGGACCCCCCTGGAAGCATAGGCGTGCAAGTCGCACACAGAGGGGACACATGGGTCCCCCTACACGTGCATGTACGGTGCGACCCGCATCGACGCGAACACGCTGTAGGGGGCGCCCTTGTTCGCGTTGTGCCCATTGAGTCAATGGGAGCCCGTGTACGCGTCGTACGACTGGCTCCCATTGACTTCAATGGGAGTCCGACCGAATCGAGTCCGATAGCATACGTGCACATCGTACTCATTCGGTCGGACTGCTAGGGTCCGATTCGGTCGGAAATCTCTCCGGGTCCGGCTCGGTCGGAGAGATTTCCGGCCCGAATCGGAATCGGCCCCATAATGTTTGTGTATTTCAGGAAAATGTAATTCTTGTTGAACTGAGTTAAAATGGTGATAGTGGTAAATGGCGTGGCTGCTAATTTTGCTTCTAACTTAGTCACTTTTATAAATTAATTGATGTTCATTTTGATTGTGCAAGTGACAGTTTAGTTATTGTAAAATCAACTACACAGGGCCTCGTCATGAGATCCAAATATTGCCACGTCTATGTACGCCCTAGGTGCCATGAGGTTTCCCTCAGAAGTGACCTTTCAGAGCACAAACTCCTCTATATTGTGGTGGTCATTACTACCTACACCATACTAGAGGGAATCTTGTCAGGGCCCAGAAGTAACCAGCCACTTCCCAATGAGATTTGACTCTCTGCTGATAGTGTTGTGGCAGTAGATGCACAGACATGTTGAAAGGCATTGCCCCCATCATCCTCCAGATCATGTGAACCGGCCCTAGGTCGCAGTATGGGACCGCTGATGAGGATAATTGAGACAGAAGCGGGTTGTTTGAACATATTAAGCTAAATCATCTTTCTACATGTGGGGTGGAGGATATTTGGTTCAGAAGGTTTCAGATTTGATTACTGTCTGAAGTGGCATGGAATGTTATATCTTTGATTCCCTGATGGGTCGCTGCGTCTAGAGAAGGAGCCAGTTCACAAAGACATTCATGAGTATGTGAAGTAATACTTCAATAGTTTTTAAAGCACTCTTAAATGCCTTTGTCAATTGGCCCTCGTATATCTAAAATGGAAATATTCACAGAGTAGCCAATGTTAAAACATATGAAAAAGTACTGTGTCCTGTTTCAACTTGTGCTAATAGTGAGTTGGGGATTTCAGGAAAAAGGCCTTTATAATATCTGAAGCGGTATCCCTGTAGTACAACTTCGCATACTCATGAATTCCCTTGTTAATTGTCCCTTATGTGTATGGCCATACTCATTCAGACGCTCTTTAACCTGGAGCATCTCGTTACTTCTAAGTAGGTCACAAAGTGGCTAAACTGAATGGTCGGAATGAAGAATCAAAATTCGGGTGCTTTGGTGAGGGGAAACGGAGGCTCCAAACACCTGGCCTCTCTGCAGGTTGCATTAAAGCGAATGACACACATGATATGTCCTAGCACATTACACATGGACAGACTCGCAAGGAATTGTGGGAACCTGCTGCCAGAACAGAGCCGCACCATAAGAATAGCTGATGTGATTGGAACTCGGCTGATTCGAGCTCTATTCACACACTGCGTGCAATGAGTAGTTTGGCAACGAATACCCGTGATGATGTCTGGTTGTGTTTTTGGGACATTTTGTTACTAAGTGGCCCTTTAAATAAACCTGTGCCTTAAAGGTTCGCAAATTAGAGATTGTTTTCATAAAAAAAGGTGTGGGGATGGAATCACTGACAGAATATCGAGAGTCAGAAAATCGACCTACAGAAATATCGACGCAAAAATACCGAAGTCAAGAATATCGACATCCTATCTACATTATGGTAAGTACAAAAATATCGAAAAAATAATATCGATGTCAAAAACATCGTTGTTAAAAATATCGTTTTTTTTAAGTTACAAAAATAATGTAAAATAAAGTAAATAATACATATAATTAAAATAAACATAGTTAAACATATTTTAAAATGTTTAAAAATTATAACTAATATATATAATGTAAAAATAAATTAAACATATACATATAATGTATAATATATACTTACTTAATAATATTTTTTAATAATTATTTTAATAACTTATAAATTGTTAAAAAATATCTTATAAATTACAAATACATCTCTACACATAAAACAATAATATAAATAAAAATTGAATAAATATATATAACAAATTAAAAAATTACAATTATTTTTAATATTTTTAAAATTAATTATATACTACATTAACTAAAATAATGCAAAAAATATTAGATAGCGTAGGGGTAAAATTACTATTCCAACTCCAAACAGTGCAACAGTAGGGAAAATGTTGGATAGCGTAGGGGTAAAAATTACTATTCCCACTCCAGTGAGTGCAACAGTAGGGAAAGTGTTGGATAGCGTAGGGGTAAAAATTACTATTCCCACTCCAGTGAGTGCAACAGTAGGGAAAGTGTTGGATAGCGTAGGGGTTAAAATTACTATTCCCACTCCAGTGAGTGCAACAGTAGGGAAAGTGTTGGATAGCGTAGGGGTAAAAATTACTATTCCCACTCCATTGAGTGCAACAGTAGGGAAAGTGTTGGATAGCGTAGGGGTAAAAATTACTATTCCCACCCCAGTGAGTGCAACAGTAGGGAAAGTGTTGGATAGCGTAGGGGTAAAAATTACTATTCCCACTCCAGTGAGTGCAACAGTAGGGAAAGTGTTGGATAGCGTAGGGGTAAAAATTACTATTCCCACTCCAGTGAGTGCAACAGTAGGGAAAGTGTTTTGTATAGCGTTAGGGTTAAAATTACTATTCCAACTCCAGTGAGTGTAACAGTGTGGAAAATGTAGGCTAGCGTAGGGGTTAAAATAACATACTTATTAATTAAATATTTAAAAATAAATAAATAACATATTAATAATTAATTAACAAAAATATTAATAATAAATACCAATAAAATTTAATAAATATTTACTTAAATAACATTAAATTACTTCCCACCCTATTCCCCTATAAACGCACAACCCACTACACATAAAAAATAACACAATTAATTAAATGATCAATTAATCAATTAATAAAAATTAATTACCAATTAATAATTAAATAACAATAAATTAATAATCAATACCAATTAATAAAAATTAAAATGTACTTAATTATAATAAATTACTTCCCACCCTATTCCCCTATAAACCCACAACCCGCTACACATAAAAAATAACACATTGAATTTAATTATAAATGAATCAATTAATAAAAATTAAGTACCAATTAATAATTAATTAACAATAAATTAATTAACAATAACAATAAATAAAAAACAATAATAAATTAATTATAATTAATATAATTATAAATTAATCAATTAATAAAAATGAATTACCAATTAATAATTAATTACCAATAAATTAATAATCAATAAAAAATATTAATTAATTAATTATAATTAAATTACTTCCCGCCCTATTTCCCTATAAACCCACAACCCGCTCTAATACTAAAACGCAAAATTTACTTTAAAAAAAATTACTAATTTCTAAACATTTAATACATATATTTAAAAATAATTAAAAAACATTACAAAAGATGTTAAACACATACATATAAAATACATACTAAAATACATAACACTAATATAAATATCGATATTATTAACAACGATATTTTTGCTAACGATATTACTTACTTCGATATTACTTACTTCGATATAAAAAAAAACGATATTACTTACCTTAAGGTCGATATTCTGGTCACCGATATTCTTGACTTCGATATTCTGTCCCTACGATATTTAAAACTCGATATTAGTGTAGGTCGATAATAAAAAATCGATATTATGTCTGCATACCGTGGGGATGTTGGTGATAGCGCATGGTTACAGAGCAATTGGAATGCTCCTGAAAACAACTGCACATGCTTGTATAAAGGTTTCATTTGTAAAATGAAAATATATACTTTAAAAACAAGCAGCATGTGCAAAATAAGCCAAATCTCTATTTTCTTGAAATATTATAAAATATGACTGTCTCCTCTTTGTAAACAGTGTTCTCAATGTATTCACAATTCTTTTCAAAAACTCTGAAGTCACACATTTGATTCAAATAAAGACATACATCTGCCTGAACAGTGCATGAGGAGAGATAACAAGGAGGGCGGCGCACTGGACAACCACCTTTCTTTGGTAAGGCCCCATCACTGCCCTCCTGTAAACAAGTCCTAAAGTCCCCTGCGTCAACTATTGTCCCAGGTGTCATGATATCCCTGGGCCTATCCCAAGGCTGCCCCAGCAGCTATTCTTGGTAATACTCCTCCTCATGATTGAAAGTCACCTTCTGCAGCCATTACCATCAGGATCAAGTCCAGTCAAATTTTTTTGCACACCATCTCTGTAAACAATATAAAACCAAATCTAATACATTCATTTCAAATACAGAGAAATGCAATTCTAAAAATCTTGTTTTGACCTCAGCTAAGGAGTTCTGCTGTTACACAGTAAACCTCAATATTGTGTAATTCGTTCTATAAATAATTATTACTATAAAAAATAAAGCGCGGTAGCTGGGCCAGGGATTTTGGTTGGCCCAATGTTGTGCCTGTCCTTGCTCAGTTCGCAGATAAAGTGCAGGTACCCTGTGCAAACCAACGTTTTAGCAAGTCGCCAGTCCTTAGTGCTGCATTTTCCCCCTGACCGCAGATTTTCGGATCATTGCTCAAAATGCAAATATCTTGTGCCTAGCCGTAATCTTTTGAGTAGGCTGCCCTTGCTTCTTCACTTGCCCCCTAGCAGCTCATTATAAAGTGCAATTTGCTTATGTGGTTAGTTATCCTGTAAAATAGCCAGGCTTTGGTTCGTTCGCACGACAGATGGTAATGATTTGTGCAAACCCAAGTTCTTAAAAATAGCCAAACTTTGCTGCTCAGTTTGCTTTCTTAGAGCGGATATAAGGTGCCAGTTCCTTGTGTTGTTGGACACCCATAGGACTTGCCTGCCCATAAACGTTTATGATGATAAGATGTTTCTAAAAGAGTCAGTCCTTACTTATTCGCTTGTCCAATTCTTTTAGGATCGGTTTTTATGAATTTCACCCCCTTGCAGGCTAAGGGGATTGAATTCCCACTTAACCAAGTAATTACAGCTTGCCTGCAAGACCGGAATAGCAGATTTACCAGTATTGGTTTCAACTGTTTTTTCCTTTAAGCCAGGGGTCATTTTCAGAAAATGTGTATTAACGTCTCTATTTTAACTCAGATTTTTACAAGCTGTAATGAGATCTTTTGTGTCTATGATCCTGAAGCGAAAAAACATGAACTGATGCTTTAAGGCCTGGGAGAAATGTGCTGAGAGATATTCCTAGGGTTTCAAGTTGGTATACTAGTTAATCACGGCCTAGGCATGCCATCTGTCTATTACATGGGACAGGATCTGAGTTGAGGCATTGGTTGCTTGGTTAAATGCTGTTTTTCCCCATACTGGTAGCCCAGGCATCTTGCATACCTAATTTCTTAATAGCCTGGTTTAAGTTTTTTCTACAAGAGCCTTTCACGTTGCTGTGTTGTTGCTCCTCAATTTCCTGCCAGCATAAATTTTTGATGGAACCCCTCTCTGAGGCGCGCAGACTCCAGCATAGTTTAATGAAAGCACTCTTGCTTTGAAAAGATTGATGTTTTAAGCCAAACTCTAGTTGTACCTGGGCTGGTGAGGTTGATTTTGGAATGTTAAACATTGTTTTGTATACTTTAGTTTGGATCTTATTAAGAGTATCTATTTCCTGACCCCGCATAATTTCCATGCCATAGGTCACCATTGGCATTAGCTGTGTATACATTGCGGTAAGAAGATGGCTTAATGATGGACAATTCAATTTCTTTTTTAATAGTTTGAACCCATAGATTAATGACTGTGCTTTAGCCTGAATAGTGGCTAAATGATGTTTAAGTCATTCGATGTTCCAAGTTGACTCCTAGATATTTATATGTTGTAGCCACCTCAACTTGTTTGCCTTCTAGAAACCAGGTGAATGTCTTGTATTTTGAATCCACCAACCGGACCACTTTAGTTTTTTTCAGGTTTAGCCCTAGTCCTTGCTCGTTCATGTAGTTTTTTAGAGCGATCATGCTGTGTTGCAAGCCTGTTGGTGTTTGACTCAATAGGACAAGATCGTCCGCATATTGCAGGCATCCTAGTTTCTCTGAAGCCAGGATTTGGAGGGTGGCTGTTGTCTTGTGGGAGGGCTCCTACAAGGTCTGCAAGATATAAGTTGAATAGTCTTGGTGCCAAAACGTATCCTTGTTTAAGGCCGTTCATTGTGGCTATTTTGTTCGTAACTCTGCTACCGTCTCCTATTTTGACTTGCACCCAGGTTTCTGTATATAATACTATGATTGCCCTCAACAAACTTCTTAGTAAGCCCTATTCATCCAATTTTGACCATAGGCATCCACGAGGAACCCAATTAAAAGTGGACTTGAGATCTACAAAACATGTGAATAGCCGTGATTTTCTATGTTTGGCCTTCTGTACTCGGAGACTTAGAGCTGCTAGATTCATTAGTGTCCCAATGCCTGCTCTGAATCCTGTTTGTATTCATGGAATCAGATCTTTTTCTTCTGCCCAAGATTGTAAGTGCTGGAGTAAATAAGACGTAAAAAAGCTTTGCTTCTACATCGATTAATGCAATGAGCCTATAGTTGGTTGGTAAAGCTGGGTTACAACTCTTTAAGACTGATTGGAAGATGTTGTCTTTCCATGACTCAGGAATACAGTTGGTATGGAAAAGGTCATTAAAGAGGGTTTCGAAGTAATGGATCCAGTAAGTTATATCTTCCTTAAAGAGGGCATTGGGGAGTTCATTCGGGCCCTCTGCCCCTTCTGGCTTCAGTTTCTTTAATATTTTTATTAGTTGTTCTAAGTCCACTACTGAAGCTTCATTGCCTTGCTGATGCATAGTAGACATCTGATGCTTATACTGCTTCAGCTGGCCACCATGAATTGCGGTGACTGGCTGTATCTTTTAGTGCTCCCTGTTTTTGGCTTTAACAAGCTGACGTTTCCCCTCTCCATCTGCTCCTGGTGCTGCATACATTGCACAAATGTGAGCTTCCCAAGAGCCTGCATCAATTCCCGCATTATGCTGTCTGGCCTTTCCTGATGTCAGTCCGTTCACCAGCTGCCAGAATTGTTTACTGTGAGGCTGTTTGCTAGTCAGTAGGAGCTTGGTTCTACAGCTCTTCATGGTGACTTGTTTTTTTCTCTCCAGCAGTCTTTCTGATATTGTGCTCTCAACTTTCGTAGTGTGGTTTTGTCAGCCCTCATTCCTTGGTTTATCTCCTTTGCTACTTTTCTCATTCCTCGGGCTATTCAACATTTTTGGTTACATAGCCCTCTACTAGACCAGTCTTGCCTTCCAGAAACCCCAATTTTGGTTGTTCCGTTTGTTTTCAAGGGGTTGACTCTTGACTGGGAATTTTGTCAGTAAAGTTGTAATTAGGGTCACCCTGGCTTTTTCTAGATCACGGCTTCAGATTTTGCTTTTTTCTGGCACTCTAATTCTATTTTTATGTCTTCTATGGTTCCGGCACAGCAATAGACCTCTTTCATCAGCTTCTCTGTCCCAGGGACGCTCCATTTTAGACTTGTAAGATTGTGCGTGACTGGAGTGGAGGTTAAACCGTTTGTTGGACACAGTTGGTTGATCTTGCACGCGATCCGGACGGATTGAGGGACATGATCACTCTCTATGCGGGGCAGGATTTGAAACTGGCACACCTGTGACAAGACTGTATCATTTATCAACGTGTAGTCTATAGTTGAGCTTTTTCTGCCACTTATAAAAGTGATTGAAGCTGGTGTATCCTCCTTTGTATTCCCCTTCAGGAGCTGCTTTCTGAATTTGCTTTCGCTGTCGTGGTTGCTTCTTTTTTTACTAACATTACATAGATCTGTATTAAAATCCCCAGAGATAATGACGGTAGCTTGCTTACATTGTTTCTGTAATGTTTTTTGTTATTTTGAGTAAGATTTCCATATTTTCCCCTTTATTTGCTTTGCTTGGGTGTATGTATACATTTATAAACAGCATTGCCATGTGAATGGGTCTGCCTTTCTTGGGATCTAGCTTGATTACTTAAATCCAGTTTATTCCTATGTCGATTGCTTCCATGAACCAGTTAAATTGGGTAGAGCAAAATGTAGAGAGGCCCCCTTTAAGATGTCCATATTTGGAAGACTTTGTCACAGATACGTGCTGCTCTACTTATCAATACAATTGGTGTCGGTTTTAAACACCAAGAGGCCTATTACGATGGCAGGCGGATGTCGACCGCCCGGCGGCGGTGCCCGCCGGACCGGCGGTGGAGATCCGCCCCCACCGCAAGCCAGAAAACTGCCGGTTTGATTAGGATGGCGGTGGCGACCGCGGTGGTGGAAAATTCCAACCGCCGCATGTCCGCCGGTCGCCTTCCGCACTCCTGCCTGGCGGGTGGAAAAGGTCCGGGATAATGGTGGCGGTGCAGAGCAGGCTCCGCCGGCACGATTATGATGCCGGCGGTAGCCTGCCTTTCCTCAGCAGTCAGACCGCCATGGAAAGGCATGCGGAGATTGTCTTCCGGGGGCCCGTGGCGGGCCCCCAATGTTTTGGGGGGGCTCGGGGTGCACTGGGGGGGTACCCATGGCCCCCCCGACATTCCCCTGTATCAGGTGGCAGGCACTGTGCAGTGCCTGCCACGTAGTGCAGGGAAATGCTGGACATGCCCATTTGGACATCGCGGCGGTGCTGCGGGTAGCACCAACCGCCGCAATGTTAAGGCCCGCGATCCGACCGCAGCCGTCGGATTTCGACCGCGGGTCATCGTAATTCGACCAGCGGTGATGCCGCGGTCCATGCGTGCGGTCTTTTCCCGCTACCATGGCGGTCGGGGAGGTTTTCCGACCACCATCGTAATAGACCCCCAAGTTTTCTGAGACAAGATTATATCAAAGTTCCAGAGAAATAACCTTGCATCCCCCTCTTGTAGCAGGTTCTCAAGCCCACAGGTGTTCCATGAACAGATGTTGATGCACTCTGGCTCTATTTTTGAACTTTTATTCCTCCTGTCAGGACCGGTTGATGATTTGAGTTTCGAGGGGCCAGTGCCTAGCCTGGGTTTTGGAGGCCAAGAAGTCGTGATGCTCCTGCTGGGCCTGGCCCTGTTGGTCCCTGCTTTGGAATTTCCCTATTGTTAGATTCTCAAAGTTCCTTGGGTTCATACCAGCCCCTGCAGCACCTCTTAGGACTGTGCTCCCTCTTACTTTTGAGGGCAACAGCAGTCCTGGGTATCTAGGGGTTTCAATCTTTTGTAGCTCTATCCCCCATGAGTTAAAGATGGCCTGATAAACTAATATTTGATCTACTAAATCCAGAGAGGTCCAAGTTGTTTCCGATGCCTCTTGATCATTTCTGTAAGGATGAGATATTATTGTATAGACGAAAAGTCGGTAGAGGTGATGTGTGCGATTTCCCTTATTTCTTTTAGTAGCGTTATAAGTTTTCCTCTGTTTAAAATGTCAAACATGCCTAGTGACGTGTAATTGGGAATTTGTAGAGGTTTGTTGGTCAAAAGACCCCATGTTGATGATTGCAAATCGGAGGGTTTTGTCCTTAAAAGATCATGGGCTTGAGCCTGCTAGCCCTTGTCTGGCTGATGATGCCGCACCTGCTCGATGGCCCGGAATGGTAACTCATCTTGATGTGATGGGCTGTTTCTTCACCCACTTCCCACAGTGGAGAGTTCCCTGCTTACAGGCTGATTTATCTCCTCCTTACTGTTGCGTGGTCTATATAGGAAGTGCTCCTTGAAGTTTTACAGACTTTTATCTATGTGCTTGGTGTCTTTTTTTATCCTGATGTGTTATTGAAACGATGCAGTCGCCTGTTGACCTTAGTGCTGTGTCGTGTCCGTCCCATGACTGGGCTAGGTTTTTTGTCGGTGATCTTTGTTGCGTACTTGGGAGGCTGAAAGCCATTATAGTCCCTTGTGTATTATACTGGGGTTTTTCATTTATCATAGTTTCCTCCTTTTTTGGTTCTTTGGCGTCAGAGTCCGCCAAGTTTCTGCGTTGAGAGAAAAGCTGCAGTATACTTTTTTGTTGCACCACTTTACCTTTCTAGTGTACTTTTCTTTGCCTTTTCTTCTCCCTTTTCGTAGGTGCCGGATCTGGCTCCCCTCCTTTCCAGACTCCGGGTGCTTGATTCATCCTTCCTGCTAGGGGCGGATTATGCTTTAGGGCTCTGGGGCTGCACCCCCTGAAATCAATTTTTTACATTCCTGTACAAATATTAAATAGATCGATTTATTTAGAGATACGATCGTATCTCTAAAGAAATCGATGTATTTAAGTCTGGGCTGTGTGTCCCAGGCTGCCTGCCTCGCTCTGAATCAGGAGACGGAAGCCAGACAGTAAATCAACTTTCTGAACTGGGACGCACAACACAGGGCTTAGTGTTCTAAAGCCCTTCAAAATGAATCCTTGCCATTGTAGTCTATGGCAGTATTTTCTATAGGCCAGTGACACTGTCAGTGTCATAGTTTGAGGCATTGGAGTCTCCCTCTTGGCGTGAGATCAGCTGTCCATCATTCACAGGCATAGATCTCACCCTTTCCCATTCGTCACACTTAGGAGTGGATGCAAGCACCGGTGCATGTGTGTTTTGGTGCCTTGTCCCCGGTAATGGTAAGTGTTTGAATGCTAATCTTCTATTATGTATTTTGTTCTGAGACCCCTTGCCACGCTAACCCTCCCTCACTGTGACACCCCAGGCCCTGGCTGTATGTCACTTGCTCCGTTAGAAGAGGAGCTGCAGCATTTGTTCCCCCGTGAAATGGATGCAAAAGGCGAGCAGGCCAGGGTTCTTGTTCCCTTGTGAAGTTGATACACATATCCGAGTTAAGGGCAAAGATGAGATCTGTGCTCACAATAGACAGTTATCTGCTGTATGACATTAAAGCCGGCCCAATATTTAAGCCCTTAACAACATTAATGCCAAAAACATGGATTGATCTATGAACAATGGGTGTTAAAAACATTAGGGCAATGCATCTCAGTGATTTAGTTCCTCTCTTATTTCAAGTTTTACTTAATCTTGTCTCCCTCGAGAGTTAGCTATTTAATCATGTTGTGTTTCTTTCTGCATTTTTTTCCGTGCATACTTTGAGCTGTGCAGGTGTTTATGAGGGGCTTTGATTGAGAGCTGGGACGCTGACCCTGAAGCCAAAGCAAAGTGCCTGTGAGTGTGTTGACCTCTCTGCAGAGCACACAGAACAATGGTCATGTATTCTAGTTGTAATTGCAATTTTGTGAAAACGTGTGTGAAGAGGTGCACAGATGGCAAAATATTTAAAAGGCAAAAGTAAAATAAATTGCTTAAATGTGAGTGAGTGCAGTGTATGTTTGGATGTGGTGAAGTGAGGGAGATGCAAGGAAGTGCATTTGGGGGAGAGTGAAAAGAGGGTGCTGAGAGGAAAGAGAGGTGGTTGAAGATGTGCAGATCTTTTTTTCCAATTTTTTCTTCTGAAGGAGGATCCAGCCTGGACTCCATGTTTGTCCATTAAGCTTACCCGCTTCACTCATCACATAAAAGTCATACCAAACTTTTATGCCTCACCACTTTCAAATATCCCCAGCCGCCACTGCTTCCTGCATCAGCTATATCTTGCAGTGGGGAAATTACATTGCTGCTGTTTGCCAGTTGCCCACTTACCCGGGGGGTGTAGGAGTCACCAGTCCTGTGAGGTCCTCACTTACGTGTGGGCACTCAGTGTGTGATGTATCTTTTACGTCATATTCTAGAACTCGCAGCCTTCGGGTGGTCTTGCTGCTTGGGACCTAACTTCCAGCAAGATGTACCCCAGGTTCTGCTGTTTCTAACGTTTCTTCACCTATTATGTTTAGATTTGCAGTCGTTGTCACTCTACCATGTTCCACTGGGTCGGTGGAGGAAGCCGCCGCATGCTGAGGTCTCTTGATCGGACGTGTCAAAGTTAAATTTATGCTTGACCGGTGAACTGCTGCAAGCCAGGAATGGGCTTAGACTGATTGTGGTAGTGTCCATTTGACTCCCTGCCCCTTTCTGTGGCCCTATCAACGGTACCAGTGTGTTTTTGATCTGCAATACACTGGTTTTATAAGAAATTGAGGCTACTTCTATAAGTTTGATTAGGGGTTGATCCTGTGATTTGGGGAGATCTGGTTGTCCCAGGTGGTTGTTTAGACAGTACCAATTGCTGAAATTTAGGGGTAAGAGTGACTCTATTGAGCTGGTTTTGTCAACTTCTGCCAGTGTTGTGCCTGGCATGCTGGAACCATATTTTGAGGATTTGCGCTGGAGTCAGACACCTCTTGTCTACATCCTTTGACTGTGAGTGTGTTTACACTCCCTACTGTGATTGCTGTGTTTGCTGACACTGAATATATACTGGAATTTGGGTGATTTGCTTTCTCAGAATTTTTTTAAATTAGGAAATCGGTGATTTTGCACCCCTCTTTTTTTGTTGTGGCTATGGTTTTGCCTTTCATTTGAGTCTGCTGTTAGGGGGGATTTCGGTTCTGTAATGTCATCCAAATATATCACTTAGGCTTGCTCAGGAGATCTTAACCTTGTTCTCTTTAATGATTTTTGCTACTCTGGACCTCATTGATGTTTCCTGTAATCTCTGTTATTAAAGATTCCTGGCATATGTGTTTCTCTTCCGTGGGGGCGTTCTCCCTGCGGGACTGATGGCTGCTTTGATTATTCTTACATTGGGGCCGCCTTCTTCCTATAGGTCACCTGTGAGCTAGACCTTAGGCAGAGTGACCAGTTCCAGTAGGTGCGAGCACCCCAGCGATCTTTCCTGTACGGACCGCAGCACTTTCTTCCACCTTGTAACTGTCTCGCTTGCTGGTATCGCTGATGAGCCTTAATTTGCTTTCAGTGCACGTTTTTCTGGGCGTATGTCAACCCACCAGGATGAGCTGGCTATGATTAGAAGACTTCTTTCACTAGCAGCAAATTATCCCTGCCGCACTCTGTGTCTGGCTGTTGGTAAGGCTTCTCATGAGGTCAACTGGCCCCCCAAATTGCGTCTCAGGTACCCCTGGCCTCACGGTGCTTGTAGCCCTTAGGCTTTGTGCTTTATGCAGCTTTGAAGATAAATGCAAGCTGGAGGCTGGTGGGGGGCATAGGCGAAGAGAGTGAACTTGCTGAAGGCAGGGGCGAGGCTGCTGACTGTGGGTGGAGAAGAACCTCTCGTGCACACAAGCCGTACCAGCCTAACGCCAGCCACCACCGTGCAGCGTTCAAGGTCTGCGGCCTATTATCGTCACACCGCTCTCAACCTCCACCCTTTGTGCCTTTCCTGCCGGCCTTTCCTTCCATCCCTGCTCCAGCACCGCTGCTACACTGAATGGCGGCAACATGAAGTTTAGCGGCTGCGGGGCGGGCAAGCTGTGACAGATGGAGCTATGGGCTATGATGGATGGGTCGGTTGGGCAGGCAGGAGGTTCAGAGAGGCTGGTGCGGATCCCACAACATTACCTGATGTCGGCTCCCTTAGCCCCCGAACCCTCAGTGACAAGAATGAAAAGCCGCCCTCGCTTCTCAAACCACTCCTCCTCATTCTGTGCCGCCGCCTCGTTCCTTAATAAAAAATCCCATGTGTTGGATCATGCCACCTTCAAAAACTTCTTCCCTTTCTTTAAAACTTCAGTTCAAACAGTGTGACACTCCCAGGAAGATCCAAGCTACTAAAAAGTATTGCTTCTCTGGTGGCGGTATGTTCTCGAACAGAATATTCCTTGGAACCACAAGGGTACCCTTACTATAAAAAAGATTCTTTAAAATGTTGCTTTGGGGCATGGAATTATTGGGCCTTCTGATGTCATGACCCGAGAAAGATAGTCAGTCCCTTGTTACGTGTGAAGCGACAAACCTGAGACTTAAGAAGGCGGAGTGGTGTAGACCTCTTTCAGACAGGAACTGATACTAAAGAAAACACAAATTCTGGTGTTACACATAGTAACTGTGAAATGTGGGACTATGAGGGAGTGAACAGACTTTTCCTGGGTCATTTTTCACTAACAACTCTAGAGCACTTTTTACCCCTCAAGTAGTTTTTAGGTCTCGCCTAGCGTTGCTGCGCACATGCGAAGCTCGCTCGGCGAGATTTATTGTAGATGAGGACTTTCAGAAGAGGGCTTCAAGCCCCGCCCCTCATTTCCATTGGCAGGCATCACCGTTTATGCTAAACGGTGGCCTGCCATTGGAAATGAGGGTTTTTGGTGGACGCCCTTTCGCCTCAGAGCCAGACTCGGTGGCCTGCTTTGCGTCTGTCGCAAAGCACTTTCTTATCTTTATGGGGGCCATGTGTTGAAACACTGGCCCCATAAAGACAAGAGATCCCCATGCTCCGGCTGCAGCGCGGTCCTCTTTCACTTTCGGGACCGCGCTTGTTTTTTTAACTTTCAGCGCGAGGTGCGCGCGCTTGTTTTAATAGGTTTTATATTGTTCGAACTCGACCCGAAGGTATTGGAGAGCTCTACATATGCACCGCTTACATTACAAAAGGACATTCACTTGTTTAGTTTTTTAGGCACGAGGAGATTAAGGGATTTGCCCAGTTTCACAGGGTGTTGAGCCGACGCTGAGATTTGAACCCTGACTCCCCAGTTCCAGAATCGGCAGCTCTACGCCACATCCACTCCCAGGTTTCATCCCTCTGAAGTCGGTAACATGAGAACGTTCAGTTGATTAACAATATATATGTTAATTTGCGCCAAGATACCCCATTGTGTTACACGATTGAATTGTGTATTATTATTATTTAAGCGCTACATCAGAAGGACGTCGAACATAACAGCAAGTTAAAATACACAAAAAACGCTAACTCAACCACTGAAAGCAGACTGCCCATTACACATTCCACTTAAGACTGCTAGGGCGCACAGCGGGTCCCATCCACATGCTCACGGATATGGGAAAGAGCAGGACAAGCTGCTGCCACTTTCAGGTCCAGACTACAGCCTGGCAGTGTCACCCAGCGCTTTGCACTCTGGGACTGGTAGTTTTAAACTTGCTGTTATACTATAGGCCAGGGCTGAGGACTGTCTGTTAGAGGAGAAAGGCGATCTGAACAATATCTTCAGATAAAGGAACTGATCACCGGGTGGTAAAACGCCGAGGATCACACACACAGCTCTTCGTGTGACTTTCCCAGGCGGAAGTAAGGCCTCATTATTTTTTTTCTTCTCGTAGCTGTTTGTTTGCCACGGTACTGCTTCTAATTACAGGGTAGGTAGGGCAGCTGTGTGTGTGTGTGTGTGTGGGGGGGGGGGGTGCTATGGTTCCCCGGATACCCAGGGAAGGAGCACAAGGACCCGGCAATTAGTACTCTTAACAGGGGTCATGTGAGACTTTGACCCGTCAAATCCAGTCATTTCCCAATTAGGGCCGTGCTATTATTCAGGCCCACGAAGATGCTTTGTTCGACCTTTTCTCCTGGTGTCACAACGTGGCGGGAAGAGGAAAGACGCAATTGCCGAAGATCACACAAGTCTACAAATTGGGGAGCTTCAGCATACGGTGCAAGCTGTTCAGCACCTATGCAACCAGGAGGAGTATCAGTGACAGGACACCCAAAACTATACAGCCGAGCTACTGTTACCAAACACTTCTCCGAAGTAAAGACATGCGCCATGCAAGCCTGGTAGTAAATCCGCTTGGTAGTTAAGTCCCTTTAATCATGTGTAGTTTCGCCTCATTGGTGACGCAGTCTTCGCTTCCCCACTCCCGGGCTGTAGAGCACGTGCCGAGATCGAATACCTGCCGCAGCTAGAAACCAGTCCCTATATCGACGTAGAGCCGACTGTTCACCAGTCTCAGCTCTTGACACGGCACAAGCGCCAGATCCCACACTGCTCAGCTTTGACACTAGTACCAGTGCCAGATTCTCACAAAATGCACCACTGCAGGTCCAAGACTGCCACCAGTGCCAGTTTTTAAAACTAGTGCCAGTGCCAGATTTTTACCAAATGAACCACTGCCAGACCCTACCTGCCCACCAGAATCAGCTTTTGCCATTAGTACCCCCAGTGCCAAATTCTCACAGAGAGCACCAGTGCCGGATTCCATACTGCCCACCAATACCAGCCTTTGACATTAGTACCACTGTGAGATATACACAATGTAAACCAGTGCCAGATCCCCACACTGCCCACCAGAACCAGCATTTGCCACCATTCACCAGTGATTGACTCCCATGCTGCTCTTCATTTCCGGATCCTCATACTTACTATTGGTGGCAGACACTTACTTGCACACCAGTGCCAGATCCCTCATTGTCCACCAGTGCCAAATCCCTCACTGCCCACCAGTGCCAGATCCCTCACTGCCCACCAGTGCCAGATCCCTCACTGTCAGTGCCAGTTTATCCAGTGCCCACCTACGCTGTTCCTCGCGTTGCCTACCTGCCTCATAAGTTCACAAGGGGTAACAATGGAAGCTTTCCACTCTGCCTATCCGTGCCAGCTTTTCTCACTACCCACCATTGGTGACTTCTCGCGCATCTCATTCGCGCTAACGCCTCCCGTACTTCACTAATGCTAACTTGAATTCAATGCCCATTCGTTCGTTGGCCTCTCCGCAGTCAGCGTTTGTAAACAGGTGCAATTTGTTATTGTTTTTAGGTCTCGCCTGGCGCAAAAATTAAACACGCGCCACCATTCCCAAAGCCCCTGTCCCGGCTGCGCACGTCGTCCTGACTCTAAAAGCAGACGAGGAATTAAGACCTTAAAAACAGTAACGCTAATTACAACCCCCGGCTTAGTCATCTGTCAAAAGAGGTAAACATTTGTTTCAAGCGCTATTTCCAGAGTTCCTTTTAACCCAGAATATCCTGCTTTTCTTGAACATGCCGGACCGGTCTCAGGTCTGCATCTAGCAGCAATTGGAAATGCGTCCTGTCCTCCACGATAGTCCGTGTGTTTGGTGTATATGAACAGTAAAATAGAGCCCGAGCAACAATCCGGGTCCGACTGCGACAGAAAATGGGTCCGGTCATTGGCTTCTTTTGATTTCACGGTGCTCCTCTGCAAATAAGAACTATGGGTAAATGGCGCGTGCGCAGTATAGTTGTTGCCTCTGACTCCCTTCATTGGCAGTTTTTAAGCAGACAAGGCCAGTGCGCATGCAAGAGGAATATGCACTGATGTTACTCACGCTATAACATTCTGCGTCACAAGCAGTCAGTGCTTGCATGGCTGACCCTTCCCATAAACTTAAAAGTAGCTGACAGCGCAATAAAACAAGCATTTGCAATGCAATAGGTCTCGCATTTACGAGATTTTGAGCTATTGGCATTGCAAATGACAATGGGGCACATGCATCAAAGGTTTTTGCGATCGCAAACGGTGCGATTCACAAAAATCGGCCGTTTGCGATCGCAAATTGGTCCTTAGAGATGCATGAAAGTGTTACCTATGCGCAATTTAAGAATTCGCAATTATTTGCGAATTCCTAAATTGCGATTGCATTTAAGGAATCGCAATTTGCGATTCCTTAAATGCAATGCTAGAAGCACTTTGAAATAGCGATTTCGCTATTTAGGACCGCAAATTACAGACAAATCAAACTTGTCTGTAATTTGCAAAAACTTTACAAAATGCACTAAAATGCATTTTTTAAAGTTTCACGTTACACACACACATGCCCTTGGGGCATGTGTGTTGCAACATGGGTGCACATCACAATTTCAGGGGTGCAACAGGGTGTCCTTTTGACACCCTTGCACCCTTGAAATTGCATGCGCAATTTGCGAGTACCTATTGGTACTCGCAAATTGCGAGATGCAGTCCCATTCATTCCTATGGGCCTCCAGGCCCATAGGAATGAATGGGAAGGCATTCCTTAATTGCGAATCGCAATTTGCGATTTGCAATTAAGGAATGTGTAGAAATCGCTAAAATTGTAGCGAAACCTACATGCATAAGGAATTGCGATTTCTTAATAGCGATTCCTTAATAATCGCTATTAAGGAATCGCAATTCCTTACTTTGATGCATGTGCCCCAATGCCATTTAGTTATGTGTTGTTTTTAAACAGATAAATAAAATCCATTGTCATTTACAATGCCAACAGCTTAAACTCTGCAAATGCGAGACCTATTGCATTGCAAATGCTTGTTAATATTATCACTAACACTGTTCATCTTGTGTTATTGAATATTGGTACACTGCAAGGACAGGTTGAATCTAGCACATCCATGGTAATAAAACCTTGCATTTTTATAACTAGAGGCATGAAAGATTAGATGGTTTAGGTACTACTGAATTTGTTAATAATATGTTTAAACAACATTTTCGATTTGTGGTATTGCATTGTAATTTGTTTTGAAATTACAAGACATTAAGGGGCCGATTACGATGGCGGTCGGTGTCAGTACCGCGGTGCCGGCGGTGCGGAAAAATGCCTTTTACCGCCCGCCAGCAGCGGTCCTCACGGCCGCCATATTATGAAGGGCAAATATGCCCCATTTCCCGACCTCCGCGGTGCAACGCCGACCGCCATGAAATTGCGCCCGCCACCGCGCCGGTGGGAGCCAATGGAGACTCACCGCCGTGCGGAATGACGTCCCGTCCGCTCAACAAATTAGGATGCGCCAAACAACCCGTCGAACCGCAGGGGAGAAACCGCCCTTCCAGACACGGCGGAATCTCGACAGCGGAGCGTGAAACGAGACTTCCGGAGCCCTCCACCCGGAGCCGAACGCCATGGATCCAGCACTACACGTCCTCCCGGTGCTGTACGTGATACATCACCAGGTCAACATCGCCCGCCGCGGACGCCGCCGCAGGTACGTAAAAAAAACACAATACAACACAAAACAGAACACAAATTCCACGGGCTGAAACAGGGCACCTGGCCACACCAGACACACTGGTGTGGACAGGAACACATCCATCAGTGTACCCACACATGTCTCATCTGGCACCAATTCACACCCTGCATCAAGCCCACCAAATTACCGCGAACATAATGTAATGTGTTGCTGACGACACCGCAGCGGTGAGTATGCGGGAAATCCATCGCACAAAGCAGAATGCATGTACAGCAACGGTCAGGCCAGAAAGACCACAGGCCACCACCACCACCACCCACAGCTCCGCCGCACACAGCAAGAAACATGCCAATCCCCCCCCTGTGCACCCCCATGCCCAACACCAAGCGAGCTAAATCCACACCCAGCAGCACACAACTAACACCTAGGGAGACAGACACAGCAGCATTGGGTGTAGATTAACACACAGCACAGAGGCACAGGCCCAGGGCAACACACACACACACCACAACACCACATACATGGCAAGAAAGCTGAATACAAGCACAAAATTAACATCCACACACACAAGGAACATACAGACTACTGGACACACACCCTGCCAACTCACACAGACATACCCCACACCGACACACAGCCACATACACAGACTACATGCCACCAGCAATGGAGCACAACATAGAGGAAAGCAAAAATGATGTGCACACAAATGGGAGGGCAAGGAGACAACCAACAACCAGGTGAACAGACACATGCAGGACAAGGAACCTAGAACAACATCCACACCCCATCCAAGCACATGGCTGGCACAGTGAGTGAAGTCAAACAACAGTCACCTCAGTGCAACAACTCAGGGAGACAGCAAGGTAACCCATGTATAGGGACAGGGATGAAAGGAAGGACCTCAAGTCAAACAGTGAACAGCAAGTACACATGAGTATCACACAGGGCACATTGGCACACTCAATGACTGTCAAACACAAGTAGGAGTCCCCAAACATACCCCCTCATATCTGCAGCACACAACCCCAATGCCAGACACACAGAAGGGCCTACATAATGTCCAGACAAGATACAGACAAACAATCAAACCCCTGGGGGCATCCACAAACATCACACACACACAGGGATTTCAGTACCAACGTATGCACCAAAACAAAAATGGCAAACACAATTCAAAACAGAAACACATACAGAACCACAAAAATAACACACATCACCTGTGCAGCCAAACTAGGGGAAGGCAATGGGAGCACACACACAACAGGAGTGCACCACCTCATCAGTCAGGAAAAATGCATAGGCGACATACCACAACACAGACAAGAAGTGCACCATCACAGAACAACACAGACACATCAAACACACAACAGATGCACAACACCACAAAGCACATAGCAAACACAGCAGTACATCAGGGGATGTACACTAGGACAGCACAAGGCAACATACACCCACAGCACTGAATGCACAACAAGCAGTGTGTGCACACAAACACACAACAGTCCCACACAGCCATGAGTCACACGCCATTAACACACACATCAACACACACGACAAAGCCACAACCAACACACCGTACAACCCTTGACCACCCAAATGCACAACATGTAAGTAACCGTTGTGACTAGGATGACTGCCCATCACAACATGACTACACATCTACACTGCTAGGCATACATGAAAGCAAGAACGC
The DNA here is from genome assembly GCA_963921515.1 of Calotriton arnoldi. Classification (NCBI taxonomy): domain Eukaryota; kingdom Metazoa; phylum Chordata; class Amphibia; order Caudata; family Salamandridae; genus Calotriton; species Calotriton arnoldi. Next base: position 1,017,515 of record CAWUFW010001591.1, read on the forward strand.
ACATACATGTTGAGCCTGGTCAGCCTGCCTGCAATCCCGTGTATATGACCCCTCTATGTGTTTGCAGTGCCCACATACCAGGATGCAGTAAAACATAGCCAACAGCAACAAGGAAGGAACATGAGTCTGGTATGTCACCGAAAACAACATCACTGACCCCACAAGTATCCGAGTCATGAAGAACTGAAGTCCCCGTCACCCCTGTAAAAAAATGATAAGTCAAACAAGCCAGTGGCACAGTTGAAGTGGCACACAGAGCATGTGGCCCAGTAAATGTTAGACATACAGGAAAAGCCTTATTCAGTAAGGACAATGACACAACTGACAACATGAGCAATTGTTTTTATACACAAACAGCACTGATAGGCAACAATATCAGACAAGACCAAGGCACAAGATGCAGAGCCTGAACATGAGAAGCTGCACAGGCAGGGGGCAAACTGCAAGGCCAGTGGCCAGTCCAAGGTGCTGACAGAGTCAATGGGAAGCTGCACAGGCAGGGGGCAAACTGCAAGGCTAGTGGCCAGTCCAAGGTGCTGACAGAGTCAATGAGAAGCTGCACAGGCAGGGGGCAAACTGCAAGGCCAGTGGCCAGTCCAAGGTGCTGACAGAGTCAATGAGAAGCTGCACAGGCAGGGGGCAAACTGCAAGGCCAGTGGCCAGTCCAAGGTGCTGACAGAGTCAATGAGAAGCTGCACAGGCAGGGGGCAAACTGCAAGGCCAGTGGCCAGTCCAAGGTGCTGACAGAGTCAATGAGAAGCTGCACAGGCAGGTGGCAAACTGCAAGGACAGTGGCAAGTCCAAGGTGCTGACAGAGTCAATGAGAAGCTGCACAGGCAGGGGGCAAACTGCAAGGCCAGTGGCCAGTCCAAGGTGCTGACAGAGTTAATGAGAAGCTGCTCAGGGAATGTGTGTCACCAAACTCCGCCATGGTCAGCAACACAGTCTGGTGTGTCACGATGGGCAGCACAGGTACCGGTGTGGGAGAGATAGGTCTGTGACGTTGATCAACATTCATACTTGGCTGTCAGTCTGACTGGGAGCTGACTGTGTGTCGGGCACTGTTGGACCACTTGACTGGGGAGTGAGACGCCCAGCTGAGGAAGAGCTATCAGTGGCCTTGGACGCTGGAGGGCTGCTTGGACCAGGTGGTGTAGTGGCACGTGGAGGTGGACTCAGGCCGACGTGGGACACAGTGTGGGAGGGAGACAGTGGAGGGGTGCCTTTCCACTTCTTGGGGATTCTAAATGGCTTGCCTGTCTTGGTATCAATGGGAAGTGGTGTGGACACAAACGGCACACTCATCACCAAGGCTGCCGCAGGTGCACACGCTGGACCACCCTTTGGGGATGTGCTGGATCCAGAAGGACGCTTAGCCTGGCATTGCCTCTGCCCCTCCATCCCCTCTTTACCCTGTGTGCCCCCTACAGTGCCCTCCTGTCCCTGCTTCACTGGACTTGGAATGGGAGTAGAGGTAGTTGGTGAAACAGCCTTGGATACCTTACTATGTGTAGCCTTGCCAGACCCCACCTTCACAGTGGGCATGGAGAGTGTCTGCATGCCTTTGCGAGACGTTTTTGGGACCACAGAGTCTGTGGCCGGGGATTGCTCTGAGGCTTGTGACCCTGAGTACTTCCTCCTTGAATCATGTGCCTTTGCAACGCCTGACGGGCTCTTCCCTTTGCGCTCTGGGGTTGTTTTTTTCTTCGTAGGGGAAGGTGTCTGTGACCTTGACCGCTTGGGCTGCTGCTGTGTGCTACGTGTGCAGTATCGTGACGTTGAGGTGTGTGAAGCGTGGTCACCGTCGTCAGACGTCGCCACTGGCATGGGGGTGGACAAAGGGACTGGAATTGGACTACGAGATTGAGCCAGTTGAAGTGCAGCCGCCATTGTGGAGGACATTGTCTGGACAGTGCGGTGCAGCCCACCCACGTCTGAATGGATGCCCTCCATGAAAGCTAACACCTGTGCCAATTTGCGGTCGTGGTCTGACAATGCATTGAGGAGCCCTGTCTGCCCCACACACAGCTGGCGCATAAGGTCCACACACTCTGCACTGATGGCAGCAGGGGGCACAGGGGCAGGGGCAGCGGTGCCTGGAATGAAGGACACTCTTCCCCTCTTTGTGGTGCGAACACGGGCAGCAACAGAGGAAGTGGCTGGGAGGGTGGGCACTGCACGCTGTGTGCTGGAAGATGTAGCAGACTCTCCGTTCCCTGTGTCCTCCAAGATGTCTGCACCACCGCCGTCATCAGATGATGTTGAACTTTGCGTCTCGGGCTGTGATTCCTCCAGCATACTCCTATCCCCCTCGGAGGCGCTGGTCACATCTGTGTCACTGGGATCCTGTGCAGCTGTTGTGCTTGTTTCACCACCACTGGTGTCCGTCCCCTGTCCCTCCGTGCCCACGGGAGATGCTGCATAACAGAGAGACATGTAGGGTCAGCAAAGTGACAGCAACAGGACAAACATATTCAAGCAAAGCAACACTGAGGATGACAAAGTCTACATGTTGCAGGCCACCCCGTGCAATCTCACCATGCAGACACACTTCACTACCTCAAACAGTGCGTACAAACATCTAAACACGGCATAGCTGAGCCATGTGATGGGCAGACAGCACAACATCATGCATGTTGGGGCGTACAAACACTAACACCAATGGACCAGGCCTGCAGCACACCACCCACAATGCCATTGAAATTCCCAGGATTGGAAAAACATCAGTAAGTGCATGTATGTAAAATCCGTGACTGCCACACCCAGCACAGGGGCCACTTACAACCCACTGCATCACAGTAACCACATCACGTACACCAGCGCAGGGACAGGCTTGGTACACATGCAGCCACTCACAGACAAAATCAACCTTCACAGAATACTCACCCCTAGCTTGCTGTTGATGCTCCTTCAAACGTGCGTCCAGCTCAGGCTGTGTCACAGCCAAGATGCGGCACATCAGTGGTGTCAAGCTGCGTCATGACAACCTGCCACTGCGAGGGAGTATCCCCAGTGTCATCTCGGCAACGTTCTTTGCCAGTCGTGATATGTCGTCCCACCTCTTGTGGCAGTGGGTGCGCCGGCGGTTTGACACTCCCAGAGCCCGCACCTTGGTTGCAATGGACCTCCACACGGCCTTACGCTGGTGTACCTTGAGCTGCAGGTGTGGGAGACAAGAGGGGAAAACATCAGTGACACACTCTCATGGTAAAACCTCTCTCTCTGAACAGTGGCATGACACAGACTCATCTCCACACGGCAGATATGGGTCATTGATGTACACTCATGCCAACCACACACGTATCACACTCTGTACAGTCAGTGATGTGTCCTTGTCACATTGGGCGTGGACAGTCCATGCCAGGTAGAATCACACAGAGATGGACAACGAGGAGCCACACAAACAGTCACATGAACAATAACTGTCCCGAAACATGCATCACCAGATAGCTGTCACACCATATGGATGTGTACACAACACATGTCCATCCACCCTTCATGTCCATGCATTTAATGTGTGGGTTGCATACACCCCCTTAACAACTAGGAAACAGCATGTCAGCCAGTGCATTACACAACCCCACACTCTCAGGCACATACACCATCTGATCGACTACATGTGTGCCCCCCTTGCACTCACACCCCCACTGTTGGAGACTTACCACAACATTTGGGCCACCATATAGCCGTGGGTACTGTGTCAGCACCTCGTCCACCAGGACATCCAGCTCCTCGCTTGTAAATGGACTGTCACGGATCTTCTCCGTCCTAGCCATCACTGTGGACATGAGACGTCAGCGGCGGCAGTGGGCGGTGAGGGGTCCCAGGCAGCAGTCCCTGGAGGCAGCAGCAGGTGAGGGGTCTCAGGCAGCAGTCCCTGGAGGCAGCAGCAGGTGAGGGGTCCCAGGCAGCAGGCTCTGTGAGCAGTGGAAATGTGGTGCTCCCTTCCACACATATATAGGGCCCTGGACTCGTTTCAGTGGTCATAGTCCTCTGCCATTGGTGTTCCAGGTCAGCCTTCTTCAAAAGCATCCAATGACCGCCTCCGCGGGGGCGGAGCACGCCTACCGCGATTTTTGAATCTGCAACATGCCACCGCGATAGCGGTCCCCATTGGCTGCAAGGGCATGGTTCATGGCGGTGACACACCGCGGTGTCCTGGCCGGCGCTACCGCGGTGGTGCATCTTACAAATGCATCCTATCTCCGCATCCGCTGTGGGCGGAGCACGCCTACCGCGATTTTTGAATATGCATCATGCCACCGCGATAGCGGTCCCCATTGGCTGCAAGGGCATGGTTCATGGCGGTGACACACCGCGGGGTCCTGGCCGGCGCTACCGCGGTGGTGCATCTTACAAATGCATCCTATCTCCGCATCCGCTGTGGGCGGAGCACGCCTACCGCGATTTTTGAATCTGCATCATGCCACCGCGATAGCGGTCCCCATTGGCTGCAAGGGCATGGTTCATGGCGGTGACACACCGCGGGGTCCTGGCCGGCGCTACCGCGGTGGTGCATCTTACAAATGCATCCTATCTCCGCATCCGCTGTGGGCGGAGCACGCCTACCGCGATTTTTGAATCTGCATCATGCCACCGCGATAGCGGTCCCCATTGGCTGCAAGGGCATGGTTCATGGCGGTGACACACCGTGGGGTCGTGGCCGGCGCTACCGCTGTTTGATTGCCATAGAGTGACATGGGTGACCGGGATGTGGCTGGTGGAGCATGACAAACGCCATCTGCAGCTATGTAGAGGGCCATCACTAACACCAATGTGTCATGTGCAGCACATGAAACACTTGCGTCAGTGGTGGGCATCGACACAGGTTCAAATGGTGGTTGGCATGCTCCGCCACCCAATTCACGGACAGTATGTGCGTCCGCTATGGGGAATATGCAGCATCACATCGTACACTCTGTGCGTCATTGTGTTTATGGGGCACGTTTAAGGCACCTACGGACAGTTCTTGTTGTGTATGGATCAATGGTCATTACTGTACTACGCACAGTGGATACGTACAGTGGCACATGGCACTGGATAACATTGATATGGTCTCCTGTCACAAATGTCAGCCACTGTGTAACGTCTCACACCAAATGGAACACTGTACTCCATTATGTTGAGCAATATTTACACACAATGTCGCATCTGCCACCCATGCTGACCACTATCTCACACCTGAGCCCATGTGTTACACTGAAAACCCAGATGAACTCATTTATTCAGCATGACTGTCATCATTGGAAACAGATGTCACCCTGTTGTGTTATTGCTAAGACCAATTACATTCCGCATGTTATGTCTTTGTACACACTGGCAACTCCTGCAGTGTATGTCCACATGTACAGGGGGGCTCGACCTGCTAAAGGATGACGAGTACTTCAGCACCACACCTGGCATCCGTTGCATTATTATTGTTTGTCACTTGGGTAGACGGCCAGAGCAGATGTCTTTGCTACATGTCTGCCACCTGTAACCACAGGGACCTATGTGGTAGTGTCAGGTCTGTGCTCATGTTGTTTGGACTGTTGTATGTGAATCAGTGACATGTACATTTCAACAATGGTGCTTAGCTAAACTATGTTTTTGAGTGTTGTGCTGTGTTCCGGTGCTACTCACCTGCCACCAGTGCATGTCCATTGTTCACATCAGGAATGTTGCGTTGGCAGATGGACTGCATGCACGGTTGTGGATTGTGCTAACTGTATGGAATATAGTATGCGACATTTGTCCACAGGCTATGGGTGTCCAGTTTTGCCTGTGCAATGTGTGTGCACTGATTAGCGGGAATTGTCTGCAATGTTGGATGGTCAGCACAAGTGGCACACGTGTGCAGTGTGTTGCCACCAACACTAGTGTATGTGCATGCTATGGGGTGCTAGCCATCCTTGCTCACCATCTATTCCAGCACTGTGTGGGTGGATCACATCTGCTGGTGTATCAGGATGGAGTGGGCACCCAAGACAGGTGAGATGTACCTTGACTGTTGTGCCTGTGACACTCATCCAACTCCGACATTTGGTCAATGTGAGGTACCAGTGTCCCACTACTCATGCACAGCCAGCATGTTTGTTAGATGTGGGATATTGATTGTATGCTGTGTTGGGCCTGACAGCCTGTGTGGAATGAGGGTCAGGATGCATGTCCTTTGGGACATGTGGTGTAAAATTACATCCACTGGTGTCAGGTGTCTGAGCCAGTTGTCCATATGTCATGCATACAGTCTGTTCATGCGTAGACTTGTTGGCATACTGGCTTGGCATTGTCCATGTAGTGTTGTATGTTTGTGTTGTGGCACTGTTGTGTCTTGAAACAGCTGGATGTGTATCACCATGGTATGTGTTGTGGTGCACATGTGTCCTTGGGCAGTCCCTCCTTGATGCTGCATGTAAATGTCCAAAATGGGGGAAGATTAAGGGTGCATACAGGCCCTGCTGATCACGTCCCTCATCTATTGTTAATGTGTGCCACATTGGCTATCTGTGTGCTTGTAGAGAGTATTGGGCAGTGGGGTAATGGTGGCCTGTTACAGTGGTACACATACTCTGCACAGGCGTGACATCATCTGTCACTGTCCGACTTTGTATTCAAGTCAGCAGCAGATATGGCCTGTGTACTGATGACATTGGCACATGTATGGGTTTGGGATGTGAATGTCATTGAATTTGAGTGTGTTCGAAGTGGCACTGAGTACAAAGACAATCCCAATGATCTATCCACATTGTGTTGTTGATGTGTCCCCTGCAATTATTGGCCAAGGAGGTGTGGCAGGTACAGCAGCAACGTGGAAGCCAGCAGTGTCTCTGCTTCACACATGTCCTGTGTCATGTACACCCAAGGCTGAGTCCACCTCAGCTCGATATGTGACTCTTGGCATTCACATAGACAGTGTTCGTATTGTGTCTACTGACTGTGCACATCCATGACAGTTGTACAATTAATCTGTCTCATGTTGGGACAACACTGAATTGCACTGTGTGCTTTCAGGGATGACAGTCAATGTTAGCGCCGTGACAGGACAGACTTTATGAATTTGTGCACATCCTAATTTATGTTGCTATGACGTGTCCCCTTTCATCTCACCTAGGAGGCGACCTAATGTGTTTCGTACCTTCACCCTGCTGGCTAACATGGAGGATACCGACATCATAAGGCGATTCCGTCTGGATCGGACAAACCTCCTGGAACTTTGTGCAATATTGGAGCCACACCTGCTTCCACGCAGGACATACCCAACAGCACTCACGGCAACGGCAAAGGTGATGGCATTCCTACATTTCGTGGCTACGGGATCCTTCCAGCAAACTGTGGGCATTGCAGGGGGATGTCCCAACCAACATTCAGCATGGTGCTACGTGATGTCCTGTTGGCTATGATGCAACACAGGGACCAATTCATACATTTCCCCAGGCGGCATGAGTTGGCGGATGTGAAGGGCGAATTTTATGCACTTGGACACGTTCCTAATGTAGTTGGTGCAATAGATGGCACACATGTTTCCCTGATTCCACCCCAAGCACGGGAGCATATTTACCGAAATAGGAAACATTATCATTCCATCAATGTGCAGGTGGTGTGCCAGGCAGATATGGTCATCTCACACGTTTGTGCAAAGTTTCCAGGATCAGCCCACGATTCACACATAATGCGCAACAGCATTTTACCACAGCTGATGGCCAATCTGGCACCGGAGCGGGCATGGATTGTGGGTGAGTACAAAGGGTCGAGTCGTGTGCTGTTTGTGTGCCATGCTGTCCTCGGACACATGTCAGACACTCAATCTGTATGTGTCTTTCACACTTAGGTGACTCTGCATATCCCAACGGACCTTGGTTGCTGAGTCCACTTCGCAATCCCAGGACACCAGCTGAAGTGCGCTACAACAATGCCCATGGGAGGACACGTCGGGTCATTGAGCGAACATTTGGACTCCTGAAATCGCGTTTTCGATGCCTCGACAAGACCGGAGGGGCTCTGCAGTACTCACCCGTCAAGGTGTGTCAGATAGTGGTAGCATGCTGCATGCTACACAACCTGGCCGTGCGGAAGGGGATCCCCTTAATCCAGGATGTTGATGACCAGCCACAGCCCCCACCTGCAAACACCCAAACGTCAAGTGACGAGGATAGTGGAGAGGAGGAAGGTGTTGGACAGCGTCAGCAGCTCATCAACAACTACTTCACTTGATGGTCAGTGGCAATGTCAAAACTGGCTGTTGTCTGATGATGTTGTGCTTGGTGAATATGTGTATGTGAGTTTTGTGACTACAGCATGTTGCAGAGTCAGTGCTGGCTGCAGATGTGTATGGTAAGGGATCTTTTGACACAGCTACTTGATGTCTATGTTGGTACAGTTGCTCCTTGTGACATGTGCAGATTGTCGTACCTTGATGTGCTGTGTTGTGTGATGGTTGTTAGTCCACCACCTGAGTAGCAACTGATGTTCTGTTGTGTTTTCCTAGGTCCCTTCAGCCTCTACTTGCCTGTGGAGTATCCCTGCTCCTGTGACATTGTAATCATGGGTGTGAGTTAACATACTGTGATGAACATGGAACAGTGACAACTACATTGGTGCGTTATTAGTGTTTATTTACAGTGGATACATGTGATGTAGATGTGGATATTTACAGATTTGTGAATGGTGAATAACAGATTTGTCAGTGATGGTAGATGAGACAATAGAGTATACACTAGATCGGTATGGTAACACAGTCCAACAGTCACTTGCCATTCCCACGGCATTGTGTGTGGGGACAGTCTGCAGGGTACACAGCAGGGTGAAGAGGGGTGCCATCATGGCTGGCTACTTGACTGGCTTTTGCCAGGTGCTTTGCCACGGGATGCTCCCAATGATTTTTCGGGCGGCCCCTTGCTCTTTTGGCAGGGGGGACACAGGTGCATGGCCAGTGGTGTCTGATGAGTCCCCATGCTCGCTGGACGCAGGGGAGGATGGGGGTCTGTCATCCTGCGTCACAACGGAGGGAGCTGTAGGTGTTGGCGGTGCTGCATGCCTGTCCCTGAGGACCCCCACTAGCTGGCCCAGGAGGTCCCTGATTTGGCCCATGCAGGCCACGAGTTGGCCCATGCGGTTGTCAATTGAGCGCAGCATCTGTTGTTGCTCACGGGCATCCTGCTGAGCCTGCCTCAACTGTCCCTGGGCGTGTTCATAGGCCCCCACAACTCTGTGAATGTGTGCCAGTGATTCAGTGCCAGGGTCTTCTTCCCTTTGGGTCAGCCTTGTCCTCACACCTGGCCTGCTGTCATGGCCCTGTTGCCTCCCTCCTGTGGGCACCGGCCTACTCTCCCGTACCTCCGCAGTTGTTGTGGTCTGGTTGGCCTGTGGAGCAGGGCGAGTGTTGCAGGCAGCAGTGGTAGTGGTAGTGGTGGTGGAGGTGGTGGTGGCACAGGTCGTTGCAGCAGGGCTCTGCGTTGATGTTGTTGCTGAGGGTGGTGGGGCTGTGGGGTCCTGGGACACATTACGCCCTGCCACACCAGATGGTCCGGGTTGGTCCTCCTCCTCCTCATTATCCAGGGAGTCTGCATCCAAGGGGAGATGTTCGGGAGCTGGTGACTGGCTGTGCTGGTTGGGGTTGTCGTCCTCTGCAGTCAGTTGTTGGTCACCTGTGGGACAGGAAGTAGATGGTAATTGCCTTACACACCTCAGGGTTGCTGTGTTTGGTGTCTCTTATTTACATGTTATGCTACACACAGTTGCCTTTTTCACACATTGTATGTCTGCACAGTGATGTGCCTCATGCCATGAAGTGGAGTTACATTCATCATTTCACAATGGTGTGACCTGTGATTGGTTAGCATGCCACACGTCTAGTATTGGTGATTTCAATGTGAGGTTGTCATCTGACAACTGGCATGACTACAAGTTGATGTTCAGCATCTTTTCTGATCACTCTGCCTGGCAGACATTACCTGTGTGCATGGACTAGCCATTGTCATCACATGCATACCGTTGACATGTCCTGTGCTTGTATTTCTTTATACAGCAGACCATGCTAGTTTGTTTTTCCCATGGTCCTTCATGATCAGCACCCATGTACGCTACTGAGGGAAGTCTGGGTGATGCATGTCAGAGGCCCGTTTGCTTGGACATATTTGTTGAGAGTCACAGTTCTGTTTCTGTCACAGTTACGTACGCTGAGCTGTCTGCATCCTGTCAATGGCTGTGCTTTTCTTTTCTATTTTTGTGTGAAGTAGAGCCTCATGTTGTCATGTCTCTCAATGCTTTTGTTGAGTGATGGTGGTGTGCATGCACTGTCTGATTACCCGTGCAGTGTCACTTTGTTTTTTACTTACAGACACATGCTTCTGGGTGGGGTGCTCCAACCTGCTGAGGGGTGTGAGAGGGGGGCCTGTTGGGTGTTGTTGTGCTGCCTCCAGATACACATTCCCCATCCCTGTGTGAAGATGGCTACCTACCTGTTAGGTGGTGGGGGAGCGTTCAATGGCTGACACATGCTTCTGGGTGGGGTGCTCCATCCTGCTGAGGAGTGGGAGAGGGGGCCTGTTGGGAGTTGTAGTGCTGCCTCCAGATACACATTCCCCATCCCTGTGAAGATGGCTACCTACCTGTTAGGTGGTGGGGGAGCGTTCAATGGCTGACACATGCTTCTGGGTGGGGTGCTCCATCCTGCTGAGGGGTGGGAGAGGGGGCCTGTTGGGAGTTGTAGTGCTGCCTCCAGATACACATTCCCCATCCCTGTGAAGATGGCTACCTACCTGTTAGGTGGTGGGGGAGCGTTCAATGGCTGACACATGCTTCTGGGTGGGGTGCTCCATCCTGCTGAGGGGTGGGAGAGGGGGCCTGTTGGGAGTTGTAGTGCTGCCTCCAGATACACATTCCTCATCCCTGTGAAGATGGCTACCTACCTGTTAGGTGGTGGGGGAGCGTTCAATGGCTGACACATGCTTCTGGGTGGGGTGCTCCATCCTGCTGAGGGGTGGGAGAGGGGGCCTGTTGGGAGTTGTAGTGCTGCCTCCAGATACACATTCCCCATCCCTGTGAAGATGGCTACCTACCTGTTAGGTGGTGGGGGAGCGTTCAATGGCTGACACATGCTTCTGGGTGGGGTGCTCCATCCTGCTGGGGGTGGGAGAGGGGGCCTGTTGGGAGTTGTAGTGCTGCCTCCAGATACACATTCCCCATCCCTGTGAAGATGGCTACCTACCTGTTAGGTGGTGGGGGAGCGTTCAATGGCTGACACATGCTTCTGGGTGGGGTGCTCCATCCTGCTGAGGGGTGGGAGAGGGGGCCTGTTGGGAGTTGTAGTGCTGCCTCCAGATACACATTCCCCATCCCTGTGAAGATGGCTACCTACCTGTTAGGTGGTGGGGAGCGTTCAATGGCTGACACATGCTTCTGGGTGGGGTGCTCAATCCTGCTGAGGGGTGGGAGAGGGGGCCTGTTGGGAGTTGTAGTGCTGCCTCCAGATACACATTCCCCATCCCTGTGAAGATGGCTACCTACCTGTTAGGTGGTGGGGGAGCGTTCAATGGCTGACACATGCTTCTGGGTGGGGTGCTCCATCCTGCTGAGGGGTGGGAGAGGGGGCCTGTTGGGAGTTGTAGTGCTGCCTCCAGATACACATTCCCCATCCCTGTGAAGATGGCAACCTACCTGTTAGGTGGTGGGGGAGCGTTCAATGGCTGACACATGCTTCTGGGTGGGGTGCTCCATCCTGCTGAGGGGTGGGAGAGGGGGCCTGTTGGGAGTTGTAGTGCTGCCTCCAGATACACATTCCCCATCCCTGTGAAGATGGCTACCTACCTGTTAGGTGGTGGGGGAGCGTTCAATGGCTGACACATGCTTCTGGGTGGGGTGCTCCATCCTGCTGAGGGGTGGGAGAGGGGGCCTGTTGGGAGTTGTAGTGCTGCCTCCAGATACACATTCCCCATCCCTGTGAAGATGGCTACCTACCTGTTAGGTGGTGGGGGAGCATTCAATGGCTGACACATGCTTCTGGGTGGGGTGCTCCATCCTGCTGAGGGGTGGGAGAGGGGGCCTGTTGGGAGTTGTAGTGCTGCCTCCAGAATCACATTCCCCATCCCTGTGAAGATGGCTACCTACCTGTTAGGTGGTGGGGAGCGTTCAATGGCTGACACATGCTTCTGGGTGGGGTGCTCCATCCTGCTGAGGGGTGTGAGAGGGGGCCTGTTGGGAGTTGTAGTGCTGCCTCCAGATACACATTCCCCATCCCTGTGAAGATGGCTACCTACCTGTTAGGTGGTGGGGGAGCGTTCAATGGCTGACACATGCTTCTGGGTGGGGTGCTCCATCCTGCTGAGGGGTGGGAGAGGGGGCCTGTTGGGAGTTGTAGTGCTGCCTCCAGATACACATTCCCCATCCCTGTGAAGATGGCTACCTACCTGTTAGGTGGTGGGGGAGCGTTCAATGGCTGACACATGCTTCTGGGTGGGGTGCTCCATCCTGCTGAGGGGTGTGAGAGGGGGCCTGTTGGGAGTTGTAGTGCTGCCTCCAGATACACATTCCCCATCCCTGTGAAGATGGCTACCTACCTGTTAGGTGGTGGGGGAGCGTTCAATGGCTGACACATGCTTCTGGGTGTGGTGCTCCATCCTGCTGAGGGGTGGGAGATGGGGGCCTGGTGTGTGTTGTAGTGCTTTTTGTCTGTACACATGCATCCCAGTTGGTTTTGTTTAGCTTTGTGCTTTATCAGGTTGAGTGATGGTTACATCTGTGTGACCTGTTTTGGGTATTGTGGGTCAGACAAATGTCCTTTGGCCTAGGGGTTGTAGGTTTGAATTTGTGCAAGACGGTACATGGCAATGTGATGATATACATTGGTTTGTACTTACCAGCTTCCAGTCCCCGCGGATTCCTTCAAGACTCTCTGGATGTAGGATTCCAAGGACCTTCTCCTCCCACGGACTGTATGGTTTGGGTGGGATGGGAGTGCCTCCACCAGTCCCGTCAGCCAGCTGACGGTTCTTGGCCCTCTTCCTCTTCACCACGGTCTTCAGGTCATGCCACCGCTTCTGTATTTCCTGCTTGTTGCGGGGGGTGGTCCCTACTGCATTGACCTTATTGACTATCCTCACCCACATTTGGGTTCTTGTGGCTAATGGGGTGTGTTGGACCATGTTGCCATAGAGTTGTGGTTCAACTCTTATTATCTCATCTACCATGACTGCAAGCTCTGAATCAGTGAATTTTGGCATTTTGTGTGGTGCCATGGTGTGTGCTGTGCAGATGTTCTGTGGTGCAGTTGTGTGGGTGTTGTGGGTGTTGTGGGTGGTGTAGGTGGTGTGTGTGTTGTGGTGGTGCTGTGTGCAGGTTTGCCTCTCCTTTGTTCTCTGGGGTTGGGACCTTCAGTTGTGGAGTGTGGCAAAGGATTGTGGTCAGGGAGGGGCTGGTTTTATGCTCGGCTATGGGGGTGTGGCAAGCTGGTATGTTGCTGTCAGGTGTGTTGTGTGTGTTGTCCTGTGATTGGTTATTTTGAAATTTCTGGGGCTGTTGTCATTGGGCACTTTTGGTTTGTATTGGGACAGGTCTACTTCAGTGTGTGCATTGTTTGTATTTTTTTTCGTGTTTTTTCTACGTCCGCCATTTTTTTTGCGGATCCTCCGCAGCGGTTCCTCGGCAGCGGTGGCTATGCTGCAGCCCTTCCGCCGCCTATCGGATACATCACTGTTCGCGCACGATGCGGTCGGATTCATATGTAGGTACCATGGTGGTAGCGGGGATGTCATAATGTCCCGGGCGGTTACTCCGTGTGCATGGCGGCGGTTCTTGGCTTTTCCGCTGAGTATCCGGCCGTTGCGGTCGGATTTTCAGCTGGTCCGGCGAGTGCGGGCGGTTTTTCGTTGTCTCCCGCCGCCGGATTATTGTGCCGGTTCATCGTAATGTATCCGGCGTTTTTCCCGTTGGCCATGCGGGCGGTTTTTTGCCGCTACCATGGCGGTCGGTATGTTTTTCCGACCGCCATCGTAATCAACCCCTAAGTATTGATTAACGAGCATCTTCCCGCTAAGCACTATATCAGCATCATGTAATGAGAGGGATGACAGGCATGCGGGCAAGGCTATTAGTAGTGCCTTCAGAGTGAATGTGAAATGCGACAGGATAATTGTTTTTATACTTAGTACACAGTAATTGCCAACCAAAATTGAGGCAAAGCAAACCTAGCAATGAAAATACTCTCTACTGTCACACACACCGTTTCAGTCACTTCCAGACTTAAAATCTGAGTTCTAAAGGATTGGCACAGGAGCGAGTTGAAATGTGAACCTATTGACTCTGAATATTGTAAATGGGCAGTGCCAATATTTGATAATTTTGTGTGATCCTCCATTAGCACCAGTAAAGCAGTGAATTGCACTTTGAGGCCCTATAATATTAATTGCACCATCTTGAAATCCTTTAACACAGAAAAATCAAAAACGATTTATGTTATTTGCATGGCTGTCGATTCCCCAAAATGCCTGGGGTAGCAGAATTGACATCACACACCCTTCTGACCTCAGTGACATTACAGGAAGTGATGTCCAATGATTCTTTGACTCCAAACATTGCCAGGATATGATGCCACGTGACCTTAACCCTGATGACATCTCAATAATTGACATTGCTGAAGCTGTATACTAACTGCATGATTATTATAACAATACAAAACAAATAAACTTCGATTTTAATTACCACCTGAATATTATTTAGGGTGCTCACATGATATGCCAAGGAAACATAACCCATTTATCTTTGTCTTACATGAATAGTTATGGGTTTGTTTGAAAGGAGTATGTAGTGCAGAAAAACATAGAACAACACTGGGAACCTAAATTATTACCACAAACTTTCATTATTCCCCTAAAGTACACCTCAATGAGAAATATATTTATAAATCATACAGTGGGGGGATGAAGAGATTTAGAAAAACAGAATCAGGGCCAGACTGGGAACCGAAACCGGCCTTGGCAGACTGCTCGGCTGCCCCACCTGGAGGGTAAGGGTAATATCGGCCGATTTTGTTACAGGGGGCCGATATTGCCGGCCGCCGGTGACAAAAAAATGGCCCCACAGGGGCCAAAAACCGGCCCCCACCATGGCGACCTACTGGGGAAACGCCCTGTGCCCGCTACTGCCAGTCCGGCCCTGAACAGTAGTTATGTTCACCTGTATTAATCGATATGGACCACAGGCCTATTCAAAAAGGTAATTTCCATTGAAAAGTTTATTTCTGAATTTACCTCAGTTTCACCTGCCAGGAATTCAGAAAGGGATTTCTGGCAGGTGTAAGCTATCTTAGTGGTGCAGAGATCTCCACCACAAGTGCGTAGTTCTCTGCACCCGTAAATCCCACTCAAGGGTTAGGATTGAGGGCGTTTCTTGTCTTACACATTCTGAGTGCTCACAAACTAGTGCATTTGTAGGCATTCACAAACTCTTATCATTCCCCTACAGAGTCTGGAAAGGGTGTTTTTACTCCAGACAATTGCTGGCATAAACCCCTTTCACGGTAGGAAGGGGGGACGGATCATCGCCAAATTTGTTGGGGGTGGAAGAGAAGGTGTTTCTCCATGGGACAAAATATTTCCCTGCCCAGAAAAAAAGAAACAACAACAAGTGTACATTTGCACAGGGAAATCCATTCCCCAGGGCAGAGTTCAATGCCAGAGAGCTCGCCTACAATTGGAGTGAATTCCAGTCTTGGAAATTCACAAATCCCATGCAGATTGCAGTCACAATTCATGAAATTCCAACAGGTAGTGAAACTACACACGGGTGTAGAATTAATTAAAAAATCTGAGTGTAGTTTTGCTACATTTTTGTGAATCAGCCCCCATATATAGAATATGAACTGTGCTGTTGACTTACAATATTTCTCATTATTGATACATTTTGATTTATATTAATTTGTAAGACATTATCACTGTTATGAAGCACATAGTTGAAGGCTTTGTTCAAACACATCTTTTTGTGCAACCACAATAATGAAACATGGCAGCACTGGATTAAATTGTTTTTTTTTATTGCATTTTTAAATTAATATGTCAGACAATATTATGCATTTGTTTGTTGTTGCATTGCCTGTGTTACTTGGATATATATAAAAACTTTCAATATAGAGCAACTTAAAAAAGGATGCCCAATGCACTGCTGAATTTACCCTTGTTTAGCAAAACCTAAAGGGTGGTCCCTGTTGTTCAGATGGGAACTTGTCACCTTTATGCCACACACATCTCCTTAGCAAGGGCATTAGCAACATGAGCGATCATACTAGAATCATAACCTGTGACCTTAGGTTACAACCATTTCCTTGATGCAGATGCTCAACCCGGTGACCTCTGTTATTTCGGATGGAACCTCTAACCTAAAGTTTACAGTTTTTATTGGAAATAGCTCAACTAAATGACCTATCACCAGATTACCACCAGATCATTTTATACAACACACACCAACTTGAAAGCTTGGATAGGTTTGAAGTGCTTGTTTTCATTTCATTAATTGCAGTGATGTTTAATATAAGTCAGATATAATGGAATTGTGTAAAGTCTGTGGAATTCTCAAAAGTGTGAGAACTGTGCCTATTGTCAGAATATATGACCGCAGTGAGTGCCTTATGCACATTCCCATACAGGGGTAACAGTGGAGCGTGCAGGTCTGTTTAAAGGTGCTTTGTGAGAGCACTATAAGTATCCCAATATTCTGACATCAGTGCCTGGTGTAGCTCGCCATAGAGGAGCATCATGAAATCCATGATAGTGCACAAGTACTGGGATATCAGTGCTGGCCGATGGTCAATATAAAGGTAATTTTCCAAACTTTTGATGCGCCAGTGCTGTGATATCTGTGTATGCTGAAGGTGTAATTAGGATTCACATTGTTAGAAATTGTGTTTCTGGTTGGCAGAGTAATGCATCCTGTCCAAGCAGGCACCACAATCCTAGTCAGGGTAAGTCAGATACAGATCGTAAATTAACCTGTGCTCACTCTCTGTTAGCTTGGCACAGAGCAGGCAGGGTTAACTTACGAGGCAATGTGTAAAGTATTTGTGCAACACTTCACACAGTAACACAGTAAAAACACTACAAAAAGACTCCACAACAGTTTAGAAAAGTAGATTATAATGTTATAAATAAAAGATCAAAATGACAAAAGTTCAATAAGTAGAAGTCCAGATAATAATTATTAAAGATTAAAAGTGAAAAATAGCGCTTAGAAGCAATAAGCGCATATGGGGTTTTCTGGTTGTGCTGGACTGGGGCAAAGTCAAGAGTTCAGGTTGACTGTAATGGAGTGCAGGCCGGATACAGGAGCCCTGCAAGGCTCACTGAACTAAGTTACCTTGATCCTGGTCGGAACGGTGAGATGCGGGGTGCAGCCAAGCGATGTGTCTGTGTCGAAACCTCAGTCAAGGTGATGCGATGATTTTCTCCATGCAACAATGGCGATGCCCCGGTTCCAAGGATGGAGCAACGGGTCAGAGATGTGTTAGTTCTGAAGACAATGTGCCGGGTTTCTCCACGCAGTCGAGGGGATGCATCGATTGTGCTCTGGTTCCAAGTGTGATTCGCCGGTTCTGTTCCAGCAACAGCAGCAATGCATTGATTCTGCTCATGCAGCAGAAGATGCTTTGGTTCCACTGGAGCAAGCACCTGGATCCACTTCCGATGGACCAGGCACAAGAGCATGGAGTAAGATATTGATATCCTGGAGTCAGCTCTGTTCTTCCTCAGCAGGGCAGAGGGCAGCAGGCAGCAGGGCTGCACAGCAGAAAAGCAGTTCTTCCAGAGCAGCAGTCCAACAGAGTGGCAGTCCTTGTTGCAACACAACAGTCCATCCTCCTGGCAGAGGTCTTCACAGGTCCAATAGTGTCTGATTTGGTGGGGTCAGACACCCAGTACTTATACACAGTTGTGCCTTTGAAATGGAGGTGACTTCAAAGAGGTGCGTTGAAGTGCAGAGAGGTGGTCCACCCCAGCTATGGCTCCAGAGTCACTACAGGGGGCTACTCAATCCTTTGTGTGGGGACAGGACAGAGCCTATTCAGATGTAAGTGTCAGTTCCTCCATCCCATCCGGCCCAGGATGGCCCATCAGGATGCGGATGGCCACTCAGTCACACCTAGTCTCCCTTTTTGTGTGGCTGTCTAAAGGGAATGCACACAGTCCAGCTGTCACCCACCCCAGACGTGTATTGGAGATAGGCTGCAGGCACACAGGACTAAGAGCAGAAAATGCCATCTTTCTAAAAGTGTTTAGGAAAACAATGGTTCTCATGTGGCCCAAAGGTCCAAACTGAAGTGACCCAGCTGGGGGGCACTAGGTTTACGAGTAGAAACTTAATTCTTAGAAGAGAGCGGTAAGTAATATACTAGGGACATGTAAGTCAGTGTATGACAGATATTTATTCCACAACAATAGTATTCAGGTGCTCACACATTACGTGACAATAAGCGTGACGTGAAAAGTGAGGGTGAAATTAAAATAAAGACATCGCATTGACAACAATAATAGAACATCCTTTAGAAGATTTTTACAGAGTAAAAGGAGTTCATGTTGTAGGGGGTCGACGGCGTTTCGAACTCAATTATTTGAGTTCATCTTCAGGACATACAATAGGCTGTGTCCTGCCTCCACACAAAGAACTGCATACCACCTGTAGTTGGCCTGGAGCCAGGACAGGGAAGTCAGGAAACCTGTGCACCTCAAAGGGAAACCTCTAGAAGCTTAACCCCCTCCAAAGGAGGCAACTGGTATATATATTGGTCCTCAGACGCCAACTCTTCAGTCCTGCTGAAGCGCGGACCTCAGAAGTAGCAGGACTCGCTCTGCTCTCTCCCCACAGGCCCCCATTTAATGCCCTGTGTTCGACTTAATCAAAATCCCCGGCGCTGCACGAAGCCACTCGGCGGCCAGCTGCCTTTCTAAATAGTGTTTCTAATCATCAAGTCTCCAGGAATTTTCACAGAGGAGCTTAGTGTACCAAAGGAGCTCCATATTCCCGGATGCCTAACTAACTTACAGCAATTCCGCTCAATTCAGCTTGCTCACCTTTGTATGTCCTGAAGATGAACTCAAATAATTGAGTTCGAAACGCCGTCGACCCCCTACAACATGAACTCCTTTTACTCTGTAAAAATCTTCTAAAGGATGTTCTATTATTGTTGTCAATGCGATGTCTTTATTTTAATTTCACCCTCACTTTTCACGTCACGCTTATTGTCACGTAATGTGTGAGCACCTGAATACTATTGTTGTGGAATAAATATCTGTCATACACTGACTTACATGTCCCTAGTATATTACTTACCGCTCTCTTCTAAGAATTAAGTTTCTACTCATAAACCTAGTGCCCCCCAGCTGGGTCACTTGAGTTTGGACCGTTGGGCCACATGAGAACCATTGTTTTCCTAAACATTTTACTACCCTCGGTTCACATATTGGGGTACCCTTGTTCTCCTTACTACATCTTTCTAAAAGTGGCATTTTTAAAATCATAGTGATAAATTCATCTTTACCAGTAAAGAGGATGTATCAATACCATTACCCAAACCTTCCCTTTTTTTAGACATATAAGTCACCCCTAGGGAAGATCCTGGCCAGCCCAAAGGGCGGGGTTCAGTGTATTTAAAAGGTAGGACATGTACTTTTAAGTTTTACATGTCCTGGTAGTGAAAAACTCTCAAATTCGTTTTTCACTACTACAAGGCCTACCTGACCCATAAGGTAACATTGGAGTTACCATATTACATTTAATAAGCTGTAACTTCCAAATGGGAATAGGTAACCAATTCATGTTTTTTGTCTTTGGAATTATAATGAAATATCCACTCTTATGGTGAAGTAAAATTTTAAATTACAATTTTAGGAATGCCACCTGTAGAAAATTGGCATTTTCCTGCCTTAGTCTTGCCTGCAGCCTGTCTCTGGGTCACATGACTGGATGTAGTGTACAGTTGGGTTTTGTGTGTTCCTCTTAGATAGTCACACGCAATAGGGAGCTTAGGTGTGCCTGGAGGGGCCATCAATGAGAGGATGGGAGGGTGGAGCGGTGCACAGCCCTACTTACACTTGAATAGGCTGTGTCCTGCCTCCACACAAAGAACTGCATACCACCTGTAGTTGGCCTGGAGCCAGGACAGGGAAGGCAGGAAACCTGTGCACCTCAAAGGGAAACCTCTAGAAGCTTAACCCCCTCCAAAGGAGGCAACTGGTATATATATTGGTCCTCAGACGCCAACTCTTCAGTACACTTCTGGATCTGTGGAGACTCTGCAAGGAAGTAGGAATGCTGTGCTGCTAAATTGACTGCCACTCTGTTGGACTGCTGGCCTACTGGACTACTGCTTTGCTGGACTTTTGCCTTGCTGGTTTGCTGCCCTACTGCCCTGCTGCCTGAGTCAGAGGAATTTGGACCTGCACCTGAAAACAGGACTCCCAGAGGGACTCCAAGGGCTAATCTGCTGGATAACAGGCTCATAACCACCTCAACCAGCACCCAGATCCAGCTGGAGTAAGCCCCTGACCTCCACTTGGTGCTCCTCAGGTCCTGGGCCCTTGGTCTTGCGTCAGTGAAGCTGAATTCCAGTTTTTGGGCTCTACGCGACTGCAAATGGCCCAGTTGGTGCCAAAATCTTGTCGCTTGCACTACCCGCCAAAGCGAAGTTCCGTCAACTCAACCCTTTGTGCTGCTGCATCAACCCCTCATGGGGAGCACCACCGCAATGCTCCGGCCCAGCTGTTTGTGCTGGCAACAGGATTTTCACGCTACATGGATGACTGTCCTTATTGCTAGGCCTGCTCGTCGCCTTACTTCGACAGCAGTCTCCTCGCGACCCCCTCCACTGCGAACGGGACTCTTTGCTCGGGACTGAGAAGGTACGTTTTCAACTAACCTGTTCCCTGCATCTGACCCGTGATGCATCGTGGTCGGCCTGAACTTGTGACTTAATCCCATTCTTGCACGGAGAGATAGCCGCGATTGGTGCTTTGGATTTTTTGGCACTATTTTCACTTAAATCTTTAAGATTGCATATCTTCGGTTCTACTGACTGGAATTTTGCTGTTTTGGTCTTTATTTATTTAATAAATGTTGCTCTGGTTTTCGAAATTGGTGTGGCATTTTTCTTGTGATGTGTTTTCTCTTCATTACTGTTTGAAGTGCTGCATAAATACTTTACACATTGCCTCTAAGTTAAGCCTGACTTCTCTGTGCCAAGCAACCAGAGGGTTGAGCACAGGTTAATTTGGGGTTTGCTTGTGCCTCGACCTGTCAAGGATTGTGTTTCCTGCTTGAGTGGGGTGTCACCCCCTCAGTCAGTAACCCAATTTCCCACAACAATGACATAATATTACATTTTCTTTTGGTCAGAAAGAGCTACATTGTGTAATTAATGATCTATGTAGACTACCATATATGTCCATAGACAAGCTACCATAATTTAAAATATTCAGTTCGGAAGTGAAAGGCCAGTACATGCAACGCTGAGAAAGCCAATAGGTCTGGCCTTGGCAAGCTGGTGCTGCAATCATTTTTATTTATTTATCTGTTATTGGGAGAATATGCCACAAAAATAAAGAAAAAAGATAACATGCTGCTGCTTACAAGTGGTGTCCATTTGACTGCAATAAGAATGTATAATTTTAAGAACTTATCCATCACATATTTTAAATCAGCAGAATAAATGATACCCAGTACATATTTTACAAAAGAATAAGTGTCGGGCCCAAAGTTTTATTTAGAAGCCCAGAGATGGTGCTATCGAACGTCAGGGTGCCAATTACAAAGACTATTTTAATTTCACCTCCTGCCCCTTTCATCCACCGCCAGGCAGTCTCTGCCCCTTTACCTCACTCTTGCAGGTTCCAGCTTTCTCCCTTTGTCGCTGTTTTTTCGTTTTTCTATTCCCTGTTTTTTCCTCCTTTGGTATTTTTCTCTCTTGCTCTGGATCCAAGTTTGTTGAGGAAAAATAAGTGCCGTACCCCAATAATGAGTGCCGGTAGGCCCCACCTGCAACCAGCTGCTAAAATTAAGTACTGGTGCTACCAAGTTGTCAGATGTATTTAAAACAGGCATAGAAAACCATTTTACTATTCATCCACATCATAGGAAAATGATTATCGGTACAAAGAAAATGTACTATTGATCTTGGATTTCTGTAACTTAATGACAGTTTAAACATACAAAGATGGCTAAAATAATGGGAAGTGGAGAGTACCGCCCTACATTGGGAGGATGCCCGTCGTCTCCACAAGCGACCCATAGCCGCGGCCTGGTACACTATGCTTACACAGTTTTGGGAACTGATACACAAAGATACCCTTTCCTTATGAGCCCGTAGCTTGGAATATACTATGGTATACACTAGCCCTGTCTCCCCACTCGCACACTCACCACATGCTGAGAGCCAGTCTCCCTGCGTTCCCACAAGTATCGGGCCTGGCAAGTCATGCACAGGCCACAGGCGCCATCGTACCAATAGGCCCCCCCACCCACACTTGATCCCCTGAGGCCACCCTCTCAGTCCTTGCTCGTGCTGACGCTTAGTTGTCCCCCTCCTAGCAATCATTCCTTACTCTTCCTTCCCCCCGCCCCCATCGTCATGAGGTTCACACACCTTACTACTCATCACGAAGGGTCCAAGACCATTGGTCACGGCCATCTTCCACATAAACAATATCACCATATGCTGTGTCCCTATGCAGGTGTTACCTAGCTGTCTCAACATATATCCTCAATGGTTGATCCAGTTATGAGTGGAAAGGGTACCGTCAGTCCAGCAGATAACCCTTACCATATGTAAACTTTTCAATGGCTATGCCTGTGATATTACTCAGTTGTACAAAAAAAACCCTCAATAAAAAGATTTTTTTTAAAAAGGATGACTAAATAATAGGAAAAAAAATGGTAAGAAAAAAAGCATTGGCAAAATAAAGTATAGGGTCTCTAACCTTGGCATTTAAGTGCACTTATTTTTAGGTGATGTTAGGTGATGTGCATATATGGGACAAAAGGCACCATTCACAGTGCAAGAGTCAATTGCTGAAATAGGATGACCCATTGCCCAATAATGAAGAAAAGAGAATTTGACTATATGTCTGTTTTTAACCTGCGTACCCCCTTTAAAGATGTTAAGTGCCATTCTGACGTTTTGCTGACAAACCCAATTAAAGCGTTAATTAAATGAATTAGCGAAGGTACTGCAGGTGTAGTCTACAATTTGTTTGAGGTTTACTGGAAATTATATAGCATAAAAACGCAAGAGTTAAAATCAAAAAGCTATACTTTTGGACAATTTCTGTGTGTGTGCTTTCTGACCCGAATCCATCTATCTTACAGTCTTTACTTCATAAACAAGCCACGAGACGAATAATCTAGCACATACTTTTGTCACCACTCTTTATCCTGAGGACACTCAGCCGCGCCTTAATATTTAGCTTGTCATTTGAGTCATTTAGGAACCTTTCGGAAACTAGATGTCCCTCCTGGATCTAGTCTAGTCTCTTCTTTTATTTATTAATATAAATGTATTGTTTGCTCTCCATTGGTTATATCGCTTCTTAACACTGCCACTTTTCTAGGATATTCTAATTGTTGGAAAGCAAGGATGGTCCCCTGGTTTGCTCTTAGTTTGACATCCTAGAATGTCTTTGAGGAAGCTTTATACTTTTTTAGGGAGGTAACTAAAATATGCAGGTCCAGATGTTTCTACAAAGCTGTGTTCAGCCTACTCTTTTTGGGCGTTGGGTCTTGCTATGTTTTGTAGTCCACAGTCCACCATGACTAACCGAGTGTCCCTCTGCTTTGTTACTTCCTATCACAATTCCTGTTTGGGGAACTCGGGGGGCAGCATTTGGTTCACCTTTCTTCTTTTAAGGTCTGGGCTAGAAACAAATATCTCTCCTGGCTCTTGTTTTCCAAAACAACCTAATAAAAATGGAAACATTTATATATATCTACGGCGGCTTTCGGTCAGCCCTATTTATCCTTCGATCTGTTCAAGTGTCTTTCACATTTTGCTTCTGCCCACCACAGCGCACAATATGGGGCCATGGTCAGTTCACTTCAGCAATTGCTTTTGTACATATGCACATCTACCGAAAACAAATCCACTGTCTGTGCCAAAGCTGGTAGGTCAATCTCCACTTTCATTTCTGCTTTCAATTACTGTTTTTATAAATTTATTTTTGAAATGGGTCATTTGACTGTTTTTTGCAAGCATAAGCACACCACCTTTAGACAGCAGGGGTTTTTATTTTTTATTACTTTAACACTTTTAATTTCTATTGGATATGTTTGCAAAAAATTGAATAAAAAAAAGTATAGAATTAAAAAAAGTTAGGCTTGACAGAACAGTTGGATTAGCTAGGAGTGTTTCTCAATTAAATTCGCTTCAGTGTCTGTAACTGACAGGCCTCTCTCAACAGGCATATGGCACAGCCTTCACTGTATTCAAGGATAAAAACCTTGCTGAGAAGGCAGGTTCGATGCCCCAGTTTCTTTCAGGGTTTCAACAACAGTGATTTGGCTAAGCAGATGATCTGCTAAACTATTTTTGCAGATGTGAAAGTCAGATCATTGTTGAGCTGCTCATAGGTCACATTCTTTTCAGGATTACAAGATCAATTGTGTCATTGACCAACCTTTGACCTTGCTGAGCACAGGATAGGGTGATTACTTTTTGTTCATTTATTTAGAAACCATGGTGTTGCTGAGCAGATTTTTATCAGGATTTCAAAGGCCAAGGCCTTGCAGAGCAGCCTTTGTGACAGTCCACGTCCTTGGATTTTGTATTGACAAGGCCTTGCTTCACATTCACATTGTGAGCATACTTATGTATCCTCATATGTTGACAATATATTGTGTTGCTGTTTACTGTGTTCTTCTTCCCCTTGGGGCCAGGTTTGTGGTTTATAAAATATCCCCAATAAAATAATATAAACTGACTGTATGGCATACATTTCCCAGGGCATTATGTCCAGGGTTTTGGCCTATGCCAAGCATACAAAAACTGGAGTCACTTCTCACACATTCCTCCCCTTAGAGAGATTCTATTGCTACTGTTTAGCACTTAGCACATAGATGCATGCACTTCACTTTGGTGTTTAAAGGGGGTGGACTTTTAGGGTGATACCAGTCCTCTCAAGATCAATGAATGGAGCCAATTGTATACATTCAATTGAGGTCTGTGGGTCACAGGTTACCATGTGACCAAAAGTCCTTAGGTCTCAGTTAAACTTAAGACCAAAACTTAAGTTTAACTGAGGCAAAAGTCTAACTTTACTACTCGTAAATGCCCTTTGTGAATACCGAAAGTCGTAAAGTTAGACTTTCGTCTCAGTTTACCTTTGTGAATTGGGCCCACACTCTTTTTCTCCTTTTCAGATTGAGGTTGGGGCCAGTTTATATTAGGTAATGATAAATGCTAGTTAAGCACAATATGAGCACACCATTTAGATTATTTGGACTAGAAATTATCCTCAGCAAGCTGGTATGTTGTGGGCTTATAAACATCGGCTGCCTACCTACTTGCAAGTATAACCCGAATTTTAGTCTGTGTCCCCGTTCATCAGAGGTTTTTGAATGGGTCTGGATGGACACGTTATAGAGTATGTTTCTCTTAATATGTGCAAATAGACATTACATATCTCTAGTTGGACAAAGTTAAGATTCATAAGACTCCCTTGACTGTGTTCTTTGTCGCCCCTGAGTCTGGTTCATTCTTGTCCCCTGAGGCCTGTGAAGGCAAGGCTGAATTAGTGTGTTTTTCTCTATTTCTGATCCTGCTTAAGTTATCCTAATGTTGTGTGTAACCTGAGAGGTTTGTTTTCATAATGTTTTGGTCTGGCATGAGCAAAGATCTTTAGATTTTACACAAAATTATATGTATAATATAGTTATAGGGGCTTTCAGCCAAGACTCTTCAATGATTATTATATTGATAGATATTTGAAGATTTATATAGCACGGCTTATCACTCATGAGGGTACCTAGGCACTGTCCATGGGCATAGGGAGAGTAGGTGATTTGCCCAGAATCACAGGATGTTAAGCCGAAGCCGAGTCTAGAACCCGGATCCCCATTTCCAGAGTCATCTGCCCAATACAGCATATGGCATTGGATCAGCCCTCTTCACCCACTGGCAAACTTGTCTGTAAATGACAGCATTCTTCTCTTTCACAAGGAGCAAATCTGCAAACAAAGTAATTCTCTTTTGTGCCATGGACTACTCTAGTAATGATTGATTTGATACCCCCCAAAATACTTCTACTTTTAGCCAGTGTTTCTTTGTATATTGGTGAGGGCCCAGCAACTTCTCAACTAATAAAGTTTTACAAAAACATTAAAAAAGCATGCAGTGACAAAGCTAAAAGGCTGGCAGCCAACACCAAACCTATTGGCTTTGCCAATGGTTGCTTTCAATGGCATAAACCTAGAGCTTTTGCTTAGGATGTAAATGTGCTATAGTCATGGTTCCATTGAATTCTTGTAACTGCCACTACGGCTATATGAAATGCAAGCACATGTGGCTTTGAGTTGGCAGTTCGGGTCTCTATCGTTACTTGCCTGGCTTTGAGTTGGTTGTTCGGGTCTCTATCGTTACTTGCCTCCCTTTGAGTTGGTTGTTCGGGTCTCTATCGTTACTTGCCTGGCTTTGAGTTGGTTGTTCAGGTCCCTATCGTTGCTTGCCTGGCTTTGAGTTGGTTGTTCAGGTCCCTATCGTTGCTTTCCTGGCTTTGAGTTGGTTGCTCGGGTCACTATTGTTGCTTGCCTGGCTTTGAGTTGGTTGTTCAGGTCCCTATTGTTACTTGCCTGGCTTTGAGTTGGTTGTTCGGGTCCCTATCGTTACTTGCTTGGCTTTGAGGTGGTTGTTCGGTCCCTATCGTTGCTTGCCTGGCTTTGAGTTGGTTGTTCGGGTCTCTGTTGTTACTTGCCTGGCTTTGAGTTGGTTGTTCGGGTCCCTATCATTGCTTGCCTGGCTTTGAGTTGGTTGCTCAGGTCCCTATCATTGCTTGCCTGGCTTTGAGTTGGTTGCTCGGTTCACCATCTTTGCTTGCCTACCCTGATATCAGTGGAGTTGGCAGGATGTGTTAAGGGTTCTCCTTTCTCAACTTGCCTCAGACGCTAGCAGTAATCTCGGGGATATGTGCAGCAGGTGAATGTACTTTCGCCCCCTTTTAGGAGGTCGGTGTAAATTCTGCTTCCTATGCAAACAGGAGTTTGTGCAGGGATACAGATTTCGAGAAGAGAGGCAATTAACACCCCTTCCCGATTTTTTGCCTAGCAAAATTTGGCAGATCAAGCCTGCCAAAATGGGTTTGGGGAAAATTTGCAGTAAATTCAGGTACAATTCATAATACAGTACAGTGCATGAAACGTCGATTTCACACGTAAATCCTCAGTGATGTTGTGCGCATGTTGCCGCACATCTACGTGACATGAGTGTGCTCTCTTCTTTGTATGTACAGAGTCCTAGCTAAAGTGGTCTGCAGTAGGTTTGGTATTGTTTGGACTCCATGGGAGCTGTTGAAGCCATAACTGAGCTGCAGTGGATGTGCGTGCTGTGCTCTGTGCCAAGTGTACTGTTGAACTAACTCAAGCAGCATCCTACCAAAATATACTAATAATATATGCACTCAAAGAACAAACTGGTCAAATGGTAGTCAATACAGCAATTTTCTTTGTTATAGAATCTAGAGACACCCAGACATATAAACTACAATAAGACACAACCTTTCAGGTGAAAGATCAAAAAGCAATTTCCTGAATTTCCTCCTTTTCGGTCTTGTTTTTCATTAGTCCTTTTCTAGAAAACTGAGATTGTCAAATTAAAATTAGAGGTGATTTTGCTTATGTTCTCCAGATTATACATCGCTTGGAGACACCTGGTTCTTTGACATTTTCCATAAGCATATCCCTGGGTAAATCTATTTAGTATCAGTTTCTAGACCGCATGCAGTAATGTCAGGTATAGTAATAAATACATTCTTATTCATGGGCCACATCATCTCTCCTGGCTGCCCATGCAGTATTCCCACTTGAGGGTTCCGTAGAGATCAGACAGCCTGCTGCATGCCTTTTAGGCAAGATCTCGCCTGCCATCTTTCCTCTGCCTCAGCGAAATATATTGTTAAACTGTCAAGGCAGCGTGCTTACTGCCAAATCCGCTGCAGCGCCTTGGCACTCAAAATGACTGTGCTCTATAAAACCCCAAATAATAAATGCACATTGTGATTACATTTCGACAGCCCACCACCTCTTAATTTGGGGTTACATTTTTAGCATATCACTATTTTTGCACAACATTTATGCCGATTTAGTAAGTGCCTGCACATTTATTTTTCTACATTGTATTTCGAATTTTTAATATTTATTGTTTATTATTCTTTTACTGCTCTTTATTATTGTTAAGGTTTTAAAGTATTATATATATATATATATATATATTTGTTAAATCTCACAATCCTCATAAAAGCCGGGACTCATCAGCAACGGTGCGCGCCTGGGTACGAGGACACCCTGTCTAAATTCCGACTCACCAAGCAGCAGACTCTACGATGCGCACACTCCTACCACAATTAGAGGCCAAATCTATAAGGTGCACGGGGTGGTTTATTCAAAGTTCAAAGCCGAAAACCCTTTTTTTTTTTTTATAAGGTGCACGAGGTGGTTTATTCAAAGTTCAAAGCCGAAAACCCAACGCGTTTCGGCGCTTGTGCGCCTTGTTCACGGGTAAAGAAAACACAGTTTTTTCGGCATAATTTCAACACAAAATTACGAACAACGTGCTAACAGTGACATCAAAAGAGGACTGACTGAAATAACACAAAGTTCAATATACGTGTCGGCCATTTTGTAGTGGCCAATGTTATACCAAGCTCCAGTGGGAGATAGCAATACACACAATGATAATCATAATGATAATGAAGCCACAGCTGCAAGGTTGGCAATGTCATACATTACTTCAATTCAATCAATATTCTTTATGTTAGTATTTAGTATCAATATAGCAATATAGCAATATATCAAAATAACAATATAACAATATAACAAAATAAAATAACATAACAAAAAGGCTATGAGATAGTCCAAAATAGCCAATATATCAACCCTTGTGCATGGTAAAAATTAGTACCAGTATCCAAATAAATACTGAATGGTACTACCCACTATGCTAATACTTGAAATTACGCAAGACTAATTGCCTTTAATTGGACCACCAGCAAATAACAAAACGGTCACAGGGTAATCTACTACATGCACAAGAGCGTAACTGTACATGATCAGGGACTATGTCATACAAAATTCAAAACAATTCATGAATATTAACAGATATTTGACAATAATAAGGAGACATACTGCCATCGTAATGTGGTAATAACTATCCAAGACAATTCTGCCCAAATGTGCAAATTAACTCTTATGCCATATTCCTTAATAATCTTCATTGCCAGTGCAAAAATCATATAATTAATTCCTATGAATTTAAGAATTGGACAATATCTCACGCGACCATATAATCTGCATCTTCACAGACAAACAAATATAAATCTTCAAGTGGCGAATTACTCATATGTGGTCTCAATATGAGTACTTGTGCAAATTCAGCTTCACAGATGAATCTATAGAAAACATAAAAAATATATAAAATATAACGAATTATAATTAAAGCTATCAGTCCTCATAAGATTTATAAACAAACAATACAGTAGAGAATTTGAAATGTTAATTAAAAACAAAAGTGATAATACTAAAAACACGACTACAGAAGACTGCAATTTCATTATCCCAAAGAGCTACTTGAAAATATTAGAAATACGAATCCATGTGCATTTACAAGGGGAACACAACTTGACAACTAGTCAAATATAGATTACTACCCCAAATACCAGGCCAATTCTTCGTCAGAGTTAAGACCCTGAGGTACTCTGGTGTCTAATTCGAGTATAAATTTGGATTCCATTTGTCTCAGTCTGGGGATCCGATCGCCCCCTCTGATGGTTTGAGGAACGCGATCAATTACAAAGAAACGCCGAAGATTTCAATTACTTTTATGCACTTCCTTAAATTGGCGCGCCACTGGATACAATTTGTATTTATTTTGGATAGCACGCATGTGCTCCAGAATCCGTTTCTTTGCAGGAAACATAGTGCTACCCACATAGCTTTTCGGACATGGGCATGTCAATACATAAATGCAGAAATCTGATAGACATGTCAGATGCTTCTCAATCTGCCTGTACGTACTCATAATAGGGGAGAAGACTTTTTTGACATTACTACTAAATTTACATGCCTTACAGGACATGCAGGTGTAGAAACCTTGTATGTTAGAGCCTCCTTGTTTGGCATCTGTTATTTCATTCACACACAGTCTATCTCTCAAGGAGTTCCCTTTCCTATAGGAGATATTGGGATGATCTGCTAACACATCTGTTAGGGTAGGCTCAGTTTTTAGGATCTCCCAATGTCTCAGAAGACATCTTTTCAGGTCTTGCGAGGTGGTGTATGTGGAAATGAACCTAATAACACTCTCCTCTGAATTAACATCCCTCATCCTAGGGGCAAGTACACTCTCACGGCTCAGTTTAGTAGCTTTAATGCAAGCTTTCTTAATGACCATCTCTGTGAACCCTCGATCTTTAAATCTGGCTGCCATACAGTCACATTCCTCCTGGAAATCTGAGTCAGAACTGCAGTTCCTCCGGGCCGAGAGGAACTCCCCATAAGGAATACTGTTTATCAAATTCCTGGGGTGGCTACTATCTGCATGAAGCAGTGTATTTCCACCAGTTTTTTTGCGAAACAATCTAGATGCCACTTGGCTGTTAACCACATTAATCTGTGTATCTAAAAATTCAATACAGTTTTTACTGATGTTACCCTCAAATCTCAAATTGTATTCATTGATGTTAAACAGAGCGACAAAGTTGGAAGCCTGATCAAGACTGCCGTGCCATACGATAAAAAGGTCATCAATATAACATAACCAAAGTTTTACATGGTCGTTATATTGTTTAAAAGTCTTGGGCACCCGCTGCTCCCACCACCCCATCAGAAGGTTGGCATAACTGGGAGCAAAGCAGGTGCCCATGGCAGTGCCCTGTTTCTGTTTGAAGAATGTGGTATTGAAAGTAAAGAAATTGTTGTCCAAACAAAATTCAATCATGGATATTAACATATTAGTGTGCTGCAAAAGGAGATAGATCGAGATTTTAAGAAGTGCCTGCAAGCCTGAAGGCCATCCACATGTTTGATGGAGGTGTATAGACTACACACATCCAAGGTTATCAGGAGGAAGTCATCTTCCCAAGCTACACCCCTGATTTTGTTTAGAAAGTCTTTACTATCCTGTATGTAAGATGGTAACATCTGTACATAAGGACGCAAAAAATAGTCAATATATTTAGAGGTATGTTCCAACAATGATCCCATAGAAGACACAATAGGTCTCCCTGGTGGTTTCAAGGGGTCCTTGTGGAGTTTCGGTAACAGATATAGTATGGCTATTTTAGAGAATCTATTCAAAAGGAAGGCATACTCATCCCACTCTAAAAGACCTTTCTTATGCCATGTTTTTAACATTTCAAAATACAAAGAATTAGAGCTCTCGATTTGCAACACAACATTACCCCCTTTGTCCTTTTGACGAATAACCACACTGGGATCTGATTGTAATGTTTTCAAGGCCAATCTCTCTTTTTTGGTCAAATTATAATTTTTCCAATTTTCCTTTTTGGCCAAATCTTTCAGGTCTTTGATCACCAATGTTTCAAACGTGTCAATGGCACTTGGGGGGAGAGAGGGATTAAAAGATGATTTAGGTTTAAAGTCATTAGGGCAACTGTCACCAACTTCAAAGCCCATGGCTAGTGCATCTGAAAATGTGTGATCAGGGTCATCCGTGTTTAATTCATTCAATATGAGTAAGGTATCAACGTCACCAATAGTTAGAACGTTGGGACTGGATCGTGTAGAGGTGGTGGGAATTATGGCCGACTTAGCTTTCAGTTTATGCCATTTGTGCAGTTTAAATTTTCTCACAAAGTGAAATAAATCCATTCTACCTTGTGAGTAATTAAAAGGGGTGGTTGGACAAAAGGAAAGGACATATTGTAAAACTTTCAGTTGTGTATCATTTAATGGACGTTTAGAAAGATTTACCACATTGTTGTCCTTCATCTTCCTCACCGCTTCTGACCCCTTGTTTCCATTCCCACTGGGGTTACTGCTGCTCTTGCTCCATCGACCTCTCCTTGTTTTTTTGTGTTTTCGGCTTTGAACTTTGAATAAACCACCCCGTGCACCTTATGGATTTGGCCTCTAATTGTGGTAGGAGTGTTCGCATCGTAGCGCCTGCTGCTTGGTGAGTCGGAATATATATATATATATATATATATATATATATATATGTGTGTGTATATATATATATATCTATGTGTATGTGTGTGTGTATATATATATATCTATGTGTATGTGTGTATACATATATCCACACTTTTGTTCGACATTTTGGCATCTGAAACTGAGGATCCGAAATTGTTGAAAATCTGAAATTTAGATACAAAACAATTGTAGTACGAAACTATTGATCCGAAATTATGGGGATACACCAAATACGCTTTGATACAGAATAAATAAATAAGTCTTTATTTGTTTCAGTTAGTTCAAACCTTTACAAAAGATATTTAAAAAAAGAGGGGAAAATGGATAAAAAAAACAGCAAAAAAAAGATAACAAGTTATCACATTTTCTGCAGGTAGGAGCTAGTACACAGTGATTTTAACAACATATAACTTAATCAAAACACGGACAATAACATAAGTCTCTGACAAATGTTTAGTGCACGAATATCTCCAAGGTGACTAAAGTGCAATAGCTGAGTACACAATTCCATCCAGTCTGTAGATCGGAAAAGGATCTTTGGTGTTCGCCTCACTAATAGAGTAATTTCCCTTATTTCAGAACATTGGCCAAAGGTCATAGCAGTCCCACCGAAGCATCTGTTTTTAGCTGGAATATCCAGTTATTATACCTAAAACGCAATAAATACAATAAAATTCTTAAAATACAGATCATTCTAACACATGGAGTACAATCAGTAACAAATTTGTAGTTTAAACATTAGTTCATTATTCATTTGCACTTGTGATATCCACCATGTCCTGATTCTTGCCATATCCACCACATCCTGAGTCTTGCCATATCCACCACGTCCTGAGTCTTGTCGTATCCACCAAATCCTGAGTCTTGCTGTTTCCACCACATCCTGAGTCGTGCCATATCCACCACATCCTGAGTCTTGCTGTCTTCACAACGTCCTGAGTATTGCCATATCCACCACATCCTGAGTCTTGCCATATCCACCACGTCCTCAGTCTTGCCGTATCCACCACATCCTGAGTCTTGCCATATCCACCACATCCTAAGTCATGCCATATACACCACATCCTGAGTCTTGCTGTATCCACCACATCTTGAGTCTTGCCATTTCCACCACATCCTGAGTCTTGCCGTATCCACCACATCCTGAGTCTTGCCGTATCCACCACATCCTGAGTCGTGCCATATCCACCACATCCTGAGTCTTGCTGTATCCACCACATCCTGAGTCTTGAGCTGGGCTGTTCTGCTTACAAAGATTTATCGTTCAGTTGATTGACTGCCTGCCGCATAAATTTCAAATAGCAGGCTGACAATAGGAGCAAGACCACTGACTCATTGTCAGTGAAATTGCTCTCCCTCCCTTGCAGCTCCACCATCAAGTGAGGCCTTCCCCGCGCCCCTGCACTCTCGAGTGTTGGTGTTCGAGGCCCTCCTCCACCCGCAGGTTTTACCTGCGCCTCATCCCTGGTGGTCCAGTGGACCTCTGTCTCCTTTCTCTCGCTCCGCTCTTTCTCTCCGTTTTCACTCGTTTTTCACTGATTTCAATCTCCCCCTTTTACTCTCCTTCTGTCTTTCCTCCGTTTTCACTCGTTTTTCACTGATTTCAATCTCCCCCTTTCACTCTCCCTCTCTTTCCTCCGTTTTCACTAGTTTTTTCACTGATTTAATCTCCCCCTCTCACTCTCCTTCTGTGTCTTTCCTCCGTTTTCACTCGTTTTTCAATGATTTCAATCTCCCCCTTTCACTCTCCCTTTGTCTTTCCTCCGTTTTCACTTGTTTTTTCACTGATTTAATCTCCCCCTCTCACTCTCCTTCTGTGTCTTTCCTCCGTTTTCACTCGTTTTTCACTGATTTCAATCTCCCCCTTTCACTCTCCTTCTGTGTCTTTCCTCCACTTTTCTTGCACTTTTCACTGCCTTATTTCCACTCTTTCCTCTCTTTTTGCCTTTTTCTGCCCGTTTTTCCCTGCCGCTGCTGCCCCCGCGGCCCCTCCCCCCAGCACGGCCAACGCGACAGCCCAATCCAGCTCCCCTCCCCGCTCCTGCCTCCCAGCTGTCCAGCCCTCCCCGACCCCTACTTAATGGCGGCCGCGTGCAGCAGGCGCACCGCTGGCGCGCCGAAGGCGCGCCAAAGGCAAGCCCGTCTGCGCCTGTCCGCGACCAGCGCCAGGATCCCTGGACCTCCGCAATGCCAACGCTACGACCCAGCAGCACTTCACGCTCTCAACCCAAGACGCAACAACAACTGCAAGCTAGCATCACCAGCCGACACCCACGGACCCTTCAGCTGTCACCGCTGCCGGCACACCTGCAGCACCGCCAAGACCACGGACCCGGCGCAACCCACCCGCAAGACCACAACCGAACCGAAGACCCTGCAATGCATCCTCCTCAACGTCCGATCCCTCCACAAACACGCCACCGAAATCTGGGACCTCCTCGACAGCACCACCCCGGATGTAGCGTTCTTCACCGAAACATGGAGCAACACCACCTCGGGACCGGACATCGCCATCGCCATTCCCCAAGGATACAAGATCTCCAGGAAGGACCGCCCCACCCACCCTGGAGGAGGAATCGCCATCGTCCACAAATCCACCCTCCGCCTGAGCACACTCGCCGACGAGCCCACAGACCTGATGGAACACCTTCACTTCAAGATACTGGCCAGCCCTACCACCACCCTCCGAGGAACCCTCATCTACAGACCCCCTGGACCCCGCGGACTTTTCGCCAACTCCATCACGGACATCATCTCCCCGCATGCCATCGCGTCCACCAACTACACCCTACTGGGAGACCTCAACTTCCACCTCGACAACCAACTGGACCCCAGCACCACATCCCTCCTGGACAACCTCCACAACATTGGACTCCGCCAGATCGTGACCGAACCCACGCACTCAGCAGGACACACCCTTGACCCCCTCTTCACAACAGGAAACTCCATCACCTTCAGCCACACCACGAACTCCCATGGGCTGACCATCGATGCGTCCACTTCACCTTCAGAACACCCACCATCCACAGACACCAGCACCTGCTCCCACGAAGAAACTGGACCAGAATCACCAACGACCAGCTAACCTCATCACTCAGCAACTCCACCCCAACCATCGCGGAAAACGACGACTCCAACACCGCAGCCCGAACCCTGCACAGATGGATCTCCGACAGTGCCAACACCATAGCCCCCCCTCAAGAAAAACAACACCCACGCCAAGAAAGCCAGATGGTTTCCCACCGAACTTCGAGAGTCCAGATGCACTTGCCGCCGCCTCGAAAAGGCCTGGAGGAACACCAAATCCACAGAAGCCCACAACAACTTCAGAGCCGCCACCAACGCCCACCACCAACTCATCAGAAAAACGAGGGAAAAAGCGATTGAAGACAGAATCTCCACTCACGCACACAACAGCAAAGAACTCTTCAACATCATCAAGGACTTCGCCAAACCCACCAGCGAGTCCACCGACATCCCTCCCTCACAAGACCTCTGCGACAAACTCAGCACCTTTTTCCACCACAAAATCAAGAGCATCTACAACAACTTCGACGAAGACAACCAACACACTGAACCCTCACCAACCACCCCCGACACCCTGAAGCCAGTGATCGACAACTGGACAGCCCTCACCACCGAAGACACACTGAAGACGATGAAGTCATTCCACTCCGGGGCCCCCACGGACCCCTGCCCCACCACATTTTCAACAGAGCCGCCGACACCATCGCACCCATGCTCTGCCGCACCATCAACCGCTCCCTGGCAACCGCCTCGTTCCCCGACGACTGGAAACACGCTGAGGTCAACCCCCTCCTGAAGAAACCCTCGGCGGACCCCACCGACCTCAAAAACTATAGACCCATCTCCCTGCTCCCGTTCCCAGCGAAAATCATCGAGAAAGTCATCAACAGCCAGCTCGCCACATTCATCGAAGAGCACAACATCCTCGACTCCTCCCAATCCGGCTTCAGAAAAAACCACAGTACGGAAACCGCCTTCCTCGCCGCAACCGACGACATCCGCACCCTACTGGACAAAGGAGAAACAGCAGCCCTCATCCTCCTCGACCTCTCAGCAGCGTTCAACACAGTCTCTCACCGCACCCTAATACGCAGACTCCACGATGCAGGGATCCAAGA
This sequence comes from Calotriton arnoldi, assembly GCA_963921515.1. Lineage (NCBI taxonomy): Eukaryota > Metazoa > Chordata > Amphibia > Caudata > Salamandridae > Calotriton > Calotriton arnoldi. Next base: position 1,054,024 of record CAWUFW010001591.1, read on the forward strand.
CAAGGCCCTCGACTGGATCCGCTCCTTCCTCTCCGGCAGAACGCAGCGGGTCAGACTCCCCCCCTTTCCTGTCGGACCCTACACCAACCACCTGCGGAGTCCCCCAGGGGTCCTCCCTCAGCCCTACGCTCTTCAACGTCTACATGGCTCCGCTCGCCCCCATCGTCAGAACCTACGGACTCAACATTGTGTCATACGCAGATGACACCCAACTCATCCTCTCCCTATGCAACGAACCCAATACCGCCAGACACAACTTTCGAGAAGGCATGGAAGCCGTCGCCAAATGGATGAAAAACAGCTGCCTACAACTAAACACCAACAAAACAGAAGCACTCATCATGGGCCCAAACCCCGATGCCTGGAACGACACCTGGTGGCCCCCAGCCCACGGAAGCCCGCCTACCCCCACGGACCACGCACGCAACCTGGGAATCATCCTGGACTCCGAGCTCAAAATGGACCGCCAGATCAACTCCGTCTTGTCCTCCTGCTTCCACACCCTCCGCCTCCTACGTAAGACCTTCAAATGGATCCCCCTCGAACACAGAAAGACCGTCACTCACACCCTGGTCACCAGCAGACTAGACTACGGCAACACACTCTATGCCGGGAATAAACAAAAACCTCACCCGCAAGCTACAGAACATCCAGAATGCCGCCACAAGACTGGTCCTCGACCTGCCAAGACACTGCCACATCTCCCAGCACCTGCGCACACTCCACTGGCTCCCCATCGAAGCTAGAGTCACCTTCAAGATGCTCACCCACGCTCACAAGGCCCTCCACGACACCGGACCAGCATACCTGAACAGCCGACTCAAATTCCACGCACGCCAGAGGACCCTACGATCAGCCCAGCTCTCCTATGCAGTGGTCCCCCACACCAGAAAGACCAGATCGGGAGGCCGCTCCTTCTCCTTCCTCGCGGCCAGAGACTGGAACACCCTTCCGCTTCACCTCAGACAGACAACATCGCTCCCCATCTTCCAGGGGCGGTGCGTCCATTGGGGCGTTGGGGCGTTGCCCCCCCGCCCGTGCCCGCAGCTCCCTCGGCGTCTCTGAACTGCCGTCACCGAGGGAGAACTGAGTCTGACAATCATGTCAGTCAGCATGACGTCGGACCGCCCACCCCCTTCAGAGTCTGAAGGGGGTGGGCGGTCCGGCGTCATGTTGACTGACGTGCATTGTCAGACCAGCCAGGGACAGGCAGCAGCACAAGTGCGCATGAGTGGGGAAGGTGAGCGAATTTTTCGCCCGTGCCCAATCATGCGCACTTGTGTTTCCACTGGCTTGCGCATGCCCATTAGGAGCCCCTCGGTCTCCTAATGGGCAGGCGGCGGGCGAAGAGTAACCGTGCCCTCAGCCAATCCTGGCGCTGCAGCAGCGCCAGGATTGGCTGAGGGGTTGCCACTCCACTCCTGTTCCTGTTCGAAGAGGCGCCATTGCGGACCAGCTGAGATGGAGAGCCCCCCGCAAGCCGTCGCCGACTCCAGCAGCGACCGAGGGAGCTCGGAGAACAGCCTCGACGAGGTGCTGGCTTTCTCTCCTGACCTGGGACTGTCGCCTGTCGTGAGTCTTTCCCGAAATATGGGCCACCTGAGCTGCGGCGACAGGTACCGATCAGCGCTTTACTGTTCCACTGCTAATATTCAAATATCGGCGGTTAGGGGACGGCAGCGTCGAACTACAACATTTATTTCACCGACTCTCGTATAGTAAGCATACAATCAGATACTGAAAGCAGTGCTACAACCCAGCTGCGACTTAAATATCACGAGTAGAATTAGCACTTCAATATTTAATTAAGTGGCTTTCCACTTTTAATGAAATGTGCAAAATGGTATGCGCTTTTAACGCATGCAGTAAGACCACTTGCACAAAATGCTCGGCGTACACTAAAAACATATTCCAGAACTTCAGGCAACACATAAAGATGATGGACGTAATGCAGAATATTGTCAAGCATCCTGGGACCGTATCGGGTAGCACCCCTCATCTTTCTGTTTTGCTAGAGTACTTTAGACAAACACCACCACCTGAACCCTGGAGCAAACCGCAGAATGTAACGACAAAAGTCACCATAATTCTCCCCCCACACTCCGCACTTCACCACAGCACCACGCATACAGCAGCGAATAACGCCAGGACCGCTAATGGTGATGTAGTGAAGGAACGGGTTCAAAACACAAGGCAGGCACGTCACCCCTGACCTTCCAGCCATTTCGATAAGGACTGCAGGTCCTGGAAATTCCTTGTTCAGTTACGCACCGCATTCCCAGAAAACACTCGGCCTGTGGTTTCAGCCAGTGCACCCATAGCAGCCTGGAACAACGAATACTCCGATTCTGCGATAAGAAGTGGTGTGTGAAGGGGGTTTAAAGTTTATTCCTCAGTACCGAGGAGAGTCATGCACATTTGGCGCGCGCTCACCAGTTCTTCAGCCGTTCGTGTGCACCGCTTCGCTTCGGTCCTAAACCCCCTGCCTTGATTCTCGCCCTGGCCATGGTGACCTCCCCGCAGCAACAAAGCCCGATCAGCCCTGAGCGCATGCAGCACACACCAGCCTTTGCCGGCCCTTCCAGAGGTAAGCGCAAATAATGAAACTGCGTGAATGTGTTTACCAAGCTGCCTGCTGTTTGTTTATTACTTTATTTGTGAAAGTGAGGCAGATGTTCACGAGCTGCTTCAACTTAACTGAGAAAGGGGGGTTGCAGGCTGGGGAGTTTGTTGGGGTTTTTCTGCACAATTTAGCTCTTACATGCCTATTGGTACTTTATGTACATCTAAAGTCTCTGTAGGTCTTCCTTTCCGCATTTTAAGCCTACTTAAAGCTCGTCCCTAACTTTTACACCCCACCACTTTCAAATGTCACCAGCCACCACTGCCATCTTCGCAAAAAACCTCAAAACCTGGCTCTTTGACAGACCCCCCCCTTGATGGACTGGACTTGCTAACCCCTCCTCCCACCCCCAGCGCCTTGAGACCCTTACGGGTGAGTAGTCGCGCTTAACAAACACCTGATTGATTGATTGATTGATTGACAATAGCGGGAACTTCCCGGATAGGCAGGCGGCAACTGCAACTTTAAAGGTTCCACAAGTTTAGTTGCAAGAAAGCTGGCCACAGCCACTACCTTCTAAGTAACATTAGAAGGGCGCCGATACAGGTTATGTGCATTAGAGACTCCAACTGCACTCCGCAAAGTCGACATGACCATTTCATTTTGCCTTTAATTTGCCCAAAACTATATTCTTGCAGTGGAATCACCCCACACCTTAGGCGTAATAAACTCTGCTTCATTGACATTTTCCAGGACAAATCCCAAATCTCTGAGACTCCAGTGTCATTGCATTGAAAGAGTAGGACTCCTGGTCGCTTCATAGCAGAGACAGCTTCAGTGTCCATTGATCTAGAAGTTAGTCTGGCTTGCTTGGACAAGACTCCGGATGTGAGCTTTGGGGGGATATTACTGCCCCAGATGTATTCTGCTGCTTGGGCATTTACAGCTGATACAAGATAATTATGCCACTTCAGATCCTTGCTTGAAATCAATTGCCAAACCAGATGTCTCAAGTGCCCGACTCGCCATTCCTTGCCTTTACACAATAGGCAATGAAGCGAGATTTTAATATTAAGCTTTGTCTGGGCAAGTTGAATTCTAGGTGCAGGCATGCTGCAGGTGCACAGTTAGGCAGCCAGAAGACAGCAGGATAACAACGGTTCTGGGCATGATCTAGCAAAACCTCTAAGTGATATTTAAAGATGAAGGCTCTGTATATTAAAGTTGGCATTAATTTGGAGTTTATCTCTTGACACAGTGCCATTACCTGTGGCCCGTTCATCCTCTGTATCAATTTGTAAAACAAGACAGTTTATGTTAAGCCAACTTGCTTCTGAGAGGCTAGATGATCTCTATTGCTTCCCCGGCCATTGACATGTACTCCCAGATATTTAATTGATGGAATTGTTTCCAGTTTTTTGGTGCCCTGGTGCTATGATCCTTTTCTGGTGTTATTCCTACAAATCACTAACATTTTTGTTTTCCTGCAATAAATTTCAATATTATTCATTTGACAATACTCATTCAGAGCATTCAGAGAACACTGTAAGCCTATTTGGGTTTGATCAAAAAGAATTGTATCATCAGCATATTGAAGAAGATAGATCTTAGCCCCTGCAAGTTTTGGTGGAAAGGCTCATAGGTTGGCTAGATGATTATTAATGTCTGCAAGTATAAGTTAAATAAAAGTGGGGCCAGGATACATCCTTGTTTAACCCCCCCAAAGTCAGAATTTTGCCAGATGTTACTTAATTTGTTGTGATCCGCACTTTAACCCACGTGTCAGAATAGAGATTAATAATGGCATTTAATAGGGAGGCTGGTATCCCCCACTTATGAAGTTTATACCACAACCTTCCCCTGTTCACACAATCAAAAGCTGTAGTAAAGTAAATAAATGCAGCTAACGGGGTGAGAGTTCTTTTCATGGCCATGTCCGATAGACAGGCCAGTGCGATTAAATTGTCTTCTGTCACACATCCTCTATGGAAACCCATCTGGGTCGGAGGTATTATCCTTTTTTCCGTGGCCCATTGTTCTAGCTCTTGAAGTAAGATCTTAGCGTATGCCTTGCCATCTATGTCCAACAAAGTGATTAATCCATAGTTGACGGGGCTATTACAAGACCCCTCTTTTAAGTATAGGAACCAGGACCAAGCCTCGCCAGCTCTCTGGAATGGTGTTATGCATCCACCATTGACTAAATAATGAGTGCATCATCCCTGCCCATTCCATACTTGCTACTTTGAAAAGTCTAGCTGGAAGGCCATTTGGTTCTGAAGCACCTGCCAGACACATGGACCTTATGTTCTTGTAGACATCTTCAAGAGTAGGCTGTTGGAAATCAGGAACTGGGGTGTAGGAGTTCTCAACTATGTCAAAAAGGCTTAGTGGTTTCACTTATTGATTGGTCCCGTACAATTTAGCGACGTAGGCCGACCAAGATGCTGCTGTGATGTTACCATGCTTTTGTTGGTTCTTGGGTTTCATTATCCCATGTACCAGCAATCGGAAAGTGCAAGGTGTGGTAGATTTTGCTGCTTTATGTAGCTTTATCCACAGTTTTTCTTCTCGTGATCAATCAAGTTACCGTCTCTTCTTTCTATATTCCCTGAGTGGCAACCTTAAAGCAATCCGCACCGACTCCTTCTGTTTATTTGATTCGAGAATGATTGCAACTAAACTAATTCAGCCTAGAAGGAGCAAACCTATTGTATGTTTTGCAGACAAGTCCTTATCCAGGCACCGGATGTTAAACTCGTAGCTTCCTGTATATAGGATGAGGCCAGAGGGGCTGGATTGCATAGATAATGCCAGTACAGATTTACAAGAACACTTAGATAGATGGCACTAGCCAGTCGCGGCTGCTGCCTGGAAGCAGCAGTGGGGCGTTAGGGGGTGGGGGGTAGAAAGGGGAAGGGGGAATCAATTTTTTTTTAAAAATCACTTACCTCCCGGCCGTCCGGCTGGCCGCCCGGCCGCCGCCTCTCCTGCGTCCTCTTCCTGGCTTTTTGAGAGAAACAGGAAGCAAGAAGCATCAGGGCTCTCACGCTCCCCGCAGCCAATCACAACGCTGCAATTCAGCGTTGTGATTGGTCTGAGCGCCGTGACACAGCGCTCAGCCAGGGGCTGTAGGGGTGGGCATGTTCTCCATGCAGGCTGTAATGCAGCCTGCATGGAGAAGGGGGAAAGTGTGCATGACTGATTGGGGCGGCCTCAAACAGTCACTGGGCACTTAGGAGGGTTGTACCACTCCTCCCCTGCTCTTCTACACCGCCCCCTCACGCAAGCTGCCGCAGCAGGAGGACAAAATAAAATGCTAATAATATTAGTTATTATCATTTAATATTTTCTTGTCTTTTGCTGCTTCGAGGCAGTGGGGCCACGCTCCTCCGCCTTAGCGGAGGAGCCACCACTGGCACTAGCGCAATTTTGCGCAGATATTTAAACTTATCAGCTAGCCAAAGAGTTGTTTCTGTTCTTGTCTGTGCAAATGTTTGCTCACTTGTCAGGCTGTCAAAATGTAGTGAAAAATATCACCAGCGCCAATGCAATAAATGTAACGTGGAAAAAAGCCAGTGCAAAATCTGACAGGCACTGATGCAGTCAACATATTCTGGCCCCAGAAAGGTATATAAAAGTCACCAACAAATGGTACTAGAAAAATCGTCTTTATTTTCAAATAAATTATCAAGAAACAATATTCCTGCTACAGGGAGGAATTCTTGAGCTCAAATGAATGCATGTTTTGAGAATGACCCTGGTTCCAGGTGTTGAGAGTAACACATTTCCCTGCATCCTAAAGTAACGCTGTTTCACTTCAAAAACTAAAAAATATAATTCGACTTGCTTTTAAATACACATTCACCACATTTATCAATCATAAATTAATTGGAAACCACCATTAGCAGATTGGAAACGTTGAAAATTAGATGATAAAAAAGGAAATCACTGGAAGCATTTGGATATAGGAGGGGAACGTTTAATCTAATGATGTGACAAACGTTGTGACAAGTGACGAAATAAAAGGAATGAGCTACAAAATGAGTTAACTCTGGGTAAATGCTAACTAAATATACTGCAGACCCTACTGACGTCATGACACGGTGCTATAAAGCAAATCACCGGTGCCTTCTACACCTGTGGAATTCACTTTTGCCTGTTTAATATTTTCCCAGTCATTTTTAGAGCTTACTTTTCAGTAGGAAAATAGGTAGTGTATGAGATCAATCAGAGAACGAACGACGTATAGGGATAGTATTTATGTATTGTTATTTATATAGCACTAACCTAATTAGGAAGCAACGGAGCATTGTACATTACATAGGGCATTGTGAGACGATCTTCAGATCATGTGCATCAAGTGAGGATTACAATACATTTACATTTTTAGGCACAGGGCGATTAATTGATTTGCCCAGAATCACACAATTTTGAGGCAAGCGCTGAGGCCAGGATTTGAACCTGCAGGTCTAGCGACTAAGCCACATCTGCTCCCTAATGGTAAACAGTCTGGGGCCTATGTAAATGTGTCCTGTTTAACCTTACTGGGTATTCAAAGTGTAGATGGTGAACAGGTTTTTTGTTCCATTATAGTACTATCAAGTAATGACCAATATGCCAATGACTTAATCAAAAGTGTAGTCAACTCCATGGATGACCCATGGTCATCCCAAGATTTCTTATGCAGAACCCAAGTCAACGGTGGTTCCTTCTTGAATGTAGGATTGAAGTATCACTATGTTAGAAGCAGAGACTGAGAGTAGTTATTTCTAGAAATTCTGTCCTTCAGCAGACTGCAAGTGTGTTCACTAGTTGTACCCTCTTCACATTTTGGTTTTCCCAAGAGTTGTCACCTATTTTGACAGGTCCATTTGCTTCTGTTTTTTTTGTCTGATGTTGATTTGTTATCATACCATTATGGGTTGTGGAACGTAAATCTTTTTCCAGAAACATATTGCCCTCATAACGAGCTCTTCCGGTAAACATTCACTGTAGATGAAGTTAAATCTAAGAACAGTGCCCAGACAACTGACTACTGCTTGGTTAAAGCAGCATCTGTTATTGATAGAAGCCACTCCTTTTATACCTGCCAATGAACCATGGACAGGACCGGACTGAGAACCCAAAGCAGCCCTGGCAGTTTTTAGGGACCAGCCCCCTGGAGGAGGGGAGGCGATGTGGTGGGGGGAGTTGCAAGTGTGAAGCACTGCTGCTTTTGTTACTGGGAGGCGATATTGCAGCACCACTGCAAAAGTGGCCCCTAGTAACAAAAAAGGCCCCCACAGCTGCAAAACCTGCCCGCAGCTTTCCAGCCTCCTGGAGAAACGCTCAATGACTGCTACGGTCAGTCCGGCCCTGACCATGGACACTTCCAGGTATTTACATTTGCAAAGAGTTCTTTGCAAAAGTAATCGTCATTTTGAGCTTTATACAATGACATGCAAATCATTTCATACATCCATATGAGCACTGTTGTCAGTGTGTAGCCTGGTGTGGAGGTGCAGTACACAATGAGCTCGATTAGGAAAGTTGTGAAAACCTCCCTGCTGACACCTTACTAGTTTACCCGGGTTTATGGAGTTTCGAGTTTTTGTTTTTCATATTGTGCAGATGCTGTGTGTGAGACATGAATCATGATCGCATTTTATTCTTTTTACTATATTTTGTTTGTTGGCTATGAGGTTATCTATTACTGTCACATTTTGTGTTGTCTGTTTTGCTTTCTTATAACATCCACTTTTCCTGAGCAATGTTGTTGCAAATGTTTTGCCTTCATCATCCTTCTTGTCAGAGTGGATTTACGGCATGCAGTTGTTTGTAAGCCTCATCTTTGTTTTATTGTAAGTGACTGCTAAATACTATGAGTGGATATGGCCCTTGCAAGTGGAATAAATGCATTTCCCAGGGGAGGTAGTTTCTGGGTCGGATGTCAAACGGCGGAATGCTAACCGGCTGATCGCGCGGTAGCCACTCCCCCCCTCCACTTCCGGGATGCCGACGAGAAGCAGGAGACGCTGTAACGTGGCGAAATGGCCACGGCTGACTTTTTGAGTGAGAGCGGGAGCTATTGAGGCTCCGGTGCTCGTTAAAAAACCGAGCATACGCTGTGGGGCTAATTTCTTCCCCTGGGCAGCAGGAGGCAGCAGGAAGGGGCTGCGTGAAGAAAAAAAAAACGGCAGACTTCCACAGACTTGTTAAGACAGGGCAAGGAAGCCTTTTGCTTCAGAGGATTTTCACTTTCATCTTGGAGCGAATGTGGTGGTCCAGTAGTTAAGCTGACGAGATTGAAACCAGGGGACCTTTGACTGGAAATCGTGTGACCGAACAAACTGGCTGGAAAAAGCCACTTTGAGTTCCAAAAGGGGTTTTCAAAATCCGGCTGGTGGGAGCCTTAACACCAAGTAAACTGCTGGCTTCTTCATTTGTTTTTTTTTGTTTTTTTTCTTTGACCCCTGCTGAGCTGTTCTGGGACAAATTCGGAGGATATAAAGTACATTAAGGTCGCATCTTTTGAATAAAGAAAAAAAAAATTGGGGGGGATTGGGCAGCTTTTCCTCCCAGTGACCAAGCAGGCTTGCTACCTCTGAGACCCACTTCTACGGCGCCATCGGGGACCACCAGGTTTCGCTCCAAGGGGTAAGTGCATGTGCTCCGCTGCCTGTCTGTGTATGGGGCTTCTGTGCTACTTGGTCGAGGGTCGCTGGGGGAGTTGTAGGCGCTAGAGCCTTTTTTCTCGTTTCCTGGTATTATCCGGCAATCCATCTCGAGAAAGTAGTAGAAAACTTTTGGGACTCTCAATATGCGAAATTTCTCCAGAAATACAGCCGTATCCCATCTTGACTCCCCAGTTCTGTTACAGAGGGTCAAAAAGCGCATTGAACAAGAAGCAGCCCGGACTAATCGCGCAGCAACTCTGAGGAAAGATTTGGGTCTGCCCAAAGAAAACTCTGAGATGGCCACTGCAGAGCTCTCACAGACACATCACTCGGGGGGAGCCTCCGCTGATTTGGACACTAGTATCAGTCCCGCTCCTATTGTCTCTCCTGGGGCTGGCCCCTTAACTGTGAAAAGCTCAGAGGATCCAGACACGACGACTCCCGGGGACGACGCTGTGGCTGGGAAATCTAAGGAACTTAAAAAATACCCTCTATTTTTTAAAGCTAAATCTGGGTTAACCTCTGGCATAGAGGGGGTGGAGAGTGTGCCACCATCAGATGAACCACCTGTAAACTCCATAAAGGGGGCGTCTCTCTGCAATGACAGGGTTGTTCTTTTACAACCTCAAGTACAATCCTCCCCTGGACGGAGCTTATCGGATCTAACCGCTCTCGAGGATGGTGGGCAGGCTGTCCCTGATAACATCGTTTCTTCTGTAGCTTCTCCTATAACATCTCTAGCGCAATCTAAAGTTGGGACTGAATCAATACAGGAAAATTGTTCTCAGGATGACAGATCTTTCTCTCTGCAATGGGATGCTAAGAGTCTCCTCGACTTAATACTTGATGAGATTAGAGAGCTCAAAGCTTCTCAGTCCACGGAAATTGCTGCCATCCATGCCCGTCTCTCTAAAATCGAAGATACCATGGCTCGGGTTCCAGCGCGACTTCATGAGGCGGAGACTAGAATCTCGCAGTTGGAGGACCAGGTCGCTATTATGAATGACAAAGTTGCGGCATATCAGAGCCAAAAATTCGCAATGGAGTTCAAATTGGAGGAACTGGAGAATCACTCAAGGCGCTCTAATCTTCATATTCTTGGTATCCCAGAAGGCCTTGAGGGGCAGCAGACACTACAATGGGTTGATTCGTTCATTAAAAAAATGTCCTCCCGGAATTTAATGGGGATCTTACCATTATGAGGGCCCACCGGGTGCCTGCGCATCTCCCCCCTAACGCCAAATTCCCACGGACTATCCTTGTTAACTTTGGGGATTATAGGGTCATGGAACAAATTCTATCTAAGGCCATAAGGCAGAGACAGTTCACCTCCTTGGAGGTCCCATTTTGTCGCATTTTCTCTGACATGTCTGCCTCCGCAGCTAAAAGGCGGAAAGAGTTTGTTAAAATGTTGCACTTATTTAAAGAACAGGGGGCACAGGCAATGATTGCACAACAAAGCAAACTAAAAGTACTCGTTAAAGGTAGATTCCATGTATTTTGCAATATCCCTGAAGCACAGGAACTACTGCAACAAATTTCTTCAAGCAAGTCCTAGATCTCCTAGCTTAGGGCCTTATAGTTGCTGTTATAATCAGCTGTGCATTTGCTCTTTTGTCTGGTTCTCTTTCTTTTTCGAGTCTGGCTTTTCCATTTTTCTTATCTCTCTTACATAGTATTGTGGGGTTTATTTTCTTTTTTTCTTTCTGAGTCTTATTCTTTTTTTCTTTCACGTCCTGGATGGGGAGGGAGGGGTTTGTAGGCCGGCAGCTCCTGGCACAAGGTCAAGGTGCCAGTTTTGGGGAGTTGGGTAAGCCTGTCAGGCGTGAGCAGGGATGGTGTACTGCTCACCGCGGCTTTTTGGGGAGGGGGGTCCACGGAGGTGGAATGGGTAGCAAGAGGGAAAAAAGAGATCCATTTGTAAATTCTAGACTCATCCAAATTTTTCCTGTAAATCTATATCCTGTTAGGGCAAGTGGGGGAGTAACAATATATCCTGTGTCCCTACAGCATACTTTAGCCCATCTTGTGTCCCCTTTAAGATCATATCGTGTAGTGTGTTAATGGATAATAAGGAAATCCTTAAGGTGGTTTCTTTTAATGTAAACTGACTCAATAATAAAAAGAAAATGCGGGCTATTGAATCATGGATTGAGACAGAAAATCTGGCCGTTATTTTAATTCAAGAATCTCATATAGCAGAGGGGAAGCTAGCAGATTTTTCAATGTTTAGGTCCTGGGCAACATACCGGGGCTTCTCCTCCTCCTCTGCATCACATCGCGGTACTGCGATTTTCTTGGGCAAAAAACCTCAAGCCAAGCCAAGGTGGTTAATTTTGTAAGTGATCAGTGAGGAAGGTGGTGTTGGGCGACCTGTAAATTGGGAAATAGATTTTTAACCTTTGCTAGCATTTATGCCCCAGTAGAGGATAATCCGGCACCATATGAAGAGTTTTTTCAATCCCTAATACAAACTCCAGGGGAAGTGATCATAGGGGGTGATTTTAACTTTCTAGCAAATCCCAAAATTGATTTGTCAGCCATTTCTAAAAAACAATTAAAACCTAAAACCTGCAGAATTATTCAAAATTATAGGAAAACTCTGGATCTAATGGACCCCTGGAGGACAGTAGTCCCGACTAAGATTGCATATACCTGCTTTTCGGGCAGATTTCGCACCTCCTCACGCATTGATTGCATATCGAAGTCCTTGATTTTTAGTCAGCAGAAATTCCTTCAGAACGGATTTTCAGATCATGCAATGCTCATTTTAGAGCTCGAGTTAGGTAAGATTTTGTCTCATTCTAAGAGATGGACTTTAAATAGGCAATATCTCTCAGAAGAAAGTTGGGTTCTACTCTGTAAAACAGAGATAAAGGACTTTCTGGTAAGAAATCATGGGACGGCTCCTCCCCACATTGTTTGGGACTCTCTGAAGGCTTATATTCGGGGCCTAGCTATTGGGAAGGATGCTGAAAGTTTTAGAAAAAAGAAGGAAATAAAGCAAAATTTAGAACAGAAGGTGCAGAGGTGCTACGATATTTTTCTCAGTAATCCCTCGGCCCCCAATAAAAGAAAACTCGATCAGGCCAAACGGGATCTCACCGAAGCTTATTATGCAGAATAGCAACCATAGGCAAAAGGTATATGAAGAGAGCAATTTCACCTGGAAGTTCCTTACATGGCAGGCCAGGGAGCAGGCCGCAAGTAACCGGATTAGTACTTTGAGGAGTCCTGTAACTGGTACCCGAAGTGAAGATCCAGTGGTTATAAGGGACATAATGCTTCAACACTATAAGAATATCTATGGTCAACAACAATCCATTGATAAGGCATCCCTGGACAAGTTTCTCCAGGAACAGTAAATTCTGGCACTTTCTGAGGCCGATAAAAGCAGAATGATGCACCCTTTCTCCAGAGAAGAGCTGGGGGATGTCATAAAAAACCTCCCACAAAGCCTGTGGACCGGATGGTCTCCAAGCCGAGTTTTTAAAAACTTTTTCAGATGTTGTTTTAGAATATTTTTTGTTGGTTGCTAATTCAATCTTAGAGGGAGGCCATGATTCCGCCTTCATTTAAAAAAGGGAACATAGTTAGTTTTTTAAAACAGGGAAAAGACTGCAAAGACTCCAATTCATATCGCCCAACCACACTTTTAAATTCTGACTGCAAGATCATCACCAAACTTTTAGCCAACAGGTTCAATGTTATAGCCCCGATGCTGATACATTCCGATCAAAATGGATTTATAGCAGGGAGACAGCTTGGGACTAACACGCATTATCTTGCAGAAACATTGGATTATTTCGAGACCAAGAAAATACCAGCCTTGGTCCTTCTGTTAGATGCCGAGAAGGCGTTTGACCTCATGGTCTGGGAGACTTTATTCCATATCCTCTCCAGTTTTAGTATACCTCCTAAGATCACTGGGTTGATTCAGAGAATATATCTTAACGCAGAAGCCAATATCATTGTTAATACCTCTGAGGCAGGACAAATTAGTGTAAAACGAGGGACTAGACAAGGCTGTCCATTGTCCCCAATTTTATTTGCTTTTTTTATTGAACCTTTGGCTATCGCTATTCGAAATAATGCAGATATTCGCCCTCCTTTACCTACTATGGGGAAACTAAAATTATATGCGGATGATATCATGCTTCTAATTGAAGGCAATAGGGGGATCCAAGCAAAAGTCTTTGAGGTTTTTGAGCAGTATAAATTGCTCGGGAGGTATAAAATCAACAAAAAGAAAACGAAAATAATCCAGTGCGGATGCAAGGCCGATGTGTTACATCCTGACATTTTGTCCTGTCTAAATTTTAAACCAAAAAGATATCTGTTTTTTTTTTCTCGTCTCAAATCATTGACTTGTATGATTTAAATTTTGTCCCGCTTCTGTTGAAAGTACAGGATCTATTGCTTCGGTGGGACTCGCTCCCGTTGACTATTATGGGAAGGGTTTCTCTGATTAAGATGTCTGTTCTCCTGCTATTTAATTTTCTATTCTCTGCAATTCCGTGTGTTTTAACAGCACCTTTTTTTGCCAAATTAGAGTCCATGTTTACATCCTTTCTTTGGGGAAAGAAAACTCCCCGAATTGCACTAAGCACTTTATATGAGGAGGTGGAGAATGGTGGGTTAGCCCTCCCTAATCTCAGGGATTATTATTCTGCATATTTTGCACAATATTTGTCTAGATTTAAGTCAGATTTGAATACAGGATTATTTGTAAATTATTTATTTAATCTGTAAAGAGCATCAGATACGCTGTCCATAAAAAATTTCGAAATCCCCCAAATTAGTGCGTGATAAGTGCATGCAGTGGTTCTTTTATAAACGTCAGGACTTTTATAGGAGATATACAATTCCAGTTATTAATTCTTCAACTCCACTATCCGAACTCACTTCAGTATTTGGAGCTAGAGAATCGACCGAAATTATTAAAAAATCGGCTAAGGCCAGCTTTCGGAAGATCTCAGATTTCATTAGGATCAATAGGTTGCTGAATATTTCCGAAATATACCGAGCTAATTCTGAATGATTTCCTTCTTCATGGGTCTTTTAATATTCTGATCAGGTTCTTTAACAATTTGGATCTGATACAGATTAATGAACGTAAAAAGCTGGCATATGCTCTTTTCGAAGAAATCACAGTCAGGAAACCAGGGGAGTGGAAAAAACTTTTAGCCCCTATCAGGGGTTCGGATCTCTCTGAGAAAGCAATATCAAAATGGGAAAAATACGAAGGTTTGGAGGTTACAGCGGGTATGTGGTCTGAATGAAATAAACTTAACTTTACAACATTAAGGAGAGCAAATTGGCGCCGGATGCTATTCTTCAGTAAATGGCTTTTATATAGAACCCCACATTTGTTATCCAAGGTTTACCCCAGCCAATCCGGTCAGTGTTTTCGTTGCTTAAATCGTCCGATAGCCAATTGGACCCATATTATATCACAGTGCCCTTCAATTCAGGGGTTCTGGAATGAGATTTTTCGTCATTTGGAGGCTGAATATTTCATCATATTAGACTCCAATAATTGGCTGAAAGTCCTTGCCTATGACCCTTATTTACATCTCTCTGATAACTTGGTTAAGTTACTTTATATTGCAATGGCGGTCGCCAGGTCACTCCTGCTTCAGAGATGGCGATCAGACCTGGTACCAACAAAATGTGAATGGGTTCGGAAAATGAAACAGGTTAGAAACAGTGTGCGCTGGTATGCATTATGAATTGGAGGGATTAAGAAGTTTGAAAAAATCTGGGCGGCCCATTTCGACTGAAAAATTTCATAATTTAAATAAGAGCTTACATTTTTAAAGGCTGTCCTAATATGCAGAAAGTTTAACAAATGTTGTATGTGTTGACATATTTGTATACTCGTTTGCACTTTTATTGCACTAGAGACACCTATTTTACAGCTCTTTATTGCACTATAGACACTTTAGCTTCCCTTTAAAAAAAAGAAAAATGGTTTAAGTCAATAGGACAAAAAAATATTAATTATGACCTATATGTTGTCATTTTTGCATAATTTATTGGACCTGATGCACTATAGACACCTTAGCTCGTTCTAGATCTGGCAGGCGACTTTGCATTTGTTTTTTAGTACGTCAAAACACCATTAGTTGCCTTAATCTCAACAATTTTTTCAGCTTTACACGGATTTATAATTTACTGCTTTATGGGCATTTTAGTAATAACCTAGTTATTGATGTAAGAATACTGTATCTGATCTCTAATGTCTTGTCTAATTTAAGGCTATCTTTTTTTTTCTCTTTTTTTTTTCAACTGACTTTTTATGATCAATAGGGCTATTGTGAAAGCTTTTATTATTGGATATTTGCATTGTGCTATTTGGATGAATTTGTAAATTTTGGATGGATCTCAATAAATTTTTTTTTTTTAAAAAGAGTGGATATGGCCATATGGATATGGATATGGATATGGCCCTTGAGACTTAAAACTTACCAGAAAAGATTTACTGGGTGTTTTTGAGATGTGATAATCTGCCTGGGGATAACGCCTTATAAAGGAGCAGTGCACCCTTAGATTTTTTTTTTATAAATCTTTTTATTAAACATGAGAAATTTGACATGTCAGAGTACTTTAAGAGGAATTTGTGCAAAGATAAAATCATAGTCACAGTTTTCAAATGTCACACAGAAATTACATCCGGGGATACAACGTTCACGGTGTAGATGGCTCATCAATTAAGGGAACAGTCGGAGGGATACATATATTTCCCCGGTAGGCATTCCATTTGCTCCATATAAAGGACCATTTTTTGGGGCAACCCCGTGCTACGTACACTGTTTTTCCCCTGAACATACACCAGTCCATATCTCCCTTCCAAGCCTCGATTTTAGGTGATACCACTGCTCCCCACTGCCGTGCAATGTTTTGTTTTGCCACCATTAGACCCAGCGTGACCCATATTTTGCTATTTAGATCGGTTGGCTCCCATACGTTCAGAAGGCATCGTTTAGCTTCAGGGTGAATAACAACTGTCAGTACCTCACTCATAATGTCATGTATCTTTTTCCAGTATCGCTGGATGCACCCACAATCCCATATTATATGCATAAAGGTGCCAACATAACCGCATCGCCTTCTACATTCTCCTCCATCAACCCTTCCCATTCGAACCAGATTGGACCCCGAGATATACACTCTATGTAATATTTTAAGTTGAACGAGGCGCAACCTAGAAGAGATTGCCACCTCTCGCGGGGAGGCCACCGCCTCCTGCCATTCCTCGTCATCGAGTTCCAGCCCATCTCTCTCCCAGCGCTCTCTTGTCTGCATAAGGGGGTCGGAGGTATTATTAATCAGTTTTTTATAGGTCAGGGATATTGCTTTCTTTGGCAAGTATCCGTCAAGCAGCCTGTCTTCTAATGGCGAGGATTCAGGGGGAGAGGGGCCTTTCTGTAGACATGACACTAGCGCGTGCCGGACTTGCAAATATCTAAAGTACTCTGTATCTGCTAGGTCGTATTCATGCTGCAGCGATGCGAATGTTATCATCTCGTCCTTCACCCAGAGGTCACCATTTTTGAAATCCCAATTAAATCCCATTTTTCAAACCCCTTCGAGGTCCTTAGGGTACCTAGCTGTTCCGCATCCCACAAGGGAGTCGCCAACATAAGTTTCCGGTCCCACCCCAGGCTTCTGTTCGCTGCATGCCAGACCTGGACTGAGTGTTTAGTCGGTCCTGTTAAGGGGGATCGTCGGGGTCTAGAATAAAGAGCCCTGTTGTAATTTCCACCCGGCAGTAGCCATTTATCCATTGCGTATCCTGGGTCATTCCAGCGGCGATAGGTACAGTGGTTGATCGCGGCCAGGTGGGCTGCCCAGTAATATTTTTTGAGGTCCGGAAGACCAATCCCCCCCGTCATACCAGGTTAGAGCAAGTTTGTTCAAAGCTATACGGGGCCTGCCATCCCACAGTAATTCTCTAAGCAGGCCCTCTATCTCCTTAAAATACCTTGCGGGACCAAATCTGGGGAGTTTTGCAAAACGTAGAGAAAACGCGGTAGTGACATAATTTTGAAGAGCGCTGCCCTGCCCAACAGCGAAAGCGGGAGCGCCCTCCAACTCGAGACGTCTTGCCTCAGTCTCTGTAGGGGGGGGAGCAGATTTCGCTCGTATCGGATTTTAGGATCTGTGGTGATAAAGATGCCCAGATATTGGAAGCCCACTCTAGCTATCTGTATAGGACAATCCCTGGGCGGGGAAGGAGGATCTCCTTTAAGGACATACATTAGGGACTTACTCCAATTGATCATGTATCCCGAATATTTACCAAAGGTCGTAAAGATGTTGAGCACTCTATGGAGCGACGCCTTCGGGGAGGCAAGATACAAGAGGATATCGTCCGCGTATAGAGAGATGCGGTCCTCCCATTCTGCTGACCATCTCAGCCCACGTATTATTGGGTCTCTGCGGATCCATGCCGCCAATGGCTCCAGAGAGAGGGCAAAGAGCAGGGGTGACAGTGGACAGCCCTGGCGGGTCCCACGACCCAGCGCGAAGACCTCCGATTTTTTATTGTTAACCACAATTTGAGCCAGGGGTTCCGCGTGGAGGAGCCGGACCCACTCGATAAAGCCAGGCCCAAAACCCATTTTCACTAGGACTGCGAAGAGATACGGCCATTCTATAGTGTCAAACGCCATCGTGGCATCTAATGAGACCACGACCGCAGCCTCCTGAATCGTGGCCACTCTTCCCAGCACACCATGTAATCTACGTAGGTTTAGTGCGGTGTTACGATTGGGCATGAAGGATTGGTCAGGGTGCACCAATTTACATATTACTTGGGCGAGGCGACTCGCCAGCAATTTGGCAAGGACTTTGGGTCCTGCATTGAGTAATGAGATGGGCCTGTAGGATGAGCATTTACCCTTTGGCTTACCCTCTTTGTATATGGTAACCAGCGTTGCTACTCTCTGGTCCAGCGGGAGCATAACCAGCCTCCGGCTCTCCTCGAACATGGCCCGTATGTGTGGGGCTATTTTGTCCGGTTTTAGCTTATACAGCTCGATGGGTAGACCGTTGGGGCCCAGGGCCTTGCCGGATTGGAGACTCCTGATCGCCTGTGCTATTTCATCATTGGTGAAGTCACTATCTAGCTCGTTCTTTTCCTCTGCTGACAGGGTGGGCAACTGTACGTCTAGAAGCAGAGCCCGGGAATCATCTTCTGATAGGGTTGTGCTTGCTGGGTAAACAGAGTTATAGTGAGCAGCGAATTCGTTAGCGATTGCTTGGGGATCAGTAATTTTCCCACCCGATTTATCTATCAACTCTGGCACTAGTCTGCTCGCCATTTCTATCCTGTCCAGCCAGTCAATTAACTTCCCCGCCTTGTCTCCCAAATCATACACTCTGCCATCTCTGTCCCTGCCCAATGTTTTGGCCATGTCAGTAGCTATGGATTTATATTCGTCTCTTTTGAGTTTCAGGGCATGTAGTTTCTCCTGCGAGATCTCCTCCCCAAGTTCCTCCTCCAGCCGGAGGACTTCCGGCTCCGCGAGAACAAGATCCTTCAGTTTCTCTTTACGCGCTCCAGCTATCAGGGAGAGAGCCTGTCCCCTTATTACTGTTTTAAATGCTTCCCAAAGGGTTTGGGAAGACTCTACCGACCCCTCGTTTTCAGGGAAGTAGTTATCCAGGGCTTGTATGAGTGCTTTTTTGACCACGGGGTTGCGGAGGTACCATGGGTTGATGAGCGCAATCTTCCCCACCCTTTTCTCACCCAGAACTAGTTGAGCCCACAACGGGGAGTGGTCGGATATACCACGTGCCAAGTGTCTGATTTTCTGGATGTTTGCTATTTGAGATGCTGGTACAAGGAGATAATCGATCCGGGATAGACTGTTGTGTGTCCCTGAATGAAAGGTATGCTGAACACTATCTGGGTGGTACGCCCTCCAGGCATCCGCTAGGCCTAGGGCGTCCAGAAAATCTGGTAGCCATCGATACGAGGAGCCAATTTTGTGGGGGGGATGGCGATCGAGAGATCCCGATACCACCAAATTAAAGTCTCCACCCACGATTAGATGACCTTCGGGGAGCGAAAGCATGATGGTACCTAAGTCTTTGAAGGTACGGCCCTGGAGACCCAGTGGGACATAGACTGCCATTAGTGTGAGTGTTTTCCCCTCCCATTGTCCCGAGATCGCAGTATATCTGCCCAATTCGTCCTTCCAGGTGTGTTGTATGGAAAGGGGAAAGTGTTTCTGAACATGATGCCCACTCCCCTGGAGCCAGTGGTGAAGCCAGAGTGTGCCACGAGCCTGTAACCCCATCTATTAAGCGCTTTACAGGAGTTGCCCACCAGGTGGGATTCTTGAAGGAATACGACGTCTGGGGAGTGTCGTTTGATGTATTGTAAAACTATGCAGCGTTTTAATTTGTCCCCAAGCCCGTTGACGTTCCAACTCAGGAATCTAATGCTTTTGTCCCAGTGTGCGCTCATTAAAACGTGTGATTTGTGCATTCCTCTCCTAGTAAGCGGATAAACCATGTCAACTTAACTTGTACATATCGAAAACCCCCATCCCCAACCCAACTATCCCCCTCCCTGCTCCCCTGCACTCTGGGCTTTAAACTGCCCATCGAACAACTATGCAGAGTGCCTGTTGCCCAAACTTAAACTAAAGGTAGTCTAATGCGGGGGTGAGATGCTCCGCCACTTCCCCCCCTCCCTTATACGGTGAACTAATGTAGCTCCCCGAGTGGGGCCGGTCAACTACAGCAGGACATCGTGAAGAACATAATACATCTGACCAAGCTATTTCTTTTTTTTTCTTTCCAAGTGAGCTCTGCATACCTCTACCAATTACAGGGTTTCGCACAATTAGAGGGATAAAACATGTCTAGGGCACCTCGTGTTCGGAACAGAGTCTTAGCCGTGGACCCAGGTGGGTCGGACACTCAACGAGCGTTATGTTCTTTGGCTCCCCTCCAGCCAGTCCACAGCTGCTTCAGGATATTCGAAAAACCAGACTTTCCCATGTGCCTCCACTCGAAGTCGGGCCGGAAACAGCATTGCATACTTTACTCCTTTTTCTCTAAGTTTTTTCTTCATGGCGAGAAACGATCATCGCTGTTTCTGCACCGCCTGGGTAAAGTCTGGGAAGAAAGAGATCTCTACATTCTCGTAGCGAAGAGGTGGGGCCACCCTGGCATTGTGTAGGATGGCGTTGCGGTCTCGAAAGTTCTGCAACCTAGCCAATATAGGGCGAGGAGGGGTTCCAGGCTTCGGTCACCCCCCAGGGACTCTATGGGCCCTTTCGACCACGAAGAATTTTGACAGGCCCTTGGGTTGCAGGTGAGTACGAATAATTCCGTCGCTTGCCCCTCCGTTTTTTCCGGAACCCCTATAATTCTCGTGTTATTGCGTCTGGTGCGCCCCTCATAGTCGTCTAGCTTGTCCTCTGCGAATTTCCTGAAGGCCTGTAGTTCTTGTAGTTTGTGCTGGAGTTGGGAGGTATCGTCGACTAGGCTGGAGGTGGTGATCTCCATTTGCTTTACTTTCTCGCCAATTTTGGTGAGGTCCGCCCTGATGAGCGTCACCTCCGATGTAATTGCGTCCATTCTCTGCTCCAGAGACGATCTGACCCCCGAGATTGCCTCCATGACATCTTTTAACGTGAGTTCAGGGAGATCCCCCTCCGGTCCCGCCGCCGTCTTGTCCGTGGGAGGATGCTCGGCGATTGCCGCCTTCGGAAGAGCATATCTGTCCAACTTATTTTGTTGGGTCACTTTGGGACCCCTCGAACCCGACATCTCTTGCAGCACTGGTGTGACCATCTCACACTTCCCTCCAAGGCGGCATATTCTCACGGCAGGAGTCGCTCTTTGTGCCGGTTCTGGCGGGGGGTCAGTCCGCACCAGGGCCCAAAACGCCAAAGCTTTGTCGAGGCGAGGGGAGGGGGGGGAAAAGACTCACCCCCGGTGTGCCCCCAGGTGCTATGTGGAGGTTGGATGTAGGTGGCTTGGTGGTGCGGCTCTCTACCACCACCGTGCTCCCAGAGGTGGCCCTCCGTCAGCGCACCGAGCGCTCTCCTCACCTTCGCTACAGAGGGCAGGCTGATCACTCACTGCGAGCCGCGTGAACGCCGCGGGCTTCACTCAGGTTATTGGGGCCAACCAGACCTGGGGCGCTCACATCCCTTCAGGGCCTCTCAGAGCCCAGCCACTGCATACGCCTTATCTCTTCTCCGGGCTATGTTTTGGCTCTATGGCTGCGGCTGCAGATACTGGCTGCCTGGGGAGCATAGGCCCTCCGGGGGCCCCGGGTGTGCCCGCTCGCTGTCCCAATGGGCCCAGATAGCCCTTCCCTTTTCTGCGATATTTAGCCCCTGCCGCGACTCCCGGGGGCAGAGACCGCTGTTGTGGAGTTACGGGCGCACTCTCCAGGCTGCGACATGTCCAGGATTTCGCCTCCGGCGAGGACCCGGCTCACCTCATAATTTTCAGGGCTGTTGTGTCATTGCTGTACAGCCCTCGCTCGGAGTCTCTGCTCTGCTATGCTCCCTCTTCTTCGGTCAGTGGGCCCAGACCACGGAGTCACTTTGGGCGCAGGCCGCCTCTCGCCGCGGCACCCCCGGCCCGAATATGCACTGCAGCTCCCGGCTCCAAGCCCAGAGAAGGCCGCAAGTGACAATGGCCGTATCTCCGCCGATACGGGTCCTATGATGACGATTTTCGGTTCGGCAGCACCCTCTCAGGTTCCGACGGCGCTTTCACCACTCGGGGGTCGGATCAATGTTACGGAGTCGGTGTGTGAGGAGCTGCTCTAACTCGCAGCCATCACGCTTCGCAGCGAAGCCAAGGCCCCCGCACCCTTAGATTTAACGTGATATATTTCCCTGCCATATTGACACGGACACTTTGAAATCTATTTTAACTTCTCCTGGTACCAAGAAACAACTGGGTCTAAATCAGTGCTTTAAATGAGCCGTTACTGTCAGGTACTGAGTACCTGCACCTCTTTATTTTGAGAGGAAGAGTACCTGCACTTCTCAACCGAGGTGCAATGCTTTTAATTGAAGAGTATCTGCACTTCTCAGAAGCAAGTAGATACTCTGGTACACCCCACCACCAAGCAGCTGAGAGGATGGCCACTTATGTTAACCCTGTACCAACGCATATAAGGCTTTCCCACATTAAGAGGGCATTTTGTAAAAGTGAGCAAATTTACTTTGAGGGCTATTCCTGTGCGCAGCCCCTGTGCCTGGGGTAACAGTTTGCTTTAGGACTCTGTATTGTGTTGCACTATGAGGGGTTATTTCAGGCTTCTACCCTGTGTAGTAATGCGGACATGCATATGTGTGAATAGTGTTGGAGGCTGAGGGCACTTACCTTGGGTACAGGCACCCCTCCACCCAGTTTCCTATAGACTGCGTGTATCTGTTGTTCCAAGCAGTTATTGTATATGTGTTGGAGTTTAGTTAAGATTGGGTTTCTATTACACTGCAACCAACTGTTTCGTTTCTTCACTGACCCATAGTTCCTGAGGTATATTGTATATGTGCAGTAGCGGCTTCTATGGGGCAGTAGTGGTAGGGCAGGGAGAGGGGGGTTAAGAAAATAGGGACAAAAAAGAAAATTACACTGCCTCTCCTCCGTCCCCTTTGGTCGAGGCAGGAAGCACACAGGCTCCCAGACTCCCCCTAAGCCAATCACAACGCTGCTGTCATCAGCATGACAGCAGCGTCGTGATTGGTCTGAGCGGCCTGGTTCGGCGCTCAGACAGGTAGTGGGAGCCTATGCATGTTCTCCACCCGGCAGTACAATACAGCCGGCATGAGAACAGGCTAAGTGTGCATGTCTGGGCAAACCATCATGAGCACTTAGAAATTGCCCATCACTCCTTCCCCTGCTCTGTGGGCAGCCCAGCCCCGCCCCACCCCGCACCTACAGAGCCATTACTGAAAATTAAGATGATAATAACACGGTCTTATTATCATTTTATTTTCCATGTGGGGCAACGCTCCTCTGCCTTAGCGGAGGAGCCGCCGCTGTGTACGTTGTGGCTTTCTCAGCTTATTCCCTGGTGCCAACTTGACAGAGTGGAGGCACATCAACTATTAATGCTGATGTGACACGTGTATCACAGCAAAAGTACCAACCTTTTTGTTATCAAGATTTATTTAGTGTGGGGGAGCGTGCAGCGATGCTAGTGGGATTGTGAGGCCTCTAACACCCAGGAACACTGCCCCTTTATTAGGGAGTGCGTAACTACTCTTAGAACCACAGGTGCGAGTGCCATAACCTGCCACATGGGCCTCAGAGAGAGAGGGGGTACAACACCCAGTTGCACTAAATTAATCGCTGTTTATCCTAATTTCTTTTCCTGGCACTTTAGTTGCGTTGGGTTTTGCCAAGTGTAGGTGGGATGAAGAAGGCAAGAGGGTGGCCAAAAAGGAGAGTCGAAATGAGCAAGGGATAAAGGAAAAGAATATAAGATCAGTAGAAGAAGAAGAGACGAGGTATAAGGAAGAGGAGAGAGTGGAGGAAAGAGATGAGGAGAATGTAGGAGACAGGCAGAATAAAGGAAGGAGGGGAGAGAAAAGGACAGAAAGGAGAATATTGCACCAAGGGACAGGATGGGAGACTAAGAATATTCTAGGCAAGAGGTGAGCAGAAGGCCAGATGTGTGAAGGCCAGATGTGAGAAGAGGGGCACTGGATGAATAGTGACATGGACCAAAGGGAGGAATGAGAAGGAGGGCAAATAGAGGGGAATGTTGGGAGGAGGAAAGGATAGAAGGACAAAAACAAAAAAACAAAAAAGAAGAAAGTGAAGATGGAAGATGAAAGATGAAAGGAGAAAGAAGGTGTTACAGGTATTGACAGACCTGTGTCCTGATAAGCAGAAAGATACCCACACTCAGCCCTATGGTGATGAGGCCCCAATAAGGAATCAACCATCTAAACGCTGATGGAACCTCAGAGGTGGGAGGAGAGAGCAAGTGTACTGCAGGAGCTGGTAGACTGCATGGCACAGCAACAGAGCCCTGAAGGAAGATTCTCGACAGGATTCAGTAACTATCTGCTTTTCACAAACTTAATCTACACTGTCACAGCCACGTTTCTGTATTTGACTCCCCTCTCCAAGAGCAGTTCTTTGAGTGGAAGAAATAGTTCCTGATATAAGTTATCTCATTATAAAGGATCTGATTTCAGAAACTATTGAACTATGAAGCCTAAAATCCCAAGGATGAATAAGTCTAAGTTTCCACAGTCTAAGAATTGATTTAAAGAAATTGTTACTTCTTTGAAAGCCACTCTAAATTTCAAGGCTATGTGTGAGAAAGTGCCCTCTTTCTGCATGGTTGCCCCCACTTTTTGCTGAATTGCTGATGTGCTTTGTCTGAGTGTGCCCTGGGCTCCCTCTAATCAGGTACCCAGGGCCTATGTTCGTTCCCTAAAACTGCATTGAGGCCTAAACCCAATTGGCATCTCTGGCCACAGGTCAGGCCCTGGTAAATGGTACCACAGGTACCCAGGGCACTGTGACCAGAGAAGGCCTCTAAGGGCTGCAGCACTTATTGTGCCACCCTTAGAGGTCCTGTACCGTTACACTCACACACTGCCTTTGCAGGCTGCGTGTTTTGGTGCAGAACAAAGTGAAGAGTCGACATGGCACACATCCCTGTGTGCCATGCCTGCAACCCACTGCCCTGGCATAGATCAGTCACCCCTATAGCTGGGTGCACTATACCAGTGGTGAGGGTACAGGTCCATGAGCCCTGAACCCCTACAGTGTCTAAGTCCATTCTTAGACATTGTAAGTGCAGTACTGCCATTAAGAGTATATGGTGCTGGGAGTTTGTCATTACGAACTCCACAGCACCATAATGGCTACACTGAAAACTGAGAAGTTTGGTATCAAACATCTCAGCACATTAAACCCACACTGATGCCCGTGTGGGATATAATGAAAAATGCACACAGAGGGCATCTTAGAGATGCCCCCTGAAAACTAACCCACCACTAGTGTCCAGGCTGAGTGGCTGCTTTCAGCTGCCACCACCAGACATGTTTCTGGACCCCTGGGTCGAGAGCCTGCTGCTCTCTGGGGCCTGAAACAATGCACATCCTGGGACGAGGTGCCAAGCCTCCTCCCCCAGGATGGGCACAGTTCACAAAGGGGAAGCTTCAAAGGTTTGCCGCCTTTGTGAGCTTCCCCAGGCCACTTGCTGCTTTCAACAACTGGTCCCCACTGGTTCTGACCCCCACTTTGGGCAGGAGAACCGGCGGGAAAAACAAGTGAGGAAGAGAGGTGTGCCCACCTCTGCCAACTCCACCCCTCAGATGGGGGAGGCGAGGTGAAGCACAACTCTCAGTCCCCGCCATCTTGCAGATGGGGGGACTCAGCCAACCAGGGACAGGCTCATGCCTCCTCCCACTGGAAGGTGGCATAATAGGGGATGTACCCACCACAGAGAAGGGACCCATTGGTCCCTACCTTTTTCCTACCTGTAACGCCCCTAAATCTAGTATTTAGGGGCACCCCTGAACCTTGCTTCCTGAGAGAAGGAGAAACTACAAGAAGAAGAAGAAGAAGAAGGACCGAACAGTCGTGCAGCAGCTAGCAAGAGGAAGACGCCCACTAACTTAGCCCCAGCCCTACCGGCCTGTCTCCAACTCGAACCTGCTCCTGCGAAATCCCGGTGTGTCCTGCAACCAGCAACCTTGAAAACCCTGGATGACCTGCCTGCCTTCAACCACAAAGACTTTGTCTCCCATGAACACCGGATTTGTTCATCTGCAACCTCTGGCTCCGGCCGGACCCCGCAAACTCGCCCCACTCTGCACCCGCCGTCCACGGCCCGAGCTCGAGTGGGCAAACACCATGAGGAGGTCACCCCGGCGATCCTGACCCAAGATCCGGCGACCCTTGACCTGCCTCAAGCCTCCAGCCGACGCCTGCAGCCTAAATCCAGAAGGTCCCCCCAACCGCGACCACGAGCTGGTAAGAAGATCCAACCCCAAAAGGCACCCCTGCACCCGACGCCCCACAGCCTTGGGTGCCCAAACCGACGGTGCCTAACCAACCCCTAACTTCCCATCTTACCTCTCGAAGTGGTGGTCGCACCCAGAAGACCTTCGTCCCCAAGCCTGCAGTGCCTTTGCAAACCGGAGGTTCCCCATTGAAAACAACAGGGCGCCCGACGTCGAAACTGCACCCTGCACCCGGCCGCCCTAGTGCCGCTGAGGGTGCACCTTTGGTGCTACTTTGTTTCCCCATTTGCCCTGAGCTAAAGTCCAGGAGCTTTGCTCCCACACCCAAGTGGCCTGCTCGTCAGCAGCCACCAACCGGAGGCCCCCTATCCCCCATTGGATAACATTGGGCCTCAGCACTCTGCACCCCGCTGCCCTAGTGCCGCTGAGGGTGTAACTAGGGTACATCCTTGACCCTGGAGGACCCCTGAGTCTACCCCCAGAACCTCAACTCCCACTACCAAATACTTACCTCAAAACCGATAACACTATTTTCCTCCATAGGATAACATTGACTGTTTTTCTGGGAAAAGTTTCTAAGTGTGGAGTTTGAAACTCTAAAGCAATTCTTTCAAATTGTACTATTTAACCAAAACGATTTTACTTACCTGTTTACAGGAATTGTCCTGGAGTAGTATCCAGGCATACTACTCTGAGTAAGAAACGTAATCTAAAAAGTAACTTATCTGGTATTTTACTGAAAAGCCCATTCAAGTCTATGATCTGTATTTACAAAATATTGCATTTCTCTGAAACCATACTGTAAGTCAAAACAAAGTGCATATACAATTTCAATTCAAACTGTTTACAAACTGCATTACTACTGTAAAGTATTTATTGCTTACCTGTGCCAGGCTTGCTTGGTTCTAGAAAATAAAATAACTAAAAGAATATTTTTATATAAAAACAATTGGTCTGAAGTTCAGTCTTTGAGTGTGTGAATTCATTTGCTGACTGAGTGTGTACAACAAATGCTTAACACTGTCCTCTGATACTGCCTTACAGCTCGACCACACTACCACAAATAGAGAGTAAGGTGCTATCTAACTTTACCTCTGCCTACCTTTGGGGTTCCACTGGACTCTGTGCACACTATACCTCACTTTGGTATAGTATATACAGAGCCAGCTTTCTACATTGGTGGATCAGCGGGGGGATATACAACTTTGCATTTGTTGGACTACTTGGTTACTACCTGATCACACGACAGAACTCTTAAAGTGTCTTTAGAATTCAGATTTTTCAAATTGGCAATTTTTTGCAAAATTACTAAAAGTCTTGTTAGGGCCTTGGTTAAGTCCCTTTAGAATTTTAGAGAACTAAAAGTCACTTTAGCTAGGGCTAGAGGTGTTAGAAGTTTTTTAACTATGTCTCAAAAGAAGAACCCAGCTGTTAGTGGAAATAACCACAATGACATAGAGGACTTGGTTGAGGAGCTCGACCTCACCCCTTACCTTCACTTGTCTTTCAAGGAGTTAAGGTCCCTATGTAAAATTAAAAACATAGCCATAGGGTCCCATCCCACCAAACAAAAGCTCCAGGAGCTGTTGGCTGGGTATGCTAAGGACCACCCATCTGAAAATGGTGAAGACCAGTCAGATGAGGAAGGAGGGGAAGGGGATGACCTGGTAGATCAACCCCCTCCACTTCCTAGGGAGAAAAGGGTTCAAGTACTCTTGACTCCAAGAATCAACCTCTCAGTACCTAGATCCCACACAGGTGGATCAGGTACCACTGAGGACATTGAGGACGGCCTCAATGAGGAGGACAGCCTTTTAGTAAGGCTGACCAAAATATTGGATCTAGAGACCAGGTTGCTGGCTCTAGAAAGAGAGAGAGCAGAGATGGGCGTAACACCCATCAATGGTGGCAGCAATTTACTTAATAAGGATAAAGAGCAATCTTATGATCCTAAAATCCCCAACGGGATTGTCCCTAAATATGAAGAGAGTAATGATATCACAAAATGGTTCACAGACTTTGAGAGGGCTTGTGAAATGAGAAAAGTGAAGAAGTCACACTGGGGGGCAATCCTTTGGGAACTGTTCTCTGGTAACTACAGAGACAAACTCCTGATCCTTTCTGGGGCAGATGCTGGTTCTTATGACCTCATAAAGAGAACTCTGATTGAGGGATTTGGACTCACAACTGAGGAATATAGAATTAGATCCAGGGGCTTACAAAACCCAAAATCAATCCTGGATTGACTGTGTAGACTACTCAGTTAAAACACTAGATGGTTGGTTAACTGGACACAATGTGCATAATTTCAATGGACTTTACAATCTGTTTATGAAAGACCATATTTTAAGTAATTGCACTAATGAAAAGTTACATCAGCATTTGGTAGACCTAGGTCTAATTTCTCCCCAAGAATTGGGAAAGAAGGCAGACCACTGGCTCAAGACAAGGGTGACAAAAACAACCACTGGGGGTGACCAAAAGAAAGGGGTTACAAAACCTCCCCAGGGGAAAGGTGGTGAGAATCCCCAAGATAAAAAGCCTGAGTCTTCAAAAGGGCCCCAAAAACCTGCACAGGGGGGTGGGTCCCAAAACTCTTCCCAGTCCAATAGGTACAGGGGAAAGAACTTTGATCCTTTAAAGGCATGGTGTAACAACTGTAAGAAGTTAGAACACTTAACTGGAGATGCTGCTTGCCCAACCAAGAAGGCCCCTAGTCCTACTACAGCTACTCCTAGTGTAGCAAGCCTCCAGATGGGATCAACAGTGTGCCAAGAGCAAATCGGGTTGCACACTGAAGCAGTTCTAGTTTCAGAAGGGGAAGTTGAGTTTGCCACCGTAGCTGTGTGGCCACCCAACTTTAAAAAGTACTTACAATACCCTTGGATCAATGGAACTAGGATAGAAGCTCTGAGGGATACAGGTGCCAGTGTCACTATGGTGAGAGATACACTGGTTTCCCCTGAGCAATACTTGATTGGGAGAACTTACCCAGTCACCTATGCTGACAGTGTTACCACTAACCATGCAATGGCTATGGTGACATTAGACTGGGGGGGGGGGGTTACTGGCCTGAAACAGGTAGTGGTCTCTCCAAAGCTACCAGCTGCATGTCTGCTTGGCAGTGACCTGGAAACCTCAGCATGGGCTGAGGGTGAACTGAAAACCCATGCAGCAATGCTAGATATCCCTGAATTGGTGTGTGTAAAAACAAGAGCACAGAGCAAGAGACAGGGTGAAAAAGAAGTGTTGGAACCTGAAAGTATGGCCCAACCTTCCAAGAGAAAAGGTAAGAAGACTGGGAAACCAGCTTCTGTACAGCAAAAGGATCAGGACCCCTCTCCTCAGGGAGAGGACTTGGACACCCCAGAGGGAACTGAGCCCATGGAGCTTGACCCTTAACAAGTTGAACTCTTAGGCCCAGGGGGGCCCTCTTGGGAAGAGCTGTGCCTTGGACAGCAGGACTGTCCATCTCTTGAAAGCCTGAGGCAGCAAGCTGCTGCACAGGAAAAGGGAGATGTCAGTGGTACCCACAGAGTTTATTGGGAAGAGGGACTACTGTACACTGAGGCCAGAGACCCCAAACCTGGAGCCACTAGGAGAGTGGTAGTGCCTCAGAAGTACAGGGAGTTTCTCCTAACTTTAGCTCATGACATCCCCCTAGCTGGACATCTGGGCCAAACCAAGACTTGGGAAAGGCTAGTTAGCCACTTTTACTGGCCCCAGATGCTCCAAAAAGTAAAGGAGTTTGTCAGCTCCTGTGTCACCTGTCAGGCCAGTGTCAAGACAGGTGGCCCCTCAAAGGCCCCCCTGATACCACTACCTGTGGTGAGGGTTCCCTTTGAAAGGGTAGGTTTGGACATAGTGGGTCTACTTGAACCTCCCACAGCATCAGGGAACACATTCATTTTAGTGGTAGTGGATCATGCCACTAGGTACCCTGAGGCAATTCCCCTTAGGACTACTACAGCTCCTGCAGTAGCCAAGGCCCTCATTGGTGTCTTTACCAGAGTAGGGTTTCCTAAGGAGGTGGTTTCAGACAGAGGTTCCAACTTCATGTCTGCTTACCTAAAACACATGTGGGAAGAGTGTGGAGTGCAGTACAAGTTTACTACACCCTATCACCCACAAACCAATGGCCTTGTTGAGAGGTTCAACAAGATATTGAAAGGCATGATAATGAGGCTCCCTGAAAAACTCAAAAGGAGATGGGATGTCCCCTTACCATGCCTGCTTTTCGCTTACAGAGAGGTGCCACAGAAGGGAGTAGGGTTTTCCCCCTTTGAACTTCTGTTTGCCATCCTGTGAGGGGACCACTCTGTCTTGTAAAAGAGGGTTGGGAGAAGCCTCTCCAAGAACCCAAACAAGATATTGTGGACTATGTGCTTGGCCTAAGGTCCAGAATGGCTGAGTACATGGAAAAGGCATCCAAAAATCTGGAGGCCAGCCAGGAGCTTCAGAAGCACTGGTATGACCAAAAAGCTGCACTGGTTGAATTTCAACCTGGGCAAAAGGTGTGGGTTTTGAAGCCAGTGGCACCAAGGGCACTCCTGGACAGATGGAGTGGCCCTTACCCTATCCTAGAAAAAAAAGAGTGAGGTCACCTACTTGGTTGACCTGGGCACAAGCAGGACACCCAAAAGGGTTATCCATGTGAACCGCCTAAAGCTCTTTCATTACAGGGCTGACATCACCATGCTCATGGTGACTGATGAGTATCAGGAGACAGAGAGTGAACCTCTCCCTGACCTCCTCTCATACAGCCCAAAAGATGGGTCAGTGGATGGAGTTGTCTTTTCAGACACCCTCTCTGCCCAACAGCAGACTGATTGCAAGCAAGTCTTGCAGCAGTATGCAAAGTTCTTTTCCTTGACCCCATGTCAGACAAACTGGTGTACCCATGATGTGGACACTGGTGACAGTTCACCTGTCAAATACAAAATCTATCGACAGTCTGATCAAGTCAAGGAAAACATCAGAGCTGAAGTCAGCAAGATGCTGGAGTTAGGGGTTATTGAACCCTCTGAGAGCCCCTGGACCAGCCCAGTGGTTCTAGTCCCCAAACCTCATCCACAGGATGGAAAGAGAGAAATGAGGTTCTGTGTGGACTATAGAGGGCTCAACTCTCTCACCAAGACAAATGCTCACCCTATCCCAAGAGCAGATGAGTTGATAGACAAATTGGTTGCAGCCAAATTTCTAAGTACCTTTGACTTAACTGCAGGGTACTGGCAAATTGGCATGGCCCCAGGAGCAAAAGAAAAGACAGCATTCTCCACACCTGATGGGCACTATCAGTTTACTGTTATGCCCTTTGGCTTAAAGAATGCCCCTGCCACCTTCCAGAGGTTGGTGAACCAAGTCCTTGCTGGATTGGAGTCCTTTAGTGCAGCTTATCTAGATGATATTGCTGTCTTTAGCTCCACCTGGCAGGATCACCTGATCCACCTTGGGAAGGTTTTAAATGCCCTACAAACTGCAGGCCTAACTATCAAGGCATCCAAATGCCAGATAGGGCAGGGAACTGTGGTGTACTTAGGCCACCTTGTTGGGGAGGCCATGTACAACCCTTATAGCCCAAGATCTAGGCCATCCTGGACTGGGCAGCTCCAACAACCCAAACCCAAGTCGGGGCATTCCTTGGCTTGACTGGGTACTACAGGAGGTTTGTGAAGGGATATGGGCCCATTGTGGCTCCCCTCACAGAACTCACCTCCAAGAAGATGCCCAAAAAGGTAAACTGGACAGTTAGTTGTCAAAAGGCTTTTAACACCCTGAAAGAGGCTATGTGCTCACCACCAATTCTCAAAGCGCCAGACTATGCCAAGCAGTTCATTGTGCAGACTGATGCCTCTGAGCTAGGGATAGGAGCGGTCCTATCCCAGACCAATGATGAAGGCCAAGACCAACCTGTTGCTTTTATAAGCAGAAGGCTTCTCCCCAGGGAGCAGCGTTGGAGTGCCATTTAGAGGGAGGCCTTTGCTGTAGTTTGGTCCCTGAAGAAGCTGAGACCATACTTGTTTGGTACTCACTTCCTAGTTCAAACTGATCACAGACCTCTCAGATGGCTAGTGCAAATGAAAGGTGAAAATCCTAAACTGTTGAGGTGGTCCATCTCCCTACAGGGAATGGACTTTGTAGTGGAACACAGACCTGGGACTGCCCATGCCAATGCAGATGGACTTTCCAGGTTCTTCCACTTAGAAAATGAAGACTCTCTAGGGAAAGGTTAGTCTCATCCTCTTTCGTTTGGGGGGGATTGTGTGAGAAAGTACCCTCTTTCTGCATGGTTGCCCCCACTTTTTGCTGAATTGCTGATGTGCTTTGACTGAGTGTGTCCTGGGCTCCTGCTAATCAGGTACCCAGGGCCTATGTTCTTTCCCTAAAACTGCATTGAAGCCTAAACCCAATTGGCATCTCTGGCCACAGGTCAGCCCCTGGTAAATGGTACCACAGATACCCAGGGCACTGTGACCAGAGAAGGCCTCCAAGGGCTGCAGCACTTATTGTGCCACCCTTAGAGGTCCTGTACCATTACACTCACACACTGCCTTTGCAGGTTGCGTGTTTTGGTGCAGAACAAAGTGAAGAGTCGACATGGCACACATCTCTGTGTGCCATGCCTACAACCCACTGCCCTGGCATAGATCAGTCACCCCTATAGCTGGGTGCACTATACCAGTGGTGAGGGTACAGGTGCTTGAGCCCTGTACCCCTACAGTGTCTAAGTCCATTCTTAGACATTGTAAGTGCAGTCCTGACATTAAGAGTATATAGTGCTGGGAGTTTGTCATTACGAACTCCACAGCACCATAATGGCTACACTGAAAACTGAGAAGTTTGGTATCAAACTTCTCAGCACATTAAACCCACACTTATGCCAGTGTGGGATTTAATGAAAAATGCACACAGAGGGCATCTTAGAGATGCCCCCTGAAAGTTCTCATGGCTGAGCGGCTGCTTTCAGCTGCCACCACCAGACATGTTTCTGGACCCCTGGGTCTAGACCGTGCTGCTCTCTGGGGCCTGAAACAATGCACATCCTGGGACGAGGTGCCAAGCCTCCTCCCCCAGGATGGGCAGGGTTCACGAAAGGGAAGCTTCAAAGGCTTGACGCCTTTGTTAGCTTCCCCAGGCCACTTGCTGCTTTCAGCAACTGGTCCCCACAGGTTCTGATCCCCACTTTGGGCGGGAGAACCAGCGGGAAAATCAAGTGAGGGAGAGCGGTGTGCCCACCTCTGCCAACTCCACCCCTCAGGTGGGGGAGGCGAGGTGAAGCACAACTCTCAGTCCCCGCCATCTTGCAGATGGGGGGACTCAGCCAACCAGGGACAGGCTCATGCCCCCCTCCCACTGGAGGGTGGCATAATAGGGGGTGTGCCCACCCCAGGGAAGGGACCCATTGGTCCCTCCCTACCTTTTTCCTACCTGTAACGCCCCTAAATCTAGTATTTAGGGGCACCCCTGAACCTTGCTTCCTGAGACAAGAAGAAACTACAAGAAGAAGAAGGACCGAACAGCTGTGCAGCAGCTAACAAGAGGAAGATGGCCACTGACTTGGCCCCAGCCCTACCGGCCTGTCTCCACCTCGGACCTGCTCCTGCGAAATCCCGGTGTGTCCTGCAGCCAGCAACCTCGAAAACCCGGAGGATCTGCCTGCCTTCAACCACAAAGACTTTGTCTCCCGTGAACAACGGATTTGTTCATCTGCAACCTCTGGCTACGGCCGGACACCGCAAATCCGCCCCACTCTGCACCCACCGTCCACGGCCCGAGCTCGAGTGGGCAAACACCACGAGGAGGTCACCCCGGCGATCCTGACCCGAGATCCGGTGACCCCTGACCTGCCTCAAGCCTCCAGCCGACGCCTGCAGCCTAAATCCAGAAGGTCCCCCCAACCGCAACCAGGAGCTGGTAAGAAGATCCGACCCCAAAAGGTACCCCCGCACCCGACGTCCCATGGCCTTGGGTGCCCAAACCGACGGTACTTAACCAACCCCTAACTTACCTCTCGAAGTGGTGGTCGCACCCAGGAGACATTCGTCCCCAAGCCTGCAGTGCCTTTGCAAACCGGAGGTTCCCCATTGAAAACAACAGGGCGCCCGACGTCGAAACTGCACCCTGCACCCGGCCGCCCTAGTGCCGCTGAGGGTGCACCTTTGGTGCTACTTTGTTTCCCCATTTGCCCTGAGCTAAAGTCCAGGAGCTTTGCTCCCACACCCAAGTGGCCTGCCCGTCAGCAGCCACCAACCGGAGGCCCCCTATCCCCCGTTGGATAACATTGGGCCTCAGCACTCTGCACCCGGCCGCCCTAGTGCCGCTGAGGGTATAACTAGAGTGCATCCTTGACCCTGGGGGACCCCTGAGTCTACCCCCAGAACCTCAACTCCCACTACCAAATACTTACCTCAAAACCGAAAACACTATTTTCCTCCATAAGATAACATTGACTGTTTTTCTGGGAAAAGTTTCTAAGTGTGGAGTTTGAAAACCTAAAGAGATTCTTTAAAATTGTACTATTTAACCAAAACGATTTTACTTACCTGTGTACAAGAAATGTCCCGGAGTAGTATCCAGGCATACTACTCTGAGTAAGAAAAGTAATCTAAAAAGTAACTTACCTGGTAATTTACTGAAAAGCCCATTCAAGTAATTGTACTGTATTTACAAAGTATTGCATTTCACTGAAACCATACTGTAAGTCAAAACAAAGTGCGTATACAATTTCAATTCAAACTGTTTACAAACTGCATTACTACTGTAAAGTATTTATTGCTTACCTGTGCCAGGCTTGCTTGGTTCTAGAAAATAAAATAACTAAAAGAATATTTTTATACAAAAACAATTGGTCTGAAGTTCAGTCTTTGAGTGTGTGAATTCATTTGCTGACTGAGTGTGCACAACAAATGCTTAACACTGTCCTCTGATACTGCCTTACTGCTCAACCACACTATCACAAATAGAGAGTGAGGTGCTATCTAACTTTACCTCTTCCTACCTTTGGGGTTCCACTGGACTCTGTGCACACTATTCCTCACTTTGGTATAGTATATACAGAGCCAGCTTCCTACACTATGTCTCTTCAGAATATACATAGAAGCCAAAGCTCTGTTTTTGAAGCATAAACATATTGTGAGGACAGGCAAATAATGTGTGGTCTGTTTCTAATGATTATGGGCAAGTTATTGGGTGAAGAAACTTGAAAGCCACTCGATTCCTTTGTGGGTTTCTAAAGACTGGTGTAAATGTTTCTAGCCATTCAAAAGCAATTGTTTTGTTCCTGTTTGAAGTTTTTTATTGGGCGCGTTCTCCTAATGACTAGTGGATGAGTTTTTCAAACGTTGACTGCATTTCTAAGTAAATGTGCTCTATACATGTGACTCTGGGCAAGTTTATAGGGCTGGGAGGGTGACCTCGCTCACAACCTTTTTTCATACTAGTCTGGGCAGGATTGAGAGGGAACAGGGATCTGCGACCATATCGGGATGCCCTTACCTGAAAATACAAGAGGACTCTTTACTGCAATGCAATTTTGGTCTACTACATTACCTTTGCACATATACTATTTTTTTTTTTTTACTCAAAATATGTGCCATGAAGAAGTCCTAGTATCTTTGGAACGAAACGTGTTGGATGTATCCATGTCTTATTTGAACTTGTCAAGCTGAAAATAAAGAATATATGGGGCATATTATCAACGTGATTATCGCCGCTTTAGCGGGACTTTTTCCCGCTAAAGCGGCGATAATTCAATCGCCCTATTAGCAAGCTGTCGCTAACTGCTGTTAGCGACAGCTTCTAGGCGATAGCGACCGGGTTGGGTGCCGCTTTGCATGCCAGCGATATTTATCGCTAATGGCATGCAAAGTAGGCGTTCCCAACCTAAAAGCGACTGGAAACAGTCGCTAAGGTCGCTATCGCCTATTAGCGAGGCAGGGGAGGTGATTAACGAACCAGCGCTAAACACGTTTAGCGCTGGTTTGTTAACGCCTGGTCCAAACCTGACTTAGCCATGTAATCCAATGGGAGGTGGATTACATGGCTAAATCCCTCGCGCTAACACCAAGCTAACACTGGTCACAGTGTGAATATCGCTTGTTTTCAAGCGATATTCACACTGTTCTTCAGGGTTTCTATCGCATTGGAGATAAGCGTTGCTGATAGCACGCTATCTCTGCGATAGAAACCTGCGATAGCCGGCGATAATTATCCTAGCGCTAAGTGCGCTTAGCGATAATTATCGCCGGTTATCAGACAAGAGGAGTTGTCTATTTTGAAGACTTAAGAGACTAATGAATGCTATTATATTTCTTTTTCTGATACAATCTTAATTGTTGTGATTCAACTCACTGAGTGCTTCTACTCTTCCATTCTGCTTATTTGTTATTTGGGTGTTTTGTTGGAATAGTCAACCCAGGAAGGATAGCACCCGCCCTCAGGAATGACTTTGAGTACTGTAAAACTTTCCACAACCGTTCCTATCGAATTAGTTTATCTTGTAACAGGGGTCTGCTCATAAGTGCTTCATTTGTTCTTGCGGGAGCAGGTGGTGTGCACTGACATTCTTTTTTGAGAACCCAGGCTGATTTGCCATCATCAGTTTTTCACTCTGAGCAATGCTTAATTTGTAAAAGAATGAGAGCCAGTGCCCAAAACTCTGCTCAGAAGTCTACAGCTGGTGCAATTAAATGTTGCCGCACCGAATACCAAGGCTGCAAAGTCTTAAATCCACTTCATGCCTTTTAATTCACTACCAGACACTCCTTGCCCCATGAACTCACTCCTGCAGGTTCCTGCTTTTTCCCTTTATGACAGGTTCTCAACCTTTCTTTTCCTCTGTCTTTCTCGTTTGTGCGTTTTCCCTCTCTTGTGTCCTAAATGTCTGATGAGGAAAAATAAGTGGCGGTCCCCAAAAATGAGTGCCGGTGGTCCCCATCTGCAAACACCAGCTCAAATTGAGCACTGACCAAGATAGAGATTAGCAGTTAAGGGAGTAATAAAAAAAGTATGCAAGAACAGGGACAAAGGGTGAAAGCAGGTATAAAAAAGAACCTTCAAATGTGATATAAAGAGGCAGGAAGCGTAGGGTGATGTAAGAAACATACTGGGGTGAGCTCAAGATAAGTCAGCTTTGGTAATCAGCAAACCCAGCAGTCGGCAGCACTGGGTATGGACACATAAGAGAAATGTTGGGCATCTGTACTTTTCAAATTAAGCACTGAAGTCTCTGGCACAGGACAGAAGTCTATTCCCTCTGTTTTTTTTCTTAATTCATTGTGTGGGGCTGGGAAGTGGCCATACTCGGGGTCCTATTCAAGTGATGAATTTATTTTATATCTTTTATACAGAGCACGTACACACAATAAGGTTTTATAAAGCTGCCTGCTGCAAGTGGCAATGAAGATCGGTGTTCTAAAGTGTTGAGTCAATAAGCAGCCTAACTCACGGAGTTCCAGATTTTAGATGAGCAAGAAAGCTTAACCTCCTGTCCTCTGTTTATAAATATGTGGCTCCTGCAAAGACATTAGAGCTGATGCGTTAGGTGCTGAATCTGGAATATCTCGGCTGCTTCCTTCTGTGAAAGTCTAGGGTTGCCATGAGTTGAGCTTGGGGAACAGCCGGAACACTGTGGTCTTAACCATGGGTGTTCTGACTACGCAAGCACAGCCACGCTTGCCTTAACCACGCATATGCCTAAACCACGCATATGCGTGGTTAAGGCAGTGCGCGGTCTTGCTGCTGCAGGGATGGAAGACAGTGAAGACGGAAGCAGGAAAACGCCGTGGTGAGGTGAGTGGGGTCGGGCTAGGTTTCAGGGCAGTGGAAGGGGTTAGGGTAGTTTAAGGGACAGCGCGGGGTAGTGTAAGTAAAGGGGCAGGGATTTAGGCTTTAGGGCAGTGGGAGGGGAATGGGTAGTCGGGGTAGTTTTTAGGGCTGGGGAGGTAGGGGTAGGTTTCAAGGCAGTGGAAGGGGTTGGGGTAGTTTAAGGGACAGCGCAGGGTAGTGTAAGTAAAGGGGCAGGGATTTAGGCTTTAGGGCAGTGGGAGGGGAATGGGTAGTCTGGGTTGTTTTAGGGCTTGGGGGTCAGGGTAGATTTTAGGGCAGTGGAAGGGGTTGAGGTAGTTTAAGAGATGCATGGGGTCGGGGTTGTGTAAGTAAAGGGGCAGGGTTTTAGGCTTTAGGGCAGTGGGAGGGGAATGGGTAGTTGGGGTAGTTTTTAGGGCTGGGGAGGTAGGGGTAGGTTTCAAGGCAGTGGAGGGGGTTGGGGTAGTTTAAGGGACAGTGCGGGATGGCGGTAGTGTAAGTAAAGGGGAAGTATTTAGGCTTTAGGGCAGTGGGAGGGGAATGGGTAGTCGGGTAGTTTTTAGGGCTGGGGGCCGGGGTAGATTTCAGGGCAGTGGAAGGGGTTGGGATAGTTTAAGGTACAGCGCAGGGGTGGGGGGTCAGGGTAGAGTAAGTAAATGGGCAGGGTTTTAGGATTCAGGACAGTGGGAGGGGAATGGGTAGTTGGGGTAGTTTTTAGGGCTGTGGGGCCGGGGTAGGTTTCAGGGCAGTGGAAGGGGTTGGGGTAGTATAAAGGACAGCGCGGGTGGGGGGTAGTGTAAGTAAAGTGGCAGGGTTTTAGGTCCTAGGGCAGTGGGAGGGGAATATGCAGTCGGGGTAGTTTTTAGGGCTGGGGGGTCGGGGTAGGTTTCAGGGCAGTGGAAGAGGTTGGGGTAATTTAAGGGACAGTGCGGGGTGGAGGATCGGGGTAGTGTAAGTAAAGGGGCAGGGTTTTAGGCCTTAGGGCATGGGGAGGGGAATGGGTAGAGTCAGCACGGAGGGTGGGGGGTTGGGGTAGTGTTAGTAAAGGGGCAGGGTTTTAGCAACAGCGTATTGGTGGGGGGCAGTTGGGCGGGTGGTGGGGGGCAGTTGGGCGGGTGGTGGGGGTTTAGGGGTAGTGGTGAACTTAGCCACACATACCACTTTACCATACATGCCTATACCACGAAATTGCGTGGTAAAGGCATGCGTGGTAAAGGAATGTGTGGTTAAGGCGCCTTCGTGGTTTGGGCTGCGTGGTAGAGGCACGCGTGGTTTAACCATGCGTGCTTCCATCATACAACCATTGAGCTTATAATGGCAAATGGCCTGGTTTACTATTGCAAATTCACATTTTGTATTAAGAAAAGAATGAATTTACACTCCTAAGTTAGTTTACTCACCACTGTGGTGTAATTTTACAACATGAGTTTACAACATGGTATAATATTACATGTGAGCAAATCTCCTTTCATGTGCTGGGAGTAGTCCTTCTAGGGGTAGAGTGTGGGACACCAAATAAAAGCAGATGAACTTGCCGTGTAGTTCCTATAGTACCCCTGCAGGACCTGCGCGTTTGGATAACATATACTGTGGGCTTGGTGTTAGACTGACTCTGTGCACCCCCACCGCATATGTTAGCCGGATTTGCATTAGCTAGCTCACAGTGCCACTAGAATCTCCTCTTCCCGGTGAGAGATTAGTTTCTGGCAGCCTTAGATCATGACAACCCAAATTCCTCAGAATCGTGGAAACAATGTACTACCTTTCGCTCAGTCACTCGTGCTTACTTATTCGGTTTGTCTCAGAGAGTTACACAGAATAAACAGTCTGGGCGTTTCAATAAGTATTTATTGAACAGTTGTTATTCTAGTGTAAAATATATGTGCTGCAGCAATCAGCAGACAATAGCAGAGATATATTATCAGCAGTACGATCAAAGTGAAAGGCTAGAACAGTTCTACCATATTGCAATAATCATGAATACATACATGAATATAAAAGGCACTATGAAAGTGTGCGTACTCCTACGATGCCTAACTAGATGTACCTGAGTGTACCTAGCATATGTGTAGGTCTAAAAGCCTAAGAGCCAAGAATCCCTCTAGGATTTAGTCGAACCCCCATACCTGAATAGAGAGAGTGTGGGACCCCGTCCTGGTCTCGAGTTGGACACCCCGCATGGGCTGTGTTAGACCGCTGTCAGCTGGAGCGACTGCATGCAGGAGCTTCACCGTCTCTGATCAGTGTGTCAGCATGGAAGTCTCGGTTCCCTCTTCTCTTACCGTGGCAAGATGTGGTGTATTTATACCCTAAAGTGTCTCGTCCCTCAGTATGGTTTGTATTGGTCTTTGTTAGACATGAGGAAGACGTCAGGGGTGAACTTTGTACATACATATTATGCGGGAGATGTAGCTGGTGAATACTCATGCATAATTTATGAGTACATTGTAGGCCTGTGTTCTGGAACGACCTTGCAGTGTTCTAACCACAGACTAGATAACGTTCAGCCCTCAGAGCTCGTTGTGTACTGTAAGGAGCTAATGTAGGTGAAAGATCATGCCTATATTAGGAGCCATGAATAATAGGGCATATACGAGTATGACCATAATAGGGCATATACGAGTATGACCATAATAGGGCATATACGAGTATGACCATAATAGGGCATATACGAGTATTTCTACATTATGGCATATATGAACGGGTCTACATTAGGGCCTATATACGAAACATAACAAACTATCTCAAATACGAAAGTATATAAGTATTCACAAAATGTTGTGGCACGTGCTCCGGATGTAGTCAGAATTTTACTCATGGCAGCAACAAGCGTAGATCATTATCCGGGGTGGGATTTTGGGAGGGAGGGCACCCCCAAAATCAGTTGGACTATTATCCAGTGGTGCAAGAATAGAAAATTAAGTTTCAAAGTACCATTTATATGATTAGATGTAAATTTGTGCATGTGTAAATGCCTTCAGATGTGAGTACTTTTGGAAAGTTATGACTGTCACAGCTTCCATGGAGTACTCCTGAATTTTTGGGAGAATTCCCCCCCCTAAAAAAAATCATAACTGTGCTGCAGGTGTATGATAAACCTACGGGTGTAATTTTACATTTAATGCTTGCCTCTATTGCCACCCACTGCATGAGCTTCCAGAGAGGCAATTAGGTGAATGGCAACAAACCCTTTATTACTCTGAAAGTACATGCAATGGCATTAGACTAGGCATGAGCCCACTAAAGAGGAGACCTGCGTAGCTTATCCCTAGGGACCACGTATCGCAGCATCTTCCATAAGTTCTTTAGCTGAATGAAACAGTCAAATATTGACACAGAGATCTTAGGTGTCAGTTTTGGCTCAGTTCATGGTTCCATGGAGAGCCCGGGAAGCAGTAGATCTTACTTGAGATTCTGCATGGGCATGAAGGAAAGTCTGACTGCATGTAACCCATGGAATTAGGATGGCAAGTGGTCTTTTTAGCATTCAATGAAATATCCTTAATGTAGTGCAGGTCTCAGGTATTCAATCTCCCATTGGACTTCAGCAGTCAGCATTTTTTGGCCTGGCAACTGTAGAGAGATGTGGCCCTCGCCCAGTTGGAAAGGGGCATAAGAAACCTTGGCACATTGGTTCTCGATCTGTTGCTTTGAGCATGCCACGGATGGGAGAATAAGTGAAAGATGCTTTTGGAGCTGCAACATTAAAGAACATTTGCAGCTTGCAGTACCTGAGCAAGAGATATACTGTGGGGTGCCTCAGAAGGAAAGGACCTCTCAAGCTTGCAGAACTGATTCTTCAGCCACGCTCCTCTTTTTTCTGATATCAGGGAATACCTAGAGGGAAAGTACCAGCAACCCCAATCCAGGTGCACAAGGTCCTGAAGACTATTCAAAGCCTGTAGCGATACTGGTTAAATCGATTTGCAGGGACCTGGAGTTATAGTGCAGTCCGGAACTAGTGATATCAGTTATGAAAGCACCTTTTCACGGGCATTTGTATCTTATTTTACAGTACCATAGAATAAGGATGTTGCTTCTCCCTTGCGGACTGGCTGTGTGCCAGTAAGCTCATTGTATGAGATTTCACCCTCGTGGAGCTTAAGAGAGACTTCATCCTGGTAGAGATGCTCTCATGAGGAAGGTGCTCCCTTAACAAAGAAGCCTGGGGGGTTTCTTAAAAGGACTGTTACGTTTGGTATCTATGAACTGCAGCTCTCATCAATGACTGGACTGTTATCATATACCTGGCTTCATGCAGTGCAGTGTGGCTGGGATGTGCCTCCTGCCGTGGATTAGGGATTCTTTTAACCAAGCCAAAGCAAATGTGAGAGGCCTGGGTAGTCTGTCCACTGTGCTTGAGAAGAATCCATGCACACCAGTGCTTCTATGTTTCAGTTCTATAGAGACTTGAACACATCCATCTGCTGGAAAGTTCCCTGATTGGCCTCTAGCTCTAGCAAATCCACTGGGCTCATGAATGATCCTGAAACTATAATGCCTTATCTGGAGTTGTGCGTTGGCAGAGAAGGACTGACTACTTGCTCTAGATTGAACCCTACAGCCAGGTGGTCTAGTGACCTAAGTAAATACTTCCAGCACAGGGGTGGATCACCACCCCTTACTGTGAGGTGGTCTGCTACCCTCTCTGTAATCTGGATTAGAGGAGGGGACTGTATGTGGTGCCCAGACTCCCAGATGGTTTGTCAAACCTATCTTTTTATTGGACTAACATCATACATTGCATTGTTTGGAAACACAGGCGAGGGAGATTTGGTACGAAAACTTGCATTAAAATGGAGAATTTTCTAAGTGGAAAAAGATAAAATAAAGGTGTTTTTGTCTTTATGAGGACCTTGTCACTAAAGCTTCTTTCTCTTTCCTGCTAGTTCACCTTCGGTGAAAATTAAATAGAAAGCTGATGCTGCTGTGCTTGCAAGATCTCGCAAAGCTCCACAGGATCCCAAATTTCCTGAGGCGTGCGCTAGGAATAGTGTTGGGACACCACATTTCTCCATGCACCTGCACTTTGTGAGTGGTGGAGGGTTCCTGGACATGACAGAATTCTCAATGGATTATGTTTCATCCACAATTGCTAACCTTTACCATTCAATTGGAAGCCAATTGCTGTAATGTGCTGTACAAGTAAGATAGTTTAGTTTTGCCTTGCCCTGCAGCAATGGTCCCCTTTGTTTCCACCCCCACTCTCACTTTTCAGTCCCTGGTCGGGTGCCAGTATTTGGCTTGTGAACCATTTCTCATTCATTCATTGTACCTTGCCTGACCAGCCATTTATAACATTTTAGGCATCACGGTTGACCATGCTTTGTCCTCCTTTGCTGTGTTAGAGGAATCAAACTGCTACTCACATCCTTTACAGTCTTCTGTAAACGTATTCGATCACTGCTATTGGGCCCACACTACACAAACTACATTAGATTAATCTTATACCCCTGGAGATTTAAACATTCCTACCAGGAACATAACTGTGATCACTAACCTGCCCAAGAACTTGGAGAGGAACTGCACCCCTAGAGAGGTTGCAGAGTGCTTTGGGCCCCAAGATGAGCCTTTATAGAACTTATTGTACTGTTGCACTCACCAAGGGTAGAGACAACAAATCATGTCTGTTTTTTATAGGCATGCTCTCCCCTTTTAGTTTGCCCTACATGCATTTTTCTGTCTGTTTGATACACTGGTATCTGGTGTGCCAGGTGTCATCATACCTTTCAAAGGTTTAATCATGTATGTGGCCAAAGCTAGTTATGTCTCATTAGGGACATCACCCTTGCTAATGAGGCACACACTCCTCAGCAATCCAAACCACCAAGATAGGAAACCTTGACTAATCGGCTGTGGAGGCTCTAAGCTTTCCTTTCCCCTTGAGTCATGATGCCTATACCTCCCTGAGTGCAAGCTATTGCCAGGGAGACAGTGTGGTGGAAATGCATGTTTTTCATGAGTATACTCAGAAGCCCACACAATCCTGCCTCAGTGTGAAGTTTCTACCTGGTGTACTTTGCTCCCAGGAGAAAGGTGCAGAAGGCAAGTGAGAGCCCTGCACATTCTGCTAGAAGAAAGAGGGGTGTGAGAGGGCTCAAGCAACACCTCCCAAAACCTATTGCCAAGATTGTCGGATCCCCATTGGCCACCACATATAACCTTAAGGTCCAATGAGGGTTGAGTTCAGTAA
This sequence comes from Calotriton arnoldi, assembly GCA_963921515.1. Classification (NCBI taxonomy): domain Eukaryota; kingdom Metazoa; phylum Chordata; class Amphibia; order Caudata; family Salamandridae; genus Calotriton; species Calotriton arnoldi. The sequence goes on from CAWUFW010001591.1 coordinate 1,098,223, forward strand.
AAGCTCAAAAAGTGAATGAAGGGAGTTGCCTATTTCATTCAGTAATTGTGCATCCTTTAGAGGGGAGCTCTCTTCGCTGACTGAGCTGTTCTGTGCCTGGTAAGGCCCTTCTCCATGACTTCCACCTCAGAGTAGCAATTGTGGAGCCTTTCCTCATGTCAGCCACTGGAGAGGTATGACGGTGAAGATATATTTTCCACTGTGCTGTACATCTAACTCCAGACCAGACCTGTCCACTTGCAGCCTATCTGGGCCCGTCTCTTTATTCCAGTATCTCCATTGAGACCAATAGAAATTTTAGAAGTTTTTTCCCCCAGGTTTCAATAGACATGTACAGGGCTACAACATCTGCTCCTATAGTAGTTGCCCCACGCAAATTAATTACAAACAGTATTTTCTTTTATTTTCCGGTTTGCTGTGTTTTACTCTTCAGAACTTTTAATACAAATTAGTAAATGCATGTATACTATTTCTGCCCTGCCTTTGGTTCGGTTTAACTTATTTATTTTCTTAGCGACATTCCTTTTTAAATTGTTGATACCTGCATCACCAAGCACTTCCCTCAGAAAAAGCCTTGAGCTTGGCCAGCACTGCTAGAAGCTGAACCATGACACTTCAAAAGAGTCATTGGCCTGTCTTTACGAGTATTTTCTTCCAAGGGCATTGTGGAGCACAACTAGATCATATATAGATGGAAATCTCAAGCCATTCTTCTAACCAACAATGTAGGAAATTTTCTTTGAATAATTCTTATGAACTTTTTAGAGTGCCATCTCTTTGAATACGGGAACCACCACCTTTTTTTTAAACAAGGGTAATCATTTCTTTGAAAGCACTGGTTAAGATCTGTGGCGGTGAATTAGCCCTGCCAATGAGGCTCACGTTTAACACTCACATGTCATCATCATTTATAAATATCTTAAGATCTTTGCTTTTGATCCACTGAAAAATATGTATGCCAGGGTATGCCCAGACGTGGGTCCCGTGCTCACTACACCACTGGATTCAAGCTAGCCTGGCTGAAGAAGGGTGATGCCCTGAAACCGGTCCCAGGATGCTTGTTTCCGGTCCAGGGAGGACCTGGCTTGGCAGTTCGGGCTGGACTGTTCCCACGAGGAACAGGGTCAAGACTGATTTGCATATGGCTGGGTCCAAACTGGGGTGGTGTGGTGAGCAAAAGAATGATGGATGTAACCCAGATCCTTGTGACTGGGGGTGAATGTTTGCATTGTCCAGCATTCCGTCCATCAATTGTTTCTTTTGCAGTTCTAAAATAGCATCACAAAAAGATGATTCCATGCACACCATTTTATCACATTTTCGACATGATTAATGCTCTAGGCAAATATGCATGCCAGTTCTGAAATAGTGACAGATAGTTTGGAGCTCAGCTGGTATTGTGAATAGTGGCTTTTTAGGTCGAACGTCAGCGCGCATGCGCTGTATGCAAGACGTGTTGTAGCCACTATACAGAGTCTAATCCTGCCTGCTACTTACCATTGGTTGACTCTTGTGTCGCTCTTCTTTGCTGGCTCCTCATTGTTTGGTGCTCCCGATACATCACTTCTGTTTTTTGCTCAGGAGCACCTGCCAACTACAGTTTCCTTACACTGTAGGTGTTTATGTCTTCCTTTGGGGACTACTTTTATTTCCTGCTCGGGCTTGTTTACTAAGTGGTTGCTATTATGTGTGTTTATATCATATGTAGTGTTGCAGGAGGCCCCGCGGTGCATGGATACAATCTGTGCCCCCCCACACTGTCTGTTCACATTAAAGCCACTAGTGCACGAGGCACCATGGTGCTTCAACAGAATTCATCCGCCCTTGAGTGTGTTCACACAATAGATAGTGGCACAGGAGGCACTGTGGGCCATGCGTGCACCTTCGGGTCTGTGTTCACATGGCATCCATTAGTGCAGGAAGCGTGTGCACAAACCGTGCGCTGTCTGTGCTCACATCAAGGCTACTGGCACCTCCTGCCCTTACCGAGTACAGTCGTCCGCCCCTTGGCATTCTTCACCCCATGCCAGAATCAGGGAGAATAGTGGGCTTGCATATGGTGTGGGATTCTAGGCAGCACCACTAAAACATCGGAAGAGTATATAATACGGAAGAAGAGATTAGGGCGCTCTGTGCCCCACCGGGACTACAATCAATGCAGTTTGGGAGTAAGGTAGGCATGCAGCGGAATCCCGGCACGGCTTATTGACTAGCACCCTCCTTTGGCTTCAAACACATATAGCTAGGAAGAACACATGTCTGTTTGACAAATAGGTTATTTACGTTCTTCTGCTTTATTATGCAATTGGATGAATTTCAGTGGGAAAATGATTATTCGAGTATGCCACTATGAAGTGTAGGGTCAGGAAATAATATCCCCAAATATTTAACTTTAGTTGCATATTTAAAGTGTTTTTCGTTCGTGTCCAATCTGTGCCCCTGGTTTACGAAACACTTTAAAATGGTTCTGGTATAGTACTGTATTTGGCATTTGTACGTCGATACCACTAATGTGGCCCCGAAGATTCTTTTACTACGTCGATGTGGAAGAGTTGGTTTTAAAAAATTGATTGTTGTCTTTGTGTTTTTCAAGGAACAGTTTTATCTACTCTACTCTTATCTACTCTTTGAAGTAAAATGTCATTTTACAAAGACTGAAAACCGGGATATAATATGGAAGGTGCTTTGCAATGTACATGTAATTGAAAAGAAAAGCATATGCTGTTGGCTTCTGTATGCCTGAAGTTATACATGCAGTCCTCACTGATCAGGACACTAAAAAAGTCCTAGACACACTCAAGTCAAAGTGCGGGTTAATTAACTTGAGGTCTGCCAAATATGGGGGCACATCTGAGGGTGATACAGCAGGTGTACCTCAGGTTCATCCAGAAAAATTATACACGTACCAAACTGTGATACATGTACTGGGAGGAATACACTACAATGTCTGCAGTACCAGCCATTACACTGAGCCGGGTCTAGTGGCAGCCAGTCGCCCTCCCTCCGCCGCCACCAGGTCATGCAACGGCTTATTCAAAGCCATCCCGCGCAGAAGCAGGCAAAGTTGCAGCATGCCCATCTTCCTGTTGAATTACCCTATGCAAAGGTTCACAGGGAGGTGCACGCCCAGATAATAATGCATGTAGCAGATGGGCAGGATCCGTCTAGCTGCTCAAGTCGCACTGCGGCCCGCTTCCAGGTCACTCCACCCACCCCTGCCAGCCAGCAGCTCCGCATAGCCATCTTGGGGCCGTGTGCCTCTGCCCAGACCCATCTGTCTGACATGCCAGGGTAATCCCCCCCGGATATTGCGCCTTATCTGTGTCTTTCCAGTAAGGTTGGAGGCGGGGTTAGTATCAAGAGCCAGAGATCCGGGGTATTTATTGCTTATATTAAACAGATGCCCCCTTCTGCCCAGCCTCAGTGACTTAGCTCACAGGAAGAGCTGCGAGGCGAGTCCCGCACATTGTGAGGAGCGCGGAGACTGCGTTGTAAAAGACATTGTCATTTACAACGCCAATAGCTCTAACTCTTGCAAATGCGAGACCTATTGCATTGTAAATGCTTGTTTAAATTCCTTTTACAATGTAACCTTCTTTGTTTTTTTGACACCACGATGACAAATCTAACAACTGATCTGATTAGACCAGCACCTCTGATAAGCAGTGGGACATATGGGACTCCACTACACAGGCAGCAATTCTATCGCTCAAGGCGAGGGTGACTGTGTAAAGCAGGTGGCCTGGCTGCCTAAGTGGGGTTGATGGCCGGTTTAAATATTTTAGCTAAACACATAGCAAACGTGCTGTAAAATGATCTTTCTCTGTCTCTAGATAGAGCTGCTTTGCTCGCTCGGTATCCTCTGGTGCTACTGCCTCTCCCTTCACACCAGGTCTTCCCTCATCTCTGCTGATGTAGGTACCCTTCGTTGTTCCCGTTTCATGTATTGAATTGTGTGATGTAAAGTGCTCTGTGGCCTTTTCAGTTTAGGCAAATACATTTCCAAACAGCGTCTGCTTACTTTTTTTTTTAAGTTGCTCATTATTTTCTGCCTGGGCAGAGTCTAGAATATGTCTTCACAGAGACCTAATGCTCCTCCTTTCCATTCTGGAAGGAAAATAAATTACTCATTAAAATTAGGTCTCTCCAGCAATTGATTGCCTGCCTCATCCACTTTGCATGATCGTGCCTCCTCTCTCTTCGCAGCGAGGTGGCTTCAATTCCCACCAAATGAACGTCTCTTCTACTCCTGGAGAGCCAGGCAGGGTAAGCAAAGCTCCCAGCGCCTTTGCACAGTCTGAGTCCTGTGCAGTGGCGTAACGAAACTTGAGGGGGCTCCCCTGCAAGGTACGCGGAGGGGCCCCCTCCAAGCTCAGTCAGGAGCTCTCCGGTCGAAGTACTGTGCTGAGGGGGCTCCCTGGAGCTTGGGGGCACCCCGCACCGCGGGGGCTGCAGGGGCCTGTGTTACGCCCCTGGTCCTGTGTTTGCTAAGCATGCAGGAGATATCATCCATTGTGCGATGGCCTGACTGGAGAGATGAAAGAGGAGCAGCGGCCTGGAATCATCGGGATTGGTAGAGCAGGGAGGCTGCACCCAGGCCAGGGGAATCCGGGCAGCCATTGGTTGTTACTGACCTTGTTCTCTTTTTATGCATCTTTGGAATGTGAACTAGAAAGAATTATTTTTTACATTTAAAGTTGCAGGTTCATAGATTTGGAATTTTCTCCACGTATTATTTACATGTTTTATTGCGTGCATTTTAAAAATAAAGGGTCTGATTCACAAAGGCATTTATGCTTGTTAAATTATGTTATTAAGCTCGAATGCTTGGATCTACACCCGCCTAGCGTTAATAAAAAGTGACATTGCAAGTGCAGATCTACACATATTATTACCCCATGGCTGCTTAGCGTCCCTCAGGCATACATCCCACAGAAGTGGTGGTGGGAGGGTGATTGGATCAGGTGGTTTGTTATGAAAATTTGTCACCACCCCCAAACACATCAGTTTGTGAGCATTCGCAAACTGCTCTCCAACACTTTCAAAGATTTAAGATAAGTGTGGAGTGCAGGAGTAAAGACCTTTGCAGGAGGGAAGGGTAATGGAACGCCGTCAGCCTTTGTGGGTTTAGAGAAATTGGTTTCTCCACAAGGAATATAATTTTCCTGTGGAGAAAGAAAACATTTTCATTTACACAGCGGTGCTGCCGTCCCCAGTGCGAAATTCTCTGTATACAGTGCCGCACTGGGGACGTATAACAGTGCATTGTTTTGCTAGAGGTAGGCCTAGAAACTGCGACTTAAGCAGCTTTCCAAGCGTGCGTTTAAATGGATGAGAATCTAAACAGACCTAGGGCCTGATTTACCAATTTCACACGCAGTGCAACAGCCCCAAATACTGCACTGCACGAGAAGGATGGAGAGCCAAACTTACTGAAATATGGCACTCTACTCCCCTCTCCCTAGCGCCAGCGCTGAAATTAGCTGCAGTGCGCCACTGAGACACCTTTGCGCCATAGTGCTAGGGTGTCTCCATAAGTCAAGCATAGGTTTTATACTGCAAGGATATCCTTCCAGTACATAATACTTTGCTTAGACTCAGTTTAAACATTTTCCAACTTCGTAAGTGTGCCGTACAGTTCCGCACACCTGCAAAGTCGGAAAATAAAGGAGAAAAAAAGCATTTTTCCTTCATAGCGCCTGGTTGGAGGGTGCGCTATTTTCCAAGGCTAAACCGTTTCTACTTTATTTAGTAAATTGGGTTTAGCATCAGAAACCTTGGGTGGTTGCATGGGAACACCCATGCACCACCAATAGTACGGCCCCTTGGCTCTAAGTAATGCAAAGCAGCACTATGCGCTGCTTCGAGTTACCTTTACGTTATTTCCAGTGCTAAACAAGTTTACCGCTGGAAAGAAAGTCGGACAAAAATATTTTGGGCTGATATACACAGTGTAAAATCTTAGTAAATCTGCCACCCCCACAATGTCTTTGTATTTACAAATAAAAGAATAAATGAGGCTGTGATCTCTATACCTGATGCATCTTCCTCCCATCTATACCAGTATGTTAGACACTGAAAGCTCATCTGCATCACAAAATTTAAAAATGTCCCCACGTGGCTGCGCTTGTGCTGTGCTTGTCACCTGCCAGCGCAGCCACGCCTTTGCTGCCATCAGCATAAACAGCCGCGGCCAAAAATGCATTAAATGATTAAAACGGTGTAGTAATGATGGATGTCTGCATGGGAAGTGACAGTACAGTTTTCTTCCTGGAAACAGAATTGATGGCTGTGATTAAACGCTCTGAAATTAATGGGATGAAAGGGGTGGGAGCAGTACGGTTCTTCCTGCAGAACTGATGATCTTAAAATTAGTTGCAAATGTGATTGGCTTTTTGATATTAGCTCTTCACAGACTACTTTGCATGCCTTTGAGTGTAATGTGGAATTTTTCAGATAGAATTTCTGGACTAGCTGCACTAATTTATGTTGGCCACAAGGTACGAATCCAAGGACTGATTCTAGCTCTGTACTTGAGTTACTTGTACATTAAGTAAGGGATGTGACTATTCTCCAAAAAAAGGTGTATCTTAGAGAGTTACTTATTATTTACTTAATTGTACAGTGTTTTAATTGTACAGTGTAGCTTTCACCTGAAGACATCTTGGCACTAGGGAAGGGCAAAGATGGGGGGACAGCGAAGTGAGCAAAAGGGGCGAGTTTTCAGGTGTTTATGAAACAAAGAGAATGACTTGAGTTGAAGAAGCTCCAGTGGTGGAATATTGCAAGACGTGGTGCCCTAAATCTGAAAGATCGGCATCTAAACCATACCCAATAATATTGGGATCTGGGGAAGTACCTAAGATTCTAATTACGGGGTCTGGCACTCTGGCTGCTATGTAGTGCGAGATACGGGAGGACAACAGCTTAGGACCCGTGTTATAGAAGGCCTGTTGAATCGGGCAGAGTTTTGAAATTAATCCTTTTTTTGACTAGAAGCAAATGAAGAGCACACCCTGCCTCAGAAACATGATTACATTTCTTCCGTCAGCTGCCTGGCGAACAGCCATATTCTGGTCTTCCCAGTTTAGCAATCTGGTATTCCAGGAGTTGAGATAAAGCGCATTTCTATAATCTAGATAAACGAGAATGGTAGAGCTGATCACTGTAGCCCAGTTGTTAGTAAAGAGACACAGGAGAACGTTTGTGAAAAATTGGGTTGTTGGTTGATTGAGGGCGGGGGATTTGAGCCCTTCTCAAGCAACAACCACAATCCTTATAAGGATTAACTACATAAAAGTCACAAAATTAAGCTGTGCTCTGGTAGTTTGGACCAAAAGCAGTCAGACTTAACTTAGAGGCAATGTATAAAGTATTTAAGCAGTACTTAAACAGCAGTAAAGGGAACACACAGCACAAGAAAAATCCTACACCAATTTAGAATAATAGAGTAAAATGTATTACATTCTTTGACACCAAAACAGCAAAAATCCAATCAGTAGAACCTGAGTTATGAAATTTTAAAGTTTAAGGTAAAAACTAGCATCTAAAAGATCAAAGCACCAACCGCAGATATCTATCAGGGCGAGATTGAAGCAAAGTCGAAAGTTATGACCGACCGCGATGGAGCACGGGTCGGATACAAGAAGTGGATTGGGTCTGGTCTGTGCTTGCCTTAAGATTTAGAAGAAATTTTGGAGTAAAAGTTCTGAGAAGTTAAAGTTCAGCGGGGCAAGACAGCTGGCAGTGTCTGATGAGGAGGTGTTATCATTGGGGAGCCACAGGACGAAGTTGCGGTGAAGATTCCTACATTCGGACTTAATCTCTTTCTTGGAAGTCGAAAATCTCTAGCGGGCTGAAGCTGTAGGCTGTAGCTGATAAAATCTCCATGAGGCCAGATGCGACTTCTGCATGGAGCTGCTGAACACAACTTGCTGCTGCTGCAGAGAAGAACGTAGCAGAAGCTTCCTCGAAATCAGGCTGAGGGGCGATGCACCTCTGTTGGATTGAAGAACTGGTAGGTCCCGGTCTCCTCTCTGTTCTCAGAGCATCTCTTTAGCTGAAAGGTCCCATGTTTTGGATTTGGGCTATCTTGGCACCTTTAGCATCACTTCCAAGGGTCCAGTAGTGGAGGGGTACCACTTGGAGGGTCAGGTCTCACTCATGCAGGGTCCAGGTGTGGAAACAAGATGGTTGGAGTCTTTTTAGTCCCTGAAGCTCTGATCAAAAGCCCAGGCAACTCGTTTTTGGAGTAATTCTGGAAGTCCAGGATTCAAGATGCAGTGCAGGGCTCAAGCAGCAAGGAAGACCTCTTGGGGTGAAAAGCAGGCTTCAGGCAGAAGAGCAGTACTTCTTCGTGCAGCGAAGCAGTCTTCTGAAGTACCCAGCAGGTCACAACAGCAGGCAGTCCTCTGAGAGTCCTTCCGCAGGTCCAGCAAGTGAACTTAGTGTCCCCTTTTTAGGTCGAGCTTTGATCGACCTGTTATATCTCTTCTGTGGGGTTTGGCACACCCACAAATTTTCATTGGCTGTTATCTGGCTTGTTATTGGTGCATTTGCTTAAATGTCCCTCCTTTGTGGTTTTAGCTCCCTCGCTGGCGATTTCATTAAGAGATCGTTTTGTTTGACCATCACACTGTCTCCTCCCGTCTGGTTTATTTATAGCTGTTTTTTGCTTGTACTCAGCGTGGCCGCCTGCATGCCTGAAATAAGAGCAGCAACTGGGATGGCTGGCGCATGTGAGCGCCTTGCTTGTGTTTGTCTTTTTTTTTTTAATAGTTTCATGCTCATCGCCAGTAGCTATTTCACTTTTTTTGGCATCCAAAAACAGCCTTGTGTGCAGCGTTGCCCCTCTACCTGCGGTGGAATTTAGGTTTCCTGCTCCAGGATGAGGGGGCTCTTTGTCATGGCAACATGCCACACAGGGATACATTGTTTCTTGCTCCCACTGTTAGCCCCGCTTGCCCAGCCTCTCTGAGACCCACGTGTGGCTGCTGGATCTCCCAGCGTGGGCAGGGCTGGTTCATTGTGAGTGTTAGGCTACGGCCTTGTGCACCCGTGCCAGCAGGGACCCCGGGAACAGCTGGATGGGACAGTTTAAATTACTGCCAGCCTGCCCTGCACGTCTGGTCTTTGGCAGCCACCGACTGACTCAGCCAGGAGCACTAGCCCGAGGCGAGAGCCTAGTGAGCACTGCGAGAATGTGAGGATTGACTCATGAATTCTGTCTTCACAGCAGGTAATATGGCCCGTTAGGGTTGGTGTGAAGGACACACAAATTAGAAGCCGCTCCGTCAGGGATCTGAGTTATGACGTCAAGTGAGGGAATCATTCTTTGCATGTTTGCTTTTTATTGTTAGAATTATTTGCTTTTTAAATGGTTGCCTGCTCGTCGCCAGCAGTTATTTCACTTTCTTTTCCACTTGATTAGACTGCATTCCAGAGGAGCAGTGTGACCCTTATTCAATTTGATGAAAAGCACCCTCAACACGCCACGCCACAGGGCAAGTACAAATAAACAAGGTAAATGTTTATCGCTGGGAAACTTTGGCAAGGGGGGGGTGCATAGATTAAAGTTAACCCCCATGGGGGGCGTGGTCACGCGCCGAGGCAAGATGGCGGCTTTGACGTGAGCTCCGCGGACGCGGAGCTTTCTTTTCAATTATTCATGCCGTATTTCTGAGAGTTGGTGGGAACGGCGAAGAGATTTGGGCAGCGGAAGTGTCGGAGCGGCGGATGGAGCCATTCCGACTCTGATTTATCTTCTTGTGTGTCCCCTCGGCTGCGGCGGTGATTTTCCCTCTAAAAACGAGAGTGGCCGCCATTTTGTGATGCCGCTCACCTCGATGTATTCCATTTGAGGCAGGAGCTGTTAGAAGATTTGGAAGACGGCGGTGTCGGAGAGACAGATGGAGCCGCTCTGACTTTGTTCTGCCTCCTTGTGTGTCCCTGTAGCTGGTGCGGTGGTTTTCCTCGTGGAATGCGAGCGGCCGCCATTTTGTGATGCTACCCACCTCAACGGTCCGCATCTGAGGGAGAAACGGGGTCCAATTGACAGGTATTGAGGCGTCCTGTGGCATTTTATAATGCTAATGCTTGGTGGAGGCGCTTTCTACTGACTGTACCTGATACCTACTATTCTACGTAATGCTTTTCCCTTTCACCTGATGGTGGACTTTGATCCTGATTTATAAAATGGCGTGCTAATGTCTCTTCCATGGTTGCACATGTAATCCTTTTTTAGGATAGACCGGCGTCTTTCCATTCAGAAGTGTGACTCAGTGATATTTTCCTACTGGTTCTAACAGGCGTTTCTCTCTGATTTCTCACTCCCTTGTGATTTGTGACTGTCAAATTTTGGGGACAAGTTGGTTCTTTACTCTGGGTTTATCAGAGTTCTTCGCACCCTTGCAAGATGGCTAGCGAAATTCCAGTTGCCATCCGAGCCTCCTCCTCAGGTGCCAAGCCCAAGAGATCTAAAAATGATCCCCCGTCTCCTATTTTATCTTCTCATAATCCTGTGTTGGATACCATTTTGGATGAGGTGAGAGGTTTGAAATCCTTCATGTCCACTACCAATGAGAAACTCCAGCAAATTGAAGACAGATGGATAAATATGGAGGCGAAGGTGCTCGACATGGAACAACGCATTAGTGATCTACATGATGTATCAACCAGGATCCCTGTTCTGGAGCAAGAGGTTCACCGTCTTAAGCTCCATACTGAGGATCTTGAAAATCGTAACAGGCGTAACAACCTACGCCTGTATGGCCTACCAGAGAATCTTGAGGGGTCGGACATTCTTCTTTTCCTTAAGAGACTTTTATCTGAACTCCTGGACATTCCCTCAGATCCCCCATTAAATATTCAACGTGCGCACCGCCTTGGTCGTTTTCAATCGCATGCTCCGAGACCCAGAGGCATTATAATGTTGTTTCTTGAGTTCACAGATCTCATGCGTGTCCTCTCAGCAGCTAAGTTGAAACGTCGCCTTATTTGGTCTGGTCACACAGTTTTTCTATCACAGGATCTATCAAACGCCACCAATGCAAGAAGGAAGGAATTTCTGGCTTTACGCCCACAGATGAGACAGCTGAATATCCGTTATGGCATTCTTCACCCTTGCCTGTGCAAAATCACTCATGATGGCTCGACGCGCTCTTTCGATGACCCTACTAAATTGAAGTCTTTTCTTCAGGGTCTCTCATTGAATCCCGTTGTTGGTTCATCTCCGTCTATCTAATGTCCCTACCCTCTCTTTTCGCTACTTAATTTATTTTTTCTTATGGCTGTTTATATTGTTTTCTTTTCATTATGTTCTTCTCTCTGTCGTTCCGTCTGTCTTCGGTGCTGTTGCGCCCCATGCTTCGCTCATTGTCTTTTCCTTGTAGATCTGGTTTTCTTTCCTTGATCTATCTTCTATTTTATCTTTCTTCTTTTCTATTCATTTTCCTCCCCTGTCTTTCCTTTTCCACTAATCCCTTCTTACTTCTTAAGGTTTCTTCCTTTTTCATGATGAAGTTGTTCTTGTTTTTTGTATCTCTAATTGGTGCTTATGGTTGTATAGTCTACTTTCTCTTTTATTCATTTTTTCTGAGGTGTTTTTTTCCTTATATTTGTTTCCCTGCAGTGTTTCATCTATATTCACATGTTATCCTCCCATCCCCTCAATATGTGTAAGATTGTTACGTGGAATGTTCGGGGTCTTGGACACCCCGTCAAAAGGCAAAAGGTACTTTCTCATTTGTCCAAATTAAATGCTCAGATTTCTTTTATTCAGGAAACGCATTGTAGTGAAGCTGAGTCGCTTAAATTGAAGAGACAGTGGGTGGGTCAGGTTGTATCTTCTCCTGCATGCAATAGAAGGGGGGGAGTGGCTATATTATTCCATAAATCATTGCATGCTCAAATTTTATCCACTCAATGTGATACCAATGGTCGCTGGGTATTGGCTGAGGTTGTAATACAGAATATGCAATTAATTCTATTGAATATTTATGGCCCTGTCAAACCTGACCCGGAATTCTGGAATGATATCAAAATTCTGCTTTCCTCCATTGACAACCCGAATATTATTGTCTCTGGTGACCTTAACCAATGGATTGATCCTTTCTCTGATAGGCAATCTAAGTGTAAATTCAACCCGGATAAATCCCATAAGTCATTTCAAGCTGCTATTACCTCTCGCCCATTTTATGATGTCTGGAGGACCTGTAATCCTGACTCCTCGGAATTTACTTTTTATTCTAATGTACATCACACACGGTCCAGAATTGATTATATTTTGATTAGTAAACCCTTACTCCCATCTATTCAATCCTCGGAGATTGGATCTATTTTTATTTCCGATCATGCCCCTGTCACTGCCTGTTTTGATTTTTCCCTGAACTCTCCTAAATTTGGTCGTTGGAAATTCAATAACTGGCTTTTAACAGATACTGCTTTTATAACGGAGGCTACTGCTTTTATCAAGGAATTTTTCTCCCTCAATAATCCTCTGGATACCTCCATTTCCAATAATTAGGATGCATTTAAGGCCACTTTTCGTGCTTTTATTATTTCATATTCCTCTAAAAAAGGAGGTTTGCAGAGACCAAATATACAGCCTTGCTACAACAAATTAAAGTATTAGAACATAATTATTTTACTTCTAAGTCTTCCGTGGTTCTTCATGAATTAATTAAAGCTAAATCTGCCCTTAACAAGGTTGCTACAGTGGATGCCTGCAATGTTCTCCTCAAGATTAAGTCCAAATATCACGGGGGCCAAAATAAAGCTGGTAAGATGTTGGCTAACTACTTAAAAATTAAATCGGAACGCAAAAGTATTGGCCCTATTTTAAATGATTCTACTAATAAATTAATGTCTTCGGATGAGGACATCACCACTGTATTTCATGATTATTACCAAACGTTATATTCCGAAGATACGTTCCCCTCTAATCAGAATTTAACTACCTTTTTTCTGGCTTGCCTAAACCACCCTCCCTTCCAAATGAGTTTGAACTATTGGAAAAGGAAATTACAATTCAGGAGATACTAGACGCTATTAAGTCCTTAAAGAAATCAAAGGCACCAGGCCCTGATGGCCTCTCCGCCGAATTCTTTACCACGTTCTCCTCCATTTTTGCTCCCAAACTTTTGACCCTCTTTAACTCATTTTTTGCTGAAACCAGGGCCTCAGGATCCTTTTGGAGGCCTTGATTGTTCTTATCCCCAAACCTGATAAAGATCACTCTTTATGTAAGAACTTTCGTCCCATATCCCTAATTAACTATGATTGCAAGATATTTGCTAAAATACTTGCCTCTCGTCTGGAGAGCGTTGTTCCTCTTCTGGTTAATACTGACCAGGTGGGTTTTGTTAAGGGCAGATTGGCTACGGACAACGCTCGTATGTTTGCTAATGTTATCTCCTTCGGGAGGAAGCATGGGTCACCACTTGCAGCGTTGTCCTTAGATGCTGAAAAGGCTTTTGACCGAATTAACTGGCAGTTTATGTTTGATACATTACATTGGTTTGGTTTTGGTCCTACTTTCATTTCATATGTCAAATTATTATATTCCTCTCCCCGAGCTAGTATATTTGTAAATAATCATTTTTCAAAATGTTTTACTTTACATAGGGGTACACGTCAAGGTTGCCCTCTTTCACCTTTGTTATTTGTTTTATGTCTAGAACCATTCCTAGAACGCATTAGGGTTAATTCACGTATTTCTGGATTTACACATAAGTCTACAGAAACCAAACTCTCAGCCTACGCTGATGATATTTTGGTCTACCTATCAAATCCCTGCACTTCCCTGCCTCCTTTTCTGGAGGAGATTCGGCTGTACTCCAGCATCTCTGGTTATAGGCTGAATTTCTCCAAGACAGAGGTTTTACCTTTGAATTCTTCTTGCTATCAATATATGTTTAATGACACTAATTTTACCTGGTGCCCTACAAAAATTAAGTATCTTGGGATCTGGTTCTCCTCCTCTCTTCCTAATACAATTAAACTCTCCTTCAATGCCCTAATTACCAAGATACAGGCTCTCCTCCTCTCCTGGTCTCCCCTGCACTTATCCTGGTGGGGTAGGTTAGATACAATTAAAATGATGATTGTCCCACACGTCCTGTACACATTATCCATGTTACCTATTCGGATCCCTATTTCATATTTTTCACAAATTAACTCTATCTGCACTAAATTTTTATGGAATAACAAGCATCCCCGCATCGCCCTTGCGAAGCTCAAACGTCCCAAATCGGAGGGTGGTGTTCGTTTTCCAGATTTCAAGTCATACCATTCTGCATTTCTAATTAGGCAATCTTTTGCCTTAGCTTACGACTTTGCTGATCTTCCCATTCCTAGTTGGATTATCCTTGAACGTTCCTTGTTGAAAGAATTTTCTTTTTGGAACATAATTTATATGTCCAACTGTACCTTTTTAGCAGACAATCCTATTTTAAAATATTCCAAACAATTGTTATATAATATTTTTTCCGAAGGCCTTGACTCATTTCAATGCTTCCTGTCCGCTTCTGTTTGGTATAATAAGTTTCTTAAATATAAATGCAAATCATTTTACTACAAACACTGGAAGGAGAAGGGAATTTTGTTCATACACCAAATGGTTAATCACAATTCTGTTATTCCTTTCTCGGAGCTGCAAGTACAATATCAGTTGCCTGATTCATTCCTTCTAGAATATAATTTAATATCAGCTGCATTACAATCTTACATTACTTGCCTCAATTTTCCATCATTCTCCCCCTCACTTACTCCACCTACACCAATATATAATAATATTGCTCATAATCATAGGCCCAAGGCTGCTTTTATTTATAAGATGTTGTTGTCTCCTATTACTGTACGTCCTAAATCCCATATTGAGCTACTTTGGGAAACAGATTTATCTATGGAGTTCTCTATTCCTTTTTGGGACAAACTTTGGTCTAAATTGTTCAAGATTTCTAATGCCGCTCGCATCACTCAATCATTATATTTTATTTATAATAGAGCGGTCTTAACACCTGTTTGCATATCCAAGTTTTCCCCTCTTCCTCACCCCTTTGTTGGTCATGCCCTGGGTCTAGTGGGACTCTAATTCATCAATTGTATGATTGTTCTAATGTTTTTAAGTTTTGGCAATCTGTTTGGCATAAATGTATGAAAATATTTCAATGTGATATACCGTTATCATTGCAAAATGTTTTTTTAGGTTCATCTTCACTTGACCTAGATAATTCTATTTCTATTTCCTTGTTGTTTGATTTATTCATTGCTTTAGCACTTAAAGTAATTTTAACATGTTGGAAGGATAACTCCAAGGTATCACCATTAACTTGGTGGAATTATATTTGTGATGAACATAGGATTGCTAATGTTTCTTCTCTTACTCTACCCCAAAAAATTAAATCTGATCTTCTTTGGCTACCTTTCACTGCTTATCTTTCCTTAGATGCACCTACGTTATAGATTCTATCTCCTTGTCCCTTATAATAATAATCTTTCTCTCTTCTCTTTTTCCTCTTTTTTTCTTTTTCTCGCTCTTTTCTTACTCCCTTCTTACATCTATGTTAATTAAGTAGGCATATATTTGTATTTTTTTTTTTTTTTTTTATTGATGTCATATTATATGCACATTGTATTTTTCCCTTTTTCTCAAATATTCAATAAAAAATTATTAAACAAAAAAAAAAAGTTAACCCCCATGCACGGCTGGACCAAAGAAAGTTCAAACATAACTAACTAGGGGAGAGGAGTTGGTCTAACGGCTAGGGCGGTCGACCTCGAATCTGGGGAACTGGGTTCGAGTCTCGGCAATGACGCTGAACATCCTGTGATTCTGGGCAAATCACTTAATCTCCCCGTGCCTAACAAAAATGAACGTGTCCTCATGTAATGCAACTGGTGCTATGTAAAGCGCTCTATTACCCGATTCGGGTCAAGTTCGCGCTATATAAAACTCTGTAAAATTAAGTGAAAAAAGACAGAAAAAGTGACATGAATAAGTAATACATTCATTTTTTCGTAAAACCACTGATTGCGGTGAACGGCAGTTACACAACCTCCTCCCGTGCCTCTAGATTATTTTCTGCACTGGAAAACATGCAAACCTTTGATGTCACTTTTTTCTGAAATCCCTCATACATATACAGTATTTTGTCAACAGCTTTGATGCTATAAGTTTTTGGAGAAGAATTAATTGTGATACAGGAGGGTTAAGCGACCTCCACAGGGTCACAATGTGATCAATTAGTAAAGCTGAGATTAGGAACGCAAATGACCATGTTCCACATCCAAATATTTCACAGGTTGGCCAGGTCTCCTTACTGCTTTACTATTGTTCCTTCCAAGCATCTGACAAATATTTCTAAATAATTGGTGTTCCAAATCTAAATAATTGGACCATTTTTTCACCCTCGCTAAGTGGCTGTGGTTGGTCTCCCAAGGTGGGTAAAATGTCTTGGTTGAAGAGGATTAAGAAGATGAGAAATCCAAGTTGTAGGGAGGCCAAGGGGAGAGGATGTGGAAACATTGCCACAGCTCGTGACTCGGGAACTAGGGAAGCAGGGCTAAGTCTCGGCACCGGCTCAACATCCTGTTATTCTGGGCAGATCACTTAATCTGCACGCGCCTAATAATGAATGTGCCCTTGTGTAATGAAACAAAGCGCTCCAAAACCTTTGGGTACATATTCTGGTATACAAAACTGCAAGAAAAAGACGCATTTAGCCCCAATGACTTCTAAACAGTTTAACTGTAATACATTTTATTAGCGTGCACCAAGTGTTTTAATTGCAACCTATCCCGACATATGTCAACGAAAAGTGACTTGCACCATTAACATTTATTTTAGATTTACAAATCATCTGTTAAATATGCCACATATGCAAGCGATTTGTGAATAAGTATCAATATTCTGTACATTTAACTAAGAACGAGTAAGTAAAATATGTGATGCACATTGATAGAGCAGTGCAAGAGATATCAGTTCTGGAATATTCATTGGGTCTAGAACCTGCAGAGGTGTTTAGGAGAGTTGCTATAAGAATGAAAGATAATGTTGCAGGTCAGCATTCCATTGAAAGAGCTGTCTGTGGGCTATAATATCCCTGTATCCTCACTTGCACAGTCAGCGCCATCCCTGTGTACAGACATCCAACAGAGCTCCCACAATGCTCTTCTTTCTTGACATAACCGACAATGCTATCCAGGACTGAGGAGTACGCTCTCACAGTGCACCTCCATTCTTACCTTCTCTTTGCAGTGCTTTTGTAACATGGAGGCATTCACAGAGCTCCCACAATGCTCTTCCTTCCTGAGGTACCTGACAATGCTATCTAGGACAGAGGCACCCACTCTCTCAATGCACCTCAATTCTAACCTTCTCTCTGCAGGGCTATTGTAATATGGAGATATCCACAGAGCTGACCACCGGCTTGTTTAACTCGTAGCAAATGGGGAGCTTTTCAGGGGCCATGAGAGACAGAAGGGGGCAACTCAGCGATGCCTTTAGGGAGGTCAAAGGTGCGTGATGCAAATTCGGCTATGTCTGGCGTTTTTTTTCTTTCTGAACGAACATCTATGTTAAACATGAATATGCTTTAGGTGTGCTCCTCCGCTCACCTGCTGAAAATCATGACTTCAACAACGGGCTCTTATCCTCTTTTCTCAATTTGTTCCTCTGTGAAATGGATCCAAAAAAGAAAGAAACTCTTTGGCTGCAAATGTCTCTTTGGACAAACTCTCCCGCAAGCGAGAACCCGAACGGAAGGTATTGGAGCGCTTTACTGAGCAGTTCTCTTGTTCCAAAGTGGCAGCTCACTGTGCTTTGTTCCTCAGCTCAGATTACCTGTAAAGGGTGTGCTTTCACCCCAGCTTAACGTTGCACTCGCTCATTTGCTTTTCTCCCCCTGCCAGCCACATTGCTCTGTCTATTGTTTGTTTCCCTATGCCCTCCGTGCCCCTTTAGGTCTCACATTAGCGAGAGTTTAAGCTATTGGCATTGTAAATGACAATGCCTTTTATTTATGTTTTAAAAACCAAAACATAAATAAAAGGCATTGTCACTTACAATGCCAATAGCTCAAACTCGCGTAAATGTGAGACCTATTGCATTGCAGATGCTTGTTATACCTGGTGCCCACTTTGAGATGGGAGAAACATCTGGATACTTTCCCACCAAGAAGTGTCTGGAAGTTCCTGCCTCCCTGGCCTAGCTCCAGCCTGGCTACAGGCAGAAAAGGTTGGTGTGAAGTTATTTGTGTGAGATGAGGGCACAGCCTATTGAAGTGCAAGTGGGGCTGTGCACAGCTCTACCCCATCCAGCCTGAAATGGCCCATCCAGGTACACCCAATCCCTCTGTTGTGTGACTGCCTGGGAAGAATATACAAAGGCCAACTGCCACTCACACCTAGTAATGTGGCCCAAGAACAGAATGCAGGTACCAATTGATTAGGGCACAAAAGTGGCATTTTTAGATTTGTGACATAAAATCCGACTTTACCATTAAAGCAGATTTTAAATTACAATTCCTCAGACAACAAACATGACATCCCTGCCTGCTCCCAATCAAAAGTTAGAGCTTATTAAATGTAATAAGGTAACCCAATGATATGCTATGGGAGAAGTAGGCTTCACAGTAGTGAAAATCGAATTTAGGAATTTTACACTACCAGGACATGTAAAACTTAAAAGTACATGTCCATCATTTTAATCACAATGCACTCTGCCCTATGGGCTGTTTAAAGGCCTACCCTAGGGGTGACTTATCTGTATTAAAAAGGGAGTTTTAGGCTTGGCAAAGGGGTTATTTTACCAAGTTGAATTGGCAGTTTAAATATGCTGACAGGCTGCAATGGCAGGTTTAAAACATGTTTTACATGGCTACTTAAGTGGATGGCAAAATAAGTGCTGCAGGCCCACAGGAAGCATTTAATTTTTGGGCCCTGTGTCTATTGTATACTACTTTACTAGAGACATAGAAGTAAATTAAATATCTTACCATGTTTTAGGTAGTGAGCACAAGCATATTAGCACTGTTTAGCAGTGGTAAAGAGAACAGAGTCCTAAGGACAACAAAAACGAATTCAGAAAATAGGAGGTGTGAAGGCATAAAGTTTGGGGCAAGCCCATTCTAAAGCTGGCAGGTGTACCCCCCTTCTAGATAGTATTGTGCCAAATAGCGTAATCTGCTTAGGGAACTACCACTCATCATTTGTTCTCTTTTTTGCGAGTACTTGCTGGTAGCAGCTTATCAGAACGTGGGGTTGTTTCATCTTTGGGATGGTGTTAGACCAGAATAACATTTCCTGATTCAGTTTCAGTATGGTCTACCATTGCATCTCTCCAGCATGGCTATGCAAGCATTACATTTTCACATTCATACCATATTAACTGTCATATTTTTGAGGAAATATTGCTGTTACGTAGTTGGGTTGAATGTACTCAGCAAACTGGTTGACATCAGTTGGCGAACCTAGTTTGCTTTAAGGATGAACACGTGAATAAATACGTTTTCATCTATATTATTTTTCCTTTTAAAATGTGAAGGCAGAGGGACTGATTTACAGTTGGATTCTCATATTAATTTAACACTTTCTCCTGAAATCCAGGATTCTCATTAGCTATAAGGTTTACTTAGGGGTGATCACTGAGCTCAAGCAATCGTAACTGCATAAAGAACCAACAGGAATTCAAATTGCGAATCAACAGTTACATATCCACATCTGCCCCAACTCATCTTCCCAGGCATTTTCACCACTTCAAACTCTTTGCCACAGCTTGGCATCTTCTGCAACTTATTCTACCCAATACCTTACAACTGTTTTTTTCATTCCACCATACTGGAGCTGTGGTGCTTTATCACCCAGTTAAAGCACAGCACACAGTGCACACCAGTACCTTCAAACACTGGCTCAATGATTCTGTTAGCCATTTTACATCTATTAGCCCTTTGCTGTGTTTAGCTGTGCTTATTGTTTTAATTTGGGCAGATTTTGATAATTACTAATTCTGAATCTATTAATGTAATTTTCAATACCTTTGCTCGACAATTGTTGCAAATGTTTTAGTAAATATATTTTTTCACTTAACGTGGTTTGGACATTAATGGTCCTTGTTTCTCTTTTCTATACTCTTGTTGGAAATTGTGACACACCGATGTTTCATTAGGATATATGATTGCTGTGCCAGCCATGTTATCAAAGGTGAAACATTAATGTGGACCTGAACTGGAGATGTGGGATACTCTCCCTCAACCATCTAAGGTGGTGCTTGGGAAAAGAAGCCTGAAAATTTGAATAATTTTGACATCAAGAAACCAAATGTTAATGGACTTTATCTGGAAAGTTGTGAGATATCCATCCTCTATAAGCTTTTTTAAGATACCATTTTCAGTCTTACTATGGATAAAATCTCTGACAGTGAGAAATGTTTGTAAATCCAGCGCTAAAGTTTTTGACCGAGATAAACAAATGTTTCCCTAACTGCGTACCATCATAAGTCAAAGCAAAGGAGGCCTAGATATAGGTCTCAGTGATTCAAGCCAGAGTGCTGAGCATCCAATATTGTTATGCTGGGTGCTGATGTTCGATTTGGTGATGTGACCCGGAAGTGTGCAGCCATCTAGATGTGCAGAGACAAGCTCGAAGTGCCAAGTCAATGGTTTGCTCATGTTGTGAGTTTCCAAAGAGGTGGCACTGAACAAAGATACAGTGGCTTGAGTTGAGGAAGCTATAAATTGTTATCTTGATGATTGCATAGTGTTTATTGGTGGTGTCAGATTAGACCACCAGGATCTAAAGTTCTGCAGAACAGTGAGTGCAGGCTTCCTAAATGGCCAGCCAGTGTGCACAAAAGTACCTATAGACTATAAAATATTGCACCAAATCCTGTAGTTATTCAGTCCATTGCCAAGGACTGACATTGAGCTGATGATGGTTTTTTTCTAGTTGAAATCTTACTGAGCTCATCTCATGAGGGTGACTTTAGGTGACGCTCTTATTAAGCTCTTCACCAGGGCGGTTCCCCTTAAGAACTACACCCCACTCTATTTATTAAAGGTTCCTACTGTGCTCAAAACCTTTGACCCATCCAGTTTTCTCTCTCATCCCTTTCTTTGCTATGCATCCCCGTTCATATCCGAGGGACAACAGCCATACAGTACA
Source organism: Calotriton arnoldi (assembly GCA_963921515.1). NCBI lineage: Eukaryota > Metazoa > Chordata > Amphibia > Caudata > Salamandridae > Calotriton > Calotriton arnoldi. The sequence goes on from CAWUFW010001591.1 coordinate 1,119,382, forward strand.
GCTTTATTTTTTTTAGCACAAGTGTGGCCGTTCCTGGCCAGCTAGGTACCCCGGTCAATTTGTATTCAGTTAACAGGCGAGTACATGGATTGATCTCCGAGCGACCTTCATTGTTCTTCAGATTGTCCCTCAAAGGTCGAACTTTGGAGCTTAGGAGTGCAGGATCTCTATAAACGTGCAGTGGGTGCCGAGCTGCCAACTCTAGCCTCCAAAGGGCGCTCGCCCAAGGTGTGGTCCCAGCTATGCGTCCCTTAGTTAGAGCAGCCATCACTGTAAAACGCTGCAGGGGGCTTCTGTGCAATTAATGCAGTTTATCCCACTCAGTAATCGGGCACCCAGAAGTACTGATTCCTGGGGTGTGGGGAAACTGGACCATTACAAGTTAGGCCCTTTTATATCAGTAATAAAAGTGGGAATCGATGTTTCTTTATTGACCCCACATGTTTTCCCTCGTTCTGGGCGTTTTTTTTCCCTGCACAATATTGACCAGGTTTTTCCTGCTGGATTATGCATGGGGTAAAATGTGAGGGCAGTGTTTCTGCACAAATTGTAACCCTGCTGTGCTTTTTGAGTTCTGTTCCCCACCGAATCAGGATTATAACTAAACTCATGATGTGGGCCAAAATGTTACATTTGGCCAGCGCTGCTTTACCTACAAAAGTGCATTAGAGAGAATTGAAAGACTCTAAACTCTATGTAAATTGAGGGAGCGTTTAGGCGAATCAATTAAATCCAGAACGTACGTATACCTCGTGGTAAGGACTGTGAATTATTTAGATTACGCGTTGTAACTGCTGAGGCTGCTTTGAAGGCGGCACAAAATAAATGCACAAATGAAGATCTATTTATTTTTAATGAGTGACTAATGGAACCGCTCCAGAGAGTGCAGGGAATTGGAACTACAGTATCTTGGCAGGCGTGACAGAAATAATTACACTGCAGCTCTAATGATGAGTAAAACGCAGATGTGCACAAGAAACTAGGGCCCTGTGTCAAGCATCAATACTTGTCGGGAGATTCCCAGAGACTGGTGCAAGAATGTAGGTGCAGTTATTTAAGTGTCTTGTAAAAGTGTCCTTGGTGTCCTGTGAGGCTAGTCGTAATATCATAAAATGTTTTAATGGTCATCACTAAGAGCTCGTATGATCAGGAGCATTACTTTACTCTCTTTTTCATTACTCCCTTTTTCTGTCTCCTGTCTTGCTTAGCGGTAGCATGTTAGGGCACTGGAAGGCCATGGTTTGTGAATAACTCCAGGGCCTGTGTTACATGTAGGGCGCACTTCCAAACACTGGGCCGTGATGCATCTCTAAATGGGTGTGCCCGGGGGCAGGCCGGGACAATGCACCCTGTTACAATAAACACGCGTGTCCCAGTCTAGGTGGAAACCCAGCACAATGCACCCTATAACAATGAACTGTTCCCAGTGCAGGCATAAAATGCCTGCAGCGTGTTGTGTGTAAGACCTTGCCAGGTCCTGCGGTCAACAACTGGTGCACATGGCCAAAGGGTGGGTAGTGGGCAAACCATGTCTTCCAGCCAACCCAAGGGCCACCTACATCAGGTTGGGTGCAGATGTTGGCTGTGGGCCTGGACCTGGGACTAACCTCTGAAGCGGACAGCTAGATACCATGCTCAACAGTTGTTGGCCACCTGCTGGCTGTGGGCTGGTTGGATGCAGTGAGTTGGGCGCAGCTCTGACGCCAACCACCTCACTGCACAGCCAACAGTGGCGGCTGGCACAGCTAGGGGGTGGTAGGGCGGGGGAGGGGTGGTAAGGTGTTGTAAAAAATAAAAATAAATGTACCTTATCACCGCGTCTCTCCTCCATCTCTCCTCTGCATCGGGCCGGAACAGGAAGCACCCAGGCTCTCTTAAGCCAATCACAACGCTGCATTTCAGCATTGTGATTGATTTGAGCACCGTGGTTCGGTGCTCAGACGAGGACTTGGAGCCTGAGCATGTTCTCCACCCAGGCTGATGGCCGGCCAAACATTCATGCGCACTTACAGAGTGCCCCCCACTCCTCCCCCTGCTCTGTGAGCAGAGCAGCACCGCCCGCAAAGCTGACACAGCAGGGGAAAAAAAAGATGATAATGACAACGAGTTATTATCATTTTATTTTTCCTTTATTTACACTGCTGAAAAGCAGCGACGCTCCTCCGCCTTAGTGGAGGAGCCGCCACTGACAGCCAAGGCTGATTGACCATAGCAGGTTGGGTGCAGGCTCAATGGCTATACGCAGTAGAGGTTTGCCGCCCACTGTGGGTTGGTCACTGGAAACTTTTTGATGTGACACATGGTAAAAAAAAACATAAATTGACTGAAATAAAAAATGTTAAGGTGAAGTTCTAGTTAGATTTGTTTATGACACCTAATGGTAGGTTAAACAAACTACAAAATTCACCCAAAAAAATGAAAGTAACATTATGTTTGCAAATTAAAACCCCATAAACACTGCAATTTGCAAATTATTGTTAGGACCACAATCCATAACTCACACAACAGGCATGCAAACCAAAACTCGCACATCAAATGCAAGGCTTATGTCCTCACAATATATATATAACAATAAGTGAGAACACCTAAAACCAAAATTATGAAACAAAATGTGCTCAAATTAATAAATAATTAATGAAACTACATTCATAGTAATAATATAGTTATATTTTACATAACCATGTTAAATTAGATTGTTTACAACATTTTATAATTTCATCTGTCAGACCAAAGGGAGAAGTCATGAGCATTGCGTTTGGGTGCAAGATGTGGTATTTATATATATTGTGCCATATGAGATATTGTGGCAATACTGACCCGTATTACACAGTTACTCGTTATGTGGTTTCTCTCTCTTTATATTTTTTAAGAAATTATAATATAAAAACATCCCGGTTTAGGCATGACTGCGTTAAATTATAGAAATATACTGACCTTTAATTTGTGAATCTTCCAGGAATTCTCGAATCCATGGAGAATTCACAAATGCAGTTATAAAATTATAGACACATCATTGGACTAGACAGCGTCATCAGTCCGGCTGCAGATTTGCAAATCCACAATATTCTGATTGGCTGGCCATCACCAAAACATTTCTCTTGTGGGCAAAATTGCCCAGTTCAATGCACTGAGAATCGTCCTGGAGGAGAAATATAAAAAAGCCATTAGGGGACAGGGTAAGCGTACCATGACCCCCAGGCCAGTGTGGAGGGGGGACAACAGGATTAGCCAAAGGCCAAGTCCAGCCACCAACCTCACTGTGCACAGGTGAAAGTTGTGTGCAGAAGGTGTTGCCATCCCTCAGGGAGCTGGCCCACTGCCCAGACCCCTCTTAGCATGGCTGAAGGACATACTCAAAGAAGGCTGGGTGGAGAGCCTTTGAGGCTAGCTGTACAAAGAAGGTTATGGGTGAGGAACAGTTGAATGTGAATGATCAAAAAACCCAGAAATTTGCTAAAGAAAAGCCAAATGTTAAAGTGAAGTTATGGTTAGAAAACGATACCAAAAAAACGGAGTAAATTCACCATTTATAGTTAATTATGATAACCATAACTCATGCCGCCTTCATGCACGGCTTATGACCTTACATATGACATCACTCATGACATGTTGAATTACATTACTGATGACATTTTAAATGATGGTATTGAAGACATCATCTATACTAGCGCTGTTGACTGAAGGCTCTGAACTGCTAACAGAAAATTAAAAAAATAGGAAAAAGGGGCCCGCAAGTGTATGGAGTAGAGGTTGACTGCCTATGGCCAGGCCCTGCTTCCAATCCCAACTATGAACAGCCAAAGGCCATACACAGTGGGGATTGGCTGCTTGCAAAGGGATAGGTGAAGGGGTTGCAGTAGGCCAGGCCCTGTGGCTAACCCCAGCTTTCCAGGGCTGAAGGCTGTGTTTAATAAGGATTGGCTGCTAATGACATTTTGATGCAAGATCCGTCTGAAGGCCCCCCGCAGCCAACCACTGCTGCACACAGTTGAAGGTTGTGCGCAGCATGGATTGGCCACCTGTGGAGGGTTATATGCATGACCTGGCCATAGATCAGACCCTGAGGCCAATCCCTGCTGTACAAAGCCAGAGGCTATGCATAGTGAACTAAAGCTGTATGTAGTAGGGTTTGGTTGCCCAGGAATGGATTTGCTCTGGGTCTGACTGGAGGTTAGTTCCTATAGCCAGCCCCTACAGGCACAACTGAAGGAAATGTGCAGTGCATGTTAACCATCTGTGAACGGTTAGACAAAGGCAAGGTACTGCAGCCATCTACCAGCTGTAGAATGTGCATAGTGCGGGTTGGTCACTCACAGAGCTTTGGGCACAGGAACCCCTGCTGTACATGGGCAAAGTCAGAGTATTAGTACATCTGAATGCTATCATCAGTGATATAATCAATTCTGTCATTTCAAATGTCCTCAATGATGTCTTTTAACAAGCCATGAATGATGTTGCATGTAAAGTCATAAGCAGTGCATCACAATGACGCAAATTATGGTTAGTATACCATAACTTGGTATTTTCAGTGGTTTATAGGTTTTCTATGTTTTTCAAAAACCTTATAAATTCACTTAAAAAGCCACAGTTTAGGTGCAGGTATGGTTGTTAATTAAATCTGAAAAAAACACATGCATTTTCATGTTATGGTGTGTGTAGTGTCTTGTGAGTTAGCGATGGCGGGACCTTTTTGGTTCCTGATGGACTCCCTAGAACTGTGACATAAGTGTTCGGGTGTGGTTAATAGAGTTCATGTTTAGAATGTTGAGTTCATAGTTACACGCGGAGCAAAAAGGACATGTAATACCAGATAGGGGATAAATAACCTGACAATCGTCAATGCCCTCCCAGAGAGTTTGCTGTGGTCCAACAAACTGTTTGTTTTGTGCCACACGTGCCTCAGTCGAAGTGAAGATCGATGTTTGGTGTATGTAGAGTCAAAGCACCACTCCAGACAGAGGGAAGCTTTTGAAGATAACGAAAGTCTGACTGAGAAGTTTACCCATTGTTGGCCAGAAACCTGCTAGCCGCGAAAGAGGTACTGTGCCACTATGCAACACTGAGCTATCAATCATATGGAACATCAACGCTAAAGGCGGAAACAACCAAGTACAGAAAAGAAGTGCTGAAGGAATCAATAATCAAATACAAAGAAGCAATAGTTGACAGAATATTCAATATAAATCGTGTCGATGTACTTACCAGAGCCTCTATAAATAAAGAGAGCCCTATTACCTCAGCAGCAAGCAAGCAACCTAAGTTGAAGCACAGAGGTTGTACTTACAGAGCACACCATCGAAGCTGCTGAGTGGAGGCTCAGAACAACTCCAAAGGTCTCCAGAAATTGAAGGGTTTCAATGGCCGCGAAGAAAGAGGCGACATTACCCAAACTTGTCTGGGACGACCCAGAGGACAGCACATCGCAAGGTCTTAGAAATTGTATGAATGAAGCAGGTCCCAGCAGACAGCAAACAGTACTGGAGAAAACACCACTCTTAGGATCAGTAAGTTCCATAATTGGTTATACAGTCGCCGCCTTCCTGGAGCCACAACCTCCATTCGACACTGCTAAAAAGCCTAATATTGATGACAGATGGACTGCCTGGGTAGAAAGATTTGATGATTTCATCAAAGCACCAGAAGAAACAGATAGCAAGAAGAACGTCAAAACCTCAAAAATCTTTCCTGTGAAGGAGTAAAAGAGGTAATAAAGAAACTGCTGCAAACTGCCGAAGTCACTTATCGTCAAATAAAAGTAGCGTTAAATCTCAAGTTCAATTCAATGCCGAATGTTGATTATGAAAGATATATTTTCAGTCAGGAATGACAGAAAGCTGGTGAAACAATCAACAAATTTGTTGAGAGACTTGATACGCACATCAAACACTGTACGTTCAACTAATTCAATGATGAACAAGCTACATGTCTCTGAGTTAACGACAGATGTGTCAGACTCATTCAGATGACGAATGCTGAGAGAAACTTTTAGTCTGGAGTGAGTGCTCATGGCTGCCAGTGCTGAGGAATGTGCTGTTCGACAAGCTGCTGACATGGAGGCCAGAGGTGCCCAAAGTGAGTTAATCATGAACTTGAAAAGTAAGCAGAAACACAAAGCTGGAGGACACAAAGTGATGTCTCCAAGGAAAAAGAAGCTGTGCTTTAGATGTATGCAAAGGCTGTGGGAAGTTGAACTATTTTGTAATGGTTTACAAGGCAAGGGAAAAGCTAAGTGCGTCACGGTGAGAAAACAAAATTGACGCCTGCACATTCCAGAAGCAACGTTCGAAGCATGCCCACTATGCCAAGCGGCAACATGAGCTGAGGCAAATTGACACTAAACAGAGTCAATCTGCATCTAAATCTTCGTCAGAGAGTACTTCAGTTTCATTGCCAAGTGACAGTGAGGAAGAAAGATGTGCAATGTTTACCTCAGAAAAACATGCGCATGTTGAACTGGCCGCAAATAATAAGAATTTGAGTCAAAGAAAAGTCGACGAGTAAAATCACAAAAGTAATTCAAACATTGTTAAAAAATTACACTAAAAGTAAATGGTTGCTCCATACTTTTTTTATTATTGACAGTGGTGCGTCGATAAACAGTACGTCTGAGAAGAAATACAATGAACTGTCTCCGTTGCCCCGTCTCACACCGTCGAAGACTAAAGTGAATACATGGGCTGCATCGACGCCATTAAAGAGTTGAGGTTCATTCGTAGCAACCATGTAACACCAAAAGACAAAAGTGCAAGCACCCATTCATGTACTTCAAGGTACTGCATCAAGTGCCTGTTCAGTTTCAATACTGCTGCTGATATAGGACTGATATCTGTGAACTCCAACATGAATGCTCATTGCGAAATAGTAAGTCAGTTCCTGTCGCTGTTTCATGGATTAGGAAAACTTAAGACCATGAAAGTGCAAATCCATATTAATGAGAACATTCGTCCTGTTGCACAAAGACATAGATGAATTGCATCTCATCTACAAGAAGCTGTTGTGAAAGAGCTTGACACATTACTTAGGCATGATATCATTGAGCGATCTACTGGGCCAACTCCGTGGGCTTTGCCCATAGTGGTAGAGCCCAAAAAGTACAGAGAAGGAGCTGTACGCATCTGTGTTGATATGCTTCAAGCTAACAAGGGAATTGAAAGAGAACAACATCCCGGTCCACACATTGCCGACATGATCACTCAGCTAAATGGCGCCAAAGTCTTCTCTTGCCTTGATCTGAACAATGGATATCATCAATTGGAACTCAAAGAAAATTGCAGGTTCATTACCACCTTTTCTACCCATATTGGTTTGTTCAGATATAAATGATTAAGTTTTGGTGTGTCATCAACTGCAGAACTTTTTCAAGATGTCATCCGACGTATCATAGAACCTGTCATGAATACTTTCAATTACAGTGATGACATATTGGTTTTTAGAGCTACCCAAAAGGAACATGATAAAGCTGTTAAGCCTGCTGTTTACATGTTGATGCAGATTTAACTCTGAATGCTGAGAAATTTGAGTTCCACATAAAAAAACTCAAATTCTTTGGTCATATCTTTTCTGATGGGGGTATGATGCTGGATCCAACTAAAGTACAAGCTTTTTCAACCGCCAATCCCCCTTAAAATGCTACCATTTTATGTTCATTCCTTGGCATAGCCAGTTACTGTTCCAGATACATACGTGACTTTGTCACAGTATGCGCTCCCTTAAGAGACTTAACAAAAAGAAATGCTGCATTTTACTGGTCACACAAATGTGAACAAAGTTTTTAGAAAATCACGCATGCAATTGAGAAGGCCTACTTTGATCCAAAGCTTCATACAGAGGTTGTTGTTGACACAAGCCCAGTCGGGCTGGGTGTGATCCTTGCCCAAAACAGCAGACACCCAAATGCTAGAAGGCATATTGTGGCATATACAAGCAGAAGTTTGTCACAAACTGAACGTGTCTATTCACAACCTGAGAAAGAAAATTTAGCGGTGGTGTGGCCTTGTGAACATTTCCATGTATTCTTATATGGAAAACCTATTGGTCTTTTAACAGATCATCAAGCATTGCTTACCATCTTTGGCAATCCAAAAGCAGAGTTGTCTCATAGAATTGAATGGTGAGGTTTGCGAATACAGGAATATGACTACACTATCATACACAACCCGGGAAAGATCAAAACCCTGCTGACTACTTTTCACGAGTGCCAGTATGATGCCATGGTACCCCTTCCAAAGCGGTTGAAGCCTACATTAACTTCATTGTAAAGTCCAGTACACCTGGTGCTATTTCATTGAAACAAATTATTGCTGCAATGAGCAAAGATAGTGACATGTTGATACTAAAAAACATTATTGCTCATCAGTCCCGGAAACAGCATACTCGACCTCTCACACATGACAGCGAATAGCAGAAGTTCAAAAATGAGAAAGATGAACTGTCCATTACTCAAAAAGGTAGTGTCTTATGATGTTCGAGAATTGTCATACCGGAGAGTCTGCAACAACAAGTAATTAAAGTGGCCCATGAAGGACATCATGGAATTGCCACTAAATAAGCTCTCAGAGACTGAGTTTTGTTTCCTCATCTTGACAAGAGAGTTGAAAGAGAGTTGAAGGCCTGTCTTTTGTGCACTTGCTTATTTCCCAAAACCACTCAACATACCTTGAACATGTTTAATTTAGCAAAACATGTATGGAAGAGAATCGCTATTGATTTTTTTTGGTCCTTTTCACAATGGACATCACCTGATGGTGGCTAATGATGAATACTCCCGTTTTCCATTAGCAAGGAAGACCTCTCAGCAATCACTCAAGAAAGAGTCATCGAGAGGTTAGATGGAATTGTTTCAACATGGGGTGTTCCTTCAATTCTAAAGTCTGACAATGGTTCACTGTTCAAAAGTCGAGAATTAAAAAAAGCACCCCTCTTTGGCCACAAGCAAATGGCATTGTCGAACGCTTTATGAGCACACTTAAAAAGACCCGTTCAGTGTGCTACATAGGAGGAAGCTTGATCTGAAGTCAACTCTCCACGCTGCTCTTTGAGCTTACCGGTCAACTCCTCATTCACTGACAGGTGAAAGCCCTGCCACCCTGATGTTCGGGAGAGCCATGACGACCAAGTTACAACAATGGACCAAAAGAAGATCTACAACAGATAGTGAACTTTGTCAAACAGACTTGTGCCGTAAGCAAAAGATGAAAGTATATGCCAACAAGCATTGATTGGCCCAGAACACTACTTCAATGGTACGACAACAGAGAAAACCCAAATCTGATACTCCCTTTAATGCTGAACCCTTCAAAGTTGCGACTAGTAGAGGATACATGGTGACTGCTCACTATCCTGGAAAGTCTGTTACGCAAGTTTCTTCGCCCTTCGGGCATCTGCCTCATCGTTTACCTGTTCCTGATGTCAGAGATGAGACTGATTCGATTGAGACTGTAGAGAGCCCGCTGACTGCATCTGTCCCTACATCACCACTGCTAGTCATGAACGGTTCTCTTCTCTCTTCCCAGCCTCAGACGACACGATCTGGGCATTTGGTCAGAGCCCCACAACGACTTATGGAGGTGTTGTAATGTACATATATGTATATCTGTAAAAATTTTTATTTTTTATTTAACAAGGTGGAAGATGTAGTATCTTGTCAGTTAGCGATGACGTGACCCTTTTGGTTTTGGATGGACTCCGTAGATCGGTGACGTAAGTGTTGGGGTATGGGGAATAGAGTTCATATTTAGAATGCTGAGTTTGCAGTTACACTCAGAAGAATAAAGACGTGTAATACCAAGCTCCGTGTGTGGCGCATTCATTTACTAGTACCCAAGCTGGACAGGACACTACAGTGTGGATCATAATCCATACCTTGCTCAAGAGGAATACAAACGTATCTCGCACACCAAAATCCATCATCATTCTTTAGCTCACTTTGCCACCCCAGTTCAGACATAGCTATATGCAAATCAGTCTTGACCCTGTGCCTCATGGGAACAGTCCAGACCGATGCTTGTTTCCGGTCCAGGGAAGACATGGCTTGGCAGTTCAGGCTGGACTGTTCCCATGAGGCACAGGGTCAAGACTGATTTGCATATAGCTGTGTCTGAACTGGGGTGGCGAAGTGAGCTAAAGAACGATGATGGATCCAACCCAGATCTGTGACTGGGGGTGAGTGTCTGAAAAGTTTCAGTGCTCCGTCCATCATCTCTTTGTATTTGCTTTGTTCACCCTAAGTTGGCAGGGTATGCCCAGACGTGGGTCCCTTGCTCACTTTGCCACTGGATTCAAGCTAGCCTGGCTGATGAGGGCTGTTAGCCTGAAACTGGTCCCAGGATGCTTGTTTCCGGTCCAGGGAAGACATGGCTTGGCAGTTCGGGCTGGACTGTTCCCATGAGGCACAGGGTCAAGACTGATTTGCATATAGCTGTGTCTGAACTGGGGTGGCGAAGTGAGCTAAAGAACGATGATGGATCCAACCCAGATCTGTGACTGGGGGTGAGTGTCTGAAAAGTTTCAGCACTCTGTCCATCATCTCCTTGTGTTTGCTTTGTTCGCCCTAAGTTGGCAGGGTATGCCCAGACGTGGGTCCCTTGCTCACTTTGCCACTGGATTCAAGTTAGCCTGGCTGATGAGGGCTGTTAGCCCGAAACCGGTCCCAGGATGCTTGATTCCGGTCCAGGGAAGACATGGCTTGGCAATTCGGCCTGGACTGTTCCCATGAGGCACAGGGTCAAGACTGATTTGCATATAGCTATGTCTGAACTGGGGGGGCAAAGTGAGCTAAAGAATGATGATGGATTGAACCCAGATCTGTGACTGGGGGTGAGTGTTTGAAAAGTTTCAGCACTCCGTCCATTATCTCCTTGTGTTTGCTTCTTTTAAGTTTCTAAAAAGTGACATTTTCAAAATTGTAATTTAAATTCCGACTTCACTGTGAGAGAGGATTTTTTATTACAATTCCAAAGACAACAAATATGAACTGGTTGCCTGCTCCCATTTGGAAATTATCACTCATTAGATGTAATAAGGTAACTCAAAAGTTATCCTATTGGAGAGTCAAGCCTTGGAGTGGTGAAAAACAAATTTAAGAGTTTTTCACTACCAGGACATGTAAAACTAAATAGTACATGCCCAACATTTTATAGACTCTGCACCCTGACCTCTGGGCTGTCCGGAGTCTACCCAAGGGGTGACTTGTATGCATTAAAAAGGAAGGTTTGGGCCTAGTAAACTGTTTATTTTGCCAAGTCGACATGGTTGTTTAAAAGCTGAACACCCACAGACTGCAATGGCAGACCTGAGACATGGTGCTGCTTGAGTGGGTGGTACAATCAGTGCTTTAGGCCTACTAGTAGCATTTAATTTATAGGCCCTGCGCACACATAGTGCCACTTTACTAGGGATGTGCAAGTAAATTTAATATGTCAATTGGGTACACGCCAATCCTATCATGTTTTAGGGAGATAGCACAAGCACTTTAGCACGGGTTAGCAGTGGTAAAGTGCGCAAAGTCCTAAAGCCAGCAAAAGCAACATCAGCAAAACAGGAGTGTTGAAGGCTAAAAGTTAGGGGAAAACAAAGCCAAGGATGCCAGGTCTAACAGAATTTATGATTTTTAATTTTGTAGTTGGTATTGAATTACGTTGTTCATTTAGGTGATGTTGCACATTGGTTTAACTACTGTCAGATCATAAGCATTACATTTGGTATGCAAGTTATTGTTTGCATGGTTGTTGCCCAAATTATGGATTGCGGTCTACGCAACTGCGTAAAGTCCATCATGGTTCAATGAATCAACAAGGGTTTGTGAACCACATGGCTGGATCAGTGAATCTTTGAAAAACAAGGGTCCAGTACCACTTGCTGTGTTTTGTGCACTCCACATGGGGTTTATGAACCCTCACAGGTTTGTGGGCCCTGCCTGGGGATTAGTGCATGCTCCAAGTCCAATAGTGGCTGCTACATTTTTCCCAGGCAGTGGCCGGACAATCAGAGATTTTTTGATCCACAAAGCTGCATGTGGGTTTGTGGATCCAAAATTGACAACTGGAGAAAAAGCTTTCTTGTCCAATGAATTATGTGTATTCTTTTAATTTTGGGTGCACAGACCATTTGTGTATTAATTGTCAAGATATTACTTTGGTTTAAGCCTCCATTTTTTTAAAGTTCTGCTGACATGCCAAGTTTGGTGTTATTCCTGTCAGTAGAGAATTCTATGGGTATTAAAATGGAGAATGTCACTTTTTAAGCCCCCGCCCCTGTCTTTTTGCCTCCCTGCTTGATGGTTATGGAAAAACATTGTCATGCTGAAACAAAAATGGATGGACTTTTTGTGATATTCTTTATTGTACTTTGTTTGTTTCTATTAATTTATTCTGCCTCTGCAGAGTGTTCCACATAGAATGTACATAGTTGAATATTCTGCCTTTGCAGAATATTCCATTCAGAATGCATATAGTTAAATGATCAGTTTAGTGACAGTTGATTTCTTGAAGTTGTACTTGGATGTGGCTGGAGTTTCCTTCTGGTAATAAATACCAATTTATCCTGAACCTGTTCCTGCTGGATTTATTTCTACTTATTGGAACTTCTACACTGGCGACGTTTGGGCAGAGGAAACTTCAACACCCAGTTTCTTCACTTCCACAACTAACTTATTGGACTTCTACTATATGGGAAGTAAGTTCCTTTATTTCCCCACCGAGTGTTTTACTGCCTCTGAAGATTTCTATTAATTTATGACTAATGTTGGGTATTATTTATACCACTTCATCACTGGATTATTTTTATTTATGTGACTCTCACCGTTTCGGAATTACTCTGTGAGTTTCATTTCTTGACCGTGACCTTGGTTATACATTTTTCACATGGTCTCACCTCGACCAAAGTCCCGTGTGTGAAAGGATTTTTTTTTTTTTTTAAAGTTAAGCCGCTCGAGCCTTTCAGACTGCAACAGCGCATTTTTAATATATTGACATTTGAAGACACACGCGCACTGAAGAACGCACGCACACCCTTTCGCGAGGCCAACAATTGGATACAGTGTTTAGTCGCGAGCACACACGCACTGAAGAACACACGCGCACTCCTTCACGAGGCCAACAATTGGATACAGCATTTGGCCGCTTGTGAGAGATTTACTTGCTAGATACTGCGTGCGCGCTTCCTACCTTCGTGAAATCTTCATGTTGCACCGCATCAGGATATCTCGTCTTCACGCTGGGTGAGACCGTCTGTCAGCTGCACATTTCATCGGTTTCCTGCCGTTTTCCAAGGACTTCCCTTCTGCCGTTGTTTCTGCTATCATCGTGGCTGTCGGACCTCTCCCTTTTTGACACACATTTGGGATTTAAAGGAACGACCCCCGGCTCTGCGCCGGTGGACCCGTGGGATGCCCAGCAGATGTTGATCCGTGGAGCGCAATGGACGCAGCGGAACATAAGGAGTGCAAAGTCCTTGCAGGATTTGGGGGCCCAAACCATGTATAATCTTATGTGTGGTGCAGAGTGTTTTAAACTGGACTCTCTGTTTGATTGGCAGCCAGTGTAAACGGTGAAGGAGATTAGAAATATGACATTTCCTGGGGAGGGCAAACAGAGTACGTGCAGCTGCGTTCTGTACCCGTTGTAGTCTTGCAGTAACCGTTTTATTTACACCAAGCAGAAGACCATTACAGTAGTCCAGACGCGACTGGACGGCCGATTGGACTACCAGTTGGCGGGTGTCAGCGTCAAAAAATCCTAAAATGGGTTTTAAGCCGCGCAGAAGACCGAAACAGGTACCAGCCACTTTTTTTGCATGAGTCTCAAATGAGAGGGCAGGGTCAATCAAGACCCCCAGATCTTTGACTGCGTTTTTCGGTGCGGGAGGGGTGCCTAAGGTCGCAGGCCACCATTGGTAGTCCCACTTGTGAGTGTCCCGGCCCACCAGGAGCACCTCTGTCTTTGCCGAATTGAGCTGTAGATAGTTGTTAGCCATCCAATCTACAATGGCCAGAATATCGGCACGGAATTTTAGTTGGTCCAGAGCCGGGTCGTTGGAGAAGGTGAATACCAGCTGGGTATCGTCCACGTAAGATACCATTTTGATGTTGCGCTATTTAGCCAGAAGGGCCAGAGGGCGGACATACACGTTGAACAACGTGGGGCTCAAGGCGGAGCCTTGCGGGACACCACAGCTAAGTGGGTAATGACTAGACTGGTAGGGGGGGCATGTACCTGAAAAGAGCGTTCTGATAAAAAAGAAGCAAACCAGGCCAGAGCCCTGCCTTTGATCCCGATCTCCTCAAGACGTTGAAGAAGAATCTTGTGGGAGACCGTGTCAAAGGCTGCACTAAGATCAAGTAGAAATAGTGCTGAGGTATTGCCCTCGTCCAGCGTGGCCCACAGCTGCTCAGTGACCGCCAGAAGGGCTGATTCTGTGCTGTGCCTGGGACGAAATCCATTCTGAGATCTGTCTAAGATCTGGTTGGCCTCCAGATATTTGGTCAGAGTGATGTTGACATGGGACTCCATAATCTTGGCCAGGTAGGGAAGCAGGGAGATAGGCCGAAAGTTCTCCGGCAGAGATGCGTCGAGTGTGGGTTTTTTCAGTAGTGGGACGACTTTAGCGTGCTTCCACGATTTTGGAATCACTGCAGACAAAAGTGAGCCATTGATGAATTCCCGGCCCTCAGTCATAAGGCAGTACTGGAATTTCCTGAAGATATCCGGTTTTATGGGATCATTAGACTATTTGACTTTAGCCGCTAGGGTGGCTAGGTCTTCGAGGGACATAGGTGGCAAAGTTTGTAAGATGTATGGTGGTGCTCTAGAGGTGGGGGGCACCATGGACTCAGTGGTGCTCTGCCTCGATTCTAGCGTGTTGTATATACATTCTACTTTGTTAATAAAGTACCTTGCCAGTGAGTCACAATGAGTATTGGAGGATATAATGTTATTGGTTCCTGTGGGAGGTGTTGACATATCTTTGATAAGAGAGAAGATAGTTTTGGAGGGGTTGGGGCTAGATGAGATCAAATTGGTATAGAACGCGGCTTTAGCCTTTTGAACAGATTTCTGGAAGGTTTTTATGGCTTTCCTATAGGTATTTTTGGCAACGGCGTCATAAGTATGTCTCCAGGCTCGTTCCATAATTTTACACTTTTTCTTTTCCGCCCGCAGGGACTCATTGTACCATGCGTGCGTATGCGTGCGCTTAGTCCCTGTCAATTTCATCGGGATGCACTGGTTGAGCGAATTATTAATCCAGCCCCTAAAGACTCTATCAGCTGCCTCTAAGCCCTCAGGCCAGTCCGGGCGGGATGCATTTAAGGCCGATAGGAATGTAGTTTCATCCAATTTGTGCCATGGTCGCTTCATAAGGGATTGGCTGGGGGACCTCGGGATAGGGATTGCCATTTCAAGACGCAAGGAAATCAGAAAATGGTCTGTCCAAATCAGAGGAAGAGGGGTGTTAACTACTAAATTTGAAAGATTAGAAAAGATAGGATCCAATAGGTGGCCTGCCTGGTGGGAAGGTCCTTCTACCAGCTGGATAAATTGGCAGGCCTCCAAATCGCCCACGAAGTTGCAAATCTCCTGGGAGTCCCGACGTTCCAGGTGGAGGTTGAGATCGCCTATAATGTTGAAAATAGCTGATTCTAAGGCGAGAGTAGAGACAGAGTGAACCAGGGCCTCTTGAAAAGCCCTGGCTGGGCCTGGTGGACGATATATAAGAAGCCCCGTAAAGGTGAAGTTATGTGACAAGGACATTTTAAACAGGGCGCTTTCGCAGCCCGGGATAGTTTGTGGGGACAGTGAGCAGTGGAAAGCACTTTTGAATATGACTGCAAGACCACCCCCTCTTCCGCTAGGCCTGTTCTGAATGAGCAGCCTTTAGCCGGCGGGTAAGGCTAATGCCGGTATTGTTGTGGAATCCGCGGTTAGCCAGGTTTCCGTCAAGAACAGTATGTCTGGGGCAGAGTCCATCAGAAGATCGAAGACGTCCGCATGGTGTTTTACCAGTGACCTGCAGTTAAGGTTACATATACTGATATGGGTGGAACCTGGGGCCGTATGGGAGCATTTGGGGTCTGTAGTAACTTTAAACCCACAGTTATTACATTGTTTCTGCGGGGTGTCATGATGCCACTTATAGTTTTTACAGGGCACTTTAGGACGCAAAGTAAGCAGCAGTTCCCGAGTATAGAGTACATTTTGGGAAAGTCCAGGACCAGAGGTCCTGGCACCTGGCGGCGTACAGGCGCGGACGGGCGCAGACGGGCTTGCCTTAGGCGCGCCTTTGGCGCACCAGCGGCGCTCCCGCTGCACGCATCCGCTGCGCGTCCGTGTCAGCATTTGATTTAAGTGGTGGGGAGCGGTAAACACCCGCCTCCTCCACGCCCCAAAATGCGTCACTGGCGAGGGTGGGTTTATGTTCCGGTCTCCGCCCTCCATTCAAACGGCAACAGCCGCAGTGGACCGGGGTCGGGACCGGAAGTGCAAAAGTGCAAAATGTGCAAGAAATACAAGGTACAGTTGATTTTAAAGCTTTCTAAAAGGTATTTTTAAAATATTTGGTTAAAACAGCAATGGCAGCGCAGCGCTCGTAGTCACCACAGCATAGAACACACTGGGCAGGTATGTTTATCGTATTAGGATGAAGGATGGTGCTGTCCCTGTGGTATGTAAGGTGAGGAACGTGCCTTTGAGTCTTCAGGATGCTGTGCAGAATGAATTGAAGAGACTTGAGAGTGAAGGCATTATAGAACCCCTGGAGTCCCCTGAGTGGTTGGCCCCAGTGGTCGTTGCAACCAAGAGTTCTGGTGAGATTCGTATCTGTGTTGACCTTCGTCATTTGAATAAAGAAGTTGTGGAAGACAAGTTTCCTCTTCCTAATATTCAAGAGATGGTGACTTTGATTGGTGGTGCCAAGTATTTCACCACACTTGACTTGATGTCTGCTTATCATCAAGTTAGGTTAAGTGATGATTCTAAGAATTTGACTGCATTTGTGACACCTTTTGGTGTATTTCGATTTAACCGCATGCCATTTGGACTATGTTCAGCTGCATCTGTTTTCCAGCGATTAATGTCTTCTTTGTTGAGAGGTTTGGAGGGGGTGAAATTTTTTCAGGATGATGTGCTGATATACAGCAATGATTGGAATGATCATTTATGTAAGGTAAGAGAGATATTGCGGATTTTTGAGCAAAAACGCATAACATTGAAATTGAATAAGTGCAAATTTGGTTTAAGTCAAATAACTTATTTGAGTTATGTGATTTCGAGTGATGGTGTTAGACCAAAACCTGAGTTGGTGCAAGCTATTTCTAAGTTGTCCCAACCTACTAAGAAGGAAGACATACAAACTTTTCTAGGTATGGTAGAATTCTATTTTCGTTTTGTGCCTAATCTTGCAAGCAGGTCTGTAGCCATGCGTAATCTTTTGAGAAACGAAGTGCAGTTTTTGTGGACTGTGGAATGTGATAAAGAGTTCGATGATCTGAAAAATTCTCTTGTGTCTGTTCAAGCTTTGAAAAGTTTTGTACCAGGTGTACCATGTGTGTTGTATACTGATGCCAGTATTAAAGGGCTAGGAGCTGTCTTGAAACAAAGATGTGAATCAGATGAAGTTACTGTATTGTTTGCCTCAAGGTCTTTGAGGGGAGCTGAAGAGCGTTATTCGACTATAGAAAGAGAGGCTCTGGCGATAATTTGGGCTGTCAGAAAATTGAAACAATTTTTGTGGGGTGTCAAATTTACTGTGTGTTCAGATCATAAGCCTCTACAAGAAGTTTTCATGAAAAAGGGCCTAGACTGCATTTCATCTAGAATTTGCAAATGGTTGGTTGCTCTACAAGACTTCAATTTCTCTGTTGTGTACTTACCTGGAGTGGAAAATAAAGTTGCAGATTGTTTGTCAAGGATGTCTGCAGATGGATCTGATGCTGTTGAGGAGAGTGATTGGTGGAAGGAAGAGATTGTAAGTGTGTGTGTTGTGACAGGTGGTTGTGTTACAGAGGAAGAGTGGAGTCAAGAGGTTGAAAAAGATGAAGTTCAAAAGGAAGTCATCAACAATTTGTTGTCGGATGTGGTACATTGGAATTGTTTGGCTGGATTTGTTAAGGTAATGGATGAATTGCCTGTTTGTGATGGTGTTCTTTTTAGAGGTGGAAGGTTGGTTCCTCCGGTGGGAATCAGGGAACGTTTGGTTTGTTTAGCCCATGAGGGACATCAAGGTATTTGTAAGACTAAAGAGCGTTTGAGATCCAAATATTGGTGGCCAGGAATGGATATTATGATTGAAAGGTTGGTTCGTGATTGCTCTGAGTGCAAGTTGAGTTATAAAATCTTAAGGTGCGAAAATCTCCCATGGTGTGTAGAGAAATCCCCTCTGAGGTATGGGAAGAAATTGCCCTTGATATTTTGGGACCTATCAATGTTGGTAGTGTTCCCAAATATGTGGTAGTGGCCATGGATATGCTTTCTCGTTGGCCTGAGATTGGTATAACCAATGAGATTAATACCACTTCTGTGGTAACATTTTTATCAGAAGTTTTTGCCAGAGAAGGTAATCCAAGGTCAATACTTACTGACAATGGAGTTCAATTTGTCTCCAAAGAAATGATGGAGTTTTTGACTAGTAGGGGAATCTCACACAAAAGGTGTGCATTATATCATCCCGAATCAAATGCTATGATTGAGAGATTCAACAGGACATTGAAGGAAGCTATTCAGATTTCAAGGTGTAATGGTAAAGATTGGATACATGATTTAAAGAAGAGAGTTGAGGAGTACAGGCTCACTCCTCATTCTACCACAGGTTTTTGTCTGTTTGAATTATTTAAAAAACGCAAACCTTATTCTCTTGTTGAGCCACCTTGGGTCAGTAATTATTGTGACAATGCCACTGGAGAAGAAATATTAAAATCTTCACATGATAAGGAATTGATTGCTCAGAATGAAAGAAAAAGTAATTACGAAATACGTCATGCCGTGAAACCGTTCCAAGTTAATGTTGGTGATTTGGTTAAAGTTAAATTGCCTGGAAGGTCAAGAAATAATTCTAAATTCAGCAATACCTATAGAGTGACCAAAGTGTTCAGGGGTGCAGCTAAACTCAATGATGGACGCATTTGGAATTTTAATCGTCTAGCCAAGATAAAAAATATATAATTTTTTTCCTTTCTCTATGGGGAGAAGATGTGTGATATTCTTTATTGTACTTTGTTTCTATTAATTTATTCTGCCTCTGCAGAGTGTTCCACATAGAATGTACATAGTTGAGTATTCTGCCTTTGCAGAATATTCCATTCAGAATGTATATAGTTAAATGATCAGTTTAGTGACAGTTGATTTCTTGAAGTTCTACTTGGATGTGGCTGGAGTTTCCTTCTGGTAATAAATACCAATTTATCCTGAACCTGTTGGATTTATTTCTACTTATTGGAACTTCTACACTTTTCTTTGGAAAGTTTTGTGCAGATTGGTGGAACTGAACGTAAATAACTAAGAAATCAAAACAAGCCTTTATAATGGAAACTGTGCGCTAAACCTTAACTACATGGGTCACCTGTGATAGACTTATGTGTATCTATATATGTGTGTATGTAGTAATGCATATGTACAAGTGTAAATGTGTGTATATACAGACACACACACGTATATATATATACATATATATATATATATCAAGACAATACTCTTTCAGGCTTAGAGTGCCGCATAAACTATGCAGAAAAGGAAACAGGGATCTCTGGGTAGTTCCTAGGTTTAGATGGAGAGCAGCTACTTTCTATAGAGCACCCTACAACGCCACCAACACTCTGAATCTGCTCACCTTAAATGTTTGTTTCGGAGAAACACCCCTCATCAGCCAGGCTAGCTTGAATGAAGTGGCAAAGTGAGCAAGGGACCCACGTCCGGGCATACCCTGCCAACTTAGGGCAAACAAAGCAAACACAAGGAGTTGATGGACGGGTTGAATCCATCATCGTTCTTTAGCTCACTTTGCCACCCGAGTTCAGACCCAGCCCTAGGCAAATCAGTCCTGACCCTGTTCCAAATCATGCCCTGAGTTGGCAGGGTATGTCCAGACACGGGTCCCTGGCTCACTTTGCCACTGGATTCAAGCTAGCCTGGCTGATGAGGGGTGTTACCCCGAAATCGGTCCCAGGATGCTTGTTTCCGGTCCAGGGAAGACCTGGCTTGGCAGTTCGGGCTGGACTGTTCCCATGAGGAACAGGGTCAAAACTGATTTGCATATGGCTCGGTTTGAACTGGGGTGGCGAAGTGAGCTAAAGAACGATGATAGATTCAACCCAGATCGGTGACTGGGGGTGAGTGTCTGAAAAGTTTCAACGCTCCGTCCATCATCTCCTTGTGCTTGCTTTTTTTGCCCTAAGTTGGCTGTGGATGCCCAGACGTGGGTCCCACGGCTGGGCTTACCCTGCCAACTAATCGTGCCGTAAGTTGGCAGGGGATGCCCAGACGTAGGTCCTTTGCTCGCTTTGATACTGGATTCAAGCTCGCCTGGCTGATGAGGGGTGTTACCCCGAAACCGGTCCCAGGATGCTTGTTTCCAGTCCAGGGAAGACCTGGCTTGGCAGTTCGGGCTGGACTATTTCCATAGGGAACAGGGTCAAGACTGATTTGCATATGGCTGGGTCTGAACTGGGGTGTCGAAGTGAGCTAAAGAACGATGATGGATTCAACCCAGATCGGTGACTGGGGGTGAGTGTCTGAAAAGTTTCAGTGCTCCGTCCATCATCTCCTTGTGTTTGCTTTGTTCGCCCTAAGTTGGTAGGGTATGCCCAGACGTGGGTCTCTTGCTCACTTTGCCACTGGATTCAAGCTAGCCTGGCTGATGAGGTATGTTACCCTGAAACCGGTCCCAGGGTGCTTGTCTCCAGTTCAGGGAAGACCTGACTTGGCAGATCGGGCTGGACTGTTCCCATGAGGAACAGGGCCAAAACTGATTTGCATATGGCTGGGTCTGAACTGGGGTGGCAAAGTAAGCTAAAGAAAGATGATGGAATCAACCCAGATCTGTGACTGGGGTGAGTGTCTGAAAAGTTTCAGTGCTCCGTCCATCATCTCCTTGTGTTTGCTTTGTTCGCCCTAAGTTGGTAGGGTATGCCCAGACGTGGGTCCCTTGCTCACTTTGCCACTGGATTCAAGCTAGCCTGGCTGATGAGGTGTGTTACCCTGAAACCGGTCCCAGGGTGCTTGTCTCCAGTCCAGGGAAGACCTGATTTGGCAGATCGGGCTGGACTGTTCCCATGAGGAACAGGGCCAAAACTGATTTGCATATGGCTGGGTCTGAACTGCGGTGGCGAAGTGAGCTAAAGAACGAAGATGGATTCAACCCAGATCTGTGACTGGGGGTGAGTGTCTAAAAAGTTTCAGCGCTCCGTCCATCATCTCATTGTGTTTGCTTAGATTAGCACAGTGCCATCCATGTCGAGCTAGAGAGTGACAAAGCCTTTTGCCTTTCTTACAGAAAAGTCTTTAAGCATAGGATTAGCAAGTAACATCCACACTAAGCTGAAAAATGACAAAAGCCTTCTGCCATTCCACACACAGTATTACAACTTTGAACTGGTAAAATACAATCCAAGCAAACCTGTAATGAATAAAAACAACCCTTGACACGTTTTACTCTTATTACAGCTCTTCAAAGAGGTATAACTTTGTCCAGACAAAAGGGAGCACCCAGTATTAGTCAAGACAATACCCATTCAGGCTTAGAGTGCCACACAAATTATGCAAAAAAGGAATCAGGAAAATCTGGGTAGTTCCCAAGTTTGGGTGGAGAGCAGCTACTTTCTATGGCACACCTTACAACACATCAACGCTCTGAATCTGATCACCTCAAATGTCTGGTTATGGTTTGCTCTATTCACAAGACATTAACATATCTTTAGAAAAACCTTTGAAATTTTCTTGAAAAACACTGTTGATGTGAAGTAATGGTTAATAAACTAAAAACGAATAA
The DNA here is from genome assembly GCA_963921515.1 of Calotriton arnoldi. Taxonomy (NCBI): domain Eukaryota; kingdom Metazoa; phylum Chordata; class Amphibia; order Caudata; family Salamandridae; genus Calotriton; species Calotriton arnoldi. The sequence continues at coordinate 1,141,354 of CAWUFW010001591.1, forward strand.
CTCCTGAAATTGTCCATTTATTGCTAGCTGAGGAAACCATAACTCATGTCCATCAGGCCTTTGCAGAATGGATTTGGGCTAAATGCCTGGCCTTTGGTCTGGCCCTATAATCAACTTGCTGCTGGTGCCCAAACCCTTCCAGCCATATTCAGCAGGTTGTAGGTTGCAGAGCCAGGCCTTCAGCTATGAGCAGGTGGTGTTGAGTGACCAGCCACAGTTTGACAAGCCCTGTAAGCAATCCCTTTATACCATTCCCTACAGCCAACACTCCTGCCTCTTCACTAAATGACAGCTATGCACAATGGTAGTTGGGGGCCCGCTGTGGGTGGGGTGCAGGACCAGTCCCATTGTGAGTTGTGGTCCCTCCCCTCATACTTTACACTGCTGTGGTGTTGATGGTTTATAATGTGAATAATGCTTTAAGCTATGAAAACGAAGGCTATACATTTCCAAGCTCTCTCTCTCTATATATATATATATATAGAAAATAACATGGAGAAAACACGTTTTGGGACCCCCCTTTTTTCTCGGCTCCCGCTCACCGAATCACACTGAAACTTTCAGGATAGTAGCTGACCGGAGCGCCCCACGAGTTTTGAAACTTTCGCGAAGATTCGTCATTTGGCGCCAAAGTTATTGGGAAAACAAAAAACGCTTTTCCTAAGGAAACTAGGTCCTAACTATAACTACCTACTGGCGACCGCCAGTAGGTAGTGTATATATATATATATATATGTATATATATATATATATATATATATATTCACTGAAAAAACCATAGGTTTCAGGCACGTTATAGTTAGAAATTAGCATTTAAAAAACCTTAGAAATTCACTGAAAAAAACCATAGGTTTCAGGGGCGTTATAGTTAGTTGGACATTTAACTCGTACAAAACCATAGAAATTCCCCGTTATAGTTAGTTCAGCTAACTATAACTCGCGCGCCCGCAATGCACTGCTGATGACGTCACATATTACATCACTCATGACATGGTCAGTGACATCACTCATGACATCACTGTTGACATCTCAAATGACATCACTGATGACATCATCCTTGTGATAGAGTGGCAGACCTCCTCTCACCCTAATATAACCTTTGATACACACACTCAAAAATACAAACTAACATTTTCAAAACAATGGACATACCAATACCAGTTACAACACACCTATTCAGTAATTCCAAGATCTACACACACATCCACTCATTCACCAACAGTCCCTATACAGTCACTCATACATGTACTCACTCATCATATGTACTCATACACCTATACATCCTGTTACACACCGCCACTCATCCATAGAGTTACTCACACACATAGTCACACATGCAAACAAAGTATCAAACATCCATTTACTTGCATATACAGTTATACACACACTACCACACTTACTTCTACAGAAACTTACACATACTTACTCTCTTAAACAATCACTCATAGAAACACCTACTTATTTGTACAGGAACTCTTCCAATCTCTCACTCTCACATATACACCAATATTCACATATACTAGTTTAAAACATATGTAGTTACTCATAAAGACACTATTGAGACAGTCATTCACTCACTAACACACCCATACACACATTCATCCACCTATACAGTCCTGCACACATGCTGTCTTCAACACATACAAACAGTGAGTCACTCATTCATGCATCTATGCACTAACTAATACCCCCACCGAACCATACAGACACTCAGACACTCATACTGATACTCAAAAAACCAACTAATAACCCATATAGACACTCATGTAGCTACTCACCAACCCATGCAGCCACTTATACACAAAGTGAGAGACTGATACAGATATTTTCATATTTAAACATTACTCACTATCCCATGTATTCACTAAGATACACTTAATCAGTTATACAATCAATTTTACAAAAAAAATCATCCATTTATACACTTATATACCCATTTATTCTTCCATCGACCTTGAGATATACATATATAAAACATATTTAATTTTCAGAAAAACACACATTCACTGGATGATGTCATCAGTGATGTCATTTGAGATGTCACCAGTGATGTCATGAGTGATGTCACTGACCATGTCATGAGTGATGTAATATGTGACGTCATCAGCAGTGCATTGCGAGTGCTGCGAGTTATAGTTAGCTGAACTAACTATAACGGGGGAATTTCTATGGTTTTGTACGAGTTAAATGTCCAACTAACTATAACGCCCCTGAAACCTATGGTTTTTTCAGTGAATTTCTAAGGTTTTTTAAATGCTAATTTCTAACTATAACGTGCCTGAAACCTATGGTTTTTTCAGTGAATTTCTAAGGTTTTTTAAATGCTAATTTCTAACTATAACGTGCTTGAAACCTATGGTTTTTTCAGTGAATATATATATATTTATTATACTATGTATACATGTGAAAACGTCTCGGTCCGCCTGTTTGCCTCGGTGGCACGGAAAAAATGGGTGGAACTGACGTCAGCACGCCGACGAGGTCCTCTTATGGCTCCGATGACGTCATACGGTGTCGCGAGCGGAGCCGTGCTATTATGACGTCCTTGTTGACGTGGGAGAGCTAGGAAAGAATTTCCGTGGAATGCTGGTGCAGGGGATATTCACCTAAGTGTTCAGGCTAGTCCTTTGGGAGCAACTGTTTATGTTGCCACTCAGGAAACCAAAACCAGTGATCAGAGGGCAGAGGCCCTGCAGATGGCACACGAGGTGGGGTGCCCAGTCGTGTGCACCTGCGGGGCAGCGAAGTGACAAGCACCACAACCCACAAAAAAGGTAACGAGGGCACTGAATAACACAGGATCTTCTCTTTGTATCTGGCAGGAACAACGAAGTTAAAATGCCCTAGTACCAAAATGTAGAATTAGTGCTACAACGGTCTTCAAGAGGACCTGCGATGCCGCTTCTGCCTCCCGTACCCTGGAGGCGGCACATGGGTCACGCGGTACGGTCATACTGCGGTGGGACGCACACTCGTTGACCTCTCATGGCACTGCTCCACACTTCACGGAGGACGCTTTCCATTAGCTATGTTTTCTGATGACGTTTCGCGCCGGCCCTGTCCAACAACAGAACTCCTTTAGATCCAAACAGACTCTTTCACTCTCTCACCGGAAGTGAAACCAGGCCACGCGGACACTTTCACAATACAACAGCCGGGAATGCACTTTTCGGTAAAAAAACCACATTCCTTCCTCCTAATTAATCAAATAAACGTCTCACTGAAGAACAGGGGCCAGCTTCGATCGGTAAGCAGCCGTTACAACGACTTTTTTACTTCGTGATACCATTACAACGCATGCATTACCACGCATGCGTTGTACATCGCGAAGTCATTACTACGCATTTTTTTAGAACGCATGGTCATTTACCACGCATGCCTTTACAACAAATTTTGTTGTAAAGGTATGTATGGTAAATGACCATGCGTTCTAAAAAACATGTAGATGATCCATGTCGTTGTAAGGAAACAGAGGCTGTTCCGTTTCCTCACAACGACGTGCACCGGCCCTCAGAGACGACGTGAAGCAGGAACCACGAGGAGAGAGGAACCACGAGGAGTGAGAGGTAAGGGGGATTGGGCATGGGGTGGGGGTTTCTTTTCTAGGGTTTAGGGTAGTGCAGTGGTGTTTGGGTGGTGTAGGGGTCGTGCTGGGGGTAGTGTTTTAGGGTTTAGGGTAGTGCAGTGGTGTTTGGGTAGAGTAGGGGGTCGTGCTGGGGGTAGTGTTTTAGGGTTTAGGGTAGTGCAGGGGGTGGTGCTGAGGGTAGTGTTTTAGGGTTTAGGGTAGTACAGTGGTGTATGGGTAGTGTAGGGGGTCGTGCTGGGGTAGTGTTTTAGGGTTTAGGGTAGTGCAGTGGTGTTTGAGTAGTGTAGGGGGTCATGCTGGTGGTAGTGTTTTAGGGTTTAGGGTAGTGCAGTGGTGTTTGTGTAGTGTAGGGGGTCATGCTGGGGGTAGTGTTTTATGGTTTAGGGTAGTGCAGTGGTGTTTGGGTAGTAGTAGTGTTTTAGGGTTTAGGGTAGTGCAGTGGTGTTTGTATAGTGTAGGGGTTAGTGCTGGGGGTAGTGTTTTAGGGTTTAGGGTAGTGCAGTGGTGTTTGGGTAGTGTAGGGGTTCATGCTGGGGGTAGTGTTTTAGGGTTTAGGGTATGGCAGTGGTGTTTGGGTAGTGTAGGGGGTCGTGCTGGGGGTAGATTTAGGGTTTAGGGTAGTGCAGTGGTGTTTGTGTAGTGTAGGGGGTCATGCTGGGGGTAGTGTTTTAGGGTTTAGGGTAGTGCAGTGGTGTTTGTGTACTGTAGGGGGTAGTGTTTTAGGGTTTAGGGTAGTGCAGTGGTGTTTGTGTAGTGTAGGGGGTCATGCTGTGGGTAGTGTTTTAGGGTTTAGGGTAGTGCAGTCGTGTTTGTGTAGTGTAGGGGGTCGTGTTTTAGGGTATAGGGTAGTGCAGTGGTGTTTGGGTAGTGTAGGGGGTCATGCTGGGGTTAGTGTTTTAGGGTTTAGGGTATTGCAGTGGTGTTTGGGTAGTGTAGGGGGTCGTGCTGTGGGTAGTGTTTTAGGGTTTAGGGTAGTGCAATGGTGTTTGTGTACTTTAGGGGGTAGTGTTTTAGGGTTTAGGGTAGTGCAGTGGTGTTTGTGTAGTGTAGGGGTCATGCTGTGGGTAGTGTTTTAGGGTTTAGGGTAGTGCAGTTGTGTTTGTGTAGTGTAGGGGGTCGTGTTTTAGGGTAAAGGGTAGTGCAGTGGTGTTTGGGTAGTGTAGGGGGTCATGCTGGGGTTAGTGTTTTAGGGTTTAGGGTAGTGCAGTGGTGTTTGGGTAGTGTAGGGGGTCGTGCTGGGGGTAGTGTTTTAGGGGTTAGGGTAGTGCAGTGGTGTTTGTGTAGTGTGGGAGGTCATGCTGGGGGTAGATTTAGGGTTTAGTGTAGTGCAGTGGTGTTTGGGTAGTGTAGGGAGTCATGCTGGGGGTAGTGTTTTAGGGTTTAGGGTAGTCCAGTGGTGTTTGTGTAGTGTAGGGAGTCGTGCTGGGGGTAGTGTTTTAGGGTTTAAGGTAGTGCAGTGATGTTTGGGTAGTGTAGGGGGTCGTGCTGGGGGTAGTGTTTTAGGGTTTAGGGTAGTGCAGTGGTGTTTGTGTAGTGTAGGGGGTCATGCTGGGGGTAGTGTTTTAGGGTTTAGGGTAGTGCAGTGGTGTTTGGGTAGTATAGGGGGTAGTGCTGGGGTAGTGTTTTGGGTTTACGGTAGTGCAGTGGTGTTTGTGTAGTGTAGGGGTCGTGCTGGGGGTAGTGTTTTAGGGTTTAGGGTAGTGCAGTGGTGTTTGTGTAGTGTAGGGGTAGTGTTTTAGGGTTTAGGGTAGTGCAGTGGTGTTGGTGTATTGTAGGGGGTCGTGCTGGGTTCTAGTGTTTTAGGGTTTAGGGTAGTGCAGTGGTGTTTGTGTAGTGTAGGGGGTCGTGTTTTAGGGTTTAGGGTCGTGCAGTGGTGTTTGGGTAGTGTAGGGGGTCGTGCTGGGGGTAGTGTTTTTGGGTTTAGGGTAGTGCAGTGGTGTTTGGGTGGTGTAGGGGGTCGTGCTGGGGTAGTGTTTTAGGGTTTAGGGTAGTGCAGTGGTGTTTGAGTAGTATAGGGGGTCATGCTGGTGGTAGTGTTTTAGGGTTTAGGGTAGTGCAGTGGTGTTTGTGTAGTGTAGGGGGTCATGCTGGGGGTAGTGTTTTATGGTTTAGGGTAGTGCAGTGGTGTTTGGGTAGTGTAGGGGGTCGTGCTGGGGGTAGATTTAGGGTTTAGGGTAGTGCAGTGGTGTTTGGGTAGTGTAGGGAGTCGTGCTGAGGGTAGTGTTTTAGGGTTTAGGGTAGTGCAGTGGTGTTTGGGTAGTGTAGGGGGTAGTGCTGGGGGTAGTGTTTTAGGGTTTAGGGTAGTGCAGTGGTGTTTGGGTAGTGTAGGGGTTCATGCTGGGGGTAGTGTTTTAGGGTTTAGGGTATGGCAGTGGTGTTTGGGTAGTGTAGGGGGTCGTGCTGGGGGTAGATTTAGGGTTTAGGGTAGTGCAGTGGTGTTTGTGTTGTGAGGGGGTCGTGCTGGGGGTAGTGTTTTAGGGTTTAGAGTAGTGCAGTGGTGTTTGTATAGTGTAGGGGGGTTTAGGGTAGTGCAGTGGTGTTTGTGTAGTGTAGGGGGTCATGCTGGGGCTAGTGTTTTAGGGTTTAGGGTAGTGCAGTGGTGTTTGTGTAGTGTAGGGGGTAGTGTTTTACGGTTTAGGGTAGTGCAGTGGTGTTTGTGTAGTGTAGGGGTCATGCTGTGGGTAGTGTTTTAGGGTTTAGGGAAGTGCAGTGGTGTTTGTGTAGTGTGGGAGGTCATGCTGGGGGTAGATTTAGGGTTTAGTGTAGTGCAGTGGTGTTTGGGTAGTGTAGGGAGTCGTGCTGGGGTAGTGTTTTAGGGTTTAGGATAGTGCAGTGGTGCTTGTGTAGTGTAGGGGGTCATGCTGGGGGTAGTGTTTTAGGGTTTAGGGTAGTGCAGTGGTGTTTTTGTAGTGTAGGGGGTCATGTTTTAAGATGCAAAGCTCCAATACCTGACCAGTCTGCACTACATAAAACTGCAAAAAAACTAAAAATAAAAAGTGTTTTGCACACTTTTGTCATTGGGCTATATGTGGGCTACATCTGGGTGATATTTGTGCTACATTTGGGCTCTTTTTTCTCTGGTGGCCATCTTGGAAGACTTCTTTGTTATGAAGTTTCCTAATTTCCTCATTTACTGCAGTCTCCTCAGTAGGAAATGCTTTCAGTTTTTTACTTTGATTCCATCAAGAAGGCATTCAGATGTGTCACACATTTGCCATAAATTCAGAATGTTAGCACTCTAGTTGTTCATTAGATCACTGTATTAAAGCTACTGCTCACCAGGGAGTTAACTGGAAGTCTACTGCTGGTATTGAAAGTGATTGTTTCAGTCTGCATGTCAGAATTTTCTAATGAAATAGAAGAGGATTTGAGATCTCACTTAAAACATGCCCTAAATTTTCTTTCTGCAGCACTAACCATAATTTCTATGGCAAAATGAACCCCCTCATTTTATTCCTTTTTAAATTAAATGTTTTAAGTGTTACCAGTTTATTCCAATCAAGATGGCTTCAGGTGTGCCATAATTTTGTCATAAGTAAAACTGTTAGCTCTCTAGTTGCTCTTTAGAACACTCTTGGAAGCTGCAGTAGAACACAAAGGCATCAACTGACAGGCTGCTCCTGTTGAAATATAACAGGAAGATATTTGAGATCTCACTTAAAACATGTCCTAATTTTTCTTTCTACAGCACTAACCATAATTTCTATGACAAAATGAACCCCCTCATGTTGTTCCTTTTTAAATTAAATGTTTTAAGAGTTACCAGTTTATTCCAATCAAGATGGCTTCAGGTGTGCCATAATTTTGTCATAAGTAAGACTGTTAGCGCTCTAGGTGTTCTTTAGAACACTCTGGGAAGCTGCAGTAGAACACAAAGGCATCAACTGACAGGCTGCTCCTGTTGAAATATAACAGGAAGATATTTGAGATCACACTTGAAACATGTCCTAATTTTTCTTTCTACAGCACTAACCATAATTTCTATGACAAAATGAACCCCATCATTTTGTTCCTTTTTAAATTAAATGTTTTAAGTGTTACCAGTTTATTCCAATCAAGATGGCTTCAGGTGTGCCATACTTTTGTCATAAGTAAGGCTGTTAGCACTCTAGTTGTTCTTTAGAACACTCTGGGAAGCTGCAGTAGAACACAAAGGAATCAACTGACAGTCTCTGCCCTTGTTGGATGTACATGTTTTACTGAGAATGTCAGACTTCATTCTCACATGACTGAGAAAAATAATGTGAATTTACAGAAAATATGCTCTCATTTTAGCTTCTGGAGCACCTTCCAAAACTCTATGGGACAAGCATGTGAAAATAGTTTTCTCTCAAACATGATTCATGATATCCCAGCAGAAGGTTTTTCACAGGGTAAAATCACCTTAGAACATACCACAATTCCTGAAATTAGTATGGTACCATCAACAAATGAATTCTAATGTAACTAAAGTCTGTTATCACCCTTTATAGTTCTCCTTTTGGTAACCCTCAAAATCTTTGATTCACTACAATGCATTTCAATGGGGTACTATCATGTATATTGGTCCCAAGATGGCTGCCAGCAATTCCAGGATGAAGTGCTGACAGCCAATCAGATCTCACAATGACATGTGTGGTTAGGCTCCGCCCAGATATATATGTGATTTTACTTTTGATTTTCTCAGGAACTACTGAACGGATTTACACCATTTAACCAAAAGGCATGACTCTGAACCAAGGGCTACCTTTTTGCCAAATTTGGTGTAATTCCGTTCAGCAGTTCGGGAAGTAGCTGCGATGAAAGGTTCCTATGGAAAATTGCATGGGGAAAACACGTTTTGGGACCCCCCTTTTTTCTCGGCCCCCACTTGACAAATCACCCCGAGACTTTCAGGATAGGAGCGGACCGGAGCGCCCCACAAGTTTTGAAAATTTCGCGAAGATTCGTCAACCGGCGCAAAAGTTATTTCAAATAGAATGTTGCGGATTTCCTATGGAAAATAGGTCCTAACTATAACTATCTCCTGTCGACCGCCAGTAGATAATATATATATATATATATATATATATGGCAAACCACAGTCCCGAAATCCAAATCCTTTGAACAAAACAGGTACGGACCACGATGTGCTCTTCAAAATAAAGTGCTTTATTGCATTGCAGTCAGCATGACGCGTTTCGGCCGTGTCTCCACAGCCTTGATCACATCATATATATATATATATATATATATATATATATATATATATATATATATATATATATTCACTGAAAACACATAGATTTCAGGGACATTATAGTTAGAAATTAGCATTTAAAAAACCTTAAAAATTCACTGAAAAAACCACAGGTTTCAGGGACGTTATAGTTAGTTGGACATTTCACTCGTACAAAACCAGAGAAATTCGGCCTTTATAGTTAGTTGAGGTAACTATAACTCACGCCCCGCAATGCACTGCTGATGACATGGTCAGTGACATCACTGATGACATCACTGATGACATCTCAAATGACATCACTGATGACATGATGACATCATGCAGTGACTGTGTGTTTCTGTAAAGTTTAATATATATATATAGGCCAAGGTGTATTGAAGAATGAGTGGGTGTATGACTGTCTGAATGGATGATTTAGTAGGTGCGTGACTGACTGTATAAGTGAGTGATTAAACATGTCTTACTGAATGCATGGGTTAGTGACTAAACTGTGTGAATGTCTGTATCAGTCTGTCTGTTGGTGTGTAAGCGGCTGCATGGGTTGGTGAGTAGCTACATGAGTGTCTATATGGGTTATTGATTGGTTGTCTGAGTATCTGTATGGGTGCCTGAGTGTCTGTCTGGGTGGGGGGTGTTTGACTTTGTGCATAGATGTGTGAGTGGGTGATTCACTGGGTGTATGGGTTCAAGAGTGCATCTGTGAAGGGCTGTATGGGTGGGTGAGTGTGTGTATGGGTGTGCTGGTGAGTATTTAGATGTCTCAGTGGTACATGTGTGAGTAATTACATATGTGAAAGGCAGTATATGTGAGTGTTGGAGTATATAAATGACTATATGTGAGAGTGAGTGATTGTGAGAGTGCCTGTATGGATGAGTGTGTGCTTGTGTCAGTGACTGTATAAGAGAGTAAGTATGTGTTAGTATCTGTACGAACAAGTGAGGTGGTGTGTGTATAATTGTGTAGGTGAGTAAATGGGAGGGTGATTGATTCTTTGCATGACTGACTATGTGTGTGAGTAACTCTATCGGTGAGTGGCGGTGTGTGAGTGTCAGTATAGGTGTATGAGTATATATGATAGTACTGTATTGATGAGTGACTGCATGTATGAGTGACTGTATGGGTGAATGAGTAGATGTGTGTGTAGACCTAGGAATCAGTGAGTGGGTATGTAGTAACTGGTATTGGTGTGTCTTTGGTTTCAAAAATGGTAGTCTGTATTTTAGAGTGGGTATATCAAAGGTTATATTAGGGTGTGAGGAGGTGCATCAGATTATCACGTGGATGATGCCATCAGTGATGTCATCAGTGATGTCATCAGTGATGTCACTGACCATGTCATGAGTGATGTAATTGACCATGTCATGAGTGATGTAATATGTGTCGTCATCAGCAGTGCATTGCGGGGACGCGAGTTATAGTTACCTCAACTAACTATAACGGCCGAATTACTCTGGTTTTGTACGAGTGAAATGTCCAACTAACTATAACGTCCCTGAAACCTATGGTTTTTTCAGTGAATTTCAAAGGTTTTTTAAATGCTAATTTCTAACTATAACGTCCCTGAAACCTATGGTTTTTTCTGTGAATTTCAAAGGTTTTTTAAATGCTAATTACTAACTGTGCCTACAGAGGTAGGACATGTGCAGAAAGAGGAAGAAAGGCACAGAAAGAAGCAAGAGAAATGCAGAAAGAGGCAACAGAAGTCCAGAAAGACAAAGAAAGGTGCAGAAAGAAGCTACAGATATGCAGAAAGGACCAACAGAGGTGCAGAAAGAGGCCTTGTTGCAAAGTCATCCTGTGCCCCCAACTTTTTGCTGACTGGTAGTGGTGGTAACTGACTCTGCCTAACCAGGCCCGGAGCCAGTGCTATGCTGAAAGACACTTAGAATACAGTGAAAACACCTACATACACTAGGGTACACTATGGGTTGGGGTACCCCGGTGATTGGCATGACCTCCCCTGTAAGGCCCTAGTACATAATAGGGCAGGGAAACTACCTCTAAGTCAGAGGTATAGAAAGAGGCAAGAGAAGTGCAGAAAGAAGCAACAGAGGTGTAGAAAAAAGCAAGAGAAGTGCAGAAAGAGGCAAGTAGAGGTGCAGAAAGAACCAACAGAGGTGCAAAAAAAGGCAAGAGGGGTGCAGAAAGAGGTAGGAGAGGTGCACAAAGAGGCAAGAAAGGTACAGAAAGAGGCAGGAGGGGTACAGAAAGAGAGATGAGAAGTGCAGAAAGAGGCAAGTGACTTCCTGAAAGAAGCAACAGAGGTATAGAAAGAACCAACAGAAGTGCAGAAAGAGGCAAAGGGGTACAGAAAGAGGCAAGAAAAGTGCAGAAAGAAGCAACAGAGGTGCAGATAGAGGAAAGAGAACTGCAGAAAATGGCAAGAGAGGTGCAGGAAGAGGGAACAGGGGTGCAGAAAGAGGTAAGAGGGATACAGAAATTTGCAAGAGAGGTGCAGAAAGAAGCAAGAGCAGTGCAGAAAGAAGCAAGAGAAGTGCAAAAAGAAGCAAGAGAGGTGGATAAATAGGGAAGAGGGGTGCAGAAAGAGGCATGAGGGATGCAGAAATTTGCAAAAGAGGTGCAGAAAGAAGCAAGAGCATTGCAGAAAGAACTAACAGAGGTGCAAAAAGAGGCAAGAGGGGTGCAGAAAGAGGTAGGAGAGATGCACAAATTGGCAAGAGAGGTACAGAAAGAGGCAGGAGGGATGCAGAAAGAAGAGAAGTGCAGAAAGAAACGAGAGGTGCTGAGAGAGGCGTGAAGGGTGCAGAAAGAGGCTAGAGAAGTGCAGAAAGAAGCAACAGAGGTACAGAAAGAAGCAAGAGAGGTGCAGAAACAGGCAGGGAATGTGCAGAAAGAGGTAACAGGGGTGTAAAAAGAGGCAAGAGAGGTACAGAAAGAGGGAAGAGGGGTGTAGAAAGAGGCAAGAGGGGTGTAGAAAGAAGCAAGTGAGGTGCAGAAAGAGGCAATAGAAGTGCAGAAAGAGGCAAGTGAGGTGCAGAAGGAGGCAAGAGAACTGCAGAAAGAGGCAAGAGAGTTGCAGAAACAGGCAAAAGGGGTGCAGAAAGAGGGAACATGTGTGCAGACAGAGGCAAGAGAGGTGCAGAAAGAGGGAAGAAGGGTACAGAAAGAGGCAAGAGGGATGCAGAAATTTGCAAAAGAGGTGCAGAAAGAAGCAAGAGCAGTGCAGAAAGAACCAACAGAGGTGCAGAAAGAGGCAAGAGGGGTGCAGAAATAGGTAGGAGAGGTGCACAAAGAAGCAAGTGGGGTACAGAAAAAGGCAAGAGAGGTGCAGAAAGAAGAGAGTGAGGTTCAGAAAGAGGAAAGAGGGGTGCATAAAGAGGCAAGAAGGGTGCAGAAAGAAGCAAGTGAGGTGCAGAAAGAGGCAACAGAGGGGCAGAAAGACGCAAGAGAAGTACAGAAACTAGCAAGGGAAGTGCAAAAAGAGGCAAGAGAATTGCTGAAAGAAGCAACAGAGGTGTGGAAAGAAGCAAGGGAAGTGCAGAAAGAGGCAAGTGAGGTGCAGAAAGAGGCAAGAGAGGTGCAGAAAATGGCAAGAGAACAGCAGAAAGAGGCAAGAGGGATGCAAAAAAGGAAAGAAGGGTGCAGAAAGAAGCAAGAGAGGTGCAGAAAGAGGGAAGACAAGTGCAGAAAGAGACAACAAGGGTGCAGAAAGAGGGAACATGTGTGCAGACAGAGGCAAGAGAGGTGCAGAAAGAGGGAAGAGGGGTACAGAAAGAGGCAAGAGGGATGCAGAAATTTGCAAAAGAGATGCAGAGAGAAGCAAGAACAGTGCAGAAAGAACCAACAGAGGTGCAGGAAGAGGCAATAGAGGTGCAGAAAGAGGCAAGAGAGATGCAGAAAGAAGCAAGTGGGGTGCAGAAAGAGGCAAGAGAGGTGCAGAAAGAAGAGAGTGAGGTTCAGAAAGAGGCAACAGAAGAGCAGAAAGTGGCAAGTGAGGTGCAGAAAGAGACAAGAGAGGTATAGAAAGAGTCAAGATAAGTGTAGAAAGAGGCAAGAGAAGTGCAGAAAGAGGCACTTGAGGTGCAGAAAGAGGCAAGCGAGGTACAGAAAGAGGCTCGAGATGTGCAGAAAGAGGCAAGAGAAGTGCAGAAAAAGGCAAGAGAGGTGCAGAAGAAAGAGAGTGAGGAACAGAAACAGGCAAGGGAAGTGCAGAAACAGGCAAGAGAAATGCACAAAGAGGCAAGAGAGGAGCAGAAAGAGGCAAGAGAGGTGTAGAAAGAAGCAAGAGAAGGGCAGAAAGAGGCAAGTGAGGTGCAGAAAGAGGCAAGTGAGGTGCAGAAAGAGGCAAGAGAGGTGCAGAAAGAGGCAAGAGAGGTATAGAAAGAGGCAAGAGATCTGCAGAAAAAAGCAACAGAGGTGCTGAAAGAGGCAAGTGAGGTGCAGAAAGGGGCAAGAGAAGTGCAGAAAGAGGCAGGTGAAGTGCAGAAAGAAGACAGTGAGGTGCAGAAATAGGAAGAAAGGTGCAGAAAGATGCAAGAGAAATGCAGAAAGAGGCAAGAGAGGCACAGAAAGAAGAGAGGTTTGTGCACCATTAGTACCAATTTAACACCCACATTTAGCAATAAGTAACACGTGACCATTCCAGCTTTGCAAAGGGCCTTCCACCATGCTGTAACACGTAAAGCTGCATTTTTGGGAACATTTGAGCCGTTTGAGCTAGAAACAAGGTTTTTTTTGTTCAAATCTGAAGATTAGGCAGCAGATGATGGAATATTTGGCAAATGCGGAAAATGTTTAATTATGTGAAAATTGGTGCAGCCGAACAGTCACATAATTCCAGTGGCCCTGCTCATACCTCTGACTAGGTCCAGAAGTGCTCCTCAGTGGTTCCTTCTTTTTTTGTGCCTCATTGACTTTATAGTTTAGCTTCTATGGAAACAAGGAAGACTAAACCTGAGGTTACCACTCCACAACACAGACTACAATACCACATAATTACTCTCCAAAACACATAATCCCACTCCACATAATTCCTATACACTAAATACCACATACTTTCTATTCACATAATTTCTCTGCTTAACATACCACTTAATTCCACTACACACAACGTACATCCACTCTACACCAAAAAACATTAGTAAAAATCTTTTCCATTTACAACGTCAATAGCTCTAACTCTTGCAAATGCGAAACCTATTACATTGCAAATACTTCTTTAACTAGTAGTCGCGTTTGCAGAGTGGTGGAGAAAGGGTGCTGGGCCTCCGACCAGCCCTCAGGAATTCCGCTGCGTAGGACTTACAGGAGGTACCAGGAGGGCTTCTTGGCCCCCAAAGTCCCTCAGGAGTAAAGTGGACTTCATCCCCCAACCAGTACTGTGCCAGGAGGTGCGTTTGCAGAGTGGTGGAGAAAGGGGGGGTGTGGCCTCCGAAGACCTCTTAGCAATCCCACTGTGTGAGACTTAGTGGAGGTAATAGGAGAGGTAGTTGGCCCCCAAGGACAACCTTGGGGGCCAACTACCCCTCCTATTACCTCCAGTAAGTCCCACACAGCCGGATTGCTAAGTTGTCATAGCAGGCCACGCCCCCTTTCCCCACCACTCTGCAAACACACTCCCTAGCGCGCTCTTGGATGGAGATTAAAGTCCCCTTCGCTGCTGGGGGTCCTTAGGGGCCAACTAGCCTACCTGATACCTCCAGTATGCCCCAGATAGTGGGATTGCTGATAGGCGGACACAGGCCACGCCCCCTTTGTCCACCACTCTGCAAACGCGCCTCCTGGTGCGCTCTTAATTGGGGGATGAAGTCCCCTTGCCTCCTGAGGGTCCCTGGGGGCCAACTAGCCCACCAGGTACCTCCAGTAAGCCCCACCCAGCTGGATTGCTGAGAGTGGTCCGAGGCCATGCCCCCTTTTTACACCACTCTGCAAACGCGCCTCCTGGCGCACTGCTGCTCAGGGGTTGAAGTCCACTTGTGTCCTGAGGTCCTCAGGACACAAGAGGACCTCATCGCCCCATCAGCATTGTGCCAAGAGGCGTGTTTGCAGAGTGGTGTAAAAAGGTGCGTGGCCTCGGACCACCTCTCAGCAATCCCACTGTGTGGGGTTTACTGGAGGTACCTGGTGGGCTAGTTGGCCCCCAGGGACCCTCAGGAATGAAGGGGACTTAATCCTCCAACTTAGAACGTACTAGGAGGCGCGTTTGCACAGTGGTGCAGGGAGGGGGTGGGCCCTCCCACGAGACACCGGCTTTTTTTACATTTGCTTTTTGGAAGGGGGGCTGTGTGGCCCCCTTCCCTTTATTATTTTTGGGCCCTGGGGACCCCATCCCCCAGGGCTTGAGCATTTTCTTTCCTTTTTAAAAAAAACGGGAAGGGGCCCCTCTCCCATGGCCAATTTCGGCCCCGGGGACCCCATCCCCCTGGGCATGGCCACATATTTATTTTTTATTGTTTACATTATTTTTAAGGAGGGGGGCCGCGTGGCCCCCGCTCCTGAGGCCAGTTTTGACCCCTGGGACCCCATTCCCGGGGCCCAGCCTTATTTATTTCTATTATTTATTTTTTTAAATACAAATGGGAGGGGGGCCATGTGGCCCCCTTCCCTGGGCAACTTTTGGCCCTGGGGACCCCATCCCCCGGGGCCTGGCCTCCTTGATGGGGACCGTGGGGGGAGCCTCAATGCCCCCACGGTCCCTGCCGGCTCCCCGCCTCCTGCGGGAGCCGGCATTGCTTTTGGGCAAGGGGAGCTGCTAACATGCAGCTCCCCTTGCCCAAAAGCAATTCTGCTTTGCTTCGTTGAAGCGAGAGCAGGTTTCCTGCTCTCGCTTCAACGAAGCAAAGCAGTGTTTGCTATGGCAGGGCGGCTATAGCAAACTGCAATGTCCCGGGTGTGGGCACCCTGGGACATTGCTAGAGCCGGGCCTGGGGGGTGGCGGTCCCCAGGGCCATACAGGGCTCCAGGAGGGAGGCCGTGCGGCCCCCCTCCCTACATTTGCACAGCCCCAGGGAGGCGGTGGTCTCCGGGGCCGGGGGGTGGCAACGGACCCCCATATGTAAATGAAGTGTGCCCCGGGGAGGTGGTGGTCCCCGGGACCATGTGGGGGGGCTCAAGCCCCCCCACACTTTCTTTTTTAAATCAGAGCCCCGGGGAGGTGGCAGGCCCCGGAGCTGCGGGGGGGCCGCATGCCCCCGCGTTTAATTACTAAAGCCCCGGGGAGGTGGCGGCCCCCAGAGCTGCGTGGGGGGAGGCATAAGCCACCCCATGCCTTTTAATTTTAAGAAAGCCCCGGGGAGGTGGCGGTCCCTAGGGCTGCGGGGGGCTGCATGCCCCCTGCATATAATCAGCATGGCCCTGGGGAGGTGGCGGTCCCCGGGGCTGCGGGGGCCCCCACGGGCCCCCACATGATACTTTATGATTGCCCCCAGGACCTGGCCCACCCAGTGGTTTAATTAAACAAAGCGCAGGAGACCGCGCTTTGTTTTTTAAAATTTCGGCCGGATTCGCACCCCCAGTGCGAATTTGGCCGATTTGTTTTTTTTTTAAATGCTTTTTTTGGCTGAGCAGGCCTAGGGGGTCAGGGTGTTTCTACCCTGCCCCCTTTTCTTCATTTTTAACTTTTTTTTTCCTTTTTCTTGTGACTCAGTTTTACCGAGTCACAAGATGGCTGCCAACACTCCCTGGTTTGGAGTGTTGGCAGCCAATCAGAATGAAGCTCGTGCTCGGGAGGGTTTGCAAATCCTCCTCGGTGCTCAGATATATAAATTTTTATTTTATGAATTTCTCAGAAACTACTGAACAGATTTACACCATTTTAAAAAAAGGTCGCTTTCTGAACCAAGAGCTACCTTTTTGTGAAATTTGGTGTAATTCCGTTCAGCAGTTCGGGCTGTAGCCTGTTCCAAAAATTCCTATGGAAATTAACATGGGGAAAATGCGTTTTAGGACCCTCCTTTTTTCACGGGCCCCGCTTGACGAATCACCCCGAAACTTTCAAGACTTGAGCTGACCTGAGTGAACCATTAGTATTGAAAATTTCGCGAAGATTCGTCAAATGGCGCCAAAGATATTGGCAAAAGAAAAAACGCTTTTTGAATAGAAACAAGGTCCTAACTATAACTACCTACTGGCGACCGCCAGTAGGTAATATATATATATATATATTTATGTATATATTTGATTTTTGAAGTCCACAAGTTTGTATTTAAGCTTATGGCTTACAGATATGTGGGGGTAGGACACTGTGCCTTGGAGTTTATTAGCCCTTACGAGCCAGAAGGTTTGTCGTTGAAGACAGGCATTCCTCTTAAAATTACACTCTTAGGTGATGTATACAGTTTAACTATGCACAGTAATGATTGCAAATTAAGAGGAAACACCTGGAATTGCCCTTGTAATAAGCTCAACAACCTACAATTGGCACAAAAGCTCTGCAAACCAGAACCTGCACACCCAATACACAACATAGGAGCTCACATAATTTACAGTAGACCGAAAGAACACCAGTGTGCACATCACCATTAAACAACACATACTCAGATAAAACAAATACTGTGTCCAAATTTGTTTCTTTGATAGTGTTAATGGCAATGTCATACGTCATGTCAACTGTGAGAACAATCATATCGTTTCTGATATCTGCCACCTTGTGGGTGAGGTCATAAGCATACCATTCGATTCTCAAGTCATGGTTATTATGACTGGTTTGTACAAATAGGTGACAAGAGACCACTGCATAAAACATGCAAGACCCAGGTAACAGAAGCTGAAAACAGAGTACTGGAATCAAAGCTTAGACTAGCAGTAGGCAGTGCATACCAACATGGGCATTATCAGGAAATGGAACTGCATCTGCATTCAATTTCAAACAGATAATCTCGATTTTTTAAATCTATTGACTTTCTATTATTTTGGTAGGGGGTTGTACTGGCTCCAGCTAGAATATATATGTGGTGTTATATCAAAATCCATACTTGAACACAAATATTTGCAGACATAGAAAACATACCTACATGCATAACAATAATACATATATGTGCATGTGTTCACATATATTATACAGATTACGGTGATGTCCCTATATGAAGGAAAGAACCATATATTACCATATATGTACATATCCATAATGCTTTCTCTATAGATTTATATCTATAAATGTGTGCAAAGGTGTAAACATGTATGCATATTGTACACACACACATGTACATTACCCAGTGGTTATCCCCACTGTGTAGTTGTAGTTAGGACCACGTTTTCTTCGGAAATTGATTTTTTGGTTTGCTAATAACTTTGGTTCCCTTTAAGAAATTTTGTTTAAATGTTCGAAAAAAAAGTCTCATCCACCTCTGCTCGTTTTTGTAAAGTTTTGGGGCGATCTGTGAAGGGGTAACAAAATGGAGCATATTCTCCATGCAATTAGTCATAGAAAAATTGAACAGTGATTCAGAAAAAAAACTGCTGAAACGAATTAAACCAAATTTGGCAAAAAACTAGATCTTTACCTCAAAAGTGTGCTTTTTGTGATTTAGTGTAAATCCATTTAGTAGTTTTTGAGAAACTAAGGTTCAAATTTTATGTAAAATTCACGCTGCAATGCCAATGCGAATCCACTGCAGACAAATGTGGTGCCGCGGGCTCAAATTACGCGATCTGATTGGCTGGTCGCAACCTGAAGAAAATGTTGAGGCTGCCGTCCTAGGACTCGGTGCCTGTGTCCTACACAAGGCAAGTTAAAAAAAAAAGCATAAAGGGGCAGGGGGTGGTGTACTCTGTCCCCTTGGGCAGAATGGTGGAGTTCACAAGAGACCCTCCCTGAGGTGCAAACAGATTATAATTGTTTTATTTTGGCGTCACTGTGATACTACTACGATGCCCAGTGCAGTCCCTGTGTACATTCACAGTAGTACCATGAATAAAGGGTGGGTCTTGGAAGGAGGGGGACTACCAGAACATGAGGGGTCTCGGCGGCCTGTGAGGGGTTGGGTCCATGGCCAAGCCACAGGGGCGTATTCATCATCTGGCTACTGATACCTGATGATTGGCTACAATGCAAGCCCACCCTTCTAATTGCACTGCTTGTGTGTCTGCAGGGCCTGACATGCAGTTGCCAGATTAGAGGCCCAGGGTGTGGGTCAGAATCAGTTGTGGCAGAGGAAAGTCAGAGGGTAGATCAGAGAAGCGTCAAAGAAGGACAGGACACTGAAATAAAACATAATTTTCTGCATTACTGTGGCAGATTGTGGTGTGGGATGTGTGTTTGTGTACACATACATGAATTCACCAAAGTAAACCCATTGCATTGCACGATTTGAAAACTTAAGCAATTTATTCTTTCAGAAAATACACCAGTCATTTTCTTGTGTGGAAGACAAAGTCTGGACATTCCAACATCTAACTTGGGTAGCTCTCAAAACTCATTATGAATGGGATATTTATAGAGGGCGGATCTAGATCCAATGGGTGGTTGTGTTGAGTAGAGAAACCATCATAGGATACAAACTATGCTTGAGAAACATTAAAAAAAGATTGTGATGACTGATTCATGTTGCAGATTTCAAAGCTGTGTATACATAGTTAAGGAACTTACACTAGATGAAGCAAGCTCCACTTGATAGCTTGGGTTAATGACATTAGTTACATGTAGGACAGCTATCTGGGTAAGGGCTTAGAAGCAGTTCTGAAAGTGGCACAGTCACTTAAGTTGGAGCAGGAACTACCTGAAGAAGCCTATATTTGAGGTCCTTTTTGAGTTGCAGGCATGAAGGGAGTGTTTTGGGGTCAGGATGGCTCATGTAAGAGTTATGTACTTAGAAGGCTTGATCCTTGTTGTTTTGATTTGGCATCCTCTTTCCTTTTAGCAGACCCTCTTGGATGTCCACTCTTGTCTTGAGATTGTGTTACATGCTACAGAGGTGGCTGAAAATAGTTGATCGCCAAGGTAATCTGGCATTTTGGAATCTGATTGAATACTTTTCCATTTTAACCATGTACAGAAGGGGGCAGTGAAGGGGTGGGTGATGTGTTCATAATTCTTTTAGCCTATGACATTCCAGTCGCTACTGATTTATCAGCTAAACCTTTTTGTTCGCACATTGATGATCAAGTAAGGTGGAAGGGTATTAATATTGACTGCAGATCTCTGGGTCTACCTTAAGTTTGAATGCATCTGTTAGTGAGTAGAATTTCAGTACTATGTTAAAAGCTGTGCATTTCCACAGTGTCTAATTTGTAGTAGAATGAGTGCCCAAAGTTCTCCTCGGAAACTTGCGGCTGATGCTTTTAAGGGTTGACACACCCATACTAGGGCTGTGTAGTCTTGAACCGACCTCCTGGCTCTTCCCTCTACTATCCAGACACTCCCTGTGCCGTTATCTCACTCTAGCAGTTTCCTGCTTTCTCCCCCTGCGGCGGTTTATCCATCTTTCTCTTCCTACTTCTTTTCGCTTTGTGTGTTTTTTTTCTTTCTCTTGCTCTCGGTCAATGTCTGATGAGGAACAATTAGTTCTGGTCCAAAACATTTGTCCCTTTGGGCTACACAGGCAGCCTACTATCAAACGTAGGGGGGGAGAAAGAGGAATAACTGGGTTTGCCCTCCTCAAATGTACAATTTTAGCAAAACAAAGAACCCAGTAAATTAGGAAAGAATAGCGATGGACATATCCTCCAAAATGAGAGAAAAACTCAGTTTTTCTTAAAGATCCCTCACCCACCAGGGTTGCCCCTAGGTGGCATGCTTCATCATTGGGGTCCTTCCCGATCCGCTGCGGATCGAGGCGTGCTTCAACCAGAGGAGATACGCGGGAGCACTTTTTTGGTGTTCATCATAGACAAACACCAAAAAAGTGCTCCTGCGTATCTCGTCTGGTTGAAGCACGCCTCGATCCGCAGCGGATCGGGAAGGACCCCTATGATGAAGCATGCCACCAAGGGACAACCCTGGTGGGTGAGGGATCTTTAAGAAAAACAGAGTTGTTCTCTCATTGTGGAGGGTACACAGGCAGCCACCAGCTAAAATGTGTTTTTAGTATTATGTAGTAGCGCGTTGGCTCATTTGTACCTATTTTCAGAGCGAAACTTTGCAGTTGCGACTAAAAGACAAGAGTGTTTCTTCTCTGCTTGATGTTTGAAGGGCTGCTTGGCGTCATGGAGATGTAAATTTACCTACTCAGTGGCTTATCGAGGAAGTTAGATTCCCTCTGAGTCATTTGCTACTTTCCGCCACTCAGTTTTCTTCTTTAAGAAAACCAAAGACATGCATAGTTGTTCCAGTAATTTTTTTATTTTTATAAACTCTTTTTATTAAACAGAGAGACTCAGCATTATGGGTACAGATAGGAGGAAAACAGCGGCATCAAATCACCATTACATCTTTACATTGAACCATACCGTTGGTATTAACAAATTCGGGGCTCATGGCGTCACAAGTTCTTCCAGTTAGAGGACAGCGGGTGGAACACAAATGGCACCCCGGTATTCGTTCCATTTGCTCCAAATCGCAGACCATTTTTTAGGGCACCCACGAGCCACATACACCGTCTTTTCTCTAAGCATGCACCAATCCATATCTGTCCGCCATTTATCAAGTTTAGGTGGCGTTCCAGAGCCCCAGAGCTGGGCGATATTCCTCTTAGCCAACATCAGGCCCAGCGTGACCCATAACCAATGTTCCCTCTAATTTTTTTCCTCTATGTGCGGCAGTGTAAGGTCTCTGTGCGCTGCAACCAAAGCTATGTGCACCGGGAACCAGACCGCGCGTGTGCGCTGCAATTAACATGAATACTCCAGCCCTGCCAAGTAGCACGCATTAGGCGTGGTCCGCAACACCACACTAAAATGCATTAATCACGCATTTTTAGCACCACGACAATGCCTGTGTAATAGGAGTCAGTGATCGTGAGTGTTCGGGCTGAATTTACAGCAGTGTAGCAAGTGTTGGGCATACGGTGCTATAGGTGGGACACTGGAGAATGGAACGAGGGGCTTCCTGCTTGCGTCAATGTTTCAAGTAAGCCTTTTACGTCCTGTCCGATTACTCAGCTCTGATGTTGTGAGGCCGAGCGTGGGAAGCGCTGTACTGCGCATGTCTGCCTTGGAGAGGGTTCCTGGTGAACGCTGTACGCACTCTCAGGTAAAAGCATGTGACTTGCGCACGAGCCCCCAGTAGCCCTGTCTGGCATCAGGCACTGACAGGTGTGCGTTGGCGCATGCGCCCCACGGATCCCAGGTCCAACGTGAGAAGAGGAGAGGGCGCGGCTCGCGCCCACAGGCCGTGCACCGGCAGCAGCTCAGGTGTGAACAGGTGACCTCAGAAAGCAGGCTTCCATCTGTGAGGGGCCAATGTAAGGGCTCCTGCATGCACAGGAACGATGAGGGGAATGCAGGTTTGTAAAGAAAGGTTCAACTTTAAATACAACAATATGTGCATCCACAGGAATGCTGATGGGGATATGCAGATTTGTAAAGCGTTGTACTTTAAATGCAACAATATGTGCATGCAGAGGAATGTCTGAACGTCGGGTTTCGTCTATGCACAGTATAATGCCATAGCAGGCGGGGGAAGGGGATACACAGCAGAACTGAAGCATTGCACGTCCGCAGCTTGTTTGTTGCTGTGTGTCTTCTTTATGCTGAAGGCCCAGAGCTGCCCTGCTCAGCGATGCTGCATGTGACTCCTCACTATGGCCGAGGCCGTTAGCAACACCGGAGTGTGGCAGTGAGACAATAAGAATTTATAGGATTAAAGCAGAGGAGCTGAGGGTGAGGCCTGATGTCTCATGCTCCCACCCACAGATCCCAGAAAAGGCGCTTTCAGCCTGCCACTCCACTGCACTTGTGTTGTGTGTGTGTCTGTCAGTCTCACTGCTGTGCGTCCTCCCCACCCCCTTTTGGCCGGGCATTCTTCGGTGCCTTGTCTCGCCAGGGTGCACAGTCACAGGTGACGCCGAATCTGCACGAGGAGGTGTGCCGGGGCCCCAATGTAAAGAGTAAAATAACACCCACAGCTGGCGCTGAGCCCTTCCCAGCCCTGTGTGCTGGTGACACTGCACCTGCTGCACCTCTGGTAGCTCTGCCCCCAACATAAATACAGTAAATGTTCCCATTTCCGGGACACCTATGCACCGCCTGCACTTCGAGGAGCTATCCTTGTCTGGCAGATAAAACCAGCCTCTCTCTGATACCTCTCTGTCCAGAGCTGACAGGGACTCCGAGTTATCACAGAGTTGTTCTTCTCTGGTGAAGGAGGGGGCTGCACAGGACAAGCAGGGCACACACTGCACAAATATCCTCACAGGACCCTGGCGGGATCTGTGTGGATCCTCTCCCCCTTCCCCCCAAGCAGCTGTTAATACCCCCTTTATTAAAACAACTCCTCTGTAGTTTTCAGGTAGGCTCCCTTTGCCTTTCATTTGGAATTACTTTTAAAGACTAAAACAGCAAGAAGGTTTTGCGATTTTCGATGTGAGAAAGATGGTAACTACTTGTCTTTTGTGATGGCAAGGAAATTTTGAGAAAAGAGTGGGCAAATGGTGCATTTTCAAGTAAATTTGAGAAAACAAGAAGGTTAATAAAGCAATTGTGAAAGTGCAGTTATTACATTAATGAAGAGATGTCATATAACATAGGTAGCTGCTTATTCAGTATAACCACAGAGCTTCATAACATTGGTGGAGTATTGGGGGTAGGGCGGGGGGGGAGGGTGGTGGTCAAAGCATAACGAAGTGCACCTGGCTAGCAGATTGTCGATTTTTGTCAATGATGTGTGTTATTACAAAGCAAAACAATACCACCCTTCTCATGTGACAGAAATTGTTATTGTGTCCCAGAATGGGATGTTGAGTGGACCAGGAAGCATCGCCACCAGACAGTTACCCTGCACCCCCGCTCTGGCTGGCACGTGAAGGAGATACATAATGTGTTGATCTGATGGTGGCACAGAATGGGCAGTGGCTCGACATGAAACAGCGGAGGAAGGGGAGGGCGGACTTCCTGTCTGTGCCCAGACTAGACCCCCCCCAAACCCCCACCCTGGATGGAACACCCTATCATGAAGGAGCGGAGCTCCCCGCCACCCCTCACATGGACACATGACTTGTTTGCACCTTGGAGGGTCCTGGCGGGGTCGAGGGGTCCAGGGGTCCAGGGACCGCTTGAGTTAATGAGCTGACCGTAAATCACGTAATAGGTGCGTGAGTCAGAAATCCTCTAGCTGAAAAGAAGGGTCGAGTGTTTAAGTGTAATAATTTGTGTCATTGCCGTAGGTACAACAGCTGTAGCCTAGGGTGAAACATCGAAGCAGGCCACCCTCACCCCTGTTTACCCCACGTAGAATGAAGGCTTTCTTTCCCCATTATGGCTTCTGAGACGTTGGGTGCAAGTAGCGCACATTAGGGATCGATAATAAGGATTAGCTCGGCGCTACATAAACTTGGTAGAAAGAACAGAGTGCCACAAATCGCTCCCATGCCCCTCACACGTGCCCACCCAGAGGCTGAGGCCGATCCGGTGTCCACGGACACGAACCAGCTCTGTTGCCAGTCCTGTTCACAGAGTGCCAGGTGCCAGTCTGCCCCTTCACTGCGGGCTAGGGAGCACCTCTTCCGGGAGGGGTGGGGGCCCAAGAGCAGCTGGGTGAGGTGCACTGGAGGGGGAGGATGGAGCGAGTGGAACAGGGGGTCATGTGCAAGGCATAACATTGAGGTGTAGTATATGAGCACAGCCCCTAAAATATGGCCCTATTAGTCTTCCACTGCGAGCCTCACTTGGAGGCTGAAGAAACAGGAGGGAGGAATAAGAAGGGCGTTTGTGGGAGATGGACAGGGACGATGGTGTGGGGAAAGAGGCATGGGAGGCATGCATGGGAAGAAGGATAGTTAAGAGAGAGCGCGGAGCAAAGGAGAGGAGGGCTATAGAAAGGATGAGAGAAAGCATGAATTCATTGCAGGCAGTAAGCACGCGCAGATTATTGGGACACTGAATAAAAATGTATCTTAAAAAGTGAGAGGAAACAGCGCATCCTGGAAGAGGGGGAGAAAGGCACGTACATACTAGACATGCACACAGACATGCTCACACAAGCACACATATACGCACTCACATGCACGTGCACACACACCAGCAAACACAGACATACAGAGGCACACAGACACATTTACACAGGCACGCACATTTACACACTCTCACACGCACACTCACTCACATAATATCACATTCCGTGGAGGGGTCCCGGCCCCTGGGTAATTCGGACCTGGCAGCAGCACTGGCCCATTGGGGGCTGAGCCCCTGGCTCAGTGGCTGCCTCCAGATGTCTGCCTCCCCGCAGACTGTACGTATAGCAGGCGTACCCCGGCACACTGCAGACAGGCAGGTGCCACTTTACAGGTACCCTGCCCCCTCTCCTTAGTCGAAGTTCAAAAACACAAGACCACCAGGCTGCACTGCTCCCCCTCCAAACTCCCGCAGCGCACGGCGACTGCCAGATCTCCCAGAGAACGGGTGGCTTCCCTGGATCGGCTACAGATCTCCCTGCCTGTAAATGTGACTGAAACTAGCAAACATCAGAGCGCGGACCCACAGTTCGCACGGAAACCAGACGCAAAAGCTCCAAAGAGCCAGGCTGGAAGAGCGAAAAGCACAAAAGTGCCCTTACCTCCTGGAGATAGTATTCATGTTAATTGCAGCGCCCGTGTGCGCTGCAATTAACATGAATACTATTTCAAAGGCCCACAATCAGCCCCATAGCTACGCACTATTAGTAAAAGAAATGCAGAGTCTCCAACAGGACGTGTGCTTTCAGAGTCTGAAAGCACACGTCCTGCTTTAGATTTGCTACATTCCTTTTCTTAATAGTGCTAGCTGCGGGGCTGATTGAGGGCCTTTGATATAGTATTCATGTTAATTGCAGCGCATGACGGCGCTGCGATTAACACGAATACTTTCACAAAGGCCCTCAATCAGCCCCGCAGCTAAGCACTATTAAGGAAAGAAATTGAGGAAGTGCCAATTCCACTTGCTGGTGAACGGGAGCCCTCCCGAACCCCACAGACACTTGCCGCTCCCGGGATGTGCTGTGTGCGCGGACAATATTGGACACTGCGCGCTCGGAGTGACTTCAGTGCGCGGGCACGCACGCGCGCACGTTAAAGGGAACAGTGCCCATAACCTGTCTTTGCTGTTTAAGTCTGTGGGTTCCCACACATTCAGGAGACAACGTTTAGCTTCAGGTCTAAGGCTTGCCCCAAGGACCTTGCTCATGCACACGTGTATCTCCTTCCAGTAACTCTGGATATAGCCAAATTCCCATATTATGTGCATGAATGTTCCTGCCTGACAACACTGTCTCCTGCACCTCCCCTCAGTCATTCTTCCCATACTGACCAACCGAGACCCAGACACATACACTCTATGCAGAATCTGTAACTGAATCAGATGCAACCTAGAGGAGATCGCAACCTCTCGTGGGGAGGAGACCGCTTTCTGCCACTCTTTGTCATCCAGCTCTAGGCCATCCCCCCCACCATTCCCTAAGCAGTCCGAGGGGATCGGGCACGTTATTGATCAGTTTTTTATATGTTAATGAGATCGCCTTCGTGGGCATATAACCATCCAGTAACCTGTCTTCCAGCGGCGAAGACTCTGGAAGAGAGGCACCCTTGGGTAAGTTCGTCATCAGTGCGTGCCGCACCTGTAGGTAACGGAAATATTCAGTGTCTGCTAGTTCGTAGTCTTGCTTCAAGGCGGCAAACGACACAACCCCCCCTTCCATAGATCCCGTATCTTTGAGATCTCAATCAGATCCCATTTGTCAAATCCTTTCGTGGTCCTTAATGTGCCTAGTTGTTCAGTGTCCCACAGGGGAGTAGCAAGTGTAAGCTTCTGGTCCCACCCGAGGCTTCTGTTTGCTGCCTGCCAGACTTGCACTGAGTGTTTGGTTGGCCCTGTTAGTGGAGGCTTTCGAGTTCTGGAGTAGAGGGCCCTGTTGTAATTACCGCCCGGAAGCAGCCATTTGTCCATTCTATAACCTGGGTCATCCCAGCACCGATATGTACAATGATTGATTGCGACTAGGTGGGCAGCCAATAATACTTTTTAATATCCGGAAGCCCAATCCCTCCGTCGTACCAGCCCAGAACCAGCTTCTGCAATGCTATTCGGAGTCTACAGTCTCAAAGCAGCTCTCTCTGGAGGCCCTCGATTTCCTTAAAATAACGTGTGGGGATCCTGTCTGGGTAGTTCTGTAAGGCATAAAGGAAGCGTGGCAGCGACATCATTTTAAAAAGTGCTGCCCTACCCAACAAAGAGAGAGGGAGTGCCCTCCAGTGGGTGACATCTCGTCTCATTCTCTGAAGGGGGGAGCAAGTTCCGGTCATGCCGGGTCTTGGGGTCCGCCGATATGAAAATTCCCAAGTATCGGAAGCCCCCCTCCGCCACCTGGATTGGGCAATTCTTTAGCGGACGTGGAGGATCACTACTGAGGACATACATCAGAGACTTGGTCCAGTTAATTTTATACCCAAAGAATCTCCCGAAGCTGGTGAATATGTCCAGGACTCTGTTGAGCGACAACCTGGGGGAAGCCAGATATAGAAGGATGTCATCCGCATAAAGGGAGATTCGGTCCTCCCAGGTCTCGGTCCACCTGAGGCCACGGATTATTGGGTCTCTACGGAGCCACGCCGCCAGGGGCTTGAGGGAGAGGGCGAACAACAGCGGTGACAACGGGCAACCCTGACGGGTCCCGCAACCCAGTGCAAACACCTCAGTTTTCTTGTTGTTTACCACTATTTGCGCCAGGGGCTCGGTATACAGTAGCCGCACCCACCCTATATAACCGGGGCCAAAACCCATTTTTGCCAGGACTGCGAACAAATATGGCCACTCAATTGTGTCGAATGCCATGGTGGCGTCCAGTGAGACCACCACCGTGTCCTCCTGGATCGTACCGAGTCTGCCCAATACTCTATGTAGTCTCCTCAAGTTTAATGCAGTGTTGCGGTTGGGCATAAAGCCCGATTAGTCAGGGTGTACCAGCTTGCCTATGACCTGGGTCAATTGGCCCGCCAGCAACTTAGCCAACACCTTGGGCTCTACGTTCAGTAGAGAGATGGGTCTATAGGATGAACACCTGTCTCTAGGCTTCCCATCTTTGTGTATTGTTACTAAAGTTGCTACCCTTTGGTCCCGGGGAAGCAGTCCCACCTCTCTGCTCTCTTCAAACATAGCCCGTAGATACGGGGCCATGGCATCCGGCTTAAGCTTGTTCAATTCAATCGGTAGGCCATTTGGACCCAGTGCTTTACCAGATTGGAGATTTCTAATCGCCTGCGCAACCTCGTCCTTCGTGAATGCGCTGTCCAGCGACTTCCTCTCCTCAGGGGACAGGGTTGGGAGTCGGATGTCCGACAGCATGGCTCGTGAGTCTTCCTCCGACAAGGAGGAGCTTACCTGATATACTTGGCGGTAGTGCTCGGCAAACTCGTTGGCGATCGCCTGCGGGTCTGTTATTTTCCACCCCCCTGCATCCACCAGTTCTGGCACTAATCTACTAGCCAACTCCCTCCTATCTAGCCAGGCCAGGAGCTTCCCGGCCTTGTCGCCCAAGTCATATATCCTGCCCTCTTTTTCTCTGCCTAGTATTTTGGCCATATCAGTGGCCATTAGCTTATACTTTTCCCTCTTGAGCTTTAACTCATGCACTGCCTCCAACGTGACTTCTCTCTCACTCTCATCCTCCAGCCGGAGGATGTCTGTTTCCACTCGGACTAGGTCTTTTACTTTTTCTTTTCGCATTCCGGCAATGAGTGAGAGCGCCTGCCCCCTCATAACTGTTTTAAACGCTTCCCAGATGGTTTGATGCGAGTCCACCGACCCTACATTTTCCACGAAATAGCTATCCATGGCCTCGATCAAGGCCTTCTTGACCGCTGGGTTCCGAAGGTACCCGGGGTTGACCGGTGCAATCTTCCCTACTCTTTTTTCGTTTAGAGCTGATTCTATCCAGATGGGAGAGTGATCAGATATACTCCTCGCTAAGTGTCTGACGTCACGCACACTGCTTATCTGGGATGTCGGCATAAGGAGGTAATCTATGCGGGACAGTTGTTCCATTTTTACAGGCGGATGGGCCAGGATGCTCCCTGTTAGCTCATCCTGAACAGTGCCCCGAGACATACATTTCTAGCACAGTAAGAAGTTAATTGTATTACATTTTCTGCTCCCCCCAGGTAATTCAGAAGCGGACAAGCCAATTTTACTCCTGTGGAAATTCTTCTGCTGAAATCAAAGCTGGATTTATTTCGGAAATGATAGTGGTACATTTGCCCTTAGGAGTATCTCCCGTGACATTTCTCACACTTTTTTTTAAACTCATGAACTGCACGTGCTCAGAAGCTTATTGGAACTAAGGGAGGCAATGGGAATAGAGTGCAGTGTGTTGTGCAATTGATCATAGCTCCGCGGAGTTAATCAATGGACTGATGACATGAAATAGCTGATGTGTTAGATTAGAGGTAATGGAAATTTGGAAAATTATGGATCCAACCCTGACAATCAAAGTTTTCACTGGAGTAGGTGGCATGTTTAAGGGAATAGAAAAACTGCAACGTTATTGTGCCTTATCCACATGTAAAGACATAAACAAAGGGGCCTATTCACAAAAACATCTATGAGTGCAGGAAGTAGTGTTACAGGAGGTCTCTCTTATGTATTCTTACATCGCTGTATGAATCAGGCAGAAATATCCAACTCCCTACTAGTAAAAGTGCAGAAAGGGCGCAGTCCTTTCTGTTTGTACTAATTGTATATGACTATGACCCGACTACTCAGGGGCGGATCCTCCGTCATAGCAGAGGAGCGCCACCCCACTGAAATGCCCCCAGAGATGGAAAAATAAAATGGTAATGAAGTTAATTCATTACCATTTTATTTTTTTGTCATCACATCCCGAATGGAGTGTCAGGACGGGGGCGGGGCTGCTGCTTAATGGCAACAGCAGCAGGGAGGAGGGTAACCTGCCTTTTGCACTGGTTTAAAGTGCGCATGTCTCTTCAGCCAGCCGTCTTGCGATGGCCAGCCACACATGTGCACTTTAAACCTCTTTAACCCAGCTGTCTTAAGAGGGCTAGATTTAAGAAAGCAAAAGCCTCCAGTACTCTTGTGAGCACTGATCGGGGCCACTCCCACCAATACTGACGCTGCTCTGACACTGTGAGAGCAGCTCCAGGACTGGTTAAGAGAGTTAGCTGGGGCCCTGGAGTTACGAGGGAAGAAGACTGGAGCGAGGACAACACAGCAGCAACCATGGTAACTACGGGGCATATTATCAAGGGCTTTATCGCCGCTTTAGCGGCACTTTTTGCCGCTAAAGCGGCGATATTTTTAACGCCCTATTAGCAAGCTGTCGCAAACAGGCGTTAGCGACAGCTTTCAGGCGTTAGCGGCCGGGTTTTACATCGCCTTGCATGTCAGCGATAATTATCGCTAATGACATGCAAGGTAGGCGTTCCCCACTAAAAGCGACTGTAAACAGTCGCTAACACAACTAACCCCTATTAACAAGGCAGGCGAAGCGATAAAATAAATCGCGCTAAGCGCGTTTATCGCTAGATTTTAACACCTGCTACTGAGGATGACTTACCTGTTTAGAGTATAGGAGGTGGATTGTCAGGCTGAATCCATCCTTGCGTTAATGCGAGAATATCGCTGCTTTTCCAGCGATATTCTCACATTTTGCCGCTATCGCTGGAAATTTTATCGCTATGGAGATAAACCTTGTTAATAGGGTGTTATCTCAGCGATATTTTCCAGCGATAGGCGGCGTTAAAAAAATTCGCGCTAAGCGCGGTTAGCGATAAATATCGCTATTCCTTGATAATATGCCCCTACATTTTTATTTTATTTACTTTATTGTTTTGATTTTATGAAAACCCACCACCCATTTGCCCGCCCTTCCACTTGCCGAAGTTGGCAGCCGTCATTGCGACTACTGTCCTGTTATACCCATTTGAGATGTTTTGGGGCCTGCTCAAAAAAAGCATGTAAGAGTACTCATTTATGTACTCCAAAATGTGTTTGTGTTAAAGCCCCACTGTTTGCTGTAGCCTTAATATGCTTCCCATTGTTTTAGCAATTAGGTACAATGATTAATTTCGAAGATATAGGATTAACTACAGAACTGTCAGTTCGCTTGCATTTCAGCTACTTTTTTGAACATTTCATTTCGTTAATTCTCTTTCCATCCTTTTCTGTAGGGATCTCTCCTAAAAGGACGTTTTTGCGTCTAAAAAATGATGTAATTTACCTGAGCACTGAATGTAAAAATCTCCTTGC
Source organism: Calotriton arnoldi (assembly GCA_963921515.1). Taxonomy (NCBI): domain Eukaryota; kingdom Metazoa; phylum Chordata; class Amphibia; order Caudata; family Salamandridae; genus Calotriton; species Calotriton arnoldi. The sequence continues at coordinate 1,172,425 of CAWUFW010001591.1, forward strand.
TCGGTTGCAATCCTTTGGGAACAGTTTACTGCCCGAAGCCTTGCACTGTAAACACGGGCTCTTGGGCTCCTGAATGGCATCTGCATTGAGAAAGCTCCGAGAAGCAGTACATTCTAAGCGTACAAAGGGTACTTACATTAAAAGTAAATATGCATTTGTTTCCTTTCGGTGTTAAAGGAAATACTCAATTAAGATAAAAAATGTGTAATCTATTATTGAAAAATTGACTTTGCAGAAAGAATTGAAGAAGAAAAGAAAGGCCCACATTATGTTATGAGTATTTGATTAATGGGGAGTCTTTTTTCTGGATCACACACAGTCAAAGCAAGGTGGTAAGAGATAGTTGTGCTCCTCCCTTAAAGAAGGGCACACAATGTGTTTAAGTTTATTAGTCGCAGAGGGACAGTCCAATCTTTTAACAGAATTTTGAGCCATGGAGCCTCCTAAACTTCACCACCAGCAGACCCTGTGTTAACACGTGAATTGTGACCGCTATATAGTTTGTCACCTTTGAAAAAGTGTTTACTGGCACTGACATAGCACAAATAAAACAACCTGTGGGAATGCATTGCTAATTTCACATTAGAGAAACCACTGATGGCACTGATGGCAAGGGGGATGCATTTGGCAGACTTGGAGACAGCAGGCAAATTGGACACATCAGTGTGGGGGTGCATGTCTAATTTCAGCATCTGTGGGTCGCTGATCTGACAACAGAAAGCCCTGTATTGGGAAACACAAACCACTCCTCTTCCACGTTCTCACCACAAGGCTGTAAGTAACTAACACAGCTGTCCATCACACAGGTGAAATCTTATCAGCACTTTGCTACTGACTGGATAACTTCTCTCAGGGTGATCTGATGAGTAACCTTGCACTGTGCCTTCAGCAATTATTGTATTAAAAAGGGAAAAAAGGAGAGGTAAATTTCCTTATCATAATTCTGCTGGACGAAAGACATGAAAGACATGCACTTACCCCCAACATCACCATTTAAAGGTAGGAATCCATTTTTTCTGGTCTCCATATTGTTTTTTATTTAATCAAAAGCAGAGATTCGAAATTGAAAACATCTCATGCTTTGCCATGTTGTTCTACCTGAATGCCAGATTCACAAAGCTTTTTAAATACATGCGTTGAGTTTGCACTCACAAATAACTTTTTCATAACTTCTATAGTCTCAGAGGTGGCTTTGCACTAGGATTTACTCCCATTCATATTTTCATGTGAGTAAATCTTTTCCCTCGTGCTGGAAAGCCCTATGTGTGAGTGCACATCTACGGCATTAAGCAACTGTGGGGATTTACAAGCTGCTCTCCAACCCACTCACATCCTACAAAAGGTCAGACATTTACTCCTGACACTGACAGGAATAAATCCATTTGCAGGGTTGAGGTGGATGGGTAACCCTCTCCAAACTGCTAGAGTTGCAGTGAAAGGGTTTTTTCCAAAACTTAAAATACCTCCCTGTGTAGAAAACAAAATGTGCATTGCCATGACAGGGTTTCACATGAACAACGATACAGGTGTATATTTCCCCATGTGAAAACAGCAGCGGCCAGTGCAGGTAAGCGCGGTGGGGCAGGGCGATTGGGATGTCGACAGACGACAGCATAGAGCAATTTAAATAAATAAATAACTCAGATTCCGTCGTCTGTCGACATCCCCCCCGCAGCCCCACCCCCCACCACCCTACATCGCTTACCTGCAGGCGCTGCTGTGTGGAAAAGAAGTTCTCAAAGGTTTTCAAGCACAACGCCTAAAAAAGCTGTGAATGTCGCTAGTTTCCAGGTGTAAACTTAAAAACCTTGTGAATTTGGAAAATGAGCAAATGAACAGCTGTGTGAGGTCCTGCCTACACTTTTGTGTGTACATTTGTGTTTTTTGAGTAGAGGGTCCAGGGATATAAGTTTAGGACTTCCAGTGTGCCTGCCCCTTGGCTGAGATACTAACCTTGTTGTTCACTACTTGAAAAAGAACATATCAACTTGTTTTAAAGAAACACTGATTACTAATAGTTATTTTAACTTTGCTAAGCATTATATTTTCCTTGGGTATTTTGTAACGAACTGTTGTAGTACACCATGTTATCTTTTACATACCACATACCCGCCTAAGTGTCCACATTTGGGACCTTTATTTAACTAGATTGTGTGTTGGGGAGAGGAATAATGTGATTTTTAGGTTTCGCCTGCAAAGCTGTGCTTGAGAACTCTATTGTATTCAATATAATCTTAAAAGGGGCTACCATCCCGCCCCGTTGCTTTTCATTGCCTCCTGTGCTTGTTAGTTACTTTTCCTCCATTTCTATTGGCTGTAGCAGAGTTTCCTGCATTTGCCAATGCTTGTTCCTTGCGTGCTTCTCTTATCAGTTTCCCGCTGCAGAAGAACTGTTTCCTTCCGCTGTTGGGTCACTTTTTTAATGCACACTTTTGCTTAACACCGTTTACTTTTCCTAGCTGCATGCATTTATCTCGTATTTTATTTATACTTTTTTGGCACGCATTTCAAGCGTGCTTGTGAACCCATGCAGAGACTCGAACCCGGCTACCCAGCTCTCGAGTCAGCAGCTCTCTGGCCGCTCCCACTTCCGTGATACTTGTTTATCTTGTTATGTTAATGCAGTCTTATCAGGACTGCCTCGGCGCCACAAAAGAAAGGTTTCGCTTTCAATGTTATTTTTATAGTCATCTCATGATGACTTCCTGTGAGTCCCAGGTTACGGCCGTATACCTGCTGCTCAGCATACTTTGATGCCCAATGCACGAATGAGTGCCCGACGATCCAGGTGACCGTCTTGGTCCCCGGGCCACCCACACAACCTACGGCGAGAAAAAAAAGCATTAGTACCACCCCCTTTCACCCCCTGTCCCACAGTCGGCCATACCCTGTCCCCCATCCCTTTCATTTCCGCACATAGCGCTCGCAGCACCTCGACCTCCACCTCCCAATCTGCCTAATCCTGTCCCATGACCAGCCCAGCCGCGCTGCCGCCGTCGCCGCCCCAATGCGGAAAGAATGAGTACCAAAGCCAGCCGGATTCATGCCCAGACGCCTCAATGCCATGCGCAAAACCGCCAGCAGCTGTGCCGCCGTCACCCGTGACCCAGACGCATGACAGAAAACTTCCCCCGCCGGCACATGATCCCTCTGCAGAAAACTCTGCCATTCTGCCACCGGACATGCTCCCGCACAGCCACTCTCGTTCAACCAGACCCATTTGCCACGCCCCGCCTGATCCGTCTTGGACTGCCCCAGCCAAATTCCCAGGCGGCCCCCATCCAATCTGACCTCCTCATATCTTCTCCCTCCTGCCCCTTTCATGCCCAGTAACTCAGACACCCTGAAGGCCCCAAAGAACATCCACACCATACATAAATGGAAAACCGCAACCTCAGAACCGTCGTAACAACACGAAGGCAACGCCCCAACCAGCCTGACCAACAACCCAAAAGTAATCGCTTCCCTCAGCGCCCCTTTCCTCCCACCTCCCCTCTCCCGGCCCCAACCCTTGAGCACTCTGCTAATGATCACATCTTTTGCTGGATCAAACCCCAAGAACAAACTGCCATAGAAAGACACTCCCGCCAGTTTTCCTGCTATCGTCGCAGAAGACAAACCCTTGTCCATGCAATGTAAAACAAACTGTAACACTCCCTGTTCAACAGTCGGTCGGGATCCGGTTGCCGTCTCCCCGCTCCAGCCCATAAAAGATCCAAACTCTGCCCAAGCCAGCCTGTAGCTGCGTCTCGTGGTGTCGGCTATGGACTTCTCCACCAGGCCTATCACCCTCACTCCCCCCAGGCCCAGATGCCGTCCGGCAGCTTGGTCTTGTACTGATCCACTCCAGGTGCCAGTCGCCGGAACCGTCGCCACTGCGAATGAGACAAAGCATCTGCAATGTCATTATTCGCCCCAGGGACGTGTTTTGCCCGAAATACCACATTCAATTGCAAACATTTCAGCATAAAGCTCCGCAAGAGCCACAGAACCCTCAGATCCCTTGCTTTCTGCCGGTTGACCAACTCGACAACAGACATGTTATCCACATGAAACAGTACCGACCGATTCTGAAATTCAGAACCCCACACCTCCAGAGCCACCAACAGAGGGAAAAATTCCAGAAATGCAATGCTTCTCCCTTGCGTCACCCAATGAGCCGGCCAGTCCTCCGCGCACCACCTGCCATCCCAGAATACCCCGAAGCCCGCTGCCCCAGCTGCATCAGAGTAAATTTGTACTTGCCAAAACCATTTTTTCCTCAACAAAATCCAGTGACACCCCATTGAAATCAGTCAAGAAAGTCAGCCATGTCCTCAGATCCGCTCGGACCCCCATGGAAATCCGAACCCTGTGGTGCGGTAAGACTGCACTCGACATGACCATGCCGAGTCGCCTGCAGAACGTCCGTCCTGCCCTCACCACCCTGCACGCAAACTTCAGGAAACCCAGAAGTTGTTGCACCGCCCTCAACGCGATCCTCTTTTCCCCAATCGCCCACAACAGGCACGCCTGTATCTCCGCCACCTTCACGTCAGGGAGCCGGGCCATCCACTGGACCGAGTCCAGTTCGATTCCCAAAAAGGTTAGCCTACAGCTGGGCCCAGCTGTTTTCTCCGGCGCCAGAGGGACCCCAAAGCGGTGTGTCATCTCCTGAAACTGTGCCAGCGCCCTGCCACAGTCCCTCGAGTGTTCCCTCCCCAGGAATAGAAAGTCATCGAGGTAGTGGGAGACCTCCCGATGCCCACTGATCTGTGTAAAGGCCCATTGCAAGAATGTGCTAAACATCTCGAACAGCACGCAGGAAATCGCACAACCCATGGGCAAGACCTTGTCCACATAAATGGCACCTGCAAATTGCAGTCCCCAGTAGCGAGAAGTCCGTGGGGTGTATGGGCAGTAGGCGGAAAGCCGATTTCACGTCACACTTCGCCAATTCCGCCCCACGCGCACAACCCCGCACCAGGCGGACCGCATCATCCACTGAGGCATATAGCACCCTCGAGTCTGCTTCAGCGATGAAATCATTCACAGACTGCCCTTCCGGCCATGAGAGGTGATGTATCATTCGAAACTCGCCCGGCTCCTTCTTAGGGATAACCCCCAGCGGGGAAATGATCAAGTCGTCTACGGGCCAGTCGACAAACGGGCCCGCTATCCTGCCTTCGTCAACCTCCTTCCTCAATTTGGCTGCCACCACCTCTGACAATTCCTTGGCTGATTTCAGATTTTCCGCCCATCTCTTCTCCCTAGGGCCCTGATACCCCACCCGGAAACCCTCCGTAAAACCCCACTGAATTTTCAAGGCTGCCTCCCTGTCGGGGTAGCGAGAGAGCCAAGGCCCCATTGCCTCAATCTTAACTGGTGTAGGCGCCCTTCTGCCCAGCTTGCCCCCTCCCTTTTGTGGCCAGCCATTGCTCTGATGGCGTGGCCAAGGTAAAACATTGTGTAAGCGCATGTCGGCCCCCGCATTTGGAGCATTTGTGTTTAAACTTACAGGGGTAACGTGAGCAATAGCCCCTGTTGTAACTCCAACACGCTCCGGTATTGCTGCCCCCAGGCTTGGAAGGTGCCCCTGCGCCCCCTGAACTGGGATTATTTCCCCCCGCCCCACCGTGGGCGGGACGCGGCGTAAAGGACCGGTACGTGACCGGTAAACCGCTGGCTGTGTGTGTGGACGCTGAGGATTGCGTGGATGACATCCACTGCATCCACAGTTCCTGGTCAACTTCCCCCCAAGGTTTATCTGGGTTCACGCTAATCCTTGCCCTAAACTCCTCGTCGTAACTCAACCTGGCAAATCCCCCAAAATGCATCTGAGCTTTCCTGATGATATCCATATATTTCAGGAGTGCTATGGCCCTGTCCAGATGCTTCTCGCAATAAATACTAGCATAAATGAGAAAGGCCGATGTCCAATTCTCCATATTCACGGGGACCCTAGGCCGCCTCGTGAGCTCCCATTCTTCCTCCTTGGAGCCCTCCTTCGCTTGTATCTCCCTGTGTAAGAGTTTAAACACGTCCACATATATTCGTGCTTCCAGATTCTATTCCTAGTCTTGTCCGACAAATGCGACCCCAGCGGCATGGCCAGGCCCATATACGGCAATTTCTTGTGGTGTTTGTCCTCCCCTTTGTCCCCCTTGTCATCCGTCCCTTCCGTCTTGTCAGTCTGTACGCCCGCCACCGACACCTTCTTGCCCCCCCTTCCGCCATAGTGCCCCCTGCTGCTCCGCCCTGCGGTGTCGCTATGGCGTCCCTCACCGACCCATCTCCCACGCCTACCGACCGGCAGGCCTTCTTCCTCCCTTCCTTTGGCCCACCATCCCAAGCTGCCCACCATGCCCCCTCACCTGTCAAGGCCGTCTGTGTCTCTCCAGTCCGTCCTCTGAGGGTGTTCGACCTCGGGTTGTCTGCCTTCGCCTTGCCTCTCGTCGGTTTCGTTGCCTGCAAAACACCAAGTCTGCTGTTGCTCTTCTCCCCCCTCGTCCTGTCCTCGTCATCCCGTACCTCCCTTTCTTCCAACTCATCACTCTCCGTGCCATAATCCAATTCCACCTCAGGCTCCAACTCCACAGGCGTCCACAGCACTTCACGCACCGCTCTCTTCACACCTTTGCTCTTCTTCGCATGCACTCCACTACCACCTGCCACACACGCCGCCGTTGCCCGCTCCCGCGCTGGAGGGAAGACCGCCGCGGACCCCCTGCTACTTCCAGCTGGCGTCCCGGGGCCGTCTTGCACCTGCCGTGCCACCCAACACTCTGCCGACCTCCGCCGGCTTGGATTCCCCCCGCCCTCCAGGTCGCTCCAACCTGGGCAGGCCCTGGAACCATCGGGCCTCAAAGCCGTCCTGGCCGTCCCTACCCCTGACTGGTGGTGCCCGTCCTCCCCCACCCACACCCACTTGCCCTTGGCCTCCCTCTCTCGCTCCTCTTGCTCAGCCCACCGTTCTTCCTCAGATGTGGGCGTGGGGGGCCCCGCCACCCCATCGTCCCAACCCTCCTCACCCCTGGCCTCACACATCGCCGCCTACCGCATCTCCTCCTCTTGTATAATTCATCGTTGGTCCCTGATCTTTTCTTCAGGGGACATGCCCTCCCCTCTGGGAAGGACAGGGGGGGGGAACAACCCACATCCCCTGCCCCCCTGTCCCATTCCCTTTGCCCTTCCACTACGATGGCCTGTCCCTGCGCCCCCCACCTGCAAGGTGCCTGTCTGCCCTTCTCTGGGCCCCCTCTGCGCCTGACACTGCCAGCCCGGGATCCATTGGAAAGGTCAATGGGAGCGTCCACCCATTGCCCTTCTTCACTGCCCTGCTCCAGGCCCCCCGCGGCCTGAGGCTGCACCTGCCTCTCTCGCGCACCCGCAGGGCCCGCCCCTCCCTCCAAACCCACCGTATGCAGACTCCCGTCCCGGGCTCCTCCCGCCGACAGTGGAGTCCCAGACCCCCTCCCCTCCGCCTCCAACCCGGTCTCATCTCCTTGCTTTCGGAGCCCCTGAAGCCCGCCAGGTCTTTCCCCCTCCTGCGAGGGCCCTCCCGGTTCCTCTGCGCTGTCAGGCTCCGGCGCCGGCCGCCGCGCACCGCCGCCTCCTTAACCCCGCCCCCTCCTTGACATACCTTTTATGACCAGTGGTGGCTCCTCCATACAAGCCACCACCGCAGCCGCCACACTGGCAGATGCCGCGCGCGGGCCCCGGGATAACCCCACCCACGCCTCCTCAAGCCCGCCGGGCCGAAGCAGGTCCTCTCGGCCGGCATGGCCCAGAACACGCAGGGCCTCCCTCAGCTCGTCGGCTGACACCTCGGCCATCACCACGACCCGCCTTCGCCGAAAGCACGCCCTCGCTCAATATCCACGGAACCACCGGCCAGTAGCTCCGCCGCACGCCGTAACCGACCTGCACTCCCAGCAACTACCCAAACTCTACTATAGGAAACCACTTTCAATTAACCTCTAACCCTCCCAATGGTGCCGGAATGCAGGAAGAGGAAGTTGCCTTCCTCCCCTGCATTCTTATACCCCTCCCTAAACCCCACCCCCTAACCCCAGCCTAGTCCTTCCTGCGCGAAAGACCCCGGGGGAAGACAAGTTTGCAACTTCGCTTCCCCCGGGGCCCACCATTTTATTGCCACCCAATGCCGGACTTAAGTAAGAGCAGCCACGAAGGTGCTTTAAGTGGACATTAGTTATGTTTATTTAGTAGGGGGTGGTGCTTTCACATAGCTTTTTGATGAAACCTGCAGCGCGCCTTTAAATAACATCGAATTGCTTTGTAACACATTACAACTGTAGCTTGTTCTTCTTTGGTGTTTCACAAGGGGTTTCTTTTATGCCAACTGTAAGATGTTACTTTTATGAGCGTACATTTTTCACAGGACCCCTTCATTAGTCACAGTGTAGTGACTTGTTAACAAGAGACCGTGTGGCCTAACGGTTGGGGCTGCCGACTTTGAAGCTGGGGAACCAGGTCCGAGTCTGGCTGGAGGCTCAAACATCCTGTGATTCTCGGCAAATCTCTTAATCACCCCGTGCCTCACAAAATGAATGTGTCTGTAATGCAACTGGTGCTCGTGTAAAGTGCTCTGATACCTTTGGGTCAAGTTAGCGTTATGTAAAACTGCAGGAAAAAAAAGCTGTATACAGTTTTGAACCACAAATTGAAAACACCTCTGCAAAACGAGAGAGGGTTACTGATCTCTTGATGCTTTCATCCTCCTTGACTCTTTTTGCTAGTCTCTCTTTGCTGTCCATGGCACCTCTATTTACTCTATCCTCCTCTCACTCTGTTCTAGCTTCACATGTGCCTTCTCTTTATGCTGTCCAGACCTTTCTTGACACCTTCCCACAGGGTGTTTTGTCGATTATATGAATAAAATGCACATCAAACGTCTTGCAGAGGGATATGTATGGGAGCGCTCCTGTGCTGTCCATTGTTGTGACATGAAGCTCCCATCAGCTTTCTAATGCGTGGCTACATTTTATTGGCGATTTTGCAACATAGGAAACAGGTTCGAGTCATGGCATCCACTCAACATTCTGTGATTCTGGGCAAAAGCCAATGCTTGTTTCTCCTCTGCATGCCCCGCACGCGACGCTCACTCATAAACATTTGCATATGATATCATGCTTGCCTACCAAGCAGGCAGGCATGGATCCGCCTCCCGCCGAGGATTACAGTATGTATTGCAGCACTTGTTTTATAATATAACAACTGGCACTCATGTAAAGACCTCCAATTTGGCCTTTGGGTCGAGTTCACGCTATGTAAAAACAGCCAAAAAATGCACAGAGGTATAAACAAATTCTTAACATAAGGAAAGACAAAGATAATCATTTCCTGGCTGATTTGAGCAAAGTGAAACCAAAACAACCGCATAAATCGCAGCTTCACTGCTTACATTGTGTGATTTTGGGCAAATGTTTTATGTCACCAAAACTTCTTCTTATTCATTATGTATGAAAGCACTTTCAAATATGTGAGTTCAGAATGCCAGGTGTACCCAAATCCTTTGTGCTTGATTTAATAGACAACAATGAATTTTTATAATAATCTGGGGCACTACAGGGTTAACATGACAACTGCCATGACTTTTAGTGCACTAATCGTTTGTTTAAAAAGTATTACTTTTAATAAGTACTTCTCAGTGCAGTGCTATAATTGTGACCTATTAATGTCAAAGCTTCACATGTTATAGAAATACACATTTATTAATTTGGAAGCGACTTTATCCTATTTTGCCTGATGTTTGTTGCATGATTTACATAGCAACCATTTTCAGGGCTCTGCTCGTGCACAGGCACTAAGGTTCAAGCCAGACCCTTAGCTCAGTTCTCGCTGCAAATTTCTTTGCTGTCCTCCTCCACTGACAGGTTGTCAAAGTAGCTTAGAGGAGTGCTCCTGCCTCGATGGACTGGGTGCAGCCATGAGTAATGAATCACCAGTGGCTAAGACTAATTCAGACGTCTCGGCCATTATTTTGTTTTGAGTGTTACTATCATTGCCAGCCATGGGTCCTTTAGCTCACTGTGCCGTAGGACTCAGGCTGCTCCTCATGGAGTCCCAGCAAGGCTAACAAGCATTGGCATAGCCAATAGGTCTCGCATTTATGCTGAAGGTGTTATTAAAGATATGAAAGCTAAATTCCCGAAGTTAGTTTTCAGTACCAACAGGTGTAGGGTGCAATCCCCTGGGTTGACAGACCGCTTTATTCTCCTTTTATATTTCTATGTTGCTATTTCAGATAAGAGGACATTTAAAAAAGACTCCTGTAGGTCACTGCCCATTTCTCTGCAACAGTAGGACGCTTGGGTAACCTAACTTCGGTAGGCATTCACTTCTTTGCAAGGACAAAGGGAGCTCTCCTGTCAGTGGCACGCCCAGAAACCGGAAAGTCCTGCTGCAACTAAATATATTTGCAATTGTTTGGGATTAGTAGACTGGAATGCCACAGTTCAGGGACATAAAAAACCATCACTAGATATGACGCGTTGAAATGGAATTCCGTACCTCGCTTATCCCGTCACCTGACTGTTGTGACCTAGTTAGTGACTGCGCCAAAGTGCGTGAAAGTGACTCACTGCCTTTCATATCCTGCCATCTACAACACAGACAGTAAATCCAAAGCTAAAAGAGGCGTTTGAAAACTGTCGGTGATGACGTCGCCACACCACGAGTGCTGGAAGAGAAGTTTACTAATGCAGTGGCTTTCAGTTGTATCAGAATGCTGCAAATGGAGAGGGCTGATGAAAAAGACCAGCTTTCAAAAATGCTTTATTTCCGATGTTGCAATCGGATAGTACACATTTCTTTGTACTGTGCGTTTGAGAGATTAAAGCAGGAGCCTGTGTTACTTCCCTGACAACGTGAAGAGGATATGATAATATATTAATGAAAGAAAGGGGCTTCAGAAGGCGAGGAGACACATAAGGAAACACAGGCAGATGGAGGGGGAGAGGGCATATAAATGGAGAGAGAGCGTGGAGGCAATGAACTAGAGACGGACAATGGAATGATGCGAAGAATAAGGAGGAAAAAAAGAAAAAATCGCAGAAATGCCAGAGTGAGCCAGGAATGACAGGGAGGAGAGAGGCAGAGTGAAATATGAGCTGCACAGACAGCCAGCGCCTGGCTTTATAAACTACCTTGCTGTCAACAGTGCACACCGTCCCCGGCATCAGTTGCTTGGCAGCCAGCCAGCCATCGACGAGTGGCAGGTTAGAAATGGAACGGGTAAACTTTGGCATTTGGGAGTCGCGTTGCAGCCTCAAGCCCTGCTGAGTCAAGGTATTGGCTATTGTCGTCTTACAGGGATCGTTCCAAAGCAGCATCGTTCTAGCACTTAATACTTCGGTGCCAGCACCAACCTGCGTAGTATTTGGAAAAAGCCCCCATGCGTACACTCACTCCTTGTGAGGAGGAGCCTCGCCGTGCGAGTTAAAAATGAAATAATGCTGCGCTCTCTAAGCAGACGCCGAAAGCGCGAATGTTTTGTTTTTAAAACTATGAGGACAAGTCGGCAGCCGCGTAGACTAGTAACTAAAACTCGTAGTCCCGTCGGCTCAAAATGGCGGATCCCGTGCTTTCTGCGCTCCGGGACTTTTACAAGAACAGCTGAGCATCAGATTCCATATCATGCAGCGGAGTTGAAGGACTGCGACCCGTGCACATCCTCGATGAGGTATTTTGCGAACTTTAGTCAAGTTTTCACGTTTCCCGACGACCGTTTCTTTGTTGCAGCCTGGCCTCAAGATGGCGGCCGTGATTGACTGTGTGCGGAGATTGCTATCTTAGCGTTACAAGGGATATATTATGCCGTCTCACCAAAAGAGGATCTGTCTTGGTTACTGTGAATGATGTGGTCAAATGTGGGAATCTCTTTTGAGAGCGTGACAAGCCCTGCCGCCCTCCAGCTGATCGGTGCCTGACCTTGGGATGGCTGCCTGGAGAAATCAAAGTACACGTTTGTTCATTGCGGTGCGATCGGGGAGGGCTCAGCGCTTGGACTCCCGGTTATTGTTTACAACCAGCGACTTCATAGCTTGTGGTCACAAACTGAAGTGCAGCGTTAACCAAAGCCTAGACCTGTGCAGATTATGCACCCTTGACTTTCGCTGCTTAGGCAGCGCGCCCGGACCTTCACAGCTGTGCAGCACTTAGTGCCAGCTGCAACGTTTAGACCTGCGCAGATTGCTGTGGCTACGTGCTGTGGCTGTGTGCTGGGGCTGCAGAGGCTAGTGAGGCCCCAAAGGCACGGTGAGTGCCAGGCCTTATCACTTCACAGCTGCCCAGCAAGTAGTGGGAAGCTGCACCGTTTAGGCTAATGTTGAGTTGGGGGACATACCTGGGCAGTTAGGAGTGAGATGCCCTCCCTTAGCCCTGACCTTCACAGCTGCGCAGCACTTAGGGCCAGCTGCAACGTTTTGACCTGGGTTGGGGGTCATACCTTGGCTGTTAGAAGTGAGATGCCCTCCTTTAGCCCTGACCTTCACAGTTGCGCAGCACTCAGTGCCAGCTGCAACGGTTAGACCTGCGCTGATGATGCACCCTTGACCTTCGCTGCTTAGGCAGCGCGCCCGGAACTTCACAGCTGCGCAGCACTTAGTGCCAGCTGCAACGTTTAGACCTGCGCAGATTGCGCACCCTTGTCCTTTGCTGCCTAGGCAGCGCGCCCGGTCCTTCACAGCTGCGCAGCACATAGTGCCAGCTGCAACATTGACCTGTGCAGATTGAGTCCTTCGCTGCTTAGGCAGCGCGCCCGGAACTTTTGGGTTATAGGACATTAGAGCCCTTCTTGGAGATGGCCAGTTTCCTATTGGGCTGTCCTGGCTCGATCGGTGGCCCATGGGATGAGTAATGCACATAATTGGCGTCCACTTTGCTCTCCTCTAACTGTGCTCTTGGTTGAGGTTTGATGTCCATTTGGGCCTCCTCCCTGGGGAGCCAAAGAATGTACTTCCCCATCACTGCGATCCTATAGGCGACTCCCATTCCCATGCGGGTTTCCACATGGGGAGGTCCCAACCCCGGGTGGTAGGGTTTACCCCGGTATGATCCCACACCCTCTCCACTGCGGGAGACAAGCAAGCCAGCCTTCTACCCACCGTTACGATGTCTTATTAGGGAGTTAGACCAGAGACCCTGGCCCTGCATGGCTAGTAGCCTCCTGACCGCTATCTCATTGGATTATCCTCACTCGTCTTCCGGCTTAGGTGCCCTCCTCCTCATATTATTCTTTTCTGATCTACCGCTACCCTAGTGGCCCTCTTCTCCCTACCATGGCTTCCATTCGTATTAAGTCGGGAGTCAACTGCTTCAAAGTCATCTATCCCCCCAATCTGTCCAAAGCAGCAGCAAAACGATTCAAGCACAACACTATTGAACACTTCCCTGATTCCCTCTTCGTTGATCAATTCCATAATGGGCACCTAGGGAAGCTAAAAAATGATTTAATTTTTTTCACCCATGACATCCCCTCCTGGTCCACCAGCTTCCTCAATTTCTTCAATGTCTCCTCCTCCTCACCCATCCCGCATGGACAGCGGCTAAAAATTTCCCCCTCCATGAGCTTTAAGGGCTCGCTCACCATAACACTCTACAACAATGGCACCGTCATGATTCAAGCGACAGACTTCTGTCTCTCCCTCTTCGACCATCTCTTCCACTCCCTTCGTCCAACCCGCACAACTATGATCTCCCCCAACTCTTCTTTGAACTCCTCTCCTTTCTCCCTTTCTCCCCCCAGACCCCCCGACACTCCAGCAGGCCGCTATCCAGAGAGGCTCAGGGCTACCCCTTGTTCCCCCAGCCACTACTCCCTCATCTCCCTCCCTTCCCCCTTACCAAAATGCCCCTCCCCCTATCTTATCTTTCCGGCCTCTGGCCTCCACCCCCCCTCCCCACCCTACACATGCTCGATTCTCCAACATTGGCACCGCCCCCTATTCCCACTAAATCTGCCCTCCGCCCCCCTCTTAATTCACCTCTCTTACCACCTGGTCTTCCCATCAACTGTCCTTACCTTCCCCCTTACCTCTCCCTTTCGCCTCATCCCTTTCCGCTCTTCCCCGTCCCCCGTACCCTAAATTCTCCTCTTCCACCTCCTCTCTATCCTCAACCCCACCTTCCTCTTCCCTTGCCTCCCAACCTTGTCTCCCTCCCTGACAATTCCTTCCTCGTCTCTCCCTCTGACCTTGCAGTCCCTTGCTTCTCCCTCAATATCCCGCTAGTCAATTCCCCCCACTCCACCTGTTACCTGTCCCCCTACATTCGCCTTGCATAGCCTTCAGTACCTATCTTGCACCATCCTCTCCTTTCTCCCCATTCCTCTGGCCCTCCCCGGACCCCCTGCCCTCCCCCTCCTTTACAGCCCCCTTTTCTGTCGGATCCATGCACATTCGGACCCCATCTGTCCCCCCGCCCACCCCGCCCGGGTCAGTTTCGTCTCCCTCTTCTTCCCTTACCTCCGGCCTTCTTCTATCCCCCTCCTACTTCACAACTTCCTCCTCGGACGTATGCCCTCTTCTCTTCCCCTCTGTTCAACTCCAGTAAAAAAAATTCTCTTCCCACCACTGTTTCACCTTCCACTCCCTCTGTTCACCATCGCTCCTCACCCTCTTCCCTTGCTCCCCGACCCCCCACCCATTCCCCAACCTCTCCCCTCCCTCCCTCACCCTCTGCACTCCCTCACTTATCCCATTCCACCACCCCGCCCCGTCCTCCCTCACCCTCTGCACTCCATTTCATATCCTGCTCCTCCAGCCCGCCCTGTCCTCCCTTACCTTCTGCTCCACCGCCCTCTACTCGTTCCCCCACCCCTCCCTGTCCTCCCTCACCCTCTGCACTCCCTTCTTTATCCATCGAGCCACCTAACACTCCATGCTCAGCTCTCCTCTCTCTGGAAAATAAACTGGACTCTCTCATCTATTCCATCTCCCAGCTGGTAACGTCCATCTCACGTTTAAGCGCCAAGTTATCCCCTGTCCCTTACACCCTCCCGAGGAGTCCCTTGCTCGCACGCCCCAATAAAACCAATCACAGTCTGCCCTCTGCAGACATCACCAACTTACGGGCCAGCCTCAAGACCACCAACGTCACTCCCTCTCCGCCCTCCTCTCCTAAGAATTTTACGCAGTTTCCTATTCAGGTCATCTCCTCTGTCAGACCTCACCAACCTCCCTCTTCCCAGGCTCCCTCATTCAAGAATCTTATCCCTATCTCCCTGAACAACCCTAACACCCCCTTCACCAAAACATCTGCGTCAGAGCTGCACTGTTTGCTCCACAACTGCAGATCTGCAGTCAAACACAAAGTAGAAATCTCTGATACTATCACTCACCAAAATCTTGACATGATCTTCCTCACTGAGACCTGGTTTAATGACTCCTCTCATACTTTGTTTGATCTGTTGGTACCCACTGACTATTCTATCCTCAGAAATGACAGAGCAGACAAAATTGGAGGAGGTGTCGCTATCATTTTCAGAAACTCCCTTCAAATTAAAGCGGTCCCAACCACCCTCTTCCGTACATTCGAATGCCTTTCCCTAGAACTTCAAATACATCACGGCTCACCCTTTAGACTCCATGCCATCTACCACCCGCCTGGTTACTGCTCTTCCTTTGTGGAGGAACTGTCTGACTTCATCAGTGACCAACTCTCTCAAAGTGACAGACAGATATTCCTGGGTGACTTTAATCTCCACTGGGGCTCCTTGGAAGACTCGGCTGCCAACAAGCTTGCCTCCTTTCTCTCAGCCAATGATCTCCTCCAACATTGCTCGGAAACCACACATTCTAAGGGCTCTATTCTGGACCTTGTCATATCCAAAGAAGACCTGCTGACCACTGCTCCCCCCATCCATGTAGACTGGTCTGACCACCTCCTCATTCCCTTCCGCTTTCACCTATCGCACATTATAACTCTCGGCCAACCTAAAAGAGCTACCACCTGGTTCCGTAACACTAAGAACATTGATCTTGACACTTTCAGTGATTCCGCTATGCGGGCACTTCCCAGACTAGACCCTAGCGTGGATGTCAACGTTCTCACTTCTCAGTGCCTCTCAGTACTAGCAGCTGAAATCGACATTGTTGCTCCTCTCCAAAGCAAAAGGAAAAGACCCACCCCCTCAGCACCTTGGTTCAATAAAGCGCTCTACGTTGAAAGGAAAAACCTTAGATTCCTGGAGAAGCATTGGAGAAAATCTCCTTCCTCCTCCAATCTCTCTCTTCTACGCTCAGCAAGATCCAAATATCACAATCACATCTTCCTTGAAAAAGCATCACATTTCAGATCCCTCCTTGACTCGGCTAAAAACAGACCCAAAAAACTTTTTGACCTCTTCAAAAACCCAAACTGTTCTCCTCCAACCATTAAGCCTGAGGATTCCTCGAAGAAAGCAGCAGATTTCGCTATATTCTTCGATGAAAAGGTCAAAACTCTGGTGGATCAGGTCGCCCAACCCCACCCCATGGAGGAGCGGAAATCCTTGGTCACCTGGCAGAACTTTGACGTCATCTCGGAAGATGACCTCCTCAAATGCATCCGCGAAACTAAACCCTCCAACCATTCCTCCGACCCCATCCCTAGCGACATCGCCATCGATTTCTATACCTATACTCTCTCTTACTGGACCAGGCTAGTCAATCTCTTCCTCAGTCAAGGCTCCCTCCCGGTTATCCTCAAATCAGGTCAGGTCACCCCTCTTCTAAAAAACCCTCCGCGGATGCGAACGACCTCAACAACTTCCGCCCTATCTCCAACCTCCCTTTTCTGTCGAAAATCACCGAAAAATGTGTCGCGAAACAACTTTCCTCACATATCTTGGAAAATAACCTCCTTGACGTCTTCCAGTCGGGCTTCATCCAAAATTGCAGCACTGAAACAGCCCTGCTGCATGTGATTGACGATGCGCTGCATATACTCGACGCCGGGGATTCATGTCTTCTGATTCTTCTAGACCTCTCTGCAGCCTTTGACACGGTCAATCATAGCACCCTCCTCAACACTCTTCAACAGAGAATGGGTCTGGACGGCACTGTGCTCAAATGGTTTGCCTCTTTCCTCTCGGACAGATCCCAAATGATCAAGATAGGGAACAGTCTCTCATCTCCCATGGCCGTAGGTCAGGGCGTCCCTCAAGGTTCTATCCTGGCTCCCACCTTGTTTAATCTCTACCTGGAACCTTTAGGGAACCTCCTAAGCAAATCTGGGATCCTTTACCATCTGTATGCGGACGACACGCAAATCTACCTTAAGGTGTCCTCTGCACACGATCTCTCCCTACTCAATTCTACCCTCAACTCTATTCACAACTGGATGTCAGCTCACCAACTCATTCTGAATCCCGCCAAAACTGAATTCCTCCTCCTCTCTACCTCTCTCTCACCTCCTCCTGTTCAATCTTGGATGGATCAGCTGAACCTTCTCAACAACAAACCCATCATTGTTGACAGCGCTAAATCCCTAGGTGTCATTCTCGACAAAAGACTCAACCTAATCGCCCACATCAACTCTATTGCCAAGAATGCACGGTACCAGCTGCGCCTTCTGTGGGGGATCCGTCGGTTCTTCCCGGAGAAAGACTTAAAAACCTTGGTACAATCTCTGGTTCTCTCAAGACTGGATTACTGCAATTCTCTTCTGACTGGCCTACCCAAATCCCACCTCTCCCCTCTCAAATCCATCCTCCATTCAGCAGCTCGCTTCATTTCAGGGTCTAAACGAAGCGACCACATCACTCCTATCCTGTCCTCTCTGCGATGGCTTCCGATCGAGGCAAGATCTATTTACAAAACTGCCTGCATCACACACAAAGCCTTACACACGTCCTCCCCTTGTTACCTGGCGAATAAATTGAAATTGTCCGGTGGCTCTCGCCCTTCTCGCAATGCGGAAAAGCTTCTGCTTGAGCCCCCGTCTTCAAAAGAGAAAGATCGATGGCTCAATCCTTCTCGGGCAATGCGGTAAGAATCTGGAACTCGCTTCCCCCACTGCTCCGTGCCACCTCCTCTACCCGGATCTTCAAAGCTGACCTCAAGTCTCTTCTATTCCAAAGACACTTCCAGAACTAATACGTTCGGTCTTAGGCCCCTCTAGGAAGTTCGCCCGTCAGTTTAAAGTTGTACTTTTGTCTGTTCATTCCTTACTTTGTGTGTTGTGTTGGTTTTTATGTGCGTGTTCCCCCCAGGTTAAGTCCCCTGTGAAGTCACGCCCTCTCTACTACCTCTAGGAAGCTCTTCCATGATAGGAATTATGTATTCCAAGCCTATAGAAGGGCCTTCTCAGTGTGCTTTGAGTTACTGCCACTTATTACAGTATTATGCCTTTAGTGGTATTTTGTACCCCATGTATCATATATTTTGTACCCCATGTACCCCCTGCTGAATTCACGCCCTCTCTACTACCTCAAGGAAGTTCTTCCACTATAGGAAATTCTGTACTCCAAGCCTATAGAAGTGCCTTCCCAGTGTGTCATGTGTGACTGCCACTTATTGCAGCATTATACCTCCATTTGTATTTGGTATCCCTTGTTTCATGCACATCTGTCACTTTTTCCTATTGGAACTTATTCCTCTTTTTGTATTTGGTTAGTTTGTTTTTGCACAATTGTCACTTTTCTTCATGCAATGTAACGCTTGCCTTTGTATTATGCTCATTTGTATCCTCCTCCTTATGTAATGTTGCTAATCCTGTTGTGAAGCGCTCTGACACCCTCGGGTAAAGTCCGCGCTATATAAAAATGCATAAATAAATAAATAAATAAAATAAACGAGGGACGCCTACTGCCTCAGAACAGATCGCTGCTGCCCTGCTTCCCAGGGATTCGTTGCTTGTTGTGATGATGCATACGTCATGTGAGGCTGAAGCCGGGCAGAGTTCTACAGAGAGCTTTCAGCCGAACCATTGTATAAAGAGAGCACGCTTGTGTGCTTTGTTTCTCATGTATCATGCACACCTGTCACTTTTTCCTCTTGGAACGTATACCTCTTTGTATCTGGTTTGTTTTTGTTAGTTGCACAATTGTCACCTTTCCTCATGTAATGTAACGCTTGCTTTTGTATTATGCTCACATGTAACCGACTCCTCATGTAATGTTACTGTTCCTATTGTGAAGCGCTCTGACACCTTCGGGTAAAGTCCGCGCTATATAAAAACGCTTAAATAAATAAATAAATAAAGAGGTGCTAACAAAGCACTCTAAAAAGGAGGGGGTGGGGAAATTGGCTTTGGGGGAGGGAGAGAGGGCTGTGAGAGGAGAAGCAAAGCATCGTGGTGGTCATCTTTAGATTTAAAAAAATATTTACAGGGCAGTTGGAGCAGCAGCGACGTGCATTGTTTTAGCAACACAGCATCGGCTGAGCTTCATGAAACATGAAGCGTGGAGGCTGTGAAGCAGTCGCCGTGCTGATAAAAGGCGCGCCGCCACACACTCACCCACCAAAGTGCCCCTCGTAAATAACAAGCACATTAATAAACTGAGCTTGCAGTCCCAAAAAAAAACAGTATTGCTCGATGTTTTTTTGTTTTTTTTTGCTTTATATAGCGCGAACTCCACTCGAAGGTAGCAGTGCTTTAAATGAGCACCAGTTGCATTCCCGAGGGACAGTCAGTTGTAGTTACGGAAAGATTAAGTGAATGAGTGTCAGATGGTCGTTTAGTGGCACCCAGGATGCCGGAGCCGGCGCTGGGAGTATGGTGGGCCGAGTTAGCACAGCACGCCATGGCCAGCAGCTGCGACGCTGGTGGGGCTATGAGGCAGCGGCGGCTGTCCGGGAGTAGCGCGGGGAGTGGCGAAGCATCGGTCACGGGTAGAGAGCGGTGGAGCAAGGCGTCGAGTGAGGGCAGGAAGCTGGCAGATGTGGAAATGCGAGCAGCAAAGAAAACAAGTAGTCCCTAAATAAAAAGATAACAGCCAGCAGCGTAACTAAACTGTAGTTGGTCGGTGCTGCTTCCTGCTAAAACAGAAGTGACGTATCGGATCTTCAGCCAACAATAAGCCAGATAAGAAGAGCAATGCCACACTTAACCAATGGCAAGCAGCAAGACAAATTACCTTCCATATTCTGTTTACTATAGGTCTTGTGACAGCGCATGCGCTGTCTAGGCGAGACCTAAAAAGGGTCTGGGGTTGTTGGTGTTACTGGTCGGCAGGGACGTAGCCTGGCAGTTCAGCAGAACTGTTTCTATGTAGGCGGACCAGTGCTGATTTCCATTTCTACCTCTGGAGTTTACAGTGTTTATTATAATTTTTTTAAGCGAAACAATGCACTAGAATGAGGCCTAAAGTAATTACCGGAAGCTGAGATTCATTCAGATATTTACCTATCACTTTTAGCTCGAGCTTGCCAGACAGCTGTCTGGTTACAAAAGGCATTGTGGTCTTACCAAGAACATAGTGTCTTGCTGCCTGCCTATTGCAAATCTGTGACATACTGTGGAGATCCTTGGCTTATTTATGGCCATTTCTGGCTGGAATTGCGGTGTACACCTATGCAGTAATGATAGCATAAATGTGTCCACACATAGCATAATAATTGATATTGCACAACTGCTTGCCAAGTTACAACTTACAACAAAAAACAGCTTATTATTAATCACATAGGCGAAACCTAATGCATTTACCAATGCTTGTTATAACTGCAATTCATGGATCCCTTCCTGCGGGCTACATTTTGTTCTGTTCTGGGGTGGTGCTGCTATGCCTACAGTTTTTCAACTCGAGGATGATTTTGATTCCAAAACAAACACTGGTGTCTTTAGTTGTTTTTGGGACTCACGGGTGTTCTACAGCTGACCGCCTCGGCCGTTCCAACCATCAACAGATAAGGTGATGGTGAATGACAGAGAAGTACTCACCTCTCCAGAGGGTTGACATTCCCGTCCCTGTCACAAAGCGCAGACTCCCAAACTCCAGCAGGATCTCATGTTTGTTTCGCACAGAGACCGTCATGCACACAAGAAGAGCAATGAAAGCAACCTAACCACCTTCAAGCAAGCAGTCACCCAGCCCATTGATGAGGCCCGTGAAGAGCATAGGCTCATGCAGAGGGGTTGAAAATGAAGGCATATCATGATCCATAGATGTTTATGAATTCTAAAAAAGTAAAATAATATTAATAAAATAAGCTACCAAACGAAAAAACCATGGGCCTTAAAACAACGGGTGATTAACTGAGCATAAATGATGCAAGTGTTTTCTATTTGATGAAATTTACATTTTAACACAGTGTAAACACTATAGTTTCCAGACTAATGTGCAGAAGTGATTACTCTAGCACTAACATTCGCAGATGTATGCTACATGAACACAAACATACACACGTTCAATGCATGCACATACGTGTGTGTCAGTGGTGAGCAATCATGTAAGGCCTATGTATATGACATGCATGCACATTCTTAGTTGAGGACCTGAGCCAAGGTCGAAGGACATGCGATACAATGTGGCTTCCATCTACAAACATGCCAAGTGCCACTTTTGGATCATTGATGAAGGGACTGATCCCTGCACCAGAATACTCAAATCAAGCTGAACATGTTGTACAGAAGTGGAGCACCAATCCTTCCAATATTAATTTACGAGATATCTGCCGGGAAAGGCGCTCTCTATGTTAATGATCATACTTTGGCAGGGAGACTAGATGGAAATTGCAGACTTTTCCAAATCATATGAGTGTGAAATGTATAAGCTGCATGCATGATGGTTGTGCTTATCTTTCTTTTGCTGATAGTGCACACACTAAAAAACTTGGGCCAAGATGTACTATTCTCATTGGCAGACTAGGGATGTGCAATTAGCACGCTGACTGGTTGTGAATGGAATTGTAATTTGCGATGCAGTTGATGTACTAATAGGTCACCTCGGAAATTGTCCATTTGCAGGGGGTTGCAAAGCGACCTGCCTGGTAAATATGACTTATCACCCCTGCGATCAGTTACGAATGCAGGGATGGAGGCCTGCCAGGGACAGAAGACCCATTAGGCGTCCTTTAGACCACTGCCTGCTCTTTTATTCTAGCCCACTGAAACTATTTCAAAAGGGGATGCTGTCCCATGGGGGCAGTCTACCCTTTTCGAGTCAGTTACTACCCCAACTTATGGTCGGTTACTGGACAATGTGGAACTAAAACTGAGATCAAAAACCACCAAGATATCCCCGGCTGAATCGCAATTAGGAGGGGAGGCGCCCCTTTCACATTCCCTCCTATTGGCTATTGAGAAAGGAATGCAAAGGCAATTTTATGAGTTGGGTATACTTTTCTATCTCATAAAAGGTCTTTGGTACATTGTAAGAAGCCCTTTGGTGGTCTCAAGCACTGTGAATGTTGTGAATTACAGGGTTTTCGACTGCAAAAGACCTTTGTACATCTGGCCCTTCATTGCTTCAAGGCATTGATGCATTGAGTAGGAGCGTAAACGACAACACTATGAGGATCCACATTCTGCAAAGCGCAGGGTGGACGTGACAATGCAAGCATGGTACTCGTCCAAGTTATATAGGAAACATAATGAAGGTGATAGTTACACAGGTTATAAATCAGTTACATTGTACAAATTTCAAGGAAAAAGCGGCCATGGCTGGGTCTCCAAGTATACATTGTACACAATGACTGTGTCCAGAGAGCATTTGCAAGTTCATAAAGGTAAAGCACAGATAAACAGAAAAATTATACACTAAACAATATTAGGAAGAGGTTTATTTCACGGGAACAGGGGCGATTAGGAAAAGTGGGGTGAATAATCATTTTATGGAGTACATTTTGCTGTGCATATATATCACATGAGCCACATAGACCCAGTTTATATTTTGCATAATCTGTACGAATATTTCCAAACATTAACTAATTGGCTGCAGTGTATATAAATGCAATGGGACTTAATATTTACTTTTTGAAGCTGGCTAGCACATCATCTGATAATTTTTATTGTGTTTTCATAAAAATTGAAATATACGTAACTTTGAATTGTAAAGTCTTGCCTTTATTCATTTTTTTAACTAATCTTCTTATACTTTTAAAATCTGACCAAGTTATCATTTTCTTTGCTGTTGTCTATTAAGTTGCACTTTATTTATTATAGCAATATTTTCACTTTTCATTTATTTTTGTTTTCCTTTGTCATTTTATTTTGCATGGCTTACCGAAATGCTTCTTTTTGAAGAACTGGAATCATCGACCACACAGCAAAGTATGCTTCCGAAGTTCTGATGTTTCGTTCCCATCTGTTATGAGATAAGCCAGTAACCATTGTAGATGTCTGTATATTTACATGCATGCCTGTACATTTGAATATTCAATTTTAAGTGTAATTATCATTTTTATGACACTTTTAAGGATTGTCTTTGTGTAATAACTTTCTGTAATATTTACTCGACATGATTATTCATCCCGCATCAAAAATTTGTCCAAATTTGTGCATGTTTGTGTAGGAAAGCGCTTACGCATTGGTCTGGGCCAAGATCAAGTTTCACTTCCACCATTGACAATTGTGTGCTTTTAGGCAGGTCACTGGTCAACCTTTGTCAATGTAGCCATCATTTGGCAAGTATTTGCGATAGAAAATCAGTGTAAGTAGAGAATCCTTTTCCTTCTTTCTGATTCCATAGTGATATTTGTATGCATGTCAGAACACTTAGAGCTTGATTACAAGTTGGGTGGAGTGATGTCCCTGCCTGATAACTATTAGCCTAGTGTTCCGGCACTCAACATTTATTTTTAGTACCAACAATAAGACAGTGCAACACTTGCAACTACGCTTACATTGGGACAGCTGTTAGAGTACATAAAATCGACCAAATTTTCGATGATCAATAATACTAGATTCCAATCGCTTATCTTCGAGGTCAGCTCTAGTGTCCTGATTCCAATTTACAGTTGTGATCCCCACTGCGAAATCATGGGGAAAAACAGGGGTGAAAAAAAGGAAGGAAGGGTACAGGAGGGGGGAAAGATGAAGGGGGGTGGAATCTCTGGCCTCCTGAAAAAAACGTGTTTGTAGACTGCATGTTCACGTACTGCCTGTGCGCAAGTGGTTCCCACCCTCATTGTACCGCCCCCCTAGGTTGACAGGGGGAGCCCATTCTGGTCCTGGGGGTGAGTGTGAAGATAGCTTTGTAGTGGTTCCCAAATATCCATAGGGCAAGCCTGTGCAGGCATCAGCTCCCAGTATTCAGACACCTGGCCATGGCAGAACGCTGCGACCATCGAGCAAGTCAGCGGCACGCTGGTTTCTGTGACGGCCCCAATACATCGCTATTCGCCGCTTGACCAGCAGTAAAAGCATTGCCGCTAGTTTTCTGACTGTCGCCGGCACTGTATGCATGTAACCAAGCATCGCTGTCTGGGGGGAGCGTTCAATTTAGTACTCCAACATTGTCTCCAGCACATCAAATATATTTCCCCAATATCGTGCAATTTCCGGGCAGGACCAGGCCAGATGCAAAAACGTCGCATCCTGGGCCCGGCACCTCACACAACAGGCATCCTCACTCATGCCTTAAAGTGGATCAGCCTCAACCTGTAGTTAGGGGACAACTCCTTAGCCTGCGCGCAACAGTATATCCATTTATCCTCCTCTATGGGAGATCCCAGCATTTCCTCTCACCCACACCGCGCCGGGGGGACGCTGATTGGCACCGTGCGCTGCATGCCCGTGTATAGCCAGTAATGAGTTTATGTGGTGACGGGTTACCTAGGAAGTCTTCCAGGATCTGGAACATTGGGGGCACCATCGGGAACGAAGCGAAGTGGTCATGCAGCGCCGCGTGGAGCTGATAATACGTCATTCAAGTAGGCCTGTATTCTCCCCCGCAAGCGCCCTCTCAGATGGTATAAATGACCCATCGGGGAACGCGTCCCCCATAGTGTGCAAACGGAGCTTCCAAAGTCTCTGGCATACACCTGTGTCTTCTGAGAATGGCAACGCCGGGTACCTCATCAATAGCACAGAGTGGGCGAACAGCACCTCTAGCTGTGCCCTCTGACTCAGCTCTCGCGCCATGCCCATACTCTGCATCCGACCATATTTACCGCAGAGCGCGGCCTAGTCTGCGGTCTATAGAGGGCCATATGTAGCGGTGTCGGAGCTGCTTGGTCATGCTCCGGAGCAGTATGCGCCATAAATTGAGTCGGAAAGAGCCAGTAAAACCCAAACTGGGCTTGCACGCCGTAGTAGTAAAGTTCCATTATGGGGCCCCCAGATCCCCCTGTTCGAAGGGCAATGTCAGGATCTCCCAGGAGAGCCTGGGTTGTTTACCGGCCCAGGCAAGGGTGATCAAATTTGTGCGTAGTCTGCGTCTAAAGTGTGTGTTAAGGTGGAGTGGGAGGTTAAAAAATACATACAGGAACTTTGGGAGCATGACCATCTTTGCTATTGCTAGTCGTCCCGCGAAGGACAGCCGCAATGCTGTCCAGCAGCCCAGGCAGCTTTCAAACCATTCCATGAGTCTCCCGTAGTTATATTGCCAGAGCTCCTCGATGTTACGGCTGAGCCAGATTCCCAGGTATTTCACTGGGGACTCCGTCCAGCTAAGTGGGTACAACTGATAACTGATTTCCCCCAATTAATGGTGATACCCGATAGGCCACCAAATCTTATGATTTCCCTGTTATGGGGATCTAGATTCTCAGCCGGTCGCTTAACATACAGGGTCACATCGTCTGAATACAGAGACACCAGAATTGCTCTTGGGACAAATGCTAGGCCGCAGTGTGCATAATGCTGCATCAGTCGAGCAGCCAGAGGCTCCATGGCCATGGCAAAAAGAATGGGGGACAACGGGCAATACTGTCTCGTACCGCAAGCCACCGAGAAGGGAGGGGAAATTATCCCATTAACCCGGAGCCTTGCCGTCGGTGAGGAGTAAAGCAGGGCAATCAGTTTTAGAAATTTTGAGGAGAGAAGTGCAAAAAGGTATGGCCATTTCAAGGTATCAAAGGCCTTGGTGGCATCCAAAAAGACTGCAGCTGCTGGGAGGGAGGGGTCTATTTCTTGCCAAGTCGCGAAAAAGTTGCGGAGATTGTGAGATGTCCCCTACGGGGGACGAAGCCGCACTGGTTGGGGTGCAGCACAATGGGTAACAGCGGGAGTAATCTCGCTGCAATCAGTTTGGTGAGAATTTTATTGTCCAGGTTGATCATTGATAACCGTCTGTAAGAATCGCACAGCAGCGGATCCTTATCGGGTTTAAGAATCGTGATGATAAGTGCTTCCCGGAGAGATGGAGGAAGCGTTCCCCGCTCCAACGATTCCTCATACATGTTTATGAGATGTGGTGCCAGCAGCGGAGCGAATTCTTTGTAAAAAGTGGCCATCAATCTGTCCAATCCCGGGGCCTTATCCCCGGGTAAGGGGCGGATCACTCCAATCACCTCCTCCTCCGAGAACAGCGCATCCAGATATCTGCGGTGGCCGTCCTCTAGCCATAGCAGCTGAATGGAATCAAAAAAGGCAGACAGGTCAGGGTGGACATCAGATTGCTGCACAGCGTGCACTCAAAATGTCTAGGGGTGAGAACACTAGGCTTGATTTTCCTGGGTGTAGGATCACACCTGGGACTAATTGCATGTTGGTCTGGGCAGGGGCTGTGGTCGAAGCACAGCCTGGTCACCACCCAGTCCGCTCCAGCACCACAGGAGGAGCATGCATTCCTCCCCTCAGCCAGGTCACAGTCTTCAAGGTGAACTTCATTCTCCTTAGGCACCCAAGATTTTTTTCTTTAAACTGACCCAGAATTGAGAACATTTTACGGTCTGACTGTAGCTGAGGAAGTGGGGAAGGGTCACTGACTTTTGAGGAGAGAGTAGGCATCTATTAGTAGTCTCCACCAATGTCCCACAAACCCTCACCACCCAAGAGAATTGAGGAAATTTACCCCTCTGAATAGACCCTTGGCTACATGCAGAGGATGAGCTAAGACCAGAATCATAAAAGCATTAGGATGATTCGGTGGCAACCACCCAATTCACACAAACAGCAGCCCATGTTTTGAGGCTGGACCACTAATCAACATCTAGGATTTTAAACGTTTGTTGTGACATTCTTGTGCCTCACAGCTGCAGTATTCGCCTAACAGGGCACTTGTGTGCCCATAACTAGTTAACTATGAGTCCCACTCTTCATCCTATGCCTCTGCAGTAGGTGAGCACAAGTGCAAGAAAATGATTGTTGGCCTAATTAGACTACCTGTGGCTGCCAAAGGGAATACACCTGGAAGCTGAATTGAAGTTTAAGTAGTAATAAAGATGGGACAAGTCAGGGGGCCATTGTGATGGTAGACGCACAGACGACCTACACTGGCAACCTGAAGATGACACATGCCTGGGCAGAAGCCCAGTGTAAAATTACCACCACAGAATCAATGACCACCCCTTTGAAAAAAGTATACGCAATTATGGCAGTGATTGAAGCCACCCGAGAGGTCCTGGAGACCAAGATCGACACAGTTGTTATTGATGTGGATCTGTTGTATGGAGACCAGCTGAAACTGACAGAGAGGGTCAAAGCCATGGAAGATGCCATTGGTGAACTGAATCACACCTTAGCCTCACTGCGGACACAGATAATGTGTAGTTTCTTGAAAAGTGGATAACTGAGAGGGTGACCTCCTTGGAACTCTAAAAGTTGTTTTACAATTGACACAACACACAGAATGCTAGCCAGAAGACCACCGTCCGGTGGCTCCTCTCGTCTGGTGGTAGCTAAATTGTTACATTATTGGGACAGAGACACGATCCTTTAAAAAATCCAGATTAAAGGGCCTCTTCAAAGTTTAAAATCAGTGTGTCCTGATCTTTCCAGATGACACAGCTGCTGCACAGTTCATACAGGCCATGTTCAAAGAAGTTGAGAAACATCTAAGGGAAGGAGAGTTCTGGTACATGCTGTTATTTCTTGCCAAGCAGAAGATTACGATGTACGGAACTTTATTATTCTTTACTGAACCTTCTGATGCTAAGGATTGGCTTGAAACAAATAACCAGTGGCGGCCGCCGCCTATCTAAAGTGACAGGGCGGCTGGGGGGCAAGGGGAGAGGATTGGGGGATAAAACAAAAATAAAAAAGACTTACCTGCCGCTTTGCTCTCGCTGCTGGCCGCCTCGTTGCTCCTCTCGTCCGGCCCCGAAGTGGATGGGCCTCAAAGCACAGGCTCCCCACCCAATCCTGCTCTCATGCTATACCTAGCAAGAGAGGAGTACCAGGATTGGTCTGAGTGGCCTCGTTTGCTGCTCAGGCAGTGCCTGGGAGCCTGTGGTTTTTCTCCAACTCGGCTGTGCAACACAGCTGAGTCAGAGAAACATAACTGGGTATGTCTGTTTGGCCCACCTTAGACGGAAGGCCAAACTGACATGCGCACTTATAAGTGCACACTACTCCTCCTCTCTGCCATGCATGGCCCCACCTCGCCCTATAATCATTGCGCGGTTCAGACAGCGATAAATAAAATGATAATAACATTGTGTTATCATTTTATTTATCATCTGCTGGCTCTGGGCAGTGGGGCTACGCTCCTCCGCCATAACAGAGGAGCCGCACCTGCAAATAATACTGGCAAAGATGACGGGGCCTGGCAAAAACTTCATCAGCAATGCAGAAAGAGGTGCAGGCCGCAAACAGACCAAAAGGTTGCTAAACAGCTATGAAGCAACAAGTGGCAGCAGAGAGAAGCACTGGTGAAAAAAATTCCAAGGTGAGGTTATTGTTAAGTCATTCACGATAGGCAGCTGTGACGAGGACTTAAGTCTGGATACTTAAGAGGTTGAGGAATTTGAACTACCCTTTGGGACGCTGCAAACTGCAGATGAACTGTGACCGTTGTTGGACTTAACAGTTTACTCAGTGCACGGATTAACCCAGTGGTCAGATGATTGATACACTGAGCATCCTTGAAATGTTCGAGGGGCAAGGGGATTCAGAGCTGATACACTATTTGTGCAATTAATGTAATCACACGCAGGGATTTTCAGTGGGCCAGGAGGGGCATTGATGACACTAAGGAGCATGCCTCTGCCACTTCACTACGTCCCCAATAATAGGACCGTGTGAGGAAGGCAGTTTTAAAGTTTTGACACTAACGTGGTTTGAACAGAGCAACATTGTGACTCGGTCCAGGTGAATGGGAATTGGTGATTATGTTGTGAGTTAGTGATTCCGACAACTTGAAATAAATACAAAGGTGGCTTTACAATGGAGAACTAGCCATATAACGGGCCGGAGGTTTATCTCTTAGGTGACAATATGGAGAAACTATTAGCGGAGTAGCATCTCCCAGTAGTATCTTCCTCGGGTCTGAGGTGAAACAATACCAGTATTAAATGACTGCACATTTCTTACATGGACCTGTGAGAGTATTTATGTTATGTTATGTTATAGAGATTTATACAGCGCACAGCTACTCCCAAGAGCGTCCGCTGTCTTAGCTCTATCACTAAGAGGTTTAAGATACATGCCTATCTGAGATGACGGTCTGCAAAGTTAAAAAAGTTATCTTCTTCTAGGAAACACACCTGATCAAAAAATAGGCAGTCCATCATCTTTGAAGGGGCCAGGTCTTTGCTACTGGCTTTCTTTATATAAGAGAGAAACCCTGATTTGGATCATGCCTGGAGTGCCCTTTGGGATCAAATATGTAGACATAGACACACATGTGCAGTATGTGGTGTTCATGGCAGACAGAAGAACCTCAATGTTGCTTTGAGGAGCCTGTATGCACCTAAATTAGACCATATATAGTTCTTTGATACTATTTGTCAGGCTGGCAAACTTGCTCCAGTCTCCAATAATGATAGTGGGGGTGGGGCACTAAATATGTACGAAATGGAGATTAGGATAGGTCTTTACCACCACTGTCAAACACACAGCCCTTGGAGGGAGTTGGGGTCTTTAAAAAATGACTCTCAAACAGGGGTAATGGTGGGCATTTGGAGGCAGTTGCACATCACAAGTAGAGAATACTCCTTCTGTTCTCAAGTACATGACTTACATATCGTTATAGATTGACTAATGCGGTCTGGTGGAATAGGCTGACTGCCTACTATGCTGATTGCTTGGTGGGGAACCCTATCAGACCACAACCCGCTACTTTTCAAAATTAGACCTGGAAGACAAGCCACACCAAATCCCTATGTGGCGACTTCAGGGTGCCACCCCAGAGGAGCCCACATTTGAAGAGTCACTTCTTGAGGTAATTGAGAACTATTTTTCTGAAAATCAGTGGACAGAGTCGCTGAGCCAATGAGTGAGTGAGTGGTATTCAAGACTGGTTGATGGGCAGGTAGGGGAGCGACACTCAATGAATAGAGAATTGAATAACATAGATGGATTTATTAAACTGAGAAGAGAAATATACCACTCCAGTCGAAATGCTATGGTGCCTAGATCATGGGTAATATTTGGCCTGTACACATGGCAGAGGGTGAGACATCAGAACGCCTGTTGGTGTGGCTGACAATGTCACCTCCCAGTTGTTCTCCTATCATACAAATACATGACACTCAAGGGCTGGAAGTCCAGGACCAGATCAGTGTCTACTTAACTTTCCTGGAATATTTTTCCAAGTTATACTAAGCAGACGTGGATGCCTCACGCTCTCAAATTGAAGCTTATCTAGATAAGTTGACTCTTCAAGAGATCGCAGAGGAGGCCACTGAAAAGTTAGGAAGCCCCATAATGGAGGGAGAAATTAAGGAGGCCCTGGAGGTGCTGCCTCCCCTGGTACAGAAGGCCAAACTACTGAGTTTTACCAGACATTTACTTCAGTCTTGCTTCCTCTTCAATATAAAATGTACTCAACAGACTGGAATATGGGTAGGTTCCCTGAATTAACAAGTGAAGCACTGATAATCTCTCTTCCAAAGCCACCAGACCCAGCTGATAGGTCCTCATACAGACCGTCCTCTATGTTGAAACTTGACAATAAAATTCTGAGTAAAGTTTTGGCCTTGAGACTTTACCTACATATGTTATCACTAATACACAGTAATCAAAATGGTGTCATACCCACAAGAAATACTTCAATTATTACTAGAAGTCTCATCAGAATAATGGAAACGCCAAGGTACTAGCAGTAGATGTAGACAAGGCAATTTACAGAGGGACGAGACAGGGCTTCCCACTCTCCCCTATGCTCTTTGCTAAGGCCATAGAGCTCTTTGCTAAGATGTTAAGGATAAATATTAGAGACAGAGGGACCTTACGGCAAGACAGAATACATTT
The DNA here is from genome assembly GCA_963921515.1 of Calotriton arnoldi. Classification (NCBI taxonomy): domain Eukaryota; kingdom Metazoa; phylum Chordata; class Amphibia; order Caudata; family Salamandridae; genus Calotriton; species Calotriton arnoldi. The sequence continues at coordinate 1,203,643 of CAWUFW010001591.1, forward strand.
TGTCTTACTTTATACAGATGACATTTTATTGTTCATGAGAAAATTGGGCTGAGGACTTGGAGCTTTTGGTGGGATAACTAGAGAAGTTTGGTAGAGTGTCAGGTCTTTGTGTTAACTGGTCAAAGACATGTGCCTATTTCAGAAATCAAAACATGGAGGTGGGGCCCATGGAGGTAACCCGCTGGAGTATTGTTTAGAGCTGCATACATTGCCCTATTTCAAGATCTTAAAGACTGGGTGACTGGTAACCTTGGAGCCGCATCGAGTAATCTAAGAGGTGGTATTGACTTCTGCCAGTCCTTGCAACTGTTGGTCATGGGCAGGATAGCTGCTACTTAAATGGTAACACTGTTGAGGCTGCTCTATTAACTGAGCAATTTGCCCATATGGGTGCCAATATAGTTGCTCATAAAGCTTGAGATGGCCTTGAGAGATATCATAGGGGTTGTAGATTGACACAGATTGGCTTTAAGGATCTTCCAGATACAGTGGTTATCCAGGTGTTTGGATGGTGGGCTTGGCCGTGAACTGGGCCAGATGGGATAAGTGACAGAGGCAAGAATCCTGGATTTAAAGAGAAAATCAGACATGAGAGCTACCTTGACAGCGACTTCCTTAAGATGTTGGGTGCTGCAATATCAGCACAGAATTGCATCCAGGCCACTCTATGCCCCCACGATTCGTCTAGTGGGACTCCTGAATGACAATGGTTGTTTTGGGGCTCCTATGCTAGCTCATTGGATAGAGGCTGGACCGACTTCAGGTGGTGATCTCTATCAAGACAGGTAGTTGTTGCCCCTTACTAGCCTGAGAGACATCTTCTCGATTCCTGATTTACGCAGCCATAGCTCAAAATGTCAAAAATAGGTGGAAATCTAATACTCCTGAACCGGAATCTTGTGAGTATTACAGATACTGTTTATGACAGGAAATACCTGCAAACAGGAACCTGGTTTTATCATTCTCTGTTACAAACAACTAAACCTGACATGTCACTTGTTAAGACTAAGTGGGAGGCTGAATTGGGCAGAGTGCCTTAGAGCACACACAAAAGGTCTCCAGGAATGTAAGGTTCAAGTATACTCAATTTAATTACTTGCACACGATCTATTTGTTTCCCAAAGGAATACATTTGATGTTGGGCAAAGAGAAACTTAATTGTCCTAGATGTGACTACCATAATATGGTCTGGGGTTGACATGTCTTGGGTTGTCATGAGATACATGCCTTTTGGAGGAATGAAAAATTAGTCTCTCTTGGGCAGAGATGGCTTGCTTTCACCAGCAGTCTAGCTACTGGGCTTATATCCTAAACTAAAGAAGGCGGGTAACAGATATGTAATCATTTGGCACTAATCTTGGACAAACGATGCATAGCGATGCATCTTTGTTTGACAAATAATGGCATGATGTTGGTAAATGTGCCTAATCTGAAGCCTTGCGTTGCATACAGAGAGAAGAGGCCTACGTAGAAAGCCACTCGCTTTCCTGTAGGACGAAATTGTTTTGAATTTCAAAAGCTCCAAAACTAAGGTGTGCGACAGAACCTGTGAGACATAAGTGGGCTTATAGATGATGGACCCTACTCTTAATGCATTCTATGCCACAGATTGCTACATAAACTTTAAATGGCCAGAGTATTGATTAAACGGTGCAAATAGCTGGATTATTATTTTGGGGTTGATGTGTGCCCACCTCAAGGAATAATCACATGCATTGTCAGGAAGAACCTTCAAAGTCACTAAACTAACTTGAGCTCAACCCATGGTAGCAATGGCACAGAGCAGACAGATTTTACTTAGGAAAATGTGTAATGTATTTATGCAATACGAAAACAGTAATACAATCACAATGCAAATCAATAAACATGCTAAACCAATTTAGAAAAATATGGTAAAATTTAGCAGATGAAACCAAAATAACAAAATCCAATAAGGGGAACCAGAGATATGAATTTTTAAAGTTTTAAATAGAAACAATGCCAAAAATCACAAAGTACCAATGCTAGTCAATGGTCACAGTATACCAGGGCATAGGTGCAATGTCAGGCTGCCTATGATGGAGCACTGGTTGGCTACACCAGCCACACTTGCACTGGTAAATGATTTTACCCTCTTACATAGTCCTTTAAGTCCCAACCATCACAGGAGTACACTTCTAAAGCCCCCCTGGACCACTTGGGATTCAGTTACAGACTCACAGGGTATCAGTTGCCAACAGAGTCCAATTCAAGTTCAGTTACCACTGATCAGCTGGATACCTCCAGGAAAAGGCCTCTTGCAGCTTGTTAGGGGCCTGTAGATTACATAGGAGGTCAGCCAACTGACCCTTGGAGTCGACTTCTTTGTCCTGGCTACAAGAGGACCAGGTCTAGATCGTCAGGGCTGTTTTCCGGTCACAAACAGCAGGTCCCGTCCTCTTCTGTTCTTCCACAGCTCCACAAGTGTTCTGAAGCGGGTGCCTGGAGGGGCCACATTTATGCCTGGCCCTAGCTAGTGGTTGGAAATGACTTCCAGGTACACCCTAACCAATAGGTGAAAGTTGCTGGGGTCAACCTTTTCCACTACAGGCATTTTCAGGATTACAAAACATTTCGGCCACACTAAACTTGAGCTCTGAGGATTGTGAGTATATGTGGGGAGTCTACTATAGTAAATCTAGTGTCATCTCACGTCTAACACTAAAATACAGTTTGGAGCATGTACTGTGCGCACAACAAACCCAGAGACAAAAGTCTGGTAGGACAAAAGCAGAGTCCTTCATCAGCTAGACAGTGGATCCACAAAATTTTACATTGGCATCCTGTTTCTTCCTGTGTCAAGGGTGCCCAATGTGTTATATGTGAAGCAGGTTTTTTAACACTCAAGTAGGATTCGACACAGAAGTGTCAAAAAGGATGCCAACAGCCCCCACCCTGCATTTTCAGAGTCATCATTACTACCCATTCCAGTCAGCCTATTGTTTGCACTCTCACAAAAGGTATCTACAGACTTGCGGCCACCCAGACAAAAGCCCGTGTGTGTTTTTTAAAAGGACTCTCACCCACTGTTGGTTATCTTATTGGCATGCTTCATCATCAAGTCCTCACCTAGATACACCTGGTTATCTGGTTAGGCTCAACCTTGAAAAATTCAAGGGGGCTCTTGATGGTATTCTTTGTGGATACATATCCAAAATTACCTTGGGGTAACCAAGAACCAGTATGCAAATGTATTTAGTTGGAACCCTGCCAAGATTGCAAGCCATTCTTGGAGCCAATGATGTACTCCTGCATCCAAGGTCTACTTGTTTCAGGCTTCAAAGCACCATACCTAGTCGATTTGCTTTCTTCAGGAGCTATTTATTTAGAGATCCCTACCTGTAATCCTATTTGGAATATTTTATTTTTAAGTTTCTAAATTTGCGCACCCTACTCAGTACCATAACACTCACAAGCATACATTCATAATTGCATGCCACACTTATACTTTACCAATCTTCCTGAGGTACTTCTTCAATAAATTGGTTCCTGTGGGTAAGAGAAATATATGGTCATTGGCATTTTTACACCATAGTAACTCAATTCATTGTTCACTGTGTCTACATATTCATGAACTAGAGCAAAAAAGAATGCTCTAAGAGCTGGTTCTCCATTTATATATCTGTACGTTGTTTCATTTTTAGTGAGGGCTACTGTTCTTATGAAGGTTTTTCATGCTGGAGTCACCATATGGCAAAAAACCACACACTTACTTGTTTCTTCCTACGTCAGACCCCATGAAGACAATAGGGGAGTTCGGCTTTGTAGTCAGACACTAGAAGGAAGGGAAACAGAGAGAGGCCAAATTAAACCATTAAAAAAAAAGTGGTTAAGAGTGTTGGAGAAAACTGCACTTCTGATATCTCCTTCGCCCCATGACTCACTTCCTCAAAGGACCGGAACCGTCTCTCACCTAGACGCTTCCCCTATTCCCTGCATCTTAGTTGTTTGCTGGGTGTGGACGCCTTTTTCTTCTCTGAGGTCGTTGTCTTCCGCATCGTGTGATCCTGTCACACGGTATGCACAATGACATGACCTGAGTATTAAGCATCACATTAGCACTGTCATATGGTATGTGCTATTACATAGATGCCATCTTTGTATGTGTCAAACATTATTTTGCATCCTCATCACTATTTATGTAAAAAACCTGCTACTGTCTCCCTCATGTAAAAAACCCAAAAGAGCCATGTTATGGATCATGGTTGTTCTTTCCTTCTTCAATGACCAATTGTAGCAAAAACCTTTTTTTTTTTTTACTATGACAATTCTTTTTTTTTTAATATAAAATATTTGATTTCTCTCTTTAGTCCCAAATGTATTCATATTGTTTAGGGATGGTTGCATTAAGCCCCCAATGGGTAAGTGGTATTTATAAAACTTCATATTCTGTTTTTATGTGGTTTTAACTACTTACGATTTCCAATGTCTTGAAAGTGAGTGTATTTTTGTTATGATTTTTCTTTTAGGGTGTCTAATGTCTTCATCAGTTGGCACATAATGAATGTATTCACATCCCTACTGAAAACTAGCTACTGCTGTATGTGTCTCTGGTACAAATTGTGGTGCATGTGCTAGACTGCCCCTATATAGAATCATACCATGCCCTATGTATATATAGAGGATAACTCATGTGTAGTGAGGTGTTTTCTTCTGCTTGCGGTTCCTTGACTGAACTATTTCTTCTGATTTTTTTTATATACCCTGTGCACAAAACAACCTCTAAGAACCCTTGTGTCCAGACTTTTTATATCTATTCATAGAAGTCCATGGGATGTCATCATTCATACGCAGCTCGTGGGTACGAAGGTGGTAAATCCATCGCTGTTCCCTCTCAAATAGTACTCTCTCTGGATTTCTCATGCTGTCATCCAGTTGTTCGAGTGTCTCGCATTTCAGGTCTGATGAATGGCCCTTTGTAATAAAGCTATTGGCCTTTTTTGTTGTGATCTTTTTACCTCTTAGGTTGCTCCTATGATCTCCAATTCGGATCTTGACCATTCCACACATTATCTCTATGTTCCTTAATTTACAAGGACACAACCTTATCACAGGAATTTACTTACAGGTACTTGAAGAAGTGCTATTCCAGGAAGCCTGTACATATAGAACACCAGTCACTTCATTTTGGAGTGCACAAGACTTACGCTGACTAGAAACTTTTTTGAATACAAAGGCACACTTTTCCAGCAGACCCATGGTAGATTGATGGGGAGTACCTTCGCCCCCAGCACAGTGGGTGTTAGACCGGGCATCCTTGGCGTGGTTTTCCCCCTAGCATTTTGCCTTCAACCCTCCTGTTTTGCTGACTTTGTTTTTGCTGGCTTTAGAACTCTTCTCACTTTGCCTCTACTAACCAGTGCTAAAGTGCTTGTGCTCTCTCTTTAAATAATGGAACCCAATTGGCATGTTTAATTTGCTTGTAAGTCTGTAGAAAAGTGGCACTACCAGTGCCCAGGGCCTGTTATGCTACTAGTGGGCCTGCAACACTGATTGTGCCACCCTAAAGTAGCACTTTAAACATGGCTCAGGCCTGTCATTGCAGCCTGTGTGTGCAGTTTTAAACTGCCATGTTGTCTTGGCAAAATAAACCTTTTGCCATGCCCAAACCTTCCTTACAAATTCATGTAAAATACCCCTAGGGTAGGCCCTGAACAGCCCAGAGGACAGGGTGCAGTGTATATAAAATGTGGAACATATACATTTTATTTTTACGTGTCCTGGTAGTAAAATAATCTCAAATTTGTTTTCTCACTGCTCTAAGGCCTACCTCTCCCAGAGGCTAACATTGGAGATACCTTATTTCATCTAATAAGTGATAATTTCCAATGGGAGGGCAGAGGTGGGCACAGCCCTACTTACACTTGAATAAGCTGTGTCCTGCTGCCTCTACACAAAAGGGCTGCATACCCCCTGCACTTAGTCAGTAGCAAGGACAGGGATGGCAGGAAACCTGTGGACTTCAAAGGGAAATCTCAAGAAGCTTTTCCCACTTCAAAGCAAGGCCCATGTATAAATATTGGACCCCAGACAAAAACTCTTCAGTACACTTCTGGACCTGTGGATACTCTACCAGGAAGAAGGACTGCTGTGCTGTTAAAAGGACTGCCACTCTGCTGGAATGCTGCTCTGAAGGATCTGCTGCCCTCTTGCCTGGGTGAAAAGGACTGGACATGCATCTCTTGAACCCAGGACTCCAAAAATGACTCCAAGGGCTAGTTGGCTGGCCTCCTTACTAGAGCCTCAGGGACAGAAAGCTCCAACAAACTTGAAACCAGCACCTGACATCTGTGTGGGTCCTACCCTGCCAAATGGTACCACCTCAGTCCTGGACCCTTGAAAGTGGGCCTGAAAGTGCACTGCTGCACACATCTGTGGATCCAGCAAAACCAGCGCATCTCCTCTGCTATGCGGCACCATCTCGAGCAGTACCAATGCATCATCTATGATGTGAGGAGTCTCCCACCGCAAAGACTTTGCATCAACCTCGAATCCCGCATTGGAACTGCTGATCTGCAAAGCTTCACTGGCCCAGCCCCTCTCATCCCAAATCTCTTGTCAATGGCAGTCTCGACGACGACGCACATTCTCGCATCTCTTCAGAACCAACGCATCTCCTTGACTACGCACCGCATCCTAGATGCCAGGGCTTTTCATCACAAGCCCTCATTGACAGGTTCCTCGACAATGAAACAGGACCTCGCATCACTGCTTCGCAGCACCTCGGAACCGACGCATCACTTCGGCTGCGCGACACATCCTCGACATGGGACCTCACAATGTTCCACAACCAGGATCTTGTTATGTGCTGGATTGAGGCCCTAATAAAGGTACGCTGTTTCAGAGGCTCAAATCCTTCGTGCCACAGAGACAGGCAGGAACTTTCACCTACATTGGCCCTCCCTTTACAAATAACGAGCAACAGAGTCTGTCCCTTATCTGACGTGTGCTCTGGGTGCAGAAGACGGTCCATTCTAAATACGTCATATCCATGTCCAAAAGTGACTAACCTACAAAGACCCTTCGCTCTTGGGATTTTCCCTAGCACAGGATTATTGATTTCTCCAAGGACTCATTAAATATGCATGAACCACTATTTCCTAAGGGTTCATTCCTGACGTCTTCCTCTGACCGACTGTACGTCAATGCTAACATTCCAAGGCATCTATCAAGTATAAATATACCTCCTTTTGCCCAAGCAAACTAGAGAGGACCGAGACTTTCCATGCCGACACTCTGACCTGAGACGCTGCAATCTGCAACATGCCACAGCTCCAGCTGGCAGAGGTCCATCCACCCATCCTGGGGTGTCCAGCTCAACACCAGGATGAAGTCCCACTGAGGTAATGGGGTTAGACTAAATCCTAGGGGGATTCTTGGCTCTCTAAGACCTACACACATGCTAGGTACACTTAGGTACATCTAGTTAGGCATCATAGGGGTATAGGCTTTATCTTAATGTATTCTGCATTTCATGTATGTGTTCATTACTATTGCACAATGGTAAAACTGTACCATGAATTTTTATTTAACTGCACTGCTGGCCATATTTCTCTGCTACTGTCCAACAGTTGTCGCAGCACATGTAACCAGTATTGTAAACACACCCGACTGTTTCTTCTATGTACTTCTCTGAGATGAGTGACTGAATGAAAAGTAGTATATTGTTTCCACGATCCTGAGGGATCAGGGTTTTATGTTATGTGGCTGCCAGAAACTATTCCCTTCTTGTCTTCAAGAAGTTTCTAGTGGCCTCTGAGCTAGCTGGCACAGGTAATTAAGTTTAATATAATCGATAGGGACATACCGACCTTAGTCCTATGTCAAACCTATAGGTTATATTATTCCAATGCGCAGAGCCTATTAGGGAAATAGGAACTACACTACATGACGCCCAAACGTGAATTTGGCACTTATTTAACAGTAGAATCTGAGTAGTTCAGTCATGCTTATTCTCAGAGACCCCTACTCACAAAACGCCAGAGACGTCTGGAGTGGGTAGGCACAAAATTCCGCCACAGCTGAGTAGGCAATCTTCCTATGTATTGGCTGTAGGTTAATCAAGCTTGAAGGAAAAAGTTCCCGAACAATTGTGCCTTTTAAAACCTTATCTTAAAACCCTTTTTTAGGACATTTTGTTTTCACAACACAATGTCTGTCGAGGCAGCTGCTCCTGTCACTGGGACACAGGTCTCAAACGACGAAGAGGAAGCAAATGCAATACATTTTGCACCCAAAATCAGGCATACACTCACACAAAAACCCCTCAGACATGGTTTAACAGACCGAGAGGGTACAGTGATATTAATAGAGGCACTCAAAGATTATCAAACAGATGTGTTCTATTCTTGGGTTACATTCCCAGCAGTAAATGCAACAACTCAGACTTTTCATTCTTACATACATGAAAAAGTCCCAGCGGTTTACACTCCGTTCGAGGAGATTAAGATTCCGCACACTGACCAGGACCACAATTTCTGGTTTAATGGCGCCCTACAACAAATAAATAAAACCAGGCTCGGTCCACTAGGTAGACCAGGAGCTACATGGCCGACATTAGCCGGCTACACACCGCATCCTGACATTGACATAATGCCACAAGATGCACTGCTCTTACAACACAAAGGGGCATATTTACGTTCCCTGGCGCATCCCTGCATATCAGCAGGGATGCGCCAGGGAAAATGCGTCACGCAAGTTTACCCTTGCGCCACGTCCGATGCGCCGCATTTACAATGCGGCGCATCGTGGATAAGCAGATGCGTGACGCATCTGCCGGCGGAAGGTTGGCGCAGCGCTGAAGTTGTGTCGCAAGCGCGACGCAACTCCAGCACTGTGCCAACCTTCCCTATCCCTAACATGGTGCGTCAATCCTTATGCCTGCTTGAAGCAGGCGTAAGGATTTGACGCACCAGCGTCGAAAAGTGACTGCGTGAAATCTCGTAGATTTCACTACGTCACTTTTCCGAGGCGTTCCTGCGCCGGAACGCCCCCCTGCGCCGGTACGCCCACATGAAACCTGACGCAGGTTTCATGTGGCGCAGGGGCTTACTACGTGACGCATCTCCCTAGATGCGTCACGTTGTAAATATAGCGCAACGCGGTGCATGGTTTGCGTCGCCGCTGCGTCACCTGCGTGACGCAACGGCGGCGCAAAAGTGGCGCAAGGGGCTTGTAAATATGCCCCAAAGAGTTGATAAAACTCTTACAGAACCATGAAACAACTCGTCATGAGGACACTTGGTGTCCAGCCCACAGTAGCTACAAATAACACAGCTCCAACACAGAGCACCGCTACTAAAATCACTCCACAAACATTACACACAGTAATGGGCAAACTGCCCACAAAATGTGAACAGATTCCTTTCTGGGTAGCTCAGAAAATTACCCAGTTAGAAGCAGTATTTCCAACTACCACACCTTTTGAAAGCATATAATGCTAACACTCTACTTGCCCATGGGGATCACACCACAGTTAGAGGACTACACCACTTGGGGTACAGTCTTTGCTGCCATATATACCAGGACTCATGGTATTCCTTCCTTAGCAGTAATTCCAGATGTCTTACGACAGATACAGAACAAGTATGGAGCTGAACCAGCTCTGACCTTAGGTATGAAATTACTAGGTAACTACGACCAAGTATCAAAAATAATACTAGCTAACATTAAAGGGGAAGCAGCTTCAGTGGCGATCCGCCAACACCTAAGAGAGGTCAGTCTTATAGACCAACCACAAGAACTTCCCAAAATAATTGAAACTGCATATGCAGAACTGGGAAGGGACAGTTTGGGTGGGAAAGCTTTTAAAACCACAGCTAATGGGCAGTCCTGAGAAGGACAATTCTAAGCAGACACCTACTTCTTCTAAAAAGAAGTGGGATAATAATAAAAAACAAAATGTTTCAGAAAAGATTCTCAGTCTTGAGGTAGGTCTCCTCAACAGGAGCCCTCTGCAAAGAGGTATAACCTTAGGAATAGGGATAATATTAGGAAACCTGACAGGTATCAGGATACTGATACACATTCCTCTCGACAAACAACACAGGGAGAGAAGGAAAGTCAGCACACAAAGAAGAGCGCAAGCAGTCCAGGGACAAGCACGCTCAGGACTCTTCTAAATCAGAAGACAAGCCACACTCCAAACCTCAATTTAAAAAGAAGAAAGTTGCAGGTCTCAAAGTTAGACATGCACAGAATCCTAAGGACTCAACTTCTGAACGGGAATGGGCTCAGACAATGCTAGACAGCGCGGCAAAAGTAACAATAGCTCGCCAGAACCTGAAGGAATTTCTGGACAGCAAAATTGAATGATTACATCACGGTGGAAACACCAGACAAAAGGATGAGCGTCCCACACAAGTTATATGAAATAACACTCCGCATGGAGGAGGACAAACACAGGAAAGTAAAAGGTCTCTTTGCGAAGAACCTATTGTCTGGTTTTGACATACTGTTAGCAGAACAAGATTAGCCGCCAGCATTCGTCAGGGAGCGCCCAAAGGGAGAAAGTATATTTTTCCTGCATTTTCCAACCTTGTTCCAGTTCACCTTAAACATACATATGCACGGGAGTGGGCAGTAGCCCAAGCTCCAGCATTGTATAAAAATCACGCTGGATGGGATGATGCCTCAACCCACCACGTGATCCCGTTAATAGTTTCACCACGTGCTCAAAGACAATATCCTGTTTAAGCAAGAAGCTAAAAACACAGGTCAGGGAGATCTTAGATCAACTTGAATACCGGGAGATCATTGAAAAATGCACTTCACAAAAGAACAATCCCTTGTTTCACTTATCAAAATATGATAATACATTTCGTCTAGTTTTCATTTACAGACACTTGAACACTTGCACAAAGACATATGCTGTCCAACATGCAGATAGTGCCGCATTAATGAATAACATTATGCGGGAAAAAATACAAAACGACACTTGTTGTCTCAAATGGATTTTTCTGTCAAACTATAGCACCTGAAAACAGGTACCTAACAGCATTTAGTATATTAGAGTCTCAGCGACAATAATTTTGTCATCTCCCCCGTGGGTATGAGAACAGCTCAGGGGTATTTTCTGAAAGAGTTACTGAATGGCTAAAGCACTTTGATGAAGAAGCGTTGTCCTATTTGGATGATATTTATCTAACGGACGACCTATTGGGGAACACTTGACCAGGCTGAGCACCATTATTATGGGATTCACCTCTGGGGGCTACAAATGTAATTTTGAGAAATCAAAAATTGCCCACTTCTGTGTCCTATTTTTGGGATACTAGTTTTCAAGTGAAGGGAAAAGCCTGGCAGCTAACTTTTTAGAAAAGTGTGCGCTGCTCCAGCCTCCAAAGACATTAAAACAACTTCCAATCCGTACTGGGATTCCTAGATTTTGGCAGAACATACATTTTTGATTTCGCAGAGAGAGTAAAACCTTTCTACGACCTTTTTCAAACCTGACTTTTCAGTCAAACACTGGACACAAGAACACACCAATATTCTTTGTTCACTCCAGGAAGATATTATTGCTTCCAAACACATACACACACGTGTAAACTTGCACCACTTGGTACTCAGTATCATTTATGATCAATGCGGGTACACTAATTAAACCTTTAATGAGGGTGAAACTGTACCAATCGCATACAAATCTCATCTGTACACAAACACAGAAATGAGTTTTAATTCAACAGGAAAAAATTCTGACAACCATTCAGACTGCTGTAGCAAAAGAAAGAGCACTGGCTCATGGGATGATGCATTATTGTCGTCACCCCAGTACCGGGGCTAGCATTCCTAATGCCAAAGCCTTACATCCAGAATGGATACAAAGGGCTAATTCTTTTGCTGCATCAGACTTTGAATCCAGATTTGATCTAAGTTTAAAAACACAGGCATTCCTGCAATATGAGAAAGAACATAATCTAACCAAATGAAATCTTGCCTCTAGACCAGTATGAATTTTTTTAAATTTACACTGATGGGTCTGCCCCACCAGCCGCCTTTGTTAAAGAACAGATGCTGGATGGCAAGTTCCGTCCTCAATGCACCAAAAAACTACCTCTAGGTAATAGCACGGCTCGGTTGGCAGCTTTAAAAGCCCTGATACTTGCACTTGTAAACACGGATCGCGAATTCCCCACACTTATAGTGTGCGATTTCTTTTACTGTGTGCAATCATGTAATAAATATTTACACCATTGGGAACAAAATGGGTTTAAAGATGAAAAAGGTGGCATAATTAAACACAAAAATTATGGGAACAGGTAGTGGAGTTGAAAAATACGACCTACCAAACAAAAACTCACATGATTAACACACTGAGTCATCAACGTGATGGCGTGCACGTTGCAGGGAATTCATTGGCTGTAGAAGCCACACAGGGGGCTGTTCACACAGCTTCCGTAGCTGCGCACACTCGTTCAACAACGAGAATAGATGGTTAGAATATAGTGGCTGTAATTGCTTCACGCAAAGGCAGCACAGCAGTGCCTAAGAAATTTCCACTTATATACTCCTACAAGTTAGGTGCAAACAACATTCCATATGCTCAGATTCCTGGAGTGGGGGATAGAGTATTTCCAAATATGGATAGTAGGCAGGAATTAATCATTTAAAGCACACAAGGGCTTGGGCTCCGCACATTCAGGGGTAATAGCTACTATTTCTTCATTGCAAACAGTGCTATTGGTGGCCAGGGTTCAGAAGTCAGACTATTGGCTTTGTCTTGAACTGCAAAATCTGCAAACAAATGCCAGGCTACACCATCGCAAGACCCGCGCAGGTCCCATTGCTAGACAGCATCAGACTGTCCACTTGATCGTGTCATGTAACAGGACCACTGTGGCCCCTCAAATTTTGAGGTGGCTTAAAACTATATCTTGGTGGCAGTGGATCCGTGCTCAAGTTTCCTATAGGTATGGCCTCAGCACTCGGCTGACGCTCAAAACTGTTATAGAAAGATTTGCGAGTCCATAACAGGAGATACGCAATCAATGTTACACCCTGACTGTGGCTCCACGCTTAGCTCTCGGGCTGACAAAGAGGCCATGGAAGGGATGGACGTAGTATTGCGGTACTCCTCTCCAACGCCATCCTGAGGGAATTTAGGTAGAGGAGAGGAAGGACTGGGGCATAGAGCAATCCTTAACAGGTAGGGTATTAGGCGGGGCGCTAGTGAGGTCAAACACTTATATGGATTCAGGGGGCAATACACACCCAGCCAAGAAGCTCTCTAGGAGGTCTGACTCCATTTACGAATGTGGGAACCTGATCATAAATGTGAAGGCACAGTGGCGGATGAAAACCATTCTGTATCTATGATCGTTTGGCTGTTTTACAGGAACTAAAGGAAACAAAGAAACAAACAAAGATTCTGTCAAAGTGAAACAGGCCGCCACTGGGAAGTCGAGGTAATCACGGCAAGACCTGTCTGAATCCCAAAAGTCGGGGATCTGGGCAGAGAGAGATAAAGATCGCGGACACAAAGGAATTTGGCCCCTCATACAGAAATACATGTGCCAGTCCTTGAAGTGAAAGGAAAAAGAACTGTACTTTTGCCGCATCTTGCCGTGAAAAAGGAAAACAGATTCATTTCAAATGAAAGAATCAACCAAAACTATGTGGCCAATACTGAGCAGTAGGCCTCGTGAACTCCACAGTAGTAGACGTCCCTCTCACTACTATTCAAGAACTTCAAACTGAAAAGCTCATCACGTTTGAGAAATCAAATCCATGGAGTGGGGGACTATGCAACAATGCAATGGAACTAGTTCTCCTTGAACCAACATTTCAAATTCAAAATAAAAGTCAAGACAACACTCAAGTTGCAATTTGGCCAAAAACAAATGTGTACACCAACGTTTTTTCAACAAAAACATCAAATAATAAAAGCTTCAATGTTTTTCAACAAAAGCATCAAATAATAAAAGCTTCAACGTTTTTTCAACAAAAATATCAAATAATAAATGCATCAACGTTTTTCAACAAAAGCAACAACTAATAAATGCTTCAATGTTTTTCAACAAAAACATAAAATATTAACTTCATCATCTGAACGTTTTTCAGCAAAGACATCAACTATTGATTTCAACATTTCAAACGTTTTTCAACAAAAACAGCAGAAATAACTTCAACTAAACACGATGCAATTTCAACAATTAATCATACTGGCTATTTCATTAACTGTGATACGTTTTCCATGGCTCCACGGAACAGGAAACGAAGCCTGCCAAAAATAAACAACGAACATACAAGTACAATCTTTTGAACCTTTTCTTTTTCCAAAAAGATACAGATCTGGCTTCACCATGGGTAGAACTATGGAGTATTTCTGGGTTCATCTTTTTCTGTTATAGCTTTGCTTAGAGCTAGCTTTTAGTATGACTTTTAGTGGACACTTTCTACAACACAGGATCAACATAAAACTGAAGCCACATCCATTTTAAATTCAAATGCAAAAGAGACTTATAAATGTATTCGGCCTGAACAAGCCTTTGTATTCTAAATGATGTATTTAATCATCCGGTTTTTAATTCTGATTAATGTATTTTGAACTTTCATTCATTTTATCATTCATTCAGTGATGTCATTACCTGCAGTACATTTTTCTGAAAATTGGGTTACTGATACAGTGAATAATATGCTGTCTGTTTTAGGAATAATTGCTACGTTTTCAGATCATGAAATGTTAGAGATTTATTCTTATTGTGACGCTTTATACCTGTTACCTTCATTAAGGTTATCAACTCCTACACAATTGTAATGCATCTAGAAATGTGGTTGTTTAAACACCAGTAGGAACGTTGCCAAACACCACCAAACACCATCGCACGGGGTGGAATAGTTGACATACATCAGCAGGGGCAACATTAGATGCCATTTACAAAACAACAGGACAGACCCAGTTAGGAAAGTATGGGTGGTTTGGCCTTTTGACACAAATACCTGTCACAAAAATGATTCCTGAACATCACCAAGGGACTCAGTATATATAAGCCAGACCTACATTATGTACAGATAACATCCAGAGGTAGTGTGCCCTTTTTGGCTAGAAGCCCCAACACTGAAAGTAGTGAAACAAAAGTTTCCTTTATAAACTTCAAATGCTTTGAGCAATCTGAAAACCATGCTTGTGCAGCACTTTTATTTTTCATTTCACATCAGCTAAAGAAATATTTTTTCTTTTTTGCAAAATAGCACTCTTAAATACAGACTGCCCCTCTTTCCTTTTTGATAAATTTTATCTTTCACACACAAGCAGTGTGATACACCTTGGGAATACCTTGCAAACAGGAACTATGGTTTCTAATATTTTAAAGACCAGTCTGAAAAGACTGCAACTGCAACATACCTGTTCTCAGATGTCTGGTTTTTGCTGTGAAGAAAGCGTTGTCATCATCTGTCTGACACTTCCAAAGGAAACGCCAGCGGCATTTACCACCAGGCTGGAACTGCTGAAGTCCCATGCTTGGCTATGTCACAAGCGTGTTCCCATCAAACCCAAGCATTCCTTGCAAATCCAAGGTATCGATTACAGCACCGGCTGCCTCAAAACCAGCAACTGGCAGCACTGCTCATTCTGTGCTCTGATTCTGCGAGGTCCGTCCCATGCAGTAACTATCAACAGAAATGTTATGTCTCTCAGCCACTTGTTATCTCTCATTTTGCTAAAACATGTCCTGAAACACATTTTTTCTCTTATTGTTTCAACTCTGACCGAGTGCTTGGAGCTTTCCCTCTAAAATTGACCTTTTTCTCTTTTTTTTTTCTAAAGAAAGCATAGTCTTCTGAACAGCTTGTAAGAGTTTACAATTTTATAAACAGGAACTTTTATAAGTAACTACTGACTCTAAGAGAGTATTTTTTAATGACACTATATATTTTTCCTGTCTCCACAGAGTCTATAGTAATTTTACATATTTTAACAGCTGCTATTTTTTCATCTCATAAACAACACTCTCATGCAACTACCTGCCAATCATATGCTAATGCCTATTTTAGTCACGTAGTTTGCTTTTAATGGGTTATTCACGGTTGTCCATAGATAGGAGTGGGTGTTATGTGCTGGATTGAGGCCCTAATAAAGGTACGCTGTTTCAGAGGCTCAAATCCTTCGTGCCACAGAGACAGGCAGGACCTTTCACCTACATTGGCCCTCCCTTTACAAATAACGAGCAACAGAGTCTGTCCCTTATCTGACTTGTGCTCTGGGTGCAGAAAGACGGTCCATTCTAAATACGTCATATCCATGTCCAAAAGTGACTAACCTACAAAGACCCTTCGCTCTTGGGATTTTCCCTAGCACAGGATTATTGATTTCTCCAAGGACTCATTAAATATGCATGAACCACTATTTCCTAAGGGTTCATTCCTGACGTCTTCCTCTGACCGACTGTACGTCAATGCTAACATTCCAAGGCATCTATCAAGTATAAATATACCCCATCCTGGGGTGTCCAGCTCAACACCAGGATGAAGTCCCACTGAGGTAATGGGGTTAGACTAAATCCTAGGGGGATTCTTGGCTCTCTAAGACCTACACACATGCTAGGTACACTTAGGTACATCTAGTTAGGCATCATAGGGGTATAGGCTTTATCTTAATGTATTCTGCATTTCATGTATGTGTTCATTACTATTGCACAATGGTAAAACTGTACCATGCATTTTTATTTAACTGCACTGCTGGCCATATTTCTCTGCTACTGTCCAACAGTTGTCGCAGCACATATAACCAGTACTAGAACAACAACTGTGCAATAAATTTTATTGTAAACACACCCGACTGTTTCTTCTATGTACTTCTCTGAGATGAGTGACTGAATGAAAAGTAGTATATTGTTTCCACGATCCTGAGGGATCAGGGTTTTATGTTATGTGGCTGCCAGAAACTATTCCCTTCTTGTCTTCAAGAAGTTTCTAGTGGCCTCTGAGCTAGCTGGCACAGGTAATTAAGTTTAATATAATCGATAGGGACATACCGACCTTAGTCCTATGTCAAACCTATAGGTTATATTATTCCAATGCGCAGAGCCTATTAGGGAAATAGGAACTACACTACAATCTAAGGTACATTCGTTCAGCGGACCTAACTGGGTCCCTGTAGCCGGCCAGCGCTCAACATCGGTTGACCTGAACTTGTGACTTTGTCCTGAACCAGCGCGACCAAATATCCACAGTTGACGATTTCTCCTTTTTAGCGCAATTTTCACAAAAACCTTTAAACTTGAGTATCTATGGTAATACTGAATCAATGTTTGTCATTTTGGCCTTGTTTTATTGATTAAAATCTATTCTATTGTTCGAAATTGGTGTGAAATCTTTCTTGTGTTGTGTTTTGCTTTATTACTGTTTGAAGTACTGCATAAACTTTACACATTTCCTCTATGTTAAGCATGACTGCTCTGTGCCAAGCTACCAGAGGGTTGAGCAGAGGTTCATTTGGGGATGGTTGTGCCTCACCCTGACAAGGATTGTGGTTCCTGCTTGAGCAGGGTTTCACCCTCCCTTAACCAATAGCTAAATATTTAACAGTAGGCTGTACGTGCATAACTTCAAAATTAAGTTTATTCTGAATGACTCCAACCCCTTCAGGAAGAACATCAAAATGCGGACAAGATATATATATGACCTCTTTCTCATTTGGGAAGGTAATGAGGGGTCTATCTCCACCTTCAAGGTTAGTTTTTAAGATTCACATAGACGGTCAGTAAGGAGGAACTTACCTTCTTGGATGTAAAAATCTTTCCTGATTCAGGCATCTATACATTGATACATATCAAAAGCCCACAGGTAGGAATAACTTGCTGAAATTTGACAACTTTACCCCAGAACACTGAGAGAAAATGTTCCCTACAAACAGTTTTTGAGATTGCACAGAAATTGTAGTAGGGTTGGGAATTTCAAAAGACAAGCCGAAGATCTTGCTAATAAATGAAACTAATTCTGGCCCCCGCGACTCAGTTCCCCTGTGCCTAAGGTGGGTGCCCCAGTCCCACCCATTGTACCCACAAGACACACAACATTGGGGGCCAGGAGGAGGGAGGTTGCCACTTGGTAATTAAAAAAAATATGTTACATATTACAGAGTGGCGTTAGCCACTCTGTAGTTATAGTTAGGATTCGGAGATATAGGAATGCCTTGGACTTTTGATTGGTAATAAATTTGCTACCATTTTGCAAATTTCCATGAAACTTTACAGACCTATTCCTTTTTCTACATTGACTGATGATGCTAAGTTTAGTGGTGATTAGTTACGGGGGTGCAAAGAAACAAGGGAGGTTGAACTTCATGAAATTTGGCATGAATGTAGTTCATGGGGTGGAAAGGATCCTTTTGGTATTTGATCTAATTTGTTTCAGTAGTTTTTAAGTAATAAGGGACAAAACTCACTGATATATAGGGCAGTGGTATACCATGGCATAATGTGGTACCTGGCAATGACAAAACACAATATGATCGGTTAATGAAAGTCCTTACAAAATGAAATACATCCTTATTGTTTAGATCACACTTTGACTTTTTTCCGTGATTTAATGTGATACATAGATTATTACTCTTGTTTTAATGTAGGGGAAGAAATGAGCCAGTTTAGCAAACACTGTAGAAGTAGGAAAAAGTGTTTTATTGATTTATATATTTTTTAAAAAGTTTACGGAGTACTGCGGTACTCTTGCAATAGTATCTAGAAGACTGTGTCAGCGATAGCCTTATTAGACTCAGGGGCTAATGAAAGTTTTCTAGTCTCAAAATAGACCTCCATTAATCAAATTCAGAGGGAACGGAAAGGAAAAGCAGAGATTATTCACACCATGGATGGTACCCCCTTAACCTCTGGTCCGGCTGTCGAATGTTCTTCCAACTTACAGATGACAATCTTTGATCATCAGGCGAAGATATATTTTTATTTGATCACTTCTCCCAATCATCCAGTTATCCTGGGTCTTCCTTGGTTGTGTCAATACAATCTTTATCTGAACTGGGCAACTCGTATGATTTCTCTAAGTTTGATCTACTGCAACCAGAATTGTTTGGGGGCTTCATGGAAGTCCATGGTCTGTGTAGTAACTAGCGAAACCGGGGACAACCTCACTTATGGCTTCCTTGTCTTTAGTCCCTAAGTCATATAAGGAATTCCAGGATGTTTTACTTTCATCAAAGATGAAAGAGTTACCTCCTCATAGGCCTTATGTCTGCACATTCAATCTCAAATTAGGATCAGAGGTGCCCTTTAGCAGAATGTATTCCCTGTCTGAGTAAGAAGTTCTTTGACAGTATCTTAACGACAATCTAGAAAATAGACTCATTTTACCTTCATCCTCTCCTGAAGGAGCTCATCTTTTCTTCCTTGCCAAAAAATAAAAAAACGCAGGCCTTGTATTGATTTTAGAAAATTAAATGAGATTACCATCCAGGATCGATACCCTCTACCACTGACTAAAGACATGTAAGAGGATCCAGCGTGTTCACCTAATTAGTTCTGAAGGGAGCATACCACGTGCTACTCATTAGCAGGGGTGATGAATGGAAAACTGCCTTTCATACCCCATTTGAGCACTATGAATACAAGTGATGTCCTTTGGACTCTGTAACGCCCCTTCTGAATTCTAGAGATTTATGGATAGTATTTACGCCAACGTAATAAATCTATTCATCATAGTATATCTGGATGCTATCCTGATATTTTCCAAAAGCCTACCAGACCATCGCAACCATGTTTCTGAATATTGAACAGACTTTGCAAAAATGATCTGCCGTGCAAACCCAAAAAATGAATCTTTGAAGTATCAGAAGTAGAATACTTGGGATTTTTTCTAAAGGAGACAGGAGTTACCATGGACCCTAGGAAAGTCGTTGCTGTTCTGGATTGGCCATCCCCATCAACCATTAAGGAGGTCCAATGCTTTTTAGGATTTTCAAACTTATATTGACAATTTATAAATACTTTTTCCACGTACTCTTCCGAAATCTCACCACTACCAAAAAAGGAACAACTAGCCAATGGGTTTCAGTGGGATTCTTGGGCTGAAAAAGCTTTCACATTTTTAAAGAAGGCCTTTACCTGTGCTCCAGTTCTCCATCATCCAGAACCAAGTAAGCTCTTTGTGGTGGAGACCGATACGTCCAACGGTGCTCTAGGGGTAGTTCTATTACAAGAGCAAGATGGTGATTCCCTGTAACATCCTATTTGTCTACTTCTCTTGTTCCTTGTCTCCAGCAGAATGGAACTATTTTATGTTGAAACGCAAACTACTGGCAATGAAGGAGGCATGTGCAGAATGGAGATACTTATTACTTGGAGTTAGACATCCCTTAGAAATCAGAACCGATCATCAGAACCTGCAAGCCCTCAGGACCATTCAATGTTAAAATAGCCTTCAAGCCCGATGGGCTTATTGTTTTTCCCAATTTGATTTCTGAGTCACTTTTATCCCTGGAACTTCAAATAAGGTACCCTGAAGAAAATGATTTAATCATGCAATTGATCCTTCCTGCAGACCGGGTGATCATGGATGTAACTTCTGTCTTAGAGGTGGTACGTGCTAACCAACAAAGAGTCACTCCAGAAGAACGAAATAAGTTTTCTCTTCATGTCAAGAAAGGATTATATTTTCATGGAGCGTACCTCTTTTTAACCACCACAAACCTATAAGAGAAAGTTCTTCACCTTTTTCACGACTCAAAGCCTGCTGGTCATAGAGGGTTCAAGAACACAAAGTTAGTTTCCAGGTGCTTTTGGTGACCTTCGATAGTAAAGGGTATCGGAAGTTATGTTTCTAGTTGTCCTGTTTGTGCACAAGCCAAAGCATCTCATCAAAAATTTACAGGATTACTTCAACCTTTACCAATAACCCCTGGATCATGGTATACTATTGGCATGGATTCCATTATGGAACCTCCACCCTCAGAAGGAAAGACAACTATCATGGTCACAATAGACTCATTCTCCAAAAATGGCTCACTTCTCTACCTTAGCTAAGCTGCCTAGTGTCAAAGAAACTGCTTAAACTCCCATCGGGATATATATAGGCCTGGACAGAACTCGCGGAGTTTTGCTCTGTGGAATTCCACGAAGTTCAAAAAAACTCTGTGAGATTCCACAGAACTCAGTAAACGGGGAAAGAATGCTCGGCTGACAGTTCATGCTGCTTTTTCATGCCAATGGCGCGTTCTGCACTGAAAAATCAGTGCGAATGGCACTACCTTGTCCACATGGGCCCGGCCATTTTGTTTTGCCTGCTTACTGTCCTATGCATGGTGCTGGTCCTGATTTTTCAATACAATCTAATCTATTCCAATACTCCCTCTATCCCACTCATCCACCCCTCATATACCTTTATTTTATCAGTGTGTGTCTTTGTGTGTCTTAAGTTTTTTTCTTTTTTTGGGAGGGGTGGGGGTTTCTGAGACTTTTTGAATTTTTTTGGTTTTCCCTTTATTTCTTTGATTTTTCCTTTCTTCATCTCTTATTTCCTAGTTCCTTCCTACTTTTCCTATTCTGTTTTTTTTCCCACTCAGCGCCATGTCAGAGCAGCAAGAGAGTGGAAGTCACCAAGGAATGCAGCTCGCCTCATTTTTTCTAAAGTGGAGGTGGCCTCACTTTTATTTCATGTACAGCGCCACCTCCCCTCCATGCTGGCAGCATGCAGCAGGCCTGGGAGGGGGTACACCCTGCAGGAGCATCGGCTACTGTTGGGTAGAGTGCGCCGTGCATGCGCTGGTGCATTGGGGTGCAGTGCACAATACAGCAGCTGACGCACCGCTGGGCGGACATCATCGACTGCAAACAGGACTGCTCGACCTGCTGGGCGTCGAGGTTGCAGGGCTCGGTGAGTAATTATTTATTTGTTGTGTTCTGCAGTGCTCATATGTTTTTTTCAAATAAAATTTTGTTCACACCCAGAGGTAAGTTAAATTTACGTTACAAATATTATGTGATCCAGTTTGAGCTAGCCAGCAGCTCAGTGCTACCTAATTGTACTCCCTGGCAACGGCGTTCGCTTGGGATGATTATTTAAGAAGTCATGCAGACTCTGTCCTGTCGCTAAGATAGTGGTAGTAGTAATATCAGTGAGTTAGCATTCTCTGTGCCTTTCTTTATGTACCTCATACAGTCCCGATCGCCTAGTGATGTGTAGTATGCAAATATGCATTGAAAAGGGAGACTGAGTTGGCCCATCAAAGATGGTTGAGAAGCAAACATCATTTGTTGCCAATGCAATGCATTAGTAGTTCCAAATATAGTTTACGGTTAGGAAATTAGGAATAGAGCTTATGTTTAGGAAATGATAAATAGGTCAACTCAATACTTGTACTATAGGCAATCTGATTTAGAAAAGTACAATGTTACTGTGTTTGCCTTTGCCTATCAAAATCTTTTTTGGGAGATTAAGTGTACCACTAATCTATTTTTATATCTTCTTTATTTCTTACATCAGCACTCAAGGACAAGAAGAAGAGGGCATCATCAAAGGCGGGTCAGGTACAGGGCTGCCACCACCAGTGCCGCGGCGGGTGGAGGTACTACCACCACCACCAGCAGCGCTGTGGCCGATAGCTCTGCTGACCCCAGTAAGTCCTGTTATGTTATTTTTATTATGATTTCCCTAATATTTACCTCTACCCCCTATTAGAATAATTTTGCCTTGTTTATTCTTTTTTATACTATCTCCTTTTTTTCAACTCCTCTCCTATCTAATGTTTATTAAATTCTTGTAATCCCTGCATTATCCTTTTTTTCTATATTTCATGTTTCTGTAGCTAACTTCCTCCTGTTTGTGCTAGTAGTCTGTAGCTTTCTTCTGCTTTGTTAGTAAGCTTACCCTGTCCCCTTAAATATCTTGTGGACTGGTACTGTAAGACTAAGAGAACATATTTTAGGTACTCTACTGTGAAGATTGCAGACCCAAGTAAACTATTTTTCTCTATGCATGTTTGTTGAGAAGGCTTTCTTTATTTGCTCATGCTCAAACAGTAAAACAAGAGGGTGCCCATGGTCATGGTGAACCGCCCCCAATGTTGTGTTGTGTATCATTCATTTTATACCAGCAGTTTTCATGGCAGGAATGTAGTATGAGGCCCTGTTGCATTTGCCAGCCAAAACCATATGTCTTTCGATTACCAATTTATTCCACCCCTTCATTGCACTTTAATGACTCAGAGTCATCATAGCTCTGCCCCTCCATTACAAAACATTTTTGGTTTGCTTGACTACCTGGCTTTTCTAACTTTGTCAACCCAAAAAATGCCCATAGTGATATTTTCAATAGACGGAACTGCTAACCGAACTGTAGTGATGTACTGCTGTTTTAATTTGTTAAAAAATAATAAAGGGAGGCATATCTGGCATCTGAAATGTGTAATGTGTTTTCTAGCCACACAGACCGCCAGCGCCAGTGCACCAGACGCAAAGGCGGTTGAAGGGGGGAGTACCAGCCGCAGCAGGAATGGGCGGTGGTAAGTCGCATTGCTTGCTTATTGACAAATTACTAATATACTCACTGTATTTATTAAGCAAAGCAGATATGTATTCGACCTACCATCATTCATCTCCTCCCTGTCAATGGCATTTCACCACCCATGATCTAACTGCAGCATGGTTCAATTTGGCACTGCAGTGTTGGCTGTGCAATGTGCGTCTGCTTCAGTTAATGTGGCATTTACAAGGTTTTCAATGCATTGCAAACTGAAAACAAGGTGTGTTTCCCGTCCCTCCCAGTGCCCAGTTAGTCACCTCCTAGTACTTCTTTCCTAAGTTCTGTCCAAGCCTACCGAAAAAATAGAAAAATCCATTCTTGGCATGTGCCACATTTTTCTGGTCAAGTGATTCATATATTTCATGGCTTCCATAATGGATTTATGCCTATTCAAATGTTTCCGTTTCGACATTCGCCAACTACAGTGACTGACTAAGCCAAAGCTTAGGCACATGATGATGATCAGTGACACTCCACAAGTACTCTGTAGTAAAACGTCTACTTACTTACCCCGCCTAATCCCTCTAACTTACCCTTAACTTACTCTACTGCAGCCTACTGCAGTAGAGTAAGTTAAGTTTTCTTTCCTTACTGCCAAGCAAATGTATTTGTTGAAAATAATTTGTGGTGGAGGGTGAGGCCAGGGAGTAAAGTGCCTGATTTTGAGTTTTGCGGATGGGATACTCTGTGACGAACGTGCCGAATAAAATCTGCATCCTGTTCCTTCCCTGTACTGCAGTGCATCGTTTTTCCTACTGTCTACATACGGCAGACAGGATATTATCATTTTTTTGTGACGTACTATGATTATTATTCATCCGCCTCTATGGAGTCAGGGTAGAATTTAAAGGCATTTGGAGAATAGCAGGGCCATTGGAATTAAAGTAAGATAATTGTCCATTACAGCTGCCCCAGCTGCAGACTGCAGAGAGTAGCAAAGTACCCGATGTGCCAGCTAGTATGCCTCCATTAATTTAGCACAACATTAATACTTGTACTCCATAGTGCATAATGCCTTACTCATTAATGAGAGATAATATATTTTTATTTTTCCACACAAAGTGTCTGTTTAGTTTTTTACTAGAAAATCATTCAAAAGAAAAAAATAATCAGTTTTTTTAATCTGGTGTTATTCTGTGTTAATTCCTTTCAGCCAGTTAGTGCTTTTTATGTGAGGCTATTTGTGAGTAAAAAATGGCCTTGTGACTCTCCTAATCATATGAAATTCCAATGACCCTAAGTACCAGCAATGTACTGATACTGTGCCACTATATATTTTTAAGCAAGAGTTTGCACAGAGCATTGTTTACAATTTCTTTTTTTTCCTTTTTTTTTCCTTTCTTGCTATAGCTACTTCTGCTGGTCCACCACTACCTACATGGCAGGACATAGCAGCCCGGCTGGTAACAACAACGCCAGTGCCAGCAGCAGCTGGCAGCTGTCCGAACCACCACTGCTGACCCCCCTCCCACCCAGTCCACCAGTTCCAATGCTGCGTGCTACACGAGCTGGCGCAGTTTCGCCATCAGATGGCAAGCCTAGAGGAACAACAGGAAGAAACTCCAGACCCACATCGATAATGCCCTTTTCTCACCCCTTTTTTATTTTTTGTTTTGGTGGGAGGGACTTTTTTGTGGGTGGAGAGAGTGGGAATTGGGAAGGGCAGTTGGGGCAAATTTGGACTTTAGTTTGGACTCTGCTTTGGAATTTAGACTTTGGTTGGGGCAATATTTATTTGTTTGGGGATAGGGGTGGGCCTGTTATGGGTGGAGAAGGTTGGTTTTGTTGTTAAAAAGTACAGGGAAAAATTATTCTGATACTTTGTTGGAAGTAGGCTTTTTGGGGTTTTAATTTTACTTTTCACTGTCGTCTTTTCATGCAGCCTGTTTTTTTAATTCTGCCTATCAAAGTGTATATCAGTTAGTTATAGTTAGTTATACCCTTGTCGTACCACCCTCTGTAACTATGTTGAGCATTAGGGGGGTATGCTGCCATTGTCTATATTGTTTACAAAAACCTAAAAAATAAACAAGAAATTAGTTATCTGCAGTAGAAGTTAGTTACTAACTAAACTAGTTCGCTTCACCCCATAGTTCTCTTACCTGAATAGATAACGCAATGACTTTTACCTCTCTTAATCTTTCAAGCGTTACTGCAGGGTTTCCCAAGGTGCCTTCTTAGTGGTGATGGCAGTAGTAGCAGGCTAATGCGCTAACAGGGAAGCCATCACAAGCAAGGCCCCACTCCCACCCAGGTGAGCTCCAACTGTAGGATTAATTAAAAGGATTATCCATCACTGGCAACTAAATTGAAAAGAAACACAGAGTTAGTGTGTTATATTTACATGATAGCTTTACAGAGACGGAGACCAGTCCACTACCACCAAGACACAACAAAGAATACCTGATCTTATAACAAAAACTAGCATAAGTAACTTCTTCTGTACAATGGAGAGCTAGTATTTAATTAAAACTAAAGTGACGAAATCCTCGAGTCAGGAGAAGTGGACTCAGAGTCAGGAGTGGACAAGGTTAAGCATTTGCGCAACACAAGGCCTGAATGATAATGATGACGAATGATGTTCTATATCTAAAATAAGGATCCCTTTTATGCGTGGATGGGTAAGTGGGACTTGTGTGGGCTATTGCTCAGGTAATAGAAGACTCTGCAGTGAGATGTTGTCGCTTTCACCACATCCGCCCCACCGTGTGTGATCCATTTATGGTGTAAATTGAGTCACACCTCAATAAATCACACAGCCCAGGGAAAGAGAGTTAGGGGTTTGATGAATGACTGGGATAGGGAATTTGGGGAAAGGTGTGACAAAGACAAACACTACACAACAATAATATTCATCAGGGCGATAAGCAGCACATCATCATCAATCAGTTGTGGAAAGAAATGAAGGAATGACACAGTTCAGTTAAATACATTGCAAACAGTCCTTCAGCTCCAGAGACCCAAGTTATTATATATCTAGATATTCTGTCATCTAGGTTTGAAAAATACAAATAATGGAGGACTGAACTGAATCCACACAGTTCTAAAAAAATATGATTGTTAAAAGAAAAATGACACTTTATTGCCAAATTAAGCGGTGCATCAGCATTCTTCTTGGAATGTCCATCTTGGCTGCCTGGCTGAACCGGTCCGGTAAGGTAAGCAGGAGTGTTATGGAGCTTTCACCTTTCATACAGGAGAAGAGACAGCCTACTGATTGTAAAACAGAAACGATATTTTAGAGTCAAGGAGAAGGACAGAAGGTAAGCTTCATGAGGAAAGTATCAAAAAGACTCAAAGTCAGAGCAAGAGCATAGGCTGCTCCAATCATTCATTTTATGACTCATGTGCGATCAATTAACTGAGAAGTGAGAGCAATTTACAATCAATCATGGACAAGTAGCTGCATGGACCGGGATGATCAAGCTCACAACTGTCATCTTAACATTTAGCCGAGTGCGTGCATCATATGAGGATGTGGCATCACAAGTCTATCTACAGTCACAAGCAACAGGCCCCCCTGACCACAACCACATAAGAGGAGTTTCACATTTGAGCCAAAACAGACACTCAGCAGCATTTCCAAAATCAACGCACCTCTCTCCAGTCCACAGAGCTGAGTAAGCCTCAGGCTCTTCATCATTATAGTTCCCTTTGAAGTCTATAACTTCCTTCTTCTGTTGAAGTAGTCCTGCCCTGAGTCCTTCCTGACTCCGAGTAACGAATCAGTCCAACTCCGTTCCGACCTGAGTGAGATAGACCTGTAGTGCAATGCTGTTGAAGAAGAAGAGAAACAGAATTTGAGAATTTTGTGTAGATTTGTGTTTGATAACTAAAGTGACTGGTCTAGTCTCTGAAGAACCAGAAATAAAGGAGTGGACTCTGGAAGTAAATCTTGCTAAGTGTGA
The DNA here is from genome assembly GCA_963921515.1 of Calotriton arnoldi. Taxonomy (NCBI): domain Eukaryota; kingdom Metazoa; phylum Chordata; class Amphibia; order Caudata; family Salamandridae; genus Calotriton; species Calotriton arnoldi. The sequence goes on from CAWUFW010001591.1 coordinate 1,231,041, forward strand.
AAGGGCTAATCACCTTCAGGAAAAATGATCACCCATCAGGCCTCAAACATTGCAAATCATCTAAATCAAGTTTATAAATTAGTTGAACAACCTCCCTCACTGTCTGCCACCACATGAATCACCAATCATCAGTCACAATCACTCAATGATATATCACTCATTGGTGCAATAGTTAACTATGCCAATCCAAGCACGGTGGTAGGTACACAATTGTATTTCCTCTTTGATGCAAGCAACATATTGGAATTTGGCAGTCTTGTAAATCAAATGATCTTTACTGGGGCAGCCCTGCTAGGTGATGAAAAAAAGAAGGATAGGCATGGGAGGGAGGCATGTCATTTTCTCCAATGTGCTGAAGGGTATGGGGAGGCTTCTTCACTGCGCACTGGTGCAACTCCAGTTTGGCCATACATGTGCCTAAAACTGGTGGGGCTGCATAAGTCAGACATAGACATAATGTTCCCCTAGCTACATATTTTTTATTTTGTGAAAGCAGTTGATGATTAATATTTAAAAAGTGCTATAGTGGCCTACTCAATCAGGGAAGTAGCGTTCAGCCTCAAACTCAGGTGGTTCACCCAGAAGTTGGACAGCTAACACACTTGAGTCTGACCAATCACCCTCATCCTCCTCCTGTGGAACAGAAAAAGTGCAATTGTGTGGTATGAAGTGTTGGTATTTTTGATTATGGTTAATCTCTCCACATTTTGAGGCGAGAGACTGTTCCTTCTCACTGTGAAAACTGCACCAGCTGCACTGAACACACGCTCAGCAGACTCGCTGGCGACTGTTCAAGCCAGATACTTTACTGCCAGCCTGCTGAGCTCTGGCCATTGTTGCATCTTCCCATGCCAATACACCAATGGGTTTTGATCCACATGGACCTCTCTTGGGTCATCCAGATAGTCCTGGAACATCCTCTGAATGGTCACTGGTGCTGCCACTTGCTGAACCTCTTTTGCCTTTGCCTCTCTACTGGACTTAAGCCCTGCCACTTGGAATCAAGCCAATGCAGAGCTTGGGGCCAACTCTTCTGTTCCTGGTGTTGTGGTTTGTGCCGGTGTTCTTATTGCTGGTGTTGGCTGCTGTGAGACAACAGCACTGCCCTCTCTGGAAGTTGAAGGTGACACCCCAGAACGTCTGCCCAGGAGTGGGACTCTAATTTCCAGCAGCTCTTCTTCCAAGTCTCTGGCTTGCTCAACAATCCATGTCTTGTATTGTGAAACATCCCCTTCTGAAAAAGGGATGAAAGTGACCAGTATTTTCTTGTACCATGGATCAAGTATTGTGGCACAGATATAGTCTTTGGACGACACAGTGTATTATATTAACAACCAAGCGAAGGATTAAGCTCTCACCCTAAAAACCTGGCTTTTTAATAACTAATGGGTCCTTTTATGCTCACTTTCCTTCCGCTGTCACGCGCCAGGACACTCTAGCTTGAGTAGCTGTGCGCTATATCAAATACTCTATTTCATTTAATTTCATTTCATTTCACCCAAGCCACGAGCTTCTGCATTTTCGTTCACACCTGCAAACCTTTCAGACACCAATTTTAATGAATCCAATAGCAGATACAACAACGGCTGCAACAACGGGATAGACTCAATCAATCAATCAATCAATCAGTAATTGTTAAGTGTGACTACACATCCGCTAGGGTCTCAAGATGCTGGGGGGTAGGGGCTGCAGGTCCTACTGGGTGCTGAGGTTCAGTCGAAGAGCCAAGTCTTGAGATCCTTCCTGAATTGGGTTAGCGACGGGGATAGCCTGAAGTGGAGAGGCAGGGTGTTCCAGGTTTTTGTGGAGATGTAGGTGAAGGATCTTCCTCTGGTCCTGGCCTTGCGGATCTGAGGGACTGTGACGAGGGCCAGTTCGGCAGAGCGGAGGTGTCTGGTGGGTACGTGGAATGAGAGGCGGTGGTTCAGGTATGCTGGTCCAGGGTCATGGAGGCCTTTGTAGGCATGTGTGAGGAGCTTGAATGTGACTCTTTTGTTGAGTGGGAGCCAGTGGAGTTCGCGCAGGTGTTCGGAGATGTGGCTGCAGTGGGGGATGTTGAAAACCAGTCTGGCAGCGGTGTTCTGAACATTCTGTAGTTTACTGAGGCGTTTCTGAGTGACGCCATGCCTTAGAGTGCATTGCATTGCCGAGTCTGCTGCTGATGAGTGCATGGGTGACCGTCTTTCTGGCCTCAGTGGGGATCCATCTGAAGTTCTTTTGCAGCAGGCGAAGAGTGTGGAAGCATGATGAGGAGATGCGTTGATCTGGCGGTTCATCGTGAGCGAGGAGTCCAATATGATAGCAAGGTTTTGTGCATGGTCCGTGGGTGTGGGGGGTTCCTAACACGGCGGGCCACCTGACCCATTGTACTGTGCTCCTTTGTGACTTCCTGTGTGAAAACCTCAAAATAAAGTAGCATCTGTGTCAGGCATTTGACTAGGCCCCATTTGTCCATCTCCATGGTGATGCTTTTCCCAGTTGCATCCCCTCCTCTTTGAATGACATATTCATTGATCGGTTTGTACTGTTCAAACAGTTGTTACAAATTGCAATAAGTCGAGTTACAATGTATTGGCACCTCCTGAGGGCTTCAACTTCTACTCTATTAGCACACTGAATGATCCTCAACTGCTTCCGGACTTTTATAAGAAAGGCTGAAATGAGTACAGATTCTTCTGCAGATGGTCAGTATGTTGCTAACTATGTCTTCTTTTTTGAGAAAGTCCTTCACAATCAGGTTGATGCAATGCACCGAACACAGGACCCTGAAATAGCCACCATCTGCCATGGCCTTAACTATATTACTTCCTTTGTCCATGGCAACAAATCTAATTCTGAGACCTCTGGGTGACAGCCATTCAAATACCTTGCCATTAAAGTCTTCCAAGATGTTTGCTGCTGTATGGGATTTCTCCATGTCGAACATGGCTACTGTTGCATGCTGCCAAATGCCCTTAAAAGTGTCTTCAGCGCTGAGACCTGTAGATAGCTGTTGCCTAAACCCTGCAAAAGAGATCCAGTGTGAAGTGATACACATGTAATCTGTGGCTTGACAACTGGTTCACATGTCTGTCATTAGGTGGATAGTATGAACAGCACTCTGCTGCAAAGCTTGTTCAACCATTGCAGCACATTGTGATGGAGCGCTGGAACAGCAAATCTGGGAAAATAGGCCAAGCTGGGAACCATTCATTTCGAGCAGATGGCTGCTACAAATTCTAAAAATCCCACTCCTTCCACAAAAGAAAAAGGGAGGATGTCCAGCACTAACTTTTTAGCCAGCTTCCCATTGTACAAATGTGCCATTGGGTGGTTGCTTTCGTAGGACCCCTCCTGCCTAAACATGCCTGTAATAGTAGCCTGGATTATTTTCTTTTGTGGTGCCAACGATGCAGGCGACTTCCGGAAGGAACTAGGAGGTGGTAGACTTAATGTGGTCTTCGTGCAGACACTGTATGCAGTGGTGTCTCCAGCTGACTCTTGTGCCATTTCAGAGTTGCTGAGATGGGTGATACTGCTGCACTGCTGGGGACAGGGCTGCTTTGCGTAAAGCTGTCACCCTCTTCTTCCTCATCACCTTCACCTCCCACCGTGATCGGAGCTAATCCTCTTTCTCATCATCACCAGCACCACCTGCAGCAGTTTTTTTAAGGTGTGCCTCCCACTGGATGGCGTGATGTTTTTTCATATGGGCCATTTGGCCTCCAGTACCATAGTGTGAACCAGGCTTAACTCGACGAATGTTTGCGCGACAAATGGAGCATATTGCAATGTTTTCCTCCTGTTTGCTAATCGTAAAGAAGTCCCAAACTAGGGAGGTGAACTTTTTCAGTGGGCCAGTGGTACCTCTACCAGTGCCCGAAGAACTAGAGGCAGGTGAGTGTGTCAGCAATTGCTTATCTGCAGTGCGTACTTGGACTGAGGTGGTAGTGGTGGATGCAGGTCTCACCTGGGGCCTTACAAATATGGAAGCTGGTGGTGGTAGTGCCAGTGCAACATCCCTTGTAGCAGGTTGAATAGGAGGGATAATGGCGGTGTCCTCTGAGCCAGCTTCCATGACAATGACTGACTCGTCATCCTCATCCCCTTCCATAATTGTAAGGCTTTTAGGAACTTTCCTTTTCCCTTGCCCCTCCTGGTCTGTCTCGGACTCAACCTGGGTCCAATTCATGTCCCAATCATCAGAAGGGGGGCTTGCACAAGATGGTGGAGTACCCTTTCTTTGTCTTGCTGGAGAACTGAAAGCCAATGGTTCTAAAAGAGGAGGTCCTTGCTCAACCGGAAGTTTCACCTCCTGTTCTGCTTCTAATTCAGGCAGATCAACTATTGCTGGCTGCGGCTGTTGTCCACTTTGCTCAGTTTCCTGCTATGATTTGGTACTACTTTGTGAAAGAGACAAATCCAATTCACAGTCACTGCTCGTCAGCATCGCCATGACTGCAATGGCTGCCTCACTTGGAGGCATGTACTTGAGTTAGGTTGGGGTGGTGCAGTTGATGTGGGAGTGCTGCTAACAGCCTGCTCCCCGGAGGCCAGTGCGGCAGGCACACGTATTTGGAAAAAGGTTTTGGTCTGCACGCCAGTGGTGGAAATCTGCGTCTTCTTCTCCTCACTGGCCAATTCCTTGGCAGCACCTTTCTTTGGGGTCATCTTGAAGCTCTCAGTTGGCAGTGGGACTTAGATTGGAGGACTCACATCATGTGTTGTGTGGTCCCATCACTTTGTACAGGCCTTCTATCTGGCAGCACTGTGGGTGATGTCTCTTGTGCACCTAAAAGCAATCAAGCATATAAAACATTTAGTGAAACGTGGCATTGTGCACGTTTGAATTAGTACAAATAAAGACAACATAATTTAGTGTGGTTACGTAGGTTATTATCCTAAATAATCAACAACAATAGTGTATTCATTCCAAAGTTAAACCACACCACCACCATAACATATTTGATTTCAACCAGGATAACAACATACAGATGTAACTGTTTGCTTTATGTGCATCTAAGAGAGACACCTGTGGCAGTCAGGGAGGTGCAGGGAAAAATTGAATAATCCTTCAAAAACGAATGCTGGTGTGTGCCTATGGCAGGCAAGAGGGTTCAGGGGGAAATAGAATAACCCTTAAAAAACGAATGCTGATGTGTGTGCACCTATGGCAGGTAGGGGGTCTAGGGTGAAATTAAATAATCCTTAAAAAAGAATGCTGGCGTATGCACTGCGCATCTATGGCAGGCAGGGGGTCCAGGGGAAAATGGAATAATAATACTTAAAAAATGAATGCTGGTGTGCAGCTGTGCACCTATGACAGGTAGGAGGTCCAGGGGAGATGAGTAATGATGACAATCCTTAAAAAAATTGAATGCTGGTGTGCGGCAAGCACCTATGGCAGGCAGAGGGTGGATGGATGGAAGAAAATGTAAAAAAAAAAAGAATATTACAAAAGGTAATTAAAAATAAAAGAAATGATAAAAATAAATACAAAAATAATTAATTGCTGGTGTACTAGGGGATTATGAGAGATACATTTGGGGGAGGCTCGGAGGTGCTGGGGAAAAATTCAAAACAAATGTATATAATATAAATCACTGTTCATAATATATATATACTGCAATTATTCACAAGCATATTATTAAACTGATATCAGAGAAAAGTAAAAAAACAAATGGACAAAAACAAAAAAGCATCGCCCTCTTCTATCAATCTCCCTAGAAAATGGCTTTGAAAACTGGAAAAAGGGTGGGTGCACAAAATGGCAGCCAGCCACATGGTCAGCCAACAACAACAAGCTAGGAGGCATGGCCACAACAAACAACACATGCAGGCTTATGGCAAAAACACACTTGTTGGCTGGCTACACAAAATGGTCACCGGCCACATGGTCAAACAACAACAGCAAGCAAGGAGGCATGGCCACAACAAAGAACACATGCAGGCCTATGGAAAAAGCACACTGGCTGGCTACACAAAATGGCCATCGGCCAAATGGTCAAACAGCCACAAGCAAGGAGGCATGGCCACAACAAAGAAGACATGCAGGCCTATGGACACTGACTACACAAAATTGCCCCCGGCCACATGGTCTCCTATGGCAAACACACTCACACTGGCCAGACAAGAGGCATGGTAACACTGAAGAAAACACTACCATTAATTCAGCAATGCCATGAACGAAAATTAAGTGAGCTATAAAAATTTGACAACACACATCCTCCCAAACCATTGAATATTACCCCACCAAAATACACATTTTGCAGAAAAAAACATGAAATACAAAAATTAAACCCCACATTTTTAATTTAATTAAGTGCCATTCCTGCCCTAAATGATGTTGTAAAACAACATATACAACAGAAACAGTTGTTTCATGTACTCATGACTAGTAATAGCCTACTGGCTTAATGGCCCAGGAGTAGACTAGGCCACATAGTCAAATAAATGAATAGTGCAAATTTAATAAACATGGAAGAAATGTACTGAACTGTACAACCTTTTTCCTTTTCAAAAGAAAACAACCAACACCTTTCTACAAAAGTTTTTGAACTTGTGATATCACAAAAACAAAGTCCTTAAATCCAATGGTGTATATGCAGCAGACAAAGACAGTGATCCTTCACCTCAAAATCCAAATGAAAAGTGACCAGGAGAAGGACAAAGCACTGGGGGGAGACTGCTGAACAGGAACAGGAAGTTGGAGTCTCTGGGGCACTTACCTTGTTGAAATTAAAAGTAAAATAAAAAAAGTCTTCTTGCACTAAAAAATAACCTGGACGGTCTGTTGGAGTAGAATATTTACTAGAGTGTTCAGAACTTGCGAAGTTACATAATAACTCAGCGAGATTCCGCGGAGTTCCACCCACCCCTGCAGAGCCTCTAGAGCCCCGCCACAATGTGCACACTTCAAAGCACCGAGCTGCCAGCGAGGCTTTGATGCCGCAGCTCACCAGTAGATAATAATGGGTGGAGGGAGGCGAAGTCGTGTCAGCTCCGCTCTCACATCCCAGCTCTCCAGCTGCTTTCAGGAGAATTGAGAAGGATCCTCCTGAGCTGCCCCCACACGTGCACCTGCAGGTGCTGTATAGAGGGAACGTCGGGCACGTACAGGCATGTGCATTGTTACATGCTGGCACAAGCGTGCAAAGAATGCATCACGGATACACAACAACATAAAGTTGCATGACAGCATGCACATATGCAAGAAAACCGCACACACGCAAACAGGCACGAACATGTGCACATGCATTTCTCTCACACTGACCTAAGCACCTAAGGAAGGATGCAGGACATATGCACAGGAGCCACAGACACTTGGCATCAGATGTGAAAGCAACGTGAACACACCAAGATAAACACACAGCAACTTGTGAAGCAATTTATTTGAAGATTACATTTAAGCTTTCATATAGTACGGGTGCAGCTTTCTGCTTATTCAAAGAACCAACGGTATTTGCAAGGATGTTATTTCACATTTTTTTACAGTTTATAAAATGATGTCCAATAGCAGAAGGTGTTAGAGGAGGTGGCATTACAGTCTTGATCAGCCCAAACAGCAGCAGTTTTTCCACTCCCCACTCCAGCCCAGCCAGCACCCTACTCATCAGTGCGTGGGTAACAATGTACTGTGTCTAGCGATAATAAAATGTAAGTCAACAAACAATAATGTACATAAACAATAAATAAAAGTGGCTTATTTTGGGTAGATGGGTTACCTTGTCCGTCTGCGGCAGAAAAACGAAAACAGGAAGTGATGAAGTAGGAGAGAATTCAACACACTAATTCTAATAGAAAAAAGATTTATGTAAACAGGGTCGTTTCGATCCCTGGGCATGGCAAACGTTCTGTCTGAGGCGAGAACAACTTGTCATGTAATGAAATTCTTAGCCATGTAGGGATGTGATGTGAAGCCAGCGTTACTCATCAGGATATGGCAAAGACAGAGGAGTTCTGGTGTCAGGCTCGTGGTGCAAAACATCTCTCCTCGGGGGAAGCTGGACAGCTGCGCGCTGATGGCATGAAGGGAACCACAGAAAACACAAGATAAAAGGGTAACTAACAAGAGCGAGTGCAGCCAAGCAGAAATAAGTGAGTTAACACAGGTAATAAAGTGCCTTTATCATACAATGAAACACAAGAGATTTAAAAGGGCAGTGATGGCTTTGTAAGACCTACCTTTGCTGGGAATGTCCAGCCTGTAGCACAGAGTGCCAGCACCGCCAGTGCCAGGGCTTGCATGGTGCAGGCAGACGAGGTGTAATGATGAGGTTGATTTACGCTGGATGAGAAGTCAGAACACCAATGCCATTCTGCAGTGCCATCCTCAGCTCAGCTCCTTTATGCAGAGTGCCCCATCCCATGTCCAGGGGGATTGTACCGGGCAAAAGAAGACCCCAGGAGAACAGTGAGATAAGAATGGCAGAGCTGTTTGAGACTGGGTTAGATAACTTTACAGAGTGCTCCAAGCAAAGCCACCTTAGTGGCTGTGAACAGAACCCCAAATATTTACTCTCAGCCCATGTCTTGGGGCTTATGGAATTAAAGGCTCACTTGGGGCATCTGATAATACGCAGGACATGAATTTGAAAGCTGACAGGTCCAGCATAGACTTTTATCTGTCCAATCCAGCCATTTTGTTATAAACCTCATGTGCTAAATGCAAGGAATTCCCTCTGCCTATGTGCTTTCCCTAGGTTTGTTTTGCTGTTTGTACTCCCAGAGTTTGGGCTTTTTTCTAAAGACTGTGGCCTACTAATCAGGTCTCTGTCTTTTCTCTGTTAATGATGTTCCCATACAATTTCAGTGCAGCCCCTGCTAATGTTGCAGTGGCCTAACAAGAAGTCAGAACATTAGCATGACATAGGGAGGTATGAAATAATGATAAATACCATACTGTGGGATAGCTGAGCCAGTAAGATAGCTCAGTGAGTTAAGCTGCCACTGCAGATATTGATGTGCAATCTGCAATTAATTATAGGTTTGATTCCTATTTCGTTAACTCAGACTTTAATCATTCTGAGGTTGACAAAATGAGTGCTATTGAGTTGGGCTAGAATACATATTGTCATCTGGATCATCCAAACTGGTTTGCCCCTATAGCGGATCTTAATGATCTAGATTGACTCCCTGATTATGTTACTAAGACCCCCACCCCAGAGATCTCTTTTAGGTTCTCCCATCCAGGCCATGGCCTCACATGCCGCCTTGACTCCCACCTGCAAATATAATGACATTCAGGTGTGTTTGGTCTTTCGCAGTAGGCAATGATTAAAAGAAAAACTCAAAATTTTATTAGGTAGACTATCAATAGCTTTGTAGGGGGTACTGTTGGCCAACACACCACTCTGAGTGTTTCTGATGCTTACGCTTCGGTAAAAATATGAGTTGGTGTCACACTAACAGAACATTATTATTAGTTTGTATAGGAACTTAAAATTTCCACCCATTAAAAATGGAGATTTGCCTGCGACTTGGCAACCTATGCCCCATCACCAATGATCAGCGACTACTTGATTGGTCTATGTGATAAGAATTCTCCTAAGTTTAAATATGTTTTCTCATCAAGCCAAAATTCCAACCACATCAATCAGATCCAAATGCCATTTGGCCTGTTTATTTATCATAGACCCACTAAAAAGACCCATTCACAAATTTCGAAGATTTTGTAAACATTTTTATACTGTTGTTGACTATGAGCAGTCCCTAATAAAAATCTATCCAGCCATCCACCCATCCCGCCAACCATCGCTTTACAAACTAAAATCATAAAATGATTCCCTCTGTTATTTTGAATTTAATATTTTAATTTGTTCATCTTCATATTCACAAGGGGTAAGGACCTGATCTATTAGGAAACTTTCAAATCCTCCTGCTCCAGAGTCAAACTGTGACTTAGTTTACAATTTTGGTCATGATCTTGAATTATGCCCTGTTGTACTGTTTCTTCCTCACTAGGTTTCAGCTATATAGGTCCAAATAGATTAGTGATATCAATATAATACATTTTTATTAAGCTGCACCAACATTTTTTCCCACGTTTTTGCCTTTTGGCTGCATTGCAATGTGTTTGCTGATTTCTGCATCTCCATCAATTCTAGGTTCCTTCTTTGAGCATGTTCAAGGTACCAAAATATTACTTCAAACAGACTTGGTTAAATCACATTAATCCTCTAGTTTCAGTTGCACTTCTACTCTTAAAAGTTTCTTCACACAACCATCAACGGGAAAACACTTCTTTATGAAAGAGCTACTATCTAGGTTAAGGTAACCACCTCACTCCAGGACATTATGGACACTGTCTACAGTTATGAACTTTTCACAGTCAAATCATTATTTCCAGGTGTATTTTCAAAGGAAGGAAGACAATCTACAACGCCGAGGATGCATTAGGCTATGCAAAAAAAGTCCAGTACTGGAAATAATGTCCCTAATCACCTGGGGCAAGCTGGTCATTCTGGCCTAAGCTCTTCTCTTCAGAAACCAATGACTCATAAAACAATTCCATTATTAGTGACTGTGGCACGTGTGCTACCACTACAGCACTACTCCTGGGTCCCTGCACTCCAGCACGCAGCTCCGTAGCTCACCTGGGCAGTGCTCTGCCTCTGCAGCCCTTCAGACCACGGTTCTAGCCCCACGTCTGCTGTCAGCTATTGTTTTGCCTTAATTTCTCTTGCCAGGTTTTAGCGTCTGCTGTCAGTTTTCGCCAGGTGACTCCACTATTAGAAAGTCTCAGTGGGTTTAGTGGGACAGGGACCTTTATTTTATTTATTATTATCCGCGACCAGCACCAGGGACCCTGGATCTCTGACCTCCCACCGTTATGACTCAGCTGCCCTCCTCTCACTCAACCCTGGAAGGAACAACAACTGCCAGCTGTCCACACCGAACACCACCCACGGCCAGTTCTCCTGCCGCAACTGCTGCCAGACATTCACCACTGCCCCCGCTGCCAACACCGCCGATGCCCTGAGGTGCATCCTCCTCAACGTGCGCTCCCTGCACAGACACGCTGTAGAGATCTGGAACCTCCTGGACACCCTCTCACCCGACGTTGCGTTCTTCACAGAAACCTGGACCAACGCCTCCTCTGCCCCTGACATCACCATCGCCATCCCGGACGGGTACAAGATCCAGAGGAAGGAATGCCCCAACCACCCAGGGGGAGGACTCGCCATCATACACAAAAGCTCCCTCCGCCTCACCACCTCGAGCGACGCCTTCCCCGCCGCTGAACACCTACACTTCCAGGTCCAGACAAGACCCAGAACCACACTTCACGGCACCCTCGCCTACAGACCCCCTGGACCCCACGTCCCATTTGCCACCAACTTCATCGCACCCCGTGCCATCGCTTCCATGGACTACATACTCATTGGAGACCTCAACTTCCACCTCGACAACCCCAGCGACTCCAACGCCACCTCCCTCCTGGGAAACCTCGCCAACATCGGACTAAGACAACTCGTCACCACGCCTTCCCACAAAGCAGGACACACCCTCAACCCCATCTTCGCTGGAGGAAACAACATCCAGTTCAGCCACACCACGCAACCCCCCTGGATTAACCACCTCTGCGTGCACTTCCTCGTCAACAAGCCCAAGCCTCCCAAACCTGCCCCGCGCCCTCCGCGAAGGAACTGGAGCAAAGTCACCGAGGATCAGCTCAACTCCACCTTCAACCACGACAACCCCCACAACCTCGACCGACGCAAACATCGCAGCCAAGGAACTGCACAAATGGATCCTCAACGGCGCAGAAAAACTCGCACCCCTACACTGCTCCGACAGACAGCGCCCCAGGAAGGCCACCTGGTTCACGGCCGACCTCCAAGCAGCCAGACGTCTATGCAGACGTCTCGAAAAGAACTAGAGGAACAGCAAAATGCCTGAAGACCACAACACCTACAGGACCGCCATGACAGAATACCACCAACGCATAAGAACCACCAAACAGTCTTTCATCCAAAACAGAATCCTCACCAACTCTAGCACCTCCAAGGAGCTCTTCAACGTCATCCAGGAATTCACCAAGCCCCCCAGCGAAACCACGCACATCACCCCATCCCAGGACCTCTGCGACAAGCTCGGATCATACTTCCATCTGAAAATCAAGAGCATCTACGACAACTTTAACGACCAGACACCGGACCCTGCAGCCACCCCCTCCACCGTCAACACCAGCCACCCCACCATCTCCACCTGGACACTGGCCATGACCGAAGAGACTGCCTCAACCATGAAAGGGATCCACTCGGGGGCCCCTACAGACCCCTGCCCACCACACATCTACCACAGAGCCGCCACCGCGCCAGAACTATGACACACCATCAACACCACCTTCAAGACCGGCACCTTCCCCGACGACTGGAAACACGCTGAAGTCAGACCCCTCCTCAAGAAGCCCTCAGCAGATCCCACCGACTTCAAGAACTACCGGCCCATCTCACTCCTCCCCTTCGCGGCAAAAGTCACAGAGAAGACCGTCAACGCACAACTAACAAGGATCATCGAAGACAACTCTGTCCTCGACCCCTACCAATTCGGATTCCGCAGCAACCACAGCACCGAGACCGCCCTACTCACTGCTACAGACGACATCCGCTCCCTCCTCGACCAAAGACACACCGCGGCCCTGATCCTGCTCGACCTCTCAGCAGCATTCGACACTGTCTCCCACCGCACACTCGCCGTCAGACTCCACAACGCCGGCATCCAAGGAACCGCCCTCAACTGGATCCGCTCGTTCCTCACCGGCAGAACCCAAAGAATCAGACTGCCACCCTTCCTCTCCAAACCCACGGAAATCAACTGCGGAGTACCCCAGGGATCATCGCTCAGCCCAACCCTCTTCAACATCTACATGGCCCCCCTCGCCGCCATCGTCAGACAGCACGGCCTCAGCATAGTATCCTACGCAGATGACACCCAGCTCATCCTCTCCCTCACCAAAGACCCCACCACCACCAGACTCAACTTCCAGGAAGGAATGCAGGACGTCGCATCCTGGATGAGAAACAGCTGCCTCAAGCTCAGCTCGGAGAAGACAGAAGTCCTCATCCTCCGAACCTCCCCGTCAGCTTGGAACAACACCTGGCTCCCTCAGCAGCCCCCCGACCCCACGGACCACGCTCGGAACCTCGGCATCATACTCGACTCCTCCCTCTCCATGAACCGACAGGTCAACGCCGTCACCTCCAGCTGTTTCAACACCCTCCGCATCCTCCGCAGGACCTTCAAATGGATCCCCCCCGAAACAAGGAAGACCGTCACCCACGCACTCAAAACCAGGAGACTGGACTACGGAAACGCCCTCTACGCCGGGATAAACAAGTCTCTACTCCGCAAGCTCCAGACAATACAGAACACCGCAGCCAGACTCGTCCTCGGCAGCCCATGACACGAACATATCACCCAACACCTACGGGACCTCCACTGGGTCCCCGTCGAGAAAAGAGTCACTTTTAAGATACTCACCCACGCCTACAAATGCCTCCACAACACCAGACCCCAATACCTCAACGAGAGAATCTCCTTCCACGCACCCAAAAGAAACCTCCGATCCACCAACCTCGCCGAAATCCCACACATCCATAGAGCCAGAACAGGAGGAAGAGCTTTCTCCTACATCGTGACCAAAACCTGGAATGAGCTCCCGCTCGACATCAGACACGCCCCTTCCCTGAGCATCTTCAGAAAGACACTCAAAACCTGGCTTTTCGGCTGAACGGAGCTGCTCCAACTCACCCCCCTCCCTCCAGCGCCTTGAGACCCTCGCGGGTGAGTAGTGCGCTTACAATCCCCTGATTGATTGATTGATTCATTGAGCACGTATCTTCTTCAAAGTGTCATGCTCAGCCATTATGCACCTTCATTTAGTCCTTCTCATGACACCATATTTGCCAGCACACGCTTTCTTTATGATCTTTTTGGAAAGTTTCTTCTTTGTTTCATGGGTTTTACTTTTTGTCCCTGTTACAAGGAGTGGTTATCTAAGCAATAAAAAAATAATCATAGGTGCTGTAGATATTGACACTATAGAGAGACTTGCATGTGCAAGGTGCACTTAAATGAACCGTTAAAAATAGTCTGCTAAATTCAGCCAATCAAAATACACTTTTTCGTGACCTTTTCTTTAGGGCAGCATGTTTTTTCCACTGCACTTTGTGGACACTGATACGGGTGTAATTTGTCCAGCCACGTTACAAGTGCTCAACATTTTGATTAAAAATTAATCGGTGCAATCCAGTGAATCCATAAAAGAAATGAAAATTGGATTACTGCAGTTCTTCGGGGACATATGGTAATCACGAAGCATGCATTATTAAGCAAATAATATTTTACACTGCATTAAACAAGCCAAGTTTAGTATTTTAATGAAAATGTCAGAAAAGCAAATTATATTTAAGCTTGACTGACCGAACTTCCCGTGCAACCTGGTGGCTGGTGGCCAGGGGAATCGTGAAGAATCGTGAAGAATTTACTGCTAATAGCTTTCCTGGTTCTTCACGATTCTTTTTTATTTCGGCCTAAGTGGCCGAAATAAAAAAGAATCGTGAAGAACCAGGAAAGCTATTAGCAGTAAACACGCCGGAGAGCATGCTTCAAATTCAGCCCGATAGTTTAATTAGGTGAGTTTTATTGCAAAAGGGCCTGCATCTGCATTATGACTCCTGCTTGTTATATGTCAACATCATCACAAGGCAAGGTGTTTGCACATTAACTTATTTCAGGGTACTCAACCCCTCCCAGGGGCGAGTCCTCCTCCCCCCCTTGCCCACTTAACTGCGTCCCTTTTACCTTTACATTACACCACTGCAACGTGATTTGGTGCCTTAAAAGGCTGCAGTTTATTCAGACATAACATTGTTGTACATTTTGCAATTTCGTTGGTCATTCATAACATCCATGTTATTGTAGACTTCCATTGTCTTTGTACATTCATTGTTGTTATTTGCTCCCAAACATTCTAGTTTTTTGCGAGGTGCCCCTTTGGCCTGGCCTCTGTCTGCGGTTCCAGGCTTCAACTTGCTACCGAATTTGGTGGGTGTCCGTCAGGACCTGCCCGGGCTGCAAGTGCCGGTTCGCTTGCCCTGGACCCTTTGTTGGCCCCTCGGCTGCTCCTCAGGGCCCCTGCCGTGTGGCATCCCAAGGACCCTGTGTGAGCATCTGATCTACTCAGCCGGTGGCTGTGTCCTGTCATTTAGCTCCTTCAGTACCCCTGCCGTGAGGCATCCCAAGGGCCCTGTGGGAGCGTCACATCTACTCTGCCTGTGGCTGTGAGCCGTCATTAGCTCCCTCAGTGCCCCTGCCGTGAGGCATCCCAAGGACACTCTGTGAGCCTTCCATCTACCTCTAGTAAATTTTCTCTCTTTTGTATATCTTTCCTGGGTTTCTTCCGCCTCACCTCTGCCTTGCGGCTGCGACGCCCGGTTCCTTAGGTGTGGGTGGATGGGATTCCTTCTTTTTCTTGCAGGGGGGGTTTGTGTGCTAACTCAGGGCCTCGTGCCCTTATTTACCCCCCCCCCAGCTGCTTGCCAACTCGTCCCCTGATTGGGGGGGCGTTGGCTATCTTGGGGCGACCAATCCTGGTCGCCCCTCCTTTCGCAGGCTTCGCGACGGGGGGAGGGCTTCCTGCCTCCGGGCGGCATTTGCCCCAGGCCCCCATTGGGTCTGGCTGCGCCTTCCCCGGCCAGGGTTACAACCCCTCCCAGGAGCGAGTCCTCCTCCCCCCCTTGCCCACTTAACTGCGTCCCTTTTACCTTTACATTACACCACTGACAGCGTGATTTGGTGCCTTTAAAGGTCGCAGTTTATTCAGACATAACATGGTTGTACATTTTGCAATTTCGTTGGTCATTCATAACATCCATGTTATTGTAGACTTCCATTGTCTTTGTACATTCATTGTTGTTATTTGCTCCCAAACATTCTAGTTTTTTGCGAGGTGCCCCTTTGGCCGGGCCTCTGTGACTGCGGTTCCAGGCTTGAACTTGCTACCGCATTTGGTGGGTGTCCGTCAGGACCTGCCCGGGCTGCAAGTGCCGTTCCGCTTGCCCTGGACCCTTTGTTGGCCCCTCGCCTGCTCCTCAGGGCCCCTGCCGCGTGGCATCTCAAGAACCATGTGTGAGCATCTCATCTACTCAGCCTGTGTCCTGTCATTTAGCTCCCTCAGTACCCCTACCATGAGGCATCCCAAGGGCCCTGTGGGAGCGTCACATCTACTCTGCCTGTGGCTGTGTGCCGTCATTAGCTCCCTCAGTGCCCCTGCCGTGAGGCATCCCAAGAACACTGTGTGAGCTTTCTATCTACCTCTAGTACATTTTCTCTCTTTTGTATATCTTTCCTTGGTTTCTTCCGCCGCGCTACCTACAATTTTACGATCGGAGGGAGCTCCCCCCGAACCTGCAAATGCTAACTACTGACTCAACTATTACTTCCCAGCCCCAAGTGGGATGCCAATAGGAGGCCGTCTTACAACAGGCAGCGTGGCTTCACCATTATTACCATCTAATGCAGTGATTTCGGCTGCATTTCCCTTATTTAAATTATTCGTGGTCTCCCTGCCTACCAACTTTGAGGGCACTGGAGCCTGATTTGACATACCCGAAAGTTACGCTTTTTTAACTCATTAAGGTATGCTTCAATCCGTCTCTCAAAACAGTTACCCCGGTGGGAGACAGGTACCTTATACCACACCCCAACTTTTCACTGATAGCAGCAATCTTTTGTGTTTAAAGCAGTGCACGGGCAATGTTATACAAGACGGCTGACTGCAAGTACTCGTCACAGAGAAAAACAAACTCAGAGCTAACACGTTGGACCCTGGTTTCTGCCCAAATGAACCCTTTTTGCCGCGTTAGGATAATAACCAAATGTATCCTTGGAATTAGGATGCCGCGATACTTTAGCTTTGGTGCAATTCAACTAACCCACTTCAAAGCTGCTGATGTGTAATAGAAAACCTAAAATTGGAGCATCCCTCTTTGGTGCATGGGGGGTATCTGGTTCCCTCCGTCCCCCAGCCAACTTCGACAACACACACTTAACACAGTTTCCTTTTTCACTACCATTCTAGAAAGTAATTCCTACACCTGTCCTCGTATCTCATAATTTTCCTAAATTAAAAAATTCAAACATCTTCATGTTTATCTTTTAGTCTGCCCGCTAATGTATGTGTTCGTATAAGGCAGCGTCCTCTCTTATAATCCTTCTAGTTTTGCTCTCTGATGCCATACGTGTGATGGGAACTGATGCCCTCGGGTAGGATAGGCCATATCCTTAACCCAACTGTATAACTGAATGCACTGCGAATGTAACCCCAACACACAGCATCTAGTTTGAGTCCTGAAAAAAGGAGCGTCCATCAACCCGGAATGATGCCCGGATTGTTGCCCTGGGAACTGATGCCCTCGGGTAGGATAGTCTTGCTGCAAAAAGGCGGGAAACACAGGAGCCTCCCTGACATTCTTGTGTTGCACAAGATCTTCCCCGTGCCAGCCTACCGATGCTCTGTATGCCGCGGCCCTAACCTGAGGCTACGCTGCACCCCCACCACCTTGTTTATGGCCGATTTACGGATTACCGCCGCCACTTGTTCGTCCATGATCTCGGGGGCACCGCCGCCCGCTCCGACCCACCAGGCAGTTTGCGACCCGGCTGGCTGGCCCTCTTGCCTCAAGGCCGATGCTCCCGGTCAGCTCATCCTGCATCCTGGCTGGGATGCCCCCCCTCGGTACCGCTGTGTTGGCTTGAGCTGCCCTTGGAAAGCCTGCCAACGTCTTAGCCCCAGACACCGCTGTAGTGGCTGCAGGTGCCGGTAAGGCCGGACAAGCATGGTCCTGATTCTTTGTTCGACGGCGCTTTCTCCCGCTCATACCCGGCGTCGACCTTGATGCTTCCCCCAGCCTCGTAGTCGGTGGGTGATCGAGGCCTCTCCTCTGCTGCCCCCGACCTTCGCTGCTCCTCCGGGCGACCCCTCGACGTCCCCGGCCACCAAACTTCCTCATCTGCTGGTAAGCTGCTCCTCTTCAGCAGCAATTCCTTCTTTTCCTTGCAGCGGGGCATTGTGTGCTAACTCAGGGCCTCGCGCCCTTATTTAACCCCCCCAGCTGCTTGCCAACTCGCCCCCTGATTGGGGGGGGCGTTGGCTATCTTTGGGTGACCAATCCTGGTCGCCCCTCCTTTCACGGGCTTCGCCACGGGGTGGGGGAGGGCTTCCCGCCTCCGGGCGGCGTTTGCCCCAGGCCCCCATTGGGTCCGGCTGCGCCTTCCCCGGCCCGGGTTTCCACTCTAGGTGGCTGTCCACCGAACTCGCTTTCCAGATACAGTTTTAGTTCATCTTCTGGTCGCTTTTTTCGAAGATGCATGTACAATGAAGTGGCTGGTTATACTTTCAGGAAGTGATCTCCAATCAAACCTCCAACTCACTCAAAAAACTTAGAGCCCTAGTATGGAAAAGAGAACATTGAGGCATGTTTCAGCCAAGTTCTATTCTGCACAGCAAGTGGCAGTACCATAACACGTGAAGTAAGACATGTCACAGGGAGGCTTACATGCTTTGAAAGGCCAATGGACACAAATGTGAAAGATGCACCACAGCCCTTAACTCAGGTTTGGTTTATAAGAGAATATTAATAAGGGATCTTGAATATAATGCACTCTAAGAACAAGTGATTCAAAGGAAAATGATAACAACATAGAGAACCTCGAACCAGAGTGTAGGTGGGATTTGCTGGTTGCGGTATTTTGAATTGTAGGCACTAGTTTTGAATAAAAATGTATTTTCTATATGAATTTACATAAACCAGCGGGAGTGAGGCATCTTTTTCCACATGCATGTGGTTTTAAAAACCGTTGGGCAGCATTACCCGTAGTATTAAGATTGGATGACTGAATGTCTAGGCTACGCCATTCTGATAATGGGGGGGTTTCAATGGTCCTGCAATTAAATGTCTATATTTTAACTTTGAAGTGCGTCTCTGCCCAGTTGAACAATAAAAAATGGGTTTAGTTGGGTTTTAACTGGATGCGCTGTAGGGATTTGACAGTGGTCAATGGTAGGAAATTAGGGAGTAGGAGAAGTTCCTGTTTAACTAGTTTCTATATTCTGGTAAACCCCTGGTGGGGCAACTGATAAACATATTGAAACATCCACTGCTGATGCAGTTGTTAGTTTTCCAGCTCATTCAGGCAAGAAACCAAAATAATGGCCTATCATTGCCTTTGATAGCGGAGATTGAAAAGCTAATTAGAGAGGTAAATCAATCAGGCACACAAGGTCCTCATGTATCCCAGTCACACCTGAATGGGCTATATTTAACCAGGTTGTTTGTAGTTTATGTTTGTGTTCAATCAAAGAAAGTACTAGACACATGCAGTGGAGTCTTTCCGGTGTATAAAAATAGATCTATAAACAAACTGGCTGTTTATTTTATTGAAAGCCCGCATTAATGGGATTGGAAAATTGTTTTGCAAGTATTTATTTATGCTTTTGAAACACTGGGCAAACAACAAAGACTAACCCCAAAGGAACAGGCTGGTTTTTGCCCTTTCGACACTTGACAATTTATTTGTTCTTAAAATGGTTTTGGAGAAATGCCTTCTGCAAGTCTGTGTTGCTTATTGTGAGATTGAGTTATTAGTTAGGGGGGTGAGAACCCAACCCCACTCAAGTAATAAACACAGTCCTTGTCAGGGTGAACCATAAAAGTCACTAAATAAACCTGTACTTAACCCTTTGGTAGCTCTGTGGCACAAAAGCGGCTAGGCTTAACATTGAGGCAATGTGTAAAGTATTTATGCAGCCCTTAAACAGTAATAAAGTGAAAATACTACACAAGAAAAATCCCAAACCAATTTAGAAAAAAGAGTAAACTTTAATAAATAAAATGACATTAAAATGACAAAATTCCAATCAATAAAACCAGAGTTATGACTTTTTAGGGTTTAGGGGGAAAATAGCATCAAAAAGCAGAAAGCATCAATCGTGAGAATCTGGTCACGCTGGACTGGATCACAGTCACAAATTCAGGCCAACTGTGATGGAGCACGGGTCAGATACAGCAACCAAGTTAGGCCCACTGAAGAGATACCTTCTGAAGTCCAGCGTGAAGAGTTTTGTTCGCGTTGGAGGAGACTGTCAAGCGTCACAGCCAGATGTTGCTGTAGCATGAAGAGCTGGTTGTAGCTGGAGCTTCGTGATGGTGGTTGACATGGACGGTCACTGTTTGGCGCAAAGAGTAGGTCATTGCTGGAGCTTTGTGTTGGTGGGAAATGCTGCAGTCTGCTGATGCGGAGAGCAGGTTGTCGCTGGAGCTTTGCCTTCACGGGTGTCGCAGACTGTTATTTAGTGGTAGGATGAGTCCACTTGTCATACTGAGGAGCCCAAAACTTCTGGGTTTTCACCTTCAACTTGTTTTTGAGGCAGAAGGAGTACACTCTGATCCCAGCCATGAGTCCACAACCTAGAGGCGCACCTCTTAAGAATCAGGATTCACTCAAACAGAGGCCAGCAGCGGGCTCAGGCAGGACCAAAAGGTCAGCCAACTGGCCCTTGCATTCACTTCTAGGGAGCCTGAGCTCAAAGCAATGAAGTTCAGTCTTCCTTCTTCAGACAGCCGGTCCAGTCTTCTTTCTTCAGACAGTAGGGCAGTCCATCTTCTGAATCTTCCACATACCCAAGTGTGTTCTGATGAGAGGTTCCTGTGGTGCGATTTTTATACACAGTGCCAGCCTGTATGTGGGGGATGCCCCGTTTCCTGGGTTTGGCTCCACTCTGTCTGCATTTTTCAGTGACATGACAGTCAACCCTTAGAAGTCAAGAAGGGGGCATTCGTAGCACTCAGGCTACCCTTTGTTGTTCAAGAAGGCAGCATACACTCCCCAGGACATCTTGCTCAGGAGACGAACACCCTGCCCCACACTCAATGCCCTTTTGTCCCCATGTCTGGAAGGAATGCATAACACACCACAGGAGAACCAATCGCATATGACACTGGATAGACTGACAGAAAGGCACATTTGGTTTAGACAGGAATAAAATGCTAACTTTCTAAAAGTTGAGTTTTCTGAATAGAAACTTCAAAATCCGACTTTACTATTGAATAGGATTTTAAATCACAATTAAAAAGAGTGAAAGAAGCATCCCTCAATTTGTATCCAAACTGAAGATATCGCTTGTTAAGTGCAATAAGATAACCCAGAGTTAGTCAGGGGAAGGAATAGCCTTTCCACACTAAAAAACGACTTTAGGAGTTTTTCACTGCCGGGACATGTGCAGCATTAACAAGAAATGTCCTACTTTTTAAATGTCTATGAGCTTTCAGGGCCTACCTTAGGAGTGACTTATAAGTATTAAAAGGAAGGTTTAGGGTTGGCAAAAAGTCTACTTTTTCCAGGTCGAAATGGTAGTTTAAAACTGAACTGCAGGCTGTAGTGACAGGCCTGAGACATGTTTTGCAGTGCTACTTTAGAGGCTGGCACAAGGAGTGATGCAGCCCACCAGAAGCATTACATTTACAATCCCTGGGTACATGTAGTACCATTTGCTAGGAACTTATAAGTCAATTAACTGTGCCAATAATGTGTAGGCCAATGTTACCATGTTTAAGGTAGAGAGCACAGGCAGTTTACCTCTGGTTAGCAGGGTAAAGTGCACAGAGTCTTAAAGCCAACTAAAACAAATTCAGTAAAAAGAGGGGATGAAGGCAAAATAGTCTGATGGAGTACCCCAGAATGCCAGGTCTAATGCTTATATAGCCTTCTGAAATGTATTTGATAAAGTTCATTAGTGTACCTTTCAGACAAAACTGCATAAACTGAATGTTCACACCAGCTCACAACTGTGTTGATCAAAGTGGCTGATGGTTTAACGCAATGATGCCTTTTGGCCACAATATCATTCTGATAATATATGTGACATCATTTAGGTTTTGTGGGAGAGTTTAGCTCCATTTCCTCTAAGTTAAGGGGTTATGATATCACAATTTTATTGTGTGCTGATTACTGTTTGCTTTAAGAATTGACCCCTGTCGGCTTTCAAAGGAAGCTTGATCAACTTGTAAGTTTTCAGCCTCACACCATCTGATAATCAGTCGCGGCGGGCACGACTTGCGGGTGGGGGGGGCGTGGGGTCACCCGGGGAGGGGGGTGTCACTCGGGGGTTAATTTAATTTTGAAAAATATATAGATAATTAAACTTACCTTTCGGAAGGCATTTTCTCTGCTCTCTTGCTCTCCAGGAACAGGAAGCAGAAGCAGGCAGCCAGGCTCCCTCCCTCCCCTAAGCCAATCACAACGCTGCAGCCTACTTGGAGAAAAGACAGAGTGCGCATGACTGGTTTGGCGGGCCCAGGGGGGCGACCAAACAGTCTTTGCGAACTCAGGAGTGGGCAGGCACACCACTCCTCCCCTGCCCTGCTCTCAGAGCAGCCCACCTGCCCGCCCGCAACCAAACATAAAATGGTAATAACGGAAAGTTATTACCATTTTATGTTTCTGCTTCTCGCACTGCGAGAAGCAGTGGGGCGACGCTCCTCCTCCCTAGTGGAGGAGCTGCCCCTGTTGATAATAAATATTTTGAAGAGTAACATAATTGTCCTTTTAAGGAAGGATGCTTGGATAAACTATATATGATATTTAAATGGTTCTCTGCTGGAGGTTGAAAAGCATTATATATTTCTGGCTTTATCTTTTAGAGCAAATCTATCCTGGAGAACCCAAGCATCTAAGCAAAGGGTATTGGTCAGTGCTAAATCCCAACATGTACTCCACACATCCATCTGATAAATTGATATCTAACCTGTATGCAGGGTCTATAAGAAATAAATTCCCCGAATCTCTTCTATACGAGAAGATAACTGAGATAGACAAGACAACCATCCAGTCACAAGCAAGGAACTGACCGAAAGTCCACACTTAGGGGCCGATTCCGATCTGGGTCAGAAAGCTCTCCGACCGAGCCGGATCCGGAGTGTTTTCCGACCGAGCCGGAGTCCTGCAGTCCGACCGAGCGAGTACGATGCAGCCGCATGCTGCCGGACTCGATTCGGTCGGACTCCCATTGAAGTCAATGGGAGCCGGTCGTACGACGCGTACATGGGCTCCCATTGACTGAATGGGTACGTCGCGAACAAGTGCGCCCCCTACAGTGGGTACGCGTCGGTGCAACCCGCACCGTACATACCTGTGTTGGGGAGACCCGTGGGTCTCCCCCTGTGTTCGACTCGTAAGGCTACGGGTTTTGGGGGGTCCGGCACGGACCCCCAACGTCCGGCTCCGGGAGCTTTTTCGAGCCGGACGGTCCGACTCGATCCGGCTGTCCGACGCGTACATCGTACTCGCTCGGTCATATGACGTCTCCATTGCGTGGTGCGATTCGTTTCAGTACGAGTCGGTCGGAGCGGTTCGGATCCGGAAACGGTTCGGTCGGAACACACGCGTACCATCGCATCGTACTCGCTCGCTCGTACAGCTGTACGAGTCGGTCGGAAAACAAGCGTACAGCTCGTACTTTTTCCGGCCGGATCCCGTTCGGAGAGCTTCCGACCGAGATCGGAATCGGCCCCTAAGTATATGCTAAGGTTTAGGATACAGTGCTGTCTGTTTCAGATAGCTAAAGTTGTCTGTAGCAAAACTGAAGAAAGGGGATCTCTGAAACACATCACATTGAGACTGAAACTTTGACTATTGACCTGTTACTACCGCAAAATATCTAAATAATACTAAGCCCTCTTATCTTCCAATTATACCCAAGATTGATGGAATAGGGCTTGACTGAGACTTCTGCACCAAAACCTTTGTTCATCCTTTCCCATGAAAGCCTTGAAAAAGCCATGTTGGCTGCGATACTCTGGTACAAGCAAAGCAACAATAAAAGGATTCAACCATTTACACTACTGTTCTGTTCATTTTGATGTTATATTATTCCTTAATTTGACAGGTGCTATTCCCATAAGAAAATACTTTCAAAGTAAACATCCTCAACATCACAATTTACCTGTTCAAACCCTAACCGTGGGCAGGAGGAACCACCCTTATGGCATGTCTTTGCATGCAGAACTTTGCATCAATTGACACTCTAGGCAGTTACTGGATCCATTGAATCCCAAGGCCCCAACTTCACTAGGAAAAAGGGTTTTCTCAGGGAACCCAGGTTTCAGTTGTGACAGAAAGTTAAGTTGTGCTCACTTGAGGGTGACTGCTGACCTGCGACCCAGAAAGGTCCCTTTTGACTCCCTTTAGTTTTCAATTTTTTTTCAATGAGTATTATGTTTGTTTTAGAGCAATAAAAGTATAAGAATCAGTGAACACTGATTAGGAATCATACATGGAAGAGTTGAAAGAGAACAAAAGAATAACCGAAAAACAATCATATCCCCTTCCCCCACTTCCACAACCCCCTTCTTTCCGGAACCGATCCATGAGAGTCAAGAGTATATTCAGTTGTTCCATTCATTGATTTTGATCTGCTGTTTCTTAAACTTCCAGGGATTTCAACTACATTAGTGTAAAATATATCCTGAGCTCTCAAAGACCTTGGGCATGTGATTTCTCTACAACCTCTTTCAAAATATGTGAGCAACAATGGCCATTTCTTGTAGGACACCACCTCCACCATGAAATTCATCCACTCGAGAGCTCCCACAGACCCATGCCCGCACTACATCTTCAACATTGGAAAAAAAGGATTGGCCAGGAACTCACCAACATTCTCAACACCTCTAGCACCACCGCAACATTTCCCAATGCCTGGAAACACGCCAAAGTCAGACCACTACTCAAAAAACCCTCCACGACCCAGCAAACTCAAAAGCTACCACCCTATCTCCCTGCTTCCATTCCCATCGAAGGTACTGGAAAGGATCATCAACAAGCAACTCATGGCACACCTGGAGCAGGACCTGCTACACGACGCCTCCCAATCCGGCTTCCGCAGCAATGACAACATCGAAACCACAGCATCGAAACCACCCTTATCAAAGCCACAGATGACATCCGAAACGTCCTCGACCAAGGAGAAACCGCAGCTCTGGTTCTCTTTGACCTCTTGACAGCCTTCGACACTCTATCTCACCACACGCTGATCAAAAGACTCCACTACATTGGCATTCGAGGGGGACGCGTTCAGATGGATCACCTCCTTCCTCACTGGAAGAACCAAGAGCATCCACCTCCCACCGCCAAACCCAAGGAGACCACCTGCAGTGTCCCCCAGGGCTCATCCCTCAGCCTGATGCTATTCAATGCATATATGACCCTGCTGGCCATCAGATCCCACCGTCTTAACATAATTTCCTACGCAGACGACACCCAACTCATCCTCTCACTCATCGACCCCCCCACCACCACTAGAACCATCCTCCACAGATACATGACAAGTGTTGCCGACTGGACAAAGAACAACTGCCTGCAGCTGAACACATACAAGATGGAAGTACTATTCTTCGGCAACAGCAGCAACACATGGAATGACCCCTGGTGGCCATCAGACCTAGTACCTACACCAACTCCCTCCGATCACACCAGAAACCTCAGAATCATTATTGACAGTAAGCTCACCATAAACTCATAGATCAACGCCATCTCCTCTGCCTGCTTCCTCACTCTGCACATGTAAGATCTTCAAGCGGCTACCCCTATACTCGAGATGCACCATGACACAGGCCCTCATCACCAGCCGACTGGACTACGGCAACGCACTCTACGTAGGAATCGCCGCAAACCTCCTACAGAGACTTCAGACTATACAGAACGCCACAGCCAGACTCATCCTCGGCCTTCCCCGACGAACCCATATCACACTCCACCTCAGGCAACTTCATTGGCTCCCCATACAGAGGAGATTCCAATTCAAGCTGCTGACCCATGCACACAAGGCTCTACACAACCAAGGACCCGCCTACATTAATCACCGCCTGAATTCCACCAACTGTTGAGAAGACTACGCTCCTCCTCCTTTGCCAATACTCCATGCATCTACCAAGCAGAAGTTGAGGATGCTCCTTCTCCTACACCACAGCAAAGACCTGGAACAGCCGCCCGAAGCAACTTCCGGACCATCACCTCACTTTCGGAATTTTGAATGGCCCTCAAGGCCTGGCTGTTTGAATAAGCCTCCAGGACCTGCAAGCGCCCGGATACCCCATCGGGTGAATAGCTGTGCTTTATAAATCCTGATTGATTGATTGATCCCTCCCATTTAAACATGTAGGTAATTTTCTCCATGCCCATGATAAACCAGAACTGATGACACCAATCATGCATAAGTGGATTGTGAGTCGAGACCCATTTTGATAAAATGGATTGCATGATTGCTAAAAGCATAGCATTTGCTAACCCTGGTATCCTCTTTCATGTTGTCCATTTACCTCCCAGAAATCACGTCAACAAACACCCCTTTGGTTCGTCTGCTATCTGGATCCCTAAAGTGCCATTGAGCGCTTATAAGTGGCAATTATGCTCACTGCCCTTCTGTCACCTGTGTGCTTCCACTTTCACTTTCCCTATGAAAGTGGCATTTTCACCTATGTACAGTACATAGAGCCAGCAAGTTAATTAGCCTTGATTTACACTTTCACAAGACACATTTGCTGAAGCAATCTTTAAAAAAAAAAAAAAAATTTATTTATTTTTTGTAATTTGAACTTACAATCAAAGAAATCATGAGTACACGGTACAAATGGGTTGTTGGGCAATAGCATTTGGTGTAGGGCAAAAAATATAGCAACAGTTCCTCTGAGAGAGGGCATAAGGTTAAAGTCCAGTAGTACATACATACATATGCTAAGGGTCACGTCCAGCATATCCACATTCCTCAACAATGGGTCAGGTATCACAGATTTCAAGGCTCTTTCCTCGATCTTCCTAGCAGTAAGTCTAAGCCCTCCTTCTCCTCACCCAGGTCCAAGCCATAATACTTTATCCATGGCGCCCATATCCTTCGAAACTTTCGGGGACATCCCCTTGCCTTGTATGTCACTTTCTCCGCAGCCATATAGAGATCCAAACCTGTCCTCCATTCTTTGAGTGTGGGGAGTCGGTGGGCACCCCAGCATCGAGCTATATCTCTCTTGGCTACCACCAACCCTAAGTTAGCCAACATAAGTTTATGACGCGGCAGGTCCACATCCGTGGGGATGCCCAGTATGAGGAATCTTACTTCCAACTCTAGTTGGGCTTCCAGTATATTGTTTAGTTCCTTCACTATCTTACTCTAGTATGCCTGAACCCTACTGCATTCCCAGAGGGTGTGTATGAATGTACCGCGTTCTGTATGGCACCTAAGGCAGTCCGGGCTGTCTGCTCTCCCCATAGAGTGTAGTTGTGCTCTGTCAAAGTAAGTCCTGTGCAAGATTTTGTACTGAATGAGCTGTAGTCGTAGTTTAATCGCCACCTCACGGGGGTGCATAAGGGCGGCCTCCCAGTCAATATCTTCCATTGGGCCCGTGGTGAGTTCCCATTTAGTGCAAAGTGGGCCTAGTCTGTCGGGCATATTGTTAATTAGTGTTTTATATGTCAATGAAATGGCTTGAGCCGGAATCTCTTCCTGCAAAAGTCTGCCTTCCAATGGGGCATATTCCGGCAGTGTCTCTGTGTCTAGTCCCTCTGCCTGCCAAGCATGTTTCAGTCTGAGATAAGCATAGGATTGGGTGTCGTTAAGTTGATATGTGGTTTGAAGCGAGGTGAATTGGGCCAATGCGCCTTTCTCCAGTACATCCCCTATTTTGGAGATCCCTATTAGATCCCACTGCTTAAAGCCTCTCAATTTTCCGATCTCGGGTAGTCTAGTTCCCTCTCATAGAGGGGTCTCTCTTGTTGGTTTCTTGTCCCATTTCATTTGCTTCTCAGCACTCTTCCACGCCTCTAACACTCGTTGGGTAGCTGGTAGAAGCTGACTACATCCTTTACCTCCGTATATATAATGTAGTTGTGTGCGTCCTCGGAATTGTAACCGTTCCAGCCTATAACTGGGGTGGTCTATCGGAGCGTGGTTCCATTCATTAAGTACAAAGAGATGGGCTGCTTTGTAGTAAGCTCTGATATCTGGTAGGGCCAGACCTCCATTGTAGCGATTTCGCTGCAACGTTTGCAGAGCTATTCGTGGATGGGCCGCATCCCATAGAAGCAAGCATAGCTCACTGTTGAGGGTTGTGAACACGGTCTCTGGTATTTTGCAGTAGGTATTTTGCAAAATGTATAGCAACTGAGGGAGTGTGATCATCTTGTACATCGCGGCCCTCCCCATGATCGTCAGAGGGAGTTTCCTCCACCTCTTGACATCTTCTTGAAAATTCAAAAGGATTCGTCTAATATTACGTTCTAAGTTAGTTGCTACCTCTGTGGTAATATAGAGTCCAAGGTAAGTGAACCCCTCTGTGGACAACCGTAGGCAGCTCGGATAGGTCTGGGGTGCCACCACCCCACCCTCCGGGTATAAAGTAGATTTACTCCAATTGATCCTATACCCAGCATGACGGCCATATTCCTCAAAGATTTGTAACATTTTGGGGAGTGTCTCGGCTGGGTCGGTATGCGTTCTTCCTCTAAAACTCGGGACTCGTCTATGAAACCACCCAGTCCTTGACGGGCACGAACCACACAGGCCAAAGGATCCAGTATGAGGGCAAACAGTAAGGAGGACAGAGGAAAACCCTGTCTAGTGCCTCGTTGAATTGGCCAACTCGTCGAGACGACCCCGTTGACCCGGACTTTAGCCTCAGGGGCATTATATAGAAGTGCCAACCATTCCCTGAATACTGGACCAAACCCAAACTTTTCCAAGGTGCATCTCATAAAGGGCCAATGAATAGTATTGAATGCCTTCTTGGCGTCTAGTGAAAGGAGCATGTGGGGACTATCCCGGCTCCGAACCGTGTCCATCCAATTAGCCAGTTGTCGTAGGTTAAAACGTGTGGCTCGCTTTGGCATAAAGCCAGACTGATCTCTATGTACCAGGGAGGTAATAACCGTTAAGAGACGCATCGCAAAAATAGTGGCCAGAATCTTTGTTTCAATGTTGAGCAAAGATATGGGTCGATAGGACCCACAGTCTTCCGGAGGCTTCCCTGTTTTATGAATTACCACTACAGTGGCCATTCGGAGATCCTTTGGAAGAATCCCTTGCTCTTTTGACTTCGTGAACATGTTGAGTAAATGTGGTGCCAGCAGGCTGCTATTTAGTTTAAAAAATTCTCCCGGGAGTCCATTTGGGCCCGGAGTTTTCTTCGACTTTTGGCGGCCAATGGCCTCCGTCACTTCCTCCAGAGTGAGGTCTACCTCTAGTCTGTCCCTCTCTTCCTGGGAAAGCGAGGGGAGCTCAATTGAGTCCAAGTACCGGGTTATTTGCGCCTCATTTGACTGAGATTTAGCTGCATAGAGCTCCTTATAATACCGGCAAAGGCCCCCGCTATGCCCGTGCGCGTGGTATGCATATGGCCTTCTTCTTTAATAGACATTACCCATCTCGCCTCCATTTCCTTCCTACCCAGCCATGCAAGCAGTTTCCCCACTCTGTCACCTGTCTCATAAAGTCGATGTTGGACTGCTAATTGTTGAGCCTGCACCTCACGAGTTGCCAGTGCCTGATACTCCCTTTTGGTTATTTCAATTTGGCGAAGGGTACATCTAGTCAGTGCGGAGGTTCCACCACCCTCTAGACTTAACAGTCTGTGTTCTAATGCCTCCATCTCTTGGGTTTCTCGTTTCTTTTTATGGGCAATTATATTTTGTGCCCTGTCCCTAAGCACCGTCTTGAATGCTTCCCATAAGGTGACTGCCGATTCCACTGTACCAATATTTTCCTTAAAGTAGAGCTCCGAGTCCACCCTGAGTTCTTTAGCAACCCTTTCATCTTTCAAGGCCCAGGAGCTCAATCTCCAGGTCGCTACCTGGTGGCCACCCCTCCCTCCCACCGTCAGTAGAAGCGGGAATTAGGATATGAGCTTCTGGTCTGTACTTCTCAAGGCACCACCACTAGAGGTGTTGCTATTCTTGCCAAAAATAATTTATTAAAAGAAACAAGAAGTTTAGCAGACAAGTACGGTCGCTGGGCGGTGATTGAATGTTTAGCTGTCAATGAGAAATGTACAATATGCTCTGTATACGGCTCAAACTATGATGAAACTCAGGTTATTGAATATTTGAATATAGAATTGGCCACCTGGGCTACCCCTCTGATATTGACGGCGGATCTCAATATCCAAATGGGGGAAGTGCGTCATGGGCCGGGGGTGATAAATACTTTGGCAGGAAACCTAAGGTATACAGAGCCCTGCAGCAGCTTGTTGATGAGCATGGTTTAATCGATGTTTGGCCCAGATTAAAACATCCAGACCCAGGGTACACATACTATTCTTGCCCTCACCAAAAGCTAGCCAGACTAGACTATTTCTTTGTCACTAAAACTCACTTAGCAGACGCACACATACAGATCTTTCCCCGAATTACCTCGGACCATAACCCCCTCTTGTTGAAACTTACAATGCATGGCCTGACACGCACCCGAGGCGCATTTTCCTTTGATAGGAAGTTACTATTAAATGAAAAGTTTATCTGTCACATGCGAAAATGGTTAACTCAGTTCTTGGCCATAAACCGAAACTCTACTAAATTCGATATAGTGTGGGATGCTATGAAAGCAGGGCTTAGGGGTGAAATACTAAGTTTCGGGCTGCATGTACAAAAGCAACTCAGGCAGCACCAACAGACGCTATATGATAGCCTGCGCCATGCCGAATATGCATTGATAGAGGCGGTTCAGGGGCAATTGGACACTACACAGGCACAATCCGAAGTAGCATGTTGCAAAGCTAGGATAAATGAGGAGTGGGCCAAAGATATTGCAAAAAAATACCATCTTTTTAGGAGAGAGTGTTATGAGTTTGGCGAGGCAACTGGTAGATGCCTGGCAAAGAAGATCAGATCTAAGGAGGCTAAAAATACTATATCGGCAATTGAAGATTTAAGGGGGAACATAATAGAAACACCAGAAGGAATTTTAGAGGTCTTTAGGGCCTTCTATGAGGGGCTGTATTCAGAAGATTGCCACATTCAGGGGGGCAGAGGAGACTTCTATAAAGATCCTCACAGGGGGAGGCTGAATGGAGAGGACCAGAAAGCATTAGAGGAACCTATTACGATGGAAGAGCTTGTAGAAGCTGTCGGCTCCTTAGCCACAGGGAAAGCTGCTAGTCCTGATAGGCTCCCTCTGGAATTTTATAAACTTTTTTTACCTGAAATACAGTCAGATATGTTAACCGTACTTCGGGAGGCACAAAAGGGTGCTGCTCCGGCATCATGGGATGCTGCCAGCATCATTATATTTCTTAAAAAAGATAAGCTACCTACATTACCAGGCTCGTTCAGACCAATTTCACTCCTAAACTGCAATGGAAAAATCTACGCAAAAATACTAGCATCACGACTTTTCAGGGTGATTACGCCTCTAGTTTCGGTCCACCAGCACGGATTCATCCCAGGGAGGGGCACGGTCAACCACATAAGTAGAGTCACGACGCTGTTGGACCTTGCCAACACTCGTAAACTGCCTTGTGGAGTGATACTACTAGACGCGGAAAAAGCGGTTGACCGTGTCTCCTGGGAGTTTTTATGGGCAACAATGAGGTGGCAAGGATTCGGCACGGGCTTTATCCAGGCAGTTAAAGTTATGTACAGATCGCCTAACGCCCGTGTCTGCGCGTTGGGGCTAGAATCGAATCCCGTATCTATATCAAGGGGTACCCGACAGGGATGCCCCTGCTCCCCTCTGCTATTTGCGCTCTATATTAACCCGTTCCTAAACCTATTAGAACATAGGCTAAATACACAACTAGGTCTCAGGCAGGAGCGGGTTAGTATACTAGCATACGCAGATGATATAGCGATAGTCTCATCAGATCCGGCCATCACTCTGATAGAGACGGAACAACTAGCACTATTATACGGGAGGAGCTCAGGTTTTAAGCTAAATTTAGCCAAAACACAGGTTGTTTGCACAGACTCAGTACACTTTAATGATCCTAGAGCTATGAAGGAGGCTACATATCTGGGGGTTCGGCTGAATGCATGTCTTGACACGATGGTTCTATCTAATTGTGACCCTATGTTACGGAAGATTAAAAAGGAATTAGATAGGATGGAGGGTCTACATTTATCAATGATGGGAAGATGTAACGTCTTAAAAATGAATATCCTACCAAAAGTTCTTTATTTCTTCAGGTCGGTTCCTTTAGAAATTACAGGGAAACAGATTCAGAAACTACAATCTATATGCAGCAGTTTCTTGTGGGCGCAGGGGAAACCCAGCCGAGCTGTGAAATTTATGACCCTGCCACGAGAGCGAGGGGGCTGGGCTGTCCCCAACTTTCAGTTTTACTACTGGGCATGTTTACTACAATATATGGGAATGTTATTAGTGGGGGCAAACGAGGACAGCACAAATGATATACCCCATATTTATCAGCTGCTACTAGGTTCTACAACGGAGAGAAGTTTTTTTAAGATTCTGGAGCCTAGCTACTATAAAAAAACCAGGGGTGGGCGGAATTTGCGTAGTCGCGTTACGCAAATCCTCGCGAAATTGCTAACAAATTCCGCGAGCTCGCGGAACTTCCGCGAAATCGCGGAATTGCTTGTGCCGTCCGTTCGCGATGTGTTTTTGCGTGCTCGCGGGGAAATATATCGCTAACTTGCCCATGCGGTCGCTAATGGGCGCGGCCATCTTGTTTTCACTTGTCCCGCCCGCTCGCGATGGTATTTCCTGTTCCGGGTCGCGTATTGCATGCTCCCGCCCGTTCGCGATAAGGGTTTCCTGTTCGGGAACGCGTATTACGTGTTCGCGACGCTTTTTGCGTGCTCGGGGGGAAATATCGCGCGAACTTTCCCATGCGGTCGCAATGGGCGCGGCCATCTTGTTTTTCACTCTATTTCTATGGTTCTGGGCCTGCTTTTCAATCCTCCCTCTATCTTTTCAATCCTTTGTTTCTGTAAACTTATTTTGGGTCTTTTTTGTTTATTATCTATCTCTCTATTTTCCTGATTCTATATTTTGAGTTTTCCTCTACTTTTTGTGTGTTTTTAACTACTTTTTCACACATTTTCTATTACCTGCTTTTTCATTTCTTTTACTTACTTTATTTAATTCCTACCTTTTCTTTTCCGCCCCCCGCCTACCCAGAACCATGGCAAAGGGACACAGGGCTCGAAGTCGGAGCCAGAGCCGCGACCGCCTTCCTTGCGGAAGACGGCGCCAAAGAGGGGTGCAGGCACGGGCCTTATTTAATGAGGCGGAGGTGGCCGCACTGGTTTTTTTCGTTCAGCGCCACCTCCCCTTAACCCTGGCAGCAGGCGGCAGGCCTGGGTCCGGGTACGGGCTCCGGGAGCGTCGTCAGCGGTGGGGCAAGGTGCGTCGGGCAGTGTTTCGCTGCTCTGGTGTCCGGCGCACCCAGAATCAGTTGACGCACCGGTGGTCCGATATTCTGGACCGGGAGCAGGACCTGCTGGACCTGCTAGGAGTGGAGGTCCCGGGGCTTGGTGAGTAGCTATTTAATATTACTACTTTGTGTTCTTCTGCTCTGTGTTATATATTGCGAATAATTTTTTTCTCCGACCAGCAAGAATGCTGCTGCTTACATTGCAGGTAAATGACGTTTAAAAATCGGTGATTGTTATGACACAGGCGCTCGACGCTACTAATCTTACTTGTTTGCAACTTTGCGCTCGCTTGGCCTGATGATTATGTAAGAGTTTACTTTAGAGAACTTAAGTGATGTAATGCTAGAGAGAGTAGTCCTTCCTTTGTCCTCGTGCCACTAAGAAGGGATAGTGGTGGATTGCTAGGTTTAGTTACTTATTAGTTGGTAATTTCTAAGTTGTGTGCGTGACGCATCCTCTGTCACGTCACGGGCTGCTGAGTGATGCTTACCCCAGTCCTTAGCAGAACCTTTTGTAGTTTGTTTACTGAGTGTTAATAGGCTTATATCATCACTAGCAGAACATTAGCAGCAACCAGCCAACAATTTGGTGTATGCAAAAATGTATGCATGTGTCCTCCATCTATGCATTTTTGAGGACTAAAATAAATGGAAATGCAGACTTACTGAACAATTGGCCCGTCTGGATTGGAATTGGTGGGCTAGGTCAGGTGGTAGTTAGGCTTGCTAGACGGTCCGTGAATCTCACAATACTACCAGTCGATCAGATAGGTCAATTTTATAGCAATTTTTGTAACCAAAAATGTTTTTGGTGCCTATTTTCAAATTTTTTATTTATTTCACACCAAACTTTAATTTTTGTCTCTTTCTTTATGGAATCTTACATGATCAGCAGCACCCAGGGACAAGAAGACGGGGTCGCAGGCGGTGGGCCCACAAGATCTGGACGATGCCTCCCAGGGACAGGACCGCTCCTCTATGGAGGGCTCTGCTGCTGGCCCCAGTAAGTCCACCAGTGGTTAATATTAATAATTATATTTCCTAAACTTTTCCTGCACCTTATTTTTTCCGAACTATTATTTCGGTATCCTGATTCGCATTTTTACAAAATCTTCTTTGCTCTATACTATCTGTTTCTAAATTATTGTTATCCCTGCCTCTAACTGCATCTATGACTCTCTGTACTACTACTATTAGTCTGTCTGTAGCCAAGCTTGCCCAGTTGCCCACTCTTTATTTCAAAAATTTTAAATTAAACTCATTCACCAATAGCTATAGCCATTGAGTTTCGGTTGTCCTCTTCTACTACTTCTAGTCTTCTTATTCTTGAGGCTTTTTGACAATTCCCACCAAGAAAATGCCCAACCAAATTTTAGAAGTTTAGATAGGATAGGACATACTACTACTGTTGTAGGGATTCTGCACATACTGAACTTTGCACAAGAAAATAGGTCGTTGGTGATGGGAGGTTGGACCTTCCTCACACCTCAATCGGAAGCCACCACAATCCCCTGACCGACTTGTTATAGTGTCTCATTACTCCGAAAGGCCCCCCCACCCCCAAAATACCCAATGAGTAGACAACCCAGACAACATAACACTCCCAACCTGTGTCGCGGAAGCAATGCACACCCTTTTGCTCACTCTTGTGTAAGTCCACACCAAATACCACCGAGTCTATGTAAGTTCAAAAGGTTTCTTTTTATTTCCAACTGACAAGCTCTGTATGTTGTATAATGCAGCAGCAACAGCAAAATGTATAAGATTAAAACAATAAACATTGTTACAGTTAGACTTACAAGTTACTTACAACTAAAAGTCCATAGAAGCCAAAAGGCGAGATCATGATAACTGAACAGTGGTGGGCGAACCACCCTCCCCTTGGTAGGAATCGAGTTTATATAAAATTCTAAATGGAGATGTGAGAATTCTGGGGAGCCCTCACCTTAGAATAACCTAGTAGTGGTGACATCATAAGCTCTGCAAAGCTCTGGTTCTTCTTATAAGTGAATCTTCCGTCTGTAATGAGAAAAATGGTGCGCGTTAGTATAGTGCAAGCATTTCTCAGTCGTGCCAAAAACTGTAATTTATTTTTTATGGATAAGCAATATGGACTAACACCATAACTCCATAACAAAGTCGCTTGTTTCTCGACCTTGTACGCAGTGCTCAGACAGTAGCAGTATGAGCTCATGTGGCCTCAAAGGCGTATTTCACAACAAGCTGCGAGGTAACTTGCGCAAAAATAAAAGACAGAGCTAAAATGGTTGCATGGCTCGGGGTAACTTAGCAAAGACTAAAATGACCCTAGGGACCATATAACACTACTAGTGTCTAGTCTACTACCTGATTTATACTAGTGATGTATGTTGTATATCTATTAACTTTTTTTTCATTCATGCTATTGAAAAATAGGGGGAGGTGTATATGGCATCTGAAAAATGTGTAATGTTTTTTCTAGGCGTACTACCGACCACCAGTACCGGGGCCAGCGGTGAAGGTGACGCGGCCGCTGAGGGTGCAGGCGATGCGGCAGTTGGAGTAGCTGCAGGGGGTGAGCCAGCACCAGTGGCGGGCGGTGGTAAGTTATATTCCTAATCCTTACTTATTGACATTACACTCGCTGCAAGGGTGTAATGTATACTGTACTGTTGAGACTTAAGTAAGAAGTAGTTGTGAACGCCGTTTGAAGAAGACACCCTTTACTTAGCAGCATTAGCAATAGCATTAGCGACAGGAGTCTGAGAGTAACCAATGGCCTCTATCGGACTTCAACTCAGCTGTGAAATTTTTATGGAGACGAATAAAAGTCTGATCAGATGACCTTGATGGATGAGTTGAACTAAAAGGGAAAGAAGGGTGGAAGGAGGCAGGACGGGCGAGATTTTATGTTTATGACTGGCAGAGAAGGATACGTGGCATGCATGCATAGGTGTGTGATATGAATCAGATGCATGGGTGGCGGAATGCCTGAAACTCTCCCAAATGTTCGAGGCTGAGGTAGTGGGAGGATAGATACATACCACAAATGTTACGTACTGTGCTTGCTAGTGCTACTGTGCCACTATGTGTAGAATGTATTTGTCTGACTGCTTTGCTAAGAGTATATTTTACAATAGTCTTGTTTTTTCTTCTTGATATAGCTACTCCTAAAGTCAACCGGAAGGAGTTGGCAGCCAAGGCCCGGCGCCGTAAGCTGGAGGCCATACAGGCCGAATACCGGCGCCTCGTTGTTCTAGAGGAGGAGGAGGAGGAGGCGGCAGCAGCTGCAGCCTCCTCCAATGCCCCGGGCCCCAGACACCCCACCCCAGTCTTACGGCGTCACCGCCTGTCAGCCACCCTCCGCCACACAGGAAGAAGCACTGCTGCCCACCCCCACTGTGGATGCAACTGCCGCGCGCTGAAGCGCCGCGTGGCCCGGCTGGAGGAGCGCATCCGTGTCCTGGAGAGGCGAGCCCGCTGAGACCCCGTTAATTTATTGCCCCTTTTTTATTTCTTATTTGGGTGGGTGGGAATCGGGCGTTGGGTTTTGGACTTGGACATTTGTTGGACTTTTTCGTTGCGGGACATGAACATTGGTTGGGGTTAGGGAGGGGGTGGGTCAGGTGTTGTGGGATTTTTTTACATAGTTTATTTTTGTTAGGGTATTAAATTACATATTTAGACTTAATATACGATGTGGTTAATGTTTTGTGGGTGGGGTTACTGTTTTACGTCACACGGTTTCCTTGCTGGTGCAGTGCCACAGCCAGTGTTTGATTTTAATAATTGGCTGAGTTACTAAGACACAAACAGACAGATGCGGTACCCGTCACTGAGGGACTTGTCCTACTAGTACTGTCAGTCTCCCCTGATAATCTATGCATTCTGCAACTGGACTCAAAGGGGTGTGTGAAATAGAATTAATGAAAAAAAATCAGTTATTAATTATGCCTCAGCCAAACCTCTTCTCTTACCTGTGCTTGATGTTTAACTTGGGCACGGCGATGGCTGCATGGTGGTGATGGTTTTCTTTCCCAACATGCCATGGGTGTGGTGTAGTAGTAGTAGACCCTGGCAGTAGCACTTGCAAATAAAAGAAAATGAGACAGTCAGTCGCCTGAGAGAGACTGTGGGAGGAGTAGTAGAACAAAGTACAGTACGGAACTTACTGCCAAACAATAATATGCCAAAATACAAGGAAACATAATGGTTGCGGGGATAGCCTAGTACATAGAGGTACAAACTCTAGCTGTGTCGAGTCACTCGACTAGGCCTACAGTACACCGTGGTCCGTGACTCGACACAAGCGTAACCGTTAGTGCTGTTTCGGATGATGACAAATCCAATCTATGATGGCATTTAATGCTGATGGATTCGGTTCCTTTGGTACAAAAAACCCAAATATACTGCTCATAGGAGGGTGGGCAAGCAGAAGAAGATCTGCGCCCTGCCTTGAAAATGCATTTATGTTGCTTTAGCCACATCCGCCCCAGCAAGCGTGTGATAAATTATTGGTGTACATTTAATTTAGTCACACCTCAATAAGCCACACAGCCCGGGGGAAGAGGATTAGGGTTTGAAGAATGGTTGGGAAGGGGGTGTTTTGGGAAAGGTTTGAGAAAGAAAAACAGTACGCATGGACAACAACAAAACACAATATTGGCAGAGAACCATATCCATAAATCAGTTAAGGGAGAAAAAGGAAATGCATGCATGATGATAACTTGATGGTTAATGATATTACTAACTACTACTACTAGACAATTAGACAGTACAGGGCAGCAGTATATTATGCTATTTGCCTTGCCTGTCTGCCCTCAGAGAGACCCGAATTACATACAGTTTCTGTTCTTTTGTACCCGCCCGGGCTTAAAGATAGCAAAGAAAAGTCCAAAAATGCTGTAGGGATGAATTGAATTATATAAGCAGAGAGCAAACATAAAAACAACTACACACAGTAGTAATGATTGAAGACAAAAAAAAGAATCGAAATGTAAAAGATGATGAAAGTTGATACTGTCACTGTATGTTATCCTGGTCAAAATGGGGAGTTGCATCTCGGCATTCGTCTTGCTCCTCCATCCCATGGACGCTCCGGCCATCAATCTTGCGTGACGCCACTGCCTGCCTGGCACATGTAGATTCATTGGTAAGGTAAGTGAAAGTTGTTTTTCCCAGTCTAGCACAGGGTAAGGGCCGGCCTGTAATTGCAGATGGGAAAACCAAAGGGATATTGAAAAATCAAGTATAAAAAAAATGCCAAAATTACGGTGGAGTGCAACAAGAACACTTTCAGAGGCGGCATGGATTTGGATACATCATGTCTAACTTAGTCTGTTTCCAACATTAACCTCCAACAACAACAGGACTGAGCAGGCCCACGGCACCCGTGACACATCCTCCATTTAGCGTACCTTTTTGGACAGAGGCAGACAAGGCAGATATACAGCAACATAGCATTTTACAAACTAAGTGACTAAATCAATGCCCCGCTGTCAGTCATACCATACCACCACACTCGACTCCACCACTACACAGACATGTAGGTCTGCAGTGGTTGTTGTTGACTTGGTTACCTTGTTGTAATGCACTCATTAAACGCACTGAGTTATTCCATCAATCATCTCGGATCGTACTGAGTGACTGGAGTGCGAAGAGATAATGTCACTGTGGTCATCATCATCATGGTGTGTTGTCCAACTCAGTGTGCAGTAGTGTACAGATTGAGTCCCCTTTCCATATTCAAAATGCAATGGATCGGCCTGCAGTAGAAGTAGAAAATTGTTATTGAAAAACCATATTGGGAAGAAACATTGCATTGGGTTACTTTTAGTGTGTAGATTAGATAATAGTACACAATGAATTACCTTCATGCACTACAGTACAAACAACAACAACACAAATCACTCAGTCAGCGTCCAATGCATGTCATCATTCATTACCTGTTCCTTCTCATCTTCAGTTAATGGGCAGTCTGTATCGGCTCTGAAAGGGTGATAGCTATAGTAGTCATCATCATGTTCCACTTCTTTTGGCGAGACTCAACGAGGCAAGATTTGGTTTTCTTCGATTATGCTACATCCAATAATCATCTGGCTTGAGGGCAATACATTTAGGTCGATTCAGGAGGATGGAGGAGCAGGACTCGGAGGAGTGGACTGAAATGCAGAGAGCTGAAACTCATAAGGCAATAAAATAAGAAGACGGTGGTGATGGATTTGTTGTGATTTGAAGTTTCCAAACAGAAAGACAGACACAGAAATAGAAGTAAATAAGGGAGAACCACAGTAAGAACTGGAAGCCTAGTTGTCACCGTCAGGGAAGTATAGCTCGTCCTCAAACTCTGGAGGTTCAACCAGAAGTAGGTAATCAGCATCCAACACGCTACTTCCATCACCTGAGCCGCTGTCCTCATCTTCCTGCGGTGATTCATGTATTGTATAATTAGGTGGTATAAATTGCTGATTCATTTTGATCATGGTTAACCTCTCCACGTTTATGGGTGAGAGACTGGTCCTTTTCACTGTTACAATGGAACCAGCAGCACTGAAAACACGTTCAGAAGAGACACTTGCGATAGGGCAAGCCAGATAGTTGATCGCCAGCCTGCTGAGCACTGGCCATTGGCCCCTTTTGCCATACCAATACCGCAATGGGTTTTGATCAATGAAGACCTCTGTTGGGTCATCCAGGTAGGCCTGGACCATTCGGTCAATGTTCAGGGGTGCTAAACTTAGTGCGCCCTCTTTTGTCTTTGCATCAGCACTGGACCTAGCAAGTCCTTGCTGTAAATACCAATTCTGTGCCGTTTGTACTGGGGCTGAAGATGATCCGGTTCTTGCTGTTGTCGATAGTGTTGGTGACAGCTGTGAACCAAATGCACTGCCCACAGGCTCTGAAGTTGAACTTGAACTTGACGCAGGATGCCCTGCTGCAGTACTTGATGTGGGTTTGAGGCCTTTAATTACCAGCCGTTCATTTTCCAATGTACTGGCTGCCTCAGCTATCCAAGTTTTGTACCGGGCAACATCCACTTCTGAAAAAGGGAGTAATGTCTTACTGTGCAGTGCCGCTTTGTACCGTGGATCCAGAATTGTGGCACAAATGTAATGTTGTTGTGACAGAATCTTATTTTGCACCCTTGCATTTTCACTTAAGCGACATGATAAGCTCTCCGCCAACTGGTATGCTTCTTTTTTTCCTCCACACCTATGTACGCTTCACACACCCTCTTCAGCTCTTGCTCTAGCATGTGCAACAATGGGATAGCTTGGCCCATAGTACAGTCCTCCTTGCTGACTTCACGTGTGAAGACCTCGAAAGGAAGAAGCATCTCTGTAAGAGATTTAACTAGGCACCATTGGTCCACCTGAAGGGTCATGCCTTTCACAGCAGCATCCGCCCTTTGCATGACATATTCATTGATTGGTCTGTACTGCTCAAACAGACGGTCAAGCATGTAATACGTTGAGTTCCAACGTGTTGCCACCTCCTGGATCAGTGCTTTGACTGGCATTCTATAGTCACGTTGAATGATCCGCAGCTGCTTCCGGGCTTTAAAAGAATGGCTGAAATGCGTGCATATTCTGCGGCAGGTGGTCAGTAAGTTGCTGACTATGGGTTCTTTTTTCAGAAAGTCTTGAACTATAATGTTAATGCAGTGCGCCAAACACGGGACCCTGAAATACTTACCAAGCGTCATGGCCTTAAGTATATTACTGCCATTATCCGTGGCAACAAAACCAATGTGAAGCCCTCTGGGGCGCAGCCATTCAAAGACCTTGTTGTTAAACTCTTCCAAAAGGTTTTCAGCAGTATGAGATTTCTCCATGGCGAACATGGCTATAGTTGCATGTTTCCGAGAAGCATTAAAAATTGCAGCTGTGTCAACAGCACCTACTTCAGATAGCTTGTCTCTAACCCCCACAAAAGAGACCCAGTGTGCAGTGATGCACATGTAATCAGTGGCTTGGCAACTGGTCCACATGTCTGTTGTCAGGTGGATTTTGTGAACAGCACTCTGCTGCAAAGCTTGTCCAACCAATTCAAGCACATCATGATGTAGTGCTGGAACAGCAACTCGGGCAAAATAGGAACGGCTGGGAACCTTCCATTTAGGGCAGATGGCCGACACAAATTCAAGGAAACCCACCCCTTCCACAAATGAAAAAGGGAGAAGGTCCAGCGCTAACATTTTAGCGAGCTTCGCATTGTACAACCGTGCCGTTGGGTGGTTGCGTTGGTACTGCCCCTCCGACCAAAGCATGCTGTCAATGGTAGGCTGGAATATTTTCCTTACTGCTGCACCTTTCTTCTTTAACCCAGCTAGGCTCAACGACGCTGCACTTTTGCTCATTGCAGTGCCCGGTTGCCTTGCTGTCTCATGTTGACTCTTACTACTGTGCCACTGAGATGTTGCTGAGGATGCGGGCGTTGCCAGTACACTGCTGGGGGTAGGGCTATAAATGTCTCCCTCTTGTTGACCTTCCTCCGCGATCATATCTTCCCCTACTTCTTCATCCACAACAACAGCAATGGGTCCAGTTTTACTTTTTTGTAAGTGAAGTAGGTGAGCCTCCCACCTGATAGTGTGGTGTTTTTTGAGATGACTTGTTTGTCCTCCGGTACCATAGTTTGTACCAAGCTTACCCCGCCTAACAGCCTGCCGACAAATTGAGCATATAGCAATGTTCTCCTCCTTACTGCTAACCGAAAAGAAGTCCCAAACTGGGGAGGAGAACTTTCTGGCACTGCTGTAGGTGCCACTTTCAATACCAGATGAAATGGAGGGTGTGCATGGAATTTGACTCTGTGCACTTACATTACCACCACCTACTGAGGTGGTGGTTGAGCTTGATGTAGGTCCCTGCCGGGCCTTTGCAAAGGCAAATATGGAAGCTGGAGGTCGTGTTGGCGTTACCTGTGTTGGTGGTATCCGTGCTACATCCCTCGCAGCGATTTGGGATAGTCTAATAATGTTGGTCTCCATCTCCGCAGGCCCAGGAGTGATGTTCGTGATGACTGGCTCTTCATCATCATCACCCCCTCGTCTAAATCGACCTCCATAACTGTAAGGCTTTCGGGAACCTTCCTTTTCACTAGCCTTGTCTTGTGGTGTGCATCACTCTCAGGCTGAGCTGGTGGCTTCCAAGTGGCATCTAGATCATCAGAAGCGGGGCTTGAAGAAGAAGTTGATGTACTAAGCCTCCTTTTCCTTGCTGGGGGTATGGAAGACACTGGATCTTCTGGAACAGTGGCTTGCTCCTCTCCGCCTGCAAAAGCTCGATTTCCTGAACTGCCCCTACTTCAGGTGGAACAGCTACTATTGTGGGCTGTGGTTCCGGCTGTGGTTGCGTTTCCGGCTGGGGTTGCGTTTCCGGCTGGGGTTGCGTTTCCGGCTGGGGTTGCGTCTGTGGTTGCAGTTCCAGCTGCGGTTCGGGTTGCGGCTGGGGTTGCCCACTTATCTCCTGAGTTTGCGCCTGCGAGTGCGTGGATTGGGTACTACTTTGCGATAATGACATTTCAACATCACTGGTCGTTAGTAGACTGGCTACCTCTGCCACAGTCATGGGCTTGGGCCTAGGTTGCTGGGGTGGGGCCACTGATGCAGAGGTGCTGCTCCCAGCTTGGTCCCCGCTGGACACCGCTGCTGCAGGCGTACGTTTTTTTTCCCAAAAAACACATCGGCCGGCACCCCAGTCTTGGCAAGTGCCACTTCCTTCTTCTCTCCCTTCTGACTGGCAACTTTATTGCTACTGGAGGACCTTGTATCTTTCTTTGGGGCCATCTTCTTCAGATGTCAGCAGGACGCAGGTGCACAAGTTGCAGAGATGTCTGTGGTCACACGTGGACGTGACGCGCAGCAGGACTTCAGCCTGGCAGTACAACGGGTGATGTTGATGATGACACCTCCTCCTCTGTCTTTTTGTGCACCTAAAAGCAAAGAAGCCAGGAGAAGAACATCAGTGAAACGTTGCATTTGTTGTTGTGGTTCAATTACTAGTAGTACAAACAAACAAATAAAAGATATAAATTAGTGTAGCCATTTCTGAGACTGTCAACAAGGGCTTTCCTGGTATACTGTGTACACTGTCAGGACAACCAAAATACAAATGTAATACAAGTGGACCCTGTTTGGCAATAAATTATTTGCTCATCACATCATTCAGGGAGCTGCAGCTGGCAAAGGGGATGGATGCAAGCAGTAAGCCAAGAGGAAAACCATGCAGGCCTAAATGGCAAAAGCAGCACACTTATAACTCCCACCAGAAATGGCCACCAGCCACATGGAAACTCACAAATCACAAGCAACAAGCATGAGGCCTGGAAAACAATGTACTGAAACAGGCCTACG
Organism: Calotriton arnoldi; assembly: GCA_963921515.1. Classification (NCBI taxonomy): domain Eukaryota; kingdom Metazoa; phylum Chordata; class Amphibia; order Caudata; family Salamandridae; genus Calotriton; species Calotriton arnoldi. Next base: position 1,274,796 of record CAWUFW010001591.1, read on the forward strand.
ATAGCCAGGCAAAGGCTGCATGGTAAACCACACTGCTTTGTCTGTAATGTAATGCAATAAAATGCAAACACGAAAATACACAGGGCTAAACAAGGCCTGCAACACACCACACACAACTAAGGCATGTAACACCCCCAAAAAATGAAATACACCCCAAAAATAAATCCACTTTTTGCAATTCAATCCAATGCCATGCATGTGCCCTAAATGATGTTTATATTCAACAGAACACACAGAAACAGTTGTTTCGTGCACCCCTGACTACCTCTGGGCCCACTGGATGAAAGGCCTGTTGGCAGACTAGGCTACAAGCTTGCAGGCCTATGGCAAAAAGCACACTACCTGGCTTCAAAATGGCCGCCAGCCTCATGGCCAGGCCCACAACAACAAGAAACTGAAGACAGACAATGCAGGCCTATGGCAAAAAGCACTATGCCTGGCTTCAAAATGGCCGCCAGCCTCATGGCCAGGCCCACAACAACAAGAAACTGAAGACGGACAATGCAGGCCTATGGCAAAAAAGCACACTGCCTGGCTTCAAAATGGCCGCCAGCCTCATGGCCAGGCACACAACAACAAGAAGCCTAGGTCACAAAGGAAACACATGCAGGCCTATATGGCAAAAAAGCAGCACACTTAATACTCCCACCAGAAATGGCTACCAGCCACATGGACACTCACAAATCAGAAGCAACAAGCAGGAGGCCTGGAAAACAATGTACTGAAAACAGGCCTACGATAGCCAGGCAAAGGATGCATGCTAAACCACACTGCTTTGCCTGTAATGCAATAAAATGAAAAAACGAAAATCCACAGGGCTAAACAAGGCCTGCAACACACCACACACAACTAAGGCATGTAACACCCCCAAAAACTGAAATACACCCCAAAAATAAATCCACTTTTTGCAATTCAATTCAATGCCATGCATGTGCCCTAAATGATGTTTATATTCAACAGAACACACAGAAACAGTTGTTTCGTGCACCCCTGACTACCTCTGGGCCCACTGGATGAAAGGCCTGTTGGCAGACTAGGCTACAAGCTTGCAGGCCTATGGCAAAAAGCACACTACCTGGCTTCAAAATGGCTGCCAGCCTCATGGCCAGGCCCACAACAACAAGAAACTGAAGACAGACAATGCAGGCCTATGGCAAAAAGCACTATGCCTGGCTTCAAAATGGCCGCCAGCCTCATGGCCAGGCCCACAACAACAAGAAACTGAAGACGGACAATGCAGGCCTATGGCAAAAAGCACACTGCCTGGCTTCAAAATGGCCGCCAGCCTCATGGCCAGGCACACAACAACAAGAAGCCTAGGTCACAAAGGAAACACATGCAGGCCTATATGGCAAAAAAGCAGCACACTTAATACTCCCACCAGAAATGGCTACCAGCCACATGGACACTCACAAATCAGAAGCAACAAGCAGGAGGCCTGGAAAACAATGTACTGAAAACAGACCTATAATAGCCATGCAAAGGATGCATGGTAAACAACACTGCTTTGCCTGTAATGCAATAAAATGCAAAAACGAAAATCCACAGGGCTAAAGAAGGCCTGCAGCACACCACACACAACTAAGGCATGCATTTAGCACACAGCACAAAAACGGAAATACACCCAAAAATACACATTTTGCAATTCAATCCAACGCCATCCATGCCCCCTAAATGATGTTTGAAATTAAAAAATACATCACACAGCAAAGGAACAGTTGTTTCATCATGTTTCATCATGCACCAACCCATGACTAGCTCTGGGCCTACTGGCTACAGTGGCTACCCACCACTATATTTATTTTTAAAAATGATGAAAATTAAAAAAATTGTAATTGCAGCAACTGCAATGACCCAATCAAACAACACCAACTTACTTGTAAAATCTCAAATCGAAAAATCCTCAAATCAAATCAAATGATAATGATGCAGCAGACACAAACAGTGATCCTTCCAGCTCAAATCCAAGTGAAAAATGAACAAGAGATGGAGAAAGCACTGGGAGGAGCCTGCTGGAAAGGAACAGGAAGTAGTAGACTCTGTGGCACTTCCTCCCTCTCCCCCGCCCACAAAATGAAAAAAACACACCCAAATATCAATCTGAGGTTTTTTTCCCATGGAAATCATCAGTTTATAGAAGGTTTTATGCTGCTCGCGATATTATTCTTCTCCAGATTGAAAATTTTGCGTGTTCGGGATCGCAGGTTTACAAAGATCCCGCCGGAAATCCGATGGCGCGCCCGAATGACGTGTTCGCGACCGCAATCTCTCTCGTGGTGCACGATGGCGCATAAGAATGACGTGTTCGCGATCGCACACTCTCGCGTTGTCCGATGGCGCATCGAATGACGTGTTCGCGATCGCAAACTCTCGCAGGATCGCGCGGCCGGCTACCGAAATCTCGTGGCGCCCGCGAACGAATAGGAAAACCCGTCGGCGAACGCAGGAATCCCGGTAAGTCATAATCGCGCACGCTAGAATGCATTTTTAAAGCGCGAACAAGAAAATAATTCCGCTTCGCCGCGGATCGCGGAATTGATGGCAGTTCCGCGCTCTCCGCGGAACGCGAAATTGTCCATTTTCCGCAAATTCCGCGAGCGGAGCGGAATTCAATGCCCAGGCCTAAAAAAAACCCGCTTCAAGGTGGTCCAGGCTGCTCATAAGGCTTGGCTCCAGATTAGGCGATATTTACAGATAGGTAGGATCAATTACTACACCCCAACTGATGCCTCCACTTTACTCCCCCCAATCTTTTCAACAGGCATTTTAAATAGATGGAGGAATTCAGGAATACAGACGCTAGGAGAATTAGTAGATAACAGGGGTGTTAGGACATATGCTGCATTAATGTCTAAATACGATCTCCCTAAAGCAGATTTCTTTAAATATTTGCAGATCCGTGACTATTTGATCAAAAGAGGTGATGTGTCACGGTTAGCACAGAAAAATAAATTATTAGAAGCTGTGAAGGGTCTGGGAAGGATTGGAAATATATACCAAACACTTATTGAAATACAGAAGGATGATGTAGAGGCACAAAACGGTAAATGGAACATCAGACTTTCTCTCGATGGAAACATTTTGTCACAATCAATTAGATTAGCTGACAAACTCTTAATCTCCTCCAATCTCATAACACAACAGTATAAAACTATATTTAATTTGTATTATACACCGGCAAAAATCGCCCGCTGGGGGGGAGTGAACGAGGATAAATGTACTCGATGTGGGATGGGTCAGGCAGATATAGTCCATATGTTTTCAACATGCCCTGAACTGAAACAACTAACCAATATGATACAGACTTTTTTGACGGAAGTCACAGGGGTGCAGATTGTGATAACGCCATTAGTTATGTTGCTGGGGGTTTTAGAAGATGACATGCTAACGGAGGGAATATACACTTTCAGGTATTTAGTATACATAGCCGTTGCTGTGGCCAGACTATGCATAGCATCACTGTGGCGACAGAAAGAACCCCCCTCGTTTGAAATGTGGAGAGGGAAACTACTTGCGATATGTAAATTAGAAACCAGCCTCTATGCCATCAAAGGGCCACAGAAACAGAGATTAGGTAAAAAAATCTGGGGGGGTCCTTACAGAATATATCTCATAGGCGTTATCTCTCTATAACCTGCTTCTCTGTATTTAGTATGTATTAGTGAACTGCTAAATCCTCACCTGGTTTTACCCGATAGGGCTGTTTATATGTTTTGATGTATAGTATTGCGGAATGATTTAAATTTATTATGCTGTGCGCTCTCCTTCATGCGCTCTCTCCATGGTTGTACGCTCTTTTCTCCCTCTCCTTTTTTTCTTCCATGTTTGACTATGTATGTGTTCTATGTAATGGCTGCTGGCTAATAAAATAAAAAATATTTTAAAAAAGAAGCGGCGAATGGTCCGAAATGCCCCTAGCTAAGTATTCTACTTTCACCACATGTCCGACCTCTCCCGCAGGAGCCAATAGATAGTCCAGTCTCGAAAACACCCTGTGAGCCCCGGAGAAATAGGAATAAGCGCGTGCATGTGGGTGGTGTCGTCGCCATAAGTCAGTCAGTCCGAGGGCGTCTTGGAATTTTGCCAACATTGTGGGTCCATGGGACCCCGGTCTCAATTGGGTTCGGTCTAGGGAGAGCTCGATCACATCGTTGAAGTCTCCACCCATAATATGTATGGCGGGGCCGGAGTGCAGTAGGATCTCTGTCAGTCTATCTAACATACGCTGCTGTAGTCGCGGGGGCGCGTAGGCACTATTACGTAAAAACATCTTCCAAATTCCCTGCACTGCAACTTATGTCCCGTCTGAGTCCACCCATTTTTGTGTCACTTGAAAAGGGGGTGACTTTTTAATGAGAATCGCCACTCCTCTCGAACACTTAGTAAAACCTGCATGCGCCAGGGTAGTGTAATGCCCTCGTCCCAGGAAAGTACAACTCGAGCCCATCAGGTGTGTCTCCTGTAAAAATATGATGTCGGGTTTAAGTCTTTTGTGATATTGTGATACTAGACCCCGCTTGATTTTGTTTCCTAACCCATTGACATTCCACGTCAACGCCGTGAACCTGCCCTCAGCCATTGCCATGCAGCTTTTGAATCATCACGTGCCCGACCCTCCCCCAGAGGAGTGCCTACAACTCCAATCCCCATCCCAATCCCAGGATTCCTTTGATCTAACTGAAAAAGAACAGTCCCCCCCTCGCAGTGATCGCAGCTCACAACATGTGGCAGTGTCCAACTTGCCCCCACCCTACACTCTTCAGGTACCCACACCACCCCCAAAAGGTCAACATGACAACTCTGGCACAGGTAATCCAATAAGAGGTCTGTAGCCCTCCCTCCCCCCGTTCACTTAACTACACAATAATACAGTAACAACACACAATATACTTCCCTTTTTCAGGCCAAAGTTCCGCAATGTCTGCCAAGCCTTAGGGATACCTTACTGTTCCTTACGGCCCCTCGTCTCAGTCCTCTTCGCCATTGCTGGGCGGATGCAGTTGTTGCGTAGTTGCGTCGAGCAGGATCAGATCTGGAGCTTCCAGCCGCTTGATGCTCTCGAATAGTGGGTGTTCACTATCTGCATCCGTCGATTCTTCTCTCTCTGACAATTCAGTATTGACATTGTCGCTCGATCTCCGGAAGGTTTGTAAAGCGTGATCCTGTTCGTCGTCGTCGTCCGACTCCGATATTTGTGACTTGCTTTCTCTAGGCCTCAAAGACCTCCCTGGTGTCCCCCCGGCTGTAGTCCGAACCCTCAACACTCGCCTCCGACGCTTTTCCTTAGGCCTTTCCTGGCCTGAGCCCATCCTCTTTTCTGTGTACAGATCCAGAGCTGGAGGTGTCCTATGCCTTAACAGGGGCCGTTCCTCGATCCACGACCATGCCTCGTCTGGGGACTGGAAGAACAACGTGGTACCTTGAAAGATGACTTTAAGTTTAGCTGGGAACAGTAACATGTATTGAATCTCGAGTGCTCGAAGTTTCGCCTTGACCGGGTCAAATGTCCTTCTTTGTTTTTGCACGTCTCGTGAGTAGTCCGGGAATACCATCACTCGTGCATTCTCGTATTTAACCTTCCCCCTTCCTCCTCAGCTCGCGTAGTATTAGATCTCTATATTGAAAGTTCAAGAAGCGGGCTATCAAGGGTCGAGGGGGGGTCCCCGGTGGCGGGCGGACATTAGGCATCCGGTGCCCTCGTTCTATGACAAAGCAGGTCGAAAATTGTGCATCTGGGAGGGTTTCTTTTAGGAACATCAGGAGGAACTGGCCCGGGTCTGACTGTTCCGCATTTTCCGGGAATCCGATAAATCTGAGGTTGTTCCGGCGGGCCCTGTTTTCGGCATCATCGACCCTCCAGGCCACCTCTTTCATGGAGGCTAAGAGTCCCGTCACATCTTTCCGCGTGGAGTGAGAGGTATCTTCGAGTTCCGATATGCGGTGCTCTGCCTCAGTAACTCGCTCCGAGACTTTTCGTAGATCGTGGCGTAGCAGTGTGACCTCTGAGCGTATCTCTGCCATCTTTCCCTCCAAGCTTTCTCTTGATGCGTGAATCACTTGCGGTATGGCCGCATTATCAGGAAGGGGCATAGACCCCAGTGTCCCTTCTACCCTACGCGAGTTCCAAGGAGGACCCCAAGGCTTACGTCTCCGTCTCTTGTCTCGGCGTTTTTTCAGTGGGTAGAGGGGCTTATGGAGGGGGGAGAGGTCAAATCCAAGCCCAGGCCCATTGGGCTGCTTTTAGAACGTCGTCCTGGTCTCACCACGCACAGGAGTTGGGCTATCGTGCCCCTTGCGGCAACCTGTGCCCTGCCGGCGCCCCCAGAAGACTACACCTGGAGCATGGGATGAATGTCATGTATTCACCAACTCGTTGTAGCCAAGTATTTCCAAGTCCACACTACACTGCTTTGGCTCTGCAGTATCAGTACTCACAACTTTGAGGGCCCGAAATATGCACCAGGGCCTATGTGTTCACCATCAGTACTCCTCAGTACTTGCAACAGCTGTCCCCCTCTGCTCCGATGGAGTCCGCGGAGGAGATAGAGGCAGTCAACAGGCCCAGCGGACCCCTCGCAGCGCTCAGGGCCGCCCAGGTTCAGGCGGGCCGGCTCGCGCGATCTCCGCTGCAGTCGCCGCCCTCCGCCGTAGAGAGGTAGACGTGGGGGGCCCTCTCCTAGCCCCAGGACGTCTCACCAGACCCCAGTAGTCGATTTCCACCGCATCCAGGTGCACCGCCCAAGGGTAGGGAGCCACTGCACCACCGGCCAGGCGCGGTTGAGTCGCCCGGTGCACCGCTGCAAGGTAGGATCGCCGCCCGCACCAAGCAGACGTTTACAGCTCTCCGTCGCGGTGTCAGCGACGTGGAAGGGCACTGTTGTTCGCTAATTCTAGGTCGCCTGCCCAAATGTTCCTTTGTCGCAGCTCGCTGCCACCGCTCAGTCTAGGTGTGTCACGGACCCAGTGCTTTGCCGCGGGCCACTCCAGCCGGGCGCCATCTTGAAGAGCGTCTCGCCGAGGGTGTTGCCGGAAAGGCTCAAAATACGCCTTATATATCGCCCTTGCACCGGTCAGTTAGCTCTCCTCTGCCGTAGTACCTCTTCTGATCTCCACTGATGCTATTTTTGGCGTCGAGGGTCAGGATTTAAATCAGGATATACTCGGGGCCAGCGGAGCTCGCTGAAAACGCAGCTACCCGGCCATGCTGTTGCTGAAGCAATCATTTAACCCATGGCTGCGTTGACCCTTGTTTTCTTATATATTTTTTTTCTCTTGGAGGGCAGGACTTGCCAAAGCCTGCCTTAGCCTTCTAAAAGTGGCCGGCTCTAGCCTTCTAAAAGCTGTAGGATGGCAGCAGAAACGAGCTTACCGATTTAGGAGGTAGAGCTGACAAATACAGAAAAATATGAGAGCCCGTGGCGGCTGCATGTTACATCAAGTACATAATGAATTATTACGAACCTGCTGACGCGTGGATTCTCCGCTCAAGGAAGAGGTATTTACTTCACTTTTCAAAATACACACTTAAGGTGGACTACCTGCTCCGGTTGAGGGAGTGGTTATTTTTTTCATTTTCGCCCCCTCCCCCAACCTATACTACTCCTATGTCCAGTGCAGAGATAGTTCTTGGAGGCTAGGAGGGAAAGACGCCTCTAGGGCACCAGTCGTGTAAGTGGACGTAAATAATTTTCAAAGATACAGTGAGGTGGCAAATCAAGGTGTATTTCAAGTGCCCCGCAGGGTGGGTTGACGATGGGACTACAGGATGGGAAGCCAAGAGGACTTCATTCACAGACACGGTCAGCGTCATTTATTCATGGCTATAGTGCAGTAAAAATGGTGAAACACGAGAAAAATGTGTTTCAGGCTTTGCACTTTTTTCTCATATTTAAAACATTACCACACTGGCAGGGTCGGATTGGTAACACGGGCACTCGGGCAATGCCCGAGGGGCCGGAACCCGAATTCCAGCTGTGGGCTGCTTTTTTGAGCAGCCTGGGGGGGAGGGGGCAATTTGGGCCGTTTCTGCGTTGTTCGGAAGCCGCCAGCGGCCCAGTGGGTGCCTGAGTGGCCTTTCTGGATGTAGATGGGGGTACATCACCCCCCTTTTATCTACGGGCAGAGGTGTCACTCCCTTTCTCTTGCTGGGCCGGCCCATATATGCAGATTGAGCGGGGGCAGGGGGCCTGAACAAAAGTGGCCTCACTTGTTTTCAGGTGTGTTTCACCAGTGTAAACTAATACGTGCATTTATTTTTACCCACCCCCCCTTTTTTTTAAATAAAATTTCGCCGAAGCAGTGTTTTTCGGAAAGGCAATATGCAAATGTGGGCCACTTTTTTTTGCGTGCCCGGGACGATTTCTAATCCCAATCCAACCCTGCGGCTGGTGCAAAAATGGTGGAAAAGTCTGCGTCTAATATCTGTAAGCCGGGAGTAGAACTGTCGGAAAGTGCGTTTAAAATGGTCTATTGTTCCACTTTCTTAACGCAATTTTCCTCCTGCCTCTCATCTATGATTTCATGATGCCCTCACAAGATGGCGGGAAGCCATTACGATTCAGCCTGGGTCGAGGAGACGCTTCAGGAGATAGTTGCTTTTAAAGAATTGTATTTTTGTTTAAAGAAACCTGCAGGTGTTTTTTTTTTTTTTTTTTTAAATAAAATAAATGCGCCTGTATTTTGACATGCTCACGAACGTTATCTTAAGGTGGGTATGTTCTGCAGATGTGATATGCCATGCCCAGCAATGCTTTTTGTTTTTTTAATTATCTCACTGGACCGACTACACAAGAGTATTTAGAGCAATAGGTTTGGTTATTCAGCTGTGAGGCGCATACGACATTGTGCCGCGAGTGACAGCTCTAAGAAAATGTATTTGTATTTCTGCTCCTTATATATACCATGTATATACATTACTAACATAAAATGAATAAATACGAATTTTATTACAATGTAGTTTGTAGATATGTCATATACATTTTTGATTAAAAATGTCTATCAGCATCTTACACATTTGCATGCATGGAATGGTGTCCCAGAATGTGACTCTAAATTTTAGAAAGATTATAAATTTGAAATGTGTGTATTGACAGTTTAGTTTTGACCACAACGTTAATTATTTTGGCATTTGGCTATGAAGGAAGTCTGTGTGTACTGAATCCTAAACTTTCACTCCTGCCTGTTCTTCTAGGGAATCAGCAGCTTGTTCAGCTCCCTCAAAGTGGTGAGACTTCTTCGCCTGGGACGCGTTGCAAGGAAACTGGATCATTACATCGAATACGGCGCTGCGGTTCTGGTCCTTCTGGTATGTGTGTTTGGCCTGGCAGCTCATTGGCTGGCTTGCATCTGGTACAGCATCGGAGACTATGAGGTCATCAATGAAGACACCAATACCATAAGGAATGAGAGCTGGCTCTGTCAGTTGGGGGAATCCATCGGCTCTCCTTATCGGTTCAATGCTTCTGGGTCAGGGAAATGGGAAGGCGGACCGAGCAAGGATTCCGTGTACATATCCTCCTTGTACTTCACGATGACCTGTCTCACCAGCGTTGGGTTTGGCAACATCGCTCCAACGACAGACGGAGAAAAGATATTTGCTGCGGCCATGATGATGATTGGATGTAAGTAGTCTTTTCATTGCACTGATAAGAACAGAAATTGATCCAATCATAAAATGCACTCTAATTGCAAGAATGTGATGAGCACATGGTGTATGGATTCAGTAATGTTGATGCAGATTTTGCTGGTGAGAGCCTTTCCCATTTCCTTAGTAGCTCTGATGACATCCTCAATGATGCTGAAAACATGAATGGATATGTGACCCAGCCTCATTGTAAAGGGTGGTACTGACAAGCAAACCTCCATGATTGGTCCTGCTGTTTGTCGTTTAGACTCTTGGTTAAAAGAAGAGGCAGGCCCCAGGCACTGGCTGAGTCAGCTTAATGTACAGAAAGAGCCCTAATTAGGAGAAGGATGCATATAAAAGAATGATGGGTAATGGCAGTCGAAAGAAAAGAATAACAATCTCTTGGTTGAACAATGTAATACTTTTATCAGTAGTATACAATGTAAACTGTTATAAATTGATTCATATCATCAAACAGTCAGGCTAATGTGCATTTGAAGAGTTCTATAGGGCCCTCAGTTCTACACAAGTGGTGCTGCCCGCTTGGATTGAAGTATATTGGAAATACTCGATGGGATCTACGAACAAGAGAAGCAGGGAGTGAAAAATGGCTGGATTGAAATGCATTGGCAGAGCTATATTGAATGGTAAGAGATGATGCTGATCAGGATTGTGAAGCATTAGCAGAGCTGACTGGGTCTTACTCCTTCAGTAGTCGGGCACAATGCAGGGGGGTGGATATAAATTGCATGGGCTGTGCCTGGGCTGAGTACTGGCATGGCAGTGAGGTGCTACAGGTCATAACTTCCTTACATTTGCAGCTATGTTCATATAATTCACAATGAGATGCAAAAGAATAAAAGAGAATTGCCACCATTTGGTCCTGCAAGGTGCAGCATCTTGTGTAAAGTGATGACATAGTGAGGAAAGATGGCCCTGATAGTAGTTGACAATCTTTGTCAATTGATTCTCTTGAAGTGCAAATGAGTCTAGAATTGGATCAGATCCCAAGATCCCATACCTTTGTTACAGGCACCGGAACTTCCTTCTCAGATGGTGGCCACTGTAAAGGAAATGTATCGAGGTGAGTCGTGAAGGGAAATTGCAGCCTCATAGGAGAAATCTTGGACAGTTTGCCACTTTTCACAATCATACAACACCTCAGAGTGTCTGATGTGAACCATGCTGCTGATCGTAAGGCCCACTAAAGATCAGACACTGAGCCGTGTTGAAGAATTAAAGGGAACATTGTTTGGAACCTTAGATACATGGAGTCCGCCATATCACCTTCATAAGCACTGTGGAGCGGTGATCGGAAGGCTCAGCTAAGATTAACTGGCTAGGCCGACGCTCTTACATGCTGCTTTCTCAGCAGAGGGAGGAGTCACATAACGCTGCACTGCTCTTGTCACTGTGCAGTCTCCAGTGAAAGATGAGAAGGAGATGCTGGGTGAATGGGTGTATTGGAGAGATGGCCACAAGGGGCAGAGTAGTGCTGTGGCATGAGAGAACTGAGCGGCTAGAGGTGCACCGGTTAGGTACTTCCAGGACCACTGTGCACTGGAGTGAGAACATTCCTCCATGGCAACTGCTTACTTCAGTCCAGCGGGAATGGGCTTATCAATCTTTAAGTGAAAAAAGGGGAAAAAGGAAAACACAGAAGCTAAGTGACCATATTGGAATGGAAAGTCCCCGCCTGTCATGTGGTGAATATGAAATTGACCTGTTACTCAGGCCTAATAGATAAAGCATAAGCTTTCCCTCAAGGCATGCAACAAGCAAACAGGCACCAAAATTACAAATTTTCAAAAAATAACTGTTGGCAAACACTTAGGAAGCTCCAACAAGGATTATCATAGTGTGTATCTTCTACCCCAAGAGTTTATTCGAGAGGGTAACCAATACCAAATGTGTTGTTTACTAAATTATTCTGTAACATTCCATGTAACAAAATATCACTCTCCAGCCTTCAACACAGTGCAATAACAATCCACCCTCAAACACCTACCGGCTTCAATAAGTGAATTTCAGAGCAAGTAAGTTGGGCCTTCTACATTTGTCATAACTTACCATAATAAAGAGATCTGACCTGTGTCGTCTGACATTACCTTTCCCAATGAACAAATCAAGCCTGTAGCCTTCATCATTGGCTTGTTGCCGTAACAAAATGAGGCCATGTGTACTCCACATAAGGTGGCAATCATTATGCACACAGTCATAAAACTGCAATGATGTGCAAAATAACAGTTGAAAAACAATCCATAACTGCTCTGAAACAAGCCCAAGAAGGACCATCATGCTGCACACCTTCAATTCCAAGTCTATGTTAAAGAGGGTAAATAAAACCAAAACTCTTGCCCACTATGGTATTCTGTGAGATTTCATCTAACAAAGTATCTATCTAAAGTCTTGGACAAAGTTTAATGACAATTCACCCTTAAGGGCCATTTAGCTTTAAAAAAAGATGGTCAGGCTTACTGACTTTGTTGCACCTTTTCATAATAAACCTGTGGCATCTAACATAACATTTCCCAGTGAACCAATCAGGTCTATAGCCTTTATCATTGATTTGTCACCATAACGACCTCAGGCATACAGTATGAAAATCACAAATATGCACAAAGTGGTAGTTGGCAAAACAATATTCACACCTCCTAAGAGGACTAATAAGGAATATCAAAGTGCAGATCTTCTGCCCACAGGTTTTGACAGAGGGGGGAAACCAACAGCGAAACCCATTCCTAGTACATTGATCTGTAATTCCTGGTAACAAAATACCTGTCTGCATCTTTATTACACTTTATTAACAATGGACGCTTAAAAGCCATTAGGCTTTCATGTATGCTTTGCATGATAAATAAGTCAAGCCTACTGCCTTTGTTGTAACTCAATGAATTTGTCACTATAACCAACTTAGTCCTGCTGTGTTGAGCATAAGCTTTCGCACAATGCAAAAAGTGCAATACAAGCACTCTTTTAGCGGAAGCACCCAGCTCCTTTCCAATCAAAATCTATAGTCAAGGAAAGGAATCCACACTTGGATGGAGCAAAAGCACTCCTCTCAGTATTGTTTCCTAAAATTCTTTTTATATTCATCACATAAGGTCTGGCAAACGCTAAAAAGCCAGACCTAAAAAGTTGGCTGAAGACGTCAGAGAAGCGGACTGGTCTCTCTGAGCAGTGAGCCTGAGACTACTGGCAAACCCAAATCCCAAGATGCTGAAGGATTCAAGCACTTCTTTTGATAAAATCCGGGAATGTGTTGAAGGAAATGTTTGGAAGAGGGGGATCTTCTTTGCTTGAAAAGGATTTCACACTTTTCCAGAGATGCTTGAAGACGGATCTCTTCTGCTTAACTTCTGGGAAGAACGCATAAGACTAAGCTCATGAGGTCCTAAAAGAGGCCTCTATCACAGTCTGTATCGTTCAACATTCCAAATCCATTGACTGGTTGGGTATGAAGGGCTTTTAAGTAGTTCCTTGTGATTGGACTTTTTTCCATCTCTTTCACACCTAGAGTGACATAGTCACAAAACCTAAGTGAAGTTTATAAAGCCAGGCAAGGCCACCTTGTGAGGCCCTGCATGACTTGATAAATCTGGAGTTACACAAGGCAGTGCAAATCTCTGCCTTGCTTTACTCTGGCCCCAGGGAAGCGTTCCATGGGTGGAGCGTGGGTGTTCCCACGCATCCACCCATGGATTTTGGAGCATTCCCAGATTTACCATAAGTGGTCGACCTGGGAATGTGTCAAAATGCTACGCATCCCCAGGTGAGGAGTAACGAGAAGACATATCTTTATGTCTTCTCGTTTTTTCCTCTTTCTTCCCAGCACATATAGAAAGAGGAAAATGCCTCTCAGGATTGTTTTTGTGCAGGAAGGTGTCCCTTGATGCAAGGGTGCCTGCGTTGGCGCTAGGCAGTCAACAGTGTGCCAGCGCTAGGAAAGGACAGGAATGCGCTGTATAATGTTCAATACAGTGCATTTCTGCCCTTACACACAGCGCAGCAAGGTGGCTTGCTGCATTGTGTTGCATGAAAGTTTGATAAATCTGCCCTCAAATATATAAATGTACGTGCCACATCTTTAAGTAAAAATTCTAAACTCATTTTAGCAGGGATATTTTCAGGCCAGTCTATGAGTCTACCTTCTGCTGCAATTTCAGACCCTCCATTTCTCTCCTTAGCTGGGACATAGGGCTGACATGGAGAATGAACCTAAGAAAAGCGCAAGAGAAGCCTCGCAAAGCAAAACCAATCTACAACTTTCCTTGTTTTCTCTACTTCCGCATGCGTTAGAAATCCCATTAGAGTGATCCATTCCTAAGCACGTGGCAGATCACTCATGTTAGACAGCATTCCCAATACAATCTCTGGTGTAATTGCCATGGTACATCACCACAATGCAAAATGTAACCGCACTGAGGGCCCTTTAATTCTGAACAACACAGAGCTAATTTCTTATGTTGACAATTACACAAAGCAGTGATGTATGAACTCTGAAGCAGTTTTGCAGCATTCCCTGATCGCTTCCATTAAAGCATGCCATAAAACTGTTCGTCATTATCCTGTGGGAAGAAATATGTGCATTGGAATCACAAGTTATTTTTAAATTCTTTCCAAGTTTCCTCTTGTAGAGTTTATATTTTTATATTGTATTAAAACATTATTTACACAAAACCATTCGGCAATTAAAAATGACCCCCTAGATTTAAATGCTTCTCTCTCCTTTGCTGCATGCTTTCCAATTCATCCAGCTATTTGTCCCTACTTAATTTATTAACACCTTTTCAATGTGTGAGGATCCCTTGCCGAACTGAGGTGGATGGTGTGGAAAATAACAAAGGACTGGGATGCGGCCCGAGTAATTACCAGTGGCTGAGATGAATTAAAACAGTCCACATCTTTTTTTTGTATACTTCACTTGCCTGGTTATAGCAGCAACTTTGATTCATATGAATATGGACTCCATATTTAAATGACATTGTTGATCATCCCCCTCCCCCATTTTGGACGAGCGAAGGAAAGAAAAATCTGCTATTCACTGATCTTCTCCAGTCCAGTCTGCAAAAGACATTGTCTAAAAGTTGTATACTTCGTGGTAGCTCCACATTAAATCCTTGATACCCCCAAAGCATTGTTGTACCCTCTGTACACCGAACTTGAACATTTGTTAAGGTATCCTATTTCCAGATTTTGGTTGGTGATTTAAGAGATATAAAGGGCGGGGCAGTGGCTGATTTCCAAGATAGAACAAAATGTAATGGGTGGAATGCTTCAATTAATCTCAGCCACTGGTTATTTTGGGGCACATTCCAATCCGTTGTTTTAGCGCATCTATGTCAACACACAAAAGGACCAACCATATCTTCATCACTCTGGCACCGCCTCCAAAAGGACGATCCAGCTTGAATGGCTTGGTCATATCCCCTCTGAACTTGAACGCAAGCAACACTAGAGCAGTTTTCAGTTGTATCCGACAGCCAGAGGACAAACAGAAATTGAGGAAACATTAGTTGTAGAGGGAACAGGACAAAAACAGGATCCTTACCACAAAAAAGTGCAGCCCTGTCAAACTCCTATATTTATCTTCTTACGGCTCTTTTTTCATCATCTGTAGATTTGTACAATAAAACAAGCTATGAAGCTTGAGATGGCGGAGGGTCATCTAATATGCAGTCCAACCAAATTCATTGATAAAGCACTTCATCCCACAGCTGTCATGCACTCAGCACTGTGTGAAGCCCGAAGGAGAACAGAGACTTAAGCTAACAAAGGAAGTTCTTACTTGTGTCAATGGGTTACTTACTATAGCCGAAGCAAGGCATAGCCGTGCTGTAATCAGGTGCACATAAGAAGCATGTCAACATTTTAAGGAAGTCGAACTAACAGCAAACACATGTCCCCAGCCCTTGTGTGATCAACAGCAAAGGGACTTTAAGAAGTACTACAGAAAGAGGGGCTTTGATACCTCATTAAAGAATTTTACTGGGCAGAAGTTGTATGCTTCCTCCTAAAGTGTGTTTGTAGTTGGCTCCTGATGGCTCCTGAGAGATTTTCCCTCACCTAGGATGGCCACTGTAAGGAATTGAGGTATTGATTGAGGGGGGTGAAAAACCTACTCAAGCAACAACCACAATTCTCATCAGTGTGAAACACAAAAGTCACTAAATTAACCTGTTCTTAATCCTCTGGTAGCTTGGCACAAAAGCAGTGAGGCTTAACTTAGAGGCAATATGTAAAGTATTTATATAGCACACTAACAGTAACAAACTGAAAAAAGGAAACACAAGAAAAATCCTACACCAATTTAGACTAATAGAGAACAATGTATTAAATAAAATGCCACCAAAACAAATTAAATCCAATCAATAGAACCTGGGGTCACCACATACAGTGTTAGGACTCATTCTAGCAGAGGCCAGGTGCAGGGTTCAAGGTCTCTGGAGCTTGTAATGCCCCTGGAGCTCACACTGGAGGCCAACCAACTAGTCCTTGGAGTCACTCTGGTAGACCTGGGTCCAAGCAGCAAGGCAGGCCTCAAGCAGCAGGAAAGTCCTCTGGGAGCAAGACAGGAATCAAGCAGCAGGCTAGTCCTCTGGGGTAACAAAGCAGGTCTCAAGCAGCAGGACAGTCATCTGGGGGTAAAGAACAGTCCTTCTGAAGTATTCCACAGGTCTAGGAGTGTACTGAAGAATTGTTCTGATGGTCCAAAATTTCTACCTGTGTCAGCCTTTGAAGTAAGGGAAACTTCTAGGCAACCCAACATCTAGTTTTAGAAAGTTCTTCCCTTCCCCTGCAATGGCTTCTTTCTGAGCTATAACTGAATTCCTAAAACACGCCAGACCTGTTGCTGATGTGTGCGTGGAACGATGGTCAGGGAGTAGCAATTAATTGAGTCCAACTTGCAGCCATGACTTCTTTCCTATGTTTGCGTGCTTCAATGTAGGTTTTTTCTTTGCATTCTTTGACTTTTGGGTTTTTAGTACCCATTTAAGCCAGAACTACAAGGCCCAGAACACAAACCTGAAACGTGAATTGAAACGACGACCGATGTATGGACCTCGGAAACTTGGTAGCTGAGCACTGGGTCTCCTGTTTGTACAATATAAGGGAGAAATTGCATTTAAATAAGGAAGTTGTGTTAAATCATTGCTAATTCTTTTATGACATATGCTTGGGTCTGTTAAAAAAATACAACTAAAGCAGATAGAAATATTCTGCTGTCTTGTGGTTACTCAAAAAACAGGATTTTTTCATGGTGATTTTCAAGTGATACATATATCTGTTTAAACACCTTCTTAGGTCTAGCCTACAGATAGCTTTTGCTGTCTAGCAAGAGCTCTTGTCATCACACACTACACACTACAAAGTACAAAACAGACCACCAAACATATACTTATGGAAAAAGGGACTTTTAGATAAACCCTTTCAGCCACTGGCTACTTTTGTTCAGCTGGCCTTCAGCATCCCCTTTAGGGGTTGTCTATCAGTGTTGGTATCAGCCCTCAGTATTTTGCAGATGTGAACTACTTAAAGTAGTCCACACACACATTCCACTTTCATTGTCTTTTAAAATTTATGTGGAACCCTCTCTGCCTTTGGTGCTCTCTCTACATGCATAAGTCCCCTCTCCATCCACGTCAATGAGTCTCAGGCACTCACTCACCCCCTCCTCTGAACAAACATGTAGAAGAGTCATGTACTGACGAGTAAAGTAGAAAGTTTCATGAGAAAGTGGTCCATTAGCACAGCAGGAAAACCAGCTCAGAGATGCATGCCACTGCAACAACACCCTCAAGAGTCAAGACTAACACAAAGACACCTTTGCGGAATACATGATCAATTAATTCATATTCTCACTCCCTATCCAAAATGCCTACACCTGGTGGCCATCTTGAAAGGGTGGAACCTGCCAAGTATAGAGAGACCTATAACATATGCCAGGGCTTCCTGAAACTACTAGAGGCATGCAATGCTTGAGTTCTCAAGAAGGCCGCGGTCCATTTGGCCACAGGATATTGGTTACACACCAAAAAGGCTAGAAGGCTCTACATCTTTTAAATCTTGCAGTCAGAGCTCCCAAAGAGTGTGTGTTTTTGTGGTTTTATTTAATTCCTCATAATGACAACTTGGTAGGTGTCCCCTCCAATGATGGAGGAGAAGTTATACGTGGGAGGTGTTCTTCAAAAAGGATGTGACTCCTCACTTAATCTGGGTGGCATACTTCATGAATGGGGTTGCTCCTTTACCAGCACTTTTATGGTACAAGGCAGGCTCATTCAGACTTCTTGGAGTCTTTTAGTGTGTGTTTGATAATAAAGTGGAGAAAGTTTAAGGTCTCAGTAATGTCAGTTAAAATTGCATTAGGATAGAAATATTCAAAGTCAATTTAATTAGTGATATTCGAGTCCTATCCTATAAACATATAATTATTTTTGCAGGATGTTTGCATGGCAGTTTTCAAGTGATCCATATATCTCTGTCTGAGCACTTTTTTCCCCTCACCTACAGACATTTTTTAGCTGTCTGATGAGAGCTCATGGAATTCCACACTACACCATACATAACAGAATACACAACATTGGAAAAGAGGATGGAAAAGAGGATTATGGACAGTCCCTTTCAGCCATTGGCTACTTATGCTCAGCTGGCCTTAGGCATTGACTTTAGGTGTTGTTTATCAGCATTGGTGTCAGCCCATGGAAATTCCCTGGTTGAACTACTTAAAAAAGTAGCCCACACACATTCATCTTGTACAGTTTCTCACATTTGTTTCATGCAGACACCTCTCTTCCTTGCACTCGCTAGGTGCTTAAGACCCCAGCCCCGTGTTCCTCCTGTGTCTGTGGTTCCCAGGCGCTCCCCTGTCCACTCTCAGCACACATGCAGAAGGGCCAGATACTAACATAACTACTATTACTAATACTAATAAACTGAAGAAGCTTGGAATTGTGTGTCAGTAAGAGACACTCTCAAGTTACAAAACTACTGGGAAGACACCTTTGTGTTGTACATGAGAAACTAGTTAATTTCCTGTGATACAGAAAAATTGGTAGCCATGAATTAACTGCTGCACATCCAAAAGCTGTAGTCAGGGTATTTGTTAATTGACCCCTTTTACAAAGAGTAAATGTTAGTGCTACTAAGATGCCTAAAAAAACCTCCCCACACGCAACCCAGGGAAGTCATAAAAGCTGGAAACCATAATACAAAGAAAGCACAGGAGCACACAAATATCTAGTGTTACAAAGGGAATTCCAAAGACATTAGTAGTTAGATAGGTCTGTATTTAGTGCAATGAAATAAATGAGATAAATCCAATGTCCATACAACCAACACATGTTTCATCCAAATGGGCTTTTTTGTTTTATATTTCTTTATTAATTTCAAGATAAACATACAACATACAGAAGTGGAATATGTTCCATAATCCATGCTACGTGTTCCGCCAGGCGGAAAGCTAAGACGAAAGCCACAAAACCAACGAGATAAGGACACAGTGAACAACAAAACCTCCCCCCCCCCAAGTCCTCCTTCCCCCGCCCTTTAAAGGCTTAAGGCATGTATAAATGGTGTTTCCAAGCTCACACCCCCATCCAGATTGTCTATCCCTGTGTGCCCTGAGATGACCCATCGTTCAAAGGTATGCTCTGTGGTGGGTCCGCTAAACGTAGGAGTCTTAAGTATTTCGGACAAGTGAGTTCCTTGAATTCTGAAGTCAATAGCGATAGAATGGGCTTCCACAGATCATGGAAAGAGGCCCCTGGGTTAGCCAGTGAAAGAGAGATTTTTTCCATCCCGAGAACCCCCCACAGTCTATGCAACCATCCGACATAGGTAGGTGTTGTTGTCTTCCCCCAATGAGATAGGATGTCTTGTAAAGCCGCCCCCAGTGCTAAAGCCATCTGTTTGCCCCTCCTTGATCTAAGTGGGAAGGTAATGGGATTGGGCAGGCCTAGGAGGGTGTAGGATGGGAAGCGAGGTATTTGAGTTTGGAAATGGGAATCAATGTCGTCCAATACCTGTTGCCAGTAATTTGACAGTTGGGGGCACTCCCATAATAGGTGGGTCAAAGTACCCAGTAATACACAGGCTCTCCAGCATAAGGGGCTATGTGCAGGATTGCCTCTTTGAAGCCGTGGAGGTGTCAAATACCAATATGTTACTATTTTCATCGCAGTTTCTAAATTAGCGACACTATGCGCAGAATGGCGAGCCCTGTAATAGATATCCTGCCATTCCTTCTTCGATAACGTCCTGCCCAGTTCCCCCTCCCATCTCCGCTGTCCAGGAGTTTTCTCAGTACCGGGACCACTCCGGATGAATTTGTAAAGGTCCGTTGTCAGTCGAGCATCTGTGTGTCTTGTTAGTAACCATTTTTCAAATGACGTAAGCTGTCTCTCTGCCCCCCCTCGAATCTCTGGCTGCAGTACCCAATGTCTAATCTGTTGGTAATGGTAACGTTCTTTTTCAGGAAGGTTATGCTGCGCCCGTAGGTCATTAAAGGGCAAAGGCCCTTCCACATCGAAGAAGTGTCCTACTGAACGGCAACCTGCTTTTGACCATTGCGCAAAGTTAGTTGCATCCATTCCCGGAGTAAAGTCTGGATTATTGACTATAGGCATGATTGGTGAAGGGAACGTTGTGAGTCCTCGTGAGAGAGCCACCCTATCCCAAGCCAACAGGGTGGAATGCGTCACCTTAGATAGATACAGATTGCGAGGTCTGGCCGATTTAGTGAGAAAGGGGACCCCCCCATAGTGGTTGCTTAGCTAGTGCCCTATCCATGAACAGCCAGTGCTTCTCGGATTCCGGCCGAGACCATTCGACCACAGCACGCAACTGCACTGCCCAGTAGTATTCATGCAAATTTGGAATCGCCAATCCCCCCTCGATTGGAGCTCTGTAGCCTAAGTCTTTGCTCATCCTAGGCCGCTGGTCCTGCCAGATGAAACGCTCTAAATCCATCTGCAATGCGCGCAGCACTCCTGAAGGAGGGGCCACAGGGAGGGCCTGGAATAGATATATGATTTTAGGTAGTACTGTCATTTTAATTGCTGCGATACGGCCCAGCCAGGACAGCGAGTATGGTCGCCATCGACGGAGGCAGTCGCGGATCTGTCGCAGCAGTGCCGTGTAGTTCAAGGAAACAGTGCTTTATATGTTGCTTGTAAGTTGTAGACCTAGGTAGGGAATAGAGTCCTGAGCCCACTGAAGGCGGTGTGCACGTTTGAGGGAGTCCAACTTAGCCGGACTGAGAGTCAGACCCAGAGCCTGGGACTTACTGACATTGACCTTAAATCCCGATGCATGCGCGAAGCGATCAAGTTCCTCCAATAATGCGGCCAGCGACCGCTCCAGTTGCTCCAGGATGGCCACCACATCATCAGCATACAGACTGATTTTGTGGTCCTCTCCTCCAAACCTTACCCCGGAGCTTGAGGGGTCGTCTCGCACTCTTTGAGCCATAGGCTCCATGTATAGAGTGAATAAGAGTGGCGAGAGAGGGCACCCCTGTCTCGTCCCTTGTTGGATTGGGAAGGGGGCCGAGACCACTCCATTCACCCGGACCAGAGCAATAGGGTTGGTGTAGCTACCGAAGACCCAATTGACAAAACGATCTGGTAGACCAAAGTGATGTAGGGTTGCTTTGAGATAGGGCAAGTGTACCCTGTCAAACGCCTTCTCGGCATCTACTGAGAGTACCATGCGCTCGTCCTGGAAGCGCTCGGATTTATCTATTATATGAAGTAGGCATTTGGTATTGTCAGAGCACTGGCGCCCCGATACAAAGCCCGACTGGTCTGGGTTGATTAGCCCGGGGAGGCAGGAGGAGAGCCTCTGCGCCAGGATCCCTGTGAATATTTTAAGGTCTACGTTAAGGAGGGAGATAGGGCGGTAGGATGCGCAATTCCGCTTGTCCTTCCCCGGTTTAGGTATAACCGTGACTAGTGCTTCCAGCATCGTGGGCGGTATGGGAGAGGACGAACCAATCGAATTGATTACCCTCACTAGCAATGGGGCCAGGGTAGCACAGAAGGCCTTATAAAAAAGGGAGGAGAATCCGTCTGGGCCAGGGGACTTAAGTGGTTTTAGTCGTGATATGGCAGATATAACTTCCTCGAGTCTGAATGGTGATTCGAGGTCCTCCAACTGACTAGGAACTAGCCTGGCAGTCTTTTCTCCTTGCAGATATTGAATAGGTGCCGCATCAGGAAGTTCCTGCGCTTTGTATAAGGCTGCATAATATTGTCTAAAGCTATCCGCAATGCCCTTATTGGTGGCCTGCTCCTGCCCAGAGTGATCCATAACCATTGAGACATTGGACAGTTGCCGCTGTGTCCGCAACTTGTTGGCTAAAAGTCTCCCACATTTGTCCCCTTTGGAATGGAATGCGTGCCAAAGCCGCAGTGCAGCATGCTCAGCCCTATTGATATCCAAGCCCACCATCTGGGCTCTCGCTGCTGTTAATTGCTTCCAAACCCTGGGAGCACCAGTTCTTTGGTGTATTCGCTCTAGTTCTGCCACCGCGTCCGAGAGTTGCTCCCTCTTTTCTCTCCGGGATTTATTATCATGCGCAGATATAGCTAAAAACTCACCCCTGACTACCGCATTCAACGTATCCCACAATATGGCAATGGGGGTATCCGGCGTATCGTTGTTGGCCAAGTAGTCTACTATAGCCTGAGTAATACGCTGAACAACCGTGGGGCATTTTAACATTGTCTCCCTTAGCCTCCACAGTCGACGAGTAGGGCGTGGACAAGAGAGGGCTAGAGATATGTGCACTGCCGAATGATCCGACAGAGAGCAAGAAAGTATCTCGACCTGTTGAGTTTGTTGGGACATCGTGTCAGTGGGCAGTATATAATCGATTCTGGCATATGTCTTGTGAGGGTGGGAGTAGAACGTGTATTCTCTTGACGTCGGGTGTTGGGTCCTCCATTTATCCATCAGTCCCATCTTCGTTAGCATCTGTCTCCCTCTTTCAGTAAGGGCCCCAGTCTGTCCATATCGCTGGGCCGATCTATCTAATTCGTGATCAAGGACAAGATTGAGGTCTCCTCCTATGATTAGTGATCTGTCTGGAGATTCGGCCACCCCTTTTACCACCTCGTAAAGAAACTCTTCCTGGCCGGAGTTCGGGCGTAAACTGTGGCAATGGTTAGCGCATGCTGGCCCAAAGTGAATGTATGCGCCAACAGCCTGCCCTTAATTTCAGCCCGTTTGGGACCTATTTTACCTTGGAAGGTCGTGGAAACTAAAATGGTGACGCCAGCTGTTTTGGCCGAATGGGAGGAGAATAGCTGGTGACGGAAGGCGCTGGACCGCAGCCTATGGGTGTCTCGGGGCAGCAGATGTGTCTCTTGAAGGAGGCAAATGTGTGCATCAGAGTTTTCGAGAAACAAAAGGATGGTCCGCCTCTTCGATGGGCTGTTAAGGCCTTTTACGTTAAGCGAGATTATTTTAAGGGACGCAGCCATAGGGTAATTTCGCAGGAGCGCCTAGCGTAATTATAAGGCCATGTTCAGTACAAGGGCCAGGGTCGCTAGAGGGTGACAGCCTGTCGGGTAATCGGGGGCCATCCCCGGTGCGATAACCTCGGTACAGAGGGTTTGCGCTAGAGGGAGGAGGGAACCCACAAAACCCAAAAACGAAACCCCTACAGATAAATATGAAACTTTGAACGATTTTATAGTCCTGGGTGGTCAACCCCATGGAAATGCGTAAGATGTCAGCAGGATCCATCCCGCCTCCCCGCTCCGCCCAGGCCCCATGCAATAACAACCAGGGAGCATTCAATTACAAGCTGCTGCATCATTCCCCCCCTTCTTTTCTGCCTGGCCAAACTCCTCCTAGTCCGCATTAGCTGTCTCTTCTCCCAGGGAGACACTGGCCGCCTCTCTTTGGCGATAGTCTCAGGGTCCGGTCGGAGACGAAGCGGGTATCGGCCAACTCTCTTCCAGCCGTCAATTCGAGGTTGGCGTCGTCTAGACCCTGATTGTGTAGGCACGTTCAGGTCTTCATCAGCTAGGCCGAGCAGCTTTTTGGCATCCTACAATTTGTGTGGATCTGGACCAGTGAACCCTCCCATTTGAAGATTAAGCGAAAGGGATGACCCCAAGAGTAAGAGATGTCTTTAGAGCGCAAGTGGAAGTGATCGGCCCGAACTCCCTACTTTTTTGTAGGGTAGATGCAGCTAGATCTTGGAAGAGCAGGGGCTTGATAGATCTGAATTCGATTGGATGTTTAGCTCGAGCCTCTCGGAGGATCCTTTCTTTAAGCCGAAAGTCGTGTACACACATGAGTATGTCCTGGGGGGGAGCCGTCGCTGCTCTTTTCGGGCCCACCCGATGGGTTCTGTCCAGCTTAATCCGTTGCTCCGGCGGGGCTCCCAAGATGAAGCGGAAGAGCTCCTCCACGAAAACCTCGATGTCTTGCTCCTCGGACCCCTGTGGAACAGATCGGATCCATATGTTGTTCCTCCTGGAACGGTTTTCGAGGTCTTCCGCGTGAGCCTGAAGGTCCATTTGTTGATCCTGCAGGCGGATGACCTCTTGTTGGAGCAGTTCTATCTCCTCATCTCTAGTTGTAGCCAGCGTCTCCAGTGTATCTACTCTATCACCCAGCGAGTCCAGTTCCCTCCGTGTCTCTCGCAGTTTCTGGGTCATCTCCCTCTTCATGGTATGGATGTCGTCTTTCAGGGAGGCAAATAGGGACTCTAAGAAGGCACGTGTGATCGGGCTATCAGCTTCCCCTGTCGCCGTGTCCGCGGGACTACCAGCCGTGGAAGAGTGAGTCTCAGAGCCCCCGGCACCAGACCTGAGGAGGAGGTCCTTGACTGAGTGATCTTTCTTGGTTTTGGTGGAAGCCATCTCGATTAATACTATGCTCAGACTCAGAAGGCGCACCGTGAAGCACAGCCGGATACGATAAGTGACCACTGTCCTATAGCTCCTGCCCTGTTACTACAGGTGTCCTGCAGCTTCTGTTCACTGTGGATTGTGCGGCAGCCCCACGACCAGACTCCTGATGCAAGGGCCTTTCGCGGCCTAAGCCCGACTCCCATCGCCCCCAGTCCCGGGAATGTGTCGAATTCACAGGCGCCGCGTATGGTGGCACCACGTGCAGTCTCTTGCGGCCTGGCTCTCACTCAGCATAAGGGGGGGGGCATCACGCTACCTCCAAGTGTCAGGCACAATCCAGGAGGACCAGTTCTGGTAGTTACGGGCCCCACAAGCAACCGAGCTCACCTGCCTCCTGGGCCTCCTCACTGCGCTTCTCCAGGGAACAAGGAAAAGAGGGGAGTGGGGCAGGCGTCGCTCACCTCTCCAGTGTCCGCAATCGGCCCTTCTCCCTCTCAGCTCCCTCCGTCTGTCAGGTCCTCGACCCCTCTTTCTTCCGTCACAGAGAAGGGGGGAAAAAGTGTGCCGCAGTCTCGCCAGCCCAATCTCAGGCCGCACCAGCAGGTCCGCCTTCTCGTGGCTCACGCTGACTCTGGGCGGGCAAGTTCGTACGTCCCCCGGCCCTGGGACAGGGTCAAGGCCTCCTCACCAATTAGTCTGCCCGGGGGTGTCTCCCGCGGCCGCGGTCTTCAGTGAAACCCGGGCCCTCCGGCCCCAACAGGTCCCTGCACCGTGTTCTTCGTGGAGCAGGGGGGGAGGGGAGGCCCGTACACCGACCCACTGATTGCCGTCCCCACCCGCTCAACCTCTCCGCCGATCGGGACCTCTGCTTGCGTCTCACCGCCTCAGGGGGCCGCGCCGCTCGCTCTCCACAGGCCGACCGGTCACAGGCCTCCCGGCCGGATCTCCCACTCTGGGGGCCTCCACCGCCGTCCGACCGGCGGCGGTCGACCGTTCTCCGGATGCGGCCCCGATTAAATCAGGCGTGATCGCCCCAGGCAGGCCCCACGTCGCTTGGCCGCCCCATTCACTCTGACACAGCTCAGGGGAGCGCGGCACACGGAGGGTAGTCCTCTCTCGGATGCAGGCCAGGCGGCTCCTCCCAGGCCCTTTCCTGGCCAATTCTGCTCTCCGGTGCCACTAGACGCGGGGGAGCACAGATCAGCGCTGCTCCCGGTGCTTGACGATGATTATTCGGCGGGGCCTAGGCGGTTACACGGAGAAGCGAGCAGGTACGTCCTACTCGGCCGCCATCTTGGCCGCGCCCCCCCAAATGGGCTTTTTTAAGGCATATGTTTAAAGATGCAGAAAAAAAATATTTCACGTATATTCCAGTATGAAAGAGTGTAGTCCAAAAGTGCTTATTATCAGGTAGGGAAACCTTGGCTAAATTAAGGATGTTGGCAGGACAGGTATGGCAGCCCGTATCCTAAAGATGTATCCGATGAGATAATCTTTACAAATAGAGGATAGTTCTAGTGACTAAGTGGTAGGAAGAGAATGGTGGAGATCACGGTTAATATTTCCTAACCAGCTGCATATGTAAATAAAGGCCATGATAGACTCATGGCATCTGGGAGAGTTTGAGGAGATTCTGCTGTTCCCCTTTCAGCCATTCGTTACTTTTATTCTGCTGGCCTTAGGCATTCACTTTAGGGGTTGTCTATCAGCAGTGGTGTCAGCCCAGGGCAATTCCTAGGTGTGAACTACCTAAAAAAGTAGTCCAAATACATTCATCTTGTATTGTTTTTTGCATTTTATTCATGAAGATACCTCTCTTCCCTGCACTTGCTAGGTGCTTAAGACCCCCCCTTCACCCCCTGTGTTCCTCCACCTGCTTCTGTGGATCCCAGGCAGTCCCCGGTCCACTCCTTAGCACCCATGCAGAAAGGTCAAATACTAGTAAAAATACTATTACTAATACTAACTAACAGAATGAGCTTGGTATTGTGTGTCACCAAGAGACTACTGAGACGACATCTTTGTGCTGTACATGATAAACTCATTTCTTGCTCCCTATTCAAAATAGCCACTAACTTAGCCTCCATCTGATGGCCATCTCGAAATGGAGGAACTTGCAGGTATTACATGTGCTGGCACTCGTTGCAACTATTGAGGGCATACCTTGCTTGTGTTTCAAGGATCTCCTTGTGTTTGCTTTGTTCGCCCCAAGTTGGCAGGGAATGCCCAGACGTGGGTACCCTTGCTCACTTTGCCACTGGATTCAAGCTGGTCTGGCTGATGATGGATGTTACCCCGAAACTGGTCCCAGGATGCTTGTTTCCGTTTCAGGGAAGACCTGGCTTGGCAGCTCAGGCTGGACTGTTCCCATGGGGAACAGGGTCAAGAGCAATTTGCATATGGCTGGGTCTGAACTGGGATGGCGAAGTGAGCTAAAGAACGATGATGGATTCAACCCAGATCTGTGACTGGGGGTGAGTGTCTGAAAAGTTTCAGCGTCCATCATCTCCTTGTGTTTCATTTGCGTTTTAAGGATGGTCAAGCCGTTTGGATATAGGGTATTGATCTCCTCTGAACACAAGGAGGCATATGGGAGCAAACAGCAGGGAGACAGTAACACCCAGTGTGTGACACATGCGTCTGATAGAGTTGCTGTTCTCCAAGCAATTTCTGTAATAATGCTAGTGTTGCTTTTAACTACCTTATTCACAATTAAAAGTTAATATACATAAAAACCTAGTTAATCGATTCCTTAGCACCAAATTAACAGCAAGTAAACAGAGTAGTGGCACCTTTGGATTGTGTCATAAGGGATGCAATTTGATATGTCATCAGTAATGTCATCATTGATGTCATTTAACATATTGTCAGTGATGTCATGCTTGAGGGGAGGAGCAGTGCATGATTGAATCACAGTTTAATTATAAATGGTACATTTCAGAGCTTTTTGGGTTTTTGTTTGTGACCATAACTTCACTTTAACTGTGTTTTTGTCCCACTGTGTATGTGTTAAAAAGTGTTGCATCAAAGATCAAGTGAAAAGTCAAAAATAGTAATATAATAAAAATAAAAAAGGCAAAAATCAAATATTCTGGGGATCATTTTCAAATATATGGCAAAAGAAAAATAATTATAGTGTTAAAATAGCTGAGAAAAAGCAATACATAGAAAAATGGGCCTTGGTGGAAGATGGGTCCTTGGTTCCAACAGGTCTTATGAATGGCGCATTTTGAATTTAATCCAAGGACTTTCAAGGCCAATTTTGCATTGTCAAATTTGAGTTTTAGACAGTGTTTGATTGCATTGATAGTTTTTTTCAATCTGTCAATCATTTCTTTTCGAAGTCCTGTATAGACTATGCCACAAAAGTCTAGCTGTCCCATTAATAGGGCCTTTATAAGTTAAACTCAATGACGAACTTGTATAAAGACCAGGATCTTCTTGGGTAAGGACAGTAGTGAGTTGATGCCACTAACTAATTAATTATAGTTTTAACTTGTCCAGCGAATGAAAGATCGTCATACATTTGATGATTCGCAATTGGCAGCATGTAAAAGTTGAACTTTAGGGGTGAAGACCACTTTGGGGCCCTGCATGTCACCCTTTGTTTGACAATTCTTCAGACACCAATGAGCACTTGCTAGCTTCTGTTATGGAGGATGGTACAATTATGTGGCTTTGCCAGATATCACAGTAAGTATACAAAACAGTGATGGATGGAATGCTTGAATCAATCTCAGCCACTGGTAATCACTCAGGGTGCCATCCCAATCCATCATTATTTTGCACACCCTGCCATCTCATTTTGGACCCAGCTATATGCAGATCAGTCCTGACCCTGCTCTGATAGGAACAGTCCAGCCAGGGGTTAGGTTTATTGCAAGCAGCCTCCCATCACCTTTTGTGTGTTTCAAGTGCTGCCCTAAGTGGCATGTGTACGCCCAGATGTGGGCCCCATGCTCACTGTGTCACTGGAACCAAGCTGTATCCTATTGACGAGCCCATAACTAGGGTATAACCATTCCTGGGTTGCTTGTGTTCTGGTTCATGGGGGACCTTGCTTGGCAGTTAGAGCTGGTCTGTTCCATGAGGCATGGGCAGGGTCAAGACTGATTTGCATATGGCTGGGTCCAAACTGAGGTGCAATGGTGAGCAAGAGAACTATGGGTTGGAGTGGTATCCGGAGCTATTGCCAGTGGTTAGGCTTATTGCAAGCAGCCTCCCTTAACCTTTTGTGTGTTTCATGGCCAGATATCATAGCCTATACATTGAGTCTTTCCATAATGCTTGTGGTCCATAATGTCGTGGGCAGCTATTGGATAGAGGAAAATTAAAGCTGCTCGCTTCCATAGCAAGTGCAGTTCTGTTAACATAAATGCACTAAACCTAATTTTGTGGAGGTTATGGTCAGAGTCCTCGTAGTCTTGTGGTTGATTAGCAATCTCTTTTGCCAGGATTTTGGGGATATCACCTTATTATAAATTGGCTGATAGGGGTGCTCAATTTGCCAAGTTTCAGTAAAAGGTCATTATTGTGTGTTTGAGCTTGTTGGGGTCGGGCCTGTGGAAGGGAAAGTGTTTATCAGGTGTGTGATGTCAGATGCAAGCTGAGAGAAGAATTGGGTTGACTAGATAATGGTTTGAACTTAAGGTAGAGGCTTTGTGCATTTTTTTGGCAAGAGCTGATGTCACATGATTAATGTGTGCATGTTTGAAGGATGAGAGACATGCCTGAATTGGTGGGCGCCTGGAGGCTGTAGAAAGGTATAGTGATGGTTCATGGTTATGTGTCATTGAGGCCTGGATATTAAATATGTTTTCCTCAGAGAATCTCAGGGCTCTCAAGTGTCACAGTGGATTGCCTTTAACAGTACTGATAGATATTGAACTTTAATTTTGTTTGGATTGGTGCTTTGTTCAAGTGTTTGGAGATACAGTCTTTTCCCACACATTTTATGGTACTACGATATCCTTTCCTATGCTTTGTACATTGGGTCTTATTAACCTCAGGTAATGTCTTACACCAAATGCATTTCAGTTTCAAGCATTCTCATTTAAAATTGCCCATTTGTCGGGTAAGGGACATTTTTTAGGATTGGGTGGAGCTCGTGGAATTTGACTCTGCAGAATTTACATAAAAACTCCACAGGATTCCGCGGAGTTCTACCAACAGGTGGAAATAGGCACATTGCAATGTTTCCGCTGTGATTTAGCGCCGGGAGCGTGTTCTGCACTGAAAAATCAGCACGAATGTCACCACATGGTGTCTCAGAGGGCAGATCTACTCAAGTTGATTTTGCTGTCGTTCGTGTAGATTCGCTCGCAGCAGCCTTCTGACCTTCAGAAAAATGTCGCTGGATGCCCTCCTAGTGACCGGAAATCATGCTAGGGGATGCCAAATCTCACTTGCCAACTTGCCATTGTGGAGACGTACATGAGAAAAAATTCTGTCATGTGGCGATTGGCGGAATTTGGCCGAAACTCCAAGTTACAAGAGTAATGTAGAGTCATCAAAATTCCACCAATTCCATGGGCAGGACGGAATATTTCACCCACCCCTACATTTTTTAAGCTTTCAGTCCAGTTTTATGATTATGCAATTTACGGGTCAAATCTTGTTGAGGATGTCACTGATGGCTCGGTGGAGTCTTGTTACTGAGGCCTCTTTGCTGATGTATTTTGTGGTCCAACCTTGATATTGTTATTTGCAGCTCTTACTGTTTAATCTGCTCATGGTCATCTTGGTATCGGGCTTGTTGTTTGGTAAAGGATGAAGGAGCATCTTTGAGAGAATGTAATTAGAGAATGATTCCACCATATCTGGGGATGTACAAAAGGGTTTGTGGTTCCACAGGCACAATAGTGTCGGATGCTTCTGGCCACAGTACAGACTCTTGTCTTAAAACCTGCAATATCTGTGCTCTTCATTAGGCAATATCTCATGAATTGCTCCGGATTGCATTGGCTCTACAGGAATCCTTAGGGTAGAGTCCAACATCCTTCAGAGCAAATGATGTATTAGTGGGCGATTATATCGACATGTTCTTCTTTTATGCCTTGCATTCCTGAAGCTGATAATCAATTTATAGTTCTAGGTGCTGATTGTTGCAAAGACACCAGGCTAGGTATTCTTACTATTTGGTACTTCATTGTGAAGTGCAAGTTTCAATGAATATAATAAATTTATGCCATCTGTTCTCAAATTTAGGCTGCTTGAATCAAGAAGGAGATATACCAACATTCCCATGAACCGCCATTGAAAATTCATAAATGCTTCTTCAATCAATCAGGATTTGTGAAGCACAGCCAATCACCCGCAAGATGATCCAAGCACTAAGCCAAGCTGATCGGATGACATCAATTGAATAGCCAATTCTTGAGCCCCCTTCTGAATTCCTAGAGGTGAGGTAGGAGAAGTAGCATCCTCCACTATTGCTTTAGCGGATGCTTTGGGTTTGCGCAAGGGAGAGGGAGGCAGAGCACAGGAGTCTGGAGGATCGGTGGAAGCTCAGGTGGTGGCTGGTGTAAGCTGGTCCTTGGTTGTGCAGGGCTTTGTAGGCATGCATCAACATCTTAGATTGGCATCTCTTGTGGATGGGGAACCAGTGGAGTTTCTTCAGGAGCGGGGTGAAGTCGGTCTGTCTGGGGAGGTAGAGGATAATTCTGGCTGTTGAGTTCTGAACAGTCTACAGTCTCATTGGGAGGTGTGTGGTAATTATTGCGTATAGTGCGTTGCCATAGTCCAAGCGACTTGTGACGAGGGCTTGAGTGGCGGTGCGTCTGTTGGAGACTGGGAGCCCTCTGAGGATCTTTCGGAGTATGTGTTGCGTGTGGAAGCAGGCAGGGGAGACTGCATTCATCTACTTCTTCATGGTGAGTTCATTTGTATATTCTTCGTCGGGCTGGTCAAAATTAAAGTCATCTAATATAGCATCATCTACAGCTTCTATTGGTGGTGTCTGGGGCTAGTACTTCCAGGCACAAACTATTGATGACATAATTTACCTTAGATCTGTCTTTACTAAATTAGTAAGGTTAAATGTAAACTTGATATTGCAAGTGTTGAAGAATTCCCTTTGATGCTTTGTTAGGCCTTTATATTAAATTCTCCCTGCACCCATCAGGAGCATTCTACTCACCCAGAGTATGTAAAAATCTTAATGACGGTAAGCAGCTTTTGAGTAGGAAACCTTTCCTTTACAGTGTAAGAATGTTTGGTGCTTGAGGCATCACAACCTTTTAATCGCTGATAACATTGCTCCATTTCTGTTGCAACTCTTCCTGCAGAAAGGATTAGGGCAACCCTCCCCTGATGCCGGGCAACTCTCCCATAATGTCACCCTGTCATTCTCAAGATAACAGAGGGTTAACAATGTGACACAAAAATTCCAAAGTTTGGAGCCAGAAAGGTTTCCAAAGGGAAGAACTAACACCCCCACAAAAGTGTACATTTAGCACACACCTAGCAAAGGCAACACATGAACACGAAACGAGAAAAAATAAAGAAATAAAATGAGAGTCATACATTAAGGAATTCAGTGCAAACTCTGTACAGCAAAATGGATTCCATAAACTTCACTTTCATCCATGCTCCAGAAGTAAAAAGTTACCATCATATTCTTATGAGGAAAGAGTGTCACTCCTACATCTGTACAGATGCATAGTAGACGTGCACCCAGCAGATGTTTCTGTGAGTCCCATTAGGAACTGCAAGTGTTGGTGTACTGCCTGGTGTGCCGGAGCTGAACCCTAACATTTACTGCACCCCGATATCATGCGAACCCTAATATTTTCGACCCTGCAACGTTTCTCATTGATCTTGTGGCAAGAGACCACCCTCCCCTTCAATCTCACAAATTTAGCAGAGAAATATTTTTAATTGGGACCAATCGAGAACTGTATTGCAGATCAAAATTAAGTTTTGAAGGTTTGAAGGTTTAATACAGAATTACTAATACAAAGGTATACAAATCTCAGTCATAAAGACTTAGGAATAGAGAAGTACAGAATCACAAATCAAGATAGAGCCTAAAGAAGTTCCCCTCTAATCCTAAGAGCCACACTGCTAAATAGAACTGACAACATTCAAATAAGAAGTACAAATCAGAAACATAATTGCACAGAGTCTCAGGATGAAAATGGAAAGTCACCCCCAATCTCAAACCAGAGGTTTTTATACACATTTTCTGCATATTAATTAATAAAACTGCAAATTCAGCACAGCATGTTCATGGTTAGGTTGCATTGGCAAATCACAAACAATTTCTTAATTTCAAAAGGTTATTAACACTAACCCAGTGGAATCTTCTGCTTGCTCCCTCAGCAACTGAACTCCTGTGATGTACAACCCAATATGAAACATTTATTAGAAATTTGCCCATAACATCATATTCTTTTGCTCTACAGGAACTTCCAGCGGAAATCCTTCAAAATGATACTTTAGGTACACAGTAGAAAGATTAATTCCCAATCCATGCTTTCTAACTCTGCGATCCATCGACGTCATTATGCTTCAGTGCTCTGCCGAAACAGTAGGGAGAAAACACTTGCAGCTGTAGCTGATTGGGAGGGGGAATGAGCAGGAGCAAGATGACCAAAACACAAGAAACTACCCCCATTTAATTAAATAGTGTCCCACATTACAATGTGGCATAACTCTAACACTTTTTTTTATAACACTTCTACATAAGATAGTTAAGTCATTTTAATTGCAACATCATTATTTCATCAGTTACTGTCATGTGCATTATTAACATTACTAATTTGCACAATTAATTTATCACCCAAAATTGCACATCATAAAAATCTTTAACAGCTTCACACCCACTGAGCAAATAGGGGCCCTCCAGAGAGCGATCTCCGTGGGCAGGCGAAGGAAAGTCCGCGTGTTGTCAGGACTTAGACTTCCAGCGGTTAGTATTGAAGAGTCACTCACCAGAGGCAACAAGATTTAGGAATGTGACTCTTGTAAGGGCGGTGTATAACATTGACCAATATTTACAGATCGATTTAAAACAAATGGCGAACACTTTTATATTTTTATTAAATTGAGTGCTAAATATGACACCAGATACCACACAAACGTTATTTTTCTGCACCAGAAACAGATCTTAACATTGTTGCAATCTTACGTGGAAAACCTGGTATTTCCAACAGCTGATCGTTAACCAGCGTATTAATATTTTGTTTTCATATTGTGTTGAACAGAGGTCAAGTGTCCCTTCCAAGGGGGATATTCTCAAGAACGTGTGTTAACTATCGCCAAATTCGCTTAACGCAACTTCTCACATCGCAGTCTATCGCGGGAAAATAACACCGCGTTAACGCAGTATTCCCAACCCGGCGGCACCATGCGATAGTCACACGTTAACGCGACAAATGCCCAGCGTTAAAATTAACGCGACGCCGAAAAATGCGAAATCATGAACGCCCAAAAAGTTGCGAAGTCCCAAATCGCGAAACAAAAAGCAGCGATAACCAGCGACAGGCCTGCGATTCCCACGCGACATGCAAGAAAATGCACTATAACAGCAGAGAAAAAAAAAGAGAAAAAGTGCAACTGCGTAGCACCATGGACGCTCCCGGACTGAGTGCAGAGGACAACACGAACCCCACAAGCCCCACAGACGACCAGCCAGGACCCCCGGGGCCGGGGAAGGGCAAGGAGAAGAGGAAGAGGAAGACAGGGCAGTCCGCAGGAAAACCGGATCATCGTCACGGAGGTGACAGGACACTACCAACAACTGTCCATCACCTCCACTGTGTCATCAGCCACACAAACGGAAATATGGCAACACATCCTGGACAACGTGAATGCAGTCGGAGTGTCGAGGAGGATAATGGAAAAGGTCAAGAGGCGCTGGAATGTGAAGGGCAAAACCAAGAAGAAACCCGATGCCAACATGAAAGCAGCAACGCAGATTGGAGGTGGGGGACCAGCGGCACACCAGGAGCTGAATGACATTGAGAAAATGGTGGCCACAGTCATCAGTCGGGATACAGTGCCAGGAGTCGGGGATCGGGACACTGCTCAACATGACCTGACACAACATCAACAGGGTGAGTACCGACCAGGGACTGGGGGGACGGGGGGAGATGGGCACAATGGCACACATGCACAATTAAGTAGAGCACACTGCACACCCACAATGACTCTGGATCATGTCTCTGATCCCCGTGCCACACTGCAGCACACATACAGAAACTCAGGGAATGTGTGTTGAAAAGAATTTATTTGCACATGCTGTGCCTGTGGTCATTTTGTACTGTCTCATGATTGCTAAGGACTGTCACAATGTGACGTCCTCATGTGAAGAAATTGTCAATGATGGTGTTCCTACGGGCTATTCCTGCTGCAGCTGCAAGGGGGTGTGGTCCACCTGCCTCATCTTCCTCATCATCGTCCGGTGCATCTGGCACTCGTAACCATGGAGCATTGGTGTGTACACATATGTTGTGCAACACACAACATGCAACAATCATCTTGCACACGATGTCTGGGCTGTACAGGAGCCTCCCACCTGTGATGTCCAGGCACCTGAAACGTGACTTCAACACGCCAAATGTGCGTTCCACGATGCTCCTGGTGCGTTTGTGGGCCGCATTGTATTGCCTCTGGGCCTGTGTGTTCGTGGCTCGGAGGGGTGTCATCATCCAAGGGCAGAGTGCATATCCTTGATCACCTGTGACAGTGCAGAGAGACATGAGTCAACAGTTGGTTCTGCATGATGTGTAGGCAGGCTCACTAGTTCATTGGCGTGTGATATGTGTGTCATAGTGATTACTGTTTGACATGTACTGCTTGTAGCAAATGAGCGCCATCAATGTGTACAACGTAGCCTCACTGCTGCTCCACCCTCCCCCCAAGCCCATTTACTTGTGTGCGCTGCGCGGTTGCATCACTTGCACTCCTACGGCACACCATCGTCATGCCTGTCTGCGCATGTCCACAAGCCTGACAACGACACTGTGATGTTGTGCGTTGAAGGTGGGCGGCCACGTGCGTGTAGGCCTATGGTAAGGATAGGGCGGACACAGATGTAGAGTTCATGGCTGGCTGAACTCGCGATGCGGTCCAGGCAATACCTTTGGCCCATGCTGCGGTAACAGCGACACACACACAACAGTTGGCATGTATGATCCCGGACCGCGAGCGGGCTTGCGCTCATTCATTTATCCCTTCGGCCGAGCCCGCACTCCGGGGGCAAGCTACATCGCAACATTGTCCATTGCGGGACGGGTGGTGCCGACACTACAACAGAGACACACGCCTTAGGTACTTCATTGGCAAGCCCAACACTTAACCACGCCCAGAGCCCCGGGGTGATTATCCACACCCCTACGCTGGACTGTCGTATGCCAGCCCACTCCGGCAACGCCTACAGGGGGGTGCGACACAGCTACATGTCCCAGGTCTCCCCCACTGCCTGAGGTGATATGGTTGCGTCCGCTGTACACAGCACAATGCAATGTGGTAGGGCCCGGGTCCCTCATGCATACACAATGACCACACAGACACACTTAGATAGTTTGTGGAACTGGCTACGGGCACGTGCGCCCGGCCCCTTTTATTGCCAGGGTCACATGTCCAGTGACGCCTGTGCTGGATGGGTGTGGGGTGAGTGTGAGCCAGCCCTCAAAGGGTGGTTGGTGCTGGCAACAACTACAACAGTGATCAGACAATCAGAAGTTCACAGTTCAAACAGCAAGGGCCCATGACTTGAGCTGCACGGAGTTAGTGGCCCGGATGCAAAGCAGCCGGCACATGGAACACCGCCACGGGACGGTGACTACCGGTGCACTGAGGTAGGGGTACGAGAGCTGAGCGGGTCCCCGTCGATGTCCAAGGTGAATGTCGCGGGGGGTTTTGGGGGACAGTGGAAGGTGTTCTTCCAGGGCATGATACAGAGGGCAGTACCAAGCAGACACACGCAATATGGAGGAGATGAATGCTACAGACTCATTTTTGTCACCAAGTCAGTATCAGCTACATGATGATGAAGACAACCCCCAGGCCATAGACTCAGACGCCACCACAGTTCAACCAGAGGGTGTCTATGAATTTCGGGGCACAGAGTTAGTGGCACCAGAGCTGAAAGGGGATGCAGTCTGCGATGAGGCCTGTACAATGGTATAAACTCTGCCATAAATAAATCAAGGCTCAGTTCCAAATGTGTACCCTACTTGACCGTAGTGTGGGCTGGAGGCAGCGGTCAGCAGGGGCCCCCAGCCACGTGTCCTTGGCTTGCGATTCACAGAGTTAGTGGCACCAGGGCAGTTGTCGGTGGTGTTCGGTCACCTCCGTAACGAGGATCCTGTTTTTCATCCGGATTGAATCGCGTCTTCCTCTTACTCCTCTCCTAGCGTGCAATGATACGAACTCTGCCATTGTAAAATCAAGACTCAGTTCCAAATGTGTGACCTACTTGACCGCAGTGTAGGCCGGAGGCATCGGTCAGCGCGGGCCAACCGCTGTTCAGGCAGCTCCTCCTGGTACTCTCACACACGACGTTGGAATGCCATGTGGCGATGATTTGTGGTTGACGGAGGTAGTAGCATCAGAGCTGAGCGTGTGTGCAGCCTGCGACGATGCCGTGTCCTGCCTGGTACGGATTGGATTGGATTGGTGTGAGGCCTGCTGGACCGCAGTGTAGGCAGTACACAGGTGACCCCGCGGTACTGGGCCGCAGTGTAGGCTGAAGGCAGTAGTCGGCAAGGGCCCACAGACACGTGTCGTTGGAATGCTATGCACAGAGTCGGTGGCACCACATCGTAGGGAGTAGGGTGATATAAAATCTGCAGTAAACGTATGTACTCAGTTCCAAATGTGTGACCTACTGGACCGCAGTGTAGGCCGGAGGCAGCAGTGGAGTACGTCAATGAGAAAGGAGTAATGGGGGCCTGTGTTGCGGAGGCCGTGATGGTCTGAGGAGGCTGCCATTGTCGCGGGCCTCGGGCTTGGAGCTTGCACCGGCACGTGGTGGGCCCTCTTTGACACATGCCGGTGTTGGCAGGTGAGCAGTGAGGCCTGGGTGCGCTGGGGCGGGCAAGACGGGTCCTGGGACCAGCGGCCTGGGGTGCAGCAGGCACACAGGATCGCAGGCACCGCCGCTCACGGCGTCGGGCCTCGTGGCGGGGTGAGAGGCGCCGCCCTGGCAGACACGTTGGCCATTCCGGAAGAGAACCACGCCCAGAGTAACAGGCTTTTTATTCACACCCCTACGCTGGCCTGGCGTACGCCGGGCCAGCCCACTCCGCTCACGCTTACAGGGGGGGACGTAACAAACTACATTTCCGCATTCTTCCCCACTGGCTGCGGTTACTTGGTTGCGTCCACTGTCCAGAACACTGCAGACACCAGCAGTGTATGTCGACATGGAAGTGTCTGTGGTCTGCATACTGCAGTCTGTCCAGCACATCCACGACACATTTGGACTTGGTGTACATTCACATTCATGGGTCTCTTGCCTCCTTCGCACATGCCGGGTTCCCACCTCTCCCCACATTCTGCTATTGTGTGGCTGAGGTGCCATGCCGTTGATGGCTTGTGTAGATGGCTAGCCCAGGTTGCCACAGTAAGTTGTGTTGTCGTGTTTGGAATGTGGGGATGTTGGTTGTCATGTTGTATGTGATTTTGTGACGTGTGCATTCCCAGAGTTGTGAGTTGTCTGATTGTGGTGTTGAGGTGTGTGGTGTGTTCCGTTGGTACTTACCGACGAGCAGTGCATTTCCATAGGTGCCATCCTGGAAGCGCTGGTTGATGATGGACTGTCGGAAGATGAAGGAATCATGCACACTGCCTGGGTAGTTGGCGACGACATTGGTGGAGAGTCCCCGGTGGTCCACTATTGCCTGCACATTGATGGAATGAGTGTGTTTCCTGTTGCGGTAATTGTGTGCAGTGGCAGCAGGGGGCACGAGGAGTACATGTGTGCATTCAATTGCCCCCAACACGTGCGGGAAGCCAGCTATGGCGTAGAAGCCTTGCTTGATCTCCAGCTGTTCCTGCGCAGTGTGTGGGAAGTAAAGTTGCTGGGGTACCAAGCTGATGATGGCATCCAAGACAGGTGTGAGGAACTTTGACAGGGCTGGCTGTGAGACTCCTCCGACTATGGCAGTTGTTGGTTGGAAGGTCGCAGAGGCCAACAGGTGCAGCACGGCCAGCAGCTTTGTCTGCGGAGGGATGTTGGTTCTCCGCTGTGTTGGTGCCGTCAGCCTGTGGGCAATGAGGGTCAGGATGCGGAGGATGGTTGTCCTTTTGAGCCTGTAGTGGGCAATGACTTCCTCTGGCGTTAAGTCTCTGAGGCTGGTGCGTTTTTGGAAGGTCCGGTGTCTTTGTCTGCGCTGCCTCTGTGGTAGTCCGGGAGGGGGTGCTGGGGGAGTGGGGGGCCTGGGGGTGGTGGCGGTGGGTGTTGTGGCCCTCTTGGGGCTCCGAGCTGCATGATCAGTAGCTCCATGGCATCTGTTGTTCTTCTGGTGTGGCTGTGGGCTGGGCTCCCTTTTATGGTGCAGGTTGTCGTCCAACTTAGCACCAGGTAGGAGCAGGTGTTAAATCCCTGCTGCTAACGCGCCTTATCGCATGTTTTTGAATCTTATCGCCGATCTGGCTGGTAGTTGAGAATGTTACGGAGTGGTGTTTTCGCGGCATTTTGCACGGGAACGCCTACTCTGCATCTCATTAGCGTTAGTTGCAGGTGTCATCCGTGGCGATGTTTTTTGCGGCTGCTATCGCAGAAAAACTGGTGATATCGGCTGTTAGCACCAGCTTGTGAATGGTGCGATGAATTTATCACCACTTTGGCTGCGATAAAGTGCCGCTAACTCGGCGATAAGTCCTTGAGAATATGCCCCCAAGTGTTTTGGAAGTAGGTGACGGGTACAGAGAGAGGCGCACTAACTAGAATGCCTTGTTGGTAGTGAATTAGTAATAACATGTAAGATTATCAGCTAGTCAGGACAGGTACATTTTAGGATTATGCTACAAAAAAGAGCCTCTCTGGATGGGCTCATTTTATTAGGATAGCGAGCCCAATGTGGTTGCAAAGAACCATTTGTTTCCTGTGGTAGAGGACACCCTATGGTGCATAGCCTAGTTGCACAGGACTGAGAATCTTAAAGTCAACCATTTGCTTTGATCTGGAAGCTTTCCATCCAGTTTGTTTGCATCTCCCTTGGATAACACCCTTGAAGCAGTCCAAAGAAAGGCATAGGGCCCTATTCCCCAAAATACCTGTCATGTACGGGCAGAAATTTACATCTCAGCATGAGCGTACTTTTCACAAACATTTTCCTCCAGGAACAGGATCCAGGTATACGTAAGTGAATGTCATGTTATATCTCCTGGGGATTCCTATATAGCGTATAGTTCTGCTCAGAGGTAATAGCTCTATACTGTGCAAAATTATAATTTTCTTTTCCTTTTTCTCTGAGGGGAATCCTTTTCTCCTATGGGAAAATCCTTTCCCCCATAAAATGTGGGGGATGATCTGTTCTCCTTCCCATCAAGGCAACTCAAGCCATAGGCTGGTGTAAATCTCCCACTGTAAATACTCAGGGAGGAGTACTGTCCAATGGGATTGCTCATATACCACCTATTTCCTACTAAAAATCAGGAAAGTACACCTTATTTTGTAAAAGGCCTCTAATCCACACAAATGTGTGGCATGCTTCATCGTTGGGTCCTTCGCCCAGCACATCTACTGTTGCCGCATGGGCTCAACCCCACTTTTGGAGGGAGCCCTGTGATGGTAGTCGTAAGGACTTGAAAGAGGTCTGTTGTTTTAATTTTAAAAGAGCTTTCAGGAGTACCCCAAATATGTTTACTCACAGGGCACCCTGGGCTGTTTTAAAATGATGTGTAAAGAGACTCTATTGGCTTTGACATCCATAGGTCAACATGTTTCAGCTGGTTAAGTGTACCTCAAAAAATCACCCGGCTTTCATCATGACCATGCAGATCCTCTAAGTTCTATGATGATTGATCTTCTTTTTAGTTTGTATTGATATTGTGGCAGTGTGCCACTCGCTCACTCCAATTGTACATTCACGGTTATTACTTCACCGTCATTTCCCAGCTTCATATCTTGCCCTGAGGTCCGGATATTACCAGTTACCCAAGTTCTGTGGAAATGGGTAACATATGTTATGACACAGAAATCCTTTTGTACCACATTAAACGTTGTAGTGTCATCCACTGCAGACACTATGTTCAAAATGCATAGCATTCTCAATGTTCAACCACCTGTGTCCATAACGTGACACATTCAACTAGGGGAGAAGAAACCTTGTGCTCCAATTATGATTATTTTTACTTGTGTGACACTCATTCACAACCAGTTGGAGTGACGGGTGTTATTACCACAACTATATCTTGCAACTTTTATTTTTGCAATTATCTGAAGATTAGAGTCGGGTGCACCTTAGAGATACCACTCACCTTGGTAAGACCTACTTTCGAAAAGGGGTGCTATTGCCTCTTTGGATATTATGGGCAGGCGTCGTCTATTTCACACACTGCAAAAGAAGAGGCTATCATGGTTGCTTGCTTCTGCTATCTTTTTTGCACAAAGTATACGTCAAAAATGCAAGATCAGAACAACATCCTACTTACCACTCGAAAGCGTGCACCCAGCAGACCACCTACTTAGCTCCCTGCAAACCCTGCATTTTGCTGTGAGAGGGCAGTACCCAGCTTTTCAATTAAGAGTGCAGGCACCGACTCCTGTGTGTGCATGTCACACGTAGGGATGTGTCCCATCCACACAATGACATCATGCATCGGGTGTGAGTCCTGAGACGGTACTGCGCGGATTGTTTGTGAATGATCACCTTCGTTTGAGCATAACTTTTTTAGTTGATATTTTTTGCCTTATTACAAAACATATGGAATTTCTTTCTTGGCATTTATTTCATGTTTTTGTAGTCATATTATGATACATTTGGAATATGTTCTTGGCATTTTTCACACACGCCAGATTTATCATCTTCAGGATTTTCCAGCCCAACATTAGTACACAGTGATACCTAGAGTAATGGTTTCAAGTCTCCTTTTTGGGCTCAAAGTTTGAGTTACATAATAACTCAGATTGGCTGAAAATTGGAGAAATTTTATCCCCCTAATGCCCGAGCACGACACACATATTATATATTCACTGAAAACACCAAAGGTTACAGGGAAGTTATAGTTAGGCTGAGATTTCACTCATACAAAACCAGTGAAATTCAGCAGTTATAGTTAGCTGAGCTAACTATAACTTACGCCCCGCAATGCACTGCTTATGTCCTCTCATATTACATCACTCATGACATGGTCAGTGACATCACTGATGACATCATTGAGACATCTCAAATGACATCACTCATGACATCATCCAGTGAGTGTAAGTGTTTTCTAAGAGTTTATAAGTGTTAAAGATGTATACTAATCTATTACAAAAGTTAGATTAGTATACTAGGTGCACTACTAAGAAGTGACACTACTTATAACATATATTATGTGAGTGGCTGTGTAACTGTGTGTATCTGTGTATGAGTGGGTGTCTGAGTGGCTATATGGGTGTGTGAGAGTCATAGTATGGATGTGTGAATGGGTATGTACGTGGTTGTATGGGTGTGTGAGTGAGTGTATGAGTGCCTGAATGGGTGAGTGAGTAGCTGTGTTGAGAGACTATATGGGTGAGTGAGTGGTCGTGGGAGTGGCTGTATGAGTGAGTGAGTGGTGTGTGAGTACTTGTATGGGTCTGTGAATAGGTATGTGAGTAGGTGTGTGGGTGTGTAAGTGGGTGTATGAGAGGTTATATTGGGGTGTGAGTGGGTGTGTGAGTGCTTCTGTGGTTAATGTTATCAGTAATGTCATTTGAGATGTCATGAGTGATGTCACTGACCATGTCATGAGTGATGTAGTATGTGAGGTCATAAGCAGTGCATTGCAGGGGTGTAGGTCATAAAGTATAACTGGTAAATTTCACTGGTTTTGTATGAGTAAAATCTGAGCCAACTATAGCGTCCCTGTAACCTTAGTTTTTTTCAGTGAATTTTTAAGGTTTTTGTAATTATATTTCCTAACTATAACATCCCTGTAACCTTTGTTTTTTCAGTGAATTCCTAAGATGTTTTTATGTTGCTTACTAACTATAACATCCCAGAAACTCTTGGTTTTTTAAGTGAATTTTTAAGGTTTTTTTAAATTTAATTTCCTAAATGTAACCACTATCCTTTGACAGTGAGTGTATAAGTGTCTCAGTAAGTCTGTGAGTGGGTGTTAGAGTGGGTCTGTCATTGGGTGTCTGAATGTCTTAGTAGGTCTGTGAATGGGTGCATGAGTGTCTGAGTGGGTTTCTGAATCAGTGTGTGAATCTCTGACTGGGTCTGTGAGTGGGTGCATAAGTATCTATAAAGGTCTGTGTAGATGGATGAGTCTCTGAGTTGGTGAGTGAGTGGGTGCATGAGTGTCTGATTGG
Organism: Calotriton arnoldi; assembly: GCA_963921515.1. NCBI lineage: Eukaryota > Metazoa > Chordata > Amphibia > Caudata > Salamandridae > Calotriton > Calotriton arnoldi. The sequence continues at coordinate 1,317,748 of CAWUFW010001591.1, forward strand.
GTCAGTCAGTTGATGCTTGACTCTGAGTGGATCTGTGAGTGGGTGCATGAGTCTCTGAGTGGGTCTGTGAATGGGAATATGAGTGTCTGAGTGGGTTTGCGAGTGGGTGGATGAGTGTCTGAGTGGGTCTGTGAGAGCTTATGAGATTCTCTGAGTGGGTCTGTGAGTGGGAACATGAGTGTCTCCGTGGATCTGAGTGGGTGTATGAGTCTCTGAGTGGGTCTGTGAGTGGATGCATGAGTGTGTGAGTGAGTCTCTGAGTGGGTCGGTGAGTGTGTGTATCTCTCATTGTGTCTGTCAGTACGTGTATGAATCTCTGGGTGGGTCTGTGAGTGGGTGCATGAGTGTGTCTGTGAGTGGGTGTATGAGTGGGACTGTCAGTGGGTGCACAGTGAAAACAAGTAGGGGTGCACACGGGAGCAGGTCTTTGTGCCAACTCCCCCTGTGGCAGTCCTCCTGTCCAGCTTGCCTGTTGTCCCCTACCCTCTGCTGCCTTCAGTTTTGTGCCTCTTCCACTCCTTTTCTACTAATTTTTCTGCCTCTTCTCTAATCACACCTGCCCTTTATTTTGCCCCTTTCTGCTTGTTCTGCCTGTTAATTTGCCTCTTTCTGCTAGCTCTTGACCTTTATTTTGCCTCGTCCTGCTTGTTTCTGACCTCTATTTTGTCTCATGCTGCTTGTTTCTGACCTCTATTTTGCCGCTTTCTAATCATTCTGTCCATTATTTTGCCTCTTTCTGCTTGCTCCTGACCTTTAATTAGTCTCTTTCTACTCATTTCTGACCTTTATTTTGCCTCTTTCTGCTCTTTTCCCTCGGACCGTGGGGAGCCTCAAGGCCCCCGTGGTCCCAGCTGGCTCCCCGCTTCCTGCGGGAGCTGGCATTGCTGCTGCACGGAGGGAGCTGCTGGAAAGACAGTTCCCTGCGTGCAGGAGCAATTGTTTAATCTCTTTCCCTGCCTGCATGTCTGAGGGCAGAGAAAGATATGGAACCCCTGCTTCCAGTAGGTGGAAGTAGATTGACAGCTTCTGCCCGTTGGAACCGGAGTGTTTGCTTTAGCTTGGCGGGAGCTGTCACAGCTTCCGCCAAGCTAAAGCAAACAGCAATATATTTTATTTTTTCATACCTCCAAAACTACTGAACAGATATACACTAAATAGCAAAACCTGTTCGTTCTGGACCAAGAGCTACCTTTCTGCCAAATTTGGTGTAATTCCGCCCAGCGGTTCACGCTGTAGTTGTGTCTAGAAATCTATATGGAAATTAACATTGGAAAAACTTTTTTTTGATACCCCCTTTTTCTCAGCCCCTGCTTGACGGATCACCCCAAAACTTTCCTTGCACAACAAGAATCACCCGCCCACGGTTTTTTGGAAACTTTCAGAAAGATTCATCAACTGGGGCCAAAGATATAGGCACGTCAAAAAACACTTTCTATATGGAAACCTGGTCCTAACTAGAATTACCTACTGGTGACCGCCAGTAGATAATATATATATATATATAATATTGATATAGATAATATATATATATCTTCATTGTGCGACATTTCCTAGGGGGCAACCTTTTTGTTTTGATATATATATATATATATATATTCACTGAAAAACCATAGGTTTCAGGGACGTTATAGTTAGAAATTAGCATTTAAAAAACCTTAGAAAGTCACTGAAAAAAACACAGGTTTCAAGGACGTTATGGTTAGTTGGACATTTCACTCATACTAAACCAGAGAAATTCGGCCGTTATAGTTAGTTGAGCTAACTATAACTAGCGTCCCCGCAATGCACTGCAGATGAGGTCACATATTACATCACTCCTGACATGGTCATCGACAACACTGATGACATCTCAAATGACATCACTGATGACATCACTGATGACATCATCCAATGACTGAGTGTTTTTTTAAAGTTTAAGAATGTTATATATATATACGCCAAGGTGTATTGAAGAATCAGTGGGTTTATGAGTGTCTGAATAGATGATTTACTGGATGCGTGACTGACTGTGTAAGTGAGTGATTAAACGTGTCTTACTGAATGCATGGGTGAATGACTAATCTATGTGAATGTCTGTATCAGTCTGTCAGTTGGTGTGTGAGTGGTTGCATGGGTTGGAGTGTAGCTACATGAGTGTCTATATGGGTTAATGATTGGCTGTCTGAGTACCTGTATGGGTGCCTGAGTGTCTATGTGGGTGGGTGGGGGGATATGTGACTCTGTGCATAGATGTGTGAGTGGGTGATTCACTGGGTGTATGGGTTCAAGAGTGCATCTGTGAAGGGCTGTATGGGTGGGTGAGTGTGTGTATGGGTGTGTTGGTGAGTGAATGGATGTCTCAGTGGTACATGTGTGAGTAACTACATATGTGAAAGACAGTATATGTGAGTGTTGGACTATATAAATGACTATATGTGAGAGTGAGTGATTGTGAGAGTGGCTATATGGATGAGTGTGTGCTTGTGTCAGTGATTGTATAAGAGAGTAAGTATGTGTCAGTATCTGTATAAATAAGTGAGGTGGTGTGTGTGTATAACTGTATAGGTGAGGAAATGGGAGTGTGATTTATTCTTTGCATGACTGACTATGTGTGTGAGTAACTCTATGGGTGAGTGGTGGTGTGTGAGTGTCTGCATAGGTGTATGTAATATGTGACATCATCAGCAGTGCATTGCGGGGGCGCGAGTTATCGTTATCTCAACTAACTATAACGGCCCAATTTCTCTGGTTTTGTACAAGTGATATGTCCAACTAACTATAACATCCTTGAAACCTGTGGGTTTTTCAGTGAATTTCTAAGGTTTTTTAAATGCTAACTGCTAACTATAACGTCCCTGAAACCTATGGTTTTTTCAGTGAATTTCTAATGTTTTTTAAATTGTATTGTATTGTAATTGCATTTGTATAGCGCTTACTACCCCTGACGAGGCGTCGAAGCGCTTTTTCGGCGAGTAGCACGCTACTCCGGGACCCATAGAGGATTAGTGTTGAATTAGTATAGTGAAACATGCAAGTAAATTTTAAGTGGTGGATATGTTAGTCAGTTAATTGGATTCGGAAGGATAGCAGAAGGATAGAAGAGGAAAGAAGGTTTGTATTTATATAGCGCTTCTAACCCCTGATGAGGTGTTGAATTGCTACTCCGGAAACCCATAAAGGATTAGTGGTGAATTAGTATGGTGAAATATGAAAGTAATTTGAGTGGTGGATATTAGTCAGTTATTTGGAGTGAGAAGGATAGTGGAGGGATAGAAGGGAAAGAAAGGTTTGCATTCATATAGCGCCTGTTGCCCCTGATGGGTGTTGAAGCGCTTTGTTGGCGAGTGGCACGCTACTCTGGAACCCATAAAGGATTAGTGGTGAATTAGTATAGTGGAATATGGAATTAGAGAAGTGAACATGCTAGTCTGTTATTTTGATTGAAAAGGATAGTGGAGGGATAGAAGAGTGAAGGATTTCTTTTTAGGTCATAGCAGTAGGAGGAGGCTTTTGGATCAGTAAAAGCGTTTTTGGAGGGGAATAGTCAAAGGGAAGAGTTTAGAAAGGTTTGTTTTGGGGATCGGTACAGTAAAGGAGGTGTCAGAAGATGCAAGGGGGGGTAGAGTAGGAGAGAGTCAAGAAAGGGTTATTTTGGGGAACATAGTAGTGGTATGGCGTTTGGGATAAATGAGAGAGTGGGTGTAGAGGATATAGTGATAGATGTATAGGGTGAGATAGGGTAGTGAATTGGAAAGAGTAGTAGAAAGAAATTTGAGATGAGTAAGAAAGTTGGGCTAGAAGATAAATGATAATTTCTAACTATAATGTCCCTGAAACCTATGGTTTTTTCAGTGAATTTCTAAGATTTTTTAAATGCTAATTTCTAAATATGCCTACATATGTAGGACATGTGCAGAAAGATGAAGAAAGGCGGAGAAAGAAGCAAGAGAAGTTGAGAAAGAGGCAACAGAAGTCCAGAAAGAGGAAGAAAGGTGCAGAAAGAAGCAAGGGAAGTGCAGAAAGAACCAACAGAGGTGCAGAAAGAGGCCTACTTTGACGGTACCTTACAACAGACTCATACAAAGTAGCATAATCACTAATCCTTCTCCCAAGATGTCTTAAACCTCACTTTTCTCTTGAAGGTTCACTATTAATCGACTGCTCAGAATGTTAGGCCTACCTACCAAATATAAAACAGCAATCCTAAGCATATCACTGTTGTAAGTCTGACCAAGTTTTTGAAGGTATGCATGCGTGTCTGTTTTTACTGAGTGACATGTTAATAATAATAATAATAATAGGGCATTTATAAAGCGCACGGCTACCTCCAACGGAAGTGTCCCGGTGCTAGGCAGACTAGGCAGCGAGGAAGAGGGGGGGGGAGGACTACGGGAGGCTAAAAATCCAGGTTTTCAGTGTTTTCCTAAAAGCCTGCTCTGACTCCAACTTGCGAAGATGGAGAGGCATAGAGTTCCAGAGAGAAGCCGTTCTCACTGAGAAAGCACGTCCGCCTAGCCTAGCCTTTGAGAAGCGAGGAATCCTGAGCAGATTCTGATGATTAGATCTAAGAGCCCTGTCAATGTGATAGTGCTGGAGTCTCTGTTTCAAATAGCCTGGGCCCCGATTTCTGGTGGCTCTGAAGGCAATAGTCAGTGCCTTAAACTCAATTCTCCTTCTGACAGGCAGCCAGTGAAGGTTCCGCAGGTGGGGGGGAAATGTGGTGACGGAACGGAACATTCCTAATAAGTCTGGCCGCCGCATTCTGGATAATTTGCAGTCTATGGATCAAGTATGCCGGTAGTCCAATATAAAGACTGTTAGAGTAGTCTAGCTGGGACGTAACCAGAGCGTGGACCACTGTCTTCCTGCAATCCATAGGCAGGAGATGAAGAAATCTCCGCAAGGCTCTCAACTTCCAGAAACATGCAGAGGAGACTTGACAGATCTGGGCCTTGCAAGAGAGGGTCGTATCAAATTTGAAACCCAAGTTCCTGGCTGAATCTACTGGAATCGGCGGAGGGTTTAGCTCTGACGCCCACCATAGCTCAGAAGGCAGAGGAGCTGATTGATTGAAAAACAATACCTCAGTTTTGTCGGCATTTAATTTCAAGCAGCTATTTGTCATCCAAGCCGAGATGTTGATCAGGCAGTGCTTAAATTTAACAAAAGCTGCCTCCGATTGTTCTCTAAATGAGAACACCAATTGGGTATCATCAGCGTAGGATACCACTTTTACTCCCCATTGCTCAACTAAAGTCGTGAGGGGGGCAAGATAGACATTGAATAACGTAGGGCTCAGAGCTGAACTCTGGGGAACCCCACATGCGAGGGGTTTCACTGAGGAGACGTGGGGATGGAGAAGAACCTGCTGGGACTTGCCCTCCAAAAACGAATGGAACCAGGCAAGTGTGGTTACATAAAAATAAACATAGAAATACTTGAATATCTGTGTTTCAAACAGCATACTCTGTAAATATGTGTACAAAAAGGTATATGTATTTCTTTCTGCTCTTAATACAGGGCACATGGGTATTCAATAGTATATTTGAGGGCCTCTCTAACACTTATATACATAAGACTTGTCTGCCTGTGTAACTGAATAACAGAGCAGAACTGTGAACATTTGACCACCTATAGAAGAAGCTACCCACTTTTTAAGCTGCCATCTTCAGATGCATAACACATGTGAGAATACATATACAAGTAGACATATACCTCAGTCACAAGAGCACGCAGACCTTTAAACTTTAAGCCGAAGTCAGCACACACAAGCACCCTGCGAAAACCTGGAAATCCTTTAACCCCATCCCTGAAGCTGAGATTCTCAAACTGATCTCCACCTCCAAACCCGCTTCTCACGTCCTAGATCCTATACCCACCCAATTGACCAAAAAGCTGAAACTCTCCCTAGCCCCGTTCTGGTGCAAGATAATAAACAGCTCCCTGAGAACCGGCGTCATACCAGACTGCCTCAAAGTCGGCCAAGTCACGCAACTACTGAAGAAACCAGGCCTCGACACCAATGACCTGTTTCCAATCTCCCCCTCCTATCCAAAATCCTCGAAAAGTGCGTTCTCCTACAACTGACTCAGCACATGGACAGCATCAACCTTCTAGTCCCCCACCAATCGGGCTTCAGAAAAGGCTGTAGCACAGAGACCGCGATCCTTAACGTAGTGGACGACATCCACAAGTCTCTAGATACTGACCAATGCTGCCTACTCATTCTCCTGGACCTATCAGCAGCTTTTGATACGGTTGACCACAAGCTACTCATCAAGGCTCTTCAAGAAAGGGTAGGTGCAGATGAAGTGGTCCTACACTGGTTCTCCTCCTTCCTACACAACTGCTCCCAAAGGATAAAAATCAAAACCTTTACGTCCGACTTACACCCCATCAGCAGAGGTGTCCCCCAAGGCTCAGTGCTCTCCCCTCTACTATTCAACATATACATGGAACCCCTCACCAACCTAATCAAAAAGCCAACATCCCCTTCCACCTTTATGCTGATGACACCCAGATCTATCTGGAAACCTCCTCCATTGATGACATTCAGAGACTAAATGACACTCTAAGAGAAGTTCAACACTGGCTATCAATAAACCACCTAAAACTCAACCAAGATAAAACAGAAATCCTCCTCATCTCCAACAAAGAAGAAAACCCTCAAATTGAAGAATGGCTAAAAGCAATTGATGCTCTCAACGGCAATCTCACTCTAGCTAACTCTGTAAAATCATTAGGAATCACCCTAGACCCAAAACTCGACATGTCCAAACACATTAAGAACTCTGCAAAGAGCGCCTTCCTCAATCTGAAGCTACTCAACAAAATAAAACCCTTCATCCCGCCCAAGGACCTCAAACAAGCCACTCAATCACTGATGCTATCTAGACTCGAGTATGGGAATGCAGTCCTCACCGGTACAGCAAAATCCCACCTAGCTCCCCTCAAAACAACTCTCAATGCAGCAGCCAGAATGGTCACCGGAGTTAAGAAATAAGATCACATCTCACCCGCACTCAGAGAACTAAAATGGCTCCCAGTCGAAATGCGTGCCAGTTTCAGAACCGCCTGCCTCACGCATAGGCCTGGGCGGAAAACTACGCTACGCTCGCAGAGTTTGCGTAGTTTGCGCTACTACGCGAATTGCACGTAGCACAGTGCAAAAACGCGTAGCGGGCATTTTTTGCTTGCTCGCGGTCCTCAACGTCAAGTTGGCGACCGCGAGCGAGCAAAATCAAAATCCCGGCGAGACTTTTTCCTCGTTCGCGATCAGCAACATGAAGTTGCTGATCGCGAGCGAGGAAAATAAACCTCCCAGCGAGATTCTCAACGCGGGGAGGTCAGGTTTCTCATTGCGAGTCTTCGCGTATGCTCGCGACCGCTCGCGATGATAAACTACCAGTCCGCGTTGAGAAAGCTGCCGCTCGAGTACAAATTTACTCGAGCGGCAGAAAACGACCGCTTGCACTGTGCAAGATGCCGTTTGCAATGATTGCACAGTGCGGACAAGCATCCGGCACTGTGCAATCAGTGCGAACAGCATTTCCCTACCGCACTACGCAGTTCGCGTAGCTACGCGTAGCATGCGTAGTGCGAAGTGCACTTCGTGTAGCTACGCGTAGCGCTACTATGCGAACTACGCCCAGGGTTACTCACGCACAGAGCCCTGCACACAGGGAAACCTGACTACCTGGCCTCCAAACTCAAGAAGGCCGGTCAGACAAGGAACCTCAGGAGCTCCAACACCCTACTACTCATCCCTTTGAAGACACGCAAACAAAAAACCGCTACTCGATCCTTTGCTGGGAGCGCACCCAAAATATGGAACTCCATCCCAGCTGATATCAGGACTATCCCTTCCTTTGCAAAATTAAAAAAACTCCTAAAAGTCCTCTTCCTCAACCGTGCCTTCCCGAACTGAGAGCCGACGCCGAAGTCAACAAGCCTGCACTCTGCAGCACCCTGACACTGTGTCATTAAGACCTACCTCTTCCCCGCTCGCCGAGCCTTCCTCGTTCCCTCCTCCCTGAAAGAGGTTCAACCCAAGACAATGTGCACCCATCGAGGTTATCGCAGGACTCCTTACCTCACTGTTGCACAGCACGCTGGGACTTCCGAACCAATATGTTTACCTCTGCCTTACTGTGTGACTATTGCATTAAAATTGTTGTAAAGCACTCCAATACCCTCGGGTCTGGCCAGCGCTATATAAAACTCCTTAATAAATAAATAAACTTGACAGCTTGCACTTCCCATTTGAGTACAGAAAGAGGCGAGAGAAGTACAGAAAGAAACAAAAGAAGTGCAGAAAGAAGCAATAGAGATGCAGAAAGGGGCAAGAGGGGTGCAGAAAGAAACAAAAGAAGTGCAGAAAGAAGCAACAGAGGTGCAGAAAGAGGCAACAGGAGTGCAGAAAGAGGGAAGAGGGGTGCAGAAAGAAACAAGAGAGGTGCAGAAAGAAGCAACAGAGATGCAGAAAGGGGGAAGTGGGGTGGAGAAAGAGGCAAGAGGGATACAGAAAGAAACAAGAGAGGTGCAGAAAGAAACAAAAGAAGTGCAGAAAGAAGGAACAGAGGTGCAGAAAGAGGCAAGAGGGATGCAGAAAGAGGGAAGAGGGGGTGTGAAAGAGGCACGAGGGGTGCAGAAAGAAGCAAGACGGGTGCAGAAAGAAGCAAGAGAGTTTCAGAAAGAACCAAAAGAAGTGCAGAAAGAAGGAACAGAGGTGCAGAAAGATGCAAGAGGGGTGCAGAAAGATGGAAGAGGCGTGCAGAAAGAGGGAAGAGGGGTGCAAAAAGAGGCACTAGGATTGCAGAAAGAAGGGACAGAGGTGCAGAAAGAAGGAAGGGAAGTGCAGAAAGAAGCAACAGAGGTGCAGAAAGAGGGATGAGGGGTGGAGGAAGAGGGGTGCAGAAAGAGGTACGAGGGGTGCAGAAAGAAGCACGAGATGTGCAGAAAGAAACAAAGGAAGTGCAGAAAGAAGGAACAGAGGTGCAGAAAGAGGCACAAGGATTGCAGAAAGAAGGGACAGAGTTGCAGAAAGAAGCAAGAGAAGTGCAGAAAGAAGCAACAGAGATGCAAAAAGAGGGAACATGGGTGGAGAAAGTGGCAAGAGGGGTGCAGAAAGAAGCAAGAGAGGTGCGGAAACAGTCAAGAGAGGTGCAGAAGGAGCTAAGAGAACTGCAGAAAGAGGCAAGAGAGTTGCAGAAACAGGTAAGAGAGGTGCAGAAAGAGGCAAGTGAGGTGCAGAAACAGGCAGGAGAACTGCAGAAAGAGGCAAGAGAGTGTAGAAACAGGCAAGAGAGGTGCATAAAGAATGAACAGGGGTGCAAAAACAGGCAAGAGAGGTGTAAACAGGCAAGAGAGGTACAGAAAGAGGCAACGGGTGCAGAAAGAGGCAAAAGGGGTGTAGAAAGAGGGAAGAGGGATGTGAAAGAGGCACGAGGGTTGCAGAAAGAAGCAAAAGGGGTACAAAAGAAGCAAGAGAGTTTCAGAAAAAACCAAAAGAAGTGCAGAAAGAAGGAACAGAGGTGCAGAAAGAGGCAAGAGGGGTGCAGAAAGAGGAAAGAGGGGTGCAGAAAGAGGGAAGAGGGGTGCAGAAAGAGGCACAAGGATTGCAGAAAGAAGGGACAGAGGTGCAGAAAGAAGGAAGAGACGTGCAGAAAGAAGCAACAGATGTGCAGAAAGAGGGATGAGGGGTGGAGAAAGAGGGAAGAGGGGTGCAGAAAGAGGCACGAGGGGTGCAGAAAGAAGCACAAGATGTGCAGAAAGAAACGAAGGAAGTACAGAAAGAAGGAACAGAGGTGCAGAAAGAAGCAAGAGGGGTGCAGAAAGAGGGACGAGGGTGCAGAAAGAGGCACAAGGATTGCAGAAAGAAGGGACAGAGGTGCAGAAAGAAGCAAGAGAAGTGCAGAAAGAAGCAACAGAGATGCAAAAAGAGGGAACAGGGGTGGAGAAAGTGGCAAGAGGGGTGCATAAAGAAGCAAGAGAGGTGCGGAAACAGTCAAGAGAGGTGCGGAAGGAGCTAAGAGAACTGCAGAAAGAGGCAAGAGTTGCAGAAACAGGTAAGAGAGGTGCAGAAAGAGGCAAGTGAGGTGCAGAAACTGGCAAGAGAACTGCAGAAAGAGGCAAGAGAGTTGTAGAAACAGGCAAGAGAGGTGCAGAAAGAAGGAACAGGGGTGTAAAAACAGGCAAGAGAGGTGCAGAAACAGGCAAGAGAGGTACAGAAAGAGGGAATAGAGGTGCAGAAAAAGGCAAGAAAAGTGCAGAAAGAACCAACAGATATGCAGAAAGAGGCAAGAGAAGTGCAGAAAGAAGCAACAGAGGTGCAGAAAGTTGCAACAGAAGTGTAGAAAGAGGCAAGAGAGGTGCAGAATGAGACAAGAGAGGTGTACAAAGAGACAAGAGAGGTGCAGAAAGAGGGAAGATGAGTTTAGAAAGAAGCAACAGGGATTCAGAAAGAAGCAAGAGAGTTGCAGAAAGAAGCAAGATAAGTGCAGAAAGAAACAACAGATTTGCAGAAAGAGGCAAGAGAAGTGCAGAAAGAAGCAACAGAAATGCAGAAAGAGGCAAGAGAAATGCAGAAAGAAGCAACAGAAACGCAGAAAGAGGCAAGAGAAATGCAGAAAGAAGCAACAGAAATGCAGAAAGAGGCAAGAGAACTGCAGAAAGAGGCAAGAGAGTTGCAGAAACAGGCAAAAGGGGTGCAGAAAGAGGGAACAGGTGTGCAGACAGAGGCAGGAGAGGTGCAGAAACAGGCAAGAGAGGTACAGAAAGAGGGAACAGGGGTGCAGAAAAAGGCAAGAAAAGTGCAGCAAGAAGCAACATATATGTAGAAAGAGGCAAGAGAAGTGCAGAAAGAAGCAATAGAGGTGCAGAAAGTTGCAACAGAAGTGTAGAAAGAGGCAAGAGAGGTGCAGAATGAGACAAGAGAGGTGTACAAAGAGACAAGAGAGGTGCAGAAAGAGGGAAGATGAGTTTAGAAAGAAACAACAGATTTGCAGAAAGAGGCAAGAGAAGTGCAGAAAGAAGCAACAGAAATGCAGAAAGAGGCAAGAGAAATGCAGAAAGAAGCAGCAGAAACGCAGAAAGAGGCAAGAGAATTGCTGAAAGAAGCAACAGAGGTGTGGAAAGAAGCAAGGGAAGTGCAGAAAGAGGAAATTGAGGTGCAGAAAGAGGCAAGAGAGGTGCATAAAATGGCAAGAGAACTGCAGAAAGAGGCAAGAGGATGCAAAAAATTGAAGAAGGGTGCAGAAAGAAGCAAGAGAGGTGCAGAAAGAAGCAAGAGAAGTGCAGAAAGAAGCAAGAGAGGTGCTCAAAGAGGGAAAACGAGTCCCAAAAGAGACAACAGGGGTGCAGAAAGAAGCAAGAGAGGTGCAGAAAGAGGCAAAAGAAGTGCAGAAAGAAGCAACAGAGGTGCAGAAAGAAGCAACAGAGGTGCAGAAGGAGGCAAGAGAACTGCAGAAAGAGGCAAGAAAGTTGCAGAAACAGGCAAAAGAGGTGCAGAAAGAGGGAACAGGGGTGCAGACAGAGGCAAGAAAGGTTCAGAAAGTGGGAAGAGGGGTGTAGAAAGAGGCAAGAGGGGTGCAGAAATTTGCAAGAGAGGTGCAGAAAGAAGCAAGAGCAGTGCAAAAGAACCAACAGAAGTGCAGAAAGAAGGAACAGAGGTGCAGAAAGAGGCAAGAGGGGTCCAGAAAGAGGCAAGAGAGGTGTAGAAAGAGGCAAGAGAGTTGCACAAAGAGGGAAGAAGGGTGCAGAAAGAGGCAAGAGGGGTGCAGAAAGAAGCAACAGAGGTGCAGAAAGAAGCAAGAGAAGTGCACAAAGAAGCAACAGAGGTGCAGAAAGAGGCAAGAGGGGTGCAGAAAGAGGCAACAGAAGTGCAGAAAGAAGCAACAGAGGTGCAGAAAGAGGCAAGAGAAGTGCAGAAAAAAGGAAAGGGAGGTGCAGAAACAGGCAGGAGAGGTGCAGAAAGAGGGAACAGGGGTACAGAAAGAGGCAAAAGAGGTGCAGAAAGAGGCAAGAGGGGTACAGAAAGACGCAAGTGAGGTGCAGAAAGAGGAAACAGAGGTGCGGAAAGAGGCAAGAGAGGTGCAGAAAGTGGAAGAGATGAGCAGAAAGAGGCAAAAGAAGTACAGAAAAGAAAGAAAGCTGCAGAAAGAAGCAACAGAAATGCAGAAAGAGGCAAGAGAGGTGCAGAAAGAAGCAAGAATGGTTTGCACACCATTAGTACCAATTTAATACCCACATTTAGCAATAAGTAACAGGTGACCATTCTAGGTTCGCAAAGGGCCTTCTACCACACTGTAACACTTGTCGCTGCATTTTTGGTAACGTCTGAGCCGTTTAAGCTAGAAACAAGGTTCTTTTTTATCAAATCTGCATATTATGCAGCAGATGATGGATTATGTGGCAAATGCGGAAAATGTATAATTGTGCAAAAGTCGGTGCAGCCTAACAGTCGCATAATTCCAGTGGCCCTGTTCATACCGCTAACTAGGTCCAGAAGTGCTCCTCAGTGGTTCCTTCTTTTTTTTTGTCTCATTGAGTTTATAGTTTAGCTTCTATGGAAACGAGGAAGACTAAACCTGAGGTTACCACTCCACAACACAGACTATCATACCACACAATTACTCTCCATAACACATAATCCCACTCTACATAATTCCTATACACTAAATACCACATACTTTCTATCCACATAATTTTAAGGCACAACATACCACACAATTCCACTACACACAACCTACATCCACTCCACTCCACTCCACTCGAAGAAACATTAATAAAACACTTTTACATTTACAACGCCAATAGCTCTAACTCTCGCAAATGCGAAACCTATTACATTGCAAATGCTTTTTTATCTAGTAGTCGCAATTGCAGAGAGGTGGAGAAAGGGGGCTCGGCCTCCGACCACCGCTCAGGAATTCCGCTGCGTAGGACTTACAGGAGGTACCAGGAGGGCTTCTTGGCCCCCAAAGTCCCTCAGGAGAAAAGTAGACTTCATCCCCCAACCCGTAGTGTGCCAGGAGGCGTGTTTGCAGAGTGGTGGAGAAAGGGGGGCATGGCCTCCGAAGACCTCTTAGCAATCCCACTGTGTGGGACTTACTGGAGGTAACAGGAGGGGTAGTTGGCCCCCAAGGACAACCTTGGGGGCCAACTACCCCTCCTATTACCTCCAGTAAGTCCCACACAGCAGCATTGGTAAGTTCTCATAGCAGGCCACGCCCCCTTTGCCCACCAGTCTGCAAATGCGCTCCCTGGCACGCTCTTCGATGGGGATTAAAGTCCCCTTCGCTGCTGGGGGTGGTTAGGGGCCAACTAGCCTACGTGTTACCTCCAGTAAGCCCCACACAGTAGGATTGCTGAGAGGTGGACACAGGCCACGCCTCCTTTGTCCACCACTCTGCAAATTCGCCTCCTGGCGCGCTCTTTTTATTTTATTTATTTATTTATTTTTGTGTTTTATAGAGCGCAAACTAGACCCGTAAGGGTATCAGAGCGCTTTACAGGATTGACAAGTGGTATACAAAAGACTTAGGAGGGGTGGATACATTTGGGATAAAAACAGATGGATACATTTTACAACAAACAAGCGGTCTCAGATCCCAGGGTGGGTACATTTGGGATAAAAACAGATAAATAAATTTTACAAGAAACAAGCGGTCTCAGATCCCAGGGTGGGATGCCCAGAGGTGCCGGGTGGATATCATCCGGAAAAACCATGGTGAGGCCGTAATAGGAGGTAGAACAAAGTCGCTGAGGTGACTGTAATGCAAGAGTTAGGAGAGGAATTTGCCCATTAGGAAGGTTTTGGCCTCCTTTTTGAAGCGTGCCAGAGACGGAATTCTTCTAATGGCGGGCAGGAGTGAGTTCCAAATTCTTGGTGCGGCCCCAGAGATGGCCCGATTGTATGGTTTTTTTTTCGCAAGCGTGCTGGTTGGAGCAAGAGGTCTCTGGCGGACCGGGAGTTTCTGGCTCCTCCGGATACCACGAGTTTCTGGGCGCGAAATGCAGGGGAATTGGAGTATAAAGCCTTGTGAGTGATGCAAGCCAGCTTAAGTTGGATTCTGGCCTCGAGAGGAAGCCAGTTCAGAGCTTTAAGGTGTGGAGAGATGTGGTTGAATTTCTTTGAACCTATTAGGAGTCTGGCGGCAGCGTTGAGGCAGGCTTTTAATGGGGCCAGGGAGATGTTGGGTAGACCTGCGAGGGTAGAGCATCCATATTCTAGTCTGGAGATGACTAGTGCCTGGATTGCCATTTTTAGGTCGGGAGTGTCAAGGAAAGGTTTCAGGTTTCTTAGGTAGCTCAGGTGAAATCTGGCCGTTTTGGCCATCGAGTTGATGTGGCCACGCATATTCAGGCTGCAGTCTAGGGTTATTCCAAGGGATTTAGCAGAGTCCACTATGGTTGGTGGGCAGTTTAACGCTGTGACCGCCTTGATCCATTCCTGAATGTCAGGGTTGGTTTTGGGTGGGGAGATTAGAAGAAATTCAGTTTTTTTTGCATTAAGTTTGAGCTGGTTAGAGGTGAGCCAATGGACAGTCAGCTTCAAGGCCTCATTCAGGGAAAGAATGTCCTCAGGAGAAGATATTTTGATGTAGATCTGGGTGTCGTCGGCATACATGTGGTAGGAGATATTGGAGGTGCGTGCCACTTCTGCGAGCGGTTCAAGGTAAAGGTTGAAGAGGGTAGGGGATAGGGTTGATCCTTGGGGGACTCCAACCGTGATCGGAGAGGGAGCGGACAAGGTACCGTTGATTAGGAATCTCTGTGAGCGGTTCTGGAGGAAGGACCTAAACCATTCAAGAACGGGGCCATCCAGTCCCATCCTGATTTTGAGGCGTTCAAGGAGTTTTTCGTGGTTGACCGTATCGAAAGCCGAGGATAGATCTAGGAGGATTAGGAGACAGGTTTTGCCTTGGTCAAGGGCTTGGAGGGCATCATCCACGATGTGGAGGAGGGTGGTTTCAGTGCTGTGCCCAGGTCTGAACCCGGATTGGAAGTCGTCTAGTAGGTGGAAGTTGGTGATGTGTTGGCTCAGCTGCTGTTGCACACATTTCTCCAGAACTTTAGCTAGGAGTGGGATATTAGATATAGGTCTGTAGTTGTCAGGGAGAGCAGGATCCAGCGTTGGTTTTTTTAAGATGGGGATGACTTGGCCGGCTTTAAGAGAGTCAGGTATCGATCCCTGTATAAGGGAGGTGTTGATTATTGCAGTCCAACTAGGGATGATAGCCTGAGAGGCGGCGGCTAAGCAGTTAGAGGGGAGAGAGTCATTAAAGTGGTTGTTCGGGTTTAAGGAGGATAGAATTTTCGAGACGGAATGTTCGTCATAAACTTTGAAGTTGCACCAGTGCGCTTGGTTTTTGGGTGATGTCTGGGGGGGCAGCACGGAGAGATGAGGCAGAGCTGGAGGGGTTTGGGAGTGAGTGGCGGATCTAAGATCGTTTCCTAGGCAGTGATTTTGTCGGAGAAGGAGGAAAATTCCTCGCATGATATTAGAGATTTGGGGGTTTCTTTAGAGGTTTTTGCCAGTTTGTTAGATTGGTGTTTGACCATTTCGAATAGCTTGCGAGGTCTGTTCTTGGCGTTCCCCAGTTCTGTTCTGAAGAATTCTTTTTTTGAGTTGAGGACTTTTCTATTATAGGCATTTCTGGCCTGGCGGAGAAGTTTTAGATGGGCTGCTGACGGGTGCTGTTTCCAGTTTCGTTCTGTCTGCCGGAGGGATCTCCTCTCATTGTTGAGGGATCCGTTGAACCAGGGGTTCCTGTCTTTGATTTGGGTTCTTTTTAGTTTTAGCGGAGCAAGATCATCAAGAATGTTGGATAAAGTCGTGGAATAATGTTCAGTGAGGTTGTTGACCGTAGTGATCTGAGGGGGGGGAGGTCAGTCTCGCAGCGAGCAGCCAGTTTCCCGTGATCAAGGTTCTTGGTGTCTCTAACCCAACGTTTAGGAATCACGGGTTGTGGTGCCCTTGTCTTGTGGGTGCCAGGCAGAAGGAAGGTGATAGCATGGTGGTCAGACCAATCGCATGGGTCTATAGAGATAAGCTTGACCGCTGATTCCTTAGCGATGATCCAGTCTAGAGTGGTGCCTTTCGAGTGAGTTGGGAGAGTGCAGGTTTGGGTAAGGGCTAGGTCGGCCAGGAAGTCTCTAATGGCATTGACCTGAGGGTCCTTGGGGTCGTTCCACTGCAGGTTGAAATAGCCAAGGAAAATGTCTTTAGAGTTGGGGGAAACCTTGGCTGTGATGATTTCCATGAGGTGGTCAGTGAAGGTGTCATTCATGCCTGGGGGGTGGTAAAAGATGTGCAGTCTGCACAGTTGGGTGGTGTTGCTGCATATGGAAAGTGCAAGGTATTCGCAGGAGTCTGTGGGATCTGCCAGAAGTTCAGTAACGAGGAGGTTACAGCGATAGATGCAGGCAATGCCTCCCCCTTTTTTTATAGACTGCCTGTCCAGCCTTACGATGTTATAGTTGGGAGGGACTAAGAGGTCTAGGCAGGGCGATGAGGATTCATTGAGCCAAGATTCAGTCAGGATCGCTAAGTCAGATTTTAGGCTCAGGATGAGATCGGCGACATCAGCGGCATGCTTTACTGCTTAGCGGCAGTTAATTAGGAGGCCGGATAGTGGGAGGTCGGAGTGAGTGTCGTGAGTAGGGGCAGAGATGGGTACTAGCGCTAGGTGGCTATCAACAACTCCTCTGTTGTGGAGGGTTGCTGACCTGTTGGGGTTGATTGCAACCGTGCGGATAGCGTGTTCGTCACTCAAGTCTAAAGGGCATGGGGTTACCAGGGCAGATTTGTAGCTAATGAGGAGGTCTAGAACTTCTTCCTCCGTGGGGTCTAGTGGACTAGGAGTTACAGTGGCAGATTTGTAGGTAAGGAGGAGGGCCAGAATTTCCTCCTCCGAGAGGAGGCAAGGCTGCTTGCGAGGGCAGAGGTGTCTCAGGGATATCGGTAACGGGTGAAGGAGGGGCTTGGTGGAAGGGAGGGGAGTAGAGTTCTGCGGGAGCTTGAGATTCGAGAAGGAGAGTTCGGTGAGGTGAAGGAGGTTCTTTAGTTCCAGAATGGAGTTATGGATGCTCTGAGTTAGATCGGTTGCTCTGTGGTGTAGAGTTTCAATATCCCTATAAGAGGGATGCTCTTGCGGGCAGGAGGCTGAAGGTTTGGGAACGATTCTGATGGCATACGCTGGTAGCAAGGTAGTGAGGCTAGGTCGACCAGTGTCATGAACCCTTGGAGGAGTTTCAATATCCATATAGGAGGGAAGAGTTTGCGGGCAGGAGGTCAAAGGTTTGGGGACGATTCTGTTGGCATGTGCTGGTAGCATGCTAGAAGGGCTTGGTCGACCAGTGTCGTGAGCCCTTGGAGGAGTTTCAATAACCATATAAGTGGGAAGAGCTTGCGGGCAGGAGGTCAGTGGTTTGGGCACGATTCTGTTGACATGCACTGGTAGCATGGTAGTTGAGCTAGGTCGACCTGAGTCGTGAGCCCTTGGAGGGGTGGTTTGTGAGTGGCTAGGCACTCTAGGCGGATAGGTCGAGGGATGGTGCGGGGGGAGCGTAGACGGATGAGGGTCGTGCACATATTTTTTGAGGAGGGTGAAGAGGTCCGCGAATTTATTGAGGTCATTGGGTGGAGCTTGGATCAGGACGATGCCGTTTTTGTATAAGGTGATGGTAAGGTCAGCTCGCAGGTTTGAGGATGGTGCGATCGTGAGCTTAGTGCCGTATGGAATGTTCCTGGTTTCGTGTACGTTAAGGAGGTTCGAGATGGCTTTGCGCCATAGAGATGTTTTTCTGGAGTAGAAGATGAGGTCATTGATGACTGTGCCCTTGTCCGTGCTGAATCGTAGGTCAAAGATCAGGGTCTCGGGACGACGTTTCAGGATGGAGTGTTTGAAGGATTTAGCAGCGGTTTTGGAGAGATTAGGAGGATAGGCAACGGTGTAGGAGTTGTCGCCAGTAGAGGTCAGGCAGGGCCCTGCCATGCTGGCGAGAGTGGGGAGACTTTAGGGTCAAGAAGGAGCTGAGGGAGGTTGCAGGTGTGGTTCCAGCAGTGCTGATCCCTACTCAGGGGCACCGCCAACGAGGTCCGTAGAAGTGCCGGGCTCTGGCAGTGAGGAAAACACTCCGGGGCCTAAACAGGAAGTCCGCAGCCTAACAGGGCGTCCCAAGAGCCAGGGAGCGGGCAAAGGATCAAGTGGCTGAACGGTATGCATTAGAGTAGGGTGTCTTTGGGGAGGACAACCACCCTTACGAAGGCTCCGTTGTAGGTAAATAGGGGGAAGATCTCAATGGGTCACTGAACTAACAGATAGGCAAGTCTCCACATCCAGGAGCGTTGCCCAGTACAGGGATCAAGCCATTTGGAACCCGCAAGCTCTTGGTTGGGGGATGAAGTCTCCTTGCCTCCTGAGGGTCACTGGGGGCCAACTAGCCCTCCTGTTACCTCCAGTAAGCCCCACACAGCTGGATTGCTGAGAGTGGTCTGAGGCCATGTCCCCTTTTTACACCACTCTGCAAACGCGCCGCCTGGCGCACTGCTGCTCGGGGGATGAAGTCCACTTCAGTCCTGAGGTCCTCAGGACACAAGAGGACCTCATCGCCCCACCAGCAGTGCGCCAAGAGGCGCGTTTGCAGAGTGGTGTAAAAAGGGGCGTGGCCTCGGACCACCTCTCAGCAATGTCACTGTGTGGGGCTTACTGGAGGTACCTGATGGGCTAGTTGGCCCCCAGGGACCCTAAAGGATCGAGGGTACTCAATCCCCCAACCCAGAAAGCGGCAGGAGCCGCGTTTGCAGAGTGGTGCAGGGAGGGGGCAGGGCCTCCGGCGAGATGCCGGCTTTTTTTTTTTTTATAGTTAGAAGGGTGGCTGTGTGGCCCCCCTTCTCTCAATATTTTATGGGCCCTGGGGACCCCATCCCCCAGGGCATGCGACATTGCTTTTTTTTTTTTTTTTTAAACCGGGAAGGGGGCCGAGTGGCCCCCCTCCCGAGGCCAGTTTTGGATCCGGGGACCCCATCCCCCGGGGCATGGCCACAATTTTTATTTACAAATAAATTATTTTTAAGGAGGGGGGCCGCGCGGCCCCCCTCCTGAGGCCATTATTGGCCCCGGGGACCCCATCCCCCAGGGCATTGCCTCATTTTGTTTCTTAATTATAATATTTCATGGGAGGGGGACCGCGTGGCCCCCCTTCCCTGGGCCACTTTTGGCCCCGGGGGATGGCCTAGTTTTTTTAATTTTTACTTTTTCTCCCCGGGTGGGGGGCTGCGTGGCCCCCCTTTCCTGGGCCACTTTTGGCCCCGGGGACCCCATCCCCCGGGGCCTGGCCAGCCTTGATTTTTTTATTTTGGAGGAGGGCCGCGTGGCCCCCCTCCTGAGGCCAATTATGGCCCGGGGACCACATCCCCTGGGGCCTGGTCTTACGTTGGGGACCGCGGGGGGAGCCCCAATGCCCCCGCGGTCCCAGCCGGCTCGCCGCCTCCTGCAGGAGCCGGCATTGCTTTTGGACAAGGGGAGCTGCTAACATGCAGCTCCCCTTGTCCAAAAGCAATCTGCTTCGCTTCATGGAAGCGAGAGCAGGTTTTCTGCTCTCGCTTCCATGAAGCGAAACATAGTTTGCAATGACAGGGCGTCATTGCAAACTGCAATGCCCAGGGGATGGGCACCTCGGGACATTGCCGTAGCCGGCCCGTGGGGTGGCGGTCCCTAGGACCAAGGAGGGCTCCACGAGGGGGGCCGAGCGGCACCCCTCCAACATATTTAAAGCCCCGGGCAGATGTTGGTCCCCGGGGCCGGGGTCCGCTACGGACCCCCATATTTATTTTAGTCAATGCCCCGGGGAGGTGGTGGCCCCCGGGGCAGTGTGGGGGGGCAGAAGCCCCCCCCACATTTTTATTTATATTGAAGCCCCGGGAGGTGGCGGTCCCTGGGGCTTTGGGGGGCCCGCGAGGCCCCCGCACATAATTATACATATGCCCCGGGGAGGTGGTGGTTCCCGGGGCTGCGGGTGCCGCTTCGGGCCCTCGCTATATATATTTTTTAATTTTTGATTTCTTGTGACTCGGTTTTACCGAGTCACAAGATGGCTGCCAACACTTCTTGGTCTGGAGTGTTGACAGCCAATCAAAATGAAGCTCGTGCTCGGGAGGGTTCGCGAATCCTCCTCGGCCACCAGATATCGATATTTTTATTTTTTGAATTTCTCAGGAACCACTGAACGGATTTACACCATTTAAAAAAAAGGTCACTTTCTGACCGGGTATTCGTGCGCTCAATAGGTTTTATTAACATAACATAATCAAGACCTACCTTTTTGCCAAATTTGGTGTAATTCCGTTCAGCAGTCTGGGCTGTAGCTTTGTCTAAAGTTTCCTATGGAAATTCACATGGAGAAAACGAATTTTGGGACCCCCCCTTTTTTCTCGGCCCCTGTTCGACGAATCACCCTGACACTTTCAAGACAGGAGCTCACCTGAGCGATCCATTAGTTTTGAAAATTTCGCGAAGATTCTTCAAACGCCCCCAAAGATATTGGCAAATCAAAAAACACTTTTCCTATGGAAAATAGGTCCTAACTATAACTAATATATATATATATATATATATATATATATATATATATATATATATATATATATATATATATATATATATATATATATATATAAATCAACTTCTCCGCTTCAATCACGTCCTTCTGTCAAACAAAGACGGATACGGACCACCATTGAATTGTGCAATTTGATTTATTTCCAACTGTCAGCCATTTATATATAAATATATCCTCTTCCGTCTTTTGCTGGCTGCTGCTGTGCTTTTGATCGAAGGGCGCGTCATTTAAGCTGGTTGAGCGTCTCTGCATACTTATTCTCACGTACTCCTCGTTACTTTGTATACAAGGAAAATGACGCGTCTTGAAAAGTTTTCAGCATTTATTCATATAAAGTGCTTGGCGGGAGCTGTCACAGATATATATATATATCCAGCCAATCGAACAGACGGAACCCAAGATTCTTCAGGAAACTTGATTAGCTTTATTTCTGCATTTTTTCCTTTTTTCTTTTTCTTTTAAATGAACGCCGCAGATTCATGTGGCATCACAACAATTACTACAACGACCACCACCAACGCATTTCGGCAACCGCCTTCAACTGGGTCTTACGGTTATCACGATAAACAGCATAATTATAGCAATCCTTCTTTCATTTCAATGACCCTCAAACACTAGAGCGCCAACCTTATGAGATTTCAATTGGCACATACTGACCTCCATTAGTTCAAATACACATACATCAACCAAATAATTGAAAGTTGTTCAAATTTGTTACAAACTTTTTCCTAGAGTGCTTTCAATTTTACACGTATATCAAATATTTTATCAATCACCATATATGAGAAAGTGCCCATTTATCCTGCACCCTAATAATCTATTGAGACTATATATATATATATATATATATATATATATATATATATATATATATATATATACTCTCTTTTTCAGAGCACATGTCCCATCTATTTGTGGGCATTGTGAGGTAACATTTGCTACAGTACCCTCAGGGTTAGTAACCCAACACTTGCAGAAGGCCACAAAGAGTTTGTTGTTGTTTTTCACAGTTGTCTTTAAAGTTCTAGTTTGGAAAAGAGTGTCCCTTAGGTTATGCCCCCCGTCTGTTTGCGAAAAGTGCTTCTCAAAGGTCTGGGTAGCAGTGTTTAGGATCCTACAGGTCATATTTTGGATCTTTTTCACATGGTTAGATATGGCAGAATAGGTCGTCACACATGATCTACATGGGTTTGTGTCTTTTTTTGTTATTGTGTTGAATTAATGCCTCCATGTTGTTGTTTCTTGCCTTTGTTCTTGATTACTTCATATATGTTTCAGGGTAACAGCGTTGTTTACGTTTTTCGCTCAGGATGTCAGCCTGTCTGTTAAAGTCATGCAAATGTCTACAGTCGCAGAAAAGCCTTAGAAATTGCCCGTATGCTAGGTTTTCATGTAGTTGTCATGGGTGGAAACTATTGAACCGTAGAAGGCTGTTCTTATCTATTGGCTTATGACGTGTGTCCGTGGAAAGGGTGTAAATTTCCATCTATTTTCTGGGTGGAAACTGTTCGAGTGGGAGTTTAAGAATGCCCATAAATGGACATATTTGTGGGTTACCCATACTTTTAAGGCAAACTATGTTTTTGGAATGTCAACCATTTTGCAGAGCTTCCTTACTGTAAATTTCTCCACACTTGAGATGGAGAAATCCACAGTAGTAAAGCATTGCCGCTTGGCAGAATTTAGTTTGTGAATTCCTGGCTGCTGTAACTGAGGTATTTTCTGCTGTAAACCTGCTTTTACAGCTGAAAAAGCCTTTGAGAATAGGGCACAAAGTACCGCATGTATCAAGCTATTTTGCTTTAGCAAACAGGTCAATTCACAGAATCCTCCCGTTTGCGAATGCAAAAAAGGCTTTTCCAATGTACCAACCTCTGTTTTGCGTTCAGTAACCTGTTACCGAATCACACAATGGGTTTGCGATTCAGTATTTGGAAGGGGCGTGTTTAGGGCATCCCTTCCAAATACCGAATCGCAGCGGTATGTGTGAATGTTTTGCGACAAAATACGGGCCGCAAAACATTCGCAGTTTACCATCAGATTCAATCTGATGGTAACCCGTTTGCAAATGGGAAGGGGTCATCCAAGGGACCTCCTCCCCTTTGTGAATGGTGGCGAAAAAGTTTTTTAAGAGCAGGCAGTGGCCCCACAGACCACTGCCTGCTCTTAGAAAATGGAAAAAAAACTGCGACCTACCTCAATAACATTAATGAGGTAGGTCGATTTGCGACCCCCTAGGAATCGCTAAATGAAACTCATGGAGTTTCATACTTTAGGAATAGCTATTACCTAATTGCGAATCACAGAAAATCGCAATTATGTAATCGCTATTCTTAATATTGATACATGTGGCTCAAAGTACCAAAAGTTTATATTTGCAAACTTCCATCGTCTGTGGATACAAAATAAATGTCAATTTATAGTGTCCAGTGTGCCTCACGGCTGCATAATCTGCAAAACTGGGGGTGGTCGATAAATTCTGCTTCACTGGTGGAGTTCAAAGAGTTTTGGCCACTCCGCATTATGCTTGTAATGTAGAGTGCCAGCCAAACTCCGCCAACCGCCATGCGGCAGAGTTTTTTCTTGTGCACAGCACACCAATGGGAAGTCAGTGAGCGTGAGTGAGAATTGGCATCCCCTAGCGTGATTTTCGGGCGCTAGGAGGGCACTCAGTGAGATTTTCTCAACGGGGCGGCCATTATCGTTCGTGGTGAGAAAACTGTCACTCAAGTTGAAAATCTATTCCAGCTGCAGCAAAGAAGCGGAACCCTCTGGCACGCCGCGTAGTGCCCTTTGTACTGATCTTGCAGTGCGAAACAAGCTCCAGGTGCTAAAAATCAGTGCGAGCAGCTCGACGTGCCAACTCCTGCGTTTGCAGAACTCTGCGAAATCTTGTGGAGTTTTCATGTAACTCCACAGAATTTTGCGGAGTAAAACTCAACGAGTTCCGCCCACCCCTAGCAAAAACGAACGGGGATATTCACAACAAATGGCGAAAACTATAGCGTGCGTGTTTTTATCGCCGTGTACCACGGGCAACTATCGCCGTGTTAGCGGCGTATTCACAACACGCCACTAACAGGCGATAGTTTCCCCTACCGGGTGAAATGTCCGGCGATAAGATTAGCGGAATGGCGGTAAAAATCGTCACGCTAACGTGAAAAAAGTGGCGATGGGCCAATTAGCGACCAGGAACGGCACGCTAATTAGCGTCAGCGCACCTTTTTTCACGTTAGGCGGGAAAAACCACTATAAAACGCCCTCTAAGCAGCCCAAACACAAAAAAAAAAAAACAATTGAGAAGAAGCATGGAGGAAGCTGGACCCAGTACAGAAGCCAACAACAACCCCCCAAACACCCAGGAGGACCAGCCAGAGACCCAGGGGAAGGGCAAGCAGAAGAGGAAGAGGAAGACCCGGTTCAGTCCGCAGGAAAACCAGGTCCAGATTGCGGAGGTGACAGAAAACCAACAACAACTTTTTGTCAGCTCCACAGTGTCATTGGGCACAAAAAATGCAATATGGCAGTCCATCGCAGCCAAGGTGAATGCTGTCGGAGAGGTGAGGAGGACAGTGGACGACTGCAAGAAGCGCTGGCATGATGCTAAGCGCAAGACCAAGCTGAAACTTGCAGCCAATCTCAAAACAGCAATGCAGACTGGAGGTGGGAGTCCAACGCCACAGGAGGAGATGGATCCGTTGGAGGAACAGGTGTCCCAAGTCATCAGCGAGGAGACGGTGGTTGGAGTTCCGGGACAGGATACTGCTCAACATGACCAGACACAACACCTACAGGGTGAGTAACAACCAGGGACTGGGGGGAAGGGGGGAGATGGGCCTAATGGCACCCATGCACAATTAAACATATTGCAGTGCACACCCACAATGGCTGTGGATCATGTCCTGGATACCCATGGCCCTGGTGGCATAGACACATATCACCCTACTCGCCCAATACATTGCAAGACACATATTGGTGGGCTCACAGACCTGGAAATGTGCACATAAAAGTCTAGCAAATATAGTCCAAGTATCATATCAGACCACAAAATAAGGGCTACATGAAAGAGCAAAGGGCCACATTGATTGGAGATGCGGCAGGGTGTCAAAATGGCCCCCTGCCTCAACACCACGCATATGCATGTTCCCGTATGTCTGAGTCATGTGCAAGATTGTGCATGTGCATCAAGGGTGACACTACTCCACATACACAATCTTGCACACAACTCAGACACATGGGCACAATGGTGCATGTGTGCAGACATTGCTGGCGGCATGCCCACCCATGCACATGATCAGTCACATACACACTGCATACTCATTTTGGCATCAGAGAGATGCGGGCCGGTGCAGACCAGTCGTATGTGTGTGGTGTTGAGGCAAGGGGGCTATGTAGACATCCTGCCGCATCTCCAGTTAATGTTCCGGCTTGCTCGTACAGGAGATGCAGTCCTGTGTACACGAAGTGAGAAAGCATCTAGTGATTCTGCATACCATAAACACATGCATTGTCACAACAAAGTGATCATGTAGCCTACTGGCTAAAAGGTGCATATCCCACAATGCACACAATCAGCAGACTTGATTTAAAATGTGATGTAATACAATGAGCAGGGGGGATATGCCTACAACACTACAGTGCATGGACAATGCATTTCAGGAATGTGTCACCCAAATATGTACCACATTACTTGTCCGTGTGCCATACTCACAGAACTACAATGTCCCTGTATAGATGTATGACAACGTAAGTATGACAACAAGCAAGGATAGCAAAGTAGCACCAAATAATGACAAGTAGCTAAATGGCACCATCACCCCTTAGGCCAAATAGCACTCCTCCACTACCAAGTGTACACATCTGCCATACAGAAAGCTGCATTCCACATCAGTCCTGCTGTGATTTGCCCATTACACCATTATGTGCATGTAAACCTATCAGTTTGGTAAGTCAACAGTGTCAGTGAAAAAATATGCACTCATGGTCCTTATCATCCACACGCAAAGCCCGGCATCCAATAATCTGAACCATGACGGCATGTATCATCCATGTGACCATCTGCGTGGCAATAACACAAACACACATCACCCTGCCATTGGCATCTGTTGGGAGGGGGACAGAGACAGTGCCTGAGCACCACTAATACACCTCAGTAAATCCACATCCATCAAATCCAGGCCCACTCATACACCACACGTGGGGTCAACGTTGAGTGTAATGGGTGTTGACCCTGTCTGTACAGCCAGCATAAACAATGGAAACTCAACCTGCACCATACTCACAACGGGTAAGCCAACAGGAGGGCAGTAAGCAATGCATGCAAGAAAAAACATGACTGACGACATTCACACAAGATAAAACACAATAGCCCAAGCTAGCTGGATGCACATGTGTACTGCATTGTGCAGCACACATAGAAACAGCAAGTAGGCCTTTGTTGTAAATGTGCATAAAGGGGGTCCTCCTCACACATGACTATTCTTGCACCAAACCCATGCACATGTGCAGTACCCAGCAAAGCTGGCTGTCTGTTAGCCACACTGACAAAGCAAGTGACAGTGCATGATGAATAGCATGCCCGCCTCCCAAACATATTAAAATGGAACAGGCAACGTCACTGAAGTGCCTGAGTGTGGACTTCATCCTTAAAGGAGCAGGTCACACTCTGACACTTCCTCGTGTACATATAACCCCTGATGTAAACAAGACATCAGCTGACAAACAATGCACAAGTGTCCCAACTCTGACCAAGACCCATATTTACCCCACCTTGCAAAATCTCACCATTGTAAAGGCACATGAGTGAAAGGCCCACTGCCTGAAAGGGATAAGGGGTAGCAATACCAAAGCTGCTGGGGCGACTCTACCACAATGCAGTGCGCACACACACATAAATCTGAGCTACTCAACATTAACTACAATGTGGGACAAACTGCATCACTTTCACAACTTAACAGAGGACACAACTTGTGCCGCTTGTGTGTAGAAATTAGCCATTCGCATGTGTTATAGCTGTAAACTGTGAGATGACAATGTACATCTACGTCACATCCGTGATGTTGCACTAATATTCACAATCCGGCAACAAATATGCATCTCCTCCCAAACTGTCACAATGGACATTGTCATGCAGTCTGCTTGTAAACTCATCCAATGCATGTCCATACATGAAACACACAGTTAAACTGTATCTCCCCTTTACATTGCAGAGGGAGAAACATCACCTCCTGAACAGCAGCCTGTCCCACTCTTCACTGATGAAGAAGAGGAATTCGCCACCATCAACACTGACACCCTCCAACAGCTGCTAGACTCACTCAGCACCCCATCTCCAGGAGCAGGGCAATACAGCAGCGTTGTGGAAACTCCACCCCCTGCACAAACCACACAGCACCAAGCACCTACCACCACAGCTGTCTCACAGGACCTTGAGGACCCACTACTGGCATTTCAACGCCGTGCGGTAGAGGTCCAGCAGGAGATGGCTGATCAGGTGCGGGTGGGGTTTGACAGCCTGGCGGCCAAACTTGATGCCATACGTGGGTGTCTGAGTCCCATTCGGGACCACCTACAGAACATCACAGACACCCACAGTCCACTCCATGCCCTCCGACATTCCATGGCTGACATCGCTGGAGTCATAACTCAGAGACAATAACAACTGTCCAGTCAGAGTGGCTCCAGCGATGGCAGCCAGGAGTTGGGCCACATGCGACGAATAATGGAGAACATGGAGCGGATGCAAGCGGAACAAATGGCTGCCACGGCTGCACATCAACGCAATGTAGCTGGAATCTTCCATGCCCTGCAGCTGATCATCACTGCATTGCTGCAGCAAGGTTTGGCACAGATGAATGCTGCTGCAGCTTCTACATCCACATCTCCGCCCCTTGATGTGTCAGTGCCTCACAGTGCTGCAGCCAATCTACCACCAAGCCCATGTGAGGCACATGACACATCCGAGGACGAAGATGTGGATGACTTAGCATTTTTGCAAAGAAGAAAGCGGTAGCATTCAGCTATGCCAAATGGGCTGTTTCTCCTTGGATCTGGGCTCAGCATCATGGGCCATACCATCATCTTCCACTGTCCCCGATACACTCTGTGACACTCACCTTGGACCTCGACATGGACTGCCATATTATGTCTTGTTCCCAATGGCACTGCAATCAGCCTGAAGACTGAACTCTGCCTCTTCCTCAGGACATTTTACCCCTAAAGGACTCTGACTGGCCCTCCACTGGGCATCGATGGAATGTGGGGATTGTTTGGACAAGTACTGGTCCAGTCTTCACTAATGTCAACAGACTTGAAAATAAAAAAGTTTTACTCACACAGATGTGTGTTGTCCATGATCAATCAAGTATAGGGGTCTCTAAAAATCTAGGGCCAATGAATCCACCAAAAGGTATACCAAGGGAAATAAGGGAAATGTACATGTTTAACTGTGACCCAGATAGGCAGTGAGATGACCGGGTATGTGTGAACTAGCTGTGCCCTCATTGCTCCAATACAACAATCTAGCAACATCCCAACTTAGCCCCACGTCCATTAAGGAAATAGGCATGTTTGCAAAAATGTCCAAGTCTGTTGCAGTCCACAAGTAGTATCCCCCTTTACAATTGCTACAAATTATCTCTTGGCAGATCTACTCACACTCTACGGGGTGGACAAAGCCTGTTGTGATGGTACGCATTGCATGTCACATCCCAAAATGGTGCACACCATATTCACATTGATGAAGATTCGTAAGGGCACATGTCTACCAGCCACAATTGGAACCACAATGTCTGCCTCAGTGAAGAAGAGTTGGCAATAGGGATTCACCCCAAAGTGCAAGGCGTCAGTCAGCCCCTTCCTGGGGACGAACAATACTTACAAAATTAGGAAACCTCTCATGCTGTGACCACTGTGACCGGATAGGGCAATGTGTCTAGGGATGTGTGGTGCACTACACTTAGCATATAGTCAGATGCAGTACCACCATTCCAAGGGTGGCATCACTATGAGCCAATGCCAAAAGCTACAGCTTGGAGAAGTGGCTATGACACGGGCACTACAGGGAGCAATGCTACATTTTCCCCTCTTGTGTGCAGCAGAACAGTGTTTCCTCACAAAAACGGTATCTGGGACGAAATCATGACTTACCAACTTTAGTGATTCACAAAAGGCATTTAGGAGAAGTGAAGTCAGTATACCTAACTGTACTACTCCTAAATGCCATTTGTGAATACCGGAAATCGTAAAGTCATGACTTACTCTCAGATGACTTTTGTGACTTGGGCCCACTGTTCTGCCATATTCCGTTCACAATGGACCCACAAAAAGACTACTTCCTGCATGTCCCGGAGGTTGACCCTCCATGCACATGAACATATAATTCAAATGAAGCTGACACTTGCACTATGCAGCAAGTGTGCCAAGGTCTGTGCATTGTAGATGGACTCTGCGCCAGGAGCATGTGATATGCAGGGGCTTGACGGAATCTGTGGTACCCGGCGCATACATCCATCTCCATGATGGATAACAGTTGCAAATGCAATGTCCACTCAAGGCCATGTCCCTACGTTGTGTTGTAAATGGGCAACAATGTGCTGTCCAACTCCCTGAGTCACACTTAAGATGTTGAACTTCACAAATGACTGTCCCTAGCCTAGGCCGTAAATCCTACTTGCCACCCTGTTATCCCTGCAAGTTTACTGTGCTCACATCTAAGGTATCCTGACACAATCCATCCTGACAAGTAACATGTCATGACCACACTTACACATTCAATGGATTGTCCAGTGATGGTATGAGTTGCATACAAGGTAAAAACCCACACTCCACAACATCACCCCTGACATAAGTGCAAGCAGAAATCAAAACTAGTAACCATTTATTATTTAAGTACAAAAATGAACTACCCTAAACTGACACTAATCATCACTACTACTAATATTATCTAAACTAACTAGGAAAAACTGGTCAATTACCTAAACTATCTACCCTAACTAATCCTAAACACGCAACGACATATCTAAGACATCAACCCCCCTCCCACCCTTAAGGCACATCATGTGACAGGACAAAGACATCTAAGCTATACAAAAACTACACAGTTAACCTACACAAAGATATATTTTTTTGTATTTTCTTTTTTTTAAGTTTTAACAGCAAAGACATCAACCCCCCACCCAAAGGAAAAGGAAACTTATCCCCAAATACTATACAATAATAAATATCTAAAACTACCTTAAAATCTAACACTAACTATACCTACACTACAACTACACTACCTAACACTTAAAATACTTACCTAACACTATCTAAAAGACAAGATAAAACATCTGGGGAAGGGTGAAGAGGGGGATGGGGCTCAACATGTCCAGTGTTCAGGGGAGACCCAGGGCTGCCTTAATGTCCATCATGTGGCTCTGAAGCTCTGCCATGTCCCTCCCTAGTTCTGCCAGTATGACATTATTGTCCAACATTGCCCTCCGGTCCCGCGCAGTGAACGGCACCACCTGATCAGCATGTTCAGGTGGCATTGTCCCTTGGGTGTGTTGTGTTGGGGGGATGGGTAACAGCCTGTCCATGCTGGGACCCATGACCGACGCCTGAGGGGCCTGGGATGGCCTGTGTGCCACTCTTACTCCCACGTCTTGCATCCTCGGGCACCGACTTCCAACTCCCTGCTGCCCGGTCATCCTGGTACCTCCGTGCCATGTTGCGGTACCCTTTAGCAACCTTATTTATGTGGAGGTACCGGTCCTTCCTCACCTGGAAGGTGTGGGACTCCTCTGGCGTCATGTTGTCTGTAAAATAAGATAAATGACAAAATGTGAGTCCTTAAAAATATGTCAATGTTCTCCGTTCAAATCAGACACACAAGGTCACTGAAACATGGGAGCCTACACCCTAGCGTAACAATGTGAAGTCAGAGAGTGACCTGGACAATGAAATGTAGATTCCAGGATCAGTGACTATATGCTGGGGAGACTGACATGACAGTGCATGGCATGGGACATGTACTCAATCACAAAGGAGGTACTGAGGGCTTCTTAGACAGGTCCAGTATACAAACCCTAAAAGTAGTAAAGATACAGAAGGTATGCTGTCCCTAATTACGTGACAAGGGAAAACTGATTTTGCGTGGTCATGAAGTGTAGGAGGATGAGGATTCCTCCTCTTGGAATAAAGGGCCCTCACACCCCCGGCAAGGTGTCATGCTTCATCATATGGGCTGCTCCTCGTCAGGTCGGCGCGGCAATACCTGACAGGCTCACTATGCGGGGCTCTTTGGCGGAGATCATTTATTCCATATTGCCGTTTGGTGCCGTGGGGATGAGGGGCCTGATCAGTGTAGATGAAGGAGTAGAGGTGTATAACATGAAGGAAATTTAAAACAGGTAAGGGAGTACCAGTGAAAACTATTTTGATGAATGGGTCTTCGACCCTGATTAAAAGAAACAAAGGTGCATGTCTGAGATTATGTCTCAGGTAGGGCGCTCTATTGTGCGGGCCAGTCAGGTATTGCAGCGCCGACCTGACGAGGAGCAGCCCATATGATTAAGCATGACACCTTGCCGGGTGTGTGAGGGCCCTATATTCCAAGAGGAGGAATCCTCATCCTCCTACACTTCATGACCACGCAAAACCAGTTTTCCCTTGTCTCATAATTAGGAACAGCACACCTTCTGTATCTTTACTAATAATGGGACATGTACTGTCACAACCAAATGAGACTGTCAGTGTCAAATGATGGTGCTATGACATACCCTGACTGAGGGTGACATGTACAAGGAATTGGAGGATGGAGGCATTAGCCCTCCGTGTGTAGCGCCACCCTCATCCTCTCCTGTAACACAGTGCTGCATCATCTGTAAAATGCTCATTGTCAGCCCTGCATGTCCCCCATCGACTGTGTGCAGTTCATCAAGTCTGCGCAAACACAGGCACACGAGTGCAAGGGTGTCTGTGTGAAGGGGGGGGCTTGTTAATGTGTAGGAAGGTTACCCTACCTGCACAGGAGCAATCCTGGAACAGCCCTACTCACACTTTCATCTGTGCTGCATCATGCAGCACACATGGAAACACGTCAGGTGGCTGAACACTCACTTGTACATGAAGCGCTGGCCCTCTCTCCACCACTACATCACAATAGGTGACACCTTGCTGCCGAGAGGGGGAAACATTGTTTCTTCTAATTTGTCAATCATGCATGTCTTGGATCCGCTATGATCACTCTGTAGAACATTTTAACTACGTAGGCCTCTACAACGCAAACTGTTACAATGCATTCCCCATTGTAACGGCACCCTGGAGTCATAATGGTTACTGTGTTGTAATGGGTAATGCTTTCTCACAGATAGCGTTGTAGAGCCCTGCATTGTAAAATATATGGCACAGCAATAATTGCAGAGCTAAAGCATGCAGTGTAAATGCATGCAGAGTAATGTCACCAATTCGGACTGAGGGGCTCGTACACCTGAGCCTGAGTCGACCAGGGAATGACCCCAAGGAGACAGGTTGACAACACCATTGCAGTGGCCAAACATGCCAATGAGATTCATAGGCCCATCTTTGCTAGTTGTTTGGGGAACGTGCCATTGATATGCTTGGCTCAAAGCTACGCACTGCTACTTCAGTTAAGCTGGTATGCAGCATACCTACGAAATCACACTGCCAACGGGTGTCTGACCATGCACGGCCTGAAAACGACTGCCTCCTTGTGCATGATCGGGCACACTTGCACAGTCATCTCAGTCAAGGATGTACATGCATTCCATGTCTGCTCATACTCATCAGCAACACCACTTACATGTCTCCTCTCCTATCTGTACGCTCTGTAATCCACATGCATGTGCTGTTGTGACAGAACTCATAGATCAAATTTGCATGTGTATCACTGACTAGGGATATGCAAAGTTACATCTGGAAGACAAATGCATTGCTCTAACTTCACTTACATATTTGTACACACTTCTGACTTCCACAATACATCATCACACTGTAGGCAAGGTACATTTGATACACACCCATACTGCAGACCACAACATCTTTCATTTGACCCTGACATTCATGAAATGGCACTATGCCAATTTATGATGGCCAAACTCACCAGTGGCGTGTGGGTCTGTGAAGCTGTCGATGTCCCCCTGTGTGATGAGAGGTCGTCCAGCTGTGAGACATGAAAAGAAATGTGTGTTGGTATCAGACGTAAAATCTCACGGGTCATATTCATCATGCAAATCATCACCATAACTGTACTGTTGCATTTCATGTTGGCTACATGATTGGGGCTACTTTGCCTGCCATTCACACGAGACCTGTGAATGCTGAGTTGGGCCAAACAAGACAATGATGCTAGCAAACTTGCACATACTAGTTGTGTGACACATTCACAAGGCCCCATTTGTACACGCAACATGATGTAACACATGCGGTGTGTACAATAGCATTGCTGCAGATCGCACAAGGCTGTTTCACAGATGTTGGTGTTGTCTGACACTCTGGAGATGTCCTATTTTCTTTGATCAATTGTTCATATCTCATACATTGTCACACGGAGCCTATGTACAAGGGCAGCGTAGCAAACGTACCAAATAATGATGAGGACAGCCTTTTTAAACTTCCTTTTGTGCAGCACACAGCTCCCAGGAACAATGCCTTGGATTGTTTATGTACAGTCACCTTTCCTGTACACAAACAATCTTTGTCATGCACGCAGTATTGCGCAAGGGTGCCAGCCTTGACACTACAGTGATAAGGGTTGCGCCAGCGCAGTGGGTAACACAATCAGGGCCGGACTGGCCGTAGCGGGCACCGGGCATTTCCCCGGTGGGCCGCTAGGGTGGGGGCCGGTTTTGGGCCCCTGGGGGCCGTTTTTGTACCGGTGGTCAGCAATACCGGCCCCCTGTAACAAAATCGGCAGAAACCAGCCCTCCCAAACAGCTCGGCTGCACCCCCTCCTACCCCCAGGGGGGGGGCGGCCGAGCAGTTTGCCAGGGCCGGTTTCGGTTCCCAGTCCGGCCCTGAACACAATCCTGCACCCTATGCTTGTCGATTTGAAGCAGCGTTGTGTTGCTGATGTGCCAACGTAAGGCATGAACGCATGACGTCTCCCACCTCACTATGCCACATTTTTACACTTGGACAACAGTGTGTCCCACACGGCATTTATGGGTTTGCGTTACAGTGTTAATATTTAAATTTAGAGGTATAACTTACCACACTGTAGGACAACGATGACTCCCAGGTGGTCCAACAAGTCACCCTCACGGCCCAGGCAATCCTGCCAGCGGTGCTTCCATTGGCGCACAGTCCGGTCCACGCCAAATACACGTAGCATCTGCGCCCGCACACGCTCCCACCTGACCTTCCGCACACTGACGCCATATCCGGAGAGGATCCGGCCTCCCCTCTCCACCATCAAGGGCAGGTAAAACTTGACGAGCCAGAGGAAGCCCCCCAATTCCCCCTCTGACATCCTGCCCACACCCACCATCTCCCTGCACACACCTAAACCCACTGCCAAAATGAAAGAAACCCAGTAGAATAGCCCCAACAACTACAAAGAAAGTTAACTACCCCAAGACAAACACCCGACAATATTGAGGACAAGAGACAAGAGAACACGTAAAAACAAGTACACCACACTTCACAGGGACACTATCGACAGGACACAGCAACACTCTCCAAATCACCAATCTGCACCACACAACACCAAACACCTCCAACACGCTCCACAATCACCAGCAATGTGCTCAAAAGAGAAAGTGAAAGTGCACAGCACTCCTCCTGTAAACAGGAAGCATGCAGACACCACTTCCTGTGTGTTTGCGGCCCGTTTTTTGACAAAGCAGTGAAAATCTGCACACTAATAGGCTTAGGGGTAATATTTCGTATTGTCCAATGTGTTTAGCGATGGATTTTCCATCGCAAGTATGAAAAAAACATCGCGTTGACGTTAATGTGGGCATATTTTGCACGCTACATGCAGGTTCTTACACAGATGAACAGTCTTAGATGAAATTTCATTTCAGACCCCAAAAACACCATGAAGAGCTTGTTTTCACCCCCAAATGACATCCTAATATTCATATTTTACCCCAAATGACACCCTAATATTAATGATTTACCCCAAATGCCACCCTAAAATTCATATTTTACCCCAAATGACACCCTAAAATTCATAATTTACCCCATATGACACCCTAATATTCATATTTTACCCCAAATAACACCCTAAAATTCATAATTTACCCCAAATGACACCCTAAAATTCATATTTTACCCCAAATGACACCCTAATATTCATATTTTACCCCGAATGACACCCTAAAATTCATAATTTACCCCGAATGACACCCTAAAATTCATATTTAACCCCAAATGACACCCTAAAATTCATAATTTACCCCATATGACACCCTAATATTCATAATTTACCACAAATGAAAACCTAAAATTCATATTTTACCCCAAATGACACCCAAAAATTCATAATTTAACCCGAATGACACCCTAAAATTCATATTTAACCCCAAATGACACCCTAAAATTCATAGTTAACCACAAATGACACCCTAAATGTCATATTGTACCCCAAATGACACCCTAAAATTCATATTTTACCCCAAATGACACCCTAAAATTCATAGTTAACCACAAATGACACCCTAAATGTCATATTTTGGCCCATATGACACGCTAAAAGTAGATTTTAGTACCAGAATTGACACCCGACAAAGTCTAGTGTTGCACAAATGACACCCTAAAAATCAACTCTCTGTACAGAGGAGACATACCCACCATCAAATTAAAATTGTGATATTATTACCACTTTATGTTAAACTTACACTTGTCAGAGTGATGTACTTATGCAGAGGAGAAACATGCACACAGGATATGTGTGTGGTGTTTTTTATTTGCACATACTGGGCTTTGGGTCATTTTGGACAGATATATGATTGCTAAGGACAGTCACGATGTGCCATGCTCAGGTGAAGAAATTGTTTATGATTCGGTTCCTTCGGGCAGTTCCTGCTGCAGAAGCTGTGGGGTGTGCTCCACCTGCCTCATCTTCCTCATCATTCTGAGCATCGTCCGGTGCAACGGGCACTTGGATCCATGGGGCATTGGTGCGTACACATATATTGTGCAATACACAACATGCTATGATTATCTTGCACACTATTTCTGGGCTGTACAACAGTCTGCCACCTGTGATGTCAAGGCACCGGAAACGTGACTTTAGCATGCCAAATGTGTGCTCCACAATGCCCCTGGTGCGTCCGAGGGCCAAATTATACTGCCTCCGGGCATGGGTGTTAGTGGCTCGGAGGGGTGTCATCATCCATGGGGTGAGAGCATATCCTTGATCACCTGTGACATGTAATGGAGAGATGTGTCCATTAGTAGTTATGCATGCTGGGTTGGCAGTGTACATAGTTTTGTGGTGTGTGATTTGTGCTTCTTTGGAATTCATGTTTGCCACGTGTAGCTTCTGACAAATGACCAGCATCAATGCAAATTACATTGCCTCGCAGCTGCTCGTCCCTCCCCCGAGCCTATTTAATTGTGTGCGCTGCACTTTTGCATCACTAGCACTCCAACAGCGCATCAATGTCAAGCCTGTCTGCGCATGACCGCAAGCCTGACACCCACACCAGCAGTGACCCTGGCTCTCCTGACGTCTAGCGCTACCACTCATCCGCCCTCCTCGCAGTCAATGCCAGGAGAACGTTTAAATGCCAATGGGCCACACCAGACACGGCTCACATTCAGGTCTGCTGCTGCTGCTGCTGCTGCCGCCAGACCTTCCCCACCACCCAACACCTGCACTTTCCGATCCAGACCTGCCACAAAACGACAGTCAGTGACACCCTCACCTGCAGGGCCCACAGAGAGCCTGAACGCTTCGCCGACACCATCAACATCATCACACACCACGCCATCTACTACATGGACTACGTACTCATTCCTGAGCGGAGCCTCCACCTCACATACCACAACAACTCCAAATCCATTACCCTCTGGCAGACGCTTGCTAACATCGAACTGAGCCAACTCTTCACCGCACTGAGCCACAAGGCAGGGCACACCTTTGACCACATCTTCGCATGTGGAAACTGCGTCCACTTCATCAACACCACTCAACGCCCATGGAGTGACCAGCACTGCGTACACTTCCTCGTCGAGAAACCCCATGACACCCAAACCCACAGCAGGCACCACACAAAGTTACTGGAGCTGAGTCACCGAGGAGCTGGTACACTCCACCATCAATAGCAACACACACACCGCTGCAGCCAACACCAACAGCGCTGCCCGGGATTTCCACACATGTATCTCCAACTGCGCATACACACTTGCCACAATATGCTACTCCAACATACAGCGGGCAATGAATGCCACATCGGTCACCAACAACATCCAAGATGACAGATGCATCTGCTGGCGCCTGGAGAAGAACTGGAGCTACATGAAGGGAACCCTTAGACATCACCACCTACAAGGACACCAAGCTCATACTCTCCC
Source organism: Calotriton arnoldi (assembly GCA_963921515.1). Lineage (NCBI taxonomy): Eukaryota > Metazoa > Chordata > Amphibia > Caudata > Salamandridae > Calotriton > Calotriton arnoldi. The sequence goes on from CAWUFW010001591.1 coordinate 1,354,876, forward strand.
TCACCAAGGTGCCCACACACACCAGACTGGGCTTCCAGGGAGGATTGCAGCAAGTTGCAATATGGATGATCAACCGCCGGGGGGTGCTCTACAAAGAGGATACATTAGTCCTCATCCTCGTGACCACCCCATCCGCATGTGGCAACACCTGTTGGGCCGCCGCCTTCGGCAGCCCACCCCCGTCAACTCTAGGTACCTAGGCATCGTACTTGACTCCTCCCTCTCCATGAACAAACAGGTCTACGCAGTGGCCTGCAGCTGCTTCGACAGCCTCTGCATCCTCCATGCGACCTTCACATGGTTCCACCCCCCATCAGGTAGGACAGTCACCAACGCAGTCATTGCCTTCAGGCTGGACAACAGAAACCCAATATATGCCCACATGGACATGTCTGTGCTCTGCAAACTCAAAACTGTCCAGCACACCACCGCCACACTCGGCCTTGTGTACATACTTTCTTCATAGGTCGAGTAACTCCATCGCACATACTTGGTTCCCACCTCTCCCCACATTTGCAAATGTGTGGCGGAGGGGCTAAGCCTTTGGGGATGGTTTGTCTACATGGCTAGCCCCAGTTACCACAGTTACTTGAGTTGTCGTGTCTGGTAGGTGGGCACGTTGATTGACGTTGTATGTGAGTTTGGAACGTGTGCATTCTCACATTTGTGAGTTCCATGATTGTGGAGTTGAGGTGTGTGGTGTGTTCAGTTAGTACTTACCAACAAGCAGTGCATTTCCATATGTGCCATCTTGAAAGCGCTGGTTGATGATGGACTGGCGGAAGATGTAGGAATCATGCACACTCCCTGGGAACTTGGCTACGACATTGGTGAACAGGCCCCGGTGGTCCACTATTGCCTGCACATTGATGGAATGTGTGTGCTTTCTGTTGCGGTATATGTGTGCAGTGTCTGCAGGTGGCACAAGTAGGAAATGTGTGCAGTCAATTTCCCCCAACACCTGCAGGAAACCAGCTATGGCGTAAAAGCCTTGCTTGGTCTCAAGCTGTTCCTGCGCAGTGTTGGGGAAGAGTAGGTGCTGGGGTATCAGACTGATGATGGCATCCAAGACAGTTGGGAGGAACTTTGATAGGGCTGGCTGTGAGACTCCTCCAACTCTGGCAGTTGTTGGTTGGAAGGTACCAGAGGCCAACATGTGCAGCCAGCAGCTTTGTTTGCGGAGGGATGTTGGTTATCCGCTGTGTTGGTGGCGTCAGCCTCTGTGGGCTATCTGGGACAGGATGCGGAGGATGGATGTCCTTTTGAGCCTGTAGTGGGCAATGACATCCTCTGGCGTTAGGTCTGTGAGGCTGAGGCATCGGCAATGGACCCGCTGTCTTATTCGGCGCTGCCTCGGTGGTGGTCCTGGGGGAGGTGGCAGTGGCGGTTGTTGTTGTGGCCTTCTTGGTACTCTGAGCTGCATGAGTAGTACGTCCATGGCATCCGTGGGTCTTCAGATGGGGCTCTGGGCTAGTCTCCCTTATGTACTACTCTTTATCACCATTTTTAAGACCTCCTTTTTTCTGGTCTTAAGTCTCATCTGCTAACGGGCCTTAGTGGCAGTTTTTTTATCGCATCGCAGGTCCGGGCGTGCGTTGTGAATAGCGAAGTGGGGTTAGCGTGCGTTTTTGCACGGGAACGCCTACATTGCATGTCATTAGCAATCGCTATCATCGTTGGCGATGCTGGATGCGACCGCTATCACCAGAAAGCTGTTGCTAACGGCTGTTAGCGACAGCTTGGTAATACTGCGATAAACATATCGCCGCATTAGTGGCAGAAAAGTGCAGCTAACACGACGATAACTCCTTGTGAATATGCCCCACAGTTTCCCAACCCTGAAACTCAGCTCTTGCTATGTTAGCAATGAGATGTTGTATGTACAAAGGCACCTCCGTTACCTGCTTCCGGAAGGCCTGTGCCTGCCACAAGGCAGAGGTGTTTTGGAAGAGGACAGTAGGTTGTTTTGAAATGGCAATAGCCTTTCCTTCTAAGGTCAATGATTTTGACCTTACTTTGTGTGAAGATTCTTCCAAGATAGAAGTGACTATTTAATGTCTTTGGTCTTTTGGGCTGAGTTGGAAATGTTGTCATCCAATGAGGGAATGAGCAGTCATACAATTGTAAACTATTCACCGTGGTGCTGTGCAAAACATGGCCTCTAGCAGGTACGACCATTTTCAGCACTAAATTAAGCATCACTGCCAATCAAATGAGTTAATGTCATGGCACAGTGTCCCGCAGTAAGTGAGGTCAGACGAGTACAATTGGATTGAGGGGTGTCAATTGAGCAGGATAATTCAATTTTACTTACAGTGACTTCTTCAAAGGTTAACAAGGCTGTGAACAGTGGCAGCATTTGAAGAGGATGTCTCACACAGTGCTTAATTTGTGCGGATGATTGCTGGTGGTTGGCACCAGCACTAATCTGTGGTGACCCGGACTTATTTTGTATCATCAGACGTCGACCCATTGCAAGCGAGAGAAAGAAGGATGAAGAGAAAGCTAGGAAACAGTGACAAAGGATAAAATCAGATAGAACCAAATAGAGAGAGGACGTGCAGGGTTAGGAAAAAGAATGAAGTGGAATCAAGACAAGGCATCTCTGGTGTTCGGCAACCCCAGTTCCTGGAAGGACCTGTGGAGACTCCTTAAAAACTTTGGGTCCCTGTACTTATTTTTTTGCACATAAAGTTCTGCTCACACTTTGCAAATGCAGGTTCACTATAGCACATGGTACACATGGTAGTGTAAGCCTTTCCTCTCTCAGACACACAGCTGAATGGACTCATGAGGCGAAGGCGTTACTGCGCTGTTCCTTTGTACATCACAGGGGCGCACTAGTGCCACTAGCACAGGCCTCTGGTTTTGCATTAGTGGGGCCATACATTCTTCATTTTCCAGAAAGCATACTCTGCTATTTGTCTTTATGCTCCCAGACAAGATGAAAAAGAAAGAATTCTGGATGGATGCAGAAGGCAGTAAGAAAAGCGGCAGATTATCCAGTCTGTATTTGGTGACAGGTTACAGGTTTTTAGTTCCTTTGCCGTCTCTACAAGTTGTTGGTCTATGCTTCTGGTAGGATGAGTTCTTATCAGTCAACCTATCTTGCTCAGCAGACTTTTGCATGCTCACTGCTACCCAACTATGTTCGGGACAATGAAGAGCAGTTACTCCAAGCAGGACTGGACTGGCAACCGAAACCGGCCCTGGCAAACTGCTCGGCCGGCCCCCCCTGGGGTGAGGGGGGGTGCAGCCGAGCAGTTTGCGAGCGCCGGTTTTGGCCGATTTTATTACAGGGGGCCGATATTGCTGACCCTTGGTAACAAAAATGGCCCCCCAGGGGCCCAAAACCGGCCCCCACCCTAGAGGCCCACCGGGGAAACGCCCGGTGCCCGCTACGGCCAGTCCGGCCCTGACTCCAAGCACCAGTAAAGCCCGCTTGTGATCCATCTGGTCCCTGGAGACCTTAAGAGTTCAGGCCGAAGACAACAGCAACAGTGTCTGCCCTGCCCTCCCAGGTGGGTCTGGCCACGCATGCGCAGTCGTGAAGGGTGCTGTGGCTAGTCGTGTAGTGCAGCATAGATATTAAGCAGAGTAGGCATGCGCCTTCAGTAATATATACTTGTAGGCATCTCATAACGATGGACACAGTGTTTTCTAATATCTAATAGGACTACTATCACCGCTACAGCTTGACTGGCAACTGTTACCTCTACCATCCGATGTAAACATTATTATCCATGTTAACTGATAGTTCTACTATTACTTATGGTAAATTATTTGGTATTATTGCCTGCGCTTCCTGCTAATACCATTGGGAGCCATCCTACTTAATGGAGGTAAAATTAACTGTATTGGTTACTGGGAAATATTTGCCTAAGTGACGGTATATACTGGTTGTTTGTACCAGTGTGAACTGATCAGCCTAAGGCTGGGTGGTTACACGAGTTCATGGAGAGCATTGGTCGGTAAACGCCCTGTTAGAGTAGAGATGGGTAAAAAAAGTCTGCTTTTGTAGAGACGGGAGTATAAGTTCCTGAGAGAGGGTGATGTATGATTCTAGCAACAGATCTTCATCAACGCCCTCGCTCCTAAGTAATGAAGCAGCACCCCATCTTACATCAGAGGTGGTGTTATGAAAGCTCGACATTTTATTTGTTTAAGTCTGTAACTCCTCCAAAGGATTTGGCCTGGTCCTAAATCGGTCAACTTTTCACCATAAGTGTCAAGGCCATGTCTGTGTACTAGGTAATATAACATGTGGCCAAATGAAACACCTACACGAAATTTAGGAATATTTTCTTCTCCAACCCATGCTATAGAGGTAAATTAAGTTTCTATTTTCAAGGGATATGAGAAAGTGCTATTGATAAAATGTCCCCCGAGTTGTAAACAGTGTGAGAAATTAGGTTGTTGGTTGAGGGGGGTGTGAGCAAATCTCAAGCAACAGCCACAATCTTTGTCAGGGTAAACCACAAAAAGTCACTAAATTAACCTGTGCTTAACCCTCTGGTAGCTTGCACTAAAGCAGTCAGGCTTAACTTAGAGGCAATATGCGAAGTAGTTATGCAGCACACTAACAGTAATAAAGTGAATACACAACACAAGAAAAATCAAACACTAATTTAGACAAATCAAGTAAATTCTATTAAAATATTTGACTCCAAACAATAAAAATCCAGCCGGTGGAACCGGAGTTATGACTTTATAAATTTTAAAGTGAAAACAAGCGCCTAGTTGTGCAAGACAGGGGCAAGTTAAAAGTTATGGCCGACCACGATGGAGTGCGTTTTGACCTGATCTCCTCTTACCTTCGGATTTGTTGAAGAATGTCTGAGAAATGTAAAATATCTGAGAAAGTAAAGTTCAGCTGGGCAAGGCAGCTGCCGTTGTTCGAGGAGGAGGCGGTATGGCGGGGAGCCTCTAGATGAAGTTGTGGTGAAGATTTTTTACATTCTGACTTTTTTATAGAAGTCAAAAATCTCCAGTGAGATGAAGCTGCAGGTTATAGCCAATGAGGTCTACATGAAGCCAGAAACCCCTTGTGCGAGGAACCACTGAACAGGATTGCTGCTTTGGAGAAGAACGTAGCGGGAGCCGCCGCAGTCAGGCTGACAGGCCATGTACCTTAGGCTGATTGGTGAGTGGGTAGGTCCCGGTCTCCTTTCGGTTCTCAGAGCGAGCACTTTTGGGGAGAAAATGTTCAGTGCACAAACAACAGTTGATGGACAGAATGCAGAACAATGTCATACATTCACCCCAGTACAGAGATCTGGGCCTAAATCCATCGTTTTTTTGCTCACCATGCCATTCCAGTTTGAACCCAGCCATATGCAAATCAGTCTTGACCCTGTGCCTCATGGGAACAGTCCAGCCCGAACTGCCAAGCCAGATCCTCCCTGGACTGGAAACAAGCATCCTAGGACCGGTTTCGGGGTTTCACCCCTCTTCAGCCAGGATAGCTTGATTCCAGTGGCATGGAGAGCACGGGACCCACGTCTGGGCATACCCGTCCCTCTCGGGGTGACAAATGCAAAAACAACAGTTGATGGACAGAATGCAGAACGATGTCATACATTCACCCCAGTACAGAGATCTGGGCCTAAATCCATCGTTTTTTTGCTCACCATGCTATTCCAGTTTGAACCCAGCCATATGCAAATCAGTCTTGACCCTGTGCCTCATGGGAACAGTCCAGCCCGAACTGCCAAGCCAGATCCTCCCTGGACTGGAAACAAGCATCCTAGGACCGGTTTCGGGGTTTCACCCCTCTTCAGCCAGGATAGCTTGATTCCAGTGGCATGGAGAGCACGGGACCCACGTCTGGGCATACCCGTCCCACTCGGGGTGACAAATGCAAAAACAACAGTTGATGGACAGAATGCAGAACGATGTCATACATTCACCCCAGTACAGAGATCTGGGCCTAAATCCATCGTTTTTTTGCTCACCATGCCATTCCAGTTTGAACCCAGCCATATGCAAATCAGTCTTGACCCTGTGCCTCATGGGAACAGTCCAGCCCGAACTGCCAAGCCAGATCCTCCCTGGACTGGAAACAAGCATCCTAGGACCGGTTTCGGGGTTTCACCCCTCTTCAGCCAGGATAGCTTGATTCCAGTGGCATGGAGAGCACGGGACCCACGTCTGGGCATACCCGTCCCACTGGGGTGACAAATGCAAAAACAACAGTTGATGGACAGAATGCAGAACAATGTCATACATTCACCCCAGTACAGAGATCTGGGCCTAAATCCATCGTTTTTTTGCTCACCATGCCATTCCAGTTTGAACCCAGCCATATGCAAATCAGTCTTGACCCTGTGCCTCATGGGAACAGTCCAGCCCGAACTGCCAAGCCAGATCCTCCCTGGACTGGAAACAAGCATCCTAGGACCGGTTTCGGGGTTTCACCCCTCTTCAGCCAGGATAGCTTGATTCCAGTGGCATGGAGGCCCAAGTTTTGGATTTGGGCTATCTGGGCACCTTTGGCATCACTTCCAAGAGTCCAGGACTGGACAGGCACCACTTGGAGGGTCAGAACGTACTGAGGCAGCGTCCAGGTGTGGGTTCGAGAAGGGTGGAGTCTTTCCTGTCCCTGAGGCTCTAATTAGAAGGCCAGCAAACTAGCCCTTGGAGTTACTCTGGAAGTCTTGGGTTCAAGCAGCAAAGCAGGTCTCAAGCAGCAGGGCAGTTTTCAGGGAGCGGGGTAGTCCTATTAAGTGCAGAGCAGGCTACATACAGGCAGCAGGACATCTCTCTGAGAGTCATTCCACAGGTCCAGAAGTAAACTGAAGAGTGGGTGTGAGGGTCCACTATATTTATACCTGGTGCCAGCTTTGAAGTGGACGAAACTTAAGGAGTTTTACCCTCACAGATGGTTCTGGGATTTCCTTTGACCCTTCCCAGGCCCCAAGATGTCCAAGATTTCAAAAGTCTGGTATCGAATTTTTTTGCAAGTGTGCTAAGGCAGCTCCTTTGAAATGTAAGTGGGGCAGGGAACAGCTCTGCCCCTCCCAATCTGGCAGGATGGCCCTCTCCCAGCTACACCCCGGTACTATTGTTCACTGTATGCGCCCAATAGGCATTCCTGATGGCGAAGCAATTAATAGGTCCAGGGAGCTGGAAATTCTTAGAAGGCCTCAAAAAGTTTAGGGCAGGAAAATGACAACTTTCTAAAAGTGCCATTTTCAAGCTTGTAAT